>OX596382.1:102195713-103460713 GCA_951394425.1 Tipula unca | reverse complement strand
ATATGTAAATATATGTAATTATTCTGTGTTTATGTTCAAAATAAAAATATATTAATTGTATGTGTTAAACAGTTTTTCTGATACAGAATTTTTATTGGTTTTATGACAAACAGGTAAAATTTAAAGTGCTCAACACAAAATAGGCGATTTTATAATCAAACAAATTTTCGTTTTGATCTGAAATTTCAGTTTTGATTTTTTTCAATCCTGTACGAACATGAATAGTTTTAACAAAACGAGATTCATTTTTCATTCGGCACACATGGAAAACATCTCGGTATCTAACAAACGAAAAAAAAATTAGTTAATTGGAAAATTTGAATTTAAACGTAATTAAAGCCAGTTGTGTAGTGCATATAAAAAAAATGTAATTAATAAAAGTGGATAACAAATAAAATAATAAAATGTCTGACGCAATCGAAGATGTTTGTGAAGACAGTAATTGCCTTATAACTGTAAATGATGGCGATGTTCCGTTTGCGGAAATATTGGCAGAATGGGATCTTCTATACATATTCCCGAAATTAAATGGTACGTGGTAACACATAAACGGTAACTAACGTGTTTTTGTAATTTTGTATACGCCAAAACTGTTTTTTAGACGCGGGAATAGACATTCAATCGTTGAGTAACATTACAGAAGACCACCTAGACAAACTGTTTACTGAATTTAAAGAAATTGGTGTGAAAATTAAATTTCGATCACAAATCGCCGAATAGAGAAAGGTGAATGTAAGTATTCCTTGTAATCTAATATTAAAATAGTGTATAACAGGTAAAGAAACATAATCGCTTATATAACAGCGCCGAGTCAATAATTGCGTTGCTATCAATATCCTTGGTTTTGTTTCTGATTTCTGGTTTCAATAACATGTCTCAACTGTCAGTGCTTCGAGCACTTTAAATCCATTTATTTTAGACTGGATACAATCAACAGAAAATCTATCTATTCAATCGCCCACACCATCAACTTCTTCATCTGTTCCAAAATATCGACAAATGTAATGTAGTGTTAAAAATGTAAAGAAACAGTTTTAAAGATTAATTTTTTGATTTGATTTTATATATTAATAGATTATGTGTTTTTCAGGTGATTGACAACATGTTCAGAAGGAATCAGATGCCACTCGAGATCTTCTATGTAGTAAAATTACTTCATATTTATTAGAGCAAAAAGCAACTACGTTAAACCTCCCGGATTTTCAAAGCATCGTGGAAACGATTGTCAAGCACTGCCCAGATGAAAAAAGAGAATGGTATTTTTAAGACGGTAATACAAAAAAGGGGAAGCTTTTCTATAAGTACAGTAACTCTAAAACAAATCTGCGTCAAATTGGAATAATAGGGAATAGAATACACTGTAAAATAGCAAAACTTTTTAATGATGAAGTTGAATTTTTTGAAGGTGGTTAAAATTTTTTTTAGTATATTTAAGACAAAAGTTTATATTGTGAATTGAATTGCAGAAAATCAAGACGAGGAAACAGAAGGCGCTAAGGAATGGCTGAAATATCATTTGGAACCATGGGAAACAACAGCTTCGTCCAGATTAAATTTCTTCCGAAATTCAACAATTAAACTACCAATGAGTTTGTAAAAGAATGGCCTCTTTTAAATCGTGGGCAAGGATATCATTTAGTAAGTATACATACTATAAAATTTAGCATATTTAACGTAATTTTATAAATTTTATTATATTTTAAGATTGACCTGGATTTTAATCATCTGTATCCAGAAAAATCTACTAATTTACTGAAATAATAGACAAAGGATATTATTTCTAAAAAGTTGTATTCCCTCTTAGTAATTATTTATTTATCGAGAATAGAGAAACTATCAATTTCCCAATAGAAGTTTTTCCACGCAGTCCTGTGCGCGGATTTTAGTCTTTTTATAGGCTTTTTGAGCTACCAAAAATCGATTCCAATCCGAAATGAGATTCGTATGTTTGGCTTTATTTTTAATTTAACGAACACTCCTCCTTAAATATTTAAGTTCAGAACACCAGAAGGGTTTGTTATGCTTTATAACAGTCGAGATTGCTTTCGTTAGTAAAATTAGCTCAGCAGAGAATGAATCCCAATTCTCTAACTCAGAAGAGTAAATATAATTGAACAGTAAGGGTCCTCTTTTATTGGTATTTCAACTACTCTGGTTTTAAGGACGGTGAACCTTAGAAAAATCCTGGCAAACTTGAAATTTAAACCAGAAACCGCATCATTAATGAGGTACGGTTCCTGGATTAGACAAAAATCTGTATGCGATATTTTTTATAATATAATCTAAGATAATGGATCTTATGGGAGTCCTCGCATGACCATTTTTCAAATTTTATACCATCAATTTCGGAACGTAAAGTCTTGCTCTCATATTAACTCTAAAAATAAGTTAACATTCAATTTATTTGTGGCGCAATACCGTTTGACCATTTAAAGTTTAAAAAATTAACGAAACGAAAATAATAAGTTACTTTGTGCCACACCACTATTGGAAATAATAGAATGAGAGAGACTATAGCTAATTAGAAGGGGCCGGGTCTCCAAAAATCATATTGAATAGCACTCTGGTTTGGTTGCTATAATGGTAAAAAACAACTTCTAGCCTCATCTCCAGTTATTAGGTTTTATAACACCAATGCATATTAAAATTATCAGTGAATGCAAGTCAGAAAGCGAAAGGCGTCGTTCGTAATGCAAAATGATCTCAACCCTATTGCAAATATTATATCAAAAGCTCTATAATTTCTGCACAAGGAAACTAAAAAGAAAATGGCGAATTCAGTAAAGTTTGATTAATGACTAAAACTAGTTACAAATCATAGGTCTCTTCAAATTTTTTTTGCGAAAAGACAATGAGCAAACTCCGGCTAAACTACGGTACATGCTATTCGATGTGTTGCAAAATTCACCAATCACAGTACACAAAAATGTATGAAAAATTAGATTTGCCGATAATTCCGCATACAGTAAAATTGCCAGAAGGTATTTCAATTAATTAAAATCTCATTCAATTTATACAATAACTATAAATTGGTGGACCTCCTATCAACAGATTGCTAAGCAGAATGACACGAGCGAATTAAAAAACATCTGCTTGAAAATAATTCCATATTGATTTGGGCTTTAAGAATTACGTAGAGCCTAAATTCTACAAATGCTGAGAGATTAATCGAAATTGAATATTTACTTTAATCGGGAGTGCATCTCTATCTGGTCCCTAATATTTTTCTTATGCCAAAAAAATATGCCTTATGGAATTAAAAATTAAAAATTTATTGATTTAGAATTTGTATTTTTAAAATCATAATTCTGAAATTTGAAAATTTGAGGCTGGTTAAGTTCAAATCGGAATTCTCTCATTTTAGAAATACCTATTCGGAACTTCTATTACAAATTCCATAGCTCGGAATAAGTTAATTTCTAATGTAAGGATTATTCTATTGTAAATAAACTAAAATTTAAAGCAATAATTAATTCAAAATTTCGGGTTGAAATGTATAAATTTTGAAATATAAAATGTTAGAAAAATTCTAACTTTCAAATAGGATTACATATTAAACCTTATAGTTTGGAAGGAAGTTTCCACTTACAAAAATATAAAAATTTCCAAAATAAATAAATTTTGAAAATTTGGAAAATCATAATATTATTAATTTCTTATTAATTTATACGAAATTTAAAAATGTTTACGCTTATAATATTAATTTTTATTAAAACGTTTACTTATGTTATTTTCAACGAACATTAACAACTTTATATTCAACCATTTTTTGGATTTTAAATTTAATATTTACCAAAAAAATTTCAAAAATGGAATGAAAAGCCAGAATCCCATAGATAATATGTTAATATTTAAAAAAGAAAATTACATCGGAATTTAGGGAACTTTGAAAATTTGGTCTGATGTAAAACTTCAAAATTTGGAATATACCAATTGTAACGACGACCAAAAACTTTGGTTAGACTCGATAGTACTTGAGTAAATTTTTGATAACAAAATTTTAATTTTAAGTCATTAAAGTTAAAATTTTTAATATCTTATTTTTGAAATTATTCAAAATTTGTGAAATAACGTTCTTAATTTTTAAATATTAATTTCAAAATTTACATTCTAAAATTTAAATTTAAAAAACAATTTTTTCGTAATGAAATCTATTTCCTAAGTTTACTAATCTTAACTTTAAAATTTATTTGAATTTCCAACAATGAAAATTTGCACCATAACCTATAAAAAATACTCAAATGTGTATAAAAAATACTCAAATTTTAAGATTACATTTCAAGATTAAAAATTGTAAAATCTAAAAATTGTCGAAGCAAGTTTTCTTAATTCTAAACTTAGTTTTAATTGGAATTTCAGAAAATAAAATGTAAATTCTAAATTTTTAAATTCATACTTTAAATTTAGCATTTGTCGAATTTTTAAATTCAAACAAAGTACATTAATAATTTTAAATACATTTTTTAAACCCAAAATTTTCTTTTGAATCACGAAGATCGCAAATTTATATAAATCGGAATAATTTAATTTCTAATATAAGTATATTAAATTATAAATAAATATCTATTTAAAAAGTCGAGTTTAAATATAAACATTTTTAATGCAAATCTGAACAAAATTAACAGTTAACTTGATAGTTTGGAAATTTCATTAACTAAAAATTAAAAGATCCAAAACTAAATTTTAAAAATTTCGAAATTCGAAATTATATCGAAGATAATTTTTAGATTTTTAAAAATTGTTGAAAAATTTCAACTTTTACCTTTCAATTTTGAAATATTTTATATAAATTATTTATTTAAAATCTTAACGTTCATTTTCAATGAACTAACTAACATTTAACTTTAAATTATTTATATATATTTCCAAAATTTATAGTTCAAAACCTTCATTTAAAATCAAAACTGTTTAAAACGAAATTTCAGGAAATAAAAATTAACATACGAAATTATCATATTTTTTTTAAAAAGAAAATGTTAAATTAAATTTTTAAGCCCAAAATTGTTTTTAAATCACGAAGATCCGAAAATTACAGAAAGTAAAAATTTCATATACCTACTGTTAAAAATTGAAAGGAAACTCTAATTCTAATGAAAGGATTTTAAGTAATTAATAAACCAAAAATTAATTTAATAATTCGAGTTGATGTATTTAAATTTTTAAATATGGAATATAAACCAAATTTTAACTTCCAAATTCTAAAATATTAGACTTCGAAAAACTTCAAAATTAATATTATAAAATTATAAAAATCCAAATCAAAATATTTTATTTTAAAATATTATTTTAATATCTTAACGTTTATTTGCCTTAACTTTATATATGCACAATTTTTTGTATTTGCTATATTCTCCGAATTTTAAAGCTACAAAAAATTAAAATTTCAAACAAGTTTTAAAAATTGAATGGAAAGCTAGAATCCCATAGATAAAATGTGAATTTAAAAAACATATATCGAATTTAATTTTTTTAAAATTTTTTTTATTTAATATTTAAAAAAAACTTATAATCAAGAATTCGATCTGATGTAAAACATCAAAATTTGGAGTAAATGTTATTAATTAATTAACGACAACCAGAAATTTTGTTAAACTTGATAGTACGTGAGAAAATTGGGTAGAACTTGCGAAGTTAAAAAAAATTCTAAAATTGTTAATAATTAAAGTTGAAGTTAAATCTTTACAAATTTTTTAAAATGTGTTAAATAACAATCTAAATTTTAAAATTCAATTACAAAATTTTACTTTAAAAAGAATATTTTTAGAATTTCCAATAATTAAAACCTTAATTAAAATTTGAACCATAAACATTAAAATTGTAATTTTAAAAACTTAAAAAGTGCTAAATATTCTATATTTTTATTATTAAAAATGTTACAAATTTTAATAAATTGGTTTAAATCCTTGAGTTCGGAATTTTAGTAAATAAAAAATTAAAAAATAGTAATAAATTAAATTAACTAAAATGGAGCTTTTAAAAATTCAAAATTTTAAATTCTAAAAATCTCAAATAAATACGTTCAAATTGTACGCACTTAAAACCAAAATAATTACGTAATTCGAAAATAACATTTTAAATCATATCAGAAATTTCATAAACATTCGTATCTACATATGTGAATCACAATTCTGAATTTTGAATTTTATCAAATTTAAGAATTTTGATTGAATATAAATTAAAAGTTGAACTAAAAATGTCAGTTAAATTATAAAAAAAAATTAATTATTACTTTTATGTTTTAAGCAAAATTTTTATTTTTAAATATTTGATTTAAAATTCTACAATTTTTAAATGATGCAAAATTTGAAATTCTAAAAAATTTAAAATCAAATTTTCAAAACACATTTATAATTAAAAATTTGGAAATAAAAATTTATTTTGTAGTTCAATTAGAATTAAATTGTGGTTGTCGCCTTAGTGCGAGAAATGTAGACCATCCGTGGCCATTTAGGATATGTGGTTTACTTCTTCTATTTTGATTGCATAAACAGAAATTTTAATATCCTGCATCGCTATAGCATCCCGCGACCACTAGCTTTAATTGTATTAAATTTTAATTGTTCACCCAGTAAAATATTGAAATTAATTTTGGAAAACATTAAAAATAATAGTTTTATTCAGCCATCAACGTCATACATTTATAATATACTGTCATGAAATAGTTAACTCATTTCGCGGATATCCTGCCACTGCCAGACAATAGGTTGGTATACAATATTAATTTTAATTCTTTTTTTTTTTATTTAATTTATTTTATTTTTAGTTAAAGTATTGTTTTACAACAAACAAAAAAAAAATTTTTAATTTTATCATAATTTCTCCAGTAATGTAAAATTGCGTTGATATGAAAAGTGTTTTATTTTTTATATAAAAATACATACATATGTGTGTGTGTGTGCTTTTATGTTGTGTTTCTGTAATTTAAGCTTTTTTTATAGTACATATTTATAATTTTATATTTCATTGTTAATTTAAAAAATAAAATTATATAAAAGTTTATTGCTATTTTACTGTATGTAACCCGCGAATTTTATTTTAAACAATAAAATTTTATTTTATTTGTATTTTTAGTTTTTTTTATTTATATTTTTAATGTTTGAGTATATTTTTTAATTGTTTTTTATTTATTTAATTATACTCATATATATATATATATGTATGATTGTATGGGTATTCATTCGGGTTCAACTAGAATATTCACCAATTTTACGCGAGTTTTTATTTTACAGTAAAGCTTTCATTTTTCATATATCTATAAGTTCAACACTATAGGGATACAAATAAAAATGGCTGTAAAAGTTTTAAACTATACGAGTATACAATACCGATGCCTCAAATCTACAAAAACTTATTAGGTTGAGGATTTTTATTTTGTGGATTACCACAAAACCATAAAGTATTTTAAATTCAGATATACAATTTTTACAGAACCAATAAAACAATATAAAGTGCACGGCTTCCAAATATGATGAAATATGAGTTACTACTTAGTATGATGTCATCTATCGTGTCTATCTAACACACCTTAGGAAGTAGTCGGATAATTCGCCAAAAGTAAATTCAAAGTAGTCTTAAACTGATTTCAGTTCGCGTGCTTCCTTCAAAAGATTCCCAAACATGTAAATGTGTTGCACGTGAGATATATCCTGAAGGTTGAAATAGTGCAAAATAACGGGCAAAGTAACGTTAAACTCTGCGATAAATGCAATCGGTGGTTTTTGAGAGTATCTAATGGTATATTCAATTATTCTAAAATATTTACTGATAAGCTTTTCAGAAAAATTACAAATCAGATCAGTGACCCTATATTACAGGCAAATTGAATTTTTTCGGTAGATTCACAATCTTTATTTAACATTATTTATGTTGCTACTAAAAATGTTGTGATTTTATTGTGATGACAGCGCGATAATTAAACCAAGTTTTAAGGTAAGTCCTGTATATATAATACTGTAAATTACAGTTTCCAGAAGAAGTACATAAACATTGATTCTATATATGTATTTTATCCTTTATGTAATATACTATATGCATATACATTTTAGTATACGAATAAGGGTAGGTCATATATTATTTGGTTTTTACAACTTGTCACAAATATAAAAAAATTAAATAAAATATAAATATAAAAATTGCTTATGTTGTAGACGCATGAAAATGTATTATGAACAGAATAAAGGATAGAAGCTCCACACCACCATCACCAACAATAACAACACAAATATAATAACAATAATAATACTGCCACCCCATAAAAAAATTTCTGATTTCCCACCCAAAACACACAAATGTATCGTTGTATATACAGTATAGGTATATGTATACGCAAGAATTTATAGCAGAAAACGGAATTGAAACGTGAGAGAAAAACCGAAGCGAGAAATAACACAGAAATTTTCTTTTTACGAAAGAGGGGAGGCACAAAATAATGAATTTTTTGTTGTTTTTTTTGGTTTTTCGAAGAAAACGACAAAACGGTAAAAAAATTTATAAATTTTATTTATTTATTTCGAAATAACATAATAAGATAACAAACATAGCTCGAAAAGTCAACAATATAAGTTTTGAACTTTCCTCAATACCGTCTATATAGGTTTCGTATGTACATATGTACCTGAGCTTTTTGTGTTTTCGTTGGTTTTCAATTTCGTACCAAATCACGAAAAATTCCCGCGGGTCATGACTTATTTATTTATTTTATTATAGTTAATTTTATTTGCAACCCCTAAGCTATACATATACACATATATACATATATAAATATTTTGTATATTAGATTGGGTGTTAGCTTAAATTGGAACAAACCGTAAATTTGTAATCCATTTGGGGATATAGAAAAATTAGTGCGGTGGAGCCGCATATGTGTACATAATTATTACATATAAAAATAAATCATAATTCTTCGCCTATATCATAAAAATTCTGTCGATATATAAAATTCTGGTTTATACGATTATGTCCAAAAATCTTTGGTAATGGCTATGCGGCACATATACATACATTTTCTTATCTTTTCAAGATCATAAAAATCTTTTGTTGATAGCATTTCTTAGTTCTATTCATTCATAAAAATTATTTTCAAAAAATTGCTGAACACAAGAATGGAAATAAAAATAGAAAACGCACACACACACACACACAAAAGTGTAACAACCTCTAAAAACATGATAAGAATTTGGAATAACCGAACAAAAAAGGAAAAAAGCACAAGAATTTTTATTACCAAGGGGATTTCACTGCTTGTATCATCATCAAAGTTTATATACGCATATATAACACAAAAATGGTTGGATGTTGATATTTTTGGGTTCAATATATACTATCTATATGTAATTATCTAATAGCCAGATCGTTATTGGGTATGTATCTATCTGCTATATATACGGTCGGCCATTTGAGGATAATTTTTCCACTATTAAGCCTTTCCCGTGATTCTCTTTGAATTGGTATCGTAATCAAGTTTTTGTTTGCATGTTTGGGGTTTGGTATATACATTTACATGCATAGAATATCATGCTGCAAGAATACACTATGAGATAAGATAATATTTTTTGTTTGCTTTCCTAACTATACTTTGGACAATATCGTAAAGAAAATGTGTCCTTTGTTCACTCTATCTGAATAAAAAATTTTAAGGAATTATAGCAACTGCGTGTTCATTTATAGACAAAACATTTTTTGTGGTTAACTATATTTTAAATTCATAATTTAAATGTTTTGATTGAGATGAAAAAATACTGCTTAGTTACTGCAGTAAGGATCTCATATATAAGATGTTGCCATTTATATTGGTTATTATGATCCTATAAACCAAATCAGTAAAATTCCTTAACACGAAAATTTTTAATGGAGGCATAGATTAACACACATTAATTTGTTCAAAGAAGGGACAAAGATAGAGATACGCTTGAATGGGCACGAAGTATCACTAATCCGAAACAGGAGAGTTTCTCAAAAATGAGGTACTTAAGAAGCAACTCATTATGGCAGTGATTATTAAGGCTCGGGAGGATGGTAGTATTACAGCCGTTATCTGGAGGAAGGTGGATAAGGCCTTAGCCAACATTTTCCTAGAAATCATAAGGGAAAATCCAGGATCTACTTCGTCCAGTCGAGAGTGAGGGTGGTACCGGTGACTTATAAAGTTGACTGTTCGTGCCGACAAAAGGTCAATGACCCTTTACAAAAAGGCGGTACCATGGATAAAGTTTGCCCCACAGCCAAATTACAAAGCTGGTTACGAGAGTGGAAAGGGCACGTGCTTGGATGACATTTTGGAAATTCTGCAAATTAGCAATCCAGATCAGCTAACAACCAACTGAATCCTCCAAGCTATAGGAATCTAAAACGTATCACAAATCGGCCATTATCATCCTCAGCAGAGACTCCCTGGGTGCTCTAGCGAAGCCTGGAGGTTGGATTAGCTATGGGTTTTGTAGCGTTTGCCCTCAAGGTTTATAAGCGTCATAAAGCCGAAAGGTCTGGGGCATCAGCAGCAGTAGATACCTCTTGTGATGTCCCACCTGCTGTTGGTGACCCAGATGCTCAGATAATCCCAGAGGACGGTTAGGACGCATTGTTCATTATTTCGGAAATGTTGCGGTGGAGGTAGGCATTCTCTAAATGCTTATGATCGTTCTGATTAACCTCCACCAATGTAATGCTGCCTTGGCGGCAGCTCTGCTAAAAATGGAATCTGAGAAAAGTGACTTGAATTTGTTTAGAACCTTTCTTTTAATTTATTACCGGTACCGGTTACTAGTTCACCGGCATCAACACTGGAGCTCGATTTTCTAGTAAACACGTTATAACCCATGCTTTTTAAGCTACGTTAGATGCTTGTCCTCTATAAAGAAGTACTCATAATATATAAGTACGAATTGAAGGGAGCCAAAACGAGGGCCTGTAGGCCCTACTTTGGCAAAATATACAGGAATCCTTGAAGGCGGCTAGGATACGCAAAGTGCTATGTTCTAGACCCTCCTTCCCAAGTTTACTCCAACGTCCGGATGAATCATTGGCTACACTCTAAGTAAAATTCAATGTAATTTTATGTTTATTGGAGTGTAAATTTACTAAAAAATTAGTTAAATCGGTCTGTAAAATTACGTCCAATCGGGCAAATTTAAAGAAATATGTATGCTAATGTGCCTCATAAACAGCGGACAATTGCATCGGCTGTGTAAATTTTACTATACTTTTGATGATAAATTATAATTAAAAGAGTAATTTTACGAATAGATTCATAAGGCAGAGTTGAAGGTATTCCATGCCCCAAAGCACCGCAGTCGAAACGCAGCAGAGCACGCCATACCAAGAATCTAAGGCTGCATTTCGGGCAAGCATAGAATAGACTCCATAGAAAGAAGGGGTGTTGGCGACATAGCCCCGGTTATACCCCTATACAGGCTGTCATCTGCAGTCCATCCAGCCTTGCTACAGAAGACGTCAGTTTTACATCTGCTCACCATACAACTGCTGCATACGACAGTAGAAGTAAATCCAATGGCCTTCAGCACAGTAAGCATGTTGCATGTTACTGAGTGGAGAAGTAGTTAAATAGTTATCCCGAATAAATCTGTCAATGATCCTCTCTAAAGCTTTAAGAAAAGTAGAGGTCAGACTAATCGGCCTAAAAACTATAGGGTCGGTATAATCCGACTTGCCAGCTTTAGGTATGAAAACTACTCTATAATCCTGCTCCAGGAACGTGATACAGTACAAAAAGCAATGATTACCCCTGGAACAGATTGAGCAGGTAAGTACGGAGGGGTAGAAAACCATGCTGCAATACAGCAGGAAAAACGCCGTCAGGACCACTCGATTTGAACAGTGCAAACGAGAAAACACTCCAGTGTAGAACATCAGTAGTGATCAGTCTACGGGCTAAGTTTCAATCCGTCGTACCGACAAAAATGTCAGGAGGCTCAGAGGCAACCTCACTCGAATCAAAAGTGTGACATTCAGGAAAATGGACAGACAACAGTAGTTCACCAACTTCTCGCCTGCAGGAGGTGAGTTTTCCGGAATTTAGGGGAAGGCTATCAAGTTTGCAAGTATCATTCTTAGCCAGAGTTTTGTTAAGTCTGGCGAGATCAGACAAGCTATCAATTTCCTCACAGAAATTCTTACAAGTAGCCCTCTGCGCGGATCTTATAGGCTTTTTTTATAGGCTTGTTGAGCTACCAAAAATCGATTCCAATCAGAAATGAGATTCGTATTTTTGGCTTTATTTTTAATTTTACGTGCATTCTTCCTTAACTTTATAAGTTCAGAACACCAGAAGGGTTTGTTAAGCTTAGTCTGGTTGTAAATAAGAGGGCTCGACTTCTCAAAAGCAGTCGAGATTGCTTTCGTTAGTACAGTTGCCTGCAAATCGAGATCTGAGATGGATCTAATCTGATTAGATAAATCTAGTAGTGAAACGAGCTCAGAGGAGAATGAATCTCAATTTGTTAGTTTCCTATTACGATATGGTTTAACCGGTGGTCTTTTAAAGTTAATATTAAAGGAGATGCATCTATGATCAGAGGTGAGAATATCGTCCGTCACCCTCCAATTTAGAATCAGGTCAACGATGGTCATAGAGCACAAACGAACCAACTTGATAAAATTTGGCTCACAACTAACATTGAGAATCTCTAACTCGGAGGAGTAAATATAATTGAACAGTGGGAATCCTCTACAGTTGATATTCGAGCTACCCCAAATTGTATGATGAGCATTACCAGCACAACCAATCCCGGGAGGTAGATTGTTGACCCTACACCACAATACAAGATTCACCAATTCCTCTGAAGGAGGGGGTGAGGTGGAATCAAAGGGTAAATAGGCTGATGAAATGACACGTTTAAAACGTGAGTCAGCATACACGAGAGTGATAAACACCACCGCAAGATCAGCCGTGCTGCACTCATTAATAAGAGCGGCATCAAAATCACTAGAAATATAAACGCACTCTCTGGTTTTAAGGACAGTGGACTTATGAAAGATCCTGCCAAATTTCGAGTACAAACCAGAAACGGTACCATCAATAAGATACGGTTCCTGGATTAGACAAAAATTTGTGTGCGAAATAGCAAGCAGTTCTCTCAACTCATAGAAAGCTGACTTGCTATGTTGCAGGTTGATCTGTTTTAATTCAAGCATGGATGTCAACATGAAGACCAGTTATAAATAAAATATAATAATAAAATAAAATCCTACGGCCCTGAGATAACCCTGAAACTGATCCGTGCTCGATCGACTTCTGGTCTATCAATTGGCGGTTAACCTCTCGTTTGTATCAGATAACCTTCTTTTCTGTAGTCGAAACACTTGGATTCATAATGCCGATGTTGGTAATAACTACACTCGGATTCTCAGTCTCAGGTGGCCGGAATCCATGAGTGCAGTATAAACGGTTTCGGAGGCTCGCCAACCGAAAGTTGGCAACCCTCCCAGACGTCCTTGATTTTGTCGATCTCTCCACAGAACTAAACATACGTTTCATTATTGTTTGCTTTGTAGATGATGACACCATCCGCTCGGTAACAACCCAGCAATTGCAGCACAAAGCTGGAAGATTTAGCCGCGTCGAAAATGCGACGACCAAGCTCTTTCCGGAAAAGTTGCAATTTTTCCTCATTCAAAGTGGTGGTCGGGTTCATTTCTCGCACGCATTTTTTAGAGTAGCATCGGCTACTGTTTCAGCGTAAGTGCGCGCTTTTTTAGGGGTCATCTCTGGGGTAGTGCCCGATGTTGAACTTAGCCTTTTGGGTGTTCCCGATGCGCTATTGCACGGCTCCTCGGAAATTGCACCCAGAGTTAGCCTACTCCGCTTTTCTTGTAAGTGCTGGCGCCGTCGTTTGCCAAGTCGCTTAGTCTTGCCACGATGGTTTGACTCCAGTGCAGAGCTCTCATCACCCGAAAATAGTAGGGCATTCTCTAAACCCGAGTTCATGACTGAGCTGAAACCGTCAGTACTTATGGTGCTGAGGTCATCGAACTCCAATTTGAACTCATTGACAGTCCTCATAGTTCAGGTCCTTTGGGCTTTGTGCTTTAATAATTTATTTATACATGAATTGATTTTATATGTATACAATGTTAATAAATGTGTACACTCGCATAAATTTGTATATTTTGTGTAAAAAAAAATTTTAATTCGTTATTTTCTTTATTTCTTAAATAAAAATTAGTAAAATTATTATTTGGGTTCTAGAGTATATGTATATTATAGCTTAACTGATGCAATTTACATTATTTTAAAATATGGTGCAGACCCTGTTTTCGAATACCAATTTCATTTCTGAAATCAAAAATGTTGGCTTTGCACAAATAATTTTCAACGTTGCATTGTTGTAGCGTACGGTCAAACTTTTAGTTGATCGAAAAATGTTCCCAATATTAAATTATTGTAAACTGATAAGGTATATCGGATTGTGTGGTAAGGGGAGAAAGTCCCCTTGAACCACTTTTTCGTTTTCATCTTTCAAAGTTTTCTTTGCATTTTGAAAGTGTATATACAACTTTTTGCCTTAAGAGGTTAACTCCGGGATATGAAAAATGAATCAAATTAAATGGCATATTGTGAAGAACTATACGCTTATATACTAAAATTCCATATAGAGATCTAAACAAAATCATTAAGGTTTATTGACATGTTGTCTACCCAAACAATATAGCTATACATACAAACAAAAAAATCTGTGCATCTATATTGAGGTACATCAACTATACCGGGTGTTTTTTTTAAACTGAGACGATCAAATATCTCGAAAAATAGCCACTCTACGGAAAAAATGTCCATAATCAAAATTTAATCATACCGCGGGGGAAATACATTAGTGCAAAAAAAAAAGTCCCCCCACCCCCGCTTTGTAGGTGGGGCGGGGGTAACTTTTAAACTAAGATAGGAAGCCATATTTTTTATTGCAGATACGGATTCTACGACTAAAAGTACGTATGATTTGAATAAAATATTTTGTTCGGTTCATGATAGATGGCGTTGTAATCGACGAAATTCAATTTTCAATTTCTCCTTCTTAGAACACACGCATTCGATTCTGCAATACGTTTGAAATAAAAAACATCACAGTTTTAATTGGAAATACTCGAAATTCGTCATCAAAACAATTTATTCAGTTTTGTAAATCTAAATAAGTGTTCAAAATTAATTTCAAGTTTTATTATTAAATTTCAAAAATACAAAATTCAGGCCATCATTTTGAACACTTATTTTAGATTTACAAAACTGAATAAATTGTTTTGATGACGAATTTCGAGTATTTCCAATTAAAACTGTGATGTTTTTTATTTCAAACGTATTGCAGAATCGAATGCGTGTGTTCTATGAAGGAGAAATTGAAAATTGAATTTCGTCGATTACAACGCCATCTATCATGAACCGAACAAAATATTTTATTCAAATCATACGTACTTTTAGTCGTAGAATCCGTATCTGCAATAAAAAATATGGCTTCCTATCTTAGTTTAAAAGTTACCCCCGCCCCACCTACAAAACGGGGGTGGGGGGACTTTTTTTTTTGCACTAATTTATTTCCCCCGCGGTATGATTAAATTTTGATTATGGACATTTTTTCCGTAGAGTGGCTATTTTTCGAGATATTTGATCGTCTCAGTTTAAAAAAAACACCCGGTATATCAATTTTATACAATTTCCACATTCTAGACAACATCCATGTAGCACATAAAATCATTTTTCAATTACACAATTTTCCTGTCTATTTGTATGAAACCCGTACTCGTACATCTTGTTTATAATTGTATCTATATGTATGTTAAATTGATATGTGAGTATAGTCACTTTAGAAAACAAAGATGTGATAATAAATCACATATATACGTATATGTCTATATACACGAGAGTAGCATATGGTTGGTTGGTTATCTTCAATTTTCACAAACAAGACAAAAAAAACGATTTTTAATCATTTTTAAGTCGTATATAGAATTTTGTTGGGAAGAACTATTATTGAAACATGTTCCTCAAATAAACCAAATACCTTGAAGCTTTTTTACGGGGTAAAACTACATATATATATCTATATATAGCTGTGTATATAAAAAACACACTTGCATTTTAAAC
The DNA here is from genome assembly GCA_951394425.1 of Tipula unca. Classification (NCBI taxonomy): domain Eukaryota; kingdom Metazoa; phylum Arthropoda; class Insecta; order Diptera; family Tipulidae; genus Tipula; species Tipula unca. The sequence goes on along the minus strand of OX596382.1, from coordinate 103,444,623 downwards.
ACACAAAAAATTGGATTTTTCTTGGAAAGGTATAACACCGCACCGTCACTATTATATTCACCAACATTCGACAACGACAGCAATAACAATTCCCGTAAAAAATAAAAATGCTTTTCTCTTTTTTATTTTATTTTATGAAAGTAATAAAATTAAACGATCATTTTGTGTTACAGGTGCTATACCATATATATACCTATACATATATATAAAACAATAAACACGATGAACATGCTTGCAATTTTCCTAAATATTCCATAATTTTCTACGATGGGTGTGTGTTTTGGGTTGGTTGTTGTTGTCGTATAAGTTTTTTTTGACGATGCTTCGGAAAAATTTATTTAATTTTATTGTTTCAAATAAATTTGTGAATTACATTTTTATTTCTATTTATTATTTGAAATTATTTTATTATTTATAGTTCTATTATACAATACATAGTTTTTATTTTCTAATAAAAGCTCAAACGTATATATGTATATACGACTAATTTATTGGATGCGCGCGGTTTAGATGGTGTAATGAGTCCCGTGGATATAATTTATAATCCGGAATTTATTTTCTATATAATTTTTATAAATCGCTTTTCATGTGTAGTAACTTGTAATCGTTTATAATTTTATATTTTTGGAAAATATTGTTTCGTATAATTTTGGTGAATATTGGGTTGGGGCTGGGTTTAATGGCTTCATTTGATTTTACATGGAAACATTTTCCATTTGGGAATCTGTATATATGTATATATATATGCGAATTACTTTGTCTTATTAGTAGCGGTAGTTTGGTAATGAGAAAACCAGAAATACCTAAGGCACGACGGTCAATTGTTATTCTTCAAATTTCCTTCAAACCGACTGTCAAATTACAACTGTTTGTAAAATATGTATATAGAGTAGAACGAAATTAATAGTTACCCCTAAATGTTGTAAATATAATTTCATTGAAATTGTTGTTGTTGTCAAATCTAATATTTTGTTGTTGTCAACAGTTTTGGGCGCTCGACGCTTTTGTTATTGATGTACTTTTTTATTGATGTATTTTTTTTATCAAATGATATATGGAGTCAATTTCGCAGCCCTTTTTGAAGCTCGTGATCCCGTGCATTTTTACTAAAAGCTATTTTTATTACTAAGTTTTCTATAACATGTAAGACAAATTATTGTTACTTATTTAGCACAAAAAACTCTCTTCTTGATCGGTGGATGTAAGCTTTATTGATTTTAAAGCGCATTAAATTGGTTAAATATTAGGCGAAATTTTGCAGATGCATTCGTAAATCTTTAAGTCTTTTAACACTGTTTTTCCTTAATTTGACAACATGGTTACATCAATGTACATCAGCAATATGTACACAGTATATGACACATGTTCCAATTTATTCTTATTATTCGTTATCCGCGGAAATAGTTTCCTAACAGGCCCCCTAAATGAATTATTAAATTATATTTATATTTAATAAAACAATAAATAATTTATTTATTAATTCAAAATTACGATTATGCTCTGATACAAAAAATATGATGACTGAATGTATCGATACAACTATATTGATGAAAAAAATTACATTTAGTTTTAATTTTAAAAATATCCCTGGAATTTTTATGATCAATCCCGGGATTTGAGAATGCAATTATTAAGCCACAAATCCCGCAAAATCCTGCTCCGAGAAATAACGGGAATGACCGCTTAAGCAAGGATCCCGATAGCAAACGAAAGTAACAGTAATGTATATATTTTGCCTTAATCAAATCATTCTTTAGTATTAACGTTACTGTCGTATAGATATATATTTTGAAAATGTAGTCGCGAGATGATAAAGTCTTCTGCATCTAAAATGTACCTAGGTTGAGGGCAATATTTTTTAAATGTCATTCGAGCGCAGGTATTTTCAATCAGAATAAATTATTTTACCTTGCTACAACAGCAAGGCATCATTCGAATAGAAAGTTACTTCTACAATATTATTAAAATAATTCAAATTTTCACCGCATTTATCACATGAAATATTTTAGATATGACTAATTTAAAATAACTTTACTCGCTATTTTCATCTACGTGGTTCGAATGCTTCAGTTTGAGTGACGACCAATGCCAAATGATTCTAAAGTATTTTTTAAAATACACGATAACTTGTTGTTGTTGTCAATAGCCCGACGAGATATTTTCGAGCGAATTAAAAAACGTTCTAATTCTAACTAAGCTACAATAGTACATTGTTAATAAGTGGTTAAAAGTGATGCTTTGTTTGACGAGCAATTATATTGGCACGCGAGGCGAAGCGCAGCGTAAAGCTTGCGAGTCAAACCAAGCCACTTTGAATCCGAATAACACATATATTATTTCTACAACAAAGAAAAGCTCATTGTGAACTAATTTTACAAGTAAGTACAAATTATGTAATTAAAACTTCAAAATTGAAACCAATTTTACTGAAATATTTTGTGAGACTTATGAGATCATGACTGTTGTTTGGCTTGACACTTGAACGCGTCAAACTGTAAAGCTATAATTACAATATTTTCTTTCTTGCGAACAAAATGTTTGAATCAGAAGATTCATCAAATTCTTCTCATCCAAACAGCAAATGATATTGTGTTAAACCTATTGTCATCAAAATCACGTACGATTTATGAGTGCGCCTATAAGTGGTTTTTGCAGTGGTGTACTGAAAAAAATGTACAATCTGGATTATATTCAGAAAGTTTTCTAATGACATACTTTGCCAATTTGTCGACGAAGATGAAAAGTTCGGCTCTTTGGGCGCAGTATTCAATAGTTAAGTCCACATTGAATTATAAAAATGGCGTATAGATATCGAAAAATATTCCAAATTGCGAGCATATACCTAAAATAAATCAGAATATTGGTTACACAGCAAAAAATTCCAAAGTTCTCGATAGAGCGCACAAATCGACTTGTTTTTAAATTTTGCTCCCGATGTTTAATGATGAAGGTATACTTATGTTTTGGGTGCATGTCGTTGCGACGAAATAGTCCATTTAATCATAGATGACATTGAAGACGTTCAATCAGCTTTCTTGGCAACAATTTCCAACTCTAAAACTACCAAATCGCGACTCTTTACGGTCTTGAGAGAAAATTATTTGGGGATTTGCAAAAAATACTTGCTCTTCGCCCAGAAAACTTCGAGGCGCGACGTCTTTTTATAAAATACCATGGTGGCGTATGTCATCGAACATCGGCATTGCATTTAAATTTAAAAAAATGCATGTCAATATCCCGGGCAATGCTTGCGTCGGACTTCAGCTACACTCCTTGTAAATTCTGGCAGTGACCTCATTTGCCTTAAAAGGCATGGTGGTTGGAAATTGAATACTGTAGCTGAGGGATACTTATAGAAGATTCCACAACAAATAAAACAAACAGTGCTATAAAAATATTACGACCCGATGAAGTTAGTACCAGTAAGACAATGTATAAATATTAACACTGCGCATATTTGTAAATCGCTTTTATTTTAAAAATTTGGTAATTTTAAATTTTAGAACAGCGGAGAATACAACAAATTGTTTTTCAAAATTCAATATCTGATCAACTACATCGAAATGTCGAATTAAGAAATTGGAACCAAATTTCATTCTCTGAGGTTAGCTTCTTGAAAATATATTTCGGTTTTTATATATGACAAGTCGCTTTAAATTTGACATATTAGTATGTTGAACAAATTTGTTTATAGAAATTGAAGACAAACCTTAGTTATACATAGAGTATATGATATATGTATAAATTTAACAAACCAAACAAACATATTTCAGATTTTGACAGTTTATTTTTAAATTTTGGTTCCTGTTTTAGAATTTAGGCCTAAACAAACTATACCCGAGGGACGCGCATCTTCGCTTGTAAAAGTATGTATTGATCCAAATAGTTTCATAGATTTTACTTTTAGATTCTACTTTCTAAGTTCATTTGAATGAGATCAGCTACCAATATTTTAGTATAAATACAGTACATAATAGTACAAATTGGAACCTCAAATTGGAGTCTCAGTATAAAATTGTATTCTAAAAAATTAATTTCAGAGTGTACCTATAGACATTTCGAAATATGTATGTACACTTAAAAATTTTAAAATTCAATAATTTAATTTTTACTTTTGAATCTATTGAAATAATGAATCTCATACATTTACAGTTCTTAATTTAACGAATTTTGAAACAAAAATATTTTTAAATCTAATTCCGCAATTTCTATTCTAATCATCGATCTATGAAATTGTTTGAAAGCTACAAAAAAATCTTTAAAATACCAAAATTATTGAAATGTTGACTCGAACAAATTAGATTATATTTAATTTAAAATATTGTTAAACAACGTCAAATTTTAAAAATAATTTTAACAGTCGATAGAATTAAAATTTCTTATATTCAGATCCAAAAAATTAATTTTTTCAAATTTTTCTGCTTTCTACAAAATTTTTGAAATGCTGTAGTTTAGAATTGTAAAATTCAACCTATAATATTTGGAAAAAGGTATAATTTTAAAAATTAAATATTAAAAATTCGGTTTCATTATCAATTTGATAGAAGAATATGGACTAATTAAAATTATAAAAATCATAAAATTATTTAAACTCCGAACTTGTCCAAAAAATACTGAAATACAATTTTTCAAATCTATAGATATCAAAATTAAACTCTACATCGGACAATGAAATTAAACATTAAATTTTGAAATTTAACTGTTTAAATTTTAATTCAAAATTTATGGGGCGATAAATCGAATTTTCTAGAAATTCGTAATGAAATTTTGTATAAATTATGAAGTTTTAAAAATTCAAATTTCTAAATATTCAAAATTTTTATTGCAATCCAAAATTTAAATTAAGTATTTCTGAACCACGGACAAATAAATGTTTTGAATTTTAAAAATTTTAAATACTGAACTCTGGAAAATTCGAATATTGTTACTATCGTTCTATACACTTAAAAAAATGTTAAAATGCAGTAATTCAAATTAAAGAAAACGTTCGAATTTGCCAAATTTTAAAAATACCTAAAATTGAATGTTTTATATTAGAATATCAGAATTGAATAACTAAATTTAACTTAATATTTTATAAATTCAGAATTCGAAGTATCAATTTAAATTTGATAATTATTCCCCTACATTCACGATTTTTTATTATGTTGTCCGAAATGTGTAATAAATCTCCACACCTCATAAGTTTTTTCCCCACGTCAAACATGTCAATTTTTGTTATCATAACCTCAACTTTTTTGTGACAACTAATAAATTGCACAGAAAATATTAATATATTATTATGTATATATATAAATGACATGTTGCACATGCGCACACAAATTATTCGATAGCTGTCAAAAATTATCATAGTAATAGACTCGAATAATTTAAGGGTATGTTCGGTATTTTCAAGTAAATGTCAGAAAATTCATTCCCGATTTTTTATCACAGGTTTCGGACACAGTCTAAACATTAAATTTGTTGTAGGATACTTGAGTTTACATTTTATAATTATGAATTCGAATCAATATATACATTTTAGCGGAAATATTGAATTTGTTAACAAATTCAAAAGAACCACTTGAAAATATTTAAACTTTTAAAATTTTGAAAACAATTTGCAAACAATCAATAAAATGAAAATTTTAGATTAGAAAGCTTAAGTTGGAATTTTGTTTGACTATATCGAAATTTGTTATTTTGATCAACGAAAATTTCAAAGTTTATTTATCAAAATTGAATTTTCGAATTCCGACTTTTCGAATTCAACTGTCTTTGAATTTGCTTAAATAAATATAAAATTTAAACTTATTTGTCGGAAATTTATATACAAATGTTAAGCATTTATTCAAATTTTATAATTTTTTTTTGTCAAATTCTTAAAATTTTTGAATTCCCAAATATTTTTAAATTTGTTAAATTTTCAATTTTATTATTGTTTAAATAATTTAAAAATTCTTCACAAAAGAGAAAAGAGTAAAACGAAACAAAAAGGGTACTAATAATTTTGAAATGAGTATATCTTGCCACCCTAGGTGGCGCTTTATCCTTTTGGTTGCGGTGCATTTTTCAAGAAGCCATTGATTTTTCATTTGGAGTCAGTTTGGGAATAACTATATATAAACTATATATAACTATTTATGTATAGAGTAAAAAAATTAATTTTTTCAGAGAACACAGTGTTAGTTCGATATCGTAGTTTTCTGTCCTGGAAAATATGTCTGTATCCAAGCATCCGGTAGGAAAATTCGCTCGCTGTATATGTATAAATATAATTTTTATTAAATGTTCTGTCATTCGAATCCAGTATAATTTTATATGCGGCTATATACGGATATTATGTATTCGAATACGACACATGATGATGATGAAAGTTAAGCCATTGTTTTAATATCTTTCCACATCGTAAAGAGGAAAAAAAAATAAAAAATTGCGAAAATCCTTAAAAAAATTAATAAAATATTTTTTATGCCTTTTTATGTAATAAAACAATAATAATATTTTTTATATTTTTGATAAGGATACGTACGTACAAAATATACGTCATATACTCAAAATTATGGCAATAACACATCAGGCAAGGCATTTCGTACCATATTATACGAGTATTATTATATACCAAAACAATAAAATTCAGTTTGTTTTGATGACTGTGCACAAATACATACATAATATAAGATTTATACGTATCCTTTTTAACACATTTCCTTTTTTTAAGCAAATAATCATCATAATACATATAATCTGTTACTAATAACATATAAAGACGACTCGAAAATATTCTAAAAAAAAATAGACCGATTCACAAAAAGGAGCTTTTCCCACCCCCTTTGGGCATATTATTATACAAAATATACAAAAGAAAAAATATGTTTATGACGATCAACATACTTTTATATAATTGGATTCCTTTGAAACACGTTTCTCACTATTTCATTTCTTCATGTATAAAAATATTATTTTTATCGCATTTCCCATTTTCTTTTTCGTGGAAAATCGTTTACTGTTTTTAGTTTGATAACCAATTTTTTATTTTACTGCAAACGAAAAGAGCGAATACATTTTATTATCCCGCACTACATACTAACCAACTGCACAATGTGTGTCCAGCGTGCGAATGATTTTTCATATATGTACATAACTTCATCCCCCCCATCGACATTTTATTGGGCGCGCCGAGTACCAAAAGGGAGCCAATTTTATGATGGTGTTAGATTATGAAAATTTATGATAGATTATTTAGATTTTTATTGCTATCAATACATTTGTTGGCGATAAAATATTTGCAATTCGGCTCGATTTTGAATGTAAAAATTTTCCTCATTTCCAAGTTTTTTTGTTTTTGTTTTTGGCATCATTCGGGTTATGTGTGTGTATATAAATTGTGTGATACACTTTGATTGTGTATTAAAAGTATGTTTAAATAAATATATTTATCGAATATGCAGAATTGGAATAAAATTGCAAATGGTCAATAAAAATATAAAATTTTCGATATTTCGCGTTTTGACCATAAATAAAATTTGCAATAAAATATTTTTCGTATATAGATATATATGTATGTATGCGGGTACATAGTTGCCACCCGATCAAACTTAAACGGTTTGCATTCCATTTGGCATATATACATATATGTATACATACATAATATAGTTTATCTCCTTTTTATTGTGTTTAGAAAATGCTTGACGTATCGATTTATTTGTGGAACAAAATTTTCATACAAGTATATATATTTGTATGTGGATGGGATGGTCGTAACAATAGATATCGACAATTTTTTTTTTTTTTTTTGAAAATAAAAATTCGCTTTTTTTAACTTTTATCTCAACTTGAATTGAAATTGGAAAGTTTGACATCTCTCTCACATTACATTGTATTAATATAGATGTAATATTTTCGATTTTGGAAACTGTTCGACATATATAGAGATAGCCTTTCTTATTCCTATATATTCATGGTAAATGTGCCATATCATGGTTTTCGATTCTCTGAGTCATTTTTGAATGACAATTTTTTTAAATTACCATATACTCTAATTTAGCAGAGATGTAGCCCACAAACTCTTTCTTGCCATTCGATGTCGATATTTCTGCATAGATAATATACGGCTTGGAACTATTGAAGTACTATAGGGTGACAACTCGTTGCAATCTCAAGTTGGAACCACATCTCACTGCTTCGCGGTATGCCAACCGCAGTTGGCCAATTTCTTTCACTAAATGGTATGGCTTAATTGCGCACAAAACAGTAACTCAGGAGGATGCATTCAAATCTCGTGACTCGTTACGTTCTATTCTACGAGGCTCAAATCCAATAATCTGCCTCATCTATAAAGAAGAACTTGTGAAATTGACAGGTTACAAATATCAAAGTTTTAAAGATACCACGACGCTTTCGTTGGGAGAGGTCTTTGCTTTGGTATTCGGAAGTCCCGAAGACATTCGATGCTGAATTTATTTGCCTATTTTTTTTCAACCAAATAGAACATATAACTCAGAAGCGTGCTGGTTATAGGGATTTCGTTTTATGTAAAATTCCATTAGTTTATTACAAAAAATGGGAAGTGCCTTGCCTTCCATCTGATCAGCGCATTAATGATGGAAGTTGGATTCTTGAAATAAGAATTGGAATGTTGGAGAGTAGAATTAACCCGAATACCAGTATAGATATTTGGATTCATTGTCGTTAGTCAAAATTGACGATTTTTCGTTTTACACGTACACCCAGAGAAATCAATGCACTCATTATTCCTAGTTCAGCACTATCTATGCAAAAGTTAACCATAAAATACAACTTGTCCGATTGCAGGAATAAGTTATTCATAATACACATGATTTATCCATAATATTTTTTTCATGTTGTATTCTTTCTTCGTAATAATTTATACAAACACTCGGAATGCTTTTATGAATAAAGTCGCATGATTTAACCATTCTATTTAATGATGTATCCATTCCAGGCGCAAGGACATTATGCATATTATTGTACGATATATGCTTTTTATTAAATGATTTACCCATTATAGTAGCATTACTATTATGCATATTATTGCACAATAAATTCATTTTTTTAATGGGTTATACTTCTCGGTCGCATTATTATTATGCACTTTATTGTACGATATATTCCAGAATGTTGAACTCGGTATTCAATAAAAAGGAATAATATTTCCTGTCATTTCTATTCCTTATTATGGAATAATTTTCATGGGTTAAAGGGTTAATATAAGTTTAAATTGAATTTAATTTGAAATAAAATTTGCACTTATGAGAATTATTAGATATTGTTAGATATAAATAAAACAGTATTTGTACATCATTTTTCATTTCAAACTTTATTTTTTATAAATTTAGTTGCTAGAATTTTAACTAGATAATAGATAATATATAAAATGTATTATTTCATTAAATCTTTTACAATAAATTTGGTTATCTTTATTAAATTAAATATAAATATGTTCTAAAGAATTCGAGATAAAAAATATTTCTGTCCAGTGGGAAGACTATGAATTTCAAAAGGCTTTTTTGTTTTTAATTCATTAATTTTTTTTAAAAAAACCTGATTTATTTGTTCACCTATCTTATATATCTTCAAATGGCTATCAAACGAGATAATTTGAATTTCTATGAGAATTAAGAATAACGAACAGTTGTCAAATACCATTTCTTCAATTAAAAATAATTTATTATCTTCATATATATAATATTTTTTCTTAAAACATGTCCCTTTATATCGAATCGAAGTTACAATTATGGCTGACTTTAACTCAACAATTTGTTCTAACAGAACTTTATAATTGCTTTTAGACATGTCGAATTGTCTTTTACGTTGCAATATTTCAATATCAGAATTAAAACGTTTATTGTCGATAATGTTATAAGCAAAATCATAAGTACACTTTTTACTTAGTGAAAGTGGCAGATTTATTCGAGAAAAGCACACCTTAGAATATTCTTTAACAAACTTATTCTTACTTTCAAGGCGCATGCAACTTATTAATTTTAAAGTCCCTACATTTTGAATAAACCGGGGATAGTGACAAAGAAAGTGGTGTTTAGGCCTCAAATTAGTATCAAAACAGGCTTTGTAACGTGTATTATGATCTTTTATTAAATTTTGAAGAACGGAAATTTCACCTTCGGTAAAAGAATCTTTAAGTAAAACTTGCACTAATTCATATAAACATAGTACGTATTTCCAGCATAAATCGTTTTTTGGCACAAAGCTACCAACCAATACTGGAAAGTATCGTAGAAAACAAAAGCTCTCTCTTGCTGACATGTGTAAGTTTATGTTTTTTATATGATCCTCTTTAATAAGACTTGGCCTATTTTGCACTTCAATCTCACCATAACTAAAACTATTTAAAATAGAATTTAATAAATCGAGACTGAAATATTGTTTTTGGTATATAAGATGTTTCAAAGCTTGAGCAAGCCCAAATTTAATAATACCTTCATAAACATCGTGCATAATATCAGAGTAAAAATTTTGCGTGACATGAAAGCTTTTAAGTTCGTTAAATGACGAACTGAATTTGATCCCTGTGTTTTTAAATTCATTGTTTTCTAAATCCAATCATAGTTTTCTATATTACGTAAATTAGCACCATTTTCAATAACTGAAATTTGCATGTCTGATTTAGTTTCTTTGCAATGCCTACAATAATAATTATGAGTAAACGCAGAACTGTATCCCATTATAGAATTTAACGCAAGGTTGTCTCCTATAATAAGACCTAGAGAAAATTTTACATTTTTTATTTCATTAGATGATATTTTTATATCGATACCCTTAGTTTCTATTAATTTTAAGCAATCAATTAGATGACTCAAAGATTTGTTAGGACCAAACTTTTTAAAATGAACAGTTTTCATTAACATTGCCACAAATATGTTATTAAGTTTTAAATTTTGCGATGTAATGGTAGGAAAGAAGATATAAAACCCTGCTATTGATTGTGAACCTGCATGACTTCCTAACGCATTCCCGGTTTCAAAATCATCATAGTAGAGTATGTAGGGTAAAACAATGTCATCCTTAGAAAATAATTTCAATTTTTCCTTCCATAGTTTACCCTGAGCAAAATTTTCTATTTTATTATCCCCAGAAACAGCTAAACTATTTGTATTATTTATAGTCTCATCGAATACATTAGGAATTTCAAAAAAACGTTTAATCATATAAATTATGGGTAATAGAACACAGTTGTAATCAACACTTTTCAAAAGCGGTTGTCCATTTTTATATACATGTTTAATTTCATCATGAATCTTACAACTTTTGGGTGTTTCATATTGTATTTGATTTTTTAATTCTTTTATTAATAAATGTTCAGATTTGACCTTTTCGAACGTATTAGAGATAATTTCTAATACATCGTTGAACTGGTTATTGGTAGTTGAATGAGAAGAAAATATTTCTTTAAGAAATTCAGCTATAACTTGTATAATACAATCATTTAGACTTTTTATAATTTGATCAATAAGGCTAGTAGTCATATTAGTTTTAGAATACAATTCCAAAACAAAGAGTAAGGCTTTCTGTTGCAGTTTATCTTTAAAATTAGCAATAGTTTTACTTGTTAATTCATTTGTAAGTAAAGAAAGTTTCTCTTGCGTGCTTTTATCAGTATATAAATCAGTCGCTACAGATTTATTAATCGCTATAGATTTGGGTGTTTCTCTAAGATATTGATCTACTGTAGTAGAGCTGGTGGTTTGCTGTGTATCTTTGTGATGTTGGTTTAATAGATGGCGTTTAAAAGTATTGCGGTTTGAAAATGATTGACCACAGTTTTCTTGGCAGCATCGTAAAATATCGCTTGATTTTATAAAATGGACAAGTTTAAAATGCAACATCAATATATCAATTTGACAAAATGAACGAGAACAATTAAAACATATAAACATTTTTAAATTAATTCAAATTTAATTATTTTAATTTAAAAAATATTCTATTATGTAAATAATTCACCCTTAACAAAAATAAAATTACTTGTGAATTTGTTGTAGTTAGTAAAATATTATAACTATTCTATTACTATTTTGACAACTCAGATATTGCATCAATAATGTCAGAAATTAAATGATCGTGCTTTGTTTGTATTTTATAAAAGAAATTTTGAATAAATAACCAAAACTTATAAGATTGTTTAGGATATTCTAAATTAAAAATAAAAAAAATTTTAAAGCAAACATCTAAGGCTACTAAAAAATTATTAAAACTATAAAAAATACCGTCATATACCACACAAAATTGTGAAATGGTACTATTTACAAAAATTATAAATGGCTGTAGTTTTAAATTTTTTGATATACAAAACTCTTTTACCAAATTAATTTTTTTCGGTACGTATGATGAGTCCAACACTTCGACTAAAAATGACTCGATTGAGTCACTAATGGACATCTTCCAGAACTTTCCGTTGGCGAGCTTCACTTTATTGGAAGGTTTTAATATGTAGTGCATTAATCTGCATATTTGCATGTTATGGATATCTGCCAAAAATACAATTACATACATACATACAAAAATTAATGAATATTCATGTACATAACTTGTTTTATATAAATAGTTTACCTTGAACATTTGAAAAATTCCGGAAAACAGATAACGCTGATTTGTCCTTAAGAGTTTTAGCAAAGTGGCTATCTATTTTAAATTTAAACAATTCCCAAGATGCCAAAAGATTTCCATAACTGTTGGGGTAAATTTTTTGAAAATCAATTTCAATCTGTAAATTTTAAAATTAAAAACTTATTTGTAGGTGCTTACTTAAAACAAACTTTAATTCAACTTACCAATCGAAACCCGTTTGTATTTTTATACAATGGCCACTCCGAAATAATATCAAAATTTGGAATTTGAAATTCGCGCTGTCGTACTCGAATGGTTTCAGTCCATTTGGTTTCAATAATTTCCCATGGGCTGCAATGAACTTTTAACCAGTTTTTTAGTTCTATATCTGATTCTTCTATGATATATTCTGTCTCATCAGAACTTGGAGCTATACAATATTAAGGGAATAATTTTCACTTGTATTTGAGAATTCTCGATTTGAAAATATTTGTATACCTTTATTCAAATTTTCACAGCTCACTTGTCGCTTTCTTTTGTTGTTATCGAAGTATCCAGCCCGTTTAAAATTTTTTGATATTACTCTATATTTATTGTATAACTTTCCAGTTTGAAGTTTCCCAGCTTGTTTGTAATAATAGTCCTGTAAATATATTTATATATGTGTTATGTGTATTATATCTGTCTATCGATATATTTCTATATATGTATGTATATATATAAATATATATATATATATATATACATATATATATATATATATATATATATATATATATATATATATATATATATATATATATATATATATATATATATATATATATATATATATATATATATTATATATATATATATATATATATATATATATATATATATATATATATATTTATATATATTTATATCTACAACATACTCGTGATGATACAATACATGGCTTAAAAAATCAATTAGACTTACACAGTTTTCTTCGGGAAATAAAAGTTTAACTTGTTGAATAATATCTTGATAAGTATCGGGTTCATAACATTGTTGCCTTCAACAAATTCCCGAACGATAAAATTACAAAATAAATCTCTTGTGTCAGGTGTAAAAGCAGGTGGAGTTCTTTCGTCGTATAAATTTTTAATTCGAGCACCATTACTCGATGACAAAAATGAGGTTAAGTCCTATAGATACACAAAAAGTATGATAATTATATTGCTGTATTGCACGTATATTAAAACGTTTTACAAAATTAAATTTTGATGATAGGGAACTGGAACTTGATGGTGAATCACTTCTATTATTTGTTTGTTCGTCCAACCAAGGAAGTAAACTGCTGCCAGAAGTATTGGATACAGTGCCGATTTCGCTTGGGCATTCACATATGTTCTGAAAATTATTTACAATTGATATATATATATATATATATATATATATATATATATATATATATATATATATATATTTATTTATATATAAATATATATATATATATATATATATATATATATATATATATATATATATATATATATATATATATATATATATATATATATATATATATATATATATATATATGTGTGTACTATTTGCTTTAAGGTATCAAAACTATTAAAATAATTAAATACATTTTTTTTCTTCCATTGAGTGAGATGCGCACGAAATTTTGCTCGATTTCCCAAATCCTTGTTAAATATTTCGACCAGTTCGCATTCAGTGAGGTACGGTAGACTTTCAAAACTTATATTATATTCTTAAAAATCACAAAAAAAATTAGCTTTACTTTAATCTTTAACACAAGTAATATTTAAAATGGTATATATACCCAGCAATTTCGGTAAAATGGGTTCCATTGCCCAATCTTTAAGTAAATTATGTAAATCTTCATCTACATAAATTATAGACGTCGGATTAAATTCGAAATTGTTTGGATCATTAGACGGTCTGATCTCGATTTCAATAGCTTGATCTTCTGATCCACAGTTAAGCTCCATAGCTAACCTCTTAAGTTTAATCAAAGGATCAAAAAAAAAAATTATACTGTATGCTTTCAAATATGTGATGTAGAAAATATGTATATACGATTTTAGAACCTAAAAACTTACCTTTTCAATCAAACTATGTTTTTATTAACTCACGGTAATTTAAACTATTCACTGCACGGCTAAACACTTACAACAAATCAATGTAGTTACAGTGGTGACACTAAATTTAATTTATTTTGAACGAAATTTTAGAAATGCAGTAAGCGTCTGCAATTCACTTCTAAACAGCACTAACTATTTGAAGAATGAAAAAAATTAAATGATTTTTAAGTCTGCTTAGAATAACAGTAAAATGATGAATGTTTTTATTGATATATGCGGAAAAGGAATAATTTACACATTTACTCACATGATTAATACTTTTATTTACATAAAATATTCGGACATTTGCATGAATCGCACATTGCTTTGACCAATTTGTATATATGCAATAATTGTACGAATATTTTCAAGTATGTATGTTTGTGTTATTATAGTAATGTGTGTTCGAATGCATGTTTTCATTTTTTTTTTGATTATTTGATAGAATGTGTGTGACAAAAAATTCAAATTACAATTCAATTTCAAAATCATTCAAATAAAATAATGCTTATTACATTTTTTGGTTAGGTTCATTAGGTAGCAAAAACAGAAGATGCATTTATAATATTATTAATAATATACATGGTTTATGCATTAAATTGAATTATTTCTTATGCATAGAATAATCAAACATCAGCATGTTTCGTAGAATCTTAGGGACAAAATATTCTATTTATGAATAATATATGGTTAGTTGGAATAATTGCAATTTTATGTTATTCCTGAAGGATTATTCCTGCTATAATCATAATACGTGCATATTCTTTTCTCTGGGTGTAAGTATATACAATTTTATTTTTATTCATATCTCCCAAGTTCAGGAGTTATACGACAAAATTGTTTTTTTTAATGTCGTACGTTCAATTTGAAATACTTTTTGTGGTACATCCAAGTTTTAATGTTTGTATTTTTTGTCGTTATCACAAAGTAAATCAAATCACTAATTTTTACAGTTTTCCAGAGATTATCTAAGTTTTAAGGTAGCTTAAGAAATATTGTATAATGACAATGTGTGAAAAATCCATAAAAACGTTGGTGGTAGCTTTGGTTGGAAATAATTTTAAGCCAAACAAACATAATTTTGAATTTTTGCTTTGCACAAATAATTTTGATCATCACTATATCTACAAATATAGTGACAGAATACAAACATCAAACAGATGTTTAAAAATGAAAACAATTGGCAAGGTGATTTAAGGTCGGTCGTATTATCCAATTCGAATGAATCATATTAAACGCTTCAATAATATCCACTTCATAGACTCAATAAGATGAGGAATAATCTTACTTAAACTTACATTTCACCAATATATGAACTTCCTAAACCGAGAGACCTGTTAGAGTTCTCTCTTTCTTATAAAGACCGAAAAAAGTCTTGAGGTTTGTCCTAAATCAACATTGGCTGTGAGTCGACAAAACGAACATGTTTAAATTACAACCTGAAACAATTAAGTGCATATACTCGAATCAATATAAATGACAGCGAAGAAAGAAGAAAATTAATAAAGCCACTATACAGAGGACACCTTCAATAATAATTATCATAACTAATATTTGGCAACAGCTCACGTATATTAATTTAAGGTGATTTACGCCACGTACATCAATCTTCAGTTAAACTGATATTGTGTGGTGTCGCTTTGAACATATACGACATGAAGTTGGATCAGGACATGCTGTAACCACATACCCTTTTCTAAACAATTGTAGCAAAGTTTATATTCTCTGACCTTGTTCTTCGGATCAAAAATATTTTTTATATATAAATTATTGACAACGGAAAATTGAGTGTCCCGATTTATCACACAATGCACAAAAGTATTTGTCTGCCGGGGTTTGCTACAAATGAATTAGTCGGAGAGCGGTGAGTAACATTCGAATTAGTTGGTTTGGATTGATGAACCCATGAGGGTGGAGTTGGTGATTTTCGAATTATCTGAACTGATTGTGCATCAAGTTTATGACAATGTGACGTAAGAATGACAATAATTCTTGAAACGTTCCCGAAACGAACGTACCAATATATTGTGTTATGAATTAGTAGGGTTAATTTAGTTCCTATATTCCAATATCAAAAGCATGAACTGTCTATACTACACAGTATCAATCAATCAACTTCATCTATCGCTTCAACCACAACTACTCCAACTATGTCTACACCACAACCTACTCCAACTTCATCATCACCGTGTCTACTTCAAGGTTCTACGAGTGAGAAGAGCTCATTAATTTCCACGTCAAGAAGCTACATTTTAATATTGGAACGAACACTTTTAGATTCTGGGTCCCAAATCAATTTTATAACTGAGGCACTGTCTGCAAAGTTAAGGATCAAATACATAGGATCTTCGGTTTCTGTATATGTGGAATTGGAGGCTCCACGGTGACTTCTAAAGTTTGTGGTGCGGTTACAATTTTGTCGAGAATATCGAGCTACTGCGCTACAATTGATGTTCAAGTGATAACGAAAATTCCACATCCTCAACCAGTAATTCCGGTTGATATCCAGCGATGGAAAATCCCATCGAATATTAATTTGGCTGATGCAAATTTCAATCAACCAGAACACATCGATTTATTACTGGGAGCTGAAATATTTTGCAACTTGCTGTTGGATGGCCAAATTCGGCTTGCTGATAAGCTTCCAATACTTCAGAACACTGTATTTGGTTGGGTTGTCTCAAGATCCATTACATCATCAACTTCGAATGTATCAGAATCATCCAGTTTGTTATCCACTCTGAATTCATCACTCGATTTAGAAAATAAAATCGAAGCATTTCGGAAATTAGAAACGACCGATATTATAGTTGCGTCCTTATTATTGCCCCCTTCAGAAGAACAACCTATAGTAAGGAACATTTTAGTCAAACTATTACAAGGAATGAGGCAGGCAAGTTTGTTGTACGTCTGCCGTTCAAAGAATCCTCGTCGGTCTTGGGAAATTCGTTTTCGATGGCACAACGACGATTTTTTAATTTGGAGAAACATTTAGAGCACAATCCAAATTTGAGACATTAATACATGGATTTCTTCAAAGACTTTCAAAAATTGGGTCATATGGTGCCAATTTCATAGGCTCGTGTGTCACTCCTTAACTATATTTTCCCTCATCATTGTGGGTTGAAGCCGGATAGCTCAACAACCAAACTGCGCGTAGTTTTTGATGGGTCTGCAAAATCTACGAGTGGAAGGTCATTACTAATTGAAATTTTAATGATAAGACCTGTTGTGCAGAATGACTTGTTCACAGTATTACTTCGATTCAGATCTCATCGATATGTTTTTAGTGCAGACATATCAAAGATGTATCGACAAATTGAGGTTCATCCCGATGACACCAATTTCCTATTAATTTTGTGGCGTGACAATCCTAGCGATGAATTGTAATTTTTTCGACTGTGTACAGTTACATATGGCTCTGATGTCGTGAAAGATGACACCTATATGTGGACGATATTTTAACGGGTGCAAATTCTATTGAGCAATTGCTCGCTGTACAATCGGAAACAACAGAGCTTCTTCGGTCTGCAGGTATGGGACTTATAAAATGGCACTCCAATACTACTGAACTACTCAAAGATTTGCCGTTTCAAAACCAACAAACTTTACTACGGTTAGATGAAGGTGACTTCATTAAGACGCTAGGAGTTTATTGTCAACCTAACAGCGATGAGTTCCACATAAAAATCTGTCTTTCCCAGAATACATCAATAACAAAGCGGTCAGTGATCTCAACTATCGCCCGTGTATTTGATCCTCTTGGATTTTCGGCACCAGTTTTAACAATGGGTAAATTATTTATGCACCATTTACGGAATTTGAAATGGGACGAACAACTACCATCAAGGCTTATTGATCAATGGACAAAGTATCGTGATAATCTACCTAATTTAAAATCGTTTCATATTTCGCGACACTTATTCAAAATAAACTCTCCGACTGATATTGAATTGCATGGCTTCGCAGATGCGAGTGAAAAGGCGTATGGTGCGGTAATCTACACAAGCTGTTGCTGATCTGATGGGAAATTCTATATATCGATACTTTGTGCCAAACCTCGAGTTGCTCTTCTATATGTAATACTACATTGCCACGGTTAGAACACCAACAACTCAATAAATTTTAATGTATCAAAGATTTACTACTGGTCAGATTCCACAATAGTGCTGCATTGGATTCGAGCACCATCGTCTACATGGAAGACATTCGAAGCTAATCGAGTGTCAACTATCCAACAGCTAACCGGGATTTCTTCATGAAGGCACGTCGATTCGAAAAACA
Source organism: Tipula unca (assembly GCA_951394425.1). NCBI lineage: Eukaryota > Metazoa > Arthropoda > Insecta > Diptera > Tipulidae > Tipula > Tipula unca. The sequence goes on along the minus strand of OX596382.1, from coordinate 103,425,658 downwards.
ATCCGGCAGATAGCATATCACGAGGGTTATATCCATCACAATTGCTGCATTCAGAAATATGGGTCAATGGTCCAAAGTTTCTGTCGAGATCAGTTGGCGAATGGCCAAATGATATAGTCAATAAATCGTCCAGTGATTTACCTGAGGGAGAAAGAATTGTGTGCCTAGCTTCATCATCTGCTGAAATTTTTGACACTATTAGATCTATCAAATTTTACAAATCAAATATGGTCAATTACAAAGAGTATTGGCATACGTGTGCCGCTTTATCGTGAACGCCTAACTGAAAAGAACTGATACCAAGCTGCGAAAACATGGACCATGGTGTACAACTGAAAAAGAGTCGGGCGTGTTGGCAATAGCGCACATTCTGCAAAAGTAACAATTCTCCGGTGAGCTCTTTATTATTTTCACTCCAGGTACCTCAGGCTCTTATTGCTGCAACTCGCGAGCAATTCTGGCCAATCAATGGAAGGCGTATGGCAACCGCAAAGGCTGGAAAATATACTTGCAAAACGTATTCAACCTGCGTCACCATTCCGCACGACAGGCATCGATTTTTGTGGTCCATTCTATGTCCACTTCAAAGCGAGAGGAAGAGTTCCAGTTAAAGCATATACCTGTGTCTTTGTACGTTTTACAGTGAAAGCCGTTCACCTTGAACTAGTGGGTGACTTAACTTTTTTTGATTGGTCGACCATTAATGTCACTATACCGCAGCCAAACTATAAAAATGAGAAGTTATCATTGTTGAAACGTAGGGAACTAGTTAATGCTCTCGTTCAACAATCTTGGGGTCGCTGGACCAAAGAGTACGTCACTTCATTGCAACATCGTCATAAATGGTCAAATGAGTCATCTAACTTAAAAGAGGGGCAATTAGTGATCTTAAAGGATTAAAATCTTCCACCGTGTAAATGGTCACTTGGTAGAATGGTCGAAATACATCCAGGTGAATACAACAATGTGGCTTTTCTTTGACCATACCACTGTGTTAGTTCACGGCTATTCAGTAAAACACACGAAAAGTTGTCGAACACTGGCACAAGATAATTTTTTCTGTATTTTACTATGAAAAGGTGGACTAAAATTTCATGTCTAGAAATTTTAATATTTTTGTTTATCGATTAGATTAGGTTGTTGATTGCATTGCGTTGTACATCAAATATTGTTTTGGCTGCTGTATTACTCAGGCGATACAATAAAGTCAGAGTAGAGTATAAGAGTTTATACTTCTAGAAGGGTTAAAATATTATAACGTACTATGTGGTGAGCGATATTAGCCATTTTTTCGTACATTTCAATTTGGAGGAAGAATAATGAACGGAAGTTCATTTATTTTAGATTGTTTCGCTTTCATATAAGAGAAGACGTTCGATTTCATACTTTTCGATATCAAACAAATTTTGAAATTTGTAACGGTATTAGAATGATTGGCACAAGAAATTTAATTTAACAAGATCATCGATTTTTGCAACAGTTACGGTCATACTAACTCCATTATAACAGATTGGCCACCTCCCAAAAATTGATCGAATCGATGTTATGATAATGATTTTGGATCAAGTTTTTTTCAAATTAACGGAAAAATTACAAACCATTCTAAAACAAAATGTTTCTAAATTGCATAGTAAAACAATTTTCAATATTGCCCCTAAATGTTGATTGGTGTAATTAATACACATTGAACAATGAAATTATTGTTGTTGTTGTCAAGTTATATATTTTGTTGTTGTCAAGAATCTCGATGATTGTCTGTTTTGTTTTCGGTGCACTTTTCTTAAGACAAATTGGAGTTTACAACTCACCGGATCAGACAATTTAATGTTTTCCGTTTGAACTGTAATATTTTAGACCAAAAGCTGTAGACAAACTAAAATTCGGACTTAATTTTGAAATTTAGCTCATATATATATATACTTAACAATGGAATGTAAAATACTTAACTTGTTGTCTGTGATTTGGTAAAAATTTTGCATCGTATAATGTTACTCGCGCGCAAAATCTGGAACTGTTCCAATCTCCCAAAAACAAAAAAAAAATTAAATACCCAACCTTATTTCAAAAATTACCTGTTAAAAATGATTTCGTATACAGTTGCAAATAGGTATACACGGTTGTATATAGTTTCAAATCAATAAATTTAATTATATCTGTTGTTTATAATAGAAATACGGCAAAAATTTACAAATCCTTTCTCCCCATTTCCATCGGTCCCTAAACATAACAAAGCGTGTAGATCAACAACGAACAACTATAGACTACAAAACATCATAATATTTAGACAAAGCTCAATGTCGGTATACGTATGTATACAGAATAAACTTTTTCGAAATGAGTCTGTAAAGCATAGGATTTATTTTTGCTATTATTACGAATGCCATATACGTACGAATAGGTACACAACAGTGGATCGAAAGGAAAATTGGAAAAAAAGGATTTTAAAAAAAATCGAGTATATCGGAATCAAAATTAGAAAAAAAAAAATGGTAATAAAAATAATTTCCAATTTCTAACAATTGGATTTTTCATTTTATTTTGTGTGCAATTTTACATTCGAAGGAATACATAAATGAAATCATATAAAACCAATTTCAGATTGAAAATCATCGTAGTCGATGGCGTCGTCGTCGTTGAGAAAAAATCCAATTGCAGATTATATTAGATTTTGTATGTGTTCGTTTCGATTTTAATTATTTGATTTTTTTTTTTAAATGCATCGATGTTGGTATATACACTGGGTAATACAAATAATGCCAGTTTATGAATTTTAGCCGAGATCGAATTAGATACAGTTAAAATACAGAGGGTTCGAACTCATGGATCAAATAAATACGAGTATATAGCAATTTAACAGTGAATTTGTCAGTTATGTCGAAAAAGTAAAAGCTATAATTTTCAATTTTTTTATTTTTTATCAATGTTTCTCGTCATTTTTTCGATTTTGAATGGTACAGTGTTTAGGGGTGAAAATACTATACCGTGTATATACCAAAAAAAAAAAATTATTTAAGACTTGTCACACAGACTTTAATATTTCATTTTATCGCCTCGAACACATCTCTATATTTTATGTATGTTTATGTATAGACGAGTAAGACTCTTATTTCAACATACGTATGTATACATACAAGAGTACATACAAAAAACTTGGAATGATGAAAAATAAAATAAAAATATTGAATTTTTATTATTTAAAGTGTTATTTAATTAAGGGTGGTATGAGTTACGGGATGTGTCGTATATATATATATATATATATATATATATATCGGCAAGATGTTCTGGGAGGCGGTGTAAAATAATAAGGGGATTCGGTTCAAAAGTAGGTTAGAAATGAAGTTTTATATATACAGAAATATAAATATATAAATAAAAAATTCAATTTAAATTGATCGAATATAAAACGAGAAGGGGGTTATGTCAAAGGGAATGTACTTTAACCTTGTTTTCGTTAAAACAGAAAAGGTTAGTTACAAGAGTACGACGATAAAGTATAATTTAAATCGATAGTAAGTTTGATGCTATTTTTTTGTTGTACATATACGCCGCGTAAATCACTTCATTGTAAATCATTTTCCAAAAATGTATTTTACTATGTGAGTGCTTTAGAAAATCAACTAAAATATGATTTAGAAATTTAGTTTCTTTATTTCTTAGGTGGTGATTTGAACGGTGTTGGCCCATCTCAAATTGTAAAGTAAATGTTGCAGGTGCAGTTCATGTGATCTGTTGTCTATTTAACCGTAGCAACTCGAATCATAAATATTGTCATAACTTATTAAGCGATGGAATATATAAATATCAGCCTGAAAACCAATGGAACGTTATTTGCTAAATAATAAACTTTAAATTTTGAAAATCAATACCCTGTATCACACTGTATTAAAAGGCTCATCTCACTGTATGCCTATTCCAAATATATTAACTTAATACCAAGTACACAGCATAAATATTTCATACATGGAAAAAACACAACGTATTTTTTTTTATCCCTCTACTCGTTTTATTGAAAAAAGCTGTCTTTCTCAAAATTTATGAGTGGAAATATGTATTTCGTGCTTATATAAATATTTAGTATAATACATGTACATATATATAAATACGAGTATGTATGTATATCCTAATACACACGTATATACATCTAATTCTATATATCTAAATTTTTATAACAAAAGAAAGAGACATGGATCAACTTTGAAATTGATTTCAGTATTAAATTTATGGTTTGAATTATTAATGTTGAGATAGAGCTTTTAGGCATGACATTTACTTTTTTTTTGTTCGTATTTTTTGGGGAAGATACGACGATGTGTACAAAAAATAAAATTAAATAAAAAACGTAAAATGAAAATCGATGCCTTTCCCTTTCAGTTTTTTTACAATTTTGTTGTTGTTGTATTTTAAAAATTTTTTTATTATTATTTTATTGAATAATACTTTGGAAGTAACGTGCGACAACAAAGAATAACATGGAAGATATATCATTCTTGAAATAAATATAAATTTTTAAATTTAAAATTTTATTATGAAAAATTGCTTTTCGATTGTCTTTGAATCTTAAATATAAATATAAACAGCCCTTATATTTATATACAAAAAAATAGCCCTGACATTTTTGTTTGTGATATTGGAATTAAAATGTCTGAATTTGATTAAAATTTAATGAGATTTTTTTTTTTTATTATTGATGTATGATCGGGTATGATCGGAGATGGAAGTCGTTCGGAAGTTATTTATAATATTATAAATCGTGCGATGATGGGAAATGTTAGAATAAATGCATTAAACATTTTTAATTTATATACTTATACTGTTATTTTGAAAATGGGAAAAATATAAATAATTAGATGGATAGAGGCAATTTTATTAGGGAAAGTTATTTTCCATTAGATGGGTGTTATGAGAAACTTGTATTACTCAATTTCAACGGTTTAATCAACAATCAAGGCAAGGACGTGCACTTTGTAAAAATCGATGCCTTCATTCAAATTTAATTTTTTTTACGGCCAGTTTTTGTCGTTTGGGTTCGGTTGTATGTGTATTTAGTTTATTAAAAGTTCAAACTCTCTATGTTCCCCTCTATAGACATTTTCTATGGTTTTCCATCAATCCAATATTTAAAATATATTGAAACGGTATAACGAATAAAAATGATGCAAAAGCTCAATACGTTATTTTTGACTAATAAAATTTCATTACACCAAACAAAAAATATAACATAAAATCCTTTCCAAAATTGAAATAAAAATCTTGAAATCTGAATGATTTTAATTCTTAAATTAAATCAATTTAGTATTTTTTCCAGTAAAAGCTCCGCAAAAATTTACTAAACAGCTTGATTCAAACCTAAAAAAATCTGATATAATGTCTATTGTGATTTAAATTTCATTCTTAATAAATGATTATTAAAGCTCAGTAGTCTAAAAGCTCACAATGAAATAAGTTTATACATACGTCATTGGTATATAAATTCAGTTGAAAAGCTCGAGTATATAATATAGAAAGTTTTTCCATTTTCTCTACAAAGCGAATTACTAAAATTAATCAGTTGTTTTAATTGATTTTGGATGAATCGTTCATTTAATTGCCTCATAAGAATTATTATTTAAAAAAACACAATCATCGGAGTATTTAAAAGTTCTCAATTAGGGTTTTTGAATGTTGATATGAGTAAAAATTGCCAACTGTTTCTTGCTGAATTTTTTAATGCATATACAAAAACTTTAGCATGTGTGTATTTTGTTTAAATAGTTCAAAACATAAGTAGTTCTGCTCCTCATAATCATTTTCGAGTGGTTTCCACCAATGGAATATTTTAAAAAAATTCGAACGCTATAAAAACTCGATACGAACAGTAGCTCAATGTATTGTGTTTGACTTATATCGTTTCAGTATACCAGACAAAAAATATTGTGCTAAAGAGGTCCAGCCATTTACTAAAAAGGTTTATACAAACAAACGAAATCTGATCTGTTAGGCTATCTATTGAGATTAAAAATTCATTTTTAATAATTACTTATTAAAGCTGAATAATCTTAAAGCTCACAAACATTTTTTTAAATAATTAGTATATGACTACAGCAACAAATTGAATTCGATTTGAACGAGTAATGAGAAACACTGTTATCATCATATTAAGCTGTTCCAGTTTCGATACAAACCTAAATACAGCAACATTGATTTTGAGTAACGTGTTCATTTAATTGCCCTTTAAAAGTGAACTTTTAAAAAATATTAATATGCATTAAAAGCCTTAGCTTTATTTTGTCAATTCATTTAAATCAAAAGTCAATTTTTAATTAAACAAATTAAATTTCCATTGCAAAATCAGAATAAAACAACTCAACATTATTCGCTTGTATGAAGTTATGGAAACTACAGACCATTTTCATCAAAATGCTCCATACAATCATTGGTCTCTTGCACCAAGTTTGATAGTATATTTTTGATATTTTTGGGAGCAGCATGAAAGCTTCTTATTATGCTTTTTATATTGTTTTTCATTTTGTTAATATTTCATTCTTAATAAATGCTTATGAAAGCTCAAAAATCTGAATACTCACAAGGAAATCTATTTTAAAGCTATTTGTACATAAATGTTTTATCACTACGGCAACAAATTGAAATTCGATTTGAATGAAAAAAACTATCGTCAAGACATTAAGTTGAAAAGCTCGAGTACAAAACATAGACAAATTTTCATTTTCTCTGCAAATCGAAATACAACAACGTTGATTAATTGTTTATATTGATTTTCGATAAAATGTTTATTTAACTGCTTTTTAAAGGAGAGCTTTTAAAAAGTATTAATTGAGAGTAGGAGTTTTTGCTCAATTCTGTAAATCTATTTTAATCAAAAATTCAGTTTCGCAATAATAAAATTTAAATTCCCAATACAAAATCGGAGAGCTTTTATCTCAACCTTATTCGGTTGTATAAAATTTAACAAATTAATGACAATTTTTTCAATACAATCATTGGTGAAAATATATTAAAAACCTGAATTGTTTTATTGAGGCCACCATAAATTAAAGGAAATTACAAAAAATTTAACTAAATTTACTGAGTTGTAAAAAATCTATTATTGAAGCTAATCGTTTGATTTTTAACCTTACAAATTATACATTTTTTTTGTGCGTCGATATTATGCATCTAGTTGGATATTTCTCGGTATTTTTGGGGGGCATATAGGAGCATCCCCTGTGGTCGGGGGGCACTCACATGTCTCGTAAATCTAAATTGCACGAACATGTTTCCTAAGAATACCACCACAGTATCCTTTGCTTGTCGTAGGAGGCGACTAAACGGTTGGATCGCTGGGCTGACGACCCGCATCCGTAAAAAAAATCAACTGTTTATAAAATCAACAAAAAGAAAAATGGATACCGCCAAAACAACACCGGACCCCCGCTCAAGTACCCGGATACGAGATTTAGGATCGGCACGTGGAACGTGCAATCACTTAGAAAACCAGGAGCGTTGGAGGATCTAATCACGTGCATGAAAGAGTATCGGCTGGAACTCGTTGCTCTTCAAGAAACTCGCTGGCCTCAAAGTGGAGACCATGTGTCCCAGGGCTATACGTTGTTCTACAGTGGAGATGACCTCGGAAATCTTGGAGCTGGATTTCTTCTTGGGCCGCAGGTAAAGAAGGCTGTTTTGGATTTTCAAGCAGTCAATAACCGATTGTGTATGCTTCGCCTGCGCATGAAGTTAGCCAACCTGTCGATAATTTGTGTACATGCGCCCACAGAAGTAAGCCAGCCCCAAGATAAAGACTCATTTTACAATGACTTGGACGATCTGATGGGATCTATACCCGAACACGATTTAGAATGGTAATTGGGGACTTTAATGCTAGAGCTGGCAGAAATCAGGCCGACTTGTGTGAAAACATAGGTCCGTACTCCCGACACGAAACTGCGACCGATAATGGTGAGAGAATGATGTACTTTGCAATTGCTCATGATCTTAGAGTAGCAAGCACATTCTTCCCTCACAAACAGATACACCTAGAGACATGGACACATCCTTGCAAAACATCCAGGAGCCAAATTGACCACGTGTTAATTTCAAAAGGGCGAGCTCGGGTTGTGCAGGATGTGAGAACTTATCGGTCAGCAACCAAATACGTAGGCAGTGATCATTATTTGGTCGCTGCAAAGCTACGGTGGAAGTTTTCGTACAGGTCGGGGAACACAGCGAAACGGATGGAACGTTTCGACTGTGAAGGTCTGATAAATGAAGATCAAAAGAAACGATACCAGGATCTTGTCAGCGCCAACATTGAAGGAGCTAATTACCAGTCTGACTGCGTGAACTCTGTCTGGGAGGTACTGAAAACTTCGGTTGTCAGTGCTGCTCAACAGACTTTAGGTATAGTGAAAGTCAGACCCAAGAATGATTGGTTTGATGACGAGTGTCGTCTTGCAGTTGAGCAACAAAATATAGCCCATAATGAAGTGCAACAACGTCTCACAATCGCAAGGAAAAACAAGGCAGCTCTTGCAAGAAGGGCCGCTAAGCGGATTTGTAGACGGAAGAAGCGAGAATGGTGGAAAGCCGAGGTTCTGAAAGTACAACAACTCAGCAATGAGCGTAGTTCACGTAATTTCTTTAAAGGAATTACTGGATTGCACCATACTTTCAGGCCTTCGTCAACCGCCATTCGGGACCGGGATGGAAACCTCTGTGTCAACATCGACGCAGTACTTGACGCATGGAGTGGACACTTTACTGAGCTGCTTGATGTTCATCATGCATCACAGACTGTTGTTGAGCCACCTCTAGAACAGTCTGCGGAGATTTGCACTGAGGAGCCATCCCATGAGGAATTCACTAAGGCCATGCAGAGAATGAAACGAAACCGCTCACCTGGAGTGGACTGCATTAATTCGGAGCTCTTGATATTCGGAGGGGATACTTTGTGGAACTGTCTTTTCGACCTTATTCGATTAGTATGGCGAACCGAAGTTATGCCTGATGAATGGAAAGTGGCCGCGATATGCCCCATCTTCAAGAAGGGAGACCGCTTGAAGTGTGAGAATTATCGCGGTATAGCTCTCCTTTGCACAGCATACAAGTTACTGTCATACATTTTATTGGATAGAATCACTCCTCTGGCGGATGGCTTGGTTGGTGACTATCAGGGAGGATTTCGTCCGAATCGATCAGTCACTGATCAGGTCTTTTCGCTGCGGATGATTCTATCTAAATATTATGAGACATCCATCTCCGTACATCAGGTTTTCCTGGATTTCCGGCAGGCCTACGACTCGATCAATCGAGAGAGTTTGTGGTCTGCCCTGGAATACCTAGGAATGCCAACAAAATTGGTACGACTGTGTAGGATGACAGTGACGCAGTCTCAATGCTGTGTTAAAGTTGAGAACAGGCTATCGACAATTTTTGCAGTTAACTCGGGTGTTCGGCAGGGAGATGTTCTGTCCCCGATACTCTTTAATCTCATGTTGGAGTACATCTTTCGTAAAACTGAAACACCTCAGCGTAACATCTTATATCGCCAGTCCAATCAAGTGCTTGCATATGCAGATGACATATGCGTGATTGGACTGAATAACAACGGAGTGAAAGAAATACTTGATCCGCTTGTAGAGTTTTCAGCTTCTGTTGGACTCCAGATCAATGAGTCCAAAACGAAATACCTGATCTCTGGTTTTAGAGACAATGGCACACCAGATTTTAGTAGTGGCCACCACACGTTTGAGGGAGCTAGGAGGTTCAAATATTTGGGCTCTCTTATCACTCACGATAACAGTGTGGGTGAGGATATTAAAGTGCGGCTGGCAGCTGGCAGTCGTTCTTTGTATCCTCTAAGGCCACTGCTAAAATCTAAACACTTATCAAGTGCCGTGAAGCTGAAGCTTTACAAAGCGTTGATCAGGCCCGTTGTTATGTTTGGATGTGAAAGTTGGGCGCTGACGGATGAGTACGAGAGATGGCTCCTTACATTTGAGAGAAGAATCATGCGTGTGATTTACGGCCCTAAACGCGAAATAGATGGTACATACCGAGCTCTGTACAATTTCGAGATCAGAGATCTGATGAAGATCCCCGATATTGTACATGAAGTTAGATCTCAGCGAGTACGCTGGCTCGGTCACGTTCTGCGTGCTGATCCGGAACGAATTGTGCAGCGATCTCTGAAAGGAGAGCCACCATATGGTAGGCGCAGAGGTCGTTGCAGGCGACGATGGCTCCACGATGTAGAGAACGACTTGGCCTCTTCAGATTGTCTAAGACAGTATGAAGACCAAGCTCAGGATCGAAACCGTTGGAGCCAGATTGTTGATTCAGTAAGGGGCCAGTAATGGCCTTTAACACTGTTATTATATTTATAGGAGCATCCAATTATGCTTTTTGCGCTGATGATATGATTAAACAAACTGTTTCTTGCTGAATATATTTTTTGATACAAATTAAAAAGGGTTTGGCGTGGGGTTCGGCCATTTAAGAGTTATAAGCGTTTTCTAGTATTTTCCATCAATCGTATATTTAACATATATTGAAATGGTATAAAAGCTTCATACAAATAAAAATGGCACAAAACCTCAATACACTATTTTTGACTTAAATTATTTCAGTATAAAATGGTGCCTGCTTTAGCCTTGCCAAAATTGATTATAATAAAATAAAAATTACGAATCTGGATAATTTAAATTCTTAAGATAAATCAAATTAGTACTTTTTATAGTGAAAGCTCTGCCAACACTCACTAAAAAAAATTCATAAAAACATACCAACAAATATGTTTATAATTTGTTGGTATATGACTACGTCATAAAATTCGAATTCGACTTGAACAAGTATCGAAAAATGTCATTCACATCAATCATATTAAGTTGAATTGCTCGAATACATGACGTAGAAAACCTGATCAGTTCTCATTACAAATCTTATAACATAAACATAGATTTAAATGAATTTGGATAAAATGTTCATGTAACTGGCTTTTACAATGTCAGCTTTAATATTGTTTTACTTTGTTGTAAGAGCTTTTGTTTATTTTTATTAATCTATTTAAATCTAAAGTTCATTTTCCAATACAAAATTATTATTTTTCAGTTTATATTCGGGTTGAAAGCTCTCGATATTATTGGCGGATTCATATTAATAGCTGGTTGTGGATGAAAGCTTGCCAATGTCTTACATCAGGTCACTTTAATAATATTTGTGGAATGTTTTGAAAATACAAAGTTTGACTGAATTTTTGATATTTTGGGGTAATATAAAAGCTTTAAATTATGCTTTTTGTCAAAAATTGCTAACTGTTTCTTGCTGATTTTTTATTAAATGCAAATAAATAAACTTCCACGTTTTCATGTATATTGAAACACGTTTTTACATCTTTCAAACCATTTAAACTACTTAGATATTGCATGCAACCTTTAAAAATGACAGGAAATATTTTGAAAGTTTAAAAAGTTTAATTTTGAAGGAATGTAAAATGAAAAACGGGTGGAAAGTGGATTTAGTTTATATACTATCTTTCGAAAGCTTTAATAAAGCGCATTTTTGAATGTTAAAGTTCTGTTAAATTTTATTAAGTATTAAGTTTATTGTCTGTGTTAAAATGAGTTACTTAGAACTTGTTGAGAAATGCACATTGATTTTTTAGTTTGTTCAATTTTTGGAAAAAGACTAAATATCTAGAATTTGAAAAGTTGGCCAAAATTAGTATTTTACCATTACAACATTCCATATCGTTCTGCACCGCGGTGACTTACCTATAAAGAAAAGAAAATAATTGTTTTATTAAAGGAGTAAAAAGTAGAATCGGAATATTATCCACCTCCGAAAACGTTATCATCTTAGATATATTAAGTAAAACATAATCAAAATAACGATTACAATCTAACTAATTTTTGGCGACATTATAAAAAAATGTCTTCTCCCTTCAAATATTCTCCCTTCAAACGACTTACAAATTTGTTGGGGTTCTTCGCATTCTTAATTTTTTATTGTTTATTTTTTTATGTATCCCTGCTCGTTCGCAGGGTATATAAATATAATTAAGTAAAATGACATGAAATGTGTTAAAAAATTTGTAAAAACAAAATTCCATGCCGCTCAAAAGACGACAAAGTACCAAAAGATGGAAATTAATTGTGTGATATTCGTGTGCGTATGCATCTGTATATATGTATATGCGTATAAGAAAGTGAATATAACTCATCATTATGATTTTTATGTATATATATTACCGCGTACGTGAGATCTTAGGTTTATGTGTACTTGCATATATTATGTAAATAAACTATTATGTATGTATGTATGTATATGTACAATATTTGGCATTGTTTCAAAAAATTCCTATTATTTTTTATTTAATTGAATGATTATGCATTCATGAATTTTTTATGATTTGAATATATTTAGCTGAGCATTGCGGTGGGATGGAATTGACCCCCCATCAGATCCCTACTCTTCTATATACATAAATGTACATATATCTAAAATTATATCAGATGCATAATTCATAATTAATTATTTTTTGTTTTATATACAGAATTTAAAATTAAAATATAGGAACATAAAACAGGAAATAGAGATGGTCGGAAATATATAGTTTAATTAGAAAATTTAAATTAATAAAAATACAGGTCATGCAAAATATATAAGAATCCATAGATAGATGTTTGTGCCTCTATACATATAGTAGGTATATGGCTGCATGTTTGCTGAAATATGTGAACAATGAGTTATAACATATTTATTTTCACACCTACATATATACAGGCACATGACGTGACTAACACCATTGTACGTGTTTCGCTAATTAATTTTTTTAACACAAAATTTTTGATTTCTTATACGAAAAATTAAGTTAAAATGATTTGAGTGTTAAAAATTTCTTGCGCTACCAAAATAAACATTCATTGTTGATATTCAGAGATAAAATATTAATTAAACGAACTGTATCTTGTTGTGGGTACAATAAACATATAAGAATTATTGTGTCAGACAACATATTATGCTTATCATGACACAATAATTCTTATCTCTATCGCATAAATATGAAAATATATTTAATTAAAAATGGACAAAAATAATTAGGGCGTTGATTTTATTCATAATATCCAATGTCGTTAAAAATAACAAAAAAACAATAAATTAAATGGTGGCACAAATTCGGATTTAAAAAAAAATAGACTAGGTTTTGTATTGAAAATTGACCGAATAGATGTCATGTATTATTGTAACGTTTGATGATTGTTATGAAAAAAATAAAGCCCTGATTTTTTTCCAATATGATGCAATATTTTATTGTTTTTTCTTTGTACTTGAATGTTTATACATGATATCTGAAATAAAATGAATATTTTCATTATCAAATTCTTGTAAAATTTCCTATTTATAATGTGTAATGTGCCATCAACATTGTGATAATAAATATTACAAAATTGCCGTTGCCCCAAGTTGGACGGTTACATTGAATTTCTATATTATATTTGCGAAATCGTACTGGCGGCTTGGTAGGATATAATTGAAATCAATGATGTATTTACTCTGTTTATTGTCCTTAAAATCAATAAAAATTAGCTTGGGTGCTTCTTGTTGTTTAGATGACAATTTTGAAAAAAAAGATTGTACGGCAGATAAAATATCTTCCGGCACATGGGTTTACCCGAAATGAGGCGCGAGAAATTGCATTAAAACTGTCATCAGGGTTTGGGATGAACCGCAGTGAAATTTCGGATTATTTAAGTCTATTAGAAACAATTTTAATAGAACACAATTAAGGTCTGATCTTTAATATGGACGAGACTGCGGTTGTCAGTTGAATAATTATAGGCCTTAATATGTAATACCCAAAAGACGCTATAAAACGATCCAAGCTCTGCTGAAAAGAGGAAGAGAATCTTCAACTATTCCTTACTGTAATGAAAAGAGCATTTTTTTAATCCAGCCTGTGTTTTTAAAGGTAAAAATAAGAATACAGAGTTCTGCTTGTGTTAATTCTGAAATGATGGAAAGGTGCTAATTATATTGGGCGGCCATTCTTGACTTTACTAATTGCCACCACATACGACACAATTTTTGTAACAATTGGATCGATCGTGATTTAAATCGAGGAAGTCATATTATTAATAATCCATTAACGAAAATGTCTCGTTTGGAATTTGGCAAACTATAAGCTTCTCGTGGGGAACAAGTCTGTAACTCAAGTAATTACATCTCAGCATGAAACCATATTATGCATTTATTTATATAGTAAAATCACACAATGTAAAGCTTTCTTCATCGACTAGCCCAATAGACAACGAGTTGATGCTTTATAATTTGATATTTTGCTGAGGTTGCCGACTACTCTCCAGAAAAAGTTAATAATATCAGCGACATAACCGCTGGCAAAATGCTGAACATCATATCGTCATCTTGTAAGATTATAACCTTCAATTCCCGGAAACAAAAAGCTTTTCTATTTTCTTCTTTCTATTAAAAAATAGTAAAACAAAGGATCAAAAGATGGTTAAGAAGTTGATACGTGACTCTTCATTCGATGATGAAAATATTGTTGCACCTTTTAGATGACGAATCGGATGGCTTAGACGACTATGAGGAGAAATTTTGCACTAGCTATTATTGCTCCTTTAAAAAAGATTATTGAATTATGCTCTACGAACATGTTTCTTGCAGTATTTTTGTTAATACATGCAACAAATACGGTAAGAAACTTCTGACTTTACCTTACAGATCTTACTTTTTCTTCAAATGGGATCACACTTTTTCTTGACAGTTAACCTAGGAAGCTAAAACATTGAGGTGGTAAAAGAGATAATATATGTGGCGTAGTCGATTTTATAAAAACTGGAAGTGAAACATAGGATAACGCTCGGTAATAGATTCTACGTTTATAGCTTGAGCAACACGATGAGATCCAAAACAATATCGTTCGAAGTAAATTGTTCGGCCCGGTCTGCCACGAGAGAGAATGCAGGATACGGCACAATTGCAAACTGGCCGGTCAATGATAGTTTTGATGTTGTAGCAAAATTGAAATACATATATATATATTGGTTGATGTTGAACTGATGGTACAATCAGACATGCAACCGAACAAATAGTTGTCCGCAATACTAAATAAGAAATAGAAACGAGCGACCAAATTTTTAAAACCAGTACCAAGTTATGAGATATATCTGAAACCATATAAAAAGCTCTAAAGTCTATATTTTGTTTAAGTATTAACACTATTTTTTGCGTTGGTAAAAATATTCAAATACGTCACGTCATGTTGCTTCTACCATTTTCAATAAATCAATATTCTGCTTCAACCCGCCACATACTAACCTAAAAATTGTTGGACAAGAAGAGCGGCTGCATTTCAAACAAAATTCTCATGTCAACCTTACTCGAAGAGCGTAGGGATTATGTCATGCTCTTTAATTTGCAATAAAACGGGTTTAATAAAATTAATGCGCAAACTGATAGAGCAATATGTATAGTCTAAGATTCAAGATATTTCAGATTCAAAGTATGTAGTAAATCCAATTTAATTTTGACATGCATCCAAGTTCCTAGAATGTCAAGCTTTCGTTGGATTACAAACATAATAAAATATGGAAAAAAAAATCAAAAACTGAATTAATTGTTGTTAGAGAATTCTCAATAATCTGATCGGTTGGCACATTAGTAAAGCTGAACTTCTATACATTTCAGACATGTTTCATCTTAGTGGTAAAAGCCTAGTCATTTGGATATCAGTAAACTTAAAAATTGGGACTCCACACAATAGTAGAAACCTTAGTTTTTTATAAACTTTCCACTGAAAACATTAGTTTTTTAATTTAACAATTTAATTAATTTAAATTGATTGAAAA
Organism: Tipula unca; assembly: GCA_951394425.1. Taxonomy (NCBI): domain Eukaryota; kingdom Metazoa; phylum Arthropoda; class Insecta; order Diptera; family Tipulidae; genus Tipula; species Tipula unca. Next base: position 103,409,810 of record OX596382.1, on the reverse strand, counting down.
GCTCCCTAAGCAAAACGTATTTTCTTATCAAGTAACTAAGTGAGAACTTCTATAATGTTTTTCTACCGGATTGTATAGAAACTATGCAATTTTATTTGGGCGCTTACAAAAAAGCTTGTTTTAGGAGAAATGAAAAAGTTTAAAAATTAATACTTATATTAAAGCTTGATTTCTCTTTCATCAATTTATGAGAGTAAAATTGTGTTTCAAAATGCTTTTAATTCATGTTTTTGTCAACAAAGGAAATCTTGCCATTTTTTTGTACTTTATTTAAAGCTCATTTTTTACATACCAGCTATAATAAAACTAAACATTAGTTTAAAATCCAAAATATTTAAAGTTGAGCTTTCATAAAAGTTAATTAAACTAAATGCTTAAAATTGTCAAAAATATATTAGAAATCACAATTAAAACCATCCACAGACATAACTAGCTCCACATTCATACACACACACACACAATATATTACATAATTAATGAACAATGAAATAATGAATAAAATATGCAATTTTATTAATGTTACACGCGTTTAGATAAAAATAATGACGATATGCGACGATAAGCGCGCGTATACAAAGCATAAATACTATTTTGTATTCCAGCACTAAAATTAAATACGAAACAGAATAATTGAATTGAATATTTCAAATATATATATATATATATATATATATATATATATATATATATATATATATATATATATATATATATATATATATATATATATATATATATATATATATATATATATATATATATATATATATATATATATATATATATATATATATATATATATATAAATATATATGTAGAAATAACGCGAAATGATAATAAAATAATCGCGAATAATAATCCAAATTATATTCAATTAAAATATCCGCCCCTGAGACCCCCACCCCCAGAATAATGGATAATAAACATACATACAGCAACTATGTGCGATAAAAACTTTATAATTTTTCAGTTTGGCTGATAAAAATTTAACAAAAAAATGTTTGTGTTTTTTTGTTAAATGATTAATTTAAAAATTAAATTGCTAATATAATTTACGATGGGGAAAATTATACGAATTTTCATTCTCACACATAAATTACTCGTCCTCTTTTGTGTATAAAATATTGATGGTATAACTAATTTTGTGCATGGTGCGAGAGACGCGACAAATAGATATAATTAAATGTATGTAATTAGGAGCTGTCCTGTCGTTTTCATATATGTATATATAAATTTGGTGTTTCTGGCGGTTATGCGGAGATAACCTAAAAAGAATAGAAGGACAATTTTATTTATGCCCATTTAGTACTTAAACATTTGTTTACACAAATGTTCAGTTATTTATTTATATCTTTGAATATATTAAGCGACCTTTTTCCACGTCTATTGCTATGATTGAAGCGAATTTTGAGTGTTAGTAGGACCAATCATGAAATGAGTAAAACAAAAGATGGTATACTAGTCAGTGAACTGGAATGGATCATTTATTGCATAAATGAAGCAACAAATTTAAAAGCAACGAAAATCGATTTTCGAAGAAACTGCAGAACCATTAGATCTCGTGAGAGACCAAAAAGTCATACGACATACAAAGTCATACATAAATACGAGTTATCAAAAAATGCAGCGTGGCAAACTACCAAAAATGATGAGTAAACTAATTCGTCAACTATAACAACAAATTCACATCCTAACACTGGAATTGCACAATATACAAAATACATAAAAACAATATGGAGAATGAAAGTAGAAACGAAAAGATTTACTACATATACGGACGAAGAGGAATTAGCTAAAGAAACCGAGCGGATAAGGGTCAGATCTAAAAAAAAAGAAGGCAAAACAATACTCTTACATCACCCAATACAAATATAAATAACGCAGCAGAAAACCTAGAACAACTAAAATTTAGGAAGCAACCTGCTCCATCTCCAAAGTACTTAAAAAACGGGGTGTACAAAATCTCTGAAGCAGTTAATAAACTAAACTGGAAAATGAACATGCCACAGATGAAACTACTAACAAATCTTTGAAATCAATTATATCTTGAATTTTAAAATAGAAGTTCAACCATTCAAAAAATATAAACTGATGCGTAAAATGCGCTGAAAAGCACTTAACACGCGAATGTTTGAAAATAAAAAATGAAGCATTTAGGTGTACATTGAAGAGCCTACAAATTTAAAAAAATTTAAGACATAAGCATGAGCCAAACAAAAATTCTAAATCGACAAACAATCAACAAGGAGATCTATAAGTTTACCAAATGATGTTAATAATTCAACCTTAAAGTGTATATTGACAGAACTGACAAATATAACAGAATCATTACTCTCCCATTAACAAAAAAGTAGACAAATAAGAGAACAGTTTGTAATAAAAAACAACCTGTCGCCAAATCAAAGTTAAATGTCTAACAGTCTAAAAAAAGGTAGTCTGGTGTGAAGCTGCCTTGGGGGAATCACATAAGTACTCCAAAGCGTAAACAAAGATACAAGCACGAATGAGGCTGGTCCCACAAAACCGAAGATCAAAGGCACAAATGCTGACCCGCATGTGTCTAACGAAAACGAAAAGACAGACGGGTCCTGGAAAAGACTGCCACTAAGCCCTTTAACGAGGTGCTAAAGGAGCATGTGACCCAGGAAAATGGGAGTATTACGACTTTTAACATGGAGGTAGTTGGTGAAGGTCTTAGTCATCACCTTCCTAAAAATCATGAAAGAGAATCCAGGACGTGCTTCGTCTGGCCGAGGCGGGGAGTGGCACCGGTGTCATAAAAAACGGATTGCCTGAACCGACGAAAGGTCGGTGACCCTCTACAAGAACGCGATAGGAAGCCTGAATGAAGTTTTTTCTGGGACCAAATTAGGAAATTAGAAATTCCCTGGAGGCACACGAGCCTGGATTCCTGCGGAACCTTAAGGAGATCTTAGATTAATTTACAAATCAGCAATCCAGATCTGCTAACAGCCAGTTGGAGGATTGCAAAGTGGGATCACGGATCGGATGTTATCATCCTCAACAGAGGCCCCTTGGGTGCTCTGGCCAAGACTAGAGGCTTAATCAGCTACGGATTTAGAGCGATTACGCTCAAGGTCTACAAGCGTGATGAAGCCGATAGATTAGGGGTATCTGCAGCAGGGGGTATATCATCTATCCTGTGCAACATAGGTATTCCGGAATCTGCTGACTACGCTATCCCTTCGCTATCTTTTGAGGTGAGATTCTAAACTGAGTTTCCTGCTAAAAAGGACTGGGTGAATGAAACGGTGATCACCAATGAAACGCTAAGCTTCTGCACGGCCGGCTCAAAAATGCATGTAGCGGTTAGGGAGTATTTCAGTGTCTTTCAAGCTGAACTTATCGTGATAATGGAAGTCATGGACTGGGTTGAAATATAATGAAATATGAACGAGGGTTATTCACATTTTTACTGATAGCCGCAGGCTGTCGAAGGTATAGCCCAGAACTGTCGGGCATCTTTAAATGAAATGTTTGATCAGTTCAACATCCGCTTGATGTGGGGGCCAGAGCACTTCATTATCGTAGTGACTGTAAATGCAGATGAGCTAGCCCGTAAGGACACAGTACGCATTATATCAGTAAACAAGCTAGATATAAAGATACCGCTTGCTTCCTGTAAACTGCTGATTCAGGAGGAAACCATGTAACGAACGACAGATAGGTTAACGGAGAAGCCACCTATTGACGTACTGATCCTGAGGAGAGGTTTCAGATTTAATTGACTTTTATATTGAGATATAAACTCTGATCACTCTCCAATCGTATTAGCCCGAAGCGACAACTTCATCCCAAACCTTCGCGAAGGAAATTTTCGTCCGCCACGTGAGAAGGAAAGTGTATCGTGTATATAATGAATAGTGATAGTGCAAAATGAACATATACGAGTAAAACAAGCGTCGCTTCAGAGAGGCCTCGCAAGAGCCCTAAAACGTAGTCAGGAGCTCTGCCAACATATTGAGCTGACATTCGAGATCGTCAATGCTCAGCTCACTCATCTAGAAGTGCACGTTATGCGGAATACAGTGATGTACAGGACAAAGTTGAAGCTGTCTGTGGTGATGGAGCACAGCAAGCTCAAACCTACAATCATTGTTGAGGCAATGTGCCGCACTGAATCCAACAGGCGAGGGAAAAGCTATCAATCGATTCCAACGCGATCCTACAACCAAGTGATATTCTACTGCCTCGGATCAAGATTCCGGTTTTCAATGGTAAGTATGACGATTGAACCGACTTCGAGAATCTGTTCACCGACCCGATCCGCAGCAACCAAAGGCTCACAAATTTTCAGAAGCTCCACTACGTAAAAGTGAGCCCGCAACCTTGTTGAGAACAGTGGCAATCAGTGACGCTAAGTACGAAGAAACATGGCGCATACTGACAAATCGATATAGCCATCGGCGTTTTATCATCGATAGCCACCTACGAAAATTTCGAAACATGCCAATAGCACTTCATGAATCTGTCAGTGGGCTAGGAGGCATCAATGATACGTCCATAGACACAGTCCGATGCTTGAAAGTAATAGCAGTTCCGGTAGCCACTTTGGACATCATTTTGATCAACAACATCGTCGACCAACTTGAAACCGAAACTCACCGTCAATCGGAATTAACTCTTACTAGAGCTCAATATCAAACGTATCAACAACTTATCGACTTCCTGGAGACTCGATGGCAATCTTTGGAAACGATCTGCATGGTGAAGGTTGTTCACACCCATCCACTCAATCATTATCGCCACGGCCGTATTCACATCATCGTCCACGTTCGATCAGAAATCAAACCTTGTGCGTGAAAAGGGGTTATGTTTCAACTGCCTACGCAAGGAACATTCCAGCGCTGACTGCAAGGCAAGTCTCTGCCGAGTTTGCAACGGCAGGCATTACACGCTTCTACACACGTCAAACAAAACTAATCGAGTAGTAATACCAACAACACCAAGTACATCGACTAGTAACACTAACAACCGAGCTAACAATAACACGAGCAACCATTCAACGATCATGGAGCCATCCGATCCAATTCACTCGGGCCATGCCACATCACCAATAGCAGACGTCTTACTCGCCACAACAGTTGCCGTCATCGAACACGATAATCAGGAATTCACCATCCGAGCGTTGCTAAACTTTCATTTCGGAAAGTGCCAGAAACCGAATCGGTTTACAGCGGAGACCCGTTTCGGTCTCAATAAATGGAATTGGGGCCACAAAATCAACCAAATCGCATTCAATCGTCGAATTCATTCTCAATCACGGGTTGATGAGCGCGTTTCAATTTCAGTGACAGCATTGGTAATAGAGAGGATAACCAACAACATTTCATCGAAATGCATCGACCCACAACAGTGGCCACATTTGGAGAAGCTAAAGCTCGCCGATCCTCATTACCATCGTCCCGGAAATGTAAAAAATGTATCGACAGATCTTGATGGCAGATGAACATCGCGATTACCAACGAATCGTGTAGAGAAATGCACCAGACGATCCAATTCAAGACTATCGGCTAGGCACAGTGACCTATATGGCACAGCCTGCGGAGCATTTCTGGCGATCCGCGCACTCCATCAACTAGCACACGACGAGAGGGGAACATTCCCAATTCCTGCACGGGCTGTACTCACCGACTTTTATATGGATGATTTAATGACAGGAGGAATTACTCACGATCCAATGCCAAATGGTGGCATTACTCAAACGCGTTGGTTTCGAACTCAGAAAATGGTCGTCTAATTGTCAACACTTACTCGACCAAGTGCCTACGGAATTCCATGAACATCGCTCACTACTGGAGCTGAACTGGGACGATTCAGTCAAGGCCATTGGGTTACTCTGGGCGCCATCAGCAGACTATTTCGGGTTCAAGATCGACATCCCTCCAGACACAAGGATACCGACCAAATGGATCATCCTTTCAGAAGCATCAAGGATCTTTGATCCTCTCGGGTGGCTGGCTCCTACCATCGTCATAGCTAAAATAATCTTCCAAGAGTTGTGGGTCCTCGCACTATCGTGGGACGAGGCTGTTCCGACATCAATAATGCAACGATGGCTATAGCTTATCGACAGAAAATTAAATCATTAAAAGCTATAAAAAAAATTCCTAGGTGGATAGGCCATCCAACCAGTCAAGATGGTCTCCAAATACACGGGTTCAGCGATGCTTCCATGAAGGCATATGCCGCAGTGATATACGCAAGCTCAAAGTCAGCTGACGGGTTACTCAAGGTTAACATCCTAGCGTCCAACTCTCAAGAAAAGCTTTGAGAAAACTTACAAATTTATGATTAACGCATCATTTAGGCTCGATGTATTCGAATATTATTGAACGCTGATTGATGGTTTTGACAAAGTTTGAGGGATTGATTTACAAACCTAAAAGGCTCCTACCAATATAACATACAGAAATACTACATTCATACATATCAGATTGACACTTTAGGGGTCGGGTAGAACGTGGTGATGCCTATTCTGAACTGAAATAAATTAATACAGGAGTTCCTCAAAAGAGTGTACTCGAGCCGGTTCTTTATCTATTATGAGCTTGTGATACTACCTATATAGGATAGAAAATAGCACTGTCGCATACAGATGCAGAAAACACAGCAATAACAATGTGGAATGTGCGAATGTGGATTTCATTAACAGAATCGAATACAAATTGAAATAGTTGAGTTGAAGGTTTTGGTTTTAGTTTTTGATTGGATTCATATAATTTTGGCAACTTTCCAAATGAAAACCATGGCATTTTATGAGTGCTGGATACAAGGTATATATGCGGGAAACTTACCGTTTCTGTAAAAAATGTATTTTTATGCAATTTTTTGTTGCCAAACATTTATTTAATTTGTTTTACTTGCGATTGCACATCTATCGATGCACAAAAAAACATAAAGCTTTTATTATGTAACATATGTATAGAACACATACTTCCATTTAACATTTTTAATAATAAAATGTTCAATTTTTTGAAATGTCTATCACCCTACCCTGATGGTGCAGGAAATATATTTCGAAGAGTAATCGAAGAAAATTTTTTATAGATTTTCTAATTTATGTTACATACATACATACATAGATTAAATTCCGATTTGAAATATATTCTTGTTATACATTTTCCAAATTTTCATGTTTAATCGTCTTCAAGTACCGTTTGAAATTGAATGATGATAGAGTAAATCAGACCAAAAATGTATTTACTAATTTATAAGTTGAGATTTATTGAAATTCTATATACACAGACACACAGTACAACTGTATATATACTCGTTCAACTTCAGACACTATTAATTTTTTGTACAGGCTACATGATTTATGAGTTCTTTTTGTGTATATAATATGTAATCACCACAAACACCAATCTATTACCTAAAAATAAAAAAATTAAAATTGGAAAAACTAACATGCACTCAAGAAAAATTAATTTTGTGCTTTCCAAACTATTTGTAATTTATACAACATATATAAACTCTCAAACACCTTTAAAAAATTTGTATGTACACTGTTGACTTAAATATATCAAAACTATGTTAATTAACTAAAATATATATATATGGTTGCATTTTACATTCACTTAGAAAAAAAAAGTATTTTTGTTTTTACAGGTAAGAAAATTTTCTTAAAATTAATTTCTATTTAATTTAAACTAAAAACATAAAAATACAAAAAAATATTTCTTCTGTGAATAGCTTGTGTATGTAATTTTTTATTGGTATTTTATTTAACTTTGACATGCAAATGTATAATTTATTGTTAATTAAATTTTACAAATTTAAAACGCAAGCAAATTATTACAAAAAAATTAAACTTTATATTTGAATTTATTTCGGAAAGGTGTGCCAATTTATTTAATTTAATATTAATTCGTGAGTTTGTGTAACAGATTCACAAAAAGAACTGGGGGTCGATTCGCGTTCTGTGAAAAAATGAAATGAAAAAAATCTTTCCATTTGTTTTCCACCATTCATTCTCATTTTCTGATTCCACGCACTAAAATTATGCGATTCACTTTGACATAGTGAAAAAAGCTGAATGTAACGCTGAATAAATTGTTTTCATTTTGTACTACACGGAAAAAATTTTTTTACTGCAAACAAGAAAACGATTTTCTAGTTTCTAGTAAATCAAGAATCAGGCGTATTTTGCTTGATGTAAATATAACACTAACAATTTTAGCAACTAATTTACAAAATAAGCAAACTGAGGCATCATTCAAGAATAGATAAATAAACTGAAATCAAGAAAAAAATGCAAAACAGAACTATTTTTTTAAAAATATTTCGTGCATAAATTAAGCATTTTATGCAAGAGCAATGAATTAGTAGTAAACAATTAAATAGTACCTATACGAGTAACGTATCGTATTATGAAGATAAATGCCAAAATGATCTTAAATATTTTTTTAAAAAATTAGGCTTATCCGACACTATCTACGGCAATTAATGCAGACCCCATTGAGAGTCTTCAATTGACCTCAGTTTTTGAAAACGTATACGCTGCATTAACTCGTTACCAACATGAATAAAATATTCTCATCGGTCATCACTGTTTTTGAGAAAACCTATTTTGTAGTTTTTACGCCTTCTGCAACTCCTTTTTAGATGTAAATGGACCCAACAGTTGACACAACCTACGTGTTACGAAAATCTAACTTTCTTCAAAATTTCGGATTCTCGTAACTACTACTAATGAAATTTATGTTAGTAGGAGTTACGAGAACAAAAATACAGTTATTTTGAAAATAAAAATTTAAATTAGTGTTAGTTAGAAATTTTCGATTTTAGAAAATTTCGATTTTGCTTCATTATTTTATTCATATTCGCGTTGTAATTGCAATCTAATGTAATAGGATATTACAAATATAATCTGCAATAAATTCATAATCGTCCTGATTAAAAATCGATTCGGTATATATGTACATACCATCAATAATAATAGAAAGTTTATCTACTATTTTAACACGGTAAATAATTAATATTAATTAATAACTATCATAATAAAATAACATATTTTTATTAAATTATTCAGATTCTAGGTATGGAATCTAAAAAAAAAATATTCACATGCATTGTGCCATGTTGCAGACAGAGATCTGCTAATTCAGATATGAAATTTTATCAATTTCCAAGCAATCCAAAAAGAAGATCTTTGTGGATTCATTCAATGGGTTTAACATCGGAAGATTTACAATACAAATTTAATTATGTATGCCAACGTCATTTCCGCAAAGAAAATATAGTTGTTCATTATTTAACCAGAAACGCAGTGTCCGTTCTAAATTTAAGCAAAGATAATTCGCATAATGAGGAACTCTGTAACATGAAAACGTCCAAAGCGGATCATAATTTAGAAATAAATACCAGAAAAAGCTACGAACTTATCGTCGAGAGCCGTAGCGTAGAAGTATCTCAAGCTGTTGAGAAAATGGATATAGATGATGTATCTGATAGTTCCGCATTTTCCCAGGTAAGAACGGAAGATTTAACAAAAGATAAACAAAAAAATCCATTGGACGAGAATGTGGAATTGTTAAAACTAATGAACAGTATCATTTGTTCACATTATGAAATTAAGAATGAGGATAACGATAAGTGTTATGGAAAATGTAGAAAATACCGAAAAGACTAAAAGAAATTAATGGATGCAAAATCCAAAATCAAACAATTGACGGCAAAGGCTCGGAGATTAACAAGGAATTTCAATAATTTGAAAACTAAATATAACAAAATAAAAAATAGTACTATTGATGAGATAATCGGTACACTAACATCCGCAAACGATCCAACGAAAAGCGTATGCAAGCTGCTTCTAAAGGAGGACTACTACTACACTGAAAGTGATAAAACATTTGCACAATATTTGTACTATAAATCAGCTACAACATATAAATTTTTGAAAACAGTATTTCAATTAAAACTTCCATCTATATCGTCAATTTATAAATGGTCACCAATAAGTTTTATTTCACCCGGCACAAATTATATTCTGATGAATCAATTGAAACACTTATTTCAAAATATGACAGAGTCATCGCGGATATGTGTATTAAGCTTCGACGAGATCACAATCAAGAAAGACCTGACCGTAAATCTTTTAACCGATAAAGTCGACGGATACTGCGATACAGGGGATCACAGATCAAACGAGCTAGCTACTTCTGCCGTTTTTTTTATGTTGCGTGGTTTAGTGGGTAGCTGGAAACACGTTTTAAATTATATACTAATTAACAACTCGATCAGTGTTGAACAGCTAGCACAGTTATTAATTAAAAATATCAAATTATGCCAGGAAAACTTAAATTTAAACATAGTGATGATAACTTGTGATCAAGGCACAACGAACGTAGCCTTATAAATATTTTGGTGTTAGTCCTGAAAAGCCATATATATATATACAGTATGATCCGCCACATCTCATGAAATCAGTTCGAAATGCCTTTATAAAACATAATTTTCTACATTCGGACTACGGCACAAGTAATTTTAATGTTATAAAATTACTATACGAGCATGAGAAAAATCAAAAAGTGAAACTGCTACCAAAGCTAACAAAAAATCACATGGAACCAGTTCAGGTTCTTAGTAACAGCGTTGCATGTGCTGTACGCGCAACACTCAAATCAACGCCCTCTAAGTTTCAAAATTATATGGAGAATGTGATACCTACAGCGAACATCATTGAACGCCGCAATTTCTCTTCAAAAAATCCATTTGAACAACCGTTGAAGATTAATAATAACGTTTATATTTATTTGGAGCAGAGTTTGGAGTTTTTGAAAAATTTTAAAATTTTATCAAAAAATGAAAATTATTTCAAATTTTTAAAAGAACTTTAACTAACCATTTGCGCTCAACTGGAGTTGATAAATTATTTGAATTCTAATTTTGCTGTGGATTTTATTTTAACGGGCAAAACAAATCAGGACGCACTAGAAATCTATAGACGGTTTTGATACATATACATATAAGTATATGCACCTGTTTTACCTGTGTTAACAATGAAATTAAAAATAACATAGTTCATCTCCGTCTATATGATGTATTAATCACATTCTGATGTGAAATAGATACATGTAAATATTTATGCAAAATAAAAATTTTTATAAAATAAAAATACAAGTGTGTACAACGATCATTCCGGCCTGAGCAACCAGTGGCACATAGCGGCTTTTTGAGATTTGACAAAGCACACAAAATACTTTTATATAATTAACAAAAATGGAAATTGATATCAATAAGTTAAGTGGAGAAATTAAAACTGGCATTTCGATTATAAATTATTTTGGACAATAAAAAAAATGAGGTTATAAAATAAATTGTTAATTTTAAATTTGCTCCCATAATATTTATGTTGCCCAGGTCACTTTCATATATTTCCTGATTTAATTTTTTTTTTTTTTTTTTTTTTTATACATCTATTCCAATTCGGAATATGGCTACAATATAATCCAATTCGGAATATGGCTACAATATAATATAGACAAAGATAGAATATTTTGTTTTGAAAATTACAAGCAAATTACAAAGCAACAGTCATGTGATCAAGTATAACAGCGAGTGGTGCAAAAGGGACAACACATATTTCCCTTTCATCCAATACAGTTCGAAAAAATATAACAGCTCATCTATTAGGTATCAGGCCTTCATACAAGTTATGTCTCTGTATATTCTCCTTTGTGCAAGAGCAATGAATTAGTAGTAAACAATTAAATAGTACCTATACGAGTATCGTATCGTATTATGAAGATAAATGCCAAAATGATCTTAAATATTTTTTAAAAAAATTAGGCTTATCCGACACTATCTACGGCAATTTATGCAGACCCCATGGAGAGTCTTCAATTGATCTCAGTTTTTGATAACGTATACGCTGCATTAACTCGTTACCAACATGAATAAAATATTCTCAACGGTCATCACTGTTTTTGAGAAAACCTATTTTGTAGTTTTTACGCCTTCTGCAACTCCTTTTTAGATGTAAATGGACCCAACAGTTGACACAACCTACGTGTTACGAAAATCTAACGTTCTGCAAAATTTCGGCCAGAACAATAAATATTCGGTAGAATTAGAGGACAAACGAAAAAATAAAAATCTATAAAAATTTATGACTGCGATTGGAAAGTTTTAATTGTAAATCATTTGATTTTTTCGACTATTATAGAAATTGTGGGGTCACACAATCTGCCGAATACAAGTAAACAGCGAGCATAAACAAAAAATGAAACTGTGTTCTCTTACTCATTGAATGAGAGCACAGTCTGCTAAAATCGAGCACAGTCTGCTTAAATTGTTATTATTATTAAAATTGGCTGGAACCCACGAGGATTCCGCACTCAATGCCACAAAGGCCCATGGTGCAAACCCAGGATTCTATCCCAATTCGCAAACGCGCACTGCTGCCTTCGCAAACTGAACAAGTTTAGACCAAATCAGAGAGGACAACTGATCTAAAATCAAAGACCTAAAGTTGAATACCCCAACTCGTATAGAACTGAACGCAGGACAACTGCTCACGAAGTGGAGGGAGTCGTCATCCTCCTCAAGGTAGTCCTCGCAAATAACATCATGAGCTTAACACATACGATGTAGATGATCTTTAAAACGGCCATGTCCCGTAAGAATCGCTACCAAGACTCTTAACTGGCTCATTTTTAAAGATAAAGCATACTTCGTGGACCTCAAATTGGGCTCCCCAATGAAGTACTTCGCCTTACGACAACCAAAAGTCGCAAGCCACTGAGAGCTTAAGTCTTTCAAAGCGTAATCCTTAATAACTTTCTTCCCGTAGTTGAAAGATATAGGAGTAGCTGATTCAGGACCAGGTAAAATTGATTGGGAGCCAGCTTTGGCTAAACAATCCGCGATCTCATTGCCTATGATGTCACAATGAGCCAGAATCCACATGACCGTAACTTTATTGTTAGAACAAAGAAGGTACATGAATTGTTTGCATTCCTTGACGAGTTTAGAAACAGTCAAGGGATTTCTTAAAGAGTTAAGTACAGCCTTACTATCTGTACACAATAGAATACTTTTATTTTTAACAGCAAAATTCAAAGCCCCAATAACACTACGTGTCAGCGCTATTAGTTACGCCTGAAAAACCGCAAAGTCTCAGATCCATCCCAGGACAGTAGATTCCAAAGCCTGCACTGAGGTTAGAACAATGAAAGACAATGGACTCATCTAATTTATTAAGAAAAACCTGCGAACTCCACAAATCTCTCGAGGGATAAGCCAGCGAGAAAAGATTTGAGAAATGGAATTCGGGTATAGTAGTCTGTCGTTAATCATATCGATTTCTGGTAAACATGAAGAATAATTACTAAGATCATCACAATTCGCAATGACCAAAAGCCACAGCAGAGGTGAGAGCACACCTCCTAAAAGTGTTAATATTGAAGTAAATGTTATTATGTTCATTCACTAACTTCCTAAAATCATGCATAACTTGCATAAAACAGATAAAACAGTATGTACTCAAGTAAATTTTACTGGTAGGACAAATCAACAGCGACACACGAGTGCATAATTGCATCATTTTCAAAGTGTTATTCATTGTAGCAGGATTGTTTTACATTGTGCAGACAGTGTTTTTTTATTAATTTTAATAAATTATACTCCTAATTAATAAATTATTAGTGTTAAATTGGTTTGAAAGGTGAAGTGTGTGATTTTAATTTCGTACAATACGTACAATAGTGCTCTTGGAAAGTTTTAGTTTAGGTTTTAAATGACGGATAATTGAATTTGGACAACACGCCAGCTCAAACGTGCATGAAAGAGCTCCTCGAATCATGGAAGTTGCGAGAATTATTTAATTATTTTAAAGGTAAGTTCAAACATTGTTCACATATATTGTAGTTGTGCGAATAATAATGAAAAACCCGGTCGTATACACAAAGTGAATCTGAATTAATTTTTATGTAATTTTCTAGCCCGGGTTAACATACAAAACAGTGTACAGGTGACACTTTAATTTTACTTAAAAGACAGAGTGAGATAATTAAACGTGCGCCGTTTTTTCTAAAAAAAATAACGATCCTGTAGCGACCTGAACAAAAATGCAAACGAAAGATCAGTGATTATAATGCCTTAGCTGTTTTGACAGCTATTTTTTCCTCTTTTTAGGACATCTACTATTCCAAAGTTGGAAGACGGGAATTCGGCCGGAAAATTACGAGCATAAAAAACAGTTGGAGCAAGGTATTTTAAATGAAATGAAATAAAAAAATTTTCTTTCAAATTTCCATTTTTTTAAACTAGAAAAAGAAATTCAAGTTGGTGAACTAGCTGGTGACGAGGACCATGTCTGGTTGGAAGCATATTTAACACCCTTTGAGACAGTCCTTGACAAGTCGACGAAAACGGCACACATTAGATTATCACCTAAAGCAGATAAAAACATTAAAAGAATTATTGAAACGTGGCCGAAATATGCCAGCAGATAGTGCGCAATTGGTAAATCTTTCATTTTCGTTGAAGTAGGAATTTTAGTGATTAGTAATGATTTTTGCAGATTGATATTGATTTCGAGCAACTGCAACCTGGGAAAGGATCTGACCTATTTAAGAAGTGGGACAATTTCGCTGCAAACATCATCCCTGTTGAGCGCAAATAAAACAAACGTAATTTGAATGTTAAATTAAGAGCGCCAAGAGAAGAAAGCGCCACACACTTTTGTCTTTCGGAGCTCCAACTAATGGCACCTGCACCCAGTATGAAAACATAACCACTAGTAGATCGTCGTGAACTTTGATCTCCAGCGTAATCGGCATCACTAAAACAATACAACAAAAAATCGTGCTGGTTACTTTTGTATGAAATACCTTTTCTAGTAGTCCCTTTGATGTATTTTAGAACTCGTTTAAGTGCTGCGACATGTGCGTCGGTTGGATTCTCCATAAAACGACTTATATAACCCACAGCAAATGATATATCTGGTCTAGTCGCTACAGCCAAATACATCAAACTTCCAACCCCTTCTCTGTATGGATAATTGATCTTCGGCTTCGAATTTGGATCCGTAAATTGACCTGGTTCAGCAGGTGTTGACACTGAATGGCTGTCTGCCATATTTAACTTTTGTATAATTTTGTTTGCATAGTTGGTTTGGTGAAGAAAAATAGACCCATCTTTCTCTCGTTCAATTTCAATCCCCAAATAACTAACATTCAGCCTCACCGAACTGGATCTCAAAATTATCCTGGAGATAATTTAACAATGATACAATTAATTTTTCATCGCTTGCTGCAACTAAACCGTCATCTATGTAAATTGCCAAAATAGTTCTGCTACCACCAACGCAATTGACGAAAACACAAGGATCAGCTTTTGTTGGACACAAACCAAAATCACTCAAAAAGTTTACAAATTTTTGATTCCACAAGCGTGATAACTGTTTTAAACCGTATAAACTCTTAATTAGTCTGCATACCCTGCCGGATCCATCATGGTACCCTTCAGGCTGTTGTATATATATATATATAATTGCATCTATATCTCCATGCAAAAAAGCTGTTTTTATATCGAATTGTCTTAACAACATATTTTCTTGAGCTGCAATCGATAATAGCGCCCGAACCGATGTAAACCGTACCACTGGACTAAAAGTTTCCAGATAGTCTACACCATATTGCTGGGTAAAACCTCGAATTACCAACCTTGCCTTGTACCGTTCAATGGATGTATCCTTTTTATACTTAATTTTGTATACCCAACGGTTGTCGACTACCTTCTCATCTTGCGGCAGTGCAACTAGATCCCAAGTATGATTTTAAACCAATGCATGTTATTCTTCGTCCATGGCCTTTAACCACTTCTCACTATCACAAACTTTCATTGCCTCTTGATAGTTTGTTGGTTCTCGATGATCCATCAAGAATGCATGACAATCCTCCAAGCTAATTAGATTAGTCATTTTGTTACTACTTCTCAAACGATTCCGAATTGAATCAACTTCATGGTTGTTGTAAGTTGGTGTATTTTCCGATACGATAGGTACTGCCTCATCCTTCTGAAGTTCAGGTTCTTCTTCTTTAGGTACTTTTTGCATGTCAGCGTCTTTCTCGCCCCCAATCGGACAATTTGTTATTTTTATGTTTTCGATACCATTTGTGATGCAATATTCAGTATCCGATTCCTTAAATTTTACGTCACAAGATATTTGAACTTTGTTTGAATTTAAGTTCCACACTCGAAATCCCTTGGTGTCTTCAGGGTAACCAATAAAGAAACCCTTATCTGCCTTTTTGTCCCATTTCCTACGATGCTGCTTTGGTATATGAATAAAAACCTCCGATCCGAACACTCTTAAATGTTCAATTTTAGGTTTACTACCAAACCACAATTCATGAGGTGTTACATCTGGAACAGGGCTTGAACCAGTTCGGTTCAATACATATACTGCAGTATTTACTGCTTCGGCCCAAAACTTAAGAGACATATGCTTCACATGGATCATAGTTCTAGCTGCTTCAACTATAGTACGCATTTCGCGTTCCGCCCGACCATTTTGTTGGGGTGTATATGGCACTGTCTTTTGATGTCGAATTCCACGTGCAGAGAGAAAACTTTCAACTTCTTTGTTTACATATTCCGTCCCATTGTCTGAACGTAGAATTTTTAAATCACAACCAGTGTCCTTTTTCAGCTTGATGGTAAACTTCTTTAAGTACATAAATACTTACGATTTATTTTTCATAAAATAAACTTGCCGATGATTCGAGAAGTCATCTTTAAATAATACAAAGTATTTCGATCCCCCATGCGAAATCTCTTGCATGGGGCCACATACGTCTGTATGTAGAACCTCACCACAACGTGTTGCTCTGCTGTTGCTTTCAGGGAATGAAGATCGTTCTTGTTTGTTTATTACGCAATCGTCACAGGTAAACAATCCGTTTTGCAGATAATTAATGTTCATTAATTTTAAAATTGACGTCACTTGGTTGATATTTTGATGAGCCAATCGCTCATGCCATAATTTTAATGGTTCCTGTTTGATGGTTGTATTTGCCTGACTCATATTTTTATTATTTGGCATACGCATTTTAAACATCATTTTAAACAGTTTTTGCTTTCGTACTCCCACTGCGACGACATTACTGTATTTAATAAACTCACAACTGTCCTTGTTTGATCGGAAAACATGACCTTTGTCAAGCACTTGTCCTTGAGAAAGCAAGTTCAATTTAAGATCCGGAACAAACAAAACTTTTTCTAAATATTTCGATTCCCAACTTTCGTTATTGTATGCCAAAATGTTCACATCACCCATACCATACGCCATTATCGAATCGACGTTGCCAAATCTCACACCCTTCGGAACACCAAATTGTACATAATTGTAAAACCAACGATTATCGTTTGTCATATGATCACTGGCTCCTGAGTCCAGATACCATTCGACATCGTCTGCTTCTAGATCCGCCGTTTGACATACTAAAGCATCTGATTTGTTTGCCATCTGATCACCTAACCGGTGAGGAAGCTTCATCATGGGACAATCTCTCTTCCAGTGCCCCTCTTTATTACATTTGAAACACTTTCCTGGTACCTTATTCTTAGGTTTGAACCTTGGCTTACGATTTTGACCATGCTTTGCAAACAATGCTTCACTTACTTCACCTGTATCCCTTTTTAACAACTGTTGATTCCCACGCACTGTGAAAATGATCGTAATCAGTTGGTAGAGTCATTAATATTTTAGTTGAAACCATCGAATCTGAAATAGTTTCGCCCATATCTCTTAATTGTTGGACAACGCTCTCTAACTTTGCAATGTGTGTAGCCATGTCATTGCTCGGATCTTTAACGAAACTGTAGAATTGTTGCTGCAAATAGTGAATACCTGTGTTTGATTTATGTTCATAAATGCCATGTAATTTATCCCACATCTCCTTTGAACTTTTACACTGCAAAATATGAAGCGTTGGTTGCCTGCCTTTCGTTGTTACGATAATCTTCTGAGCTTTCTTGTCACTTTTGATCCAAGACTTAACTCTGTCATCTTCAATAGGTTTAATGTCTTCGCCCGTTACTACCTCAAGCAAATCACTGTCGTTCAACAACACCTTCACTTGAAATTTCCACAGCATCCAATTGCTGTGGTCGAGCAATTTCGTCACACGTAATAAATCCGAATCCATTTTTTTTTATTGCACCACGTTTTTTTTTTTTATATATATTTGTTTCTAGAACAATTCACTGTACCGTTATGTAACAAACGAAAAACGGTTTCTTTTCTCTCCAGACAAAAAACACTTTCTTTCTACCGCAATATCACTGTTTTGAAAATCCCGAAAAAACTATTGCACTGTAATAATTAGTAACCATAAATACAGACCAAAAAAAAAGTTGTGCCTGGGCCCATAACCTGTTGAGCGCAAATAAAACAAACGTAATTTGAATGTTAAATTAGGTCTTTATTCGTTGACGAACTTGATGAGAATGGAAAGAACATAATATAGGTACATCGAAAATCAAAGTATATAATACAAGGACGTATATAATAATAGATATGAATGTGTGTGTGAAAACAAAACAATATTGCAAGAATTAGGGTACATGTGGGTATACATAGATAATATGCGTTTCAATTTATTTTCTTAACAATCCCTATTTTCAAAGACGGTATAAAGGATAAGCTGTGCCTATTATTATTTTAAAGGCCTTGCACGGATTACTTGTTCCAACCGGTCAGCTAAAAAATACAAAAACAAAAAAAATTTAGAAGTTCAGTATTACTGACTTACAAAGCTCTTCCATAGAGTTGGCAGTGTCTTATATAAATATTAAAGAGATTTTACAGACCCGCCGCGAAAAATATATGGACCACAGCATTTCGCAACAGCCATCAATTTTTATCATCCAATAGCGGGAAAAGAACTGTTACAATACAATATATCATGATATAGTTTATAAATTTGACAATTTATTTGCTGCCTTGTCAACATACTTCAAGATACACTATGTTTTTGATCTGAAGTATCAAAATTCAATCAAAACATGTTTGGGAATTTATTCAAAATTATTTTTTTGAAATAGATGGCAACAAATCGTCAACGCTTTCAACGTTTCTAACAAAATAAATTAGTTTTTATACTCTACAAATTTAATAAGTATAAATATTTCAAGGATTCGGAACTATTAATATCTGTAGATTATATATATATACATATATCTGTAGTACTTACAATAACTCAACTACAATGCGTTTCAATTTTAAAGAAATATTATTTTCATGGATCGATGTTTTTAACAGATCTATATGTACTCATTTAAAAATAATAGGCTTTTCAAAATACTGGAAGTTTTACAAATTATATTGACATTGTAAATTTAGTTCTAAATTATAGTTATACAACTTAAAATTTGAAGATAGTTTAAACTGTTTCTTAATTTCAGAGATGGTAAGCGAAATTTTTACTATCGAAATAACTCAGTTTATGAAGAAACCTTTTCAAATTTTTCGGTTATTTCATGGGACCAAATGTTTTAAGCCGAGATACTTATAGAGTTCTACCATTTAAAAAATTACCTATTCTTAAGTCTTAATTTACGTGTATTTTAGAAAAATGAATTTAATTTTAGTTACATAAAGAAAAAATTTGTGATATTTTTTAATAAGTTAATTAAAAAATTGAATTTTGTACCTGCGAAATTTTCATAACGAATAATTAATAAATAATGATACAAAGTTGAATTTCTCTTTTTTTTTTTAAATTTGGTATTGTATTTATTCTTGGGAAATTTTAAAGAAAATGTGCACAATTGGATTGAACCAACCAAATGTTAACTAGGACTAAACATTAGCTTCTACCCCGAAACAAAGTGCAAATTCGGCTAGCGAATCTTAATACAACGCAGCACACAAGAAAACCAGATGCTTGGTAGGGAGATGCATCGGTATCTGGAAACGCAGAATGAGATGCTTATCCAAAGAGAGGGTACTATGCTACACTCCGGAAAAAGCAGGGAAGATAATAAATGCTTGCGTTGTGCTTCACAACATTTTAACAAAACCACTTGTGCCTTTGCTTCATTTAATTGCGGAAGATGATACTGATAGCAATGATATATTAAACAATGACATAATCCTACAGTCATTTTTAAGTGAAGTTTAGTCGAATATAGTGGCTGAATATTTTTATTAAATTTTTGCTTATTTCTGATTTTAAATAAATAATAATATTTTCAAAATTCAAAATTTATTTGTTATTTCGCTTAAAATATTTTGCTAAATACTAATTTTCAACTTCCTCTAGGAAGAGTTGAGAGTCGTGTGATGACTGGTGTTCATAAGAAAAACCCCGAAATTATGTTGAAAAATGGCTCTTTTCCTGTATGTTAGCTCGTTTTTAACAAGATTTTCATCGCACGTTTGCTCAACTGCCGGACGTGAAGTGGACGGATGAGGAATATTAGTTCATGGACGAGTAACGCCTGGTATAATAGAAGTGTGTAACTGCGGAATGGCTAATGTAAGACATGTATCTGATGGCTGTGAGGCCGATGGTCGATGACTAAATGATGCCACAGAGATATTAACTGATTGATTGGGCAATACTGGATCGATCGTTTGATTGTTGTCGTTTGATGGCACCATTGTAAGTAAGTTGGCGGTTCAAATGTCTTATAAAAGATTTAAAGTCAGTACAGATAGTATAGTTTTATGGAATTATTCATTACAATTATTGCCCCAAGTTCCAGTTAATTGGTGCCACCTTCAACCACTTGTGGCATCATTATTGCCAAAATCTTTTGCTCGATCTCAGTGAATGGCTTCAATTTTTTTACACCATTAACACCACTTCTTTCAGCAACCGTAGTTGTGAAACAAACTTTGGATCCATCCAAAATTTAAGCCCAGTTTTATTTTTTTTTTAAGAAGCCACGTCCTTAGACACTTTTTTGGTCCATAGCCTTCCCTAAAATTCACACAACATTCATTCAAGCCATTCGTTCACATCCCATTCACACAAGTACAGTAGTATACCACCTACGCATTGCATATCTCCATGTCACCCTGTACAGTGACATGGAAAATGGGTCGGGCCCATGAGTTCTACATTCCAACAGAGGGTCATATATGTTTTCAATTTAATTACCGATCGTAATCGGGAGATGAAAAATTCCTTTTGCATCCCGCCTCTGTTGGGATTCGAACCCGCTATCTCCCGATCCAAACGTCGCAGCTTTAACCACTGCGCTATTTGCTTGGTCACCCTATCTTTATTTGCTCCTACTAATCCATTTAATTCATTTGCCAGTGAATTCCACGAACTATCTCGATTTCGTGCCCCATCAACTAAGAAAAATCTAGAACTAAAATTATATATTTTTAAATGTAAAATTTGTATAATAAATAAATACATCCCACCTGTCATGAGCCAAATTAATATTTTCTCCTGCTTTTTAAGTGTCACTTGTCCTCTTTCATTTTATACATTTTCCTTTTTTATTTCTTAAATTTAATTCATTCGATGCACGTAAATGAATATGTAGAAAAACCGTTCAAGCAAATGTCATTCACATTTTGGTGTTTTCCCTAAATAATTTCTTTGCATTTTTTATTTCTTTAAGTTAATTTTATTAACTTTAAATAATAAAATGAATAATTTCCAATAAAAATGTGAATTTAACCAATATGTCAACACGACATACCCGGGTATGTATTTCAGTTTTCAAACGTAAAAATGGAACTGAAACAGAGCTTCCTAAAAAAACGAAATAAACATTATCATAAAATTTTTTTTTGTCATTTAGGATGTTTTTTAACCCAATTTTCATTATTACATCTTATAATCAACGCGAACATACCCGGGTATGTTCATGTTCATAAATTCATTTTCAAAATTTTTAGATGAAAGTAAATATTACTGAACTTGCTAAAATTCAATAATATGACTGTCGAGGAGAGAGATGAATGTCTCAGACACTTGATTAACGAAGTTCCTTCAGATGAAAGTAACTTGGACCATTCTTTAGGTAATTTGGCTGACTCTGGTGATGAAAGCAACATTGGGAATACCAATCGCGATGCTTCTTCTCCGGAAATTGATTTTGAAGATACATCTGATGATGATGAAATGGAAAATGTGAATGAAGCGCACCCTGCATCAGATCAACCATTATTTTCACGTGATGGAACAGAGTGGAATAGAGAAATAACTAATTATCGGCGTTCTCTTTCGCATAACGTTATGAAACATCGCAGTGGGCCACATAAATCAACAATCAATATGACATTGCTTCAAACCTTTAAATGTTTTTTCCCAACTGAAATATGTGAACTTATAATAAGAGAAACAAATCGCAAAGCTCAGCGCAGCTATGAGACGTGGAATACCAATAATCCTGGATCAATAAAAGTGTGGAAACTTATCAATGAAGAAGAGTTAGATGCTTTTCTTGGAATCTTAATAACTGCAGGCGTATCCAGATCAAACTACGAGCACACCACTGATTTATGGAAAACCTTTTCTAATCCTTTATACAGAGCCATCATGGGCCTTCGCAGATTTTTGAGTATAACCCAGTTCATCCGATTTTATAATGAAAATACTCGCGCGGCACGGATTGAAAACGATAAGGCGGCACCAATAAGGGATTTGTTCGTAATGCTTAATGCTAACCTTTGTAAGTACTGCATATCTATTACAAGCTGATTTATATATGGGAAAACTACCTAATGAGTCGCGGGAGATTAACCAAGAGGAAAGTAGTAACTCAGCTGATGAAACCGTATATAAATAGTGATCGTAAACTCACAATTGACAACTTTTTTACTTCTCTATCGTTGGCAAAGCGGCTCATGCGATGGAATATAGCTGTTGTAGGTACACTCAGAAAAAATAAACCTTACATCCCAACTGAGTTTCAGGCCTCAAAGCATCGTACATTCAACAGAATTTGGCTTCCATGAGAATATAACAATGTGCTTATAGTATCCAGTGGATACTATGGATAAAATGTTAGGGGAGAATACGACTAAACGCCGTTCGCAAAGATGGCCACTCGATAGCAACTCATATTGTATATTCTATTAACAACCCTGAGTTGTCTACATCAACTTTTTCAAGGCGACAAAATCTTCACGAGTTAGGCAAAGCCCTAGCAATGCCATCAATTGAAAATCGAGCCGCAACACGCGAGCTTTTAATACGCGAAATTGATTAGAAGCAATGCTTGGACGAAAAATGGGAGAAACATCGGAATCGGTTCAACATTCGTCTACTGGTCCTAGTCAGCCATTACCTTCAGAAGAACACGATAAATCGGGTAGGATAAAACACACGTGCAATTGCTTTATATGCCGTAAAGATTTAAAACGGCGACCCACCGTTTTTTCATATGAAAAGAATCTGACGATATTTTTTCCTTCTCATAAACCAAGAATTGGAAATGTAACTATCTCACGTGATTTTCACAGAACGCGAATCGACCCCCTGGATTACAATATGTGGGTGACGTTTAATATAAAATAGCAAAAGTTTCAGATGGTTTTTTTACTATAGCATTGATTGAAACTTTGCGTCCAGATTAAAAAATACATTGTGCTTATCAGTAAAACACAATTAAAAAGACATCTGAAATTACAGCTCTAATTAAATTTGTGGAAAAAATCAACATCAAATAAAATACAACCAAAAGCTCATAAGAAGCTTTCTAGTTGTTCAATTCAATATGAAAAATTGTTAAAAGATCACGTTATACTTATATGGTATTCGATTTTGAAACATTTTTCAAATCAGCGTTGGAAACAGTGGCAACAGTGGACGTATTATTACAAATGAAAACTTTTAACTATTGAACTTTTATATGGTACAAACCAATTGCAAAGTTTTTATTGAATTATGTTAAAATAACAAGCTTGAACACAGTATAATTTCAAATCAGTGATAAGTGCAATAAAAGCTCGCTAATTTGTTAAATAATTGTAATATGCTGATGTTGTATATAATAGTGGTCAGCAAACTTTAATTTATAACGAGGAAAGCGAAAATAACAACGTTTCGTTAATTACGTGAGAGTTTTGGTCGACATGGACATCCTCCTGAACGTGCAAGTGGCAAAACTATTGTTTTGAACAAACTGGTTCAGTGGAAGGTCGAAAACTGTATCAACCAGGCATCGTGTACAAGAACTAAACATTTCACGAACCAAATTACGACGTATTTTGCATGTTGATCTTCATTTGCATCCATACAAAATTCAACTAACTCAAAAATTGAAGCCACCAGAGGATTTAAATCGTCTTCGTTTTGTTAATTGGACGCTTGAACGAAATGAAGGTTTTTCGGTGTTTGGTGTGGTTTATTTTGTAAACGAGCAGGACAATGCCCTTACAGTGAGTGGGGAAGGTTATCGCAACATGTTTTGGTTTCTATATACAAGGCAAGCAAGATGCCAGGTAAATCGTGGAACAATCCATTCATTTAACACCATTTGATTATTTTTTGTGGGGTTATTTAAAAGGTAAGGTTTATGTTCATCATCCACAAACAATTCAACAACTTATAAACAACATTCGAGCTGAAATTGCGCTCATTGATCCGCTTTTATTAGAAAAAATCATCAAAAATTTACATGTTCGGATCAAAACCTGTAGACGAAGCTATGATGAACTATTGTTTTTCATACATAGATGGCATAGAACCACCTTTCATTACTAATCAAAAATATTGACTTTTCATCAAATGCTTGTTTTATTTACTAATAGAAAACACACTAACAGATGGCCCAATCTGCAGTATATTAGTGTTAGAATCAATTAACAAAATATTGCAGATTTAGCATTTAAATTTGTATTTTCTAATTTTAAAATAAAGTTTTGAAAGTGGAATGGAAAACAGGTTACAATTATTATTTAAACAAGATAAAAGCACTCGTCGAATTTACAAGAAAATATATTTTGGAGCTTTAGAAGATATTCACAAATTTTGTCAAAAAAAAAAGATTGTTGCCCCACCTAGCTTATCTCCTAGTTACTGGATAAATTAAAAGCTCATAAATTATCATCATTGTAATCTCTCTGTAAAATATGAATTTTTAAACTACTAAGCTAAATTCATCGTTTTCATGGAATGAATATGTAAATACTGAAAGTATTTGTGATGTAATAAAATTACTATGAAAGAGGTTCACGTTATTTTAAATGTAATCTTTTCACAGAAGTCAGCCAGCCCCAAGATAAAAACTCATTTTATAATGACTTGGACGATCTGATGGGATCTATACCCGAACACCATGTTAGAATGGTAATTGGGAACTTTAATGCTAGAGCAGGCAGAAATCAGGCCGACTTGTGTGAAAACATAGGTCCGTACTCCCGACACGAAACTGCGACCGATAATGCGATAGAGTAGCAAGCACATTCTTCCCTCACAAACACATACATCTAGAGACATGGACACATCCTCGCGAAACTTCCCGCAGCCAAATTGACCATGTGTTAGTTTCTAAAGGACGGGCTCAGGTTGTGTAGGATGTGAGAACTTATCGGTCAGCAACCAAATATGTAGGCAGCGGTCATCATTTGGTCGCGGCAAAGCTATGTTGGAAATTTTCGTACAAGTCTGGGAACACAGCGAAACGCATGGTACGTTTCGACTGTGAAGGTCTGATAAATGAAGGTCAAAAGAAACGATATCAGGATCTTGTCAGCGACAACATTGATGAAGCTAATTACCAGTCTGACTATACGTGAACTCTGTCTGGGAGGTACTGAAAACTTCGGTTGTCAGTTCTGCTCAACAGACTTTAGGTATAGTGAAAGTCAGACCCAAGAATGATTGGTTTGATGACGAGTGTCATTGAAGGTGACCAGCAAAATATAGCTCATAATAAAGTGCAACAATCTCTCACAATCGCGAGGAAAAACAAGGCTGCTCTTGCAAGAAGGGCAGCTAAGCGGATTTGTTGACCGAAGACCGGGATGGAATCCTCTGTATCAACATCGACGCAGTACTTGACGCATGGAGTGGACTTTTTAATGACCTGCTTGATGTCCATCATGCGTCACAGACTGTTGTTGAGCCACCTCTAATACAGACTGCGGATATTTGCAATGAGGAGCCATCCCATGAGGAATTCACTAAAGCCATGCAGATATTGAAATGAAACCGCTCACCTGGAGTGGACTGCATTAATTCGGAGCTCTTGATATTCGGAGGGGATACTTTGTGGAACTGTCTTTTCGACCTTATTCGATTAGTATGGACCGCTTGAAGTGTGAGAATTATCGCGGTATAGCTCTCCTTTGCACAATCTGCAAGTTACTGTCATACATTGTATTGGGTAGAATCACTCCTCTAGCGGAGAGCTTGGTTGGTGACTATCAAGGAGGATTTCGTCCGAATCGATCAGTCACCGATCAGGTCTTTTCGCTGCGGATGATTCTATCTAAATATTATGAGACATTTATCCCCGTACATCAGGTGTTCCTGGATTTCCTGTAGGCCTATGACTCGATCAATCGAGAGGGTTTATGTTCTGCCCTGGAATACCTAGGAATTCCAACAAAACTGGTACGACTATGAAGGATGACAAAGACGCAGTCTCAATGCTGTGTTAAAGTTGAGAACAGGCTATCGAAAATTTTTGTAGTTAACTCGGGTGTTCGGCAGGGAGATGCTCTGTTCCCGATACTCTTTAATCTCATGTTGGAGTACATCTTTCGTAAAACTGAAACACCGCAGGATAACATCTTATATCGCCAGGCCAATCAGGTGCTTGCATATGCAGATGACATATGCGTGATTGGACTGAATAACAACGGAGTGAAACAAATACTTGATCCGCTTGTAGAGTTATCAGCTTCAGTTGGACTTCAGAGCAATGAGTTCAAAACGAAATACCTGATCTCTGGTTTTAGGGACACTGGCACACCAGTTTTTAGTAGTGGCCACCACACGTTTGAGGGAGTGAAGAGGTTGAAATATTTGGGTACTCTTATCACTCACGATAACAGTGTGGGTGAGGATATTAAAGTGCGGCTGGCAGCTGGCAGTCGTGCCTTGTATCCTTTAAGACCACTGCTAAAATCTAAACACCTATTAAGTGCCGTGAAGCTGAAGCTTTACAAAGCGTTGATCAGGCCCGTTGTTATGTTTGAATGTGAAAGTTGGGCGCTGACGGATGAGTACGAGAACAAACGCGAAATAGATGGTACATACCGGGCTCTATACAACATCGAGATCAGAGATCTGATGAAGATCCCCGATATTGTATATGAAGTAAGATCTCAGCGAGTACGCTGGCTCGGGCACGTTCTGCATGCTGATCCGGAACGAATTGTGCATCAATCTCTGAAAGGAAAGCGACCGGTGACGATGGCTCCACGATGTAGAGAACGACTTGGCCTCTTTAGATTGTCTTAGACAGTATGAAGACCATCCTCAGGATCGAAACCGTTGGAGCCAAATAGTTGACTCAGTAAGGGACCAGTAATGGGTTTTAATAACAGATTATTATTATGCGAGGGACGCCAATATAAGTATGGTATATGATAATTGGACTAATTTTTATCGATCCCCAAATCGACCGACATATTTATGAAAATCAAATGGATGAACCCCACCATGTGCTCCATACATAGGCGGGGATGACTGTTAAGGCCCATAAAAACCAACCTATTATTTGTATCATCTACTCGAACGCAACAACATGGTAGCAATATCATAAACTCAGAAGTGATAATACGAACTCACTTTCTGGTTGGTTCGTCAATAGGTATTGTAAAATGCTTTGAATAAAAATTGTAAAGCTCTTACATTTTAATTAATGAAGCATGACTTTCTTAGTCGCACCTCAAAACCTTCTCAATTGCAAAAAAAAATGAAAGATTTTGATAAAATAAAGAAATACTCATCCAGATCTATAGGGTCCGATAATACAGGTAGGGCCATTTGTTGGTCTTTTTTTCAATTAATGAATTTTAGTACTAAATGTTTTCTGTTCTAAATTTTTTTCCTACATATGAAAGTCAAAAATATGCCATTTATAGTCATGGAGTCGCTAACAACTGAACATCATCTTTGAGCGATGAAGCTCATTTTCATCTTAATGGGTACGTCAATATGTCAAGTTCCTTGGCCACTATGAAGCCCGGATTTAAAACATTTTGATTATTTTTTGTGGTGTTATTTGAATGGTATAAGGTTTATGCTAATCATCCACAAACAATTCAACAATTTAAAAACAACATTCGGGCTGAACTTGAGGTCATTGATCTGTTTCTATTGGAAAATGTCATCGGAAATTTTGATGTTCGGATGCAGGCCATATGAACAATATTGTTTTTTATACATAAACGGCATAAAACCACCTTTACAAATAAAAAAATGACATGAACAGATTGCCCACCCTGTACTAAAGCTACCAAATGTCTATATGTCTGTTAGTAGAAATAAATTTGTGTCGAAAGATTTTATGGATAAATTATAAAAATAGCAGATATTCCAATAACAGACACACCAACACCCTTTAATAAAACCAAATTTTTGAAACAAATTTCTCGAAGACTTTCAAAAACAGTGTACAATTATTAAAGCTCGATTTAAATTTGTGTTTGATGCAACACATGATTTTGTACATTAAGCATTAAAAATAAAGTTTTCATATTTGGACAAATTTGAGTGGACTTCAAAGCTCATAAAAAAACTATACGGGAGTATATTCTGTACAACACTATATTTATAAATCACTGTGCAAGATTCTATTTTATATATTTACCATGAATCAAGCACAGAAAATGCAAATATTTAAGATATTGTCAAAAAAAAAAAATAGTTCAATACATACATACTTACATACATATATGTATATATACCGCACTACCAAAATAAAATGCCAATAGCAAGTTATCTAGCATTTGCTATAAAGCAAAAATTCATATCAAGTACAAATATTGAAATTCATTTTTTTTATGAGTTCGACTAAAAAAAAAATGTGCTTTAACCACATAACAAGAACATAGATTTCAAATTTTATTTATTTTACAGAAATTAAAACATAAAATATTTATTTTAGACTGTACAAAAGTTTCAAGTATATACGTTAAAATTTCAATCAATTTGTATATCTATACATATACATATAGAGCTTTTTAGGTAACATAAGGTATAATTGTATTGTGGTTTGGTTTAAGCTTTTCAAGATTAATTTTTTTGGTTTTTTGATATTTATTCATTAAGCCTGAAGCTTTGAGCTTATAAATACACGAGATTTACTCAAATTTGATTTTAATTTCTTGATACACAAATAAAAATTTTGACCATGTGGCCTGGAAGCATGTCTAGAATAATAATAATAATAAAAAGCGTTTTTTTATTAATATACATACATGTACATGAAATACAAGTTTATATATTATGGCCATGACTAATTAAATCAAAACTATATACGCAAATGTATATTAGGATTAGCGTGACTTTTAACCATACAAATAACATCAATTTAAATTAATTCCCACAACAGCTTTTTATATATTAAAATAAATGATATTGATTTCCATATTTATGTATGTATATATAGAGACCATGTACTACTTAGTGATTCAATTAAATAAAACTTTTGTACATACAAACTGCTGTTGTATTCTAAAATAAGTTAAGTTTATGTATTCCAAAAAAAAAAAATTTATATATTTAAAATGAACCAGACTATTATATATAATTAATACCAACAATTGGTATTTATATCATAATATATTTTTGCTGTGTTGTCTCCAAAAACCACTAAGACTTCATAATATTTAAGTTTCCAAAACAAAAAATAATAATAATCGTATAAGAAGACTAACATGGAGCGAAGAAGAAAACTACAAAAAAAAACATTTTTTTCTAACCAAACAAAAAAAAATTATTTATATTTCTAAAACTTTAATATTATTTTCATGTTTTTGCCGAGCTTTTTTGTGTCTCTTTAGAGCTTCTCCCCATTTGTTAGGTTACTTTTTTGTTATTGTTGTTGTTGTTGCGCTAAAGGGGTGATTATTAAGAAATGCTGTATTTTTGGAGATACACAAGAGACATTCAATGATAGTAATTTATTCCAGCAATTTATAAACTCTGGTATTGTAAGTTATATCTGGTGTGTGGTCTAGCGTTAAATAGAATTATTAAACGTAGTACAACAAAGACTAGAGTTTCTAATTTTTAAATATCTAACAGTTTTGTTTGTTACGGCAACTATACGAGTATGATATCTAAACGTAATTTACGTATAAATAATTAAAAAGTTGATTGATGTGAGAGCTTTTGGAATTACTTTTTCATAGCAAACACAATCTATTATATAAGCAACACACTTTCAGAGAATAATCAAGTAGAACACATTAAAAATGAATGGTTTTTTATGGGTATAGATTCTATGTTGTGGAAATAAGGCTTTGCCAAACTTACATAAGCTTTTCGCTTTTACCGATATTTATTTATTTCATATTTAAAATTACTAAATTATCAATTTATAGTTAATGAAAATAGCGGTTATGCAGTTATGTCTCAAAGCTTATTATTAAAAATAGTGTAATTTAATTACATCACCTAAGCTTTCAATTACTAATATATGTGTGGAAGAACTAGAAAGTTTAAATATTTAAGCAATTTTCGAGCTTTTATATTAATTATTTTAAACTACCGTACCCGATTAGTTAAAGCTTCCAAATATTTTTCAATCTAAAAAATAACGCCACTTTGTCAACAATTTTAATTCCAATAAAACATTAACATTAACATTATTTTTTTATATTTTTTTTTAAATGCTGCCAATTCTTGAATCTTTCTACAAAAGCAACTAACAAGAAGTATTCAAATCTTAAGCATTATCTTAAATTATTACATATTTTAAGTCTTAACCAATGTCCCGTAAAACAATTTTCGTCCATCGCGACATTTTCGTCTCTGAAAGAGTCGATAAAAACTGTTAGGTTCCGAATTTCAAAAATACAAATAAATTTAACAGAGACGAAATTGACTTTAAATTGAATCCAAGAATCAAATTAAAAGACGAAACAGACTGTTGATTGAAATATTAAATACAAAATAGAGATGAAAAAGGACAGCGACTACTCGAAAGAGACGACTATGTCCATATTTCGGAATATGTACTACTAATTACGGACATTTCCGACTTAGAATTGAGAGCATGTGTTTCGTTAATAGAAGATATGCGTGATGAGCACATGTTTCCATTTGTTGTCTAGGATACATAGTGATATATTGTTATTGAGATTGTGATATAAAGGTAAGAATATTTGATATATATTTTTAGTAGTAATTTTTATAAGTATAAATAAATTAAATAAAAATAAATAATATGAATTGTGACTCAATTAGAATTTTGTGGCGCATGGCTATAAAACATAACAAAGAGTTTGTAAAGTTTTAGCCTCTGCTTAAGCGATTGTTAAGATTACTACGGGTGAAGTCTTAATAATCGCGAGAATTGAAACAATCAATTTGAATAATAATTTTAATTCTGATTTATTAAATACATTTTTTCGGTTTATATAGCAAAATTAAATTAATTTTGTGTACATTCAGCATTTTGGCTATACATTGTGTTTTTTATATAAAATCAAAATGTGTATGAAATGATACTGTTAAAGTTAGCCGATAATTTCCAGCCGAAAGTTATAAAAATTGATAATGCAGATTATATATTAATATGACAGTCGATAAAAAATTCACATAGCCGAAAGTTTTCAGCCGATGGTTTCCAGCCGATAGTTTCCAGCCGATATATGACGATAAAGAAGATTTTTAATTTTTAGGTAAAAATAATACGATAAA
This sequence comes from Tipula unca, assembly GCA_951394425.1. Taxonomy (NCBI): domain Eukaryota; kingdom Metazoa; phylum Arthropoda; class Insecta; order Diptera; family Tipulidae; genus Tipula; species Tipula unca. The sequence continues at coordinate 103,377,984 of OX596382.1, read as the reverse complement.
TTGGATTTTGATACAATTATATGACAATTTATAATAATACTCTAAGGAAAAGCTCCATGTGGGGATCCTGGGAAATTTAGATTTTCCAAAATCATATGCAAATAATTGAAAATTTATAAAAATTTATTGCGTTTACATTTGGCCGATTCTGGCTTATTCCTGTCATAGTAGAGTGGGTGGCAAAATAATTTTATAAATTTTCAATTATTTGCATATGATTTTGGAAAATCTAAATTTCCCAGGATCCCCACAAGAAACTTTTTCTTAGAGTATTATTATAAATTGTCTTACAATTGTATCAAAATCCAATTTATCGTATTATTTTTATCTAAAAATTAAAAATCTTCTTTATCGTCATATATCGGCTGGAAACTATCGGCTGGAAACCATCGGCTGAAAACTTTCGGCTATGTGAATTTTTTATCGACTATCATATTAATATATAACCAGAGGTCTAATTCTGTAAAAACAAGATAATGTGAAAAAACGAAACATTGAAAAAGTTTACACAAAAAAAATTTACACAATTTCTATCTTATTTACGTTAAATGGTATTCTATAAAACAAAGTAGTCAGCGTGTAAATTTTTTCTTGCTGAATAATTTTATCGTGTCTAAAACCACTTTGACGTTTTGTTAGTGTTTCGTTTCATAATATAATATAAAGAGTAACAAGGACAAAAATGGTTTTTTTGTTCGGCGCTAGCCCGCCTTCTTAGTGAAATTTTAGTTTTAAATTTTAAATTTTTATCCGTGAAAACGAACTACACAAGATAAATTGTATGTGTAGTTTATTGACGTTTAATATCTTACCCATTTCTTAATTTATCTTGGTGTAAAGTTATAGAATACCATTTTGGTATGAAAACGTGTAAAGTACTCGTTTTCGCGTTTTCACGTTATCTTATTCGTTATAGAAATAGGCTACAATATTGATAAAAAATATTTCACAAATGTATCGAAATAAATTGTATCTCTTTTATTCAATAATTAATAATCTTCTTTATCGACATTCGTATATCGGCTGGAATTTATCGGTAATTTTAGTAGTATGATAGAAAGAGAAAATATACTTCAATTTTATTGTTCAATTCAAAACAAAGATTTATCTTTGTTATCGATTTTTTTCGGCTGGAAACTATCGGCTAACTATAACAGGGTTATGAAATGTTTGTAATATGATATGTATACAATATTATTATATATAAACCTGTATGACCTGTTTAGTGAACTAAACGTACTCCCGGGCGGTTGTGTAATTTTCAGGTATTAGAGGGGTTAGTTGTTGGTGGTGAGATTATACAGCGCTCGTTTCTACCGGTGGTAGTGGCGATGGTGGACTAAGCATTGTTAATGCTACCATATTCATTTTTCCTACGGTTTTGACTCGCCGGCTTGGTTGTCGTCTAGGAACGTCACTAAGATTCGGAATGCAGCTAGATACATCAATTTTGAGTGTTTCATTTGTAATCAGGGGAATTTATAATATTGGTGTCAAGAACCCGTCCCAATTTCCATCGAGTGGTCGGTTGTTGTTCATCCCTTAATAGAGCAAGATCATTTACCATTAAATTTGGTTGAATGGTTGTCCACTTGTTCGTCTGATGTAGTTGATGTAGATATTCTGATGACCACCGCTTCCAGAAATCTTGCACCATTTTCCCTACTAGATGCCACCTTGTTCGTAGACTTTTCTCCTCGATGTCAGTGGTTGGTAATGCTTTGAGAGAGTCTCCGATTAAAAAATGGCCTGGTGTCAATGCTGCTAAATCCGAAGCGTCATTGGTGAGTGGAGTTAGAGGTCGAGAATTGAGCACCGCCTCGACTTGAGTGAGTTCCGTATATAGTTCCTCAAAGGTGAGGGTTGTTTCTCCAATCACTCTTTTGATGTAAATTTCACTGATTTTATTCCCGCCTCTTATAGGCCTCCAAAGTGTGGGGTATGAGGTGGTATAAAATGCCAGTTTGTTCCTTCTTCGGCCAATATAGCTGCTATGTCGCCTGGTAGTGATTTCATTGTAGTCTGATGGAATTTTTTGATTTTGGCGTTCGCTCCGATAAAATATGTTCCATTATCGGAGTATATATCTGTACATAATCCTCGTCTGGATATAAAACGTTTATATGCAGCGATGAATCCTTCTGTTGTTAAATTGCTCACTAACTCGATATGAATGGCCTTTGTAACCATGCACACAAAAAGTGCGATGTATCCCTTATATGACTTGTGGCCTCGGCCCTGGGTAGTTCTTAGTTGGATAGGACCCGCATAATCAATTCCCGTTTTTTGCAAACGGTCTTCCCGGCCTTACTATTGATGGTGGTAATCTGCCCTTCAATTGCTCCATATTGGTTTGTTTGTGCCGGAAACATCCAATACTTATTCCTCAGGAGAGCTAAAGTTGCTTGTATGCCACCATGCAATGTCTTTTGGTGGGCTTCCTCGATAATTCTTTGCGTGATTACGTTGTTTTTATTGAGAATTATAGGTCGCTTGCTGTCAATGGGCAAATTGGAATTTTGTAAACGTCCCATCGCGCGTATCAGCCCCTTGTCATCGAATCCTGGGTGTAATGATACTAATTTGCTGCCCTTGCGTAGCTTCTTTGATTTTTTTATGCATTCAATATCCTGGCTGAAATCTTGCCTTTGGCTTAAACTTAATATTAATGCTTCTGCACGCTGTAATTCTTGTACTGTTAGTGACTCCTTGTTGATATTTTTGTGCCTGCTGTTATTGGTAAATCGCAAACAGTATGCAACTATGCGTCTTATCTTGTGGTATGATGAGATTTTGTTAAATACATCTGAGAGAAAGTGAGATTCTTTTATCATGGTTGCAATCACTACTTTCTCTTCAAGTTCCGGTAACAGTTATTTCTGTTGTTCTTGTAGATTGTCATCTGAGTTGCTAGCCAAGACTGTCTCCCAGTGCAATGATGTTGTTGTTAGGAACTGCGGCCCGTGCCACCATAAATTGTTATTGATGAGTTCGCTTGGTGTTATACCACGTGAAGCCATGTCCGCTGGGTTATCTTCCGATTTAATGTGTTGCCATGTTGTCGATGGTAATGTCTCCTTGATGACCGAGATTCTGTTTGCTACGAATGTTTTAAAACGGTTTGAGTCGCCTTTGATCCAGCACAGAGTGATAGTGGAATCGCAGCATGCGTATGTTTTAACGTTCTGAAGTTGCATGCTATTTTGGACGTGTTTTAATAATTTTGTTAACAATACAGCTGCCTTCAGTTCGAGACGAGGGATCGATAGCTTTGTTTTGATTGGAGCGACCCGTGTTTTCGCAGTTACCAACTGGGTTGTTACCTTGCCGCACGTATCAATGTTGCGGCAATACACAGTTGCTGCGTATGCTTGTTCTGAAACATCAGCAAATCCGTGCAATTCCTTTTGTTCTTCTGTTCTGGTGTTCAGCCATCTCGGTATTTTTATGTTAGAAATTTCGTTTAGCTCGTCCTTATAGCTAAGCCATTTGGTTCGTATTTTTTCTGGTAACTGGTCATCCCAATTTATTCCGGTCATCCATACTTCCTGCATCATAATTTTGGCCATGATTGTTGTTGGTGACAGCCATCCTACAGGGTCAAACAACTTTGACGAATCGGATAGCGCAATGATCGTTTTGTGGGCTGGTTGGTAGTTAACTGCAATTGGGCTATATCAAACTCAAAACAGTCTGTTTGAGGGCTATATAAAATGCCTAGAGTTTTGATGCAGTCGTTTAGTTTGATTTGAATGTTTCCATCGGCCAGTTGCTCGTGAGAAATATGTTTTGTTATTTCGATTTTGTTGGATGTCCATTTTCTTAACGGAAATCCATCTTGGGCTGTGAGCTTTCGTAATTCGTTTAGTGCTATTAGTGTCTCCTCAACACTGTCAGTGCCAGTGAGCAGGTCATCGACGTAAAAGTCTGTTAAGATGATGTTAGCTGCTGTGGGATGGGTACTGGCTCCTTCTTGAGCTAGTTGTAATAGTGCTCTTACTGCCAAATAGCTGCCTGCGGAAGTTCCATACGTTACTGTGTTTAATCTGTATTCGTTGATTGGCTGAGAAGGATCGCTTCTCCATAATATTCGTTGGTAGTCTCGGTCCCTTTTGTTTATCCATACTTGACGATACATTTTTTCTGTGTCGGCGGTCATCACAATTTTATGTTTTCGCCAACGTAGTAATATATCGGTAAGCTCTTCTTGAAGTTTGAGCCCAGTCATCATAATATCATTTAGGGATACCCCACTCATTATTTTGGAGGATGCGTCAAACACTACTCGAAGTTTGGTTGTTGCCTTCCTTGATCACACCATGATGAGGTATGCAATATGTGTTTTCAGCTTGTCCGTCGTTCCGTCTTTCCTGGATCAACTCCATGTGGTTTAAATCGATGTATTCCTGCATGAATTTATGATATAGTTTTTTTTAGTTTGGATCCTTCATGAATCTTCTTTCGATTTGTAATAACCTTGCAACGGCTCTTTTTCGCGATTCCCCTAGCGTGTTAGGGTTGTTGTTGAATGAAATCCTTACTATAAATTTTCCATCTGCACCCCTTACTACGTTGGTTTTATAATGTTCTTCTACTTAGGTTTCTTCCTTGGTGTGGCTTCGCTTTTCAGGAACGTTCTCCACGAGCAACTTCAATTGCTCCTCGATTGCTTTAGTGGTCACCATTGTTGTTCTATTACTATCATCCATGTTGCCCATACTGCCAATTATTATCCAGCCAAATTCCGTGTTTTGTGCCATAGGCTCCTGGTAACCGCCTTTGATGATGCTGCTGGTTACAATCGACGGGTAATGATCTGCCCGAGTACCAGGTCAATTGGTTGAGGTTGGTTATATTGAGGATCTGTAAGTTCTAGATTTTAAAGATGGGACCACTTGGTTGTATCAATGGAAATTGCGGATAGTTGTTGAGTTAAGTTGTTGAGTACTAAGGCTTCAATGTCTAAGCTAAAGTTTTCATTGAATCTTGGCATTAATTTTATGTTGATGGTATGTCTGCAGATTCCTGCTTCGATACCACCAATGCCTGAAATGTTGATATGTGCCTTTTTCTTCTTAATGTTTAATAGATTGGCAGCCTTTGATGATATTAAAGTTGCTTGTGACCCAGAATCTGACCACTGCTGTTGGTAGCATTACGGGGCCTTGTTGTTTGACTATGAGAGTTTGCGCTATCCGTTTGTTGGTTGATGCCATATTATTGCCATGCAGAAGAGTGTGGTGTTGAGCTTGGTACACAATACCTCGTATTGTGGATGTGCACGATATGCCCCTTGGATGTTGCGTTAAACAACGTACGCAAGTGGATGTATCGCTGAACAGTTTGTTTCTATCTAGTGTTGGCATTAGTTTAAATTGATTGCAGTCTTGCAATTGATGCCTTCCTTGGCATCTTTTTACTAGACACTGGCTGTTTACCGTTGTTGTATGTACTCGTTTCAGTGGTGATTACCTTGATGACCCCCATAGCCTCTAGGGATTGAAATCTTCTTTCTAGAAAGTTGTAAAAATGATTCAGGGTCTAGTTTCTTGCCTAGAATGAACATTACCAGTGCTTCAAAGGGAGAGGTTATTTGTAGCTTGCTACATGGTAAGGACATCAATGAGTTGAAATATTTATTTGCTAGCAACTTGGTGTTGTTGTACCTTGCTTGCAGTATTTCCCAGGCCTTGTTATAATTGTCACCAGTTGTTGTGAGATGACTAATGAACTGTCCTGCTCCCTTTTGCACATTTGACTTCAGGTAAGTCATTTTTATAGTGTTCGATGGCTGCTTGTTGTTGTGAATGAGCACGGTGAATATGTCGTTGAACGCGCTACATTGCTCATAATCATATATTGGACGTAGAACGCTGCCTTGTGGAACACCTGCATTAATATCATTTAAACAAGTAGTTGCATTATTTTGTTTAACCATATATACTACCATTGAAGGAGATAGTTTCCCAGAACTGAGTGAAATTTCTTCGGTAGCAGTCCTTTCATTTTGTATATTAGCCCATCATGCCAAACTTTATTAAAGGCTTGTGCAATGTGCAATAAAGCAGCAGAACAATATTTCTTTTCTTCAAATGTGTTTTTGATTGCATTTACAATTCTGGGTACTTGTTCTGTGGTACCAGGTTGGTTTCGGAACCAAAATTGATGGTCTGGAATAATATGCCGTTCTTCTAATACTGGTTTCAATTTCGTTAGAAGCATTTTTTCAAATAACTTTGAGATTGTAGACAGCATGCTTATTGGGCGATATGATGAAATCTGTGTTTTATTTTTTTCCAGCTTTACATTATCAAACCATTTTTGAGGAATATAACCAGTCCGCATGATTGGGTTGAATATGAATGTTATTAGTTTTATGCATTTGTCTGGCAATTCCCTTATCATGTTTCCAGTAATAAGATCATGCCCTGGTTCCTTTTTTGGACTTGGTCGGCTACAGGACGCAGTTATTAGTTAGATTAGCAGCAAAAGCATTTGCTTTTTCTTCATCGCTTCTCGCCCAATTTACAGTTGATAGTCTAATCGGGTGATTCGAGTTTGTTGGCCTTTTTAACTTTTTTATGTTGCCTTCCACAAAGAATAATCTGTCTTCTCGGTTGCTGAGAGTTCATTTAAATAATTCTGGACGCTCTGCTTTTCTTCTTCCCGCAATGCAAATCTTAGAGTCCGAATAGCTCGATTTAATTTCCATTTCAACAACGGTGATTTTGTTTCTTGCTATCGACGGCAAATTTTCCCCTTTTCCTGAATTAATTCCTATATATTATATGACAGGTTATTAACTTTTTCTGTACTATTTAAAAAGGGTCTAGCCGTTTCGGCTGAAATTCAAATCGAGCTAATATACATGATCCTCGCCCTCAACTGCAAGAACCAAAAACCACAACGTTGGGGGCTACCACCAATCTCCGTTAGAAGTTTACACTTTTAATAGTCTATTTACTTGCGATTTCATCAAAGTTAAAATAAATTCTCCAAATATAATAATGAATGTATACTAATGGTTGATAGTGGTGCAGGTGTGTCTATATTGAAAAAATCCAAAGTTGATAATCTTCAAGAATAACAGGTGGCAGACTAGAGACTCTAGGTATAATTTCTTGTAAACTATTTATTTTTACATCACAAATTTCAAATAGTACCGGACGATTTTCCTATCGAAACAGATGGAATTTTGGGTAGAGATTTTCTCAAAAAGTATAAAACCAATATTTGTTAAACTATATATTGGAAATTTCTTGCAAAGATGATAATTGATTCGATGGTTGCATCAACCAGAAGCGAAGTCATTAGAAGATTAGATTTTCACGTAAATGAACCAAGCGTAGTATTATCGAGCGAGATTAAACCTGGAATTATGATTTTAACGCATTCATAATTTCTAGCGCATGTTGTGTAGTTTTGTCGAATGTTCTATCAACTAAGTTTTCCTTGAACCAATTATGGAAAATTGGATACAGATCATAATAACAGCTATCATGTGTCAGCTAACATTCCAAATCAAACCTAAAATTGTGATTGCATTTGGTTGTGTTCGTTCGGTTCGTTTTGAAACGATTTCTGTCCGATTGCAACCACAATTTCGAAGCTCAAAACCTCATTTGGCTAATAGCTTTGTATGAAAATGAGTTTTTAAACCTAACTTTATCGTTGTAGAGCTTTTATCATATTAAGCTTTATCAACTGTGTGGGTTGGTTACAGTGTTCCCAACTATTATTTTGTGTGGGTGCCAGATTGATGTCAAGATAGTGCTAGATTGACAGTGTAGAGTGCTAAATAATTTCAATTCCAAAACTTATAGGCCCTGGTTCATTCACAAAATGTATAAGTTCTAATAAGAATATAAATTTTTTCACCAAAAATTATTATTTTTTGTAAATGAAGTGCTTTGCGAGCTTTCATCAATTAATAATCTTTTCGTAATACAATTTTTTTAAATTGTTAGTGAAGCTCCAAGGTAAAACTCATGATTTTTGCATCATAAAATAGAACTTTTCAAAACTGAGATTTTACGATGATTACAAATATCAAAATTATAATTTTCTATTGGATGGACAAACACGAAAATATTTTTTTCATAAAGCTCCGTTGGCCATAAAAGAAGTTTTATATCAGATCGAAAGCAAATATTTGGTTTTTTAATTATAAAGGCATTATAGAAAATTACAAAAATTGAATGACAATATTGTGAAACTTAAGTTGAAAAAGCTTTACTTTTCATAAAACAGCTTTTAAAAGAAATCAGAGATAAATAAAATATTTTCACTTGTGAAAATTTAAATTACCAATTGTAAGAGACTGTGAAACCTATATTCTGAAAAAGCTTAGATTTTCATTAAAAAAAAATGTATGTCGAATTGGAATCAATTAAAATAATTACACTTATTATTTAATTTAGAGAAACAGATATGTATGTAATTACAAAATAGAAACACTGCAAAATATTTCATAAAAAAGTTCATTTTTTGATAAAGGAGCTTTTATGTTGGATCGTAATTAAATAAAAAATGTACATGCGTTATTTAATTACAAAAGGAGATATCAACAAATATTAAATTATACGAGTATTATTTTCCTATTGGGACAATTGTGAAACTTTTTAACAAAAAGCTCATCTTTTATAAATAAATTTTAACATTTTGTGCTTTATCTAAATAATACGATAGTCGCAAATTTCAAATATAAATTTTCGAAGTGAAAGGGCCACTTTTTCCAAAAAGCTCTGTTTTTAATAAATATCTTTTATGTTGCAGTCGAATCAATTAGAATAATTACGCTTGTTCTGTAATTTAGAAGCAATTCATTATGGTTGTTAAACCATTAATTTCCAATTTAAAGGGCAGACATGAAGTTTTTTTCAAAAAGCTCATTGTTTCATAAAAAAAAATTTAAGTTGGATCGGAAATAATTATTTGTCCTCTTTAAATAAATATATGTTGATTTCCAATTCAAAGGACAATAATGTGAAATTTATTTTCAAAAGCTCATATTTTCAAGAAATAGCTTTTATGCTAAAAGTACATTTTATCATAAGTAAAACGTTCATTTCGGATCAGAAACAAAAAAAATATTTACACTGGTTCTGTAATAGCAGAAGCCAGATGAATAAAATGATAAATACTTGATTGGAAGGACAATTGAAAGCTTTTCAAACAAAAGCTTAACTTTTCATAAAATGCGAGTTTTTTCATCAAATAAATATTTACAATAATTATTCCCTAATTAAAGTTGCAGTTAGTTGTAAATAACAAACATTTTATTTTCAATTTTTTAAAAAGCTATTAATAAAAGAACTTTCAGTTAAAATATTTACACTTATCGTTTAAAAGGAGTAAATAATTTACAAATATCAAAAATGTAATTCACAAATATGAAAGTTTTTTGCCAAAAGCTCATTTTTTCATAAAAGAACTTTAATGTCGGATCAGAATATATTAAAATGCTTTGTTCAACTCTATTCAATTATTTTGGTCTACATATATGGGCAAGTAATAACCGATGTTGATTCGAAGTTTGAACCATTGAGGTTACTTTACTTGGCGAAAAACAAGGTAGAAGAAAACGAAACTTGAATTGGAGTTCATTATGTTGATATTTAAATTCCTGTTACCTGTCACCTTCGCTCGCATAAAATTCTAAATTGAATGATGAATTATACATAGTCAAGAACGTTAAGTTTAACTGTAAATTTGTTAAAAATGAAGAAAAATGTAATAAATTTTATAGCATATATACATATTCGAATAAGGTGGGTTTAATCCCTCAAATTTATGACTCGTAAAAAAAAGAATAAACTACAGAAATGAAAAAATAATCTCGATATGGGCCTAACGGTTTATAAAAAATTTTGAAAGTGATAGAATTAGTGCTAAAAAGATTTATATATAGTGCCAAATTGCACTTGGGTGCAAAACTGATTTTTATGGGGCCAAAAAATAAATTGGGCAGTGCTATATCTGGCAATATTAGCAACCCTGCTTGGTTATCGAATTGCCCTTATAATTGCGGTGCAACATACCATATAGAAATTCAAATTAAATCCCAATAGCATAAAAAAATTTGCTGAACTTATAACTTTTAGAAAGTTCAAGCTATCAATATGAAGTTAACAAATCTACTGTGTATAGCGCGCGCAGCATGAAAAAACTGCTTACAATTCATAAATAACGAATATAAATGGGAAAATTGTATATTAAAATACAATTTTTGCCTGATTCCGTCTTAGACAAATAATCCAAATGCAAATTTGTAAGTAAAACCAAAAACAAAATATACAATAAAACGAAAATATGAAAATACCCCCGAATTCGTATTTAAATGAATTTGCATATTTTGATGCGGGTCGCGCACCAACATTTCCACCCGTATAACAACAAACCATCATCATCTTTCACACATTTCACATTGCGCGCCTTGATAATTTTTAAATATATAATTTACATACATATATACGATTTCACCGTTGTCGGCGACGATGACGTCTTCTTCGTCTTTTTATTTTTTCTAATATAATCTTATAAATTTAAATGTCATTCAATTTAAAAAAAAAAAAATATTGTTGTATATTTTACTGGCTGTATATGTGCGCGCTAGGATACGGCAGGCGAAAATTAATAATGACATTATTTAATTCGGAATATTTATAGGAAACTGAATAGAAAATGAGTTGAAGGCAATAAGGATATGCCTTTTACGTCTTCTGTACTATATACGAGTATATAAGATGAAAGTATTCTATTTAACTTTATGTTTTCCTTTTTTTTTATATTCAGTATTTTTAATTTTCTTTCTACCAATCGGTAGCACCGAATCATCATGACTAGTTTGATTTTTTTGAATAATGATCCTATAAATAAGAAAATAAATTTTCCATCTCCCAAATAATATCGTTAATACTTAACGTTTTATTGCTCGTTTTCTTTTCGCTGTATATATACTGTACCCCTAATGGAAACTTTTACATATAAAAATTTTGGTTCGGAAGGCGCACAAAAAACAAATTAGTTTTTCTTTTAACGGAAAATCTTTTTTTTTTTTTTTTTTGTTATCATTGATATGGTTTATGATTTTCAATTGCCATTTATCACATTAAAAAAAAAATAATAATAATGGAAAACCGAACCGAACGAATGAAAATAGTTTATTAGGGTTATAATCATTTTTCCATAATATCTTTGTGGAAAACTAACTATGAATATATGCTCGATATTGCGATAGGATGATGATAAAGCCATTTCCAGCTATTTCAAAAATTATGTTGAGAAAAATTCATTTTAAATAAAAAAATTTAATTTAATTTTTTTTTTACAGTATCATCGATTGATGATGGCAAAATGATATGACAGAGAGGAAATTTGTGATTAACTTTAGAAAACTATTAAAAAATAAATTGAATTATGTATATAGGGTGGAGTATATACCCATTTCAGTTTAACGTCAATCTATAAAATCAAATTATATAATTGCGTATATAAATCGTTCATGGTTCAAAATGTTGTTAACTAGCACCTACTTACGCATACATATTTAAAATTTAATGAGTCAAGTGATTTATTGTGACATGGCATGATAATTAGGCAACATAACATAATTAATCATAAAAAACTAAACACCAGCGAATGGTAATTGACTTTTTAATAAGGTATTTCAATAGGGTAGGCATGTATGCACTGTATATAACCATGGTTTAATGGAAGTGTGTGAAGTTATCCCAGGATTCCATCCCAGAAAAATTAAAAGTGTTCATCAGGCAATACTATTCTCATCCCATCCCAGGATTTTAAAAATCATCCCAAAATTTGATATTATCATTTTAAAATTTGCAAACGACGTGCTAGCTTATACATATATTCTTGTCGTTAAAAGTAATTGGCACAGTAGGCTCAGAAATTCATATGAATATGGCCCCATACATAAAATTAGGAGTTTAACTACTGGCTATCGAAAACCATGATTGCCGGAAAAAGTTTCATTTGTTTTCGACTTGACTTGATATCCACTTGTTGTGATCAATAGTTGAACACCAGCCGTATGTTGTAATTTGCGCAATGGGCTCTTATGTATATGGCCCCATATAAGAAATACAGATTTTAATTAATGGTTCTCGAGAACCATGAGTGCCGGAAAAAGTTTTCTATGTTTTCGACTTGACATGATGTCCAAAGTAGTTGCTTTAATTTAATTCATGTAAAAATGAATTTACCATTTTTTAAATATAATAATATTGCCTCCTCGTCATTAACCGCGGAAATTGCAAATCCCCCACACAAACTCAGACTTGTGGAATTTATCAATATAAAATTCCTGGAATTTCAATTAATAATATTAAGTGCGACAAAGCGATTTTAATCCTTTATTTCTAAACAAGTGGTATTTCCTATAGTGATTGAAAGCTCACACCTCATCACTATCTCGCACTTTGTCGACACAATTATTTCAATTTATGAAAGTAACATTAACGGTTGAGTATTTTTGGTAACATGGTGACAGATGGGCCTACCTCACAACTTTTAAAATATAGTAGGTATATGAACCGTTCAGGATACCGATTTTAAAAAATGTTTGGGAAACTATTTTACCATTAACAACGTGGAGTACAATCTTTTCTTTACTCCGTTTGAATCGTACAGCATACCACACAAGGAGAAATTTGAGTAATAATTTTCATAAACACATCTATAGAACATACATAGTTAATACTGTGGAACCTATATCCCACATAATATCAAATTCACACAATTTTATATTATTTCGTGTTCAATAGAGCTAGTTAAAACAGCCATTCATTAAGCTCACCATTACCTAAAATCTAATCGAGTTGCTTCTCAACTTTTGCAGTAGGTGAAATCTATTTTGACTTTTCTAGTTAAAGTTGTGATTGCACCACGAAAGCTTCTTGTAAATACATTTAAACGTTTAACATTTTCGACGGCTATCGCTTTCATATAGCAGGCAATGGGAGAAAAAGGTAAACAATAGTAGATTTATAATATTGTTTTCCTTTTTCTTCCTTTGCCTACTATAGGAAAACTATAGCCATCGAAACTAGTAGACGAAAGTCATAGTAGGGCCGCAGGAGCAGCCAGACCCCAGATAATTTTAAACAGTATTTGTTTTTTTATCGTATGTTGAGTATAGCTCACGAGATATTAATTCTTTTAGTTGAAAGGAACTTTGTGGAACCTAAACTTTGCAAAAAATCGAATTTACATATACAATTTTTATTATTTCTTTTCAAAAATGCAAGTCGAATCTGATTTTCATTAAACCCACCATTGTCAATATCTAATTAAGTTCTTGTTTAACAAACTTCAAATTTTAAGTTGAATAAGTGGAAGCTATTCCACATAAATTATTGAAGATTTGTAATTCATATTGTTTCTGTTATCGTACTGAAAACTAAGTATCGCAGGTAAATAAAATAAAATAAAATCAATTAGTTTTATGTAGAACGTAACGAACATTTTCATCGAAGAATTGTATTTTCTGTCAACTAAAATTAAAATTGTTGTAGAACCTGTTCCAAGTGTTAAATTTAAAACCAGTTAATAATCCTAATAAACAACTCATATGTGTGGTACAATCTTTCGATTACTCTGTTTGAAGCGTACAGCATAACACATAGGGAGAAACGTTGAATCATAATTTTCATAAACACATCTATAGGACATGGTTACTATTGTGGAACCTATATTCCACATAATACCAAATTCACACAATCTTTTTTTTATGTTATTTGAAACAATCTCTGATTAAACTTACCATTGAGAATATCTAATCAAGTTGCTTCTAAAGACAAATCTCAAGTTTTGTAGTAACTGGAAGCTTACTTTCACGATCTAAGGGAACCTAGATTTAGTAATCTAATGTTATCTTCTGCCATCTTGAAGAATGGTATTTTATCACAATACTGTTATTGTACTGAAACATTAGTAACGCAGGTAATAAACAAAAAATAGAGCATGAGTGGGACGAGTTTATATTTAACTTGGATAGTATATAGTTTTATGGGGAACATGTTGATCATTTTAATCGAAACATTGTGTAGCTTCAACTTTGATAAATGGAATTATTTTCTATCAATTAAAATAAAAATTGTTGTGGAATCTGTTTCAAATGATAAATTTAAAATAAATACTACTTAATAATGCTAATAAACATCACATACGTGTTGTACAATCTTTTGATGGCTCTTTACTATTGTGGAACCTATATTTCCCATAATATCAAATTCACACAATTTTTTTTTTTTAATGTTAGTCGAAACAATCTCTGATTAAAGTCTCCATGTTTTGCAGTAAGTGGAACCTATTTACACGATCTAACAGAACCCAGATTAAGTAATCTAACGTTATCCTCTTCCTGTTATTGCACTGAATAAATAAGTAGCGAAGGTTATAAAATAAAATAAATAGATTAGAGCTTGTGTGGGACGAGTTCACATTAAATTTGGACAGTATATAGTGTCATTTGGAATGTTGCTCATTTTAATCGAAACAATGTGAAGCTTACAAACCTTATTGCTAAATGATATTATTTTCTAACAATTAAAATGAAAATTGTTGTGGAATCTGTTTCAAATGATAAATTTAAAATAAATACTATTTAATAATGCTAATAAACATCACATACGTTGTACAATCTTTTGATGGCTCTGTTTGAAGCGTACAAATTAGCATACAGGGAGAAACGTCGAATCAAAATGTACATAAACTCATCTATAGTAGATAGTTACTATTGTGGAATCTATATTTCCCATAATATCAAATTCACACAATTTTTTTTTTTAATGTCAGTCGAAACAATCTCTGATTAAACTCACCATGTTTTGCAGTAAGTGGAACCTATTTACACGATTTAACAGAACTAGGATTTAGTAATTTAACGTTATCCTCTTCCTGTTATTATACTGAATAAATAAGTAGCGAAGGTTATAAAATAAAATAAATAGATTAGAGCTTGTGTGGGACGAGTTCACATAAAACTTGGACAGTATATAGTTTCATTTGGAACATGTTGGTCATTTTAATCGAAACAATGTGAAGCTTACAAACCTTATAGTTAAATGAAATTATTTTCTAACAATTAAAATGAAAATTGTTGTGGAATCTGTTTCAAATGATAAATTTAAAATAAATACTATTTAATAATGCTAATAAACATCACTTACGTTGTACAATCTTTTGATGGCTCTGTTTGAAGCGTACAGATTAGCATACAGGGAGAAACGTCGAATCAAAATGTACATAAACTCATCTATAGTAGATAGTTACTATTGTGGAATCTATATTTCCCATAATATCAAATTCATACAATTTTTTTTTTTTTTAATGTCAGTCGAAACAATCTCTGATTAAACTCACCATGTTTTGCAGTAAGTGGATCCTATTTACACGATTTAACAGAACTAGGATTTAGTAATTTAACGTTATCCTCTTCCTGTTATTATACTGAATAAATAAGTAGCGAAGGTTATAAAATAAAATAAATAGATTAGAGCTTGTGTGGGACGAGTTCACATAAAACTTGGACAGTATATAGTTTCATTTGGAACATGTTGGTCATTTTAATCGAAACAATGTGAAGCTTACAAACCTTATAGTTAAATGAAATTATTTTCTAACAATTAAAATGAAAATTGTTGTGGAATCTGTTTCAAATGTTAAATTTAAAAGAATTTAAATACAAGACAGTACGTACAAGTTATTGTTAATTTCGTTGAATCTTAAATCCAGGTCAACAAAATCCTGTGTATATCACATTCAAAAAACGAAACGCAAAAAAATACATCAACCAATTCATTAGGACAAAATTTAGCACGTAATTAAAGAAAATGACATAATTCAAAAAGAATATAATTGCCAAAGCGAAAACAAGTACTCATATACCAACGACTATGTATATAGCGGAAATTAAATTACGAAACGAATATGAAAAATAAAATTCCCTTCGCCTTATATTCTTCTTCGTCGTCTTATTTTCATTCGTGGATGGGCAAAAAAATATATAATTTTATTTTGGAACACGAAGAATAATGATACTAACACGATCGTCCAAAGAAACTATTTAATTTAAAAATTTGTGCACGTACTTTTTCATGGCGAGCATTGCACAATGCTTTTTCTTCGTCGTCTTCGTTGTCGTCGTCATTGTTTTCGATTTGTTCGTCTTCGGTTGTGTTGTGTGTGTGCCAAACTAACAACTAACTCGAAACATGATTTTCATTTAAACTTTTTTTTTCTTGTATTTTAACTCGTCTTGCTCGAATTTTATTATTTTTATTTTTTCGGTTTTAATCGAAAACTAAAATATTCACTTCAGACGGATAAAACAAAACCGAATATTTTTTTTTTGCCTTTCTTTGGGAAATCAGATAAGAAACATAATCTTTTCAAAAAAAAATTGGGAATTTCTCTTTATGACATATACATAAATCCATTGTTTTTTTTGGAAATGCTCTAATATGTATATAAAGCGCAAGCAAACCATCCTTAGTTGTAATTCAAACTCTATCCATATATACATAGTCTATATGTATAGGATTTTTCTGGGGTTTTCTTATTTTAAAGACGAACAATTTTCTTATCATTTTCATTTTTCTCGGTTTTATCAGAAAGTATGAAAAAAAAAAATAATAAACATAAAAATTAGAATCTTATGTTCTCTTTAGGGTATTTTCCAATACTTTAACTTTTTGTTGTAATATATAAAGAGTACAACAACTCCGAGACACAATTTAAAGACTGATTTTGCTTTTATTTTTTATTAAAACTTTTTTCTTGTGCTTCTCGAGAATTAAGTTCAGACGAAAGATACATGAGAAGGAAAATTATTTTCTATATTATGTATGTATATGTGTGTAATACATGTATATGTGTCTTATATAAATTGTAATATTTTTATGTAGAACATTGGTTATAAAACGACAGGTTTTTGTTATTTCTTGAATTATGTATCTCCCACAGGGTAAATAATGTTGTGAATCGTTTCAGTTAACACGTGCTTTTTTGGATTAGAAATACATTGCACTGAACATATTTTATTTTGTCATTTTACGTTGTACATGATGGTGGTGGTGCGGTTGTTGGATTTATGTGAATGACCATCGAATTAAGTGAAGTGTTTATTTTCTACAGACATATTTATGTTGTGGTTGATATAGTCTGATCAGTATAAAAACTAAATGGAGATGGAATAAATACTAATTATCAAAGGATGTGTTAGTCCATATGCTGCCCCACTCATAAATAAAATAAAATAAATAGTCAGAGGTAGTACAGGTCAAATTACCTGTTTACAAGCTCCTCTATTTTTCAATAAATATATAGCTTTAAGATTGCCATCAGCTTTAATTTAATCCGATGATATTGTCCTCGAACAATGCCATCGGATTGCGACTAGTCAGTAATTTTTGAGGATTTCAAACAAATCATCAATCTAAGCAACTTTGCAAACATTTGGTGTGTAGCACCGATGCGTTTGGTAAGTAAAGGCCAAGTAAACAGGATGGCCAAAAAGAATACCTTTTTCCACAGTTAGAATAGTAAGTATTGGTTGAGTAAAGTGTTTATTTTATATTAAAACTGTTGGAACCTACTGTGGCTCAATGCCACAATTTTCTTCCCAGAATCACTACAATTAAACGCTACGATTGCACTTTGTACTTGTGCCATGAATTCAGCTTAAAAAGCCGTACAGTGTTTACCTAAACTATCCGAGGAAATAAGCCAATAATTAGAACATTTACTTCTGAATTACAGTTATCCGCAAAATAAGACTGTCCACTCAGACAACTGTTTATAGAAATTTTGAAAAAGCTACAAATCTCTCGAGGGGAAGGCGACGGTGAATAAATTTGTTAAATTCAGGCAAGAGCCTTTCAGCATTTTAGCTTTCAGAAAATACGAAATATAAATATTACAAATCTGTCTATGCTTCTTACTTGTACCGGGAGCATTCCTCGCCCCAATGGTTTTATTTTATTTTAGTCTATAGCAAGAGAGATAACATAGCCCCTCAAGCAGTATTCTGCAGTCAAGTTACCCTGGCTACAGAAGAAGATATTTTACCAACTATGGCCACCATACAACTGATGTGTAGGACAAAGATAAAGCCATTTGTATATGAAGGTCATCAAGGTGAAATT
This sequence comes from Tipula unca, assembly GCA_951394425.1. NCBI lineage: Eukaryota > Metazoa > Arthropoda > Insecta > Diptera > Tipulidae > Tipula > Tipula unca. The sequence goes on along the minus strand of OX596382.1, from coordinate 103,359,817 downwards.
CCCAGAAGAGCTAAGCACAATACCACCAGGGATGGGCGAGGTAGATTACACTATGTAATCTACACAGTTGTCGACCCGTAAAATATCACGTAGATTAGACTGTCAACGTCGACAATTAAAATAATGTCAACAACCTACGATATTGTATTTTCTAAGGGACCGATTTAATTAGGAAGAAATTAAAATATGATTAAACCGGGAGTCTCATACCATACTAACGTGTGATTCATCTACAGGGTGGGCCATAAGTCACTTTTGATATAATTTTTTTAGTTTGTATTTTTTTTTATTCTTATTTTCCAGTATTAGAAACAACGTTTGGAAGATTCAGTAGTCATGTATACGATTGAGGAACAAGAAAAAATTGTTGAGTTTTATTTTGCTAGTCAAAATACAATAATTCAAACCCAAAGAAAATTTCGAAGTTTTTTTAACACCAGAAATTCACCATCACAAAATCAACGACGCAATCTAGTCGCTCGTTTTCAGTCATCGGGATCTGTTAGTGAGTTATCTCGGAGAGGAAGACCACTTGAAGCATGAAGCCCGGATAATATCGCACGAGTTCGTGAGAGCGTAAATGAGAACCCTGAAACATCGACTCGTCAACGTGGCACTCAGCTTCAAATGTCCAGAACTTCATTTAGAATAATGAAAAAAAATGTATTGCTGTTTCCGTACAAGATACAAATGGTACATGAAATTTTGCCGCAAGACTATACAACCCGCTTAAGATTTTGTGCAAAATTGGCCGAATTATTAACGGGATAATGATCGATAAAGGGCATTTCCATATAAGTGATTAAGTTAATAAGCAAAATTTTGGAATCTGGAGTACTGAAACCCCATGAGTGATTCAACAGAGTCGGTTGCATCCAGTTAGTCACAGTACTTCTTCCAAGAGGAAGATGGCAATGCATTGACTGTAAATGGTGAACGTTACAGGCCATGTTAGAAATTTTTTTGTTTCCTGAACTTGATAATATTTAAGAAATATGGTTTCAACAAGACGGAGCTACGTCCCATGCTGCAAGGGACACAATTATTCATTTTCAATAAAAAATAAAAAAATTATATCAAAAATACAATATTCAGTGACTTATGGCCCATCCTGTAGAACTGAATTTTTTATTTGGTTTTTTTTGACCACTATTTGAATCCCAATTTACAGTATTGGATAATACGCGACCATATAAACGGTTTGGTATGATTTAAGGGCCTGTAAAATCATCGGTCACGAATGGCGCCCGTCATCGCCGGAGCAGTTTATTTCACGCTTTGGATCGATGAATTGGCTTTTTAAATCGTATGATACCAAACTTCTAGACTTTTCTTCATTGAGGCTTTGTAAAGTCTGCAGGTTATCTGAAAGTCTACGTGGATAAACCAGCTACACTTAGAGGCATTGGATGCCAACATTACCCAAGTTATTCGCCAGATACCACTCGAAATGCTTGAACGCGTCATCAAAAATTGGACTTTCAGAATGGACTATCTTAATCGCAGTTCCGGCCAACAATTGAAAAATATATTCTTTAAAAAATAAATGGCAAGAAATGTTTTTTCGAATGATAATAAAGTTTCCATATTGAATTGAATTTCTTTATAGAATTCGACTAAATTTCGATTTCACTGAAAAAATGACACACATGTTGGTTGATGCTTTGATTAATCTCGTACAAATTTATTGCTTCTTTAAAATCGAATGAACTATAGCTAAATGGCCAAAATTTTATTGCTGAATCGTGTCGACGAATTAGCGGTAAAATTTACCATAAAATGTGACAAAAACCTTGCTCCACAACTGCAAATTGCTGACCAAATCCTACATTTTTTTTTGTGCCATGTTCCTGATTTTTGGCGGCTGTTTTTTCCGATTTTTGAGGGAGGTATTCTTTCTACGGTATAAAAAATATCTGATGATGAAGAATATGTGGTCGCTCTTTTTGAAATGAGATTAAAATTAATTGATGGAAATTCTATAAAATTTTCACCCTAGTTTCGAACTAATTGACAAAACCACTCTAGGAATTATCTACCCTATCGGCGTTGTCTACGATGTTGACGTTGTCTACGAGTTGTCGACACGTCAACGTAGAAACTAATAGATGACGCGTACACGCCCATCCCTGAATACCACCTACGCTTGACGTTGTGTGCCCTTGTGATCGCTTTCCTAAAAAGAGAGGGAATAGATAAGTTAAAACTGCTTAGACGTCTAGTAAAGATAATCAAATTAGTCTTAGAGAGATTGGCGTTCAATCCTATTTCAAGACAACAAACTTCCACCATATTAAGGGCATGCTGCGTCATATCAAGTAAGACGTTCGTTGTCAAAACGTATGTCATCCGCATAGCTTTCCACGAAGAACCCATTGGTTACCGTAGTTTAAAAAGTAATTGATCAATAACCCAGAGCCACAATAGGGCTCGTCATTGTGGGCAGCCTTAGGCGACTTTGTCACATAATGATGAACAAGCCTAGATTCGGTGAATTTAACAATGGCTTGAACATAGAATCGATGTAAAAATAGCAAAATTGATTCTAAGATGCTATTAGAACTATACGTACTGCTCTATAGGAGCGCGGTTCAGTGGTAACGCACGGCACAGTTCGGTGATAAAATCAAATACTATTCTGCAAAAGTACCATTAAGGCCTCTCAATTTGAAAGATGTGAACGAGAAAATTATATATAGGGTAGAACATCGGTAGTAAGCAATCTACGGACTAAGTCCCAATCCGGAGTACCGACAAAAATGCCACGAGGCTCGGAGACAACCAAACCTGAATCAATAATATCACACCCAGAAAAGTGGACACAGTATAGTTCACTGACTTCTCGCATGGGAGTGAATAAACGAAAAATAAAACATCCATGCAATGTGCTAATCTATGAAAGTTTTCTTTATGTACAATACATGTTCTCTGAATTTTAAGGATTCATCCAAATGAAGCCCTAACTACTTCGTAACTTTTACTTGCGGTATTTCAGTAGAGCCCATTAGAAATCGGTTGGGAAAATGTTCCGGAAATACTTTGTTTTGACAAATTATAAAATTAGTTTTGGATAGGTTAATGGACATTTGATTAGCTGCTAGCCAATTTTGAATATTCACTGGATCCTGCTTCATTTGGCAAAGTAATTCTTTGGATCCACCTCACATGAATAGACCAAAGCCGCAACATCTGCGTTCAAAGTCAGAGACCCATTTAACAGAATTTGAAACATATCATTAATGAAAAAATAAACGCAAGAAGACCAAGCATGGGTCTTTGAGGAACACCAGTTTCAACTTTTGAGACCGTGCTTCTTTCATTGTTTACCATAGTGAATTGAGATCGTTCAGAAAAATAACTTGCCAATAGAGTAAACATTTTTGTCAAGCGATGTATACACATCATTCATTACACTAACTGCCGCTAATTGTGCGCTGGAAAAATGTACAAAGCCAAATTGATTATTATGAATGATTTTATTATGAATGAAGAATTATGCTAATTGAAATAATAAAAAAGCTTGAAAAATTTTGGAAAAACAACTTAAAGCGCAAACAAGTCTATAATTAGATGGACTCAATTTATTACCATTTTTAAATAATGGTATAACTTTACCTAATTTTAGTGTATTTGGGAAGGTGCCCTCAGAGACCGGTGCTCTTAAAAAACCGGAATCTAGTATTGCGGAGACATAGGCCTTTAGGCCTGGTCTCCAAAGCCCAAATAGGGGCATAAGACCAAATGAGACTGGCCCCTCGAAACCAAAGGGCAAAGGCACGAATGCTCCATAATTGTCGAACTATCACACCAGGAAGAGAGCCTGGCGCATGATCTCTAAGATCAGCAACATTTCGTTGCAGCAGACAACGGATAGAGACAAGGGTACGCTTGCGTGGGCAAGACATATCACTGAGCCAAAGCAGGAGGGTTCTGTTGAGATCTCACAGCCGAAAAGTCAGAGATCTGATGATGAACCGCCTACGGAGGCTAACAAGAAGCGGGTTCCGGATAATGTTACCAGGCCCTTCAACGAAGTGCTAAAGGAGCAGCTGATCATGGCAGTCGTTGACAGGGCTCAAAAAGATGGGAGAATTACGGCCCTTACCTGGAGGAAGGTGGAGAAGGCCTTAGCCGCCATCTTCCTAAAAATCATAAGGGAGAACCCAGGACCTGCACCATCCTGCCGAGACAGAGGGTGGCATCGGGGTCATGTTAAACTGACTGCCTGTGCCAATGAAAGGTCTGTGACCCTCTACAAAAAGGCGATCGGCAGCCTGGGTGAAGGGTGGCCGGGGCTAAACTAGAAGTAGTGACGAGGGAAGAAATCCGCTGCAGGCCAAGGGCGCGAGCCTGGATCCCTACGGAGGCAAGTGATCCAAGGGGGATCCTAGAAATGTTGAAAATCAGCAATCCGGATCTGCCAACGGTCACCTGGAAGATTGCCAGGTAAGAGGAGGTAAAGGCGGAGAAGATCAGTGATCGGCCGTCATTATCATCGACAAAGAAAGGGCATCTGCAGCAGAAGGCGAAGCCACTAGTGGTGTCCCGCCTGTTGATGGTGGCCCAGATGTCCAAAGCATCCCGGAAGACGCTCAAGAGACACGATCCCTGGACTCGGAGATATCGAGATCTATGGGACTATAATCTGTGCGCTCCAAATGGACGAATCGCCGTCAGAGGAAATTGAATTTTAATTTTAGTGAATTAGATTTGATGTAGTCCAAATTTGATGGATTTTCCGAAAGGCGTGTGTGAAGACCGTCACGCTTTTATTATTTAATATAGCGCAACCATTCGTTGTTCAATTGAAAATCAGCCATGATGTCTTTAAGTCCCACTTATTCAAAAGATTAATGTTGAGATCACCCAGCACAAATATATGTCTTTTATTCGAAATTAATTATTCCAGCTCAGTAAAAATGGTTACATTAGAGCACGCATTTGTCCTGTATATACCAGCCAAATTAATACACCTCCTCCACGATCATTATCTCTACAACAATGAAATGCATTATAATTCTCTAAATTGGATAAAAACGACTCATTACTATAAATAAACGTATCACTAATCACTATAATTCGAGGCAGTCTAGAGAGCCTCTGAGTAAACAGTTCCGAATATCGTCGATGTGCACTCTTGCGCAAATAATCAAACATTTTATTTTATTTGGGCCGGTAGAAGGTTCATCCTGTAAATGGTAAGTAATATTTATGTTAACTGTAATGTTGTGCGTCTGAAAAAAATCCATAATCGTCGCTTCCAAGTTCACGTTCTTCAATGAACGAGGCGATCAAAATGATCTAGGTGTAAGGCGGGTTGCTCCATAAATGGTAGCAAATGGCCCCTTTTAAGGCTGAATCTACCCGTGCCCTTAAGCTACCATGCTGCGATCTCATATAACAAAGGCAAGTCGTAAACGGAGCCATGTAGACGACCGCGAGTTGTACGAAGCCTACTGTGTTTATTTATTACCGTGCAGGTGGATCTTAATTTCCTCGATACTCGTAGGAATAGGATATGTTTGAAATAATTAAAAAACAAAACACAGGGAGATTTCGAGCCGGAATGGTGGACGACTTCGTGGCACAAAAGTCAAGAATCAGCCAAACCATCCAAGCAAAACTTGGAAAACTAACTTATATAGTTTGCGTCTTTCTCAATACAACAATGGTGACGGTAGGAGAATGAAATTGCAGCCTTAACCTTTACCCTGCCTTCCGGAAAGCCTTCAAGAATTCCAGAAGGTGAAAATGAATAAAAATAAGAAAATATTAATCGAGTTCTTGCCGCCAGAGGATCATAAACTCCAGCGACAGTGGAGGATCCGAATGGCATGGTGGACGCTATCACAAGCGCCTGCAAATGTCTCTTTAATCGTGCTTATCCCATGGTAAAGTGTAAACCATTAGTTTGTAAATTGTAAATAGAGCCAAAAGCATAAGAGAAGTTTGGGATTGGGACTCCAATAAGGACTAATATTTTATAAAAAGGAAGTAACGAAGATACAAAAAAAGCCTTGGAGACTTTTCTGTGCTAAAATTGAGGATATCTCCGTGACCAATTACCTTAAGATACTGTATACTAACCCAATCTGCCCAGTGATTTAGTTTTTTTTTTCTTTTTTTTTAAAGGACTTGGCATAGACACTATTTTGGTCAATAGCCTTACCGTACATTCACACAACATTCATTCAATCCATTCTTTCATCCCATTCACACAAGTACAGTATACCACCTGCACATTGCATAGCTCCATGTCACCCTGTACAGTGACATGGAAGATGGGTCGGCCCATGAGTTCTACATTCCAACAGAGGGTCATAGATGTTTTCAATTTAATCACCGATCGTAATCGGGAGATGAAAAATCTCTTTTGCATCCCGCCTCTGTTGGGATTCGAAACCAGTACCTCCCAATCCAAACGTCGCAGCTTTAACCACTGCGCTATTTGCTCGGCCCGCATGTTATTTAGTTAAATCGGACGGCCACTGGGCTGATTCTAGTGGGGAATCATTGAATATTCTCATCCAAACATACGTTCTAGGAAGCTTTGATGATACGACATAGACAAGTACTCATCGAGAAACACATTCATTGCGCACAGAGGATATCGCACCTATAAAGTGAATCCTATAAACCAGAGGAAAACCAAAACAACTGGTTGATTACGCTCTCGTTGCTGGAGGTAATCTCCAAAGTTTGAGTAAGGCTGGTATATATTCCGAAGAAGGGAAGGATTATTGAACACCCGGGAAAGGTAATCGGTGGACACGCTTTGCATGCCCTGGCACGTACGATTGAAAAATCAAAATACTCAAACGAGATCTGTATTGTAGCGTGTTAATCAATCATATTCTTGTACGAAAGACGGTTAACGGCGACTACGAGGAACCGCAAAAATTGTTGCCCTGTCTTCCCTTATCTGGAACATTCCGCAATTAATTCATTACTGTTGGAACTGGAGAGAGAGGAAATTAGTGTGTTTGCTTATGCAGGTAACGTAACGATAGATGTATTTGTAAAATACATATGCACGATGGGACTTGAAACTGGAGCTAGTACACTAGATTTTCCCTGCCGTATGTGGCCGGTTCTTGTGAAGTAACTTTCCGCGGAATGGGATCGAGAAAGTGCAAAGAATGGCCGGTATGCTTATAAACGGGGCACTTAGATCGACACTGAGGCCCTGTTTCTCCTTCTTTTTTACAACACGCTTTAGAGGTCTTGTTTAACCCTCTTCCGGTCGAATTTTTTTATAAGCAGATAGCGGCTAATACGGAAATGTCTTCAGGCAAGACGGCTGAGTCCATTCGGCGGAAAATAGATTGCTAAGGAAGGAACTGGCGAATATCGACTACATATCACACCGCAAGCTAGTCTGAAAAATACGAGTTTGAATTTCTTGTGATTAACTGAATGTGGCTTTTCCGCTGGTCAGCGTGCCCCAAGCGGAGGTGACAGCAATTGAAAAGATCTTGAGTTGGTTGAAATATAATGTGGTATCCTCGATTGATGTTGCAATCAATGTGGACAGTCTGGCTGCAATAAAGTGTGTGGAATCAGTTTCTCTGACGTCTACATATGATTTTTTCACTCTCATATGAGCTGATAACATTAAACTTTTTCACTGTCATATGAGCTTATAACATTAAACTTTGCTTTATATAGCAGGCAAAATCGCTAAAAATTTGAGACCGCACCATTAAAAAATTCAAAATTTCAAAATTGTTGTTGTGTGCTAAGTTAATTTATCCAAAAACCATATAATTTGATTCACACCCCAAAATACAAAATAATTTTAATGCTACTAAAACTACTAAACATAATAAATTCAAACTAAAAACGATTTTTATATACATGCACATAATATACATACACACAAATACATACACGTATAATTTAAAATAACATAACTTTTATGAAATAATTGAATTTTTATGCAAATTTTTTTTTTTGTTAAAAAAATAAAATTATTTAGAGCTAAAACCAGAAAATATAAAATATATAAACTAATTAGCTAAATACATTTTCGACTAAATTAACAATAATTAGTTTTTTGTTCTAGCTCTCGTATTCATATAATAAAAATAAAATTAAAATTTAGAAATTGGAAATAATAAATCACTGTGTGTGGAATGTGTAATAAAAACAAAAACAAAAAATTTACAATTTAGTTCGTTTAGTCCGAGGATTATACACCCAATAAACTGTGGCCATAATATACAATCATGTATATGTATGTATTTATGTACATCTAATTACATATTCATCATATAGGGTTGGACCAGCATAATACAAAAAAAATTTGGCAGCCTGAACCAAAAAAGAAATCATAAAGAGCACTTGTGTAATTTATGTGCGACAATGGCGCAGGGAGTTGGATTTGAATGGAATTGCGTTTGAATGGAAAATTCATAATAAATTATGCTTAGTTTCAACATTTTATTTTTCTAAATAAATTATCGATTTATATATTTATGGAAAATAACATTAAAATGAGATTTTTTTTTTTTATATGTGTACTAAGCATAAAAATATGGTATGAAAACATAACGTTTCTTTCCTACGAAATTTACCCTCCCGCAATTTTCAATTATTTTGAGATTATCCGGATATTAATCATCTTACAACGCAGTTTTAAAATGTTGACGATTAATAAAATTAGCATGATTAATGTTTTACTAATAATGTTGCGTATGCTGATAAGTAAATGAGGTGTGCGGATGTATATATGTATATTATGTATAGACGATATATAAGGTATAATCATTATGTTATTTTGTATTTTTATGTTAATTAACATTACCGAATCTATATGTTCAACATAATAAAACACATTTTCAATGATCTGGATATACTCCATCAAGGTTTTTGGATGCCGCAAAATTATCACGGTGGATGGAGTGAAAATAATCCCAAATATTAGTAGTAAATGGGGCACTTGAGTTCAAATTCGGAAAATCAGGAAAATATATAACTCATTTTAGTCAATTGCTCTAAATAACATTTCTAAATGCTTTTTAATTAAGATAACCTCTTCTTAAATCAATCTTTATTAAATTCATTTCACTCAATCTCAATCAATATGCGATTATATTATATATTATACAACGTTTTAAAGCAAATCACCGAAACAACTTAAAATCCAAATAATCTGGGCAACGGAAAAACATCGGTTATTGTTTCAATATGGTATAAAATGAACCATAAAAAATATATTTATTTAAGAGACCCTAAATGATTTTTCTATCGATAAAAAAATGAACATAGAACATAGATTTTTATTGTGCATAGACAGAATAAAAAAAAAATTGAAAAGCTTTTTCCATATATGTACGTATGTATTTTATTCTATCTATGGTACGTAGAAACACACAACATTGATAACTCAGCGTTATTTTAATTTATTATTTTTTGTTTATAACTTCAACCAAGTTATTTATGCTGTATTAAAGTAATTTAGCGGATTGAGAAAATAAATAAATAAATCCAATACCCCCGCACACGCGGAATCATACATATTTTACAGGGGGAACGGAACAAAATTATCGAATTTTTTTTGTATCAGGGAATCAAAATAATTGATTACATAAAGTTTTTGGTTTGTTTTGAATATATTAAGAGGGGAGCTTTTCTGACTTTTTTTTTTTTTGTGGTCTTATTTTGGGGAGGAAATTTTATTTTATCTCTTAACTAATACTATCATTTTAGCCATATACGTATACCTCTATATAATAATTGAAATGTAGGTTAAAGTTGTACATTTAATTTTAATGTGCTTGTATTTTTTTTTTGTGTGCAGAGATGAGTGGTTTAACTGGTGTATGTGCACCAGATTAAAAATTAATTTGGAAGGAAGTTAATTATAATCGAGAATGTAATTAATAGGTTAGGAGCCGAAACTATCCTTTTTTAATTGTAAATCGTAAGAATATTATAGCAAGTCTTCATTATAAAATTTTATACATTTATACGTTTACTATTTTACAATTTACTCTCCCAACTTAAGATGGTAAAACTGAAATCGTTAAAGAAGATGTGTATTCAAGAAAAGGTTTAACTATTGAACGTATGAAGGCTAACCAAACACCTAGCAAAATAGCACAGTGGTTACCGATTTCTCAAGTCATATATAATAGGCATATCTCAATAAAAAAATTAAGCAGAGAGACGAGGTCTGAACTTAAATGTTGACCGACTAGGTTTGAGCTCTTACAAAAGATGCGTCCAAGTTTTATAAATTAAAGCAAATGTACTTTTCAAAAAAATACAATTCTAGTACCTAATTTTAGTTGACTTTGCCAACGCACTCACATAGTAAAACACACAAAAAGTTGTCTAGCACTGATGTATGATAATTACTTGTGTGTTTTACTGATAATTTTAAACATTCCTGATTAACCGTCTTTTTCTTTTATTTTAAACACCAGAATTTTGTGAATGATTTTAGGACATCATTTTATTTTATTTTATTTTATTCTGCCGCGTCACTTCTCCATCCTCCTCTTATAGCGGAAAATTGTATAATCCGATCACCAATCTTAAAGTGATGTATGGCAACTGGATGTTTGTGACCTCCTCTTAAATTCGGTGACGACTGATCACGAGTATATGAAAAATGGAGGAATGTGGGTTCTTTGAATATCTAAAAGAATTGCATCGGCCTCCGTGGCAAAGCGAACAAATAGGCAGATGTATTCCTTAACACGATTGAAGTAAGTGGTACACGATTCTTGTGGAAAGTAGATTTTAATTTGAATTTGAACTGCATTTCAGCTACTTAAAAGTACTGCGGAACTCCGCAATAGTCAGATGCCGATATTTCTTTCTAAGTTTTAAGATCCTGAGCAAATTTCGTCTGTTTGATCCAATATGCTTTCGTTTATCGCTTTGGATATTTTCAAAATTTTCAAAAATGCGAAAGTCTGTCTATACATAACATCCTAGATCATGGCTGTTTAACACTATTTTAAAGTGTCTGTAAAATAATTTTGAAAATCTACTGCTTCATTCTCTGCTTCATCACAGATGTCTAGGCTTCATTCTTCACCACCTTCGTACGTAAAAATCATGTTTCATGGAATTTACCGAAAAAAATTATTTATAATCGTCAACTATTGGTTGTGGTGTGCTCCACCAATAACTAAAAATGAGGCGTAAGTGACTATGTAGTTGCCAGTCAAAAGATTTTCATGGGGTCCCAAGAAATTCAACTTAGATCCTTCTGAAATGCAGGATCACTAATAATGTGTCATTTAATGAAAGTAACATGACATATCAAACACTACCCGCGTAGTGTTGTGGTTTTACTGCCAATTTTAAACACACTATGATGCAGGAAATAACAGAAAAAGGTCCAATTCTCTCAATATCATTTTTGTTGGTAGCTGGACAACATACCTGCCATCAGAGTTACGTGAGTGGTGGTCTAAATAATACTTGGAAGATTTGAAAATATTTCAAACCATTGAGGCTGGAACTCTCAGAATTTCTCGAACAACCGATCTTAAGCATCTTGTAGTATGCTATATTAAACAGCTACTTTAATCGTTCTTTGCCTGTGGTCAATTTTTTAGTTAAAATTTTTCCAATGAATGTGTATTAGGATCCCGAATCTTACAAAGTGCGTCCCAAATAAATTGCCAGGTTATACGGTTCCAAGAAAAGAAATCCGAAATACTATTCGAACATTTTAGCAATTTGGCGAACTCTTTGTCGCGCAATAGATAGTTGTAACGCTCCGATAATGATGAGTCACTGGACAAGTCGTTAACTAGCTCCATGTCAACAGCTATTGTTGCTTAAGCATATAAATAAACATGTATATGCCTTGTTAGCTTTTTGATCTCGACCTTTTGCCACGTTTATTGCTAAATATGTAAAAATGGGCGAATAAATTCAACCCTCGAACTTGTCAGGTCACCATTAGATGTTCACCTGACAAGTTCGAGAGTTGAATCTCTTATCTCGCTATGGATAGAGGTAGTGATGGCCCGCATCATATGTGTTGGATTGATGAACATCTCATAAAAGTAATGACGCAATTTGGGGCTTGGAATGCAGAATTACTGGGTACAGTTTTATCAGATAGTTGGTGTTATGCGTAATAATAATGATATGCATTCGAATTGCATATACGACAAACTATAAGCTTGCTTAAAACATCCATAACTTCCACAATGGCGATACGCACAATATTAATGGATTGGATAAATTCTATATATGGTTGATTGCGGCATAACGATTACTTTTAACTTTTAGTTTGGTGCTTTATCTCTCGGTTGCTCTTCTTCTTGTATGACAAGGAATTATATTTCTCTCTATACACTTTGACATATTGAGCGCGACGGACTTCTGAAATAGGATGTTTGTTAATGAGGCAATCTGAACCTGATTGGTTTTTTTGTAAATCCTATGCGTTCCTTAACGTCTAATGTGTAAAAATCATCACACTGAAACAGCTATACAGAATCCCACGAGGAAACTGATGTTTCTTCGTGGGTTTCCGCATAGCTGCAGTTTTGCAGGTAGTTGGTAGTAGAGTGTTCTTTGGTTTTATAGGTTTAAAATTGATGGGTTTGGAAGATGAGTAAGTGAAAAGTAAGGGATGGGTAAATGACTCTAGCGTAGCAATGCGCGATGCAAACATTTCTAGAATTATGAAATCCGCCAACGACTGGATTGGATTTATTGTTTGCAACCCTGTTTTTGTCATAGAAACCATTTTGCCAAAACCCTTTTTATCCTTTTTATTTTGTACCAAACAGGGCTAATGAAATAAGGAGATTCGGTCGTTCGACTTTTTGTCAGTTTTGTGAAAAATGTTTTAGAGTTCATACGTGCATATACTTGACTAAGAGTATTTTATAGTGGATTATAGTAATCAATTGCTAAATTTACGCGCTTGAATTTTGATTAAGTGCTCAATAGCGTAATTTATATAGTGTATTATATATAGTGAGATATATATTAATAAATAATATTAAAGTGTTTCACAATATATTGTAAGTACATACAAAAAAACTGCCAATACGTATACAATTTGTATTGTATTTTTAAAGAAAATGTATCCAGGGGTATATTTTACATGTAGTTACGATAAGAGAGACGTTCGGATAGTCCAAGTACATAAATTTGAGACAAGCGAGGAGCAATTAACTTACTTGGATTTCGTACTATCGGGTAAGCATTAATAAGTTTTAAGGCAGTGATATATGTATGTGTAATTTTGGTCTTTACGACATAAAAGTATTGCGTTGATTTGTACATTTTCCGCCATTTTGCAAAATTCCAGTGAAGCTAAAAAATTGAACACTGTTTAATTTTCTGTGCTAGAAAATTTCTTCCTATACGATAAATTTACATATAACCTTGTGATTTATGTTAACTAAGAGACAGCATTAGAGTTAATATTATAAACAGTTTAAGTTTTTAGTATCATTCGCGCTCATTTTAACATATTTTGTAATAGATGCCATGTTTTGAGGTTATGTATCGTATGGTTGAAAATTACCGCCTACAAACAAAAAACAATGTTCAATTTTATTTTTTATTGCTTGAAATAATTTAAAAAACTTTTGCATTACTCATTGATATTAATTGTGCAAATAAATTTAAAATTCTAATTTGGAATATTATTGCAATCTTGGCAGGCGATACGCAACAATTAAAGTGGACAACCGTGTCACGATCAGATGGTTGTATAGGACCATTTTTACGCCAGAGGTATATTTTTATTATAACAATTTATAGCTGTTTTTGGTTATTAAACTTTTAATTTATTTCTGATATTCATAACGTATTTAATAATTTATTAATTTTGTAAATTGTTACAGGCTGTAAAAGAGTATATAATACGAAAATCGGGTGGACTAGAAGTATTTAAAAGTGTTGAGGCCGTTAAATCACTGACAGACAATCAACGGCGTAAACTTATTTCTTGGTTAGCATCGTTTATTGAAGAAAATTGTAGCTTTACCCCTAGCGCTGAAGAGTTCCAACTGATTGCGGAAATTGCAACAAGGCTATTTCCTTGTTTAGATTCAGTAATATACCCGTTTATATCAGTTAAAATATTTTCTAAATATTTTTTTTACCTAATTAGGAAATATTGGTCGACAATAAAGGAAGCGGTTATCTGCAAACAAAATTAAAAAATGACCGCTCTAAAAAGAGAAAGCTTCAACAAAGTTTCAACGATGAACTGGCTAATTCCAATCCCAAGTCAACTAAGTCAGATAGTAATGAGTTCAGTGATATAGAAAACGATTTATATATTTTAAATAATGCATCTCTACCAGAAGAACTTGATTTGTTGAAATCCAAATTAAAAACAACGTTGAATTACCGAAGATTATCTACTCAGAAAAAAGAAACCTACAATTTAATCGAGAAATATTCCATCTTCTTTATATATCCAGATTTGGTAATTGCATTATCAATAAATTTTAATGGTTATCAACAGTTAAACAATTAATTTTTACAGGTTTTATACGATTTTTCTCTCTCTTATGAAGAATCCCAAAATTTAATAGAGAAATGGCCAAAATATCAATCAATAATTTTTACAGCTGTTAAAAACTCCGGTAAAAATATATTATATACGGAAGTTGATCGAGACTCAGGTAACGTTAGATTATAATACCTATAATAATTAATTATATATTATATATGTATATATATATATATATATATATATATATATATATATATATATATATATATATATATATATATATATATATATATATATATATATATATTATATATATATATATATATATATATTATATATATATATTATATATATGTATATATGTATATATGTATATATATTGTATATATATATATATATATATATATATATATATAGTTATATATATATATATATATATATATATATATATGTATATATGTATATATGTATATATGTATATATGTATATATATTATATATATATATATATATATATATATATATATAATATATATATATATATATATATATATATATATATTATATATATATATATATATATATATATATATATACATATATATATATATATATATATATATATATATATATATATATATATATATATATATATATATAAATATATATATATATATATATATATATATATATATACATATACATCTATACATCTATATATCTATATACATCTATATTATATATATATATATTATATATATATATATATATATCTATCATCTATAACATTTATATATTGGTTAAAACTAATTTTGATGAAATGTTTTCTATGCCATTGCACTGTTACCGATTTCGAACATTAACCGTAACATATGTATATATACAAAATTTTAACTCTAATAACTTTGAACATAAATTAGATCTGGATTGTCTATAAAAATAACTTTCATTTAATATGTTAAATGATACTAATTGTAAACATCCCTACTAATTCCATATATATCTAAGGTAGCTATATTTCCATTAATTGATCTTTCTTTCTCAATTTTCAGATTATGATATTACTATTTTATCATTTATCAATTTAATAAGATTACTGCCACCATCAGCAAATGGAAAGAAGAAGTTATCTCGACTAACCGATGAAAAGGCAGTAGAAATGCTTATTGTGTTTAGAAACGTAATTAATAAATAGGAAACTATAAATTGATATTCTTTATAAGATTATATAAACTCAATTACGTAATTGAAGCTTGAAACTATTTTATAAAATTCAATAGTTAGACAAATATTTTATCATTAATTTCAGAATAAATTTTCAGACTTCAATTATTTTCAATTGATAATTAATTTTAAGATATATTATTGCACTATTAATTAATACTAACATGTAGTCAAAAAATAATTTTAGGAAGGATTAACAAATGAAGAGTATTTAGAAAAATCAGCTCAGAAATCACCTTATATTATAGCCGTCGGTACATCTAAAGCTACAATAATTCAATTTTTGGTAATTTTGGATAGTCATATAATTTGTCTTCCAAAAAGTTATAATTTTATAGCAGCCGTTGACTTTGTGTTTAAACTACACTTCATATTTAACATCGAATATAATATAAGTTTAAAATTATTTTGGAGCTTTATCCAAAATTTTATTTTCAAAATTGAATGTCCAGTGACCACTAAAACCCAAGAAGTTTTCTTAAAATTAGAAAAGTTAATCGCCGAAGTTTCTAATTAGAAATTTGATTATTATTATTATTTTAACAATGGATTATTTTTATTGTTTTGTTTGTAATAAAAAATCTTCAATGGTTTCTCTTATAATCAAGCATTTACAAATTGATCATTTTTTACTTAATTCTAAATTTTTGAATCTAAAATGTATAGCCTCCAGATCATGTGACTACTCATGTAATACTTATTCAGGATTAAAGAAACACTCGAATAAATGTATCAAAGGTATAAACGCTGAGTCCATAAGTTTGGAACACACTAGCAATAAAACGACATCAACAAGTTCCACACAAAATTTTTTTTTTCCACACCAGAAGTTAATGAGGATATTCATATTCAATCGACTTCCGAAATTCATTGTCAGAATACAATATCCAATCCATCATCAGAATATGATTATGGAATTAGCGATTATATAGATGAAATAAATGCTTTAGGCCTGACAGAAGCAACTATTAGTAAAATTATGACAAATACAAATAAATTAATTGAACAAATTTCAGTAAATGTTTTGAACTTGGATAGGAAATACAATGTTGCCACAACGCCGAACAATATGTTTACAGCTAGTATTGGAAGTTTGTTTGCCATTTTGCAGAACAAAATAAAAAAATTTACTTCTATGTTTAATAGAGAAAAAATAATTGGGAGAAGTCCATTTTACGTACCACCTAAAAGCTTAGCTATCAGTTTAAGATGGGATCAAAAATTCTGTACAATATCTAAAAGATATAAGAAATGTTTAGTCCAAAATTCATTTCAATATGTTTCTATTCTACAAACCCTTAAAGTTCTGTTTCAAAATAAATCCTTTTGTTTACAGTACTATAAAAAGGATCATGTTTGTTCGGATGAAAAGTTTTATAACTTTTGTTGTGGAAGTGTATATCGTTCAAACGACTTTTTCGAAATAAATCCAAATGCCATACAAATTCAATTATTTTATGATGACTTCGTTAGTTACTAATCCTTTAGGTAGTCGTAGAAGCATACATAAAATAGGTGCGACCTATTTTTCAATTAGAAATTTAGCACCACAATATTTAGCACATTTAGAAAACATATATTTGGTAGCTTTATTTAATGTTAATGATTTAAAAATAGGGGGATCGTATAACAAAATCTTAAAACCAATTTTTGATGATTTGAAAAAACTTGAAACAAGTGGATTAAAAATTCAGGATACAGTTTTACGTGGTACGTTAGTAGCAGTTTCTCATGATAATTTGGGGGCTAATTTGTTGTTGGGTTTTGCTAGAAGTTTTCGAGCTTCTTACTTCTGCCGTATATGTGACGTGCATAGAGACGATACTTTAAATTTATTTTACGAAGATGAAAACAGAATTCGTAAGTTGGAGAGTATTGAAACTCTTGCAAAGTCTTATTCGATGCATGATATATTAGAAGGCATTGTTCCTTTTACTATAAAACATTTCTTTAACTATATAGTAGAAAAAAAATATTTAAATTACAATCAAATAAATGAAAGAATTAAATCATTTATCTTTGGGTATCTCTCGAGGAAAAATATTCCTACTGCTTTAATAGCTAAAGACACATTCAATTTCTCAGCATCCCAATCGTTGTGTATGATCAAACACTTACCATTTATTTTTGGGGATATACATTTTGCAGATATGAATTCAATATGGGGGATTATTACCTCTCTTTTAAAAATAATAGACATATCTTTTGCTAAAACCATTACCCGGTCATCTGTAAATAACTTAAGAAAACATATTACGGAACATTTGTCAGCTGTCGTGTCTGAATTTAAAGCAGATTTGTTGCCAAAGCATCATTTCTTAAGACACTATCCGAGTATAATATTAAAAATGGGTCCGATAGCTCACATATCGTCTATCCGATATGAATCATTTCATCAATATTTTAAAAATCTTAATAAAAATCAAAGAAATTTTAAAAATGTTTGTAAAAGTTTGGCAATTCGTCAACAGCAAAAATTTTCAACAACTGTCAAAAATTTAATACACATTATCGGCCTGGTTTATTTTTAGCTTCACCAGAGCTTAGTGGTGATGACCACACCGAATTTTATGAATTGAAATTTATAATCCTAGAAAATGAGGAAATTGTATTTTTATTCAAAAAATACTCTGTTGTCCAGGTTGACGATTTTCATAATGCTTATGAAATTCTAGCTGCGGAACAAACATGCTTAGCCAAATTTTATTTAAATGATTTTCAGTTCAATATTAGTTACGACACTGCCGTATCACGGAAAACGAACAATACTTATGTTATATCAAATAGCCTTTTAAGTAAATAAATAAAAATACTAAAAAAATAATTTAAGTGAAATAAATATGTTAATTTTTACTCGTAGCTAATATTTAAACGATAGTTTATTTAAGATTTTTGTTTTCTAATTAATGTATCCTGTAATAGGAAATTAAATATTATTTATAAGAATATAGAATTTATGCATACCAATAAAATGAATATTATCATTAAGCAGTTTATAAAAAATTCTTTTACTTACGAGAACCGAGAATTCCTTCAATACATTCAAGATTGAATACAGTTCAATTTTAGGATTCAATATTGAATCCCAAAATTTTTATATCAAAGTGAGTAATTTTAATACGGTACCTGTATAAATATGTTTATAAAACATTGGTATATATTTAATATTTCTCCGAATAAATAAAATTATATGTTTAGTAGATAAACTGTATATGTTTGTATATAAAAATCTTTATAGTGTATATATATCAATTTTATACCAGCGATATATAAAAGTATTTATATGGGAATGTATTAAATGTGTACAATGTACAGCTCGGCTTTAATGCCCGTCCTCTGTGCGTCCAAATTTAGAAATCAAAATGTGTATACAAGCAGCATCTCAAAACTTAAAATAAAATCTCCTAATGAAAGGCAAATTAAAAACAGGAAACTTAAAATAATGAACCTTAAAAACGTCAGGTTCTTGAAGTGTGGAGAATCATACTACACTCGGGAAAAAAGCATCCAGCAATATTGCCCAAACGAATGGAGTGTCAGGATGTTGTAGACCCAGTGTAGAAAACAAATCAAACCCCAAAAGTAAAGTAGGCGATTTTATCAGTATAATTTGACCATTTGCGAAAGTACTTCAAGAAATCTATAAACTATCGAGACTGTAAATGTGTTTTTACTTGATCTGAAGATCAGAGGTTTAAAGGAACGAGCAGGGTTTCATCAATTGTGTTCCACAACAGTTAAAATCTCCAAATTTTTTCTGACAAATGCTCGGAACAAAATAAAAGCAACTCGATGATTGTTATGTTTGCAAAATGGCTCGGTGAGTCTTCCCCTCCCAAAATGGTAACAATTGGATTTATATTTCCAATGGTATGGCACTGCTATTTGCCGTCCTATAGGGTTTGAGCTACAAAAATGTTAGGGATATTTTCGCAATAAATTTATTATTTTAAATCTGCTGTATAGCCGTCAGCTATATTTCAGCCTCCATGTCTCACCGAATTACTATTCAAAATGGCAAATTGTACTGCTAGTTTTTCATTTTTCAGGAACTATTTCAACTGCTGGAATAATCACTGATAACATTAATTGTTGTGTTACGTTAAAATGCTAAAAGCACACTAATTTCATTCATTATCGTCGTTGCAAAAATTGTTTAACGTATACTCATTTAATAATTCTCCCCTGCGGTTCCTGGTTAAAAAATTATGTTAAATTAAACTTGTAAACATAAATTCATAATTTTTTTTTTTATGAAATATTTTGTGCTTTTGTTGTGTGTTTTGTTAATTCACTTAGGGCTTTTGTGTTTTAGTTATATGTATGTCTCGTTTAGAAATTGTTCCTCCCATTTTTTGTATATTACTTACACATAATATAATTAAAACTATATTATATGTACACTATATATGTACATATATACACACAAACATTACTTTTGCAAAATTATTACATCAAAAGTGCTTTTAGTGAAAATATTTATTTATAAAATACTTATAATTATGAAAATATTTTAATTAAAAATTAAAACAAAAGCAAATTACTTTAAAAATGTGGTAATTGAAGAATGCAACACACTGGTGTTTGTGTTGTTGTTGCGGCAATAATTAAATTTTTTTGTGTATATGTGTACATAGACACATATCTATACAGCTAGCTATTGTAAAACTTTTTGAGGTTTAATTTTTAGGGTTTCGATTGCGAGCTTAAATTGAATTGTATATATGTATACCGTCCGCAGTCAAAAAACTTTCCACCTTTTGAACATTGCTCTTTGAATTTAAAAAAAAAAATTGAATAAAACTTTTCACCAACATTTTTCTGTTTAAACTTTTCATCTCGTTTTCAGAACCAAAAAAAAAGTCGATACCAATCCAAACTATATACTGTGTTCGGGTATAAATACACAAAAATTGAATTACTTAAAATATTTAAATTTTGTTTTTTATTTGATTCCATTTTATATAAATAATTCAACAAATATAATGTTTAAAGAATTTGTAAGATGATATCAACAAAAAAAAAACACTTTAAAATAATTAAATATCAGAAAGAAGTTCGAGTTGTAAAATGGAAAAAACGGAAGAACCAGACAAAATTCATTAAAAAATATCCATCCTAACACAAGTGTAATTGAAATGAAAGTTTTCCAGTTTTTTATTTAATTTTATTTTTTAGAATTAATCAAATTAAAAATTCTTGAAATGAAATAAAAATAACAACAAGAAAACTGTTATACGTACATATATCGAAAAGTCTAACATCATCTCAAGTTTTTTTTATTCCGCTCTCCTTCCTCATTTTCGTCGGTTTTTGTTAGTTTTTTTTTTTTTATACTTTTCTATCATTTTCAATTACAATTTTCTTACAGTTGTCTGTTTGGGTATACCATTATGTACTTATACACAAGAAAATTACATGTACATATCAGCTGATGTTTCTATTATTTTCTAAGTAGCGCACAAACAACCAAATAGAATTAGAATTTTTTTTTTTTTTTTTGGGGAATTGTGCATGTTGATCAGGAACGTGATTTGAATTTTCTTGTCCTATCCTATATTGAAACAATTTTATTTATTTTGTGTAGAAAGCTCTGAGATGCAAATCTTGTTCATTTCGTATATATATGGTTATCTAATTTCGATGTACAAACAATTCTGGAATTAATATATAGAGTGTATGGGTTATTGCAACATGTATCGTGGACATGAATTCAAAAAAAATTAATTCAGTTTTTATATGCAAACTCTAGGTTATTAGATAATGTAGGTTGGTATTCTATGCATTATCGTTGGCCTTCAACAGGAAAAATAATTCAAAAATTAAATATACCTGATATAGTTTTGTTTTTTAAAAAACTGCATGGATCCTCTTAAAAATCTACGCACCTAATAAAACAATAAAATGCAATCAGATAGGTTGTTTGTTGTTATTTATCTATATCCTGTTGTTGTTCTTTCTTGAAAAATGTTTCGCCGTGGAAAAAGTACCCCACCCAGAGCTTTGAACAGGAACTGTATCGGAAAATATTAATCGAACTTGTAGCCAGAGCTTCGAACAGGAACTGAAGCGGAACATTAAACCGTAATTAACGAAAATATTTTCCGGATTTTAATCCGAAATGCAAGCGTTTTAAAAAAAAAATTAAAAGCGATTTCGTTTTGTTTCGGCTTTTTTCGTTCCTAGTTTTAACTGATTTTAATTGATGAAATAGCTGAACATTCATGTGGCAAAATGGATGGTATCTGTAGTTATTGTGAGGCGAGATATTTTAATGCCGAAAAAACATCTGCAGGGTATAGTAAATGCTGTTATAAAGGCAAAGTTATTGTTAAAAATGAGCCATATAACGAACAAAATAAAAAGTATAACCAGTTTTTAATCGACCTGTTTCAACATACAGATTCGAAATCAAGGAATTTCCAAACTTATATTCGGAGATACAACAGTGCATTATCAATGGCATCTATGTCTGCAAACATTCACAGATTTTCGAGTAATGGGCCTTCTTGTTTTCGAATTCATGGCCAATTATATATCATTACGCCGGCCATATATCATTATATCCAGCTGAGTCTGAGATACCAAAATTCGCTCAAATTTACGTTTATGATAGCGATGAAGCAACTAATCTGCGAATGAATGTTCCCGAAAATATACCATGTACATCTGAACTTCTTAATGAACTGGATGTTTACTTAAGAGAGAATAATATTTATATTCAATCATATAAAATGATGAAAGTCTTTGAGTCTGAACAGACGGCACTAGGACATGATATACGGGATATGTATATGGTTATGTCTGTTCGCACGGCTGATAAACGACGATACAGTCCACCTGTATCAAATGGAGTAGCAATGATTTTCATGTGAGACATTGGAGTTTATTTAAAATCAGAAAATCGATTACAAAGACTTAGTATTTTAGATGGAGTTGTAGATCCTCTAACATATCCAATTATATACCCACATGGAGGAAGTGGATGGGATATGACACTTAAAACTAGAAATGGTAGCAATCTCACTCACCTTCAATATTATTCATTTATATTTCAACAAATAGAAGGTGTTAATCAATTTTTACTCTGCAAGAAATTAACTCACCAATATATTGTGGATTCCTATTGTAAGATGGAAGCATCTAGAATAGATTACATTTTCTACGAATGAACCAACCAGCATTACGAAGTGACAGCTATAAAGGACTTCAGGACTATCTTCTATCGGACTCCAATGATAAGGTAGGAAAGCCTGTTATTTTACCATCAACCTTTTCAGGAAACCCGAGATATATGCAACAAAATTATCAGGATGCCATGGCAATAGTAAGAACGTTTGGAAAACCAGATTTATTTGTTACTATGACATGCAATCCTAATTGGGATGAAATTAAAGAACATCTTTATCCTAACCAGAATCCTTCTGATAGACCAGATTTAATAGCTCGCGTCCTTAATCTTAAGCTTCTAGAATTGATTAATTTATTATCCTCTGGTAAACTGTTTGGCCCGTGTACGGCTTATGTTTACACTATAGAATTTCAAAAGAGAGGACTTCCACACGCGCACATATTAGTAATTCTATCAAATAAAAATTGTACAAATCCAGATTATATCGACCAAGTAGTAAGTGGACAATGGTAAATGTACCAAAAATTATCCTTTTTCGTTTAATGATTGCTCGTCTGCTAATGTAAATGGTTACCCTTTATATAGAAGAAGCAACAATGGTACGTTTATTGAAAAAACCATTGGCGATAAAACCATAAGAATATATAATATCTATGTGATCCCATATAACAGCTATTTACTCTTGCATTTTAATTGTCATATTAATGTTAAGGTATGTGCAACAGTTAAGTCAGTAAAATACCTTTCAGTCAGTAAAATTCAACTTTCAAATAATGAGGTCTTTCAACATGATGAAATTACTCAGTATCTCGATGCAAGATATGTAACTGCACCGGAAAGCATATGGAGAATATTTTCCTTTAAAATGCATGACAAATCTCATGTAGTATATACAGATTAGCTATACATTTAGAAAATTAGCAAAATATAGTATTTCAAGAAGGTCGGGAAACTGATGTGTGCCAAAGGGCCACAAAAGAAAAATACTACTTTGACCGCATGGTTTGAATTGAACAAGAATGATAACTCAGCTAGAAATATGTTTTACTCGGATATTCCAATGTACTATACTTTTGACAATAAATTAAATATATGGAAAACTAGAAAATATAATAAAACTGAAAAAGTTATTGGACGGATGTGTAAATGAAGGTGAACTATTTTATATAAGACTGCTTTTATTACATGTCAAAGGAGTGACGTCATTTACTGATATTCGTAGTGTATAGACAATATCGTATATTATACGTATAAGGAAGCGTCCATCAAGCAAAAATTATTGTGCGACGATAATGAATGGGAAAATGTCATCCATTTACATGGAAGAACATTTTCAGAATTTGATTTACCAATTCCTAATGTTACAATTGAAACATCAAGCGATTATGATATTACTTTAGAGAAAAGTTATGTTGTAGATCGAGTTTCAACATTACATCCGGAACAAAAATTAATCTTCGATATAATTACTGACGCAATCATGTCTGATTTCGATCATCCTAAATGTTTCTTTATTGATGGCCCAGGTGGTACTGGCAAAACATATGTATCTATACAATGTTCTATATTAAGGATTCCCCGAAAATTGGTCGAAACACAATTTTTAGAAAAACAATTGATCTAAAAACAATTCACTGAAAAACAATTCATAGAAACACAATTCATAGAAACACAATTCATAGAAACACAATTTCACGAAGACACAATTCCTCGAATTTACAATTCACCGAAATCCCGTTATCATGGAAAAATTCTGTGTAGAAAAAAAGAATAAAAAAATTGAATGTTGATCGTGTTGATCAACTTTCGATTTCAATTTTCTTGTATATAATAGAAGAAAATTAAGTTAGGAATATGATGTAATCTATTCGGCAAATTATTTCGTTTGCTATATTTGTTTATAACAATATCGTATTGTTTTATAGGGTTTTCTTAGTAGAAAACTATAAAAAATTGAATTTTATTCAAAATATTGATACATAAATTATTGAATTGTATCACTATTGTTGATAATTTATTAATTTTTTTATAAATAAATCAATTGTTTATAACAAATTCTAATTGTTTATAATTTTTTTGGACAATTTTTATAAACAAATATAGTGTTTTATTTAACATTTCCTTGAAATATTTATAAGAAAAAATAAAAAAAAATTTGTCGATTATTTACTATATTGTTAATAACAAATAAAATTTATAAACAAATTAAATGTTTATAAATTTATTATTAATAAATAATTTTTTGTTGATAATAATATTCGATTTTTTTAATAAAAAGTCAACCAGAAACTCAATAGAAAATAATCCCATAGTAAAATCAATTTTTTCGGCCAATTGTAAATGCGAAGATAATATAATATAATTAATTAATTACGCAAAATGTTAAAGTGCTTCGACATCAAATTTAGAGATGCCACCTTTTAATAATAAAATAAATAAGTAATAACGAAAATGCAAACAGGAATGGACAGATATGTAACTGTTCCGATCAAACGAAAAAGATGCCCGAAATCAGCGCAATTATAGCTAGTAAAACTAAAGCGTCTAGAATAGCACATAGTGCTGATAGAAACCTTTTTTAAATCGGGCTTTCGTCAGCCAATGTTTCGCATAGAATTAGAGCCAGATGGAAAAACAAAGGAAACCGCAGTATACATATATAACTTGAGATATTTACTGCATCGCAAAAACACTGCATAGGAACCCAAAAAGCGAAAAGGACCAGTCCAATGCATCAAGTGCCAAGAATACGGACACACTAAACCTTATTGCACGTTTAGTGAAGTTTGCGTTACTAGTGGCGAACTTCATGATCCAAAATGCAATTAGATGGAAATAATCCATCAGTAAAACTCTGTAGTAATTGTGGTGAAACTCAGACAGCAAATTACAGAGGTTACCCAGTATATCTGGATTTGAAGCGTAACACCAATCCAAAGTTGCGATCTATGCAACGAATGCTTACGTAACGTTAAAATCAAAGAAATATGACTTCAACAAATACATTTTCACAAGAACCGAATGCACACTCAACCACACATAATGACCTGGAGAATGTTACAAGCAGTTTTGCATAAACAGGAGTTTGCTTTGCCAACAACCTAAAAGGTACCGCCCCAAAAACAACAGTTCATTTCAACTAAGAATAATTAAATATTCACGCAACCGTAAACAAAATGACCGAAACGATTTAAAGTTTCATGATGATGATGGAAAGAGAAATGAGAATGATGATGCAAAATATGATCATATATTAATGCAAATTTAGCGTCAAAAGCCAAAACTGACGCTCCTAAAGATAACTGTAGGGAATGCGAACGGTCTTTCACAAACATCCAAATGAAAGAGCACATGGCGGCACTGCGGTCAGGAACAAACGAAGAATAAAGCATTATGAACTCATCAGATATGATGAATATCACATCCAAGCAACTAACATATGCCTAGAGGAATGGTCTGGAAATTGTGTAATATCGGCTGTTTACTGTTCACCGAAAGATGCAATCAAAAAGCAGCAATTTATCGATTGTTTTAATCAGCTGGACATTAAATTTCCCGTAAGGGGCGAGAAAGAAAAGCAACTATATGAAGCAATGAACGCAAAAAAATTTAGATTATTTATTTTCTGAATACCCAACTTACTGGCCATCAGATAGAAATAAAATACCCGATTTAATAGATTTCTGTATAACAAAAGGAATTGCACGAATCAATGCTCAGGTAGAAGATTATAATTTTTTTTTTAAATTGGGCGGATTCTCCTCCAGCACTCAATGCCACTAATGGGCCCACGGTGTAATACCCATATTCACACTGACAATCATTCAACCCATTCATCCCATTCACACAAGTACAGTATACCACCTGCGCATTGCATAGCTCCATGTCCTGTACAGTGACATGGAAGGTGGGACGGCCTATGAGTTCTACATTTCAACAGAGGGTCATAGATGTTTTCAATTTAATCACCGATCGTAATCGGGAGGTAGAAGATTACTATAACTTATCATCCGATCACTCACCAATAATAATAATTCTGAGTACCAGAGAGTTAAAAGCAGAACCACCTCAACGTCTAACAAATAATTTAACTACATGGGCTCTAAATAGAAATAAAGTCGAACAAAATTGCCAATTGGAACCGGAAGATATTGATGCGGCGAATGATTTAACACATATATTTGAAATAGCAGTAAAAGAAACCATCGCTGATATTTACAACTCTGGAAAAGTTAATAACCCTACCTACACCTAAT
The DNA here is from genome assembly GCA_951394425.1 of Tipula unca. NCBI lineage: Eukaryota > Metazoa > Arthropoda > Insecta > Diptera > Tipulidae > Tipula > Tipula unca. Next base: position 103,332,751 of record OX596382.1, on the reverse strand, counting down.
ATACCACAACCAACAATAGGACAATACGCCGGCTATGGCAGCAGCAAAAACTCCATTACTACAATGGAAGTTGAATAGGGCTATTAAAGCCCTTAAACGAGCATTGAGAGAAGAAAAGACTCAGGAATCCAGTGTTACCTTACTGAGCTGTCGGCGACCGAGAAGACAGATTATACACAACGGAAGGCAACCAAAACACTAAAGAGGCCAACATTATGGAATTCACCAATAAGGTAACCAGTTGGACATTGGGCCAGAAGTGATGTAAAAAAATGGAAAATACCGCTTATTACAAACAGGAGTTCCACAAGGCAGCGTACTGGGGCCAGAATTGTATTTGCTGTATATTGCCGATCTATCAACAACTGATAAGGTTGTTACATCAACATTTGCAGATTACCACTATTATGTTTTAACACAAAAATCCTCAAACTGCATCCATAGAGAATTTCAAGATCACTTATACAAAATTGAAAATTGGCAAAGAATGTGGCGGATAAAAGCGAATGTAAATAAATCAACACCAATAACATTTACATTGAATAAGCTTACATGTCCAGCGGTGAAATTAAACAATCAAATTAAACCCGTCAATAAACAAATGTTAATTGCTTAGGTCTTTATATTGACAGAAGATGGACATGGTGAAAACACATTAAATTAAAGCGCAGCCAAATAAAAACAAAATGTTCAAAAATGTACCTACTGATTGAAAGAAAATCAAAACTTTTCCTAGAATTCAAGGTTCAACTATACGCAGCGATCCTAATTCCTATATGGAGATATGGAATTCAGCTATGGGGCTATACAAGCGCATCAATAATATAGATCTTTTACAAATTTAAGTTAATGGCTTAGATAATATATTTTTTAGATTGTAAGCTTTGCACACTTCTTGTTAGTATCGTATAAAGAAAGATTCAAGAATAAAGCAATTGTCAGTTTAAAAAAAATAAAAAATATTCAATTATTCCATGGAAGATTAAACTTTCTGGCTAGGTTGTAAATTGTTTAGTCCTTATAGATTAGAACACATGACTAAAGCAGCTCGAAATTTTCAGGCTCTTATAAATTTAATTTCAAGTATTTGTTAAATAATTCTATACGATCGCTTTAAAAAAGTCTGAGAACTTTCAGAGCTTTAAAACTTCAGCCATTTAATTTAATTTTAACAACAATGGCCGATGATTTTAAAATTTAAGTTATCGATAATTGAAAGCTTTAAATTTAAATGGTGAAGTAAAATATTATTCTGAAATTTGTGCTCTCTCAGAAAATTAAAATCGCCCAAACATTTTTCAACACTAATACGAGTAGGCCCAATTTTGTACGTTTGGCTGGTTCTAGGCTAGTAAGTTCCAGCAAGCTGATTATATATTTAAATTATAGTGCTTATTAATTAAAAAGCTTAATTTAAAGAGCAAACCACAAGCTTTTAATTGTGTGGCTTTAATCATGTAATAACTTTTTCAACAGTGCTATTAAACAGAAACAGTGCTTTTAAATGTACTAAATTACCTTCTTAATGTAATAATCAGGTTAGAAAGTTCAGACAGTTTTAAAGGAAGAATGCGTTAGAAGTATATAGGTGAAGCATACATTTACATTAATGATTTTGTGACAAGAATCTTTAAATGTTATTCCAAACTACTAAAGCTTTAAGCGAGGGGAGCATCTAAAGCTTTAGTATTTGGTACAGATATTTAAGATTTGAACGTGAAAGCCACCATCAAAAAGCTCATTTCGTTTGTAAAAGCGCCCACTTTCAAGCTTAAAATCCATATTTATACAATAAAATAATTTCTAAACACTCTAACTGAAAGCTTTTAGATCTTATGAACAAAAATGTTGCTCTAAACTGATTTCACGTTTAATTCATTCGCCACAATTTAATGTGGAAATTGGCTAATGCATAATATTAAATTTTCGAATGATTCAAGGGATCAGAGTGTGGTATTTTAACAGTGTAGGGATTAGTTTACCTTTTGTCACCACTTATTGTTTAAACCTGAAAAATATTTTAAAATTATCTCATAGAAGCAAGTGAATAATTCTTTTAATGATTTAAAATTAAAATCAAGTTGGTGCGAACTATCTAACAAATTAAAAATAAAAGCTTATCCAGTATTAATGGTACAAGAATCAGCTCGTAATTAGCGTTCCCTGGAACTGTTTTTTCATTTTAATAATTTGATACAATGATCAAAAAAAATTAATAAATTATCAACAATAGTGATACAATTCAATAATTTATGTATCAATATTTTGAAAAAAAAATCAATTTTTTATAGTTTTCTACTAAGAAAACGCTAAAAACAATACGATATTGTTATAAACAAATATAGCAAACGAAATAATTTGCCGAATTGATTACATTATATTCCTATCTTAATCTTCTTCGATTATATACAAGAAAATTGAAATCGGAAGTTGATCAACACGATCAACATGATCAACATTCAATTTTTTTATTCTTCTTTTCTATACAGAATTTTTCCCTGATAACGGGATTTCGGTGAATTGTAAATTCGAGGAATTGTGTATTCGTGAAATTGTGTTTCTATGAAATGTTGTTCTGTGAATTGTTTTCGATGAATTGTTGTTCTTTCAATTGTTTAATCGATGAATTGTTTTTCTAGCAATTTTCGGGTTACCATATTAAGTTATGTTAGAGGAAATGTTTTTAACGGAGAACAAGGAATTGCATTATCTGGGGCGCCTACAGGTATTGCAGCTACACTTTTAGCTGGTGGTAGGACCATACATTCACTATACATTCAAGATTCCCTTAAGTACCGATGAGATAATATTTTCAAGTATGACAAATCGAAGTTCTGACTGGAAAACAATTAAAAAAGCAAAACTAATCTTATTAGATAAATGCTCAATGTGTCATAAAAAAACGTTTTTAGCGATTGATAGATATATTATTAAGTGATATAATGCAAATTGATAGCCCAATGGGGGGCAAAGTATTTGTTATGGGTGGTGATTTTCGTCAAACCCTACCAGTAATTCGTCATGGGATTCGATCTGACGCCATTTATTCATGCCTCAAAACTTGCGAATTATGGACTCAATTTAAAATATGTCACCTTAAAACCAATATGAGAGTTCGTAATGACAACGGTTTTTCAAATTGGTTGCTAGACGTTGGTGAAGGTAAAATTAGAACAGCACCACTTCTAGGAGAAAATATAATTGTAATGGATTTCTACGTCGACAATGTCAACAATGTGGGCAACGTCGATAATGTAGACAACCTCTAGAATGGTGATTTATTAAACTATTTAGTTCAAAACTACAGTGATCCTATTTTTGTAATGTGAATTTGATACTTTGATGGGACTGTAAAAATTATATGTAGAATAAATGTTTCGGATTTATGAGTAATATCTGATAATATCGAGAAGCTGTTAGATACTTTATACAACAATATATGAATCAATGAAATTGTACAAATCTAAATCTTTTCTAGTGGTATATATCTGCAAATGCCAACTTATGATTAAAAAGTAATATTGGGTTCGTATTGTTGGGTATTGAGTACTCGGGTACTCTCACTTCTAGTTTTTTGAGTACCCGAATACCCGTGTAATTACGACGGGTATCTCTGAACCGTGTTTTTAAATTGAACAGCTTTTAATACGTTTATATCCGAGTCAAAATAATAAAGGAATGACCGTAGACAACACAAAATTTTCTGATTTGGTGTTTGAATTAACCCTCATTCAAACTTCGAATAGAAAATTTAAATGTTGAGAGAGCCATTAATTGTACCAAATTAAAATAATGGTGGTACATACGAAATCAAATATTGGAAAATTTAGAACTATGGTTCTTCTAAAAAATTCAACATCAACAGCCAACGAATAGGTTTTCATTTTTAGTGGCGAAAAATATATTTACAACAAATAAAAGTCGTTAGGCGTTTCTCGCTCAGATCGGTGTGGGCAGTTTGTTTGCTGTTCGTTAGTTCCTTATCAGATTGATAAGATCTAATTTTTCGATTTGCCAAAATCTCCACCGATTTCTCAGATTGATTTTAGTTTTATTAACTCATGTAGTAATGTGAAACGCACATGCGTCTAAATTTCTAAATTTTTTGCAATTTCTTTGCGCGCAACTAGAGATCTTGATTATGCTTTAGAAAAGATTTCACGTATAGTAAAGTTAATTTTAGACGAAAAATTTATAAATGCGAACTCAAAATGTCTTAGCCAAAATATGTCAATCAAGTAACGCGTTCCTTCCATACGCAGCTGATTTGCGGTTGTCGTTGGCAATGAATATGCCTGTCAACTCAAAAAATACGAAGACGTGTTAAAAATCACGTGACTTTATCACCCAAACGTGTCTAGACGGAGGTTAATTTTTCGTGCTCACCAAATATTTTAGATTTTTCAAGAAACGATTACTCTCTGTCAATTGCGAAATTTTTAGAGCTGTTAAAACTAGCAATTGAGAATAATTTAAAATTCTAAAATCCATCTGGATGTAATTTATACAAAGTTCTTTTATATTATCTCGTTCAAATCCTTGCTAAAATCTTACGCAATTTTTACTACGCTTATATTAGGTCACTTTCTAATCAATTTTTCAACCACTTGCGATAGTCCAATTGAGCTGAAATTTAGCCTTTTAGGCCGAAAAAATGCTAGAATCTTGTATTGTCATCGGAGTTAATCCTGCATGCAAAATTTCAACTCAATTGGACTATCGCAAGTGGTTGAAAAATTGATTACAAGATTTGACAAAGACTTATAAAAGTTGGCTATAATAAAGAACAATCATATGACATAGTGCTCTCGGATCGCACAAATGTTAACATGGTCGAAAAATTGATTGCAAATTTCGATGACTAAAAAGTAGAAAATAAATGTATTTAAAAAAACTTTTTAATAAACCACGCTTATATTTGCTTTGAAAAGGCTTTGAAAAGTAGAAAATAAAATTTTTCTTCCTTACACCTATCAAGGTATATTTATAACAAGTAAAAATTTAAGAAGAACAAGAAGAAATATAAGCGTGGGGCGCTCCTTCTGAATGTATGTATATACATACTATCTCTCAATGTATCATTTTTACGTTAATACTGTTATGCTTTACGTTAATACTGTTATCAGAATAGACTGTTCCATTAGTGTTACTAAAAGACTTTACTAAGACTTTATTCGTGTGTCTAGTAGTCTTAAATTACTAATGCCGTAAAGGAGCGCCCCACGCTTATATTTTGAGTCATGTTAATTTTAAATTTCTACTTGTTATAAATATACCTTGATAAGAGTAAGGAAGAAACATTTTATTTTCTACTTTTCAAAGCAAATATAAGCGTTGTTTTTTAAAAGGTTTTTTTTAAATATATATTTTTATAATAAAAACACTATTCAAATGATTATTTAACTAATAATTTTCGTAATTCATGAAAATATGTAGTATGCCTATAAAAATACGTCCCATTTGATATATCACATGCCATAATCCAAATTAAAAATGTTAATCCATCATCCAGCATCTATATGGTCCAAGCGATTTTATCCAGAAATTTCTTTTCTCTGTTCTATTTCTACAAAACTCCACGAATTTTTGGTGAAAAAAAGTTTCATATATTTTTTGTATGCTAACTCTTCAAAATAAAATTTGTTACTTGGAAGTTTTGTGAAAAATCATCTGGACCAAAGATGCTTAGATCTGGATGGTGGATCAAAATTTTTAATTTGAGTCATGTGACATATCAAATCAAACGTATTTTTATAACCAATCTAGTGGTATAGATTTATTGATCAATTACGAAAATGATTATTTAATATTTTTAAATTTAAAAACTAAATTAAGATTAACATTTTAACGAAATAATATAAAACAGACTTTTCTAAATTACGTCCAGGTGGTTTTTAAGAAATTTAAATTGTTCTAAATTGTTAACTTTGACATCTCTAATAAATTTGCATTTGTCAGTGAGTAGAATCGTCTTGATATTCCTGAGATATTTGGTGAGCAACGGAAGATTAACCTCCTTGTAGACACGTATGTGTGATAAAATCATGTGGTGCACATATCAGAATTTTTTCATATACCTTCATTAACGCGGTCCTTTTATTAAACACAAAAAATAGGGCGTTGGAATTGAAAATGTTAAAATTATTGTAGGCTATTGATGTTGTTTACATTACGCTGACATTGTCTACATGACGATAAATATTGCCAGGTAATCTACGTAATACTTTACGTGTCGACAACCGCGTAGATGACTTGGCGTAGTCTACTTCACCCATCCCTGGTAATGGATTATTCCCGCTGCATCAAAGAAAATTTAATTACAAAAATATTTGGGTCTGAATTTACTCCGGATGATATCCATCTATACTCTATTCTACTCCATCTATACACTACATTGAAAATGAATGAAGATGTTTTAAATATACTGTAAGGTGATGTGAAAACATATAATAGTATAATAATAATAACAGTGTTAAAGGCCATTACTGGCCCCTTAATGAATCAACAATCTGGCTCCAACGGTTTCGATCCTGAGCTTGGTCTTCATACTGTCTTAGACAATCTGAAGAGGCCAAGTCGTTCTCTACATCGTGGAGCCATCGTCGCCTGCAACGACCTCTGCGCCTACCATATGGTGGCTCTCCTTTCAGAGATCGCTGCACAATTCGTTCCGGATCAGCACGCAGAACGTGACCGAGCCAGCGTACTCGCTGAGATCTAACTTCATGTACAATATCGGGGATCTTCATCAGATCTCTGATCTCGAAATTGTACAGAGCTCGGTATGTACCATCTATTTCGCGTTTAGGGCCGTAAATCACACGCATGATTCTTCTATCAAATGTAAGGAGCCATCTCTCGTACTCATCCGTCAGCGCCCAACTTTCACATCCAAACATAACAACGGACCTGATCAACGCTTTGTAAAGCTTCAGCTTCACGGCACTTGATAAGTGTTTAGATTTTAGCAGTGGCCTTAGAGGATACAAAGAACGACTGCCAGCTGCCAGCCGCACTTTAATATCCTCACCCACACTGTTATCGTGAGTGATAAGAGAGCCCAAATATTTGAACCTCCTCACTCCCTCAAACGTGTGGTGGCCACTACTAAAATCTGGAGTGCCATTGTCTCTAAAACCAGAGATCAGGTATTTCGTTTTGGACTCATTGATCTGGAGTCCAACAGAAGCTGAAAACTCTACAAGCGGATCAAGTATTTCTTTCACTCCGTTGCTATTCAGTCCAATCACGCATATGTCATCTGCATATGCAAGCACTTGATTGGACTGGCGATATAGGATGTTGCGCTGAGGTGTTTCAGTTTTACGAAAGAGGTACTCCAACATGAGATTAAAGAGTATCGGGGACAGAGCATCTCCCTGCCGAACACCCGAGTTAACTGCAAAAATTGTCGATAGCCTGTTCTCAACTTTAACACAGCATTGAGACTGCGTCACTGTCATCCTACACAGTCGTACCAATTTTGTTGGCATTCCTAGGTATTCCAGGGCAGACCACAAACTCTCTCGATTGATCGAGTCGTAGGCCTGCCGGAAATCCAGGAAAACCTGATGTACGGAGATGGATGTCTCATAATATTTAGATAGAGTCATCCGCAGCGAAAAGACCTGATCAGTGACTGATCGATTCGGACGAAATCCTCCCTGATAGTCACCAACCAAGCCCTCCGCCAGAGGAGTGATTCTATCCAATACAATGTATGACAGTAACTTTTATGATGTGCAAAGGAGAGCTATACCGCGATAATTCTCACACTTCAAGCGGTCTCCCTTCTTGAAGATGGGGCATATCGCGGCCACTTTCCATTCATCAGGCATAACTTCGGTTCGCCATACTAATCGAATAAGGTCGAAAAGACAGTTCCACAAAGTATCCCCTCCGAATATCAAGAGCTCCAAATTAATGCAGTCCACTCCAGGTGAGCGGTTTCGTTTCATTCTCTGCATGGCCTTAGTGAATTCCTCATGGGATGGCTCCTCAGTGCAAATCTCCGCAGACTGTTTTAGAGGTGGCTCAACAACAGTCTGTGACGCATGATGAACATCAAGCAGCTCAGTAAAGTGTCCACTCCATGCGTCAAGTACTGCGTCGATGTTGACACAGAGGTTTCCATCCCGGTCCCGAATGGCGGTTGACGAAGGCCTGAAAGTATGGTGCAATCCAGTAATTCCTTTAAAGAAATTACGTGAACTACGCTCATTGCTGAGTTGTTGTACTTTCAGAACCTCGGCCTTCCACCATTCTCGCTTCTTCCGTCTACAAATCCGCTTAGCTGCCCTTCTTGCAAGAGCTGCCTTGTTTTTCCTTGCGATTGTGAGACGTTGTTGCAATTCATTATGGGCTATATTTTGTTGCTCAACTGCAAGACGACACTCGTCATCAAACCAATCATTCTTGGGTCTGAGTTTCACTATACCTAAAGTCTGTTGAGCAGCACTGACAACCGAAGTTTTCAGTACCTCCCAGACAGAGTTCACGCAGTCAGACTGGTAATTAGCTCCCTCAATGTTGTCGCTGACAAGATCCTGATATCGTTTCTTTTGATCTTCATTTATCAGACCCTCACAGTCGAAACGTTCCATCCGTTTCGCTGTGTTCCCCGACCTGTACGAAAACTTCCACCGTAGCTTTGCAGCGACCAATATAATAGTATAGACTCTGTAAATGTAGATTCTACTGATCATGATTCGATACAACTATATCCGGTAGAATATATACATCAACTAACACCATCCGGAATGCCCCCACATATACTTAATTTGAAAGTAGGAGCCATAGTTATGTTGTTACGAAATTTGAATACTAAACAGGGGTTATGCAATGGTACTAGATTACTAATAAAAGAATTAATGAAAGACAATCTAATCTTCGTTGAGATTTTAACTGGTACATCAAAAGGAACATTTGCTTTTATACCGAGAATTACTCTTATTCCAACAGACACCGGTTTACCTATGCAAATTAAAAGAGTTCAATTTCCTTTACGATTAACTTTCGCTATGACAATCAATAAAGCCCAAGGTCAATCGTTTGATAAAGTCGGTATTTATTTACCACAGCCAGTTTTCTCGCATGGTCAGCTATATGTAGCTTTATCAAGAGCTACCAACAAGGAATAACTTTTTCTGAAAATAGAAAATACAAATAACCAGGGAGAATTGGAGCCGAAAAAAATCTATACTCTTAATTGTTTGTATTATAAGAAGTTCTTTAAATTGTTATAAATAAAGAAACTAAATTTTAAAAATAACATTCTGTATTTGTTTTTTTTTACTCTGTAATGTTCGAAAAAGGTTTAAAAATTTTGGCAAATTGGGGTACATTTCAATATCCATCATTCTATGCACATTTTGAAATAATTAACACGATCAACGGCGCTGAATTGACTGTTATTGGTGCTCTATAGCAATTTTGCAAAACGATTTATTATATTTTTTTATATTAACGCAAAATCACTATTTCAACATTTTATTAAAAGTCGCCGGAGGCGTCTCACCGCGTAGCGGGCTAGTAGAAATAGTAAATTATAAACGGACCTGTAGCTGCTAAACGCAAACTTCGAAAAAAGGACGCTAAACGGAAATTGCGAAACAGTTGAAACAACCTTGTTACTCAAAAAAAGCTCCATTATAAAACAAAACAAACGATTCAGAGCACTTTTTCGTGATCGCAGTTTCATGATCGAAAAAATCGTTTACGATAAAATAAAAATATATTTGACGTTTTGAAGTTTTTTGATCTGTAAGTATGTGTACCACGCAAAAAACGTAATACTAAGGATGAGTTCGTTTTGTTTAATTTTACTATTATATATTTTTTTGACTAACTATTTGTACATTAATCTCAATTCAAAGAGACAACAATGTAAGAAAAAATGTTAAAATTGTGTAAACGAAATTGTTTGTATTATTAATTTTTAATTCTAACCAGTTTCGAACAGGTTCCGTCTTAGAACTAAACTGGAACGAATAGTCTTTCCCAAAACCGGAGGGCAAAACAGAATTAAAAAATCTTTTGGAATTGATCAAAACAATCCATTTAATAAGTTGACGAAATGGTGTCTCGACCAAAACACTCTATAATTTAGAAATAAGTTCTATTGAATCAAGGTATATGGTATTTCCGTGCGGCTGGCCTAAATATTTTGTGATGGCAGCATAGTTTGTTTGTTTCGGCCTTTGATTGTCGTACCTCGTTTTTGTCCGATTCAAAAATTAATTCATCAAAAACAAAAAAAATGACAATTTACAAAAGGCGGAGTGATAACCACCGTGAAGTTTAGCATGTGAATGGTAAAAACAATGTGATTCATGAGAACGGTAAAAACAAGATGTTCAGCATGTGAATGGTAAAAACAATGTGATTACAGATACACTACCCCGCACCGCTTATCACGAAAAGGCTACAGTCGAGACTCACTTCGACTACTATACATCATCATCAAAGCACAAAAAGAAAATTTTGAACTTCAGAATCTGCTTTATAATAAGAATTTACCTTCTGGTTCTACCGGTCACCTATGAAACTAGAGCTTTGTAAACTAATTGGCCTCGAAATCGTCTACGAAACATCAATTGGAATCAATCGCCCATACATTGTTAAACCATTCCGTCAAACAATCTTAAACACTTTACACAACATTTCGTTTGGCCCAACCCTAACCCATTGAGCACAGTCCTATTTATCCTGCCACAAATCAAAAGTCCATCCACAACTCAATTCCATGGTCGAACGCTTCCATCGACAGCTCAAAGCTGCTCTAATGGCCAGAGGAAAAAACGATTCCTTGGACCTCAGAAATTCCTATGGTCTTACTTGGAATCCGAGCAACGTTGAAAGAAAACCTGAAGTGCTCACCAGCAGAATTTGTTTACGGTGAAGCCATCAAGCTAAACGAAACAAAAATATATGTTTGTTCCAAATCGCTCAACAACTGCAATTATATCTTCTTCATGGTTGATAATGTTCGTACTTGTTTACAAACACCATTCGATGGACTATACCTGGTTATACGGTAGTCACGCAATCAATTCATTGTTTTAATTAATGACAAACAACAGTCAAACTCGATCGATCTATTGAAATCGGCCAATTTAAAATTAAAAATATATAAATCAACATTTTGTATTGTCAGTAATCCCATTACACCACCAGTAACTTGAACGAACAGCACGCCATCATACATCGGTACAACTTGAATAAACATCTCGGAAGCATTCCGATTAAATCTTGTTTATTGCATATTGCGATATTCAAATATTCGGTAATTCTCCGTGTTCATTATTTACAACCCTTTAAACGTGGCCGGCATCTGGATTTCTCTATACCAATGACACTCAATCAGATACTAAGAAAGGTGTTGCTTGCTTAAGACATCAGAACGGTGGACATGGAAGTTATAACCTGCTAAGGAGTGTGTAACAACTCACCTCCGAAACAACTATAGCCCATAAAATAAATGGCGCTCAAGGTGTTGGGTGTAATCCTGCATGGAGCTGTCATTAGCACAGATCTTGGTGCAATAGTAGCAAACGATCGATTGAGATTTTGGAGCACTGATATGGAGAAGGGTTTCATGTGAACTGCGATTGATCACGAAACGCTCCGAAGCTCTATGAGAAAGCTGTCATAAACAATTTAATTCTGATTGTAAGTGATTGAGAATAAATGCATATAACCATGGAAATGATGTTATGACAATTTCAACCGCAGTGACACGAATAGGTCAAATTAGGTTGCAAATAAGGTTTGAGTTGAGGTTTGCAAATTAGCATTTTAACTTGAAGTATTAATTCGGTTTTGATAAACTCAAAATTCGAAAAGTTCGAAAAATTTCGAAAATCATTATCAGGTACACGATTCTGAAGATAAAATTTAAAATACAAATTATTAACTTTTGAAAATTTGAATTTATTGCGGTAATTTGTTTAATTTAAAAAAGCGTTTCTACAATTGCAAAACGTATTCAAAATTTGTAAATTTAGAAAAAATTTTGGAATATTTTTCAAATTTTAAAGTTTTATCAATCGAAATATGTAAAATTAACCCAAAATTTGTGAGATTTTACAAATTTTCGTGAATTTTTAAAATTTATCTAAAATTTCCGAAATAATACCAAAACTGTCACGTGCTAAAACTTATTAACAATTTATAGTACCCTGAGCATTTGAATCTTACAAAAATTTTCAAAATTAAGCAGAACCCAAATTTTGTAAAATGTATTCAATTTTAGAATATTTGGGTTCTTGATTTTGTCAGAATCATTTCATTTTGAAATATCAGAGATGCATTGAGAATTTAACCCACGATATTGAATTTATAGGAAACGTTCAAATTTTTCAAAAATTAAATAAAATCCAGAGTTTTCAAAATTGGGTTACGAATAGAATGATTATTTTAATTGTATTGATTCAAACGGTCAAAGATGAAACGTACGTATGTATTAATGGTGCAACGAAGATCTCAACTAATAAAACAAAAATTGATATTTTTGTAAATTCTGTTTCCAAATTTTAAAAACATGATACGAACTATTTTGCAGAAATAATAAAATTGGAAATGTTAAATTTTTAAAATTTGCATTACTCTAATTTTTACAATAGTTGAATTTAACAAATTAAGAGAAAGTTAATTTTCCGGTTATTTTTCAAATTTTGAATTTTAATTAAAATTAATTTTTGTTTTTGAGCCTGCACGCTGTCATAAAAAATCTCATCGGATTCCAGAACACCGCATTGAGCAATGAGTCAAACGAATTTTAAAAATTATAAGATTCAATTGGTGCGGGTTTGGGACCAAAAAATCTGCTAAGATTCATATTCTATACAACATAATTGTGCATTCATAATTGTATTCCATGCATGAAAATTTGCATGAAAAGCATCGAAAATAAAACTATTTTTTAATTAATTAAACTAAATGTAATATTTTATCAACGAAAACTATAAATTAACACCTATTTCGTTTATCATATTTTTTTTTAATTTTAAAATTTCATAACAAAAGCTAATCATTATAATGCATAAAGTTTATGTTCAAAATTATTTCCTCTTTTTTATTATAGCGAAAATGTGTAATATAAATTAAATTAAATTTTTATCGCTTTCAAACATTTTTTGTTTTCATTCATATTATTTAAAATAATTTCTTATTAAGCATATTTTCGTGCTATATAGGTACGTAAATTTTTTTTTTTGCACCCTACTTCTTTTTGTCTTCTAAGGTTTTTGTTGTATTTTTATAAATTATGAGCACACAGAAGAAAACTTTTAAATTGCATATTTTCTAAAGATAACATTCATTTTATGTATGTATATGTACATATAGAGATTGAAATTTAAATTCAACAATACGTAATTCTTTTAATTAATTTTCTTTTTTAAAGTACACACACACACACACACACACATAAAATAATGATTTTCTAAATTTTATTATTATCCAAATTAATAGTAGTAATAAAACTATATATAACAGTGATAAGGAAAGACACTTGTTTTATTCGGAAAATCCTCTTGTTGAATTTAAATTTTTAATTCGATTCAATTAAACAAATTATAGTTTTAACTATTTATACATTATAACGATAGAGATATACGCTTTGGTTTTTAAAAATTCCACGGATAGAAATTACCGAAAAAAAAATCGTATAATAATGAAAATTAAATTAAATTGCAATAAAAGCACACACAGAGCTTTTTATAATTTTTTTGGTATTTCGTGGCTCGTGATTTTTTTCTTATATTTAAGGTTGTATATTTTGTGTTGGTATTCCATCCTGTATGTGTGTACTCTCTATAATATTATACATTTCTGGTTGAAGAAGTTTTGAAAGATAAGAATTTTTTTGACACAGCACGTACAGATATTATAAATGAATGTTAATTAACATTTTTTTTTACGTTCATGTTCTTGAATCTATTTTATTTATTTCGTTTGAAGATTATTTTGATTATCCTTTTAATAACCAGAATAAATTTTGATTTTCTACCCAGCATACGTAAGTTTATGTATATATACGGAGGAAATTCATGGTAATCCAAGGATTTCTCTCGTTCCAAATACATAATACATTTTATTAAAATAGTATAGTTAAGTTTATTTGATGTAATCACATTAGGAGATTTAAATGGAATATGAAATAAGCAAATTGGTATTAATATTAATGCTCATTGCCATGCAATTTGTAGGTATATGCTTGAGTTGCTAAATATTTATATTTAGGATACCACTTTTTGGCTTTCTAGGTACAACAAATAATTTCTGAAGAGCTTAAAATGATTTAGCAGATTTGTAATTCTTGTGTCAAAAAACATCGGATACCAATGCCATTTATAAAAAGTAAAAATTGAATATCTACCGGTATTTCTTAGAATTTTGTAAGCTTCCCAAATAATATGTGTTTTTCTTTCAACTAACAAATAACTTTGAAACATAAAATCTACACAATTTTAAATTTTTCTAAATTTTATAAAGTTTAAAAAAATTCATAAAACTTCAAAATTTACAATTTTAAATTGAAAATTTGAAAATGTAACAGACAAAATGTAAATTGATAAAAAATTAAATTTTAAAATTTCTTAAAATGTATCCAATTTACAAACTCTTTTAATTTGAACTTAGATTCTAAAAAAAATTAGTTTCCTGTAGCTTTTAAATTTGTAAATAATATCTTAATAATTCTTATAATGCCATAATTTTAGAATTTAAATTTTTTAACTTTTGAACTAAAATTATTTTACAAATATCAGTCCATTAAATAAAGCTTCCTATCCAAAATTCTTAAAATTACCGTCTTTAATTATATGTTAAATTTAACAATAAATAAATGTTGTAAGCAAAATTAGAAATTTTTCTTGATTATTCCAAATTAATAAATGGAGAAAAAAACTCGAAAAATGTTTAAATTTATTTTTAATAAAATGTAACATTATAAAATTCGAATAATTAAAAAAGCTTGTTCATGACGTTCTATATATAAATAAAAGTGTTCAAATATAACATAAAATTATTTAAATCTTTTTTTAAAGATGTCTATAATAAACATGTAAAAGGTTTTTTTCATAAAAACTATTTAAACTTGAAAAATCCTTTAAATTTAAAATTGTTAATCGTCAAACTAGTCTTAAAAAATGTAAATAGAAAACACAATTTATTATAATATTTAATATAATTTATTATAAAATATATTTTTAAAATTCTGGTTTCATTATTTAAATTTTAAAATGAAAGTTCCAAACTGGAATTCGGTTAAAATATCACAAAATGTAAATATCAAAATATTCAAAATTCTTGATTTTTTTGCATATTAAAAATTTGGAAGTTATATTAAACCAATCGTTCTATATACGAATAATACAAAACTTCTAAAATGTTAAAACAATTAAAAATTAAATGATTGCATGCTTAACTTTAAAATGCAAATTTTTGTTCTAAATTTTGTTGAAAAACTAAATTCTTAAATTATTTTATTCAATCTGAAAATTGTTGGAAATATTAAAATTGCTCCAATAAACAAAGTTTAAATTTTAATTAAAAATATTGTTAAAAATTAAATTTTTATATTTCCGAGTTGGAGGGAAATTCTTAAAATTAGTATATGTTCTGTATTTGTTAAAATTAAAGTCAAATAAATTAGAAACATTTCATAGTACAACTTGTTTAAATTGTTTAAAAATTTAAAAAAATTTATTATTTAATTTTTTTTATTGAAAAAATGAAATAAAACTAATTTCTTTTTTGTTCAGATATCTCAAATATTCAAAATTTAAAAATTCAATTTGAAAAAAAAATTGCATATTCTTGGCTACTAAATTCCTGAAACCATCTGAAAACCTTAAAACCCCCTATGTTCTAACAATTATATATATTCGAGAAATGTTTAAATTTATTTCTAATAAATATAATGTTAAATTATTTAAAATCTATAAATATTATAGTTTAAATAGTTCAATTTGTTGATTTTAAATTTGGGAAATTCTGAAATTATTATTTTATAATCAAAACGCCAAACTGTAAAATTTGGTTATAATTTCACAAACATTTATATTCTAAATTTAAAAACTTAAAAATTTAAATTACTAGAACTTAACGATAAATTCTTAAAAATAGACACTAAATATGCAAAATCTTTCAAATTCAAAAATGGTATAATCGTCAACTACTTTTCAATATAATTAAATTCGAGTTCTAAATAATTAATTTCTACAATTAAAAAACCAAATTTATTAAATGATCAAATTAATAAAATTATTTTAAAATTCTGAAACTGTTTTCATAATTTAAATTTTAAAACCAAAATTCCAAACTGATACAATATCACAAAACTTAAAAATAAAAATATGCAAAATTCTTGATATTTTTAAAAAATTAAAAACTAATTATTTTTTTGGAACACCATATTTACATCATGAAATAATAATCATTTTTAAATTTCGATTTAAAAAAACTGTAAATTCTTGTAAATAAAAATTATTACAACTTGCAAAATCCTTTAAAATCAAACTGTTCACTTTGAAAATTGTTGAACTAATGTTATTTTGTAAATTTTAAAATAGTTTTAAAAAACATCACGCAAATAATCAAATTATTAGAATTGAATTGGAAATATTAACAAAGATTAAACTTTTAGAAAGAACTCAGTAATTCTTAAAATTATGGAAATTTCAAATTTAAAACCATAAAAATTGTGTAAATGAAATTTGAAAAGGGTTTTAAATATTACCAATCTGTAAATGGAATTCTTGTAATTCTCGTATTCTTCTCGTAAATGGAAACGAAAGTTTCCGAAAATTATTTTAATGTAATTTCAAAAGTAGAATTGCATATTTTTGACTACCAAATTCCTGAAACGATCTGAACTATTAAACAATTATAAAAATTCGAGATAAATTTAAAGTTATTTTTAAAAACAAATGTTAAATTATTTAAAACTTAGAGATAATAAATTTTAAAAAGTAACATTTTTACATTTGAAATTTATAAAATTGTGAAACCCTTTTTATCGTGTACATTTTAAAATCAACTCCAAACAGTGAAATTGAGCGTTTAGTATCTCAAAATTTAAAACAAATTGGAAAAAATTTAATAGTTTTATAAAATAAAAACATTAGATTATTGAAACTTAAACTCTAAACCATATCGTTCTTTACATAATTTAAAATTTCTAAAAATGTTAAAAAAATAAAAGTTAATTTTAAAATTTAAAATGCTTGTTTTTGAGTGTCGATAGTAAACTGTAAATTCTTAAAAATTAAATAAATTATGACAACTTGTAAAATCCTTTAAACTTAATTTAAAAAAACTTCTGTAAATGTTACTTATAAAATCAAATAAATTCTACAAGAAAAATTTGAACTATTTCATAGATATTACAAATCTATAAAAGTCAGTCTAAGATCATACAAATTGTTAAAAATATTTTTAAAGTTTTAACAAAATTATACTTCTTAAAGATTTATAATTGTAATTAAATTTCGCAATAAAACTTGCATATCCTTTGGATGCTAAATTTTTAAAATCATCTGAACATCTTAAAACCCCCTGTGTTCTAACAATTAAAAATATTCGATAGATGTTTAAATTTATTTTTAATAAAATGTTAAATTATATAAAATCAAGAAACAATAAATTTTTAAAATTGTAATTTTTTCATTTTCATCATTAAGTCAATTTTATAGGGTAGACGTTGACTGTATATAACCACGGCTTAATGGTTTATATTCCATCGTTGTAACATCATATTCCATCGTTGTGGAAATCACCAATTGTGTTAAGTATACCTCCACGTGGTAACACAGGGGCAACGATTTTAAACATCGGCTAAATACTAAATGCGAGTGCAATGCACTATAAATTAAGTTGCAATGGACACAACGAATGTGGAAACAATTACCCCAGGTGGCAGACCTGATTTTCAGGAAAAACCATCCTCATCAGAGGCCGACCCCAAGGATTCAGGGGGGGACCAGCTATTTATTGCATTACTAAAATCAGAAAAAATCCCAAGATACGTTTAGGAATTATTATACGAATGAGTGAAGCGTGAAGCAGAAATGGATAATAACCATCCTTTCCAAAAGAGTCAGGTTCTACCGAGATCGCCTAGGAGAGCATGTAGCACGTTCACCAGAAAATTAATAAAATAATACCTACAGAAAATGTGGAATTACCGAGAAATGATTTTCCAGAGAACAATAATTGTTCTAAAAAAGAAGAAAAGCTGTATCATGAATTGTGTAAGGTCAATGATGCATTAGTTGAATCTAACAATTTAAATAAGCAATTAAATGATACAATTGCTTGATTCTCCCCCTACCCAAAAAGCAATGGAACAAGAATACCATACGGATGAAGAAGAATTAGCTCACGAAACTGAGTGGATTAGAGTGAAAAGCCAGAGAGAAAAAAGGAGAAGGAATGATACACCTACTCCTCCTCAACTAAAATTACTAAAATAATCCAAAACAATTCAAAAAAAATACCTCCACCACCCCCAATAGTTATAGATGGAGTTAAAAACTATGATCTATTGTATGAGAAAATTAAAACAAGAACTAAAACAGATAAGTTTAATACAAAATCAAAATAAACTTAGCAGATGGTGAAACCTACAGAGAAATGACAAAAATGTTAAGCGACATTCTTGGCATACGTTTGAAAACAAACAAATCAGACCAATTAGGGTAATGTATAAAAATCTGCACTCTACATGTAAACCAAAAAAAATAATTGAGGACCTGAAAGGAAAAGGTTTTAATGAAGCATCAATTAAGCTAAAACGGAGAAGTAAGCAGCCTCTGAACATGTATATGCTGACATTCTGAATATTGAAAAAATACATCAAATCAAGTACATCTTGGGATGCAATGTCCTTATTGAGCCCCTATAAAGTTCTAGGCTTATTCCACAATGTAAAAAATGTCAAGCATATGGACATACTCAAAAATACTGTAACAAAGAACCCAGGTGTGTCAAATGTCCAGGTAAACACCATACTGGAGATTGTGTCAAACACATGATGTACAGCCTAGATGCGTACAATGTGGAGAATACCATCCTGCTAACTACAGAGGATGCAGTGTTGCTATTGAAGTGCAAAATATCAAAAATAAAAACATACATGCTAAAAATACAAATGTAATAAAGAAGCAAACTGTTGGAATAAACAGGCCTGAACCATTTAAAGGAGAGTTAAGGCATAACGCGTTGATAGCCTCTCAAGCAGAAGTGGGCAAAAAAACTTACGTTCAAGTAATGATGAGTAACGAAAACAAACAAAAAACCCCTCAAACTGACGACAAATATCAAACGCTTAAGCTGATATTAAGCAAACTTAATACTTTTGATCAGCGGTTACAAGACTAGAATACAGCACTAAGGGAGCCATCCCTAAGCAAAACCATTTCTAACGACTTAAGAATTTTATGCTGGAATGCCAATGGACTCCAGCAACATCAAAGGGATTGCAAATAGTTCTGGATGCAGAGAAAATCGATGTCTGTCTCATCTCTGAAACTCACTTCACTAGGCAATCAATTATCAAATTTAGAAATTTTAAAACATATCCCACTATTCACCCGGGAAATACTGCCAAGGGAGGTTGTGCTGTTATAATTAGAAATAGTATTAATCACTTCGAGGAATTAAAATATAAAACAGAACAAATACAAGCAACAGCTGTTAATATCAAGACCAAAAATAACTCTATTAGTGTTATTGGAATTTACTGCCCACCGAAATACTCTCTAAAAGAAAAAGATTATCTTGAATTTTTCAGTAAACTAGGGAAAAGATTTGTAATTGGAGGAGATTTTAATGCAAAAAATATCCACTGGGGTTCTAGACTAACAACAACCAAAGGGAAAGAACTCCTCAATGCTATCAGAAAATACGGTTGTGAAGCCTTATCAAATGGTAACCTGACCTACTGGCCAACTGTAAATTATATACATATAGATGAAATTCTTGACTTAAGCTCTGATCACTCCCCAATACTTTTGACATTAAGTGAAAGGATCATTAAAAAAAAGCTATCCTAGTTAAGTAAATAAGCACACAAATTGGGAATACTTTAGACTGTCTTTAGAAAGAAAAATTAACTTAATGGTTCCGCTAAGGAGTGGGGCACAATTAGAAAAAGAAGTTCACAAGTTTATTTGTGACATATGGCAGTCAGCTTGGGAAAACACCAATGAAGTTAAAAAGAAAATTAAGGGGAACAACTACCCTAGAGAAATTAGAGAGCTCTTGGCAGAAAAAAGAAGGGCAAGGAGAATTTAGCAGCAAACTAGAGCCCCTCAAGATAAAACTAAGCTAAACCATCTGGCTCAGCTACTTAAAAGGGAAACCAAAGATCTGCAAGACGAATCTATCAGTAACCACCTCAGAAAATTATCTAATGATACTAGTACTGATTATTCTCTCTGGAGAGCAACCAGAAGATTTAAAAGGCCAATAATGCAGATTCCTCCAATCAGAACAGAAGATAACAAATGAGCCAGAAATGACGAAGATAAAGTACGAAATTTTGCTGAATACCTGGAAAAAATATTTGAACCACATGATGACCGATCATTGGAAGCCGAAATAATAACTGGAGAGGTTGTACAGGAAAGTGAAGAAATCCTACGAGCAACACCAAAAGAAGTCATGTATGAGATAAAAACAAATATGAATCCGAAAAAAGGGCCAGGTTATGACCTTATTACAGCAGAAATTTTAAAAGAACTACCAAGGAAAGCTTTATTAAAGCTCACCAATATTATAAATGCCGCCTTTCGATTGAAATATGAACCCAGCCTCTGGAAAATTGCAGAAGTAATTATGATTCCTAAACATGGGAAACCAACACACAAAACTGGCTCTTACAGGCCAATATCGTTATTACCAGTTAAGTCTAAACTCTCTGAGAAATTATTAGTAAAAAGGCTAAATCCGATCATTAGATCAAGTACACAGAATAACTAATATTATTGAAAGAGCATTAGAGGAGAAAAAAGTCTGCTCAACGATATTCTTAGACGTTGCACAGGCCTTTGATAAAGTTAGGCACTGTACTACCAATGCAATTCACTACAATATTAGAATCATACTTGAAAGATAGAGAGAGAGATTCTTTAGAGTAAAATTAGACGATTCCTATTCTGAATTGAAAGAAATCAAGGCAGGAGTACCGCAGGGCAGTGTATTAGGTCCGGTCCTATACTTATTGTACACTAATGATCTCCCTATATTAGAAAATAACACTGTGGCGACATTTGTTGATGACACGGCAATCTTAGCTGTTGGAAATAGCAACGAAGAATCCTTTTGTGCTGGTGTAATTGCCAGTGTAAACAGCGTATGCTGATCTAAAATCCACAATAACGATGTGGTTTAATTCAATTTATCAGACACTATGGAACACCAGTGGGAAGAAGCCATAGATTAATACAACATAGTAAATTAAGTTAGAATAAAATTGCTCATTAGTCCAGGTGACTAGATTGTAATAATTGTTTATTTAAAATATTTAAATAAAATTAAAATAAAAAAAAAAAAAAAAAAATTTTAATTTAGTAAACCAAAAAAGTAAATTCCTAAATCTGTTAAATTAGATTACAACTTCACAAAAATTAAAACTAAACATATGCTAAATTCTTAATTTTTAAGAAAAACTTTTGTATGCAACTATAAAACTGAATTAATTATTAAAGTTATTTTTAAATTCAGAAACGATCATTAAAATTTATGAATGAATGAGCTTGCAAAAGTTGATATTTTTAAACCTAGAAAACCTATAAGAAGTGTATAAATCCGGTGAAGCTTGAACTTCATGCGCCAAGTGTTCTGTCTAAAAGACACAAATATTTTTGAATTTGCGCGTATTAACCAATTTTATTTGCAAATTCTCAGTATTTGATTAATACAATACCATAGATTTGTTTGTCCAAATTGATGACCGCTGTAGACCAACAAATTTGGTGGAAATCACGCTTTAACTTAGTTTTTGACAGTCTTGTTCTCTCTTTTATACATTTCTATGGTTTTTTTTGAGAAACCAGCAAACAAACAAAAATTAGTGTAATTTAAAAAATGTAGAAGTATTTATTGATTTTATTCGCTCTTTAAGAAGATGGCAGAAATCACCTTACAGAAACATATTACATACAAATAGTTGTATTATACAGTAATTGACATATTTTCATAATGGACTTCCGCCGCTCAAATGGTTTTTACCAAATTGAAGACATTATTGGTGTTCGCTCCAATTTTAATCAATCCAAACTTCAAGAAGATGTTTACCATCCAGACTGATGCATCTGATACTGGAATTGGTGAGAGAATATTTAGCAGTGGTGTTGGCCATCGAGAAGTTTAGGCCTTATATTAAAAAGTGGTAACACACTGTGCTTCTCTGGTCTGGCCGTTTAAATTTGGGAAAGAAATCAAGTATTGTGTCAATGGCATCCACATGAGGTTATACATTTGCTCTATAATGGTTGCCCAGAATACCGAGCAGGGGTAAAAGTTCCCGATTATAACAATTAATTTTTTTTGTTAAATTCAAGGTAGAATTGTACTACGGAGTTGAAACGCGTGTTACAGACTTCTAAACGGATAGATTTCAACAAAATTTGAGTGAAATTTAAATATTAATTAAAACTCAAACATTGATTAGTAAATAATTTTTTGTTATATTTGATTGCGATTGAGTAGACTTTGAATATTTTGAGTGGAACTTTATTAGGTTAAATTTCGGGTGCAATTTGTACAATGAAGTTGAGTAAAATGTTAAATGCGATTTATAGATTATTTGAGTATAATTTAAATTATAAATATTTACTCATATTTTAGTTTGAATAGACTTCGAAGTATATATTTTTTGAGTAGATTTGCGTTAGTGAAATCCAATATGAATTTTGAGTCAAATTGGGAGTGCATTTAAAATTAGGTTTAATCGTATTTGTGTTTGAATAGTTTTTGAACTATCTTGAGTGGAATTTCTTAAGTAAAATTCTTAAGTAAAGAGTATTTTAACGTTTTAAGCAAATTTTGATAAAATTAGAACATGTGTTTAAATTTGAGTAATGGGATGAATTTGAGAATATACTTTGATTTTTATGGCAGTGCCGTCAATATCCCCCTATGTGCATTTAACTTACATCTATAATGCTTATAATAGGAAATAACGGTGACGCATGATGTGACTTAAATCTGCATACTCTATGCAATTTCGAACAGTTACTGACATATTTTCAGTCAGATATCCTATTTGGCAAGAGGCACTTTGTTACTGTTTAAGTAAAGATAACTTGTTTTAACAAAACCAATATTTTTCGATTTGATTATAATTTAGATTTTTTTTTATTTGGCAGTTGAGAGTGAATTCAACATTTTCTTTTAGAAAATGCAAGAAAATTTGGAAACTATGGAAAATTGTAGAATTATTACCATTTATAAGTTTAAACGGACAAAACTTCAGTTAACCAAGTAAATAGCAAGTTAGATTTGCAAATTGATTTGAATTATATCTACATCAGTCGATTCAAATTAGGTTACATGCATACCCAAACATTGATATTAATAAATTATCCCTTTCAAATCTTATAACCTTCATTACAAAAACAAAAATTTTAACTACCCTAATTAAGGTGTTCAACAGAAGAAAAAACAAATAACCAATTTAAACCAAAAACAAGACAGAGAATACCAAAAATCTTAACATCGCAAATCGGAAAAATATATTTCCGCACCTTTCCACATCAATTGCGTAAATAATAACGTAATTTAACGTAAAATTTTGTAATACCTCGTGTACCTATATATATATACGTATAAGAAGATTATAAACGAAACTTTTAACCCTTATCTTACAAAAAAAAAATATAATACGTGCCTCTCGGGCATATACTCGTATTTAATTTTTAATTCGCTTCTTAAAGTCAATTTAAAGAAATAAAATTTTTATTTATTTGCCGATTGTTATATTTACATACAACTTTGTGTACGCTGTATACAGATAAAAAAATTCGTTTTTAAAAAATATGACAACAACAACAACAAACTTTGCTCGTCATATGCATATATATATGTAATGTATGTGTAGCGCACAAAGACAATGTATTTTATATATGTACATAAAATATACATGTGCGAGAGCATATATATAGAAAATACATAAAGGTTATGTATTTAGATATGTATGTTATTCCTTTTGTTATGTTTTTAATGTAAAAATAATAAAATTGTATTTTCTTTACATATTTATGTTTATTTATATGCTTCTGTTTACTTTTATATGTACATACGTACATACATACATAAGTAACGGAATTTTCTTTTACTTATCTTTGTTTTCTTATATATATACAGACATACGAGTATATATCTATATGTATGTACGTACGTGTATAAAGTAATTATTTGAATGTTTATTTAATAAACAACAACAAACGTACATATTAATGCAATACATATACCGACGTAAACACACAAGGAAAATTAAAGTTATCGTTTTTCCAGGCAATTTTCAATTTATTTATTTAAAATAAATTTTTTGTATTTTATTAACGTTACACACATACATACATATAAGCTTATATTATGTATACATAACAAACGTAAGTGTTCAATTGTGTTAATTTATTTTATTTTCAATTAGGATATACTTTACATCGTTTCGTTGTGTGCTTTTTGTATATAGTGTGTATTTATGGATTAAAAAAGCTTTTTTATGGAATTAATTTACTTAATTTAATTTTATGTTTTATTTTTTTTTAAAGAAAATGGATATTATCAATAAGATAGTTAAATGAATGTTTTTATTACATAATTATATATTAACGAGTTGTTTTAAGTTAAATACAATTTAGATTTCAATTCAGACAGGGAAATCGGATCATAAAACTCAAACCGGAAATCGTAAGGTGCAATTGACGTGAATATTTACTATACGCACAAAAAATATGTAGGACATCGAATTAAATTTAAATTTAAACAAAATTTGTAAATCTAAATTCGAAATACACGGTGGCAAAAAGTACTCAAAAGATCAACCAATTTGTATCGAAATTATAGATTGTTTGCCAAATAAATAACACGATTCAGAGATTTCGCCATAAAGTGACTATATTATTTGGGAAGGGGATAAAACTTGCTTTTCTAATCTGGCCGTGTTATTCTATTAAACAGTCCGAACCTACTGCCTATCAGATCTTCAGATGGAGGACGGAAGTGATTTCAAAAATGTTTCTTTTATCTATTTTATACGAGTACATCAGATTTTGAATGATGCTTGTTTAATTTCATTGGACTAAAAATCTCCAATCATGACACTAACTATCGAAAAGCAATCACAGTTGCAGAGAAATTAGCAATTATTTGGCAATTGCTAGCAAGTGGTGATTTCTACCAAAGTTTAATACAACATCAATGTTCACGGCGAATGGTTTTTTCCTATGAAGTTTTCCAACTTGTATAGCGGAAAAGAAAAATGTTTGCAAACAATGTTATTTGAGGCAAAATATCTAGAACATGTTAGCCGAGCATGTTATTTTATTTTAAAATTTGCGAACATGTTCGCGTTGTTCTGGAGCAGTGATGGACATTGTCGCGTCATCTATTGTTTTCGATCCTCGACGTCTCGACCACCCGTAGATAACGTACACCACGCAGATACTGTAGACATCGTAGAACATTCGTAGAAAATGTCGATAATGTACGCGATTTATATAGAGTGACTTAGTGAACTAGCTCTAACCTGCAGGGGCCAGAATTTTTTTTTAGGTTTTTTTTTTTTTTTTTTTTATTAAAACGGTTGGAACCTACTAAGGTCCCGCACTCAATGCCACAATGGGCCCATGGTGCAAACCAAGAGGATCTATCCTAATTCGCAAGAGCGTACTGCACTCTTAGCAAACTGTAAAAGTTTGAACCAAGGAATGGATACTAGCTGATCTACGTTCAAAGATCCGGAAGAGAACACTTGTGATCTAGCTCCGACAAAGGCGGGACAGCTGCAGAGGTAGTGTAAGCAGTCGTCCACATCCTCTAGGCAGTCGTCACAAAGAGCGTCCTGTGCTAGTCCCATGCGTTGAAGATGAACCTTGAAACGTCCATGGCCGGTTATAAGTGCGACCAGAATTCTGAGTTGGTTCTTTTTTAGGGATAATGCATAATTAGTGAACCTCAGAATGGGTTCAATAATGAAATGTTTTGCCTTTCGACAACTAGGAGTAGAACGCCACTTCCGTCCCAGCTCAAGTAGAGCGAACTTCTTAATAGCGTCTTTGCCACCGTTGAAGGATAGAGGAATTGCTGGTTCGGGGCCAACAAAATTACTACGCGAGCCAGCTTTCGCTAGCAAGTCAGCAACCTCATTTCCCTCAACGCCACAATGAGCAGGCACCCACATTATCTTTACTCTCGTTTTAGAGCAAAGGAGATTAATGTAGTGCTTGCAATCTTTGACTAGTTTGGACCTAGTCAAAGGATTAATGAGGGTATTAAGCGCGGCTTTACTATCTGAGCAGATAGTAATATCCCTCCCTGAAACGTTAAATTTCAACGCTTCAATCGCACAATGGGTAAGTGCAATTAATTCAGCTTGAAAAACCGTGCAGTGTTTTCCCAGACTACCCGAGCATCTTAGCTCATATTGAGGACAATAAAATCCAAACCCTGCACTGACTTCCGAACGAGAGCCATCCGCAAAAAAAACTATCGACTCCGACAGCTGTCTAGAGAAATCGTGAGATAGCCACCATTCTCTCGCAGGAAAAACTACGGAGAATGAGTTGCTGAAGTTAAATTCAGGCAAAAGCCTGTCATTCACCATTTCCAGCTCAGGAATAAGTGATTTATACTTATTGAGAATCTGTCTATGCCCCGTACAAGTCCCGAACACATTCCATGCCCCAATGCACTTTAGTCGATAAGCAGCAGCACACGCTGTACTCAGAATGTGGGACTGCAATTCGGGCATATGTAGAATAGACTCCATGGCAAGAAGTGGAGCAGATGACATAGCCCCGGTTATAGTTCTACAGGCTGTCCTCTGCAATCCATCCAGTCTTGCTACCGAAGACGTCAGTTCCACAACCGGCCACCAAACAACTGAAGCATACGACAGTAAGGGTAAAACCAGTGATTTATAGATGAAAGACATCATTTTGGGGGTCAGACCCCAAGAATTGCCAAAGGCCCTTCTGCATTGCCAAAAAATAGCAATGGCCTTTTGCAGCTTATAATCAAGGTGAAACTTCCAGGAGAGTTTACCATCTAGAATGACACCTAGGTGTTTAACTTGCTCTGTCCTTGTAATCGCTCTACCAAAGAGAGTGGGAACAGACAAGTTAGCAATGTCTCTGCGCCTCGTAAAGAGGACCAGATCAGTCTTTGAGGGGTTGACGTACAGCCCCTTTTCAAGACACCAAGCTTCTACCATATTAAGGGAGTTCTGCGTCAGATCAGATAAGACGTTCAGGTGTTTACCAGAAACTGTCAAAACAAGATCATCCGCGTAGCTTTGCACGAAAAACCCAGATCGCTGCAATTTAACAAGTAGTTCATCGATAACCATGAGCCACAGCAAGGGTGAGAGAACCCCTCCTTGCGGGCAGCCCTTGGCTACTTTGACGGACACTGCTGAGCCATCCAGCTCCATCTCAATTATCCGAGACTTAAGCATGGAATCGATGAATTTAATAATGGTTTGGTCAATATTAAAATTGGTACAAGCACTTGTGATCGTGGAAAACGAAGTGCTATCAAAAGCTCCCGCAATGTCCAGGAAGGTACCTACTAGAAACTCTTTGTATTTAAGTGATCTTTCAATCCTAGTTACGAGTTCATGTAGAGCAGTTTCGCAGGACTTGCCAGCTCTGTAAGCATGTTGCATGTTACTGAGAGGGGAGATAGTTAAATAATTGTCTCTAATAAATCTGTCGATGATCCTCTCTAAAGCTTTTAGAAAAGTGGAGGTCAGACTAATGGGCCTAAAAGCCTTTGGGTCGGTATAATCCGACTTGCCAGCTTTAGGTATGAATACTACTCTACTCCTGCTCCAGGCGCGCGGTACCGTGCTAAAAGCAACGCAGGCCTGGAACAGACTGAGTAGGTAATTGCTGATGTGTAGAAAACCATGCTGTAATTCAGCTGGGAAAACTCCGTCCGGACCGCTCGATTTGAAAGGTGCAAACGAGAAAATACTCCAGCGTAAGACATCCGTGGTGATCAGCCTACGGGCCAAGTTCCAATCCGGCGTACCGATAAAAATGTCCGTTGGCTCGGAGGCAACCACATCCGAATCAACAATGTCACACCCAGGAAAGTGGACAGACATTAGTAGCTCGCCGACTTCTCGCCTGCACGAGGTTAGTTTACCGGAGGGTAGACGAAGATTATCGAGTCTACACGTATCATTCTTAGCCAGAGTTTTATTAAGTCTGGCGACGGCAGATAAGCTGTCAATTTCTTCACAAAAGTTTCTCCACGCAGTCCTGTGCGCGGATTTTAGGCTTTTTTTATAAGCCTTTTGAGCTAATAAAAATAGATTCCAATCCGAAATGAGATTCGTTGTTTTAGCTTTATTTTTAATTTTACGCACACTCTTTCTTAACTGTTTAAGTTCAGAACACCAGAAGGGTTTGTTACGCTTCTTCTGGTTGGCAATAAGAGGGCATGACTTTTCAAAAGCAGTCGAGATCGCTTTCGTTAGTGCAGTTGCCTGCAAATCAAGATCTGCGATTGACCTAATCTGGTTAGGCAGATCTAGGAGTGACACGAGCTCAAGGGAGAAAGTATCCCAATTCGTAAGTTTCCTATTGCGATAAGGTTTAACCGGTGGTCTTTTAAAGTTAATATTAAAAGAGATGCACCTGTGATCAGAGGTGAGAATATCATCCGTCACTCTCCAGTTTAGAACGAGGTCAACGATGGACATAGAGCACAAACTAATGTCAATCACTTCTTTGCGAACCGAGTTGACAAACGTGGGCTCACACCCAACATTGAGAACCTCTAACTCAGAGGAGTAAATGTAATTGAACAGTGAGGATCCTCTAATATTAGTATTAGAACTGCCCCAAATGGTATGGTGAGCGTTAGCATCACAACCAATCACAAGAGGTAGTTTGTTGACCCTACACCACCTTATAAGATTCACCATTTCCTCTGAAGGAGGGGGTGAGGTGGAATCATAGGGTAGATATGCTGATGCAATGACAAGTTTGAAACGTGAGTCAGCACACACGAGAGTGATCAGCACTGCCGTAAGATCAGCAGTGCTACATTCATTAATTAGAGTGGCATCAATAGCATTAGAAATAAAAATGCACGCTCTAGTTTTAAGGACAGCGGACTTATAGAAGATCCTGCCAAGCTTTGAGTTCAAACCAGAAACCGCACCATCAATAAGATACGGTTCCTGGATTAGACAAAAATCTGTATGCGATCTAGCAAGCAGTTCCCTCAACTCATAGGAAGCTGACTTGCTATGTTGCAAGTTGATCTGTTTTAATTCAAGCATGGACGCCATCATGAAGACCAGCTATAAAAAATAATAATAATAAACCCTACGGCCCTGAGATAACCCTGAAACGGATCCTCTCAAGGACATATTGAAGTGACGCACCAGACCCGATAATGTGCTCGAAGGACTTCAGGTCAACCCTGATCACAATTGATTGGCGGTTAGCCTCTCGCTTGCATCGGATAACCTTCCATCCTGTAGTCGACACATTCGGATTCATAATGCCGATGTTAGTAATTACTACACTCGGATTCTCTGGTGGCCCGGGAATCCATGAGTGCAGTATAAGCGGTTTCGGAGGCTCCCCAACCGAAAGTTGGCAACCCTCCCAGACGTCCTTGATCCTGCCGATCTCTCCACAGAACCAAACGTACGTCTCATCATTACTAGCCTTGCAGATGATGACACCATCCGCCAGGTAACAACCCAGCAGTTGCGGAACAAAGCCGGAAGATTTCGCCGCGTCGAGAATGCGACGACCAAGCTCTTTTCGGAAAATTTGCAGTTTTTCCTCATTCAAGGCGATGGTCTGGTTTAGTTCTCGCACGCAAAATTTTTTTACAGTAGAATCGGTTACCGTTTCAGCGTACGTGCGCGCCTTTTTAGTGGCCATTTCTGGCGTAGTGCCCGAAACTGAGCTCGGCCTTTTGGGTGTTCCCGATGCGTTATTGCACGACTCCTCGGAAACTACACCCAGAGCCAACCCGCTCAGCTTTTTTTTGTAAGTGCTGGCGCCGACGTTTGCCAAGTCGCTTATTTTTGCCACGATGGCTTGACTCCAGTATAGAGCCTTCATCGCCCGAAAGTAATAGGGCATTCTCCGAACCCGAGTTGATACTAGAGTTGAAACCGTCAGCACAAGTGGTGCTGAGGTCATCAAACTCCAACTCGGACTCATTGACAGTCCCCATAGTTCAGGTCCTAAGATGACGTTGGACTTAAAACATTGAATAGTGGCGATTGTGTAGTCTTTATCTTTGATTGTAGGTAACTACAAAATGTAAAAATTTCTAAGAAACTAGGGGATACAACGTTGATAAATAACCGTTTTTTTGTATAACTCACGTGTTTCGTTTTTTGTGTAACACGATGATTTGATTATTTAGCGAACGTTTTTTCTTTTTTTTATTAATTCACCAAGAAGTTTGTTATAAATTTTAACAAATACAAATGAATTTAAATACTTTTTGATTTTTTATATGTATTTGGCGTAAATCATACATTTTTGATTCGTTTCGACTGTGAACCGCGTGCAAAATACATTTTTGTTACGTTTGTACGATTTTATTGAAATTTACACAAATTTAGCAAACAAAATATTTCTTGTGTTTTACAAACTTTTATATAAAATATTGATTTTTTGCTCGTTTTTTTTTATTCACTACAAAAGCTTAAATGCACTAAAAATTATTTTATTATATAAAATCACCACATTCACAATTATTTTATATTAAAAATATATAAAAACTATTTTATTTTATTTGATTATAATAAATCACAGCTAAAAAAAATGATCAATTTGTTACAAAAGAAAAAACAGAAGAAAAATAATAAAAATTTCTCAACTTTTCACGGTCGTATTCGTATCGTGCGAAGCGAACTGTCAAACTAATAATTTTTAGGTTTAATGCGACTCGGGTGGGAGAGTTTTAGAATCTGTTTTAATGCATATAAATCTAAACAACTAATTTTGCATAACAATTGGGCAGATCTACAATAGACAGCTGAACTTTTAAATTTAGGAAAACAAAAAGCATCCTCGAAGCAACGGCGCTAGGTACGGTGTTAATACCGAGCAGAATACCGAGCAGAAAAGCGGGAAAAATGCCCGCTTTTAAAAATTGATATTCTTTAGACTTATTTGAATTTTAGTAAATTCAGTAAATTATATATTTTGAGTGGATTTTTTTAAGTGAAAATCAAGGTAGAATTGTACGAAGAAGTTGAGTTAAATGTTAAACGCGTTTATCCGACTTTTTAACGTATTGATTTCTACAAAATTTGAGTACAATTTATATTACAAATATTTACTCATATTTGATTTTGCGTTGAATTATAAATTTTGAGTGAAATTCGAGATAGAGTGCTATACTATGAATATGAGCTAAAATCTATAGTTGTTTTAGATTAATACGAGTGACAGTAAGGTAACATTTTCAACTTGGTTTAAACAAAACTTGAGTGCATTTTTATTTTATTTTTTTTTTTAAATGCTGCGAATGGTTTTATTCTATAATCTTTTTCGAAAAGAAACTAACAAGAATTATTCAAATCTTAAGCTAAAATTATTACATATTTAAAGTCTTAACCAATGTTAATACTTGTTATTAGTGTTAGAGATGTATCTCTAGTTTGGAGTAATGTTTCGAACTGAATTCTCTAATGGTTTGTTTAATAGTTTTAATACCAAGATCATCGTGTATGTTACTATTTCAAATGTACCACGGAGCATTGGTAATACTACGAAGTATTTTCCCTTGGGTTCGTTGCAACCAATACGTTTTGGAAATTTTTTTTTTTTTTTATTTGTTCCGACTGACTGCGCGATTCCGAAAACAAACAAACCCAAGTGCTCAAACTGCCATGAAGAGCACTCAGCCAGCTACCGTGGTTGTTTGGTAGCTAAGGAATTGAAAAAAAAGAGAAATGTAAATACGAAGCAAAATCAGAGGGGAAAACCCGAGTTACTTGCTACCTCAAAAACAGTTAAAGGTTTCACCTATTCTGATGCAGCAAAAACCGCATCTAGTGGCCCTGGTACTGTGGATATAGTGTGAAAGAAAATGATAATACGAATATGCTAAGCTTCATAGAAAGAATGATGTCCATGATGGATAAAATTACGTCAAGACTAGACAGCTTAGAAATCAGGTATGCTGTTAAGCATACAAACAACATGTCTTGTACGTCGAATAATGTTAGACAAAAAAATTAGAATTGTTACCTGGAATGCCAATGGTATTCTCAGCAAAAAGCTTGAGCTTGAACTGTTTCTTCATGTCCATAATATAGATATATGTTAGCTACATGGAAAAGTTGTCTACAACTAAAGAATCAAACTACTCGTTATGGAAAGCTACAAGTAATTTTTCATCTCCTTTATCTAGCACGGAGCTATTTAGTGTGCAGATGGCCAATTAAAAAGCCGGACCTGTAGCCGTGTACAAAATAGGGGGATACTGTTCACCTTTCAAAGGATAATAAATCCACTAGCAAAAATCGATTGGACTAATAAAATATAGATGATGATTGCGTAGGATCACATAATGTAATCATATAAATCTATAACTTGGACTCATTTCTTTGTTTTGGGAAGCAGCAAATCAACGCACCTTATAACAAGATGGAACATATTATTCTCAATAAGTTTTCACATACACTACAATCAAATCCTGTAACACTTTGTACTGATTTGACATGCATAGATCGAATATTTACCAATGTGATCCCAAAACTCTTTTAGATACTGGTTAAACAAGACGTCAAGTAGGCCCATTCCTTTAAATTGAATTGCTTCATATACTTTACTAATCGATTACGTATAATGTATTTAAATAACGGCTTCCCGAAATTTAGTAATTAAGCTTTCAAAATATATATCATACTACCAAATTAAAAGCTTTTAAAATATTATACAAAAATTTAATCTTGCACTCTTATGTTGATAAAAGCTGTCTGATAATAGATTTAGTGTTTAACATAGAGCTTTTTGATTCCCCAATTAATACATATAAAAGCTCAGTTAATAATATAATTTTTAAAAGCAATTGAAAATTTAATTATTAAAAATGATTTTACAAAAATTAAAGCAAAACGCTAGCATTAAAAGTTTGAAAATAAAAATCTTCATGCGATTAGAATTTTTGGAATATTCTGATTTAAAATTTTTAAAAATTTTACGATTTAAGTACAATTCTGGTTGAAAGTCTACTAATCTTTTATATGTTCTGATTATTGAGTTTCATTGAACACAGCTTATTAAAACCACTTTAATACAAAAGCTCAACTAATAAAATATTTTTGTGAATAAAGAGTTTCTAATTATTACAGAAATTTTTGGATTATTCTAATTTCCAAATTCTATCTTGTCAACATGACGGCAATAAAAAATACTAATTTGGAAAATAAAGTCGTCTAAATGAATAACGAAAATAAAAGTAGGTTTAAAAGCTCTCAGATAAATTTTATTAATATTTTACACGTGTAGACAATACTTTGATTACGTCTCGTAAACTATATGACACAGCACTAGTTTTAATATTTACCTAAACCAGTAATGATAAAAAATGGTCTTGCCCAATAAATATCGCATTGGCATGGACGCTCTATTACACCTTCCTAAAAAATCTTGGCTCATAATTAATTTTTCGATTATCCCGGAGCTGCTTGAATAACAAATACATACGTCAGCTTTTTTCACATTGCATGAAGACTTGTGGCCGCAATATTCCAACATCATAACTTAAGTATAAGTATACATATCCGAGCTGCGACGTTTGGATCGGGAGGTACCGAGTGCTATTTTCAATAGAAGAATTTAAACGAAAACGACAATTCACCGAAATCAACAATTCGTACCGAATTCTTTGATGAAACGCGGATTCTAAAAAGACTTTTGGATGCAGCTAATAGAATATGGCCAACTGGAACGGAAGTTGAGCAATTCTTGACTGATTATGGTGAAACTTGGCAAATTGAATTGTAAAATGATTTAAGGATAAAATTCTGGAATATGACCATCTGAAACGGAACTAGGCCAATCCTTGGCGGAGTATCATGAAACTTGGCAAAGTGAATTATAAATGGGGATTATAAAATGATTTTTGGATAAAGTTCTGAACTAGACTAATCATCTGCCGATTATCATAAAACTGAACGTGTTGAATGAAGTTAAGAATTGTCGTTTTCGGTGTATTGTCGTTATCGATGAATTGCGTTTTCGGTAAATTGAGTTTTTCAGTGAATTGTCGTTTTCGGTGGATTATCCTTTTCATTGAAGTGTCGTTTGCGGTAAATTGTCGTTTTCGGTGAATTATTTTCGGGTGAATTAATCTTCTGTGAATTATCGTAAAACCATCATTCATGTGATAGTACAGGCATGGAACTATGCAGCGTGCAGATGGCCAGTTAAAAGACGGATCTGTGGCCATGTACAAAGCAGGGCTACTGTTCAGCTTTCAAGGGACAAAAAATCCACTAGCCGAACAGTCTCTAATTATTGTATGTATGTATTGGTTTTTATTAAAAAATTAAAAAATTATTTCTGGCCAAAAGCACAACAGCCCTTATTTGGGCCTGAATTTTTTTTTCTTTCAATTGGATTCATTTCATTTAAAGTAGCATAAAATGTGGTGGTCGCAGTGCTAAGATTTGGTTTAATTAAAATACGGTATCATTTGAAAACGGATTTCCCATTAGGATACGATTTGCAAGCATATAAGAGTATTAAAAATTTATCTTGAAAATGTTTTCCCAATTTAATTTAACAAAAATATTTTGCTATTTAAATCTGGACATCACAGCTCTACATAAATTGTTCAAGATGCTTATCTGACGTATCACTACTGTATCCCAACCATACTTGCAATACAGGTGTCGTCATTGTTGTTCAAAATGATTGAAGAGCGAGAATATAAAACT
This sequence comes from Tipula unca, assembly GCA_951394425.1. Taxonomy (NCBI): domain Eukaryota; kingdom Metazoa; phylum Arthropoda; class Insecta; order Diptera; family Tipulidae; genus Tipula; species Tipula unca. Next base: position 103,297,578 of record OX596382.1, on the reverse strand, counting down.
CGAAATTTAGAGCCTCTAATATACGGGTTCAAAATATTTGTCGGTGCAGTTACTAAGTCGTTTTATATCCTATATTTATGTAACAATCAAATCCATATTATATTCTCATGCCCATACCAAATTTAACCTACCTGTATATAGCACATGCAAAGTTCAACTAAAAACTTTACACAAAATGTAAAAAAAAAAACTTATATGATTTATGTCTTTGGTCAAATGTTGAAATAAACTAAAAGTTTGTACATTAATTTTAATGTTGATTGATGAAAATTTACAAAAACAAATAAAAACACGAGCAACCGAAAACGAAAATTGTTTGTCAGAATGTTATTTAATTTCATTTTTATTTTATATATTTTATTAAATTTAATTTAATTTTCCGTTTTTTTTTAACATTTATTTATTTTATTTTATTTTTGTATATGTCATGTTACAAAAAACGAAAAAAGCTCTCAAAGCACAGATGTAACTGACACTTTCGCATTTCGGACAAAAACAAATAACATAAATTTTTTTTTTTTGTATTTTTGTTTAATTTTATTTATTTTTTATTTTAAAAATTGGACGAGACCGGATATATGCGCGTACGAGTATGTTGAGATATTAATTACGAAATTCATTTAGTTATGTCACTCGTTTGATTTATTTAGAATTTTATAAATTTTATGCAAATTATTATATCTAAAACTAAATTTTGTAATGGTTTTGCGAACATATGTACAGTGACGGAATTAAATTGTGATCGTATAACTACTGTCTAAGGTAACATTTCAACTAAAATCTACAAATGATAGCAACTTGAATTATTTCGTGTCAATAGATGCATTCGAACCTAGTAGATAGCCGCAAAGAGTATGATAACGGATAGTCAGCGTCCTAAATGATTGAACTTCAAAGTTATGAAACATGGTATGATAGCAAAGCAAGTAAACCTGAAATCACCGGGCTTGGAACCGTCATTACTTACAGCTCTCACTCATAATATTTAATACTAAAAATTTCCCACTTTGATTTTAAAACAATGCAAGGAACATTAAAATAAAATAACTAAATGTGTGTGGTAGGGTTGAACAAAATAAAAAAAATTATCAACTTTTTATCGTGTTTATGTAAAATTATTGTCAATTAAACAACGGGTTTGGATAAATCGATTAACCGATTATCGATGTGTGTCAAGTTATCCCAGAATTCCATTCCCAGAAATATTAAAAATGTTCATCAGCCAATAATATTCACATCACATCGTAGTGGTAATTCGATGAAGACCACCCTTATGTTGTAATTGGAATTTGAAATATGACTGTCTGAAGCTATAATGCCAATTTATTCGTACGACAGGAAATATTGATAAGCAACAATGTTGTTTACATATTTTTAGAATGATCATATCAAAATTTGGGATGATATTCAAAATTCTGAAGTGAGATGATAATAATGTAGACCTGAAGAACATTTTTATTTTTAATGGGATGAAAGTCTGGAATAACTTCATTCACTTTATTGCAATCCCTATATAGATGTGGTTGAAAGTTTTCATTTTGGTAATCATTTCTTAAATTGATGTGACTATCCAGAAAAAAATTATCTTTCCAGATTTGTGTATGTTAACTATAGTAAACTGTCTCATATATTTTGATTTTGTTGTCAGTGGTTTTAAGAGTTGTACTGTAGAATTATGTTGAGACTTGTATATTGGCAGTAATAGAAATGTTCGGAACCCATGGACACAAAACTTTTCAACTAAAACATTCGAATTTTCTTGTTTCCATTGTTCGTTTGGTACGGTCTATGTTTTATTACAAACAAATGTGTTGCCAGATGATAAACCTGAGTTTCAATTTGTTAATTTAAATTTGAGACTACGAATCCATTTTAAAAATTTGGCGGTAATTCCATTTTTGAAGGTCGTATGTAGTGAGCGTATAAATTTAGTATCTAGAAATTGGTAGAAAGTTTTGTACAAGTTCTGAGCAGTTACGCCTAAATTTCGATCATACTAAATGCGTGTTTCTCTAATGTTATAGTTGTGAGGTTAAGTACTACAACAATGTGCAACAAACAAAAAGAGTTTAGACATGTACGGAAGTTCATCAATGCTTTCGTTTATGTACTGAATCTGGCGTAAATCTCATGATATATGGTAACATGGCGGTTTTTAACGTGTTTTAGAGTTTTGTTTCAATGTGACCAACTTTTATTAATTAATTTTACCAACACACTTTAATGCTTACGTCATATTAGCGTAGCTAAAAGGAGGTTTGAACTAATGTGATCTATCTCTCCTATAGAGATTCATTAATAATCGTTATATCTTGACAAGTCATCCATGCGGCATGTTGAATCAACTATAACCTGTATAACTTTCTCTTTTGGCCGCTTTATTGCAGTCTGTGGTTGGTCCCTATGAAATTCATCTCTTGAAACAGATATTTTACCGAACGATTTTATAATTCTGTCGGCAAACATGGTAGTCCACAGTGAATTCAAATCGTTGGCTTGTTATTAGCAAAGTCAGTATAAAGCTTTAAGCAAGTTATTTATTGACTATTTTTTATTCTTCAAAATATGAAAGCTGAGGATTAATAACCAAACAGTTCAAACTGAATCGGCTTGTTGTAAGAGTACTCTAGTAATAAAAGCATCTTCATGGGGTGTAGCCTCCTTTTTAAATTAGTGTTCCCCGATTACCAGTTCCAGTTATCTAGATGTACAGTGAATGTTTACTATTTTACGCCATTCATGTACAAAGCTAATATTGCTGCAATTGTTGGTCTGCTGTATAAGTCAAATATAGTTACCAAACCAATTCAATTCATCATATTCTTTTTTGTTGTTATAGGTAAATATTGTCGGTAGCTGTGTTTAAATTTTGTTTGTAAGTGTGTTTAGGGCAAACTTTACCTAAAGCAGTCCATATATAAAAATGCTACTGAGCATTTTGAGAGTGTTTGCAGAGATCATGTGGAATTTTTTGAATCTGTTCGTTGAAAATTTTTTAAACATTACGCCATTTCAATTTAATTAGCTGAATTTTAGGTGTAACCCCGTTCGAAAGTTGATAATTTCATTAAATATTTGGTTTTAGTTACTGGAATTAGTTTCACATTTTTCAATAAATTCGTGCTGCTTTAGACAGTCAGGTGATATCTTTTAACCTTCGTTGTTAAAAGTTAAATTTCAACCCAATGTCCACTGATACACTGACATCTTATATGGCTTATTTTGTTTATTTTGAAATATGAAATGAGAGTCGACCGTTACACTCTAGTCTTGAGTTCATATCAAATTCAACCCTTGAAACAGATACATTATTATTATTATCAAAATTGGTTGGAGCCCACGAGGATTCCGCACTCAATGCCACAAAGCCCCATGATGCAAACCAATGATTCTATCCCAATTCCAAACGAGCACTGCTGTCTTCGCAAACTGAACAAGTTTAGACAAAGGCACAGAGGACAACTAACTATAATCTAAATTTAAAGACTCAAACTGTAATACTTGAAATCGAATAGAACTGAGAGCAACTGACAACTGCTCACGAAGTTAGGCCGGTCATCATCTTCCTCTAGATGATCTTTAAAACGGCCATGTCTCGTAAGAATCGCTGTGAAGATTCATAACTGTTTCAATTTTAAAGATTAAACATAGTTCGTTGACCTCAAATTGAGCTCCTTAATGAAGTACTTCGTCTTACGACAGCTAATAATCTCAAGCCACTGCAACGTTAGGTCTTTCATAGCGTAATCCTTATAGCTATCTTCCCGTAGTTGAAAGATAAAGGAACCGCTGGTTCAGAACGAGTTAAAGTAAATTGGGAAACAGCTGTGGCTAAACAATCTTCGATCTCATTGCTTCCGCAGTCACAATGAGCCAGTATCCACATGACCATATCCACATGACCATAACTTTATTAGAACAAAGAAGGTTCATGAAATGTTTGCATTCCTTGAGAGTTTAGAAACAGTCAAGGGATTTCTTAAAAAGTTAAGTAAGCTTTACTATTGGCACACAGTAGAATATTTATGTTTCTAACATCAAAATTCAAAGCCTCAATAATGCTACGTGTCAGCGCTATTAGTTCCACCTGATAAACAGTACAATGATCCGTCCAAGGACAGTAGATTCCAAAACTTGCACAGAGGTTAGAACGAGAGCAAGAAAAAAAGACTATGGACTCATCTAATTTGTTGAAGAAACTCTTGCGAACTCCACAAATCTCTCGAAGGATAAACCACCGAGAAAGGATTTGAAAAATGGAATTTTTGGAACCTCAGGCGATATGCCGCAGAACATGCTGTGCCTAAAGAGTCGAGGGCATATAGCCCCAGTTATGAATCTTCAAGCAAGATTTTGCCGACCACTAGGCTTCGCTACAGAAGCCCTCAGGTCAACCGCACTGGCCACCACACAATATAAGCGGACGATAGTAGCGGTAGGGCCAGCGATTTATAAATAAAAGAAAGTATCCTAGGACTTAAACTCCAGGATTTCCCAAAAGGTCTTATATATTGCCAAAATATGGCATTTGATTTTTGAAGCTTGTATGTCTAGGCGATTCTTCCAGGAAAGTTTACTATCCAAGATAACACCAAGGTGTTCCACGTCAAACATTTAGTGATCGTTCTCCGAAAAATAGAGTGAACAGATAATTCAAGAGTACTCTTCCTTGTAAAGACAATTAAATCAATTTTAGAAGGATTGTGTGAAGACCCTTCTCGACACAAAAGGCCTCCACAATAGTTAAGGCATGCTGAACTAGGTCGGATAACGAACTGAGATATTTCCTTGAGACTGTCAAAAAAAGACCATCAGCGTAATTCTGTGCAAGGTAGCCAAATTACTGCAGCTTTACAAGTAACTCGTCAATGAACAAAACCCACAGCAGAGGTGGAAGCACACCTCCTTGAGGACAGCCTTTGGTGACCTTAACAGAAACTAAACCATTCATTGAGCATGGATGCAATCCATATGATAATGTGCGATCAATACCAAAATTGGTACAGGCGGAAGTGCCATTTACTAGCAAACGAACTGCTATCGAAAGCTCCCGCAATATGGAAAGTACCCACCAGAAACTACGTATTATTAAGGGTTTTTTCAATCCTGGTTTCAAGTTAATGTAGGGTGGTTTCACAGGACTTACCGACTCTGTAAGCGTGTTGCATGTTTCTGGGAAGGTGATTAGAAAATGGGCTCTTAATGAATATATCGACAATTCATTCCAGTGCTTCAAGAAAAGTTGAGGATAGACTAATAGAACGAAATGACTGAGGGATAAAAACAACTCTACTCCTGCTTCAAGAATTTTGGCCAGTGCTAAAAGCAATGCACACTTGAAAAAGGAGGAGCAAATGATTCTGAATTAGAGGAAAGCCCTGAGACTGTCCAAGACATCACGATTGATCAGATTGTGAGTCATATTCCAATCGGGACTTGCAACAGACGTCTTAATGAGCTCGGCAGCGAAAGGAGCATCTCACAAATTACCTTGTTGGAAGAGGTAAGTATCGCGTAATTCTTAATGCAAGTGACGATGCTTGATCTTCATGGTACTCGACCGGATAATCCTCGGTGGCGTAAGTAAAAAACCTAGCTTCAGAGAGAAAATACCCCAATCGGTTAATTTCCGATTGCGGTAAGGTTTAAGAGGCGGTTGTTTAGGTTAATATTAAACGAGATACACCTGCTGTGATCAGAGGTGAGGATGTCATCCGTCACCCTCCAGTCTAAAATTAAATCAATGAAGAACATGGAGCATAGACTAATGTCAATCACCTCTTGCAGGACAAAGTTAACAAAATTAGGCTCGCATCCAGTATTGAGATGAACCCCTGTGGTTAATGTTTGTACTACCCCAGATCGAGGGATGAGCATTAGCATCACAGGCAATCACCAAAGAGGTATGCTTATTCTTACACCATGTCACAAGACTAGTAAGTTGCTCAGAGGGAGGAGATGAACAAGAGTCATACGGCAAATAAACCAAGACGGTGACCAGTTTAGTACAGGAGTTATCGGATAGCAGAGGAATGAGCACAGCCGTAACATCACCCGCTTCAAGATTCTGTCATTAAATAAATTCAATCCAGAGAGACAGCCTTACTATTAAGATATGGTACTTGGATTAGGCAAATATCTGTATGCATTACAACTTCCTCAATTCAAATGAGGCTGACTTACTGTGTTGCGTTGATCTGTTTTATTCAAATCATGGACGACATTGTAAAATCGTGCAGAAAGGAGAATAAAAGCTGTCTACGAACCACAGATAATCTTGAAAGAGATCTTCTCCAGAACGTACTGCAACAACAAACTGGAACCAGTTATACTCTCGAAGGATTTCTGGTCAACCCGGAAAACAATCAATTGGTGATTCGCCTCACGCTTGCATCGGAATATCATCTATCCCTCAATTGAAATAGGTTGATTCATCAGCTTGATATTGGTATGGTTACTACACATGGATCGTCAGGATAATCATCTATGATGTGGACAGGGCCAAAAAGATTGAGGCAATCAAAAGAGCGTTGTTAAAACAAAGCTCTGAATCAATAAAGATCGAGGACTTGAAACGAAGTTTCATGACTGGACCAAAATAGGCCAAGTCAGTCCATTGGGTAATAGAGGTATCGCCAGCTGCGAGGAATATCCTCATAAAAAAACGTTCGTGCCTCTCTAGGCTGGTCCTCATGCAGAGTAACAGACTTCATCAGGTTGACGAAATGTTACAAATGCCTGATATTTGGACACATTGCCAAGTTCTGTAAGGAAAAACACCACACTTGTGGTCAATGCGGTGACAATGGGCAAGATCCAAAATCATGCACAAAATAGAGTGAAGACGCTAAATGCGCTTCTTGCCGTAAAGCAAACAGGGTTTTTTACCATTCGGCACATAGTAAAGTTTGAACCTCATACAAAACGACATTGAACCTATTGATAAAGCGAACTCTCTATGATAGTTAAAAATAAAAATAATTAACGATTGAAGATCGCCCAACTGAATATGCAAAATGCTAAAGCAGTTGGATATGAGATTTGGCAACCTATTGAAAAAGAAGCAATCGATATACTCTGCATGCGGGAACCATAGGCGGTTAATGGGGTCATAGGGGGAATGACCACGTCCACTAAGATAATCAGTGGAAGCATTAAAGTGGAAAACATTAAAGCAGCAATTAGCTTACTCAATAACGGTCATGACGTTCTTAAAATTTCACAGTACTGCGACTCACACTGTGTGGGTGTCGAGGTAAGATCTAATATAGGAAAGTTCTACTTGGTCAGTATTTACTTCCAATATTCAGACGATCTAGTGGAATATGTTAATAAACTCGATAAGATCATGGATGGTCTAAAAGACTCAAATTCAATCATCAAAGTCTGTACCGCTACTATTCCACGTAAACGTGCTCGCAAGTCAAAATTGTCTTGGTGCGGTCTCCTGACCTAAACGAATTAAGAAAATTGGTTCGTAAGTTGCGCAAGTCATATCAAAAAGATAAAAATCCCGAAAGTCGGGAAAGCAAAAGGCTTAACTATGTGGCACACTATAAGGCGTACTTCAAGAATATTAGAGACAAAAGCCAAATGAGCCTAAAAGAGTTTATAACGGAGAATGGAAATGCTGAACCGTGGGGCTTTGTCGACAAGTGCAGAACAGGTAAATTGAAAACGAATGAGGTACTAAGTACCCTGGTGGGCGGTAGTGGACAAACAACAATCTTTTGGGAGGACACTACAAAATGCTTGCTCAACACCTTATTACCCGACGACTAAGAAGAAAATGACTCTGAGAAGTAAAGAGAAATCCGCGCCGATCGTAGCTCTGCACCAACTACACCAAACGTGAGCCACTTCAGTGATGAAGAGGCCACTTTGGCTATCATGTCTATGAAAGCTGGCAAAGCGCCAGGCCTAGAAAACATCGAGGTCGAAGTGATACAACTTGCTTGGCCTATTGTAGGGCCCTGTATCACGAACTTTATATGAATACTTGTCTTAGTAAAGGAATATTCCCCAAAGCATCGAAAAATGGTAAATTAGTTATCATTAGATCTCTGCCTTGGTCTAAACTTGTTCAGTTTGCGAAGGCAGCAGTGCGCGTTTGCGAATTGGGGTAGAATCTTGGGTTTGCACCATGGGCCTTTGTGGCATTGAGTGCGGAATCCTCGTGGGTTCCGGCCAATTTATAATAATAATAATATCATTAGAAAAACTGGAGATAGGTGTCAAACCGATCCCAAATCTTATCGACCACCATGCTGTTGCCTGTCCTTGGTAAACTATTCGAAAAGTAAATTGCCGGCAAGTTAATGGACATATTCCAAAAAAGTGGTACTTATATAGTGACAAACAGTTTGGCTTCAGAGAAAATAGATCCACAGAGGACGCAATGATCCAATTGATCAATATGGTCAACGAGTCGGACCAAAAGTACAATCTTGGATTATTCCTAGATGTCTTTGGCGCGTTCGACAACCTGTGGTAGCCCAGCATTATGTTGGACCTAAAGAGATTAAATTGCCCATGCAATCTCTATAACAACCTAAACAACTATTTTTCTGAAAGGTAAGCCACTGTTAATTCAAGTCATGGCACACTTGAAAAAAATGGTCAACAAAGGATGTCCGCAAGGTTCCATCCTTGGTCCACATCTTTGGAATGTTGTCTTCAACGGAAGCATGAACCAGGAAGTCCAAGAAGTAGCATTCGTGGATGATAAGGTAATGCTTTTTGCTGGGAATTCAAGACAAAGTATTCAAGAAAAAGCGCAGCTTGCCATAGACAGGATGGTGCACTTGTGCAAAAGCTACAAAATGGAGCTATCATATGAAAAGACAGTCATGATCCAACTTAAAGGTTCACTGGACATTAGGAGACTACCATTGGTTCCCGTAAATGGCAAAAGAATTAAGACGGTGAAAACTGTCAAATGGCTGGGTGGTGACTTCGATGAACGACTTGGAGTCACTTCACATGTCAAAAGAAAATAGTAAGAAGGTTTTCGCTGTGCTTAGACGAGTTGGTAAAGAGAACTGGGGCCTCAAGCAACGAACACTATCAATAATATACGAAGGCCTTGTGGTATCTTCATTGACATACGCGTGGGTCGCATGGGCAGACCGAATGAACTGCCACCATCGGCGTACACTAGTAAGTGCCCAATGAATGCCTTTGTGGCATTGAGTGCGGAATCCTCGTGGGTTCCAGCCAATTTTAATAAAAGTGCCCAAAGAAGTATCTTGCTCGGAATTACCAAGGCTTACAGAACCGTGTCAACTGACGCCGTTCCTGTCTTGGCCTGCATGATTCCTATTGATATACTCTTAAATGAGAAAATTGCCAACTACAAGATAAGGAAAAGACAAAATGTGAGCTACAGAAACGTGATAGTGGAAGGCGATCAAATTCGGCCAAACCTCATGGGCTTGCTAGATCGATGGTCGCACTCAGTGGATGGCAGAATAACATATAGTTATCTGCCAAACATCGAGGCGAGATTAGAGATAAAGATTTCTCAGAGCGTATGTTAACGGGACATGGTAGAATGGTTCTATATGCATCGACAGAGTCTAGTGGACTCAAGTACCTGTGAATGTGGACAAGCTAGAGATAAACTAATAACTGACTTAAGAGTTGAATGGCCATAAAGTAAACTAACTTTAATGCTGCCAAACAATCTCATCTTTTAAGAAGCTTTGTGATACAGCGGTAGATATAGACACTAGAATAAGTACACAAGATTTTTATCTTAAGAAAATTTCTTTTAAAAGCTAGCCAAAAAGTAGAAAAAAAGAAAAAGAAACAACCTGGCTAAGCATACCGATATTATCGTGGGACGCAAATGGCAGTGATTAGCATGCCAAGAAAGGTGGCGGAGCAAGTCTTAAAAAGAGGCAACATATGGGTGATTTGTCGTATAAGGGAGGCTGTTAAGCCCGTAAAGTGTTTTAAATGTTTTGAGTTTGGCACCTGGCGCAAAAATAGAGGAGTGAAAACAACAGATCTATACTGTGTATAAACTGTGGTAAAGTAGGTCATATTGAAAACCAGTGCAAGAATGACCCAAAATGCGTGCTTTGTAGCGAGGAAGCTGTTGGGGGAAATAATGCAACGGGTAGTTGGAAGTGCCCTGCATATAAGAAGGCGCTAGACAGGATGCTGGTCAAATGAGATTAATCCAACTAAATCTCAACTATTGTGAAGCTGCGAAAGACCTGCTGCAGCAAACTGTACGTGAAATAGGCGCTGACATTGCTATTGTATGCGAACAATATAAACAGCTCGATAGCAATATTTAGACTATTAAAAAAAGCGGCTGTTTGGGCTTGTGGTAACCACGCCTTTCTGGAGAAGCCCAGCGGCGGAGAATCTGGCTTTGTAAGAGTGAAGATCGATGGTATTCAGATTTATAGCTGTTATGCCCACCTAGTGCTACCCTTGATCATATCAAAATCCTCCTAGATCGATTAATCAGTGACGCGCGAAACCGAAACCCTCTGTTGATAACTGGGGTTTTAATGCTTGGGCTGTTGAGTGGGGCAGCCGAGAGACTAATGTTACAGGTAAAGCGCTACTGAAAGCGTTTTCTCTACTAACAGTGGCGATGTTGAATGTTGGTAGTACATCCACATTCCGTAAGGGTGGCGCTAGCTCGGTAATTGATCTCACATGGGTTAGCGAGGGCCTTTTAAATAGAATAGTGAGTTGGAAAGTTAGTGAACAATATACACTTAGTGATCACCAGGCTATTATCTGTCAAATAAAAGAGGGAAGGCCAGGAAAGGGTCGTTCAGAATCGACAAAAAAGTTTATAGAGTGGAAGCAAACGATGTTTGATGAAAAGTTATTTGTCTATATGCTGGAGGACATTACTTTGTCAGGAACTGCGGATAGCATAGTGAATCAAATCGTAAATCATATCACAAGAGCTTGTGATGCAGCAATGCCGCGGAAACCGAAGGAAAATCGGAAAAAAGAAGTGTTTTGGTGGACCGAGGAAATAGCCCAGCTTCGTAGAGAATGCCTCCGAGCTAGACGTTTATACCAACGTGCAAGATTGGAAAGTAGGGACGACCTACGCAAGCAGTATTGTGTCGCCTCTCTATACTCAAATGCGCAATTAAAACAAGCAAACAAAGATGTTTTCAAGAATTGTGTGAAGAAGTTGATCGGGACCCCTGGGGTAGATCTTATAAAACGGTTATGAAAAAGGTTAAGGGTGCATATGTACCATGCCCATCGTGCCCACGAGTGCTGAAAATATCGTCACGTCACTGTTTCCACAACAACCACATTGCACGATTAACATCGAGACAAGAGAAGGCGGTGAAAAATTCCCATTAATTACAACGGAGGAGGTGTTTAAAGAATGTAGCAAATTGAAGAATAACAAGGCTCCGGGGCCTGATAAAATTCCCAATATTGCAATTAAATCGGCGGTCCGCTCATACCCAGAGTTGTTTATAAACTTATTCAACTCATGCATAGAGGAAGGAGTATTTCCAGAGCAATGGAAATTACAGCGGTTGGTACTATTACCGACCAATCTGTTAGATAATAATAATAATAACAGTGTTAAAGGCCATTACTGGCCCCTTACTGAATCAACAATCTGGCTCCAACGGTTTCGATCCTGAGCTTGGTCTTCATACTGTCTTAGACAATCTGAAGAGGCCAAGTCGTTCTCTACATCGTGGAGCCATCGTCGCCTGCAACGACCTCTGCGCCTACCATATGGTGGCTCTCCTTTCAGAGATCGCTGCACAATTCGTTCCGGATCAGCACGCAGAACGTGACCGAGCCAGCGTACTCGCTGAGATCTAACTTCATGTACAATATCGGGGATCTTCATCAGATCTCTGATCTCGAAATTGTACAGAGCTCGGTATGTACCATCTATTTCGCGTTTAGGGCCGTAAATCACACGCATGATTCTTCTCTCAAATGTAAGGAGCCATCTCTCGTACTCATCCGTCAGCGCCCAACTTTCACATCCAAACATAACAACGGGCCTGATCAACGCTTTGTAAAGCTTCAGCTTCACGGCACTTGATAAGTGTTTAGATTTTAGCAGTGGCCTTAGAGGATACAAAGAACGACTGCCAGCTGCCAGCCGCACTTTAATATCCTCACCCACACTGTTATCGTGAGTGATAAGAGAGCCCAAATATTTGAACCTCCTCACTCCCTCAAACGTGTGGTGGCCACTACTAAAATCTGGTGTGCCATTGTCTCTAAAACCAGAGATCAGGTATTTCGTTTTGGACTCATTGATCTGGAGTCCAACAGAAGCTGAAAACTCTACAAGCGGATCAAGTATTTCTTTCACTCCGTTGTTATTCAGTCCAATCACGCATATGTCATCTGCATATGCAAGCACTTGATTGGACTGGCGATATAAGATGTTACGCTGAGGTGTTTCAGTTTTACGAAAGATGTACTCCAACATGAGATTAAAGAGTATCGGGGACAGAGCATCTCCCTGCCGAACACCCGAGTTAACTGCAAAAATTGTCGATAGCCTGTTCTCAACTTTAACACAGCATTGAGACTGCGTCACTGTCATCCTACACAGTCGTACCAATTTTGTTGGCATTCCTAGGTATTCCAGGGCAGACCACAAACTCTCTCGATTGATCGAGTCGTAGGCCTGCCGGAAATCCAGGAAAACCTGATGTACGGAGATGGATGTCTCATAATATTTAGATAGAATCATCCGCAGCGAAAAGACCTGATCAGTGACTGATCGATTCGGACGAAATCCTCCCTGATAGTCACCAACCAAGCCTTCCGCCAGAGGAGTGATTCTATCCAATAAAATGTATGACAGTAACTTGTATGCTGTGCAAAGGAGAGCTATACCGCGATAATTCTCACACTTCAAGCGGTCTCCCTTCTTGAAGATGGGGCATATCGCGGCCACTTTCCATTCATCAGGCATAACTTCGGTTCGCCATACTAATCGAATAAGGTCGAAAAGACAGTTCCACAAAGTATCCCCTCCGAATATCAAGAGCTCCGAATTAATGCAGTCCACTCCAGGTGAGCGGTTTCGTTTCATTCTCTGCATGGCCTTAGTGAATTCCTCATGGGATGGCTCCTCAGTGCAAATCTCCGCAGACTGTTCTAGAGGTGGCTCAACAACAGTCTGTGATGCATGATGAACATCAAGCAGCTCAGTAAAGTGTCCACTCCATGCGTCAAGTACTGCGTCGATGTTGACACAGAGGTTTCCATCCCGGTCCCGAATGGCGGTTGACGAAGGCCTGAAAGTATGGTGCAATCCAGTAATTCCTTTAAAGAAATTACGTGAACTACGCTCATTGCTGAGTTGTTGTACTTTCAGAACCTCGGCCTTCCACCATTCTCGCTTCTTCCGTCTACAAATCCGCTTAGCTGCCCTTCTTGCAAGAGCTGCCTTGTTTTTTCTTGCGATTGTGAGACGTTGTTGCACTTCATTATGGGCTATATTTTGTTGCTCAACTGCAAGACGACACTCGTCATCAAACCAATCATTCTTGGGTCTGACTTTCACTATACCTAAAGTCTGTTGAGCAGCACTGACAACCGAAGTTTTCAGTACCTCCCAGACAGAGTTCACGCAGTCAGACTGGTAAATAGCTCCTTCAATGTTGTCACTGACAAGATCCTGATATCGTTTCTTTTGATCTTCATTTATCAGACCTTCACAGTCGAAACGTTCCATCCGTTTCGCTGTGTTCCCCGACCTGTACGAAAACTTCCACCGTAGCTTTGCAGCGACCAAATAATGATCGCTGCCTACGTATTTGGTTGCTGACCGATAAGTTCTCACATCCTGCACAACCCGAGCTCGCCCTTTTGAAATTAACACGTGGTCAATTTGGCTCCGGAATCTGTTAGATACTGCAGGTAAATTATTTGAGAGAATTATATGTGAGAGACTACAGGAAGCCATTAAAAACAATGGGGACTTGGCGGAGAACCAATATGGGTTCCGTAAAGCTCGCTCTACCATTGAAGCGATTAAACTCGTAGTAGATACGGCGCGAGAGGCAATATCTGGTGATAGATGGAAAGGAGGTTCTAAAAAGTACTGTGCGGTAGTTACATTAGATGTGAAAAATGTATTTAACTCGGCAAGTTGGGATTGCGTATTAAACGCGCTAATCAATAAAGGTCCCTCTGTATTTACTTAAAATGGTGGCTAATTATTTTAGGCAACGAGTATTGAAGTATGAAACCGATGAAGGTACTAAATACTATCACATTTCTGGAGGGGTACTACAGTGGTCTGTTCTGGCACCCACATTGTGGAATGCCATGTACGATAACATTATTAGATTGCCGATACCAGAAGAAGCAATGGTGGTTGGTTTTGCTGATGACGTTGCGATTGTAGTTGTTGCAAAGTACAAAGAAGAAGAATGGAAGAAATCTGCAATTGGAGTATAAGAGTAATTCAGGATCGGTTATCATCTGTGGGTTTACAGTTGGCGGAGCACAAAACAGAAGCAATGCTAGGCAATGCTCACCAGTAGGAAAAGGTTGGAATTCATGACTGTGGAAGTTGGTGGTCAACTGATTCAGTCAAAACAACCTATTAATTATCTGAGAGTAATAATTGATACTCGACTGTCCTTTAAATCGCACGGGGCGTTAATGCGAATTATGCCAAACGCAGGGGCGGCCGCCAGAGCCGCAAACTGTTACTGAGTAGTGAGGTGACATCTATTTTGATGTATGGGGCACCAATCTGGGCCAGTGCTATGGAGAGGAGTACATACAAACAACTTGTGGCATCTGTTTATAGGTTAAGCGCTTTGAAGGTGGTTAGTGCTTTTAGAACGGTATCAGATGAAGCCGTATGTCTATTGGCTGGTATGCCTCCAATTGACTTATTGGCTAAGGAGCGTGAAAGAATATAAGAGAGGAAATCGAGTTGGGGCCCGCGTAGAAACCGTCAACATTTTGCAGCAGCGTTGGGACAGCTCAGGAAAAGGTCGCTGGACACATCGTTTAGTCCCTTCGGTAGTTAAATGGCGAGATAGGAAACATGGTGAAATTGACTTCTATTTATGCCAGTTTCTTACGGGGCATGGTTGTTATCGCGCTTATTTACATAAATTTAAGCAAGATAACTCCCCTTATTACCCAATGTGCGAAGGAAAATTCGAGGACGTAGAGCATGTATTCTTTGACTGCCCGCGCTTCAAGGAAGAAAGATTGGAACTGTATAGGTCAATGGGAAATAACTTATCACCGTTAACATTTGTTGATTGTATGCTACAATCCGAAGAAATTTGGGAGGTGGTGGGTAAAATGATTGCAAGGATTATTAAGAAACTGAGAAGTCTAGAAAAAAATAGACAAAGACAACAAATATAGATGGCAGCTAAGGCTGAGCCTGTTCTCGCGAAGTAATACATAACAGTAGTTCTACGAGACAACTATAGGCATACGAATTTTTGGGTTAGGGTTTAGTCGGTACGAATGCGACACTTACCTGTTTAGGGATTAGGTCCACATGTGAGGTCTTATGAAGATTCCCCCCTCCACCACAAAAAAAAAAAAAATGCATACCGATATAGTAGTAATATCTTTAAAGTCCGCGTTGGAGTTGTTAAAGGCACGACTTCCTGGGAACAGCTTCTTCGTATCAAAGCGACAAATTAAATGATGATAAATGATGAATGAGGACATGGATCAGGATCCTCAGGCGGACCAACTAACATGGATTGTTAGTAATTGAAGTGGTTTTGGGGGGGGGGGTCGCCAACCGATAGTTGACAACCACTCCAAACATCTTTCATTTTGGAGATTATCTCATAAAACCAATAAATGGTTTCGTCATTATTACATATACTGGCCAGATATTGTTTATCGTGGTCAGATTAATATATTCAATTTTGGGTCTGCGGGATTCCAATTTACTCAAGCACACCACCAACATTTTGTATATTACTATTATAATGCCAACTATATATTATATAAACACAAAATATAAATCAGTTTGCCACAAGTTAATCACTCATCGTTTAAAAATCACATAAAATCTTTCATTTCGACAACAGGACATCAACAAAAAAAAAAACAGAAATGTTAGAACTATAAATTTTTGGCTATACCAGCAACATGATGCAATAAATTTTATTCTAACTATGGAAAAAAAATAAAATAAAAACAACTCAATCGATGACCACTGAACAGGAACATAAAACTTGATTACAATACAAAAAAATATATACATAAATCCAAACCCAAAACAATTTCTATATATATGTACGTACATAACAGATCCGTTTATATATTCAATCCGTATACGAGCACAGAAAATCGCAATATCTATAGCCTCCATCAAAATAATATCTTTCAAATTAATTTTCCCAGAACAACAAAAAATAAAAATAAAATTGAAAACCTAATCTAAATCCATTTCTAAATCGATTCGTTACAATAATAGAAATTCTCTCTCGACGATTTTATTTATTTTTTTTTTTTTTTTTTGTATTTTTGATTATCGTCATGGTTGACAATTTTATTAGAAAATAAAGTTCAAAATTTATTTTACAAAACAATATAAACGCAAAAGCTTTTTTGTTTTGTATATATGTATGTATGTACATATACATATTCCGATATAAGACAAAACAATACAACAACAACAACAAAACACAAAAAGTAATTTTTATTTCAATAAAATAAATTTTCATTTCATTTGCTGGCTTGAAGAGTTGTTGTTATTCTGCAAATTGCGAATACACAAAAAACAAAAAAACAATCGCTAAAATACCAAAACAATATTATAAAAGCTCACAGAAAGATACATACATTTTGGGGACACCAGCTGAAAAGTTGTTTTTAATTTTGTTTGTTTTGTTTTTATATTTTTTAAACAAAGGACAAACTCCTCGAAAGAATTAATAAAAAATAATTGGATGGGTTTTTGTTTTTGTGCGGGGAGAAGGTCCAAGCGAAATTCAATTCACCGATAAATATTCACCGCGGTATATAATACCACTTATTTGGTATCCGCCAGCGAAACGCGGCAACAATTTAATGTAATATCGCGCAGCCTAAATTAAAATATCATGTAACATATACATAGATTAAGTCATAATTTAATATTTCGTCCGTACATACATATATGTACATACGTTAATTTCAATTTAACCTATCTCCCAAAAAAATAAAGGAAAATGGAAAACTAATGAAAAGCATAGAGAAATAAAAGCTTATTCAGCACAAAAATTGAAAAAAGCATATTTCCTTTCATATACATACATACATACCTATATACATAACTACATTTATATACTCGTATGGATATGTAAAAAAAAAATCCGTTGTTTTTCCAACCATTCTTTAGAATGCTTTATATACATATATTATATACATATTGTACATAGATATATATGCTATGGTGTATAAAGTCGAGTGAATAAAATGAAGTATTGATCCCCTTTATTCCATATTTTTTGTGAATGAATTATGCGAGAACTTTTTTTTTTATTCCAGATATGTAATACGCGGGGGTGATTTATGCACTCAAAATTTTTCGAATTGTTTATTTTGCTTGAGGAGGAATAAAATATAAATGTATTTGCACAAAAAAAAAAATTGTATTACATAAATGGATATACGTACATATATGTTATGTATATGCTAGTTTAGATTGGTTTTAGATTGTTTATGTATTTGTGCGCGGATATGATTTTCTCGTGTTTAGCGGGCATAATACATCTGTGCAGAAACATAATCAATCTCGTATCATATGTATGTATATATAGAATGTGATCCTGTACTATATACAGTGGGCATACACTGTTATTGTATTTTGGTCAAATACACGAAAAAGCGCCTCACTTAACCTCTAAATTGATAATAATTGACGGCGGTTCTGCTCAATTTTTGAATTCTTGATAAATTAAATTAAATTTTATAATCTCCTAAAGTAAGCGGTTATCAACAACTTCTTGAGAAAATACAAGATGTTAAGTTCTAAAAGCATTTATAATGAGAGATGAAAAATGTAAAAATAAGCTACATGGTAAAAGCATGCATTATAGTCAGAAGGATTTTTCATAAAATAGGAACAATTGAGCTTTAAACTGTATTTAAAGATTCTAACTTAAAATATAAATAAAAAAATTCTGAGACGACTTTATTTTACAAACTTGCAATCAGTTTATATTTCCGTCATATATTGCCAAGTCACGTGTACGAAATAAACTAATCAAAATAGCATTAAACTGATAACTTTTCTAGAGAAATTATCAACTATTATGGTTTTAATTGGAATATTTCGTACACGTGACCCGAAATTGACCGGTTTAATATAGGGTTGCTAATTCAAATGTCACTTTCATAGTACAATTTACCTGCTAGATTGTAAATTAACTAAATGAAATATTTGTTTATTTACATCCACTTTTAGTTCAAAATGTCACTTTCACGATTCGGGCACCAAAAGGGCGAATCAATAAATCAATTTTATTGGGGAAAATACGCCAAAAAATAGTGCAATCCGTAAAAAATATGTAACTGGAACATATTTACCGAATTCTGTAATGCCGGAAATTACCAACTAAATGAAAATGTTAGTGCATACATTTGTGTTACTCAGCATACCACGTTAACATTTTGATGTTGACCAAGCCGTTGTATGTGTTTCTTTGCATGAATTGTTATCTCTTCGCTGACGTTTTCCATCCGGAGGTCACTATTTAGGTTATCGTTTCTTATGTACCAAGGATCGTTCGCTATTCCACGTAACACTTTATTTTGAAAAGATTGTATTATTTTAATATTAGTTTTTTAGTACAGCCCCAAAACTGAATACCATAAGTCCATATAGGTTTTAAAACTTGTTGGTATAGCAGCAACTTATTAGGTATTGACATCATCTTCCAATTAGCCAATACATATTTCTATATTTAATGTGTAGTTCCTCGTTTTTCTTTTTAATGTGTTCTTTCCATTTTAACATAGCATCGAGAGTCGTGCCAATGTACTTGGCTGTGTTAGCATAAGAAAGTTGTTTGGGATTTAGTTCTATTGGTATCCAGTTAACTATTTCTAATTAATTTATCCAGTTAATTATTAGCCTAATGCGCTATTTTTTGGTCCAGTTACTTAGTTGGTTTGCAGCCCGTTGCAGTTTTCTGGTTGCTTCGCCTACTTTATAACCAGTACCAGAACCCCTGCAGATACCCTCTTTAGCTCGGAAAATTCTTCTTCACATCTAACGCGAAAATATCTGCTATCAATGTAAGATTTCAAAATCTGAAAACATTCTTTTGACAAATCTCGATGCAGTTTATATTCCAATCCAGGATGCCATACTTTATCGAAGGCCTGTGCTACATCCAGAAATATTGTTGAGCAAATTTTTTTATTTTCAAGTGCATCTTCAATAATACTTGTAATCCAGTGACTTTTCTCTATGGTGGAGTGGTTTTCTCTAAATCCGAACTGATGTGGTGGTATTACCTTTCTCTCAAGTATTATAGGTTTCATCCATTTGTATAACAATTTCTCAAAAATTTTCGAAAGTACTGGAAGCAGAGAAATTGGCCTATATGACTTTTTATGATTAGATGGTTTGTTCGGCTTTGGTATCATAATTATTTCTGCAATTTCCCATTGCAGAGGTACATATTTCAGTTGAAATGAAGCGTGGATTATATGAAGAAGTTTTCGCACCCCTTTCTCAGGAAGTGGCTTCACTATTTCACCTGTAATTAAATCATAGCCAGGAGATTTTTTCATATTTATGTTATGGTTAATTTCATCTTTCAACTCTCGTAGACTTACAGGTGGTATTTCCCTACAATCCTCCTTGTGCACTGGTATTTTCATCCGCTGATTGTCTAGCATATGGTTGGAACGCTTCTTCAAAATGAGATGCGAACAGTGCTGCTTTCTGATTAGCACTTGTTACCCAATTTCCCTCATCATTTTTTAGTGGCGGTATTTGATAATTTGGTCCTTTTAGCTATCCATAGAGAATACTCAGTTTCTTTATTGTCTGTAAGACTACGAAGATTACGGGTGACCGATGTACTTTTTAGTTCTCTAATTCTTGTCTTAAGCTTACTGCAGAGGAAATTAAAAATCCTTTTGCTTTTGCTTGTTTTCCGTTTTTCATTAACCAACTCCCTGATCTCGACTGGATAAATGAAATTATTACGCACCTTGTTTTGGATTACAGGGATGCTATGCCATGCTGCTTGTTGTATCTTACTGATTAATAGTCCCACTTCCTTTTCTAATTGAACCGGATGCTTGATTGGTTCAAGAAGATCGGTGTTGTCTTCAACCAATTTCCTAAATAATTCCCAATTGGTTTTGTTATTTGTTAGTCTAGGTGGATTTTCCTTGTTAACAATCGTGGAACTAACAGTCATAATGACGAGCGAGTCGCCCGTTGAGAGACTTTCACTATTTTCTAGAAAAATGTGATTTTCGGATATACCTCTTGTAATGTAGAAACCAACTATTATGAAACAACAGAATGTATTTTTTGCATTAAAATCACCTCCAATGATAAAATTAAATCCTTGCTGGTTCAATAACTTTTTATAATCCTCTTATTTAAATTATGTCTTGGAGGACAATAAATTAAACAGACATTGAATATTTTTTTGTTGTTAAGTTGAATGCTGTAGTAGCTACCTGCATACTTTCTTCTCCAATTTTTATTCCCTCATGATGTTGAATATTTTCTTTCACAAATATTGTTGATCCCCCTCTTGCTCTTTCTGCTGGTTGTAAAGCGTGATAAGAAACGTAATCACGTATTTTGGTGTATGAGGTTTTAGTAAGATGGCTTTCTGATATTAAACACATATCAATTTTTTCACTATTTAAAAAGTCTTCTAACTCTGGAATATGTTGGATTATTCCATTTGCATTCTAGATTACAATTCTTAATGTTTTATTTACCATATTACTTTAGTATAATATGGATATTATTTCATCCACTGTTTCTCGGCTATCTTGTCGCCGGTTCAAAGCATCTATGGATCTCTCTTGTCTTATAAGCCGTGAATTTAGCGCTTCGATGCTTTTAAATATTTTTTCAAGCTTAGATGTATCTTTGGAGTCTTTAAAATTTTCTGATTTGTGTGGTGTCGTACTTTGTAGCCCGGATGACACCACTTTACTCGATATAGATGTGGTAACATTAGTTAGGTTGGTGTTTACGAACCGTAAACATGCGAAAAAGAAACGGCGAGGAATTTAAGGAAACCACTTTAAAAACTATTTGGAACATTAGAACCAAAACTCTTCAAGAAAAGTATTATAACGAGTTTATGGTAGTGGTGGTAGATCCGTTTAAAAGTGTAATATTTAGAAGAGCTCGGGCTGCACGAGATGCTGAGCGCAAAATACAAACAAAAGGGAAACCCAGCTCGGTACCATTAGGGTCAATAATATAGCGAATTTGTGGGATGAAACCACTCCTGAAGGTCTACTTCGGAAGTTTACCACATTGCTGCAGTAGAGTTACCCTGGAGAGGTGCTGAAGCGGTTGGATGTTTAAGCGATTTTTTTCGTATTGAAAAAAACAATGATAGTTTGAAAAAAACCCGGATAGAGTACACCCCTATATTCAGCAAAACTTGTCAAGGCTCGAAGAACTGCGCTGGCAATAAATGGCTAGTCAAAAACCACGATGCTTTTAGGTAACAGCCCTCGATATTACTGGTGAAAATATTTGGAAATTAGAATAATCTAATGTTTCTGTAATAACTAGAAACTCTTTATTCACAAAAATATATTATTAGTTAGATTAGAGGTTGTAAAAAAGTAATTTTAAGAAACTTTTCAGACTTTAATGGTAACAAAATCACATTAATAATATTGATCTAAAGTTTTAAGATTTTAAATTCCTAAAATTTTTCAAAGTTTCAGTAGTTTTATATTGTCGTAATGCCGATAAAATAAAATTTGAAAAAAGAATATTCCAATATGTGACTAATTACTGGAAGCTTTTTTTTCAAACTTTCAACACAAGCGTTTTGCTTTATGTTCTGTCATATCATTTTTAATAATACAATTTCCAAATGCGTCTAATAATTGAGCTTTTATATATCAAAAGCTCTGTGTTAAGAACTTGCACTGCAAAAGTAAAGCTTTTAATGAGATAAGGGATGTTGATTAATGATTGTGTAAACTTCATATTTAATGGAGGGATAATGAGCTTTTTACTATACTCAACAACAGCATTCACGAATATTTGTTTTAAAAAACCAGTACCGTTATAAATAAGTTTCCCTTAAAAAGAAACTATTCAACTTTCAGTTAGTTCACATATTTAAGCTAAGCTTTCTCGCTTCTATTACAAAATAATCTGAGAACTTGCAATCAAGGATCAAAAAATTGATAGTTTTATAATATTTTACAACTCATAAAGCTCGGATTTATTAATATCATATTTTTATTAATTTTCGAAAACTTCTAATTTAGCAACATGCTATATATACAAGGCTCAAATTAATAAATGAAAATGCCGTTAGTGGCAAAACTAGGTTTAGATAAGTGCTATTCCAGGCTTGAATTTTACAGTTGCTATAAAACCATACTAATACAGATTTAAGTTTGTTGAATATTAAAATTAAAAGCATTTGATCCATTTAAAATGATCTTAGTTATTTTAAAAGAATTTGAAATGCAAAACAAATTAAATCACGAATAATATTCCATAGTAAAACTTTTAGTACAAAATTGAATGTTTGAGCTTTTATTTTAAAAAAATAAAATCTTTCCAATTTAAATCGTTTAATGAATTGTCAGACGCTTTCTTGAAAGCGATAATATCTGATTCTTATATTTCCGTTTGTATGGCAAGATAGCTTAAATTTGGAAATTGTTGTTGTCCGCAGCCCAAATAAAATAATAAGTAAAACGAAAAGTATAACATCGTGAGAACGCTTAATTATTTAAACTAAGACACATACGATACTTCAACACAGAATGAACGAGATTTACAGAAGGTCAGTACTTTACATTTCGAGATATTCAACCAAATCATTTACGAAGAGTATAAAATAAAAATGATCTGAGATGAGTCCCTTATAGGTTACCAGAAACGCCATATATATATATATATATATATATATATATATATATATATATATATATATATATATATATATATATATATATATATATATATATATATATATATATATATATATATATATATATATATATATATATATATATATATATATATATATGAAATCCAATATGTAACATTAGATATGGATCTGATTGAAGTGTATGTGAAAACTTAATTATTAATTATCTGCTGTGTTGATTTGCTGATTTCCAAAACCAAAAAATTTGCCCAAAATTTTGGTTATTGGTAAATTAAAGTTTCTAACTACTAAACTATCATCGGTTATGATCAATAATGGAAACCTACTGGCTGTTAGCTATTGCTGGAACAGACATCTAATTGCTTTCACGCTGAAACTTAAAACTGCATCTCCTATTATAACTAAAATTCAATCATACATACAGGAATCCCGCACCAGGAATAATTTAACATGAAGAGTTAAAATTATTGGTTGTTGCGCAGTGTTACACAATTCCATTAATTCAGAAAAATTTTAATTTCTTGATTTATAGTTACGAATATTACTTAAAAAATTAATATTTTCAATACTTCTCAATTTATACAAGTCCAAAAAAATTAGGATGGATTCACATAAATTCAACTGATTCAACAAAAATTTAATTTTCTTCGTTCCCAACGCGTATTTCACTCTAGGTTGACAACAAAAGTGTTAATCTATTTCTGCAAAGTTGGCCACAATAACACATGTTTGTCAAATGCAGAGTATTATACGGCCCGGTAGCTTTTGGAAAGTAAATGAAAGTATTTGCACGAAGACTGACTTTTAATGGTACCTTTAATTACATTTTCTACATTTAGTAAACAACACTTTCTTATTTTTAAAAATCCAATAACATTAATTACTGAAAATGTATTCAATAAAATTTAACAAAATTTCCAAATTATCTGATGACATTCCCGACATTTTAGCCTTCACCAAAATCATCATTCCTCGAAACTAATCACTACAAAGTGTGGTTCTTCTACGCTTTCAAATATTTTTAATAATTTTAATGTTTTGTGTTCACGAAAGTATTAAGCCATAAATATTTAAAAAAAATATTAGTAAAAATCTAAATGAGCTTTTATTTATTTGGAAGCATGGGCTAGAGTTGTCGTTCTATATTTGCATAATAAGGAAGCAGTTACGGACTCTAAAGCTTTTTTCATTATTAAAAATCAAATTATATATTACTTTGCTAAAGTTGTTGAAGAGCTCATATCTCTTCTATAATAATCTTTCTTTTAACCACTTTCCAAAATTCACCAGCTTACTAATCGCCATAAAAAGCTTAATAAAAACTTGAATAATAATTTACTATTTTTCAAAAGCTTGTTGAGCGAAGTGAACCAGTCAGAGTACAACATTCAGCATTCAGTGGCATTGTTCTCTGCAAACCATATTTAAACCATACATAAACGATTGCTAAACATAACTGAAACATATCACTATTGCAACTATTGTCTGCATTTTTAAATAAAAGGTTCTAAAATACTATTGCTAAAAAAGGTTTGTAGCTTTCTAACTGCTTCCTTAATATGCATATAAAAACACAAATCTAATCTGCAAGCTGCTAACTGTATAAAAGCTTTTTGTATCTTACATTTTTTTGTTTTTGAGTATTTATCGTGTAAAGCTCAAACTCAAACCATTTAAATAAATAACAATATTTAGAAGCTCGACCACCCACACTGCTACATATGTAGTTTGTTGTCGTTGCCACATTAGTGGTATTAGAACATATTTTTTTTTATTTACTCAGCTTACTTTGTTTTTTAAGAAGATTAAATTCATTAAAAGTCAGATTAATGACTATATAGACTACCTGTCTATAAAGTTGCTAAAAAGATTAAAGATATAAAAAGCTCTTCAATATTTCGAACCTGCGAGGTTTTGAATTTTTGTAAGCATATTTAAAAAGCAGTTACAAAGCTACAGGTATTTTTTATTATCGAAATCAAATTATACATTACCCGGCCAAAGTTCTTAATGAGCTTTCATTCAAATTTTAATGTTTTATCTTTAAACCCATGAACTTGTACTCTTTATTAAATATTATAAATAATTCTAGTCTATCCCACAAGAAAGGCGTTCGGGTGAGATTTTATTATTTATTACAAAGCGTTGAACAGACCTGTTGTTATGTTTGGATGTGAAAGTTGGGCGCTGACGGATGAGTACGAGAGATGGCTCCTCACATTTGAGAGAAAAAACTCATGCGTGTGATTTACGGCCCAAAACGCGAAATAGATGGTACATACCGAGCTCTGTACAATTCCGAGATCAGAGATCTGATGAAGATCCCCGATATCTGGAAAGAATTGTGCAGCGATCTATGAAAGGAGAGCCACCATATGGTAGGCGCAGAGGTCGTTGCAGGCGACAATGGCTCCACGATGTAGAGAACGACTTGGCCTTTTCAGATTGTCTTAGGCAGTATGAAGACCATGCTCAGGATCGAAACCAGTAATGGCCTTTAAAACTGTTTATTATTCTTATTATTGAATGCTTTGAACTGTTAAAATTCTTGAACATACAAAGTTCTACTGTTATAAATTCTTCAATCTGATCTGACATTTAGTAAAACTCAAGAAAATTAAATTGACAGTATGAGCTTTCAAATATTATTTTATACTGAAAGTAAATTATTTGGTATTTTTTCGATAACTCCCACCAATAATTTTCAAACCTCAGAATTAATCTAGTGTTGGTCTTAGACAGCTGAAACATTTATTTTCAAATATGACTATTGAACTTTTAAATAAAAAATTTAGATTGATAATTTTCGTATCGAAAGCCTTCGATGAGGTTTCATTAAATTAAAGCAGTGTTGTACGTACACACCTTTTTTGAGATTGTTTATACATATCGATAGTAACAATTAATTAACAAGTGTTTTTAACGTAGACAAGGCATGGAAAATTGTTTATTGAATTTACATATAGAATTTTCAATATTTGTGCATTTTACAAACATACTAACAAAACCCAAAGAGGAGTCGCACAATATGATCATCGAGAACATTCTTATTCTTTAAACATAAGGCATCTGTTATACGACCAGTTATGGTAAACTTGCTTTAAAGAATTCTGTTATATGAGCATCGAAAATCCAATCTAGAAACAATGAATTTCACATACAGAATGCTTTCGGTTTAAGTTGAACTAATTGCAACTCGAATTTTATTAATTTGGTCTCAAAGCTCCCTTAGAAAATTTATAAATAGTTGTGAAATTTCTTCTGTATCTTGAAAATTTTCAATGAAGAAATGTTTAAACGCATTTTCGGCTGACTATATACAAAAACACAAGCTCAATTTAAATTAGCAATTCACTTCAGTGCAGTAAAATTGAAATCTTAAAACGTTAAGAATATTAAATTATGTGGCAGAGACTAAAAGTGTGGTTTTCCAAGCTTTCAAATATTAAATAATATTAGTAAACATCTAAAAGAGCTTTTATATATTTGAAATTTTTGGCTAGATTTGTGGTTTTTATGCATAATAAGGCAGCAGTTACGGACCTGCAAGGTTTTCTCATCATTAAAAACTAAATGATATTTTACTTTGCTAAGGTTCTTAGAGAGCATTTAGCCAGGAGTACTTCTGTTATTCTAAAATTCACAAATTTTTTGTACGCCATAAAAAAATTAATAAAATCTTGAATTATATATTAATATTTTCCAAAAGCTTGTTCAGCACCTTAAGAGCTTTCATAAAGTATCCAACATTGCAGGTTAAAAAAGTAAAAATCGAGATAATGTAGCTCAAACTGTCATCAATAATCTTAAAAGTTTAGATTAATTATTTTCTCTCATAAGCTTATTTTCCAAGCTTTATGTAGTATTAAAACTCGCATTCAATAATAACAGTTAAAAGTTCATTTAGAACTAAGAAATCCATCCCTAATTAACATATATAATTAAAACTAATTAAAATTGTTCAGTGAGTGCCTTCATTGGTAAACATTCCAACCCGGAATTTTAGGGGTGAATTTTAAATTTAGGCAAACATATTCAAAAACATAATATTATGTGTTAATATTATGTGTGGCATGGTAAGGGAATATTATCTCTTCATACATATTTATAGTCACACAACCACACAAAAATTATAACATTTCATATAGTTATGGAATTTATGTGGCAATTGCAAATTATGCTATATATGATTAATTTTGATTAACCCAAGTACTGATATACATACATTAAAAACAAAAAATTAATTAATTCATATTTAATTATACATAATTTATGCGTTTAATTAAAATTTTTTGTTAGTTGTATAAATATTAGAATTAATTCATAATTAGTGTGTGCGTATACAAAATATAATTTTCGCCTTGAGTAATAAAATTAGTGGGGGGCGGCAATCAAATTTTAATTATGCGGTTTTTAATTAATTGATCTAAAACACAGCACAGATCCTCTTTAATAAAACAAAAAAGATTAATCAGCCGTATATATAATCTCCAAATATTCTATATATGTAAATTTTGTCTCTAAGATTGATATTTTGTGTTTCCATGTCGCGAAGACGCGGAAGAGACTATATATACATACAAAATCTAGCAATCAATATTAATCTCAGATTTTTTTTTCTTTGCAAGCAACAACAGCAGCAGAGTATTAAACCAAGTAAAACTGCTTTTTTCAGCTAAAGTAAACTCATACAAATTTAAAGTAGATTCAAATTAATTTTTGACTTGAAGCCAAAAAATTATATATCCTTGTTGCCTCCTATATATGTATATATGGTAGATGTATGAAAACTATACATATATGAAACATTTTGAACGAAAATTCTATAAGAGAACCAAACTAATTGAATTTTTATGATAATTTCATGGAATGATAACAAAAAATGCTTTTTCGTTAAACTGTTAATACACGAGATGTAACATAACTTGAGTGTTAGTTGTTTGTAGTTTTTGTTTTTATTTTTATAGTTTTAATTAATTTTTTTTTTCTTTTTTTTTTGATGCTACAGTTTTGGAAATGAAATAATTGAAATTAAATATTTTTGATTTTACTTGTTTAATGAGTACATTGGTTTGCGTGTGACAGCTGCGATGTAATTATACGAGAAGTTTTACTGTATATTCTTTCATGTTTTTTCCTTATTCTTTAAAATTTTAAGACTAGATATTGAAATTTACCGTACAGTCAGCGAAACCTTTTACATTATATTTCTCTAAGTATCACATAACTGATCAACCGATGAATGAAGAACCATTTCAGTAAGTTCATAAAGTTATGAATTGGGGCCAACTTTACCACATTATAATCTGAAATAAGTTCACACATATTCCAATCTAAAATAATTCCAAATTGCAATCTAAAACAACCTGGATTGATATTTCCAATTCCACGTTCGATTCTAAATGTATTCTTTACAAAAATATGAAATTCTTAAATTTTTATAGGACATACACAGTTTTTGCATTTTATTAGGATTCATGACAAAATTTAATTTAAATGTTCAGCTTTAAATGTAAGTATATTTATGTTTCTCATACAAAGAGATTTTACCAAAAACCTTTTGTATTCTTGTAAGCTTAAAAAATAATGCGATAATTGTAAACACAGTAGCTATTTAATTTTCACCTGAAAGCTTTTGAGAATTGAAATATAATTTCTTAAGTACAATGTATAAACTTAATACAATATTAACTAGTCGATGTATGTTAATTGTATAACTTTTAAGATATGACAACGAAATAAGCAGTACAGTAATTGAAAACGATTGCAAAATTTATTGAAAGCTCGTATTAAGCATAACTCAACATTTTATTGCATATAATACAAAATATGAAGCAAACCGCTTATTTCAAATATTTTGAGAACACTGAACACGAAAAGCTTCCCATTTATAAATATCAGGTAGTCATTTCATTTAACATATACAACAGCAGCAAGTCCTAACTTTCTTTAAACCAATATTTTTGCCTTTCGACAGTAGTATAATAGCAAAGGAAAAAAAATGTTAATTTATTTGTAAAATAATTGAGCTTTTGACCACTATATTAAGTAATATTATTGAGCTTTTATGCAAATCACCACATTTTATAGACCAACTTCAACAGCTCAATATATTTATGTTGCAGAAAGTTTTTACACTTGTATATTTTTAATTTTTGCACAAAAATATCAGCCTCAACTAAGTAAATTAATGGCACCCTTAATTTAAAAAAAAAAGCTTAACACTATTTCAAACCGGATACAAAAACAAGTCCGGAAGTCTGTATGACCTGACCAATGAAAAACCCGTCATGTTTATGAATTAAACACCATTTATGTTAGGTCAGGTCTGTTCATTAAAAGTTATAAGCTTTTTAAAAATATTTTAATTTACTTTAACGTTACACAAATCACGCGATCAGAATGAGATTTAATCAATAATATTTTACTCATTTCTAATAATGTCGTTGGAACCAGAATTTTAACATTAATAATAAAATATTTGTCTACCACATCGAAATTGAAGTCATTTGCTGGATTACAGTATGCATTCAATTATAAAATGTATAAAGAAGCTGTTAAAAGTCTGGTTGCTAAGTAGAGCCATCTTATTTGAAAAGAACAGTGTATGGTGAAACAGTGTATGGCTCTTAGAATCTTGTATGTCCGAAATTAAAGTTGAGCTTTGTTCACTAGAATTTAAAAAAAGCTTGATTAAGCTTTAATTGAATGTTATAATTTCGGTCACATTTAAATATTTCTGTGCTAAACATTAAAGCCCAAATATTGAACGTGTAAATTTGAGTATATATAAATATAGCACACCTTGTACAACTGTTTAGCTTTTTAACACACTCTTAGCCAGCTTGGCCCGAATAACTTTTACAAGAAAATTATTTATGTTCTCAACTCGAATTCTCTTAATTCAGATTACAATTAAAAGCGCTGAACAAATACAAACGCGTAGGTACCCTAATTGGCAACGTTATTGAGCACTTGTCGATTAATCCATCACAGTTTGATAATCTATTTACGATTTTTTAGTGACATAAATAAAACGTAAAAAGCTTAGCCACTTTAAATCGTAAATTTAAACCTATAGTATATTAAGTTGTTAAATGATATAGACTATAAACCTTTTTACCTTTTAATGTAAACAAAAGATTTGTGAAGTTTAGCAAATGATAAAAAGTTTAGACGTTATGTTAAGCTTTTATAACCGATTAGAGAAAAAATATGTACTAGTTTGTGAAACAACTAAGCTTTTAGGTTAAAGAATGATGAGTTAAAGAATGTCTCTTTAGGGAAAAATAGCAAAAATTGCAAAACCTTAGATTACAAAATCCTAAAAGTTTCAGAAAATATATATTATTACTGAATGAATTTTTTATTCATTGCCAATGATTTCATTTACGCAAGTATGAATAAATTTAGAGTAAAGCTTATTAAGCGTTAAGATGAAAGACCATAGTAAAGTTTAAAGATAAAAACTTCGAATTTCATTTTTAAATGATTTCAGTTTTTGTACGATCAAAAGTTTGCTCTAATTTATTAACTGGGCTATTCAAATTTTTGAGTATATGCTTCGGACTATTGTTAATTTTTATTTAACATAAAATAAATAAACAATATAGTAAGTGAAAATAGTGTTTGTTATAGTAATACATCGTACAAACAAGCCTTGAAAGCTCAGACAATACAACTTTTGACAATGCTTTCGGAAAAGTATAACTAAATTCATTAAATATTTTGCTCTGTAGGCACATAGTAGTAAGCGTTTATATACATGAGTTTTAATAAATATCATCTCTCATAAATAGAATCAGACATTTCACAAAATAAGAAAAATCGTTTGAAGTGTACCAAAAGTAAGACTCGAAAAGCTAATTTTCTATAAATTTAAATTAAGAGCTACAAGGATATTTCTGCAGTCCGCTTTGCACAAAAAGATGATTAAAGACAATTGCATTGGTTTTGACTAAAATATAATTAGAAAGCAATTCTTAGTTAGGCTCATAAAAAGCTTTAGATATTTTGAGGTTTAAAAAAATTTAAAGAGCTCAAAGCACACGTAGCTGTACTTTAAAAGTTTAAATCTTTTAACGTTATTTAAGCATTCAACATATTTGTTTTATTCGTGTCGAAATAGTAAATCGTGACCAACATGTCATAATTATAATTGACTTTAGTGTAAAGCTTAAGTTGAGCTTTAACCATAAATTTTTTAATCTTTTTCTTCTAACTGATGTTTTAATTACTATGTGTAATGGAATTGGGTAAATGAAAACTTACAATTTAATTTTCGAAGGATCAAAAATGGTCACTCTAGAAAAATCGTTTTTGTTGTTAGAAATTGCTCAAAGCACATTGTAACAAACATTAAGATAAAACCAACATTAAAGTATAAATAAATGTAAGCACATCTGTCATCTATATATAAATGTTTTAAAAAAATAAAAGCTCAATAGTGAGCATTTAGATCTGGAAATTCCATAAATAAAGCTTAATTTTATATAAGCTAAAATTTAGAGCTAGAAGGATATTAATCTGGAGATAGCCTTGCCATAATAATGGTTGTAAAAACAGTATTGATTTTGGCTAAAATATAATAGAATTGAAAAAAATTGATAGTTGGTTTTTTGGAAATCAATTAAGCTTTTAGATAATTTTAAGTATTTACAATCGAGCTTTTATGCTAACCACCAGATTTATCTGGTCAATTTCAAAAGCTAAAATCTTACTAATATCTTATAATATGTAAATGTTGCATAAAGCTTTTACAATTTTATATTTGTAGCTTTTGCGCTAAAATATTTTCGTCAATGGTTAAGTCTAGAAATATGATCAATAAAAAAATGTTTATGAATTAAATACTATTTATGTTATGACTAAAAATTATAAGCTTTCAATATAAAGCTTTTATTATAGTAGTTTAATATATTTTTTACCATTTATTTAAATATCCTAATTAGAAAACTAGATGTAAATTTGTTTTGATTTACTAAATTTGTCAGTTAAATCATGTCTGTTTTAAAAAAATTATTGAAGCTTGGAATACCAAATTTTAAAAGCACATTAAATTAAAGTTTTTGAAACATCGGTTTAGTTTCTAGGCTTTGAAAAACCAATTTTTAGGCACTAAATAGCTTTTATAGTTTACAGAAAATTTAAAGAACTTTTAAAGCTCCCTTTTTTTAATTTTAAACATTCAAAAAAATTTCACCAAACTTTTAAACTTTGATAAATATTTCATTCGCCCGAGTTTTAATTATATTTAGTGTAAAGCTTCGGTGAAAGCTTGGCATTTTATATATGAACGATCATTATAAAAGTTCGCCCTATTTAATATCCTTCTCTTTCATTTATTATAAAATAATAATAAACTGAACACTATGGAATAATGTTAAGCCTTGAATGTTTCATAATGTTTCATAAAAATACATCAATACTATAGATGGTAAATATATTTAGAAAATAAATGTCCAGACTAACCAAAAATATAAAATTTTGGATTGTGCTTTCAGCAAAGGATCAACAAATCCACACAAAACTGTGCTTTATAAGAACATTTGTTACTTGTTTAAAATCGATCGAACTATTAAACCTCAATATGAGCTTTTTATAATTATAATCTATCATAAGAAGAATCATACATTTAACAAAAAACTAAAAATCTGGTGAAATGTACCGAGAGAATTCCTCCAAAACCTGATCCTTCAAAGAAAAACTTTAATTTAAAGTTGGAAAGATATTTTAGTTTCCAAACATGCTTTGTATTATTTAAAGCATACTATTAAATTGTGAACGTTGTATAAATATTTACCATTTAATAATTTAATTTTTAAGCATTTTACTTATAACTGAACATTCATATTTAAGTATTAATGATATTGGGCAGATGAAGAGAGAACGGTAGTAATACATAAACCGTGATCAATAGCTCGCTCTAATAACAAATTCATTAACTGGGCTATATATATATTACTTGACTGTGTCTGTGGAATGGTATTTGTTTTGCATAAGATATTGCATAAACAACCTCCGAAAGCTTTTAAAGCAATAAAATTTTAGATGGTGCTTTTAGCACAGGAAAAATAAATTCATGAAAGATTGTGCTATGTGTCATCAAAATTTGAATGTTTTCGAATAAGTAAAGCTCAGTAGTAAGCTTTATTATACACAAATCTTTAATAATTATAATGTCTGATAAATAGAATAAGACATTTAATGAAATAAGAAAAATATTATGAAATATACCGAAAGTACAACTCCAAAATATAATTTTGAATAAGTTTAAATTAAGAGCTTAAAGGATATTGATCTGCAGATAGCTTTACAAAAAGCGGGTTAAAGACAACTGTATTGATTTTGGCTAAAATATATTAGAAACGGGAAATTTTTATTTTTTTTTACAATTGAGCTATTACATTAATCGACTATAAAAAAAAATTGCAAAACCCTCATTTTAATGAATTAAGCTGAACACGGAAAATATTTCAAAAGATTGGACCACAAAATTCTAAAAGCTCTTGCAATAAAGTTTCAGAAAAACGTCGATTTATTATTAAACTTTAATAAAAGTTTTCTTTCTACATATATTGATATTTTAAAGTTTACCAAATTTAAAGAGTTTAAAGCACACATATAAAAGATTAAATGTTTAAACGTAATTTAAATATTCAACAAATTTATTTTAATTGTAAACATTTAATTTACCATATAGTTATATTTAAATTTAGTGTAAAGCTTAAATTGAGGTTTAAGCGTAATTTTTTGAAAGGTTAGCCTCTAGTAAAAGTACGTTAAGCACGATTAAAAGACCGCTCCAATTAATGGATTGGACAGTTGAATTTTTTTAACGTATGCTCAGGTCGATTATTTATCGAACATTTATAACTAACAACTGTTGAGTAATCATGTATGATCCTCAGTGTATTAGGTAATCGTCATATTTATGAATTATATTTAATTAATGTTAGGTCAGGCAAGATAACTAAAATGTATACACTTTTAATATAAAACTATTCTTAAATGTAATTAAAAAATAGTCTCAACAAATATTGTAATTTATTTAAAAAGCTTAAACACTTCAATATTACTTAGTTTTTAGGGTACTTTCTATTGTTATCTCAGATGAAAATTAAATATATAAAATAATTTTATTAAATTACATCTCTTGAAAAAGCTCATTGCAACAGAGTTTTCAAAATATTGGTTAGGTTTCTAGACTTGTTTAGTAAAATATCAATTTTAGATTTTGAGCTTTTGGAATTTAAAGTTTGTTTAAAACATAAAAATTGAATTTTAAGTTAATATTGTTCAATATTCTACCTAAATCTGACGAATTTAAGTAAATATTATGTGTTACATTTTAATGATATTTGGCAGATGGGGACTTTATTTCTTTAACGGTTTCAGTTTATGTTATAGTACTACTGTATGCATAGCCTTAGTTTAATGTGAGTAAATCAGACATTGTATATTTAACGAAAAAAGGACAAAATTTTGAAAGACAAGTATTGAAGTACATGAAGTATAAATATTTAATTTTGAAAAGCTAAAATAAAAGCTTATTTGTTTTAAATTAATTTACCATTTGACAACCGCAATCATCAAATTCTATTTACATATCACATGTAACTACATACAAATATAGAAAACTCATTGTCTGGCGCTACTTTATTATTTACAGTAAATACATATTTCAAATAAAAATGCATCAATATTTGGAAAATAAATTTCCAGACTAACCTAAAAAAAAAAAAAAATTCTTATTGCATGACAAAATTCATTCACTATAATACCCAAAAAAAAAAAAATTATTATGTATATTGTCTGTCAAATACATAACTCAAACCCAAAAATAAATCGAAAGCTTATGTAACATTCTCCAAAACAAAAAACATGGTAAAAATCACTTCACAAACAAAATCTATAAATAAAAATATATAAATCGGCAATGTTTAAAGTACTGTACGGTATTTAGGTAAATGATATATCACCTTTAAGGAACAAGATATAATTCATTCTATCTAATATTGTATTTACGTACATACATATATACGTACATAAATTCACTAAGATTGATTTTTTGTGAAACGGAAGAGAATTTATATATACATCTACATATATATAAATAAAGCTCTTCTATATGAAATCGAGCGCAATCAATAGTAATCTCATTTTCCATAAAAAGTAAATTCATAAATTTTAAAGTAGATTTAAATTAATTTTTGACTATCAGCCAAAAATAAAATATATCATAAAAAGTTGTGCTTCGACGATATACATATATGTATGCTTTTGCCGATGATAACTTTTAAAATTGGTTTAAAAACTTACTTTTTTGTTTATTTGTTTGT
Organism: Tipula unca; assembly: GCA_951394425.1. Lineage (NCBI taxonomy): Eukaryota > Metazoa > Arthropoda > Insecta > Diptera > Tipulidae > Tipula > Tipula unca. Next base: position 103,262,141 of record OX596382.1, on the reverse strand, counting down.
TAAATTATTTTTATATAACATAAAAGCACCTCGTGAGCAACAAATTAATTTTTTTTTTTTGCACTAAAATATATATATAATTTTCACTGTAAACTAAAAACACCAAAACTAAATAATTTTATATTTTGCACAATAATTATATATAGATAAATAAAATAGATGCACACGTTTTACCACTTTTCACACTAAAATTACATATATATTTATATATATATATATGTGTAAATAAATAAATTAATTAATAGCGAGCTTTTTGACACTTTGAAAATCTATAACCGAAAAACTAATTATTTTTTTTTAAACCACTTTATTCTGGACACTTAATTTTTTTTTACTATTTTATTGCTATTTTCTAATTTTATATTTTGTATATAACACAACACATAAAAATTTTAATTTTTTTTATACAATATATAAATATATTTAAATAATAAACCGAGGCACTTTTATACACAAAAAAACCAAAACAAAAACTTTTTTTGGAAAAGTTTGGAATTTTTTTTTTATTAAATATTTAATTTTTTATTTTTGAATTTTTATATATATCCTATTTAGTTTAGAAAAATTATAAATGCAAAATATAAATAATAAAAATCAATAAAATTATCAGAATTTGAGAGTTGATAAGATAAAAATTATATATAAAAATGAATAAAATATAAATTGGTGTGAAACAACAGGTTAATGTAAATAAAAATTTTTAAAACAGATGTTAAATTATTAAAAATTAATTTTCCCAGAATCTAAATCCCATATAATATATACTAATAAATAATTAAATAATAATTAAAAATAAACTTTATTCCACAGTGAGATCGAAAAAACAATAAACTATATAAATTATTTAAAAAAAAAAAAACACTTTGCGACACGCGAATTAAATATATTGTCATTTAATTTAATTTAACGAATTAAATAAAATTACGCGCGATCTCTTATTTGCAAAAAAAAATTATTTATAAACAACATTAAAAATTATTTTAATTTAAATAAAAGAAACAAACACGTACAGAGAATATATAAATAAAACCTAATTCAGCGGCTTTTGCCACAATACTAAAAAATTCCAACAAATTTTTTTTACATTAAGGGGTGAACACCGAACGTACGTACCAACAATAATAATATTCTATATATGATGACATCATACTCATATACAGAGTTGGAGTTTTCCATATAATATATTGTGGCTCCCTGAGAACCAAAACATCATCATAATCATGATAATAACAATCATAATAATAATAATAGAGAAGAGAATAAATAACATCGGGAAAAGTTTTATTCCCAAAAAAGAAAAAAGTTTTATTAAATGGAGGCGCCAGTAGGGTGGAAATAATACCAAGAACTGCGCACGCTCCCATTTCATTACAGCAAATTTAAATAAACGAAAAAAAATTATACAAATACCTACTGTGTTCAAATTGCGGTTTGTGCTGACTATGCTGGGGAAATTCCGGAAAATTCAGACTTACACACACACACACATACACATCTAAATAATTTTCCTAGAAATATTAAAATTATTGTGTATTGAATAATATTTGTTCTCGTCGACATCGTAAGATGTACCATCTACTTTAAGCTTTTGTATTCGTTTAAAGTAAAAAAAAAAGCTCTCGCTCTCTCTCTGTTCGGTTCTCGTTAGGGAATTGCGATTTATATTCATTTAAAATAATTTAAATATAATTATCAATTTTAAAATATGATTACATTATTAATTTCCTTCGTAATGTATAGACACACATATGCTTACACACCGCCATGAATATGCAACACATGGCTTTGATATACACAAAATAGTAAAAAAAAAAAGCACGCGATCTTACACAACATTCTATTCTAATGCACATATTCATTGAGCATGACGGGGAAGAGGCGGGAGGATATGAATGTATATATGTACTGTAATTATTTGTTTTTCACCAAATTTCTTGTCTCAAAGACAAGAGTCGCATGATTATAGTTCATAGTTTGATTGGATTTTTTATGTGCGCGCCTTGTATATTTACAATATATGTGTGTGTACATACAAAATGAAAATCGATAAAAAATTTTATATTTTATGACGACAAATTTGTAGCAAATGAAAATTTATTGATACTCACCTTTTATACACATGACATTATTTTTTGTGTGCGGTTTATATTCGTGTGTCAAAATGTCGATTATATAGTTCAAACGTTCTTGTATATGTCTAGATACCGCAACAAATCAATGTTATAGCCGTGGCACGATCATAGATTTGAACGAATTATTTGAGGGAATCGAATGTAAAGCAGTGAAAAACTATTTTTGAAAGTGGACTTTCTAGTCCGCAGGCCAATATTGTATTTGTATCTAAAATGTCTCGACTACTGTTATGAAGATGGTAACCTAAAACTATAGCAACGATTTTAATGAAATTTTCACCAAAAAATTGGCTTGAAAAGCGGTTAACCGGTAAATTGAAAACTGAAATTTAACAATCAAGAACCATTCTGGAAAAGAACATAGGTAGAGAAATTATTATTGAATCTTTATTAGTTCATGCGCCTACGTATTTCCTATTTTAATGCAATATACTCATCTGGACCGCCAGCTGTTGGCATCATATTGATAAAAATCATTTTGCGGACTTCTGGATGGTTCTGGTATATCAACAGTACGGCAACTTTAAAAGTTCAAATGTCATATGCAGCACTTTCAAATTCTATACACTTGTTGGTTATAAGAGGTGCTGGTATACGCGCCAATATATTTACTTGGCCATTCAATACTCCGTGCAATTTGGAGTTAAATTAAAAGTTTTTGACATTTTGTAATAATAATAAAATATATCTCGTGAAGTACAGACGCTGAGTTTTATTTTCCAATCACATGGGTTTATTTTGTTGAGTGAACTGAAAATCTCAAATCATCCGGCCATCTAACAGGAAATTGGCCCAGCCACGGTAACTATCTGAAAGAGTAAAAAGAGATTGGTGGACTCAAATACAGATAATAAAACTGAATAATAATAATTATCAAGTGTGGAAATATAAATTGGAACTACTTTGAAGAAAGAAGGATTTATGGAGCCTTGTTGAGTTAGCACCACCAGATCCAGTAACAACAGCATGGTCTATAAAAGATGCTAAAGCACGAGCACATATTGGTCTTCTTGACGAAGATAATCAATTAATTCACATCAAGAAGGAGAAGTCCGCAAAAACCATGTGGGAAGCTTTACGTAAATACCACGAAAAATCGGTTTTGTGAAATAGAGTGCGACTACAAAGGCGACTGTGTAAAATGACGATGTCAGAAAGCGACGGTCTTGAAAATCATTTGATAGCAATGGAGGAATTGATGGATGAACTAGCAACTTTAGATGATGCATTGACTGAGAGCTATTCTACGATCGTTGCAGCACTTAAATCGCGTCCCGAAATGGATTTAACCTCTAATTTAGTGAAAGGAAAACTGCTGGAGTAATACGTTAGAAGAAAGGAAATGGAAAATTCGACTAGGAACGGTGAAAGAGCATTGGATATAAGTTTAACCCAAAGTCGGTGTCATGTTATTTTAACAAAAAGGTTGGCCATATCAAAGCAGATTGCAGAAAATGTTTGGCAGTAAAAGAGAAACAGTACAAAATTAATAAATAAAGTCGAAAAGGAAGAACCGAAAAATCATGACGCATTTGTTTGATGGTCGCGACCCGAAACAATCCGGTACTATAAAGTGATGTGTAGATTCGGGTGCATCGGGAAATGAGTGCAATGGCAAAAATTGTTTCATTGAAATCGATGAATCACAAAGAAGTACAGTGACTTTTGGCCGAAGTCTATTACAATAAGAAGATGTTATTAGTCCTTGACTTACAGTGTAATTTGTTGTCAGTAAGTAAACTCACAACCAGAAGGGGTTCCAGAAACGATGTCTATAAAGCCCCAACAAATCAAGTATTTAGCGTAAAAACAAGTGCAGGGAAATGTTTACATGAATGGCATAAAGTACTTGGTCATCGAAATTTATCAGACTTTAGAAAATTGAGTGAGGTGGCAGAAAGTCAACATTCGGATGAATGTGAAACTTGCCTACAAAGCAAATCAAAGAGTGATTCATTCCCGAAAGAATCCACATTGAAAACGTCAGAAAGATTAGATTTGGTACACACGAATTTGTGTGGGCCTATGCAGCTATAGTTACTCCAAGAGGAAACCGATCTATTTTGACATTGATTGATTATTTCGCAAGATATTCGTTTATCTATTTAGTTAAAAATAAATCTGACCGACAAAATCATAGAATTCGTGGAGTTGATGAAGACCCAGTTTGGAATAGTGCCAAAAGTTGTTCGCTCGGACAGAAGCGGAGAGTATATGGATCATCGACCGCAAAGTTTTTTGAGAAAAAGTGGAATCAAGGTTCAGCTGACAGTACCGAAGACACCACAACAAAACGGTGTAGCTGAGCGAAAAAAAGGAACCCTAGTCCAGATTAGATGTATGCACCTATAAGCATCCATCTTGTCATCTCTGGCCTACAAAAAAAATTTTGGTGGGAAACCGTAAATACAGCGAATAACATTTTAAACAGACTACCTTTTTTATTTTTTTTTTCTAGTCGGGGGAAAATCCTCATGGACGTTGTGCCGAACTTTTACCGACTAAAAAACCCTCTACCTCAGCTCCTCGCAGCGCCCGGTACCACAAAGTTTGCATTACTTCGACCGCTGGATGTTTATATTGTTTTCTTGTTTGTTCAAGTCGGTGTGGTCGCTTCGTCCCTCATTTTTATGGTCAATATTACCGTAATCATCTTGCTTATAGCATACCAGCAATTCTCCTCCGCCACCATCTTTGAGATAATAGTTCGTGGTGTCATCTCTCCTACAGTATCGGTACACTTCTTTCTCGTTTCTTCCCACCTTGCACAGTACAGTATCGTATGCTCTGGTGTGTCGTCCTCTTCACAATATGCGCAGTTAGGAGTATCCTTAATATGCATTCGATGCAGATAGCTATTGAAGCAGCCATGACCTGTCAGGAACTGTGTCAGATGAAAGTTCCTTTCCCCATTTCCCCATGCTTACGATTCACCCATTCCCTTAGACACGGAATGAGCTCTCTGGTTCATGATCCAGTGTCGGCACTCTCCCAACGTGCCTGCCATTTTTGCGTCAATTCCTCTTTGGCCTCAACGATTGGTGTTCCCTGAAGAACCGCTAGTTTACATTTCGCCATTAAAGTGGCCGGTGGCATGTTTGCTATCACGAAAGCTGCTTCTTTTCCTACCGTTCTATATGCATTACATATACGCAGTGCTAGACTACGTTGTACTCGTTCAAACTGCTCGGACGCCCTTGCAATATCTAAAGCTCGTATCCAGATGGGTGCTCCATAAAGTATTGCGGATAAAACAACCGATGCGAGCAATTTCCTTTTTCCGGTGCTTGGTCCACCAACATTTAATCTGATGAGCCCTTTTGTTGTTCGGGTCGCCTTTGTCACAATTTGCCTTACATGCTGTTGAAAGCCGCGACGGTAGTCTAGCCATACATCCAGGTACTTGATGTGGGTTGTCGGTGTTACTTTAACTCATTCCACTTTGATGGAAATCGATTGGAGCACTCTTCGGCCTGCCATTACAACCGCTTCAGTCTTTTCTGGGGCCAATTGCATCCGATGAATACGAATCCATCTGGAAATCTGCTCTACTCCCGCTTCCACTCGTTCAACTAGTTGTTGCTCGTGTCTGCCGGAGACAACAAGCGCTAAATCATCCGCGTACCCCACCAAATTGGCATCTTCGAGTAGCTGAATTCGAAGGATGCCATCGTACAAGATGTTCCAGAGCATAGGTCCTAAGATAAATCCTTGGGGAACTACACTCGTAACTTCCATTTGGGTTGCTGTACCTCCAGCTTCTACAATAATTCGTCGCTCATTCAGGTAGCTTTGGAGTACCTTCGTCAGATATGGGCTAACTTTGAAGTTATATAGTTCTTTTAGAATGAAGCGCTGTTAAAAGCATTTCTTATGTCTAGTGTAATTACAACTGGGATGCACCACGTGTATTATGTACCCTCAGCTGCTGCATCTACAAGCTTCATAACTGCCGCTATAGCATCTGTTGTGGTATGCCCTGCTCGAAATCCTAATTGATTAAGTATTAGCAAGTCCGCCGGCTCTATCAACTTCGTTGGCCAGTCTGTGTAACAGCAAATGTTCGAAGAGTTTTCCGAAAGTATCCAACAGACAGAGTAGTCTGTACGATGTCGGTACACCATCCGGTTTTCCATCTTTCTTTAGCAGAACCAGATACACGGAAATGATTGCGTTGTGTTTGGCGGCACTCTTTTCTCTTATGGCTGTCCTTGCCACAGTTAAAGCAGAGGTTTCTACGGTCAGGTCAATCGCAACTCCTTGCTGTATGCCCTCTTCCCCAGCACCTATAGCAGCGATGGTCATCAATAAGCAGTTGCAAGAGATCCATCCTATGCGGATTCGCTTATGCTCCACCAGCTGCTTAGCACACGGTATCGGCAACTTTGCCGTAGCATTCATCGTATTGGAGTGGGTAGGACTCAATGAAGTCACAATTATCTCTTCAGTGTGACCCCCTTCCAGTGCCGCTTGGACATCCTTCTTTACATCGTCTGAGGCAGTTCCTGCCTCCAGGTCCCGTATGTGTATCACTGCCATGCCTTATTGGTGTATTGCCGTAACGCCCGCTACTTTTCCAATAATTGACTCCCTTAAGCATTCGGCTTTATTCTTACCACCCTTCAGGTGGATTCATAAGATCATCTGTCTTTGTCTTTTTTATGACGGTTATCTCCACCCCTAGGTCATTGACATCGATACCACCTTTCACAGCTTCTCAGCGTACGTCTTTCCCTTCGCTTTGACTACAACTGCCTCAGTTCTATTTCTTGGCTTCCCTTTACGTCTTTGGACCTCTGTGAAACCTTGCTCTGGTTCAGGCTGTGCAGCCTGTTTCGGCTTTTCCTCTTTTGCGTCTCCTTTCAAAGTATTGCGTGTTCCGCTTTCTGCTCCCACGCAGATTTTGATACTCAGCCCACTGTCGCTATAACAGCATTCCATTATCTTACGCAGCTTTAACCTATCTCTGACTATTGAGGTGATGCTCAACTCTTGGAATTCCTGGGAAACGGTCTATATTCCTCTTGCAAGCTCGATGAATTGCGCTTCTAGTTGTTTATCGTCTACCTGTTGATTCACATGGCCAACTAGCAGAGTACGTCCATCATTAGCTGGGCGTATCTGGCCTTTCAGTTCGATCCTCTCCGTGCTCCGTATAACAGCGGCGTCACCAGCCTTACAGTACTGGTTATCTAATAGCCGCTGGAAGCCTGGTACCTGTTTACCCAAATTATGCAATTCTTGAGTGATTGGTTTATTTCCGTCAATAAAAATTGCCCTTGTTAACGTACCGTTGTCCATAAAGCTGTCGCGGCTTATTTTTGTTACCCGAAACACTTTATGTGGCCGCTCCTTTGCGACAATCGCACTGATATCCTGTGTTGTCATATTTGAGTTAATCATGTAGCGGAGCTCCTCAGTTTTTTTTTCAATTTCCTGTGTATCCACTGTTTGCGTGGACCTCTCCTTCGCCGCAGTTTGCTTGCGCGTCGGGCTTAGATCAGTTTGGGTCGCTATAATGCTCTGCTGTATCACTCGTTGGTCATCATTGTCAGTTCTGCGCTTCTTCTCAGTTACGGACGGCTGGCTCTTGGAAGTCTGTAGCATCTGCTTAAAGTTGACTAATTTACATGCAGCCATTCTTACCCTCGACGCCGAATCCTTTATTAGATTTTTCGTTGTCGGATTAGCCTTTACCATTAAGCTCAATCAGCTGGTTTCCTTTTCGATCTGGTCTATTGCCGCGATTATATCTGCTAATTCAGCTTCTGCCTCGCAGCGACATTTCGTGGCACTCCACATTGAAAGCTCGGGAAGCGAGGAGTGGTGTGGTGGAAATGTGCATGTCTTTTTTGACGGTTTGAATATGTTGTAACTTCCATCTTTGTTTCCAGTAGATGTTCCGGGTGCCGTGGCCTGGTCACTTGCCAACAGCGTCCTTCCATTTCTTTGCGGTTGATTGTTCCCCCCCCCAGAATCCGTGGGACTGCCCTTTAGAATATAGGAGTGGGATTCTCCGCAATTAGTAAATTGGTACCCATCTGGGGTAATTTATCGTTAGAATCTTCCGCCATAATTTCCCTCTAGGGTGTTTTCGCATTTAGTTGTTTTGCCGCCTACGAAGAATCGTAGTCGTTTCCCGGGTGGTACCACGAGGAGGTAAACTAAATACTTCTGGTGTCAGATAGTTGCAGCGCTGGAGTATGATACATAGCACCATAGACGGTCAGACGCCTACCGTACTGATCCAAACCACCAACCCTAAACAGAGTACCTAGAAGAAGTGTGATAAAGACACCATACGAATTATGGTATAACAGAAAACCAGATCTAGTTTATGAAGAGAGTTTGGAAAACCAGTTGTAGCGCATATTCCGAAAGATCAGCGCAGAAAATTAGACAGAACAGGTGAAAAGTTAGTGTTTGTCGGATACGAAATTGAAACAAAAGGGTATCGCCTCCTAGATGTTGAACTAAATAAAATCAAAATTAGTGTGGAAGTAAAATTTATCGCCAGAAACATGATAGATGAACAAAACAACCTTGAAAAGTTTGATCAACAACCAGAAATCAATGTAAATTTAGAAAATAGGTAATCCTCAAGTGAAGTTAACAAATAGAACAAATTTTGGTATTCCACCCGTTCGATTGATACAAGTAATTAATAAAGCATCAGTCCAAACCGTAAATAAGGATCCAATTACGTATAAAGCAGCAATAAACGGACCAGATGCTGCAAAATGGAAATATGCGATGGATGAAGAGATCGATTAGTTACGTTTACATGGTACGTGGATATTCACTTTACATTACTATCTGGCAGTAAAACAATTGGGTCAAAATGGGTGTACAAAACAAAAACTGATCAAGAGGGGAATGTCACAAATTTTAAAGCAAGGTTAGTGGCAAAAGGATTTACGCAAAAGTATGGCGAAGATTTCGACGAAGTGGTTGTTCCCGTGGCGAATCCTATTATATTGAAGATACTGCTGACAGCACAGCAGGAAAGAACAAAATGATAGTTAATCATTTTGATATTCAGACGACTTATCTTAAAGAAAATCTTTCACACGATGTCTACATGAGACAACCTGAAGGTTACGTCAAAGGGAATCAAAACGAAGTTTGTAGTTAAGAACCTCTATGGTTTGAAACAGGGTGCAAATGAATGGAATCGGTGTTTTGATGGAGTAATGAAAAGGAACGGTTGAAGGATACGTTCAAAGTAACAATTATGCGTGTTTGTATATCAAATATGATTGTGAAAATATCATTTATATTTCAAATCATGTGGATGATATTGTCGGTGCCTCAACAAAACTGAAAATGTTGGATGATTTCGAGAAAGACATTAACGCAGCTTTTGCAATCTTGGAAGTTTGAAGTTCTATTTAGGTATTCATTTTTCTGGATATAATAATCAGGATATAAGTTCAGTATTTTTTAATTTACAAGAGGTTTATAGAACTGCATAATACGTTCTCTGTTGTACCTGTCTACAAACACAAGGCCGGATATAGCAATTGCGACATCAATTTTATCAAGGCGTGTAAGTAAACCGAGAATGTGTGATTGGGTTGAAGTAAAAAGAGTGTTCAGATATTTAAGTGCCACGAAAGATTTGAAACTAAAATTAGGAGACGGAAAAAGTAATAATGATTTAAAGTGTTATGTTGATTCTGACTGGGCTGTTATGATAACAATGACCGTAAGTCAACTTCCGGGTATTGTTTTATTTTTGAAGGAGCATTAATTGGTTGGTCCATTAAAAAGCAGACATTAGTTTCATTATCCACAACAGAAGCTGAATTTATTGCATTTGCTGAAGCAGCATGTGAACTCATTTGGATCGACAGAGTGTTACAAGATTTTGGTCAATCAATTCAAAGACCTATACAAATATTTGAAGACAACCAAGGTTGTATAAGATTGCTACATAAAATATTGGTTGACATCAGCGTACAAAACACATAGACATAAAATATAAGTTTGCGCGCGTTCCAATTGATTTCACTTATTTATGTGGACAGCCACGTCAAAACATTAGGAAAATATCTAGCATAGCTGTAGATCAAATTAAACGCCCGGTTCAAGCTAGTGGATTATGGAATATTCCCATTGCAAATCGAACGCAGTCTGTTGCAGAGCTCTGATGGCTAAGAGCATGTAAATTTCAGTCTACTCTGGAAAAATATTATAATTCGACTTTGATGGCCAGATAGTATTCAACATTATGTCGATTGAATCCAATGTACTTATCAAAATAAAGTTTGGGTGGTGGAAGTTTATAAATATAAGGGAATTTTTGGTCGTCGAGTAACTTTTTATTACCCTTCCATCCATCAAAATGGAGAGTTTTAGAGTATATTGATATCGTTGAAGATCAATTTCGTCCAGTTCTAAACTTTCATCGAGATGAAAGCAGAGCTTTCCAATGGGACAATGCTTTAACCCACACAAGTGGACGAAGTAAATATTGGTTTGTGGAAAGTCTATACATAGCCTTCATTGACCCTCTTGTTCCCCTAACCATTAAACTTTCTAACGTTGTGTCCTTTTTTTTGAATAGATACAAAAAAAACGTATTGAATAAAATTGGCACAAGGGAAAAACGGGTTGGTAGGGTTTTGGGACCATTGTCAATTCTATTCAAAGTCTTGGTAAATAACGTGGAGGTGATGGTTTAAAACGTACCAGGAATATATGTTTTGTGAAAGAAATATATGTTTTAATCTGCAATTGCAACACTATTTAAAAACTAAATTTAACTTTCGACAACATTTTTATTTTTAGCGTTTTGTCACTCTTTTATGTCACGTGCGAATTTTTGTTGTACTAACCATATTCAAGAACTTTATTCAAAAATCATTTAAGAATCCCATTTCGATCCAACGTAATTTTTATCGTAATCGGTCAAGGATTATCCCGTTCTAGTTGGCCCTATTCGAGCATTTTATCTAAAAATCATTTTTCAATCTCATTTCCAACATTAGAATTCAACATATCGAGTGTAATCAAAATCGGTCAATAAAAGAACTATTTCCATTCCATTTGCCTTATTCTAGACCTTATTCTAGATTATTACAGTCTTAATACGTAATCGCGAGGAAAAACAAGGCTGCTCTTGCAAGAAGGGCAGCTAAGCTGATTTGTAGACGGAAGAAGTGAGAATGGTGGAAGGCCGAGGTTCTGCAAGTACAACAACTCAGCAATGAGCGCAGTTCGCGTAATTTCTTTAAAGGAATTACGGGACTGCACCATACTTTCAGGCCTACGACAACCGCCATTCGGGACCGGGATGGAAACCTCTGTGTCAACATCGATGCAGTACTTGACGCATGGAGTGGACACTTTACTGACCTGCTTGATGTCCATCATGCGTCACAGACTGTTGTTGAGCCAACTCTAATACAGATTGCGGAGATTTGCACTGAGGAGCCATCCCATGAGGAATTCACTACAGCCATGCAGAGATTGAAACGAAACCGTGCACCTGGACTGCATCAATTCCAGTCCAGTGGACTGCATCAATTCGGAGCTCTTGATATTCGGCGGGGATACTTTGTTGAACTGTCTTTTCGACCTTATTCGATTAGTATGGCGAACCGAAGTTATGTCTGACGAATGGAAAGTGGCCGCGATATGCTCTATCTTCAAGAAGGGAGACCGCTTGAAGTGTGAGAATTATCGTGGTATAGTTCTTCGTTGCACAGCATACAAGTTACTGTCATACATTGTATTGGATAGAATCACTCCTCTAGCGGAGGGCTTGGTTGGTGACTATCAAGGAGGATTTCGTCCGAATCGATCAGTCACAGATCAGGTCTTTTCGCTGCGGATGATTCTATCTAAATATTATGAGACATCCATCCCCGTACATCAGGTGTTCCTGGATTTCCGGCAGGCCTATGACTCGATCAATCGAGAGAGTTTGTGGTCTGCCCTGGAATACCTAGGAATGCCAACAAAACTGGTACGACTATGTAGGATGACAGTGACGCAGTCTCAATGCTGTGTTAAAGTTGAGAACAGGCTATCGACAATTTTTGTAGTTAATTCGGGTGTTCGGCAGGGAGATGCTCTGTCCCCGATACTATTTAATCTCATGTTGGAATACATCTTTCGTAAAACTGAAACACCGCACCGTAACATCTTATATCGCCAGTCCAATCAGGTGCTTGCATAGCAACGGAGTGAAAGAAATACTTGATCCGCTTGTAGGGTTTTCAGCTTCAGTTGGACTTCATATCAATGAGTCCAAAACGAAATACCTTATCTCTGGTTTTAGAGACAATGGCACACCAGATTTTAGTAGTGACCACCACACGTTTGATGGAGTGAGGAGGTTCAAATATTTGGGTTCTCTTATCACTCACGATAACAGTGTGGGTGAGGATATTAAAGTGCGGCTGGCACCTGGCAGTCGTTCTTTGTATCCTCTAAGGCCACTGCTAAAATCTAAACACTTATCAAGTGCCGTGAAGCTGAAGCTTTACAAAGCGTTGATTAGGCCCGTTGTTATGTTTGGATGTGAAAGTTGGGCGCTGACGGATGAGTACGAGAGATGGCTCCTAACATTTGAGAGAAGAGTCATGCGTGTGATTTACGGCCCAAAACGCGAAATAGATGGTACCTACCGAGCTCTGTACAATATCGAGATCAGAGATCTGATGAAGATCCCCGATATTGTACATGAAGTAAGATCTCAGCGAGTACGCTGGCTCGGGCACGTTCTGCGTGCTGATCCGGAACGAATTGTGCAGCGATCTCTGAAAGGAGAGCCACCATATGGTAGGCGCAGAGGTCGTTGCAGGCGACGATGGCTCCACGGTGTAGAGAACGACTTGGCCTCTTCAGATTGTCTTAGACAGTATGAAGACCATGCTCAGGATCGAAACCGCTGGAGCCGAATTGTGACTCAGTAAGGGGCCAGTAATGGCCTTTAAAACAGTTTTAATTTTTAATACGTTAACGAGAAGCTTAAATCATTTAGAACACCTTTCACAATTTAGCCACTTTCATACCCAAGCCGTTTTCTTCGATTTGGTTTGTTGATCTATTGTAAATGATTCAAAATTAAACACTGCCTATCTAACTCAATAAATATCACCTTAAAAATTTCATTTTAAGCTTCATTAAGCTTAGAGCATTGTTGATTGCGGTAATCCAAATTCATAATCCTTAAAAATGAAAAATTATCGATAAATAAACAGATATGCAGACGGCATATCCATAATTTAGGGGCAAACTCCTTCTTACTGTAGGAGAATTGATCAACATTCCTCAGTTGGTGATAGATGGATTATAATTTGGCTTTGTTACAAAAGCGTTACGTTGAATAAAAAACTAACCTGGAAAACACACTGAAAAAAATTGAAAAGGCTTCCAAAATGCTGTGGTGTTTTATTTGCAGAAGGCAAATAGTCGGCAGGACCCATCCCAGGATTACGACAATCAAAATATTCCTGAACTTTGACGCTATAAAATAAGTAGTTAGGAAAGCTCTGGAGCAAAGCAAGAGGTATCTTTTAATATAATTGTGAAGCACTAACAGGACCCAGCCGTCGCAGATACCACCTCAAAAAATTGGTAAAGTGGTAGATGACATATGTACATTCTGCTGTTATGTGAGGAAGACCTATATGGTTACATACTACCAAAGTGCGCAGTGTCACAATAAGCAAAAAAATGGAAGTTTTATGAGTTTAAGGAACAGACAACACAAAAGATCTTTTAGGTCGCAATGCAGTAGGGGTGTGGTATATCTTACACAGGTATTTATCAGGTATTCTTATTCTAAATAATCTCAAAACACAGACAACGCTTTTGGATTGCAGAGCTTTGCTCGTGAAAAATGCCATGAAAATTCAAAGCTTTTTGGTTACAACTGACTATCTGAGCTTTTATTTATCACAATATAGGCAATCAGTAGATATTAAATAATTCAGATGGTTCAATTCATCCATCTTATATTAAAAGCTTCCAAAAATAAATCAAGAAAAAGCTTAGAAATGAAATTAACAAAGTTTTAAAAAAAAACTGATAGTATAGACAAAAACGACATAAGACAATCTAGATCAATCTGGTAAAGAAAAATCCAAAACTATTTATCCACCCTTGAATACAATACTTTTATAATAAACTTAACGAAAATTAAAACAACAAAAATGATAAGAAAAAAATAGGTTTTCCTCCCTATATAATATATAAATACGAAAAGCACAAAAAAGCCCCCAGAAATAAAAATCTACAATTTTCATGATTATTGTTTCAATTTGAACAAAAATGTATTATGATATTTTTGGAAAGGAAGTTGAAGTAAAAAAAAAAAAAAAACAACACTGCTGAAAAAAAGCTTTATAAAAACAAACGAAATAGAATTAAAAACTATAAGCACAGCATACACCCATGGTATTTTTTTTGGCACATGAATATTTAAAAACAAAAATAAAACTCCCATCGCTTTTTTACTTTTTTTGTGATATTATCTTATCGATTTAAGTGTTGCAATGTATGCAACAGATTAAAATGAATTATTTCGATTTAATAAATAAAAATTGTGTGCGCTGTGTTATTGTTTACTTGTTGAAATTTTATCTATGTACGTAGGTACATATACATACGTTTATATGGCGATAAATATTCGGCGGTTTTGTTTACACATAAACATACATATACATATATTGAATAAAATTTGTAAATATATTACAAGTAGTTTTTATATATAATAGATTGATTGATAAGGTTTATAACCGTCCCTCCCCCACATATACTCGTATATACATAAAACTATAAATCAATATATGTATTTGGAAAAACACAATGGTAATTCTTCATCATCACCTTCGCATATATAAAATAACATAAATAAATACGTAAGCAGACAGCAAAACTAAAAAAATAATTCGATGTATCTCAACACAAGTATATACGATATGGGGTGTGTGGAACCTGGAACGTATATATGTATATAATTTCCCGCTGGGGCATTATAATCCATTTTAGCCATGATACAATCCTATTTCATCTTCATATCACGTATCTACGACATTTTTTTTTATTTTTTGTGTGATGTTTAATTTTATTTCGTTATAAATACAATTTTCGAAATGAAATTGAAAAAATTATAAATTCTTATATTATAGATGATGGCATCATATTCAAATTCGATTTGGCAAAAAAAAAAAAACAACAACAAACATACTATATTGAAAATTGTGTCTCACATTTTCGATTAGATTATAGCTATACGTACGTCTAGAGGTAAAAATTATAAGTCACAAGGCGACGACTATAAAAAACGGATTGAATATTATTTATCGTATTTAAGATATGTTGAATTGATATTGTTCTGTAATATATCTTATCAGGCTAAAAGATCTTATGAACGAGCTTTTTCATTATTTCAAAAAGCATTAAAATTTAACTTATTGGAAAAGGTGATGTATGATATTTTTAAAAGTTCTAAATGAGCTTTTTGTTATTTTTAAAAAAAAATATTACATAAACTGACAAAGATTAGTTTTAACAAAAAAATTAGTACAAAGGTTTGATGAGCTTGGCGCTATTTTAAACTTTTGTGAACAATAAATCGTATTTTAAACTTTTACAGAGCATTAAAAAATCACATAATGTATATCTTTCTAAAAAATAAAAGCTTAATATAAAAAGCTCGTCCAATTTTTTTTTAAAGTTCGGATTATTATAGTTGAGAGCTTTTATTTCGAAAATCGTAAGGAATTATTTAAAGCTGCAATTAATTCTCATCGTCGATACGCAGTGAATAACCGCATATCAGCTTACAAGAAATGACGAAACATAGATTTCGGTTTTGTTAAATGCTTAGCACTAACTAACGGGAACGGTATTATGCAGAGTTTTGCAACGTTTGTGCATAACCAAACGCTTTTAATTTGTGTTTTTTTAGTGCTTTTTATGTTTACCGTCAAATCAGTTACATTTTTCTTTGTGTCCTTGTGCTGTGTAATTGCATATGGTCTGGGAGTCATGCTCTATAACGAGTATGACAACAGATGAGTATACCGTTTTAGGTATAACATAGGTTTAGTAACCGTTTACATTTAGTTTTTTTATTCTGTTTATAGATTACTGTCTTTCCTATTTATTTATTTATTCTTTTTTTTTTTACTTTATGACTTTCAGCTTCCGTTGCTTTATTTTTCTATATTTTTATTTTTTAATTATTTTTTTGGTTTCTTACGGATACCGTTCCTGTTCTCTCTGCTGTATGATGTTCTGATTCACGTATAGTTTTTTGCATGTGTTTTGCTTGGTTGGGCTTTCGGGACCCCGTTTTTCGGTTCTGGATTTGCTCTCGCCTTCTCTCTGTTTTCAGCTCCGACGTCATCGTAAAGCTGGAAATTTACCATAGAGACGGTCAATGAGTCCGATGACCTCAGCATATTAAGTGCTGACGGTTTCAACTCAGCCATCATTTCGGGTTTGGAGACTGTCCTACTACTTTCGGGTAGTGAGAGCTCTATAACGGAGCCAAGCCATCGCGGTAAAGCTAAGCGGCTTGGCAAGCGTCACCACCGCCGTTTGCAAAAAAAGAACTGACCGGACTGGCATTGGGTGCAATCTCCGAGGAGCCTGGCTCTTCGGGTACACCCAAAAGGCCCAGCTTGGCATCGGGCACTACGCCTGAAATGGCCGCAAAAATTATCACAGTAACCGATGCTAATGTCAAACAATTCTGCGTGCGGTAAATGAACGCAGCCATTACTATTAATGAGGAAATCTGCGTCTTTTCCGCAAAGAGCTTAGTCGTCGAATTCTCGAGACGGCTAAATCTTCCGGTTTTATACCGCAATTGCTAGATTGCTACCTGGCCGATGGTGTCATCATTTGCAAAGCGAGCAATGATGAGACGTACGTTTGGTTCTGTGGGGAAATAGACAGAATCAAGGACGTCTAAGAGGATTATCAACTTTCGGTTGGTGAGCCTTCAACACCTCTGATATTGCACTCATGGATTCCTGGGCCACCTGAGAGTGTAGTTAACATGAAGATCGGCATAATGAATCCAAATGTATCGACTACTGGATGGAAGGTTATCCGGTACAAGCGAGAGGCTAATCGCTAATCGATTGTGTTTAGGGTTGACCAGAAGTCCTTCAAACACATTACTGGGTCCGGATTGTCGCTACAATACGTCCTTAAGAGGATCCGTTTCATGGTTATTTCAGGGTCGTAGGTTTTTATTTATTTTAATTATTATATTATTAGTTCACACCTGGTCTTCATGATGACGTCCATACTCGAATTAAAACAGATCGATCTGAAACATAGCAAGTCACCCTCTTATGAGTTGAAGAGGCTGCTTGCTATAATCGCATACAAATTTTTGGTCTAATCCATGAAGCGTACCTCATTAATGGCGCGGTTTCTGGTTTAGATTCGAAGTTCGGCAGGTTTTTCCTAAAGTCCATCGTCCTTAAAACCAGAGCGTTCATTTATATTTCTAATGATATTGATGCCGCTCTTATTAATGAGTGCAGCACGGCTGATCTTGCGGCGGTGCTAATCACTCTCGTGTATGCTGACTCGCGTTTTAAACTTGTCATTGCATCAGCCTATTTACCCTATGATTCCACCTTGCTCCCTCCTTCAGAGGAACTGGTGAATCTTGTAGTATGGTGTAGGGTCAATAATCTACCTCACGTGATTGGTTGTGACGCTAATGCTCATCATACCATTTGGGGTAGCTCGAATACCAACAGTAGAGGATCCTCACTGTTCAATTATATTTACTCCTCTCAGTTAGAGATTTCAATGTTGGTTGTAAGCCATATCGTAATAGGAAACTAACAAATTGGAATTCATTCTCCTTCTGACCTCGTTTCAATACTAGATTTGCCTAATCAGATCAGATCTATCTCAGATCTTGATTTGCAGGCAATTGTACCAACGAAAGCCATCTCGACTGCTTTTGAAAAGACGTGCCCTCTTATTTACAACCAGAAGAAGCTAAACAAACCCTTCTGGTGTTCTGAACTTAAAAAGTTAAGGAGGAGTGTGCGTAAAATTAAAAATAAAGCCTATAAAAAAAAGCCTAAGAACCGCGCAGAGGGCTCTGTGGAAAAATTTATAAAATTGATAGCTTATCTGTTCTCGCCAGACTTAACAAAACTCTGGCTAAGAATGATACTTGTAAACTTGATTGCCTTCGCCTACCTTCCGAGAAATTCACCTCCTGCAGGCGAAAAGTTGGTGAGCTACTATTATCTGTCCGTTTTCCTGGATGTGACCTTGTTGATTCGAGTGTGGTTGCCTCCCAGCCTCCTGGCATTTTTGTCGGTACGCCGGATTGGAACTTAGCCAGTAGACTCATCACTACTGATGTCCTACACTGGAGTGTTTTCTCGTTTGCACCGTTCAAATCGAATGGTCCTGACGGCGTTTTCCCTGCTAAATTGCAGCATGGTGTTCTACCCATCCGTACTCACCTGCTCAATCTGTTCCAGGCGTGCATTGCATTTAGTTGCTGGACCACGATTCTGGATAAGGAGTAGAGTAGTTTTCATACCTAAAGCTCGCAAATCGGATTATACTTACCCTAAAGCTTTTAGGCCCATTAATCTGACTTGTACTTTTTTTAAAGCTTTAGAGAGGATCATCCACAGATTTATTAGGGATAACTATTTAAGTACCTCCCCACTCAGTAGCATGCAATATGCTTACAGAGCTGGCAAGTCCTGCGAAACTGCTCTACATGAACTCGTTACTAGAATCGAAAGATCACTTAATTACAAAGAGTTTCTTGATGGTACCTTCCTGGACATTGCGGGAGCTTTTGATAGCACATCGTTTTCTTCGATCACGAGTGCGTGTACCAATTTTAATATTAATCAAACCATTGTTAGATTCATCGACTCAATGCTCAAGCCCCGTATAATTGAGACTGAGTTAGATGGCTCATCAGTGTCTGTCAAAGTACGAGCGAGGCTGGATGGACTGCAGATGAAAGCCTGTAGGGCTATACCCGGGGCTATGTCATCTACTCCCCTTCTTGCTATGGAATCTATTCTATGCTAGCCCAAATTGCAGTCTTACATTCTTGGTATGGTGTACTCTGATGCGTTTTGACTGAGGTGCATTGGGGTATGGAATGCCTTCGGGATTAGTACAGGGCATAGACAAATTCTTAATTAAGTCACATATTCCGGAGGCTGAAATGGTGAATGACACGCTATTGCCCGAATTAAACATCACCAATTAATTCTCCGTCGTTTTCCCCTCGAGAGAACTGTGTCTTTCTTAGGATTTCTATAGACAGTTGCCTGAGTCAATAGTTTTTGGAGGAAGTGGACGACTGCCTACACTACCTTTGCAGCTGTTCGGCCTTTGTCGAAGCTAGATCCGAAGTGTTCTCGTACGGATCTTTGAACGAAGATCAGCTAATATCCATCTCTTGGTTCATACTATTACAGTTTGCTAAGTCTGCAGTGCGCTTATGCGAGTTAGGATAGATCCTCAAGATTTGCATCATGGGCCCATTATGGCATTGAGTGCGGAACCTCTGTAGGATCCAACCGTTGTTACTAACGATGTTAAAAATTTCATATGATACGGACAGACAACACGGCATACGATCGAGGAGCTTCGCAGTGACCTTCACCCTCGCCGGGTCTGACGCAATCTTTACAACATCACACAAGCAGTACGCAAATATTTTATACCGATGGTCCAGTAAGTAGCGTCATTGGTTTTCGTTTCCTGGAACCTGAGTTCAAGTCTCGGTTAGGGTCAAAACTTTTTAAATTTTATTTCTTCTTTTATACTGGGCGTATTGAAAATTTTAGCAGAACCTGAGTTGTACCATACTCAGCTTCACTAACATTTTCAATATGGCAAGTATAAAAGATGTATACAGCAGGAATAAAACCTCGTATACGCCGGTAGTATACTTTGGAACGTCATTGGTTTTCGTTTGTTTGAAACATTAATTCAATTTTCTGTTAGGGTCAGAATTTAATTTCTTCTATCAAATTGGTAAAACTCCGCTTCTCATCAAATTTTCAACATGGCAAGTATAAAAATAGGTAAAAGCAGGAATGAAATTGTGTACGCCGGTATTGTAATATATGGGTTCAATTCTTGGTTATAGGGTCAATGCTTTTTAAATTTACTTTACTGCTTCTGTTAAAATTATCAATTTTACTCTTTTAAACTGGCAAGTATAAAACACGGGAACTGAAATCGATTATACACTAGTAGAGGTGTTTGACACGGAAACCTCACACTTCTCTCATATCCATTTGACAGTCTGCTTTGTAACTACTTCATATTTTCGTAGTCCTGAAGTTTTGATTTTTGCTGTTCACACTTCAATAAGAATATATTTTAGTTTTTTCTATGTATCAATTCGTTTATTATCCTCAATGCTTTGTCCATATCTGACCAAATATGGTGAATCTGGAAGTTTCCTCGCAAATGATAACACCAAAACTAAATCGAGGAAAAAGCCATTTACCCTCGATTTGATTAAAAGAGCAGGTATTAAATTTCCAAAAACTTAACTAAAATAAAAGAACACAAAACAATCCTCAGCACTTTCAAACTGTTAGAACTTCAAGAAACGTTTACCATGTTGCACCGTATACCCTCCCCATTTATCGCTATATTTACATGATATATGTAAAAAAATATACATAGACTATTGACAACAACAACATCAACAAGGCACAATACAAAAAGTTAAAGTCATTGAAACATAAAACCACTCTGTTTACTTTCGTATATACATCGAATCGAGGGGAAAAAAATGTGAAACCGACAAAATTAGAAAAATGACAAAAGTGTCAATGTATTTTCATTTGATAGCTATTTTCATCATAAAAAAAATTTGTTATCGATTTTTTATACGTTCTTCCAAACTACAAATAAAATAAATAACACAACATATAGCATATACAAACATACATGTATGAGCTTTAATCATATATATGTATACTGGTACAGATACCATCTTTGTTTACATGAAGAAAGTTGATTTCTACTTCTCTTCTTTTTTTTTTTTAGTATAGTTTTGTACAAATTGGAATTATATACACTACTATTTATTATATGTATGAAACGTAATTGAAAAGCTTTTACAAAAAAAAGTTTCAATTGAACTTATAAATAAAATTAGAGAATATAACGTTGATTGTTAAAGTAGCACACTGTCTGGGCGGAACTTTATATATTCAATTCAATGACTGCTGTTTGATTGCAATTTATAAATTACCGTTAAATATGCGGGTGGAAAACTCGAGCCAACACCGGAGCTTTTTAATTTCAAAAAAAGATTTGTTACGAATTGATGTTGTTTTAAATTTAATGATATCGAGCTTTTTTTTAAATACACTTAATTCAATTTTTTTTTATTGTAAAGCTCGCATAACTCTCAAATTTTAATGTCAAAGTTTTTAACGGTGTGAATCTCACATTGAAGTTAATTTACTACTTATAGTGTAAAGCTCAATTATTTATTGGGTTTGAACAATTTGATTGTGATTTTTTAGAAAAGCCTATAAAGGACTTTTACCTCAGTATGGTGGAAGCTCTGTAAATTTTTGAAATGAAATTATTGACGATATACATATACTGTCGTTAACTTATATTTTTATTTAGATTAGACTAAATCAATGCTAAATAGCAACGTTACCTGTCCAACTTAGAAGCTTTCTGAAGTAACTAAAGAAATTATGACACCGCAGCGTTGCCGAATTAGTTGATTAGGAGCCATTGTACCGCACTACCAATAGCCAGGCACATAGCAATGCAGATGGAGTTTTTCGACGATTTTCCAATCATCGCTGAGAAAATACAAATTGGTGATGGTTTCGAATGACGACAAAATGAAACTGGTTTCATTTTTTAGTAATAAACTCGCACTTTGTCATTTCGTTCAAACACTGATTTCCTCAATACAGATTTTACTCGATTCGTTGTATTCTACGTACCCATGGTGATTAAACTAGTAACTGAAGGTAGCTGGAGGTAAAAATGAGAAATTACATATTTTGTCAATACATCTTATGGCATCTGGAAACGTCACCAAAACCAATTTAAAATAAAGAAACGGGTTAGCGATCATCGAAGGCAGTTGAATCGGGTAGACAACGAAGCATTAAATTAAATTGGATGACTCAAGTATTCGATCCTCTTGGTGGCCATATCTAGCGTCTCTTGCTTATATCGTAAATCATATTTTTGCAAGTCTAGTATTTCAACCACCATACCTCCTTTCGTCGAGATAAATCTCCGGAGAAACAGCCACAAATAACATTTTAGATTTGAAATTGAACGATAGGTGCTGCCTAATTGTTGAATGTCTCTAGCTTGGATTTGATGTTCGTACATGATTGTCTTAGTATTCCAAAAAAAATGAACGATTCGTTTTACTAAATTCGTGCATGTATATAGCTGGATAAGGACTGTTCTGTGAAAATGTTTTGCAATTCTACAAAAATTTTATTCACCAATTGTCGACCATATTTTCGAAATTTTTGAAATACAAACAGAAATACGCGATGTTCCTCTTCTTATCCTCATCGACAGATGACAACATAATGTTGGTCCAATTAAGCAAATACAGTATATGTATTTTATACAATATGTTTTACTATGTCGCGTGGGTGAACACTCGAAATCGAAATTAGGAAATTCCTTGTATCCAAAAACTCTGTTTATAAGCAAAGCAGACAGTTTAAATCATTCTGCAAATTTATTTAATTTTGCTTCTTCCTTGTGAACACCGGTAATAAGTAACACATTATTTCATATTGTATTTATAGCGGAGTACCACAATTCATATCACATTAGAAATAATTGAAAATCTGATAACAACATAAAGTATATATTAATTACAAAATACAAAAAGCTTTCGAATCAAATATATGCATGTGTACACGTACATTACTGATTAACATTTTATAAATTATTATCTACAAAATTTCATTACATTAAAATGAGTTTTAATCTATGTACATACATACACTCGCACATACGTATATATCCAAACCAAATAAATTTTAATTGAATTATTCAAATTTGAATCAAACAATCATGCATTTAAAGCTTATACACATATACACATATACAAAAAACACACGTACGTTGAACAAACTAAAAAAATTTAGTAAAATAGTCATGAATTTATTGCGTGAGATTAAAAGCTTTTTGCTGCCCACAATTTTAGTATTTTGAGTTTTGTAAATTATTGTAGAAATTTCACTCTAAATATTATATTTGTATACTTGTCACACGCGCAAAAGGCGTGTGCGGAAGACTCTTCAATTTATTCGTTCAAATTTAATTATTCTACCATTTTTCAGATTTTATATTTCATAACGTTAAATTTTAATCAGCTTTTCATGACACAGTGAACGTTTAGATACATTTTTCAAAAAAATCATAGATTTCCTGCTTAAACAATGCTTGTGATTCATTTAGATTTTTGTTGTTTTATTTGGCAAGCTAGAATAGTACAAGAATTGAAATGAAACACCAAAAACGTAATTAAAAAGAAAATTATTTACGGTCGGGGCATATGTACATAAATAAAATGAAAATTATTATTTATTTATTTATTTATGCGGCAATGACATCAGGCAAATACAATATAAAATGAAAACTTTTGGTGATTTCGTTTTTATTTAATTTTTTTTTAATAGTTTAAGTGGAATTGCTAGGTGAAAATTTGGCAAATTATCAAAATTTCCAGCTCGTGTGTATAGGTTTATTTAGTTGGCAGGCTAAACATTTGTTGACCCTGACAACAAAAACATTGTATCCACTAGCTGTATTCAGAAAGTCGTATTTGTGGCATCCATGCAGTCTGGGATAAAATATTTAATTTATTTTATAATGCTCACAAAAATTAAAAGCTCACAAATTTATCGCAAATAGATCGCCTATTAAATAAGCTAAAGTTTATCAGCAGTTTCCGGTGAGATTCACAAAACACGATTTTTTAATTTGTTTACCATTAATGATGATCTTTCATACAATTCACGTCCAAATTATTCTTGGATTGTCATATCAGCTCAGTTTCTCGAGCTTTTCCAATATTATCAAATTATATCGTGATATATTTTTTTCAAAATATTCAAGGTATCAAATTATTTTAAACTAATTTTATCAACAAATTCCGGTGAAATTAAAAAATCCGTAACACATGAGCTTTTTTTTTTCTTAAATTAAAGTAATTTTTAACATTAACTCAAGTCATTTCAGTCAATTCAAGTTCACATTTATGTTGGATATTCTTCTGAATTATTCATAAGT
Organism: Tipula unca; assembly: GCA_951394425.1. Classification (NCBI taxonomy): domain Eukaryota; kingdom Metazoa; phylum Arthropoda; class Insecta; order Diptera; family Tipulidae; genus Tipula; species Tipula unca. The sequence goes on along the minus strand of OX596382.1, from coordinate 103,237,713 downwards.
GCTCGAGCTTTTCCAGAAATTCCAAAATAGGTTCTATTCAAAATAGGTTCTATTCTAATTCAAAATTTTAGAAACGCGATTCAAGTTTCTTAAATCATATAAGCTTTTATATTGTTTCAATGTAAGTGTAGTGTTTTTAGTTCAATTCAGATTCACATTATAGTATTTAAGCAAGAAAGTTTCTCAACAGATTTTGACGAGATTCAAGAGTTGCAGAACATGAGCTTTTAAATATTTTTAAATTTAAACCGAATTTAACAGTAATACAGAGCTTTTATTAAATTCAGCTTCACATTTTTATCTCAATGACCACAATTTCTCGAACTTTTCAAGATTTATATTCTGAAATATTACGTCCAAACAATTGAGCTTCCAAAATTACTCGAAACGATAGAAGATTCGCAAAATATGGAATTACTAATGGGTAGTCTTACTTCAAGGTAAGTCTAACTTCATGGGTAGTCTTACTTCAAGGTTTCAAAATATTTCAAACGATTATCAATAAATTACGGTGAAATTCAAGATTTTCAAGATTCGTAACACATGAGATTTAATTTTTTTTTTAATTTGAATCATATTCAACATTGACGAACATCTTTTTATTTAATTCAAGTTCACATTTTTGTTGGGTAGTCTTATTTCTAGAATTCTGGAGCTTTTCCAAAAAAAATAAAATAGGTTCTGAAATGTTATTTCAAAATTCTAGGACTAAACAAATATTTCAATCTAGACATAGTTTAATAACAGATTAGGATGAGATTAAAAATTCGAAAAATTCGTAAGCTTTTAAATCAAGTTCATCTTATTTCCGCTGAACATATTTTAATTCGTTTTAAATATAAATCATTTTTAACATTAATACAGAGCTTTTATTTAGTTCTATTTAGTTTCTATAAACAAAATTTTCCAAGCTTTTCTTTTTATATTTTCCGAAATATTATTTTTAGACAATTGAGCTTTCAAAATACTCCAATGTGCTGCTTCAATATAGAATCAATTCCACAAAGTGTTTATCGAAATGAAAGATTTAACTTTTCATTGATGAAAAGTAATTCGAAAATGGTCATTTTTACATTGATTCTTATGGGATAATGCAAAAAGTAGTTCCTCTAGAAAAAGCTCGACAAAAAAATGGCTGATCCTTACGGCTCTGTATATATAGGTGGCTCTGGCGAAAGACGCGATTCAAGAGTCACATTACATGAGCTCTATTATTAATAAATTTAAATAAATGTTAACATTAATATAGAGCTTTTATTTAATCTTAAATAAATGTTAACATTAATATAGAGCTTTCAAAATACTCCAAACGATACCAATTTTATGAACAGCTCTTTATGAGGTTCACAAGACACGAGCTTTTAATCTTTTTAACATTAATGGTGAGCCTTTGATATAAGTAAGGTTCACAATATTTTTGGGTAGTCTTATCACCACATTTTCTCGTGTTGCTCCAAAATATTCAAATGAAATTCTTAAATAATATTTCGATATATATAAGGTTTCAAATTATTTCAAACGATACTAAAACTTTATCAACAAGTGTCGGTGAAATTCAAGAATCATAACACATGAGCATTTATTTTTTTTTAAATCATTTTCAACATTGACGCAGTTTTCGAGCGTTTCAAAAAATTTCAAAATAGGTTCTGAAAAAGTTGTATAGCTTACAAAATATTTCAATTGCGACAAAGTTTAACAACAAATTGCGGTGATGTTCAAGATTCGTAAATCATATAAGCTTTTATTTTGCTTGAATTTAAATCATTTCTAATAGTAGTGTACGAGTTTTTTATTCAATTCAGGTTAACATTGTTGTTGAACAGACTAAGTTTAACAACAGATTTCGATGAAATTCAAGGAGTGCAAAACATGAGCTTTTATGTCTTTTAAATTTCAATCATTTTTAGCCTTGAGGTTTATTTTATTTCAAACGAGACTATTACTTTATCAACAAATGTTGGTGAAATTCAAGATTCATAACACATGAGCTTTTAATTTTTTTTAAATTTAAAACTATTTCAACATTTACTTAAGATTTTTTATTCAATTCAAGTTCATATTATTGTTGGATAATCTATGATCATTTCATAAGTTCTCACTCTTTTCCAAAAAATTCAAGATAAGTTGCTTAATTGTTAATTCAAAATTTTAGAGCTTACAATATATTTCAATCGAGACATAGTTTATCAACATATTTTGATGTGGTTCAAGAGTCGCAAAACACGAGCTTTTATTTCCTGATAAATTTAAATTATTTTCAACATAGCATTTTCAAAATACTTCAAACGTATAAAAAAAAGTGTATTAAAAGATTCCTATGAGATTCTAGGTTCATAGAACATGAGTTTAAATTATTTCAACATTTACGAGTATACAACATTATTAAAAAATACGTTCAAATAAATTTTTGGGATGCCTTATCAGCACAGTTTTTCGAGCTTTTCCAAAATTTTCAAATTATATTCTAAACTGTTATTTCAAAACATTCAAGATTTCAAATTATTTCAAACGAGACTAGATTTATTAACAAATTCCGATGAAGTTCAAGATTCTTAAAAGATGAGCTTTTAATGCGGGTTTGACATTGACGTGGGTCTTGGTATTCAATTCAGGTTCACATTATCGTTGGGCAGTCTCCTTATCATCTCACATCTTCCCGAGCTTTGCCAAAACTTCAAATATATTCTAAAATGTTATTTCAAAATTTTTAGAGCTTACAGGTTTAAGATTCGTAAAACATACAAGCGTTTCAATTTAAATCATTTCTTCAATTCAGGTTCACATTATTGTTGACGATCCAAAGACGCGATTCAAGAGTCATAATACATGAGCTTTTATTTATTAATAAATTTAAGTCAATGTTAACATTAATTTAGAGCTTTTATTTAGTTCTGCTTTACTTTATTGTTGTATAGTCTCATGAAATATAATTTCACAACTTTCTGAAATATTATTTGCAAGCAATTGAGCTTTCAAAATACTCCAAACGATATAAATTGTATTAAATGATTGCTGTGACACAGTAGATTCGCAAAACATGAGGTTTTATAAACATTAATAAAGAGCTTTCATTCGAATCAAGTTGATATTATTTTTAAGTAATCTTATCAGCACAGTTTAGCTTATTTAGAGAACTTTTATTTACTTCAACTCCATATTAAAGTTGGTTTATATTTTTAAAAAACGTCTGAGGTTTACAAGATATATTCTGAAATATTGTTTTCAAACGAGTGAGCTCTCAAAATACTCACAAACACGATATAAAATTAATTTAACAGATCCCTATGAGATTCAAGGTTAATAAAACAAAAGCTTTTAATTTCTTTGACATTAATAATGAGCTTTTCATACATGCATGCCACGTTCAAATTAGTTTTAATTCAATGTTTCAAATTATGTATTTCAAACAAGACTATGTTTTAAGATGCGTAAAACATGGGCTCTTAAAGTTTTTAAAATTTAAATCATGAACATTCATACCTTTTCCAGCTTTTCTGAAATATTCAAATTCTTGAACATTATTTCAAAATTTTAGGGATTTCAAAATATTTCAATCGAAACAAAGTTTATTTCGATGCTAGCAGGGTTCATAATTTTATACCTAACTAAAGGATACCTACAGATTGAATATTTTTTGAACACGCTTGAAATTTAACAATCTCAATCTTGACGCTTTCCTTGATAAGAGCAGTTCATCAAACTTTTTCAATCTCTAATAAAAATATATAACAAAAATATGGATTCTAATTACAAAATAATAATTGTATAATGTAAAGTCTTTTTATGTTTTTTTTTCGACTTATGAATATCGCATAAAAAAATGGGAAAATTATTCATAAAAAAACAAAATTATGTATGGTAGTTTTTAATGCATAAATTAAAATATTTTTAATCTCTTTAAATAAAAACAGTACACTATACCGTATGTATATGTTTTCTAGAAAAAAAAAAAAAATTTGAGCTTTTTATGTTTAATTTTAAATGTATAAAAAAGCGCATAAAAACATATACATACACATATCCACATATTGGGATCCGTTATGAATAATTATCTAAGCCCAACTATACATAAAATAATGCTTTATATAATATATAAATGAATAAAATATGTGCTTTAAAAATGTTAAAAAGTAAACTTTTCTAATTACTTATGAAGATTTTTATTTTAATAATGAAATGAGTCGGCTTGTAGGGAAAATATCAATTCCACTCGCAGCAATTCAGGTTTTGCACATCGTTCATTTTGTTCAAGTAATTTCGTGTAAATCTGTACATCAGAATTGCAAAATAATCAAACATGTAATTAAAAATTAACATATACACTGAGTACATAAAGGAATTTGAATGGTGTACTACATCAGAAAATAACAGCAAATTTAATATATGTACATAAATAATCCATTCATTGTTAATTTATAAATATAATAATGAATTATTTAATATTATAACATCAAAAACTTACAATGCATGTCACTCATTACTTGTATACATATATATCCTTTATATAACCGTAAATATGCCAGACATAAAAAGCTTTAATCATTTTGTTTCTTCTTTTATGTATTTACAGTATTGAATAGGTAAACCATGTATAACGTGATGAAATTGTAATTAAACCTGCGTGTGGAACATATGTCCAGTTTTTGATTTTTCCGCCTAATTGATATCAAGAAAAATTGGTTTATTAAATGTGGAACATATGTTAAGTATATAAGCTGAGCATGCGTTCCACATATTTTGCTATAATAAAAAAATAACACAATACACAACGCGCAAATTGCGACATTACTGTACAAGAATAACCAAATAAAATCCTGCGGAACTAAATATACAACAAAAATTAATGATCATGTAACTTATCCATCACTATGTATGTATTCGAGTATGTACATATATTCATAACAAAAGCATTAGTAAATATGTAGATGGAAGTTTAAATAACTTTATTACTTGTGCTGTTGTGTTCGTCCTCATTTTTGTGTAAAGAGCATTTTTTTACGAGTACATATATATATCTATGTATGTTGTATACAGACAACATAATGAGTTGTTAGTTTAAGTTTTTTTATTTCCACATTTTCTTTCAAATATATTTTCTCCACCAATGCAACCCAGTAAGATACCCATACACACACATAAATCGTTTGTGTTAACGAAACGCACGTGTAGCAGTATAATGTGGAGAGTGCGTAAAAGCTACTTTTAATGTTTGTTTTGTAAATATGTATACAATGAGGAAAAGTGGATTAAATTTCCTTCAAATGTCTATATATAGATACAGTTCGGAACTGAAAATTAATAACTTAATTATTATTATCTTGGAGTAATTATTTTGTTTTAACATGAAACAATGTTTATTTTTGGGGTAACAGCTTTTTACCATCAAAATCCATGAATTAGACGATATTTAGAAATTTCTACACACATCATACATACACAATACTCATAAAAAAAATAAACTTTTCAAACAAAAAAATTAAATAATTTAAAAAGCGGATATACATTTTTTTTTATTTAATGCAAGAAGTAAAAATATTTCAAGTACATTGTTTTTGTTTCTGTTCGTATAATTACGTTTCAGAATTGATGTTTTATAATTATTTCCGTTTTAATTAAAATAAATTAATAACTTTTCGTGTTTTTTTATTTTTCGCTTTTGTTTCTTTATTTTTTTTTTTGTATTACCAAGAAAAATCTTCAGAATTATTTAATTAAGTTAAGATTATTTGTTGAAGAAAAATTTTAAGCTGACAGGGTTTTGATGGACTGTAAAATGTTTTGGAGGTTATATTTTATTATTAGAACGGTGTATTATAGGTATATTGTGGTGATGGGGGATTTAAGTTTAGAATGAAACAAACCAATTGTTTGCACAATTATGTGCCTCTATTCTAAATACAATAATAAAAATATATATTGTTGCTAAGATTTATTTATTAAATCTCATAGAGTATTATGCATCTGATTGAGCTATTCATTCAACCAGAAATTTGTAAAATCTCACATTTTTTTTTTTTTTTTTTTTTTGACAATTTTATTTATTCACATAAAATTTTACAATGTACCTAGTCTATAGACTAACAATATTTCTTTTTTGACCTAAATTGCTAAATTGTTGGTTTTCCTTATGTTCTATTTACTGGTGTAACTGCCTTACGCTGACTATAGTGCTAACTCAAAAGGTTTTACTCTTTTCAGTCTTCTCACTGCTTCCCTGTGGTCGAGTAGTTGGTTGGCATCAACGTTCGGGTAATTCTGGAGCCTCACTTCATGCTTCCGCGCAGCATTGTTTGCTTCTCTGGTGACAGTTTCCACTCTAAGGTTCCTGTGGAGGTCGCTATTACGTATGTACCAGGGGGCATTTACAATATCCCTTAGCACTCTGTTTTGGAATCTTTGAACGATATCCATGTTGCTTGGTTTAGTACAACCCCACACCTGAATTCCATACATCCAAATGGGCTTTAATATCTGCTTATATAGCATCAATTTATTGTTTATTGATAGATTGGAGTTCCTTCCCATCAGCCAATACATCTTTCTATATTTGAGTCTGAGTTCTTCACTTTTTTTTTCTTGACATGGACCTTCCATCTAAGTTTGGAATCTAGATTCATCCCTAGATATTTTGCTGAGTTAGCATGTGGTAATGGGACATTATTTAATACCACAGGCAAATGATTTATTTTTCTGTTGGTGAAGTCAACACGTATGGATTTTGTTTCATTTAACCTGACGCGCCATTGCTTCGTCCGTCGATAAATTTTGTTCATCACACTTTGAAGCTTATTGGTAGCTCCTTCTATGGTATCATCTACTACCAAAATAGCAGTGTCGTGTGCAAATGTGCCAATTGTGGTATTCTGAGATAATGGAATATCGCTTGTGAATAATAAAAATAGAATGGGTCCTAAGACACTTCCTTGTGGCACTCCAGCATTGATCTTTTTAATTTCTGAGTTTGATTGTTCCTGTTTAACACGAAAGTGTCGCTCTGTAATTTCGTATTTTAATATTTGGCAGAATTGTGAAGGTAGAATGTTCTGGAGTTTGTGCAGAAGACCTTCGTGCCAAAATTTGTCAAACGCCTGGGCCACGTCAAGGAAAACTGCTGAGCAGATTTTTTTTCTTCGAGTGATCTTTCTATGATATCTGTTATTCTATGAATTTGATCGATTGTAGCGTGTCTATCTCGAAATCTAAATTGATGTGTGGGGATTAATTCCTGCCTATCTATTATTGGTTTCAATCTGTTTAAGAGAAGTCTTTCAAATAGTTTTGACATAATAGGCAATAACGAAAACGGTCTATGAGATGTTATTTCGTTTGGTGGTTTTCCAGGCTTAGGTATCATAATCACCTCCGCGAACTTCCATACATTTGGTACATATTTCATCCTGAAAGCTGCATTGATTAGAGTTGTTAATTTTTTAATGCCCTTCTTCGATAGCTGTTTTAAGATTTTTCCTGTTATCAGGTCACATAGCCTGGCGCTTTGTTAGGATTTAAATTTTTTTTTTTTTATTTACATTTCATGGATGGTCAGAGCGATTTCTTGATCAATAGTTTCCTCTACTTCTTGGAATTCTTCTCTCTCTTGTACCTCATTAGGCTGAAAAATACTTTCTAGATGGTCAGCGAAAGCTTTTGCCTTTTCTTCATAGCTTCTGGCCAAATTCCCATTGCTTGTTCTTATGGGTGGTATTTGAGTTATTGGTCTTTTCAATCGTTTGGTTGTCTTCCACAAAGAATAATCAGTATCCCTTTCATATGTTACTGACTGTAGATATGAGTTTATTGTATCATTTTTAATGTAATGGATTTCCCTCCTGAGTCGCTGTGTCAGGTTATTCAGTTTGTTTTTATCTGCAGGGATCCTGGTGTATTGCCATTTCTTCCTGGCTCTCCTTATTTCTTCGACCAGTTCCCTGATATCTTTTGAGTAATTTGTACCTATTGTTCTTCTTTTGAACTCCGGCGTATTATTCCATGCTGACTGTTGTACGTAATTTATGAATTTTACGATTTCTTCATCTATAGTTGTTTTTCTGTTTTTAACGGTACATTATGTTTTATTCTACTATTCAGCTCTTCTTTGAATCCCTCCCAGTCTGTATATTTATTTGTCAGAGTCGCGTTGCATTCTTTTGAGATTATTTTTTCACTGAGAGTATGTAGTATTGAAGATTGATCGGAGCTCGAATCATACCCCTCTTCGATTTTAACATAAATTGCTGGAACTTTTCTAGTTATAAGGAAAACTAGTAGATCAGGTATTTTGTTATTATCTGTTGGCCAGTATGTCGGTTTGGCAGTAGAATGCCAACTACATCCAACTTCTGTCATTGCTCCAAGAAGTTCTTTACCTCTAGTAGTGATTATTCTTGATCCCCAATGAGTATGTTTCGCATTAAAGTCTCCGCCAATGATGTACTTATCGCCTAAGCTTTCCAGGAAGTGTACGTAGTGTAATTTTTTAAGATTATATCGCGGTGGGCATTAAATTGCCGTTACGGCTAGTGACTGATTTTTAGTTTTAATGCTGACGGTAGTTCCTTGTATTTCTTTTGTTTCATATTTTTTCTCTTCGTAATGTTGTATATTACTTTTTATTATTATCGCACTTCCTCCTCTGGCTGTATTTTCTGAGTGTATTGTATGGTATACTTGATAACCTTTAAATTTTATAAACGATTGTCTTGTATAGTGGGTCTCGGATATGAGACAGACATCAATTTTTTGAATGTTCAATAATAGTTGCAATTCATACTGATGCTTTTTCCTAGTTTCGTTAGTCTTTGAATGATTGATCCAATAGCTTTTTCTTGCTTTTGTTCTTGCTCATCCATTCGGTTTAGAACTGTTTGCACCATTTCACTATAACGGTCAAAATCGTTTTTCAATTCTGCTCCCCCTTTAGCAACTTCAGCATATGAGAAACCTGGAACTAGAGTTATTTGATAAGCAGGTTTTCTTATCTTTACTATTTGATTTCTTGGCTCCTTTAATTTGCCTTTTGGTATGTCCTTTTTGTTGTTATTATTATTACTCATCTTCTGTAGTTCTCTGGCAACTATACATCCTCTATAATTTGCTGGGTGTGACTCTCCACAATTTACACACTTGGCCGGAGTTTCGATGGTTTTTGTACATTCTTTGGAGGAATGCTTAGCTTGCCACTTAACCCATCTTGGGTCTCTATTGCAGTAGTTCTGAGTGTCTCCGAATGATTGGCACTTTTTGCATTGCGGGAGCAATCTTGATTTTCGTAAACCTTCATGTTAAGGATATGCCTTATTTGATAAATATTTTGTATGTCTTCATCTTTATCAAAAGTTAACATGAACAATGATAGCGGAGTTTCATCCTTTCTCTTCAATATTTGTGTAACCTCTTTTATTTTCAAATTTTTTGAAAGGATATCTTCCTTTATTTCTTCTGGCTGGCAGCATGGGTGCACCTTTTTTGCCACAACTTTAATCGACCTGGATCTTTTGTCCTCATAAGAGTACCATGTATTTCCCTTTTCATTAAGTGAACAGGTCAGTTTATAATTATAATTAAATCTATAATTCTCCTCGTCTGGGATATTGACTTTAAGATCTCCACTACTGAGCATCGTTGTTTGGTATTGTATTTGGTTTGAATCCATCGTTTTTCGTATATCATTGTAGTTTTCAATCTTATTTACAATGACTGGTGGTGGTTTGGGTTGTTGCACCTTTTTACTCTGATTTTTTATTTCCTTGTTTTCTTGTATTTGTTCTGGAGATACAAAGGGTGATTTGCTCAGTCGTCGCTTTTTTCCTTGTTTCTTTTTTTTTAGCACCCAATTCACTTCAGAATTAAGTTCATCTGAGTCCGTGACATATTCATTCTGACCAATGGCTACGTTTCCGCCAAATACTACGTTTTTAGGTACGTTCTGCTTTTCTATTCTTGATTTCTCTTCTGTTACAGCAGGTGTTAGAGCTTTTCTAAGTTCCTCATTTTCTTTTTTTAGTATCATGAAATCATTACTTAGCTTAGTTGTGATCTTTTCAAATTCGCATAGCTTTCTGCGTAGTTCAAAATTTTCCATTTCATAATCGTTACCGTATCTTGTTGGTGATCTTGTCAATTTGGAACTCTTTCCAAAAGGGTTAGTAACGGGGTTTTCTTCAGTAAAGTTCTCCGATCGTAATCTTTCCTATAGCAATGGTTGGTTCCCCCCAGAATCCATTGAACCGGCATTCTTCGAGAAGGGTGGAGTTTTCAAGTTAAAACCTGGATTACCACCTGGGGTAATATTTCCTTCCGTTGCTGCCATTGATTTTCCTTTATGTTTGGTCCGCGGGGAGTATTTTATTTCCTCCCTACCCTTCGCTACCCGTAGATACCGATGAGCACTCCTCTATCCACCACCTGAGGACGCGCTCTCTAGCGGTTTACATACTCCCCCGAGAGAAAAGCTCACATGATAAACTTATGTATTTAAAGAAAAAAATTAAGAAAATAAACTTAGCAAGTTTTCCAGGAAATCATAAAAATACCCAATTTCATGGTTCAACCTAGAAAAAACAAATAATAAAAGCTTGTTTGTTAAGCAATTTAAAAAATTTAGTTATTTAAAAACGCTCTAACATGAAACAACCCATGAATAAAAGTTTCTATATAAAGCCTGGCTGAGCGATTTTATTTTCTCGAAGCTTTTCAAGCCAAAAAACCAAAACATATACAAATTATGAAACAATATTTTTAATTATCCAATCAAGCTTTTTTATAGATTAATTAAATAAATGTTAAGTGAAAGCTTTTATGAAGAGTTTCATAGTTTGTATGCTTGTATAACTTCTTTAAAACAGAGATTTTATATTTGAATCAAACGGTTAAAAACTTTCACAGACCTATCAAAATATTTAAGCTTTTATCAAAATGTTCTTATGGTTTTGGAGCTTTCTATATTTAAAGTAGAATGTAAATATTGTTTAAGTACAGTTAATGATTGATGCTTTAGTGAATTTACAACAGTCTTCTCCCTTGGGAAGTGATCTGAGCTCAGATAAAAGTGTGTGTACTCTCAATTACATAAAAATAAGTTCTGCCACCCAAAACATTGAGATTTCGTTTTGTATTAATTTTGTTTTGATTTTTGCTGAACATATATTTTTACAGCAACCACTTCACATAACTCAAGTAGATAACTAATTAAGATAAACACTAATTATTCGAAAAATAGTGAAAGCTCAATCATGAAATAAACTTTCAAATAAGTGTAAGATATCATTTGGTAAGATGAACTTATTTAAAAGTTGGTAAAAGTTACGTTGATAAAAAGAATATACAAATAGAACAATTAAATATTAAAGACTTAAAAGCTTCCATGTAACATTAATATTCTAATTGAGCTATTCATTTAACAGCTTGAATTTAAAAATTTCACAATCACAAACAAAATGGTAAAGTGTATCGCCTCAAAAATTTCAAATCATGCAATTAGAATTTCTTAAAAAGTAATGGAAAAATTAATAAAGTTCAAAGCTTAAACAAGAAAATAGTTGTAACAGATGTCGAACAAAAATTCATTAAAGCATTTAAAAGCAGATCATTCTAAAGCCTTCATAGTCTTACAAAGCCTTCATAGTCAACAGGATTTTTAAAGTTTTTATACAGTTTTAGAAAGCTTTTTGGACAATAAGCTAAACTAAATGAATGCCAGTTTTCTAGATAAGAACCAAAGCCTTAATGGTCAAATAAAATTGATTTTCTTACCACTAAAAGTTTTAAGAACCACAGCATATAACGTAAGCACAGATGAAGCATTTTGTTTTACAAATGATTTCAGAAGGAAGTAAAGTGTGACCAAAACCACATTTTGAACCAACAACTTCCAGATAAAAATATATTAAAGTGTGGTGGATTCGTTAAACTTTCGTGAACCAACAATAATTTTCTCTCCTACTTTCTAGTGACCGAGTTCTACCCGTAATCGGTGAACCAGTAAAAAATTATCGTTTTTTTCTACAAAAACATTATGAGTTGACTAACTAATCCCAACCGAATTTTTTGCTATTCAGCAATAAGTGATCAAAAGGCATCAAAATAAATTTGAAAAATTTTAAAACTCAACAACGAAAAACCTTGAGCCACTTCCGAATCTTTTTAATTAATAAAGAGCTTCGAAAGATTAATACTTTTTCTAAGCTTCAGACAAATTTAATACTTAAACATGGTTCTAATTTGAAAGAATTTCAGAAATTGCGTAAACTTTCAGTTTTACATATAATATCTACCTACATAAGCTTTTTCAAAAAATTGAACTAATAAATGAATATATTAAGCTTTTTGTTTAATACATAAATTAAAGTGACATACATACTTCTATTAACATGAAGCTTTCACATTTGCATCAAACGGTTAAAAGCTTTCACAAAGATACGAATTAAAGTGTTAAAAGCTTTTATAAAAATTAAAGTCGGGAACGAGTTCTAATTCTTTAACATATGAAAATACGACTTATAACTATTTATAAATATTCGTAGGTTATCTTTAGTGCTTTCACTATTTAACCAAGAAGCAAATTTTGTTTGAGCTCAGTTAGTGCTTAAAGTTTGAAAGATCTTCTCTTTTACTCTCTAATAAAATAATAATCTAATAAAAATATGTGAACGGGCACATCAAGAAATAATCAATATTTGCACCAAAAAAGTTTGAGCTTCCACCCCAATTAATTCAAAAATTATTTATTAAAATATTGTTGAGCTCTAGAAATCTTAAGTGTTCAAAACATCGACATGCAAAGTCATTGGAATCATTTTTTAAATTAATGAAACTAGCTATCTGCTTAGCAGATAAAAAAAATTAGAAAGCTCAATTTAACATAATAACTTAACGAAATTCCAACTTGTTTTCAAAAAATAATAATGAAATATGGATTTCTTACAAAGTACTGAAAGAAAATAATGGTAAGCCTATAGGCTTATATATTTACACACTCACAAGTAACGTAAACTAATAAAGTCCCAAAACTTAACAAGGAATGCTATTTAATTTTATCAACATGGCATCAATAAACTACCCAGTTTTTAATTTAAAAGTTTTCATGCTTGAAACTTTTAGCTTTTCAAAATGAAGTAATTTAGTTCAGCATTTGATGTTGTAAAGAGTTCTATGATTAAACAACTCTTAAATCAAGTTTTCTTTTCGAACAAGAAAACAAAATAAAATCAAAGCTTAATCATGAAACAATTTTTTAAATAACCGCATTAAGCTTTTTACTAAAGGGTTTTCCAATAAAAGGTTTCATTTTGATATTTAAAAAATACGAGCATTTTTTAAGAGAAATCATTGAATGTTTATTTCATTGTAAAGAGGAAGTTATGCCATAAAATTTTTAAACGATTGGCTACGCTTGCAACACCATATCGTTTTCATGAAATTTTCCATGACCAATTGGCACGTTTGCGGCTGTCTTTCCTCGATAACTTCACGAATTTCATCTTTAAGGTATTGAATCGTTTGTGGAGCATTGGCATAGACCTTATCTTTCACGTGGCCCCAAAGAAATAAGGCAAAAGCAGTTAAATCACAAGATCTTGGTGGCCAATCGTGATTACCTCTTCGAGAAATAACACGGTCAGGAAACTTTTCTTGCAAAATTGCGATTGTTTCGTTGATGGTGTGGCACGTAGCGCCGTCTTGCTGAAAATAAACATCGTCCACATCTAAGTTAACACCACCAGTAATGCTGCATAAGCACAACGTGCACATATAACATCAACCATCATATGTCATCAGCACAACGAGTAATGCTGCATAAGCACAACGTGCATAGATAACATCAACGATAATATGTCATCAGCACAACGTGACTATCAAGACACGCGAAGAGCAAATATGCTGACTTGTGGTAAAACATATTGTAATTTAAGACTCCTTTCCAAGAATAAGAATTTTTATATTATTATTTTTGCAAATTAAGTATAATTTTTTAGATATAAAATCATGTAATTTTTAGAATAAGTTAGTTTTTAGTTTGGATTCAATAAATAAAGTTGTTTTTTTATTCGAATTCCAACAAGGTTTTTCAACAATCATTCTTGGATTTTCTGAGCCCCAAATGCGACAATTTTGCGGCGGAAGTGAAAATGGGCCTCATCACTGAAGATGATTTTTCGATGAAAATCCGGATCATTTTGATGCATTTGAAGGACCCAATCAGCGATACAGCGTTTATATGGTGATCAACCGACTTGAGTTCTTGGGTTCTCAACTTTAAAAACCTTAAGACCTAAGTCTTTATGCAAATTACGGTGTAATGTCGTTTGTGGAGTGTCTAATTACAAAGATCGTCAAACCTGGGTTTTCTTCAACACTACGGGTTACAGCAGTAATGTTCTCAGTTGTTCTTGAGCGATGCAGACGGTTTCGATTCTTCAAATCATTAACTTGTCCCAACAGCTCAAATTTTTCCACCAGTTTCACTATTGCCGGCTGAGAAAGTACTTCACGACGTCCAAAAAGTGCTTTAGTTAAAACCCTTTAGATAAGAATGTTCAGTGAAAGCTTTTATGATCAAATAAATGATAATATTTTTGTCACCCAAAATGTTTTAATTTACGCTAGAAACTTTTACTGAATTCGCGCCTAGAATATTTTTATTAAATTGCCATAAATCGGCAAACATTTAAACTAATCCTCAATTTATGAATTAAATAAATTCGATCAATTTTCAAGACTTTCTCGAAAAATATATTAGAACTGACTTAACGATATTAGAACTGACATTAAAGCTTTGCAATAGATTTAAAAAAAATTAATACTCTCTCATGAGTTTCAGTTAAATATTATTTTCATTTTTGGAGCTTTGCAGTATTTGAGATAGAATATAAATTTGCTCTAAAATAAATAACATAGTCAAGCTGCATAAGATCAATTTTAATGGTTTAAGCTTTCGTTGACTACATAAAATCCTTCTTCTTTTACGAGTTTAACTGTGATAAAAATATTCAAACAATCAACCAAAACTATATCAAGTAAAAGGTTTTTGATAGAAAGTTCATTTGTTCTTAATAATGTTAAAATCCTCCGGCTGTAGGTTTATTAGGATAATTTCAAAGCACACTAAAAAACCTTTCCATTTATAATTTTTAAAAAAACAAGTCAATCACAAAACTCAAAAGTAAAAGTTTGCAAACTTTAAAAATATTTGGAATTTTTCTTCCTTGAAAAAATTAATAGGACCGCCATTAAACATAAAAAGTGATTATTTTACAAATAATATCGGACAAAGTGCTTTTATGTTCATCCGTAAACAATATTAAAACGAAAATTTAATTTTTTTCTAAATGTTGATTATACATAAAAATATCAAGAGACATTTATTTAAAATTGGTAGTAGATAAAAATTAGGGCGTTACTTTTATTTTATAATAGTCAATTAAACGTATTTAAAAAAAAAATTGTAAATGTGCAGTAACTTAATAATAATTGTGTTTGGTACGTATTTTACACTATTGGTTATTATGAAATAAAGGGTACAGCACGCCTAATAATCCAAAGCAGGCGGGATATACAGATACCGCTTGCTTCATGTAAACTGCTGCTTCAAGAAGAAGCCATAAAAGAAACGAACGTCAGATGGTCTAAAGCCAGTTCGTGTGTAACAACCAGGCAGATCTGGCCTGGACTTGACCGGTCCAGATCAGGCCAACTGATATCGCTTCGACGGCAACATATTGGTATGGTCGTGGGAGCTATAACGGGACATTGTCTCATTGGGATACATGCGAGCAGACTGGGTGTCCCAGCCCACGATTTCTGCCGCAGCTGTGGTGATGAGGAGGAGGAGGAAAATGTGCTCCATCTGCTCTGCACCTGCCCTAGTCTAGCGTACAGCAGAACAAAATTTATGGGAACTTCCCCCTTGAACGACCTCTCGGATCTTAGTAAAATCGAGATCCGGGACTTTAAACGCTTCTTGGTAAGCTCAGGATGGTTTAGCGAGTGAAGAGGAGGAAACTCGAATGTGGTACAGCTACGGACCAATTTTGTGTCTATGCTAGTCCTTTAGGACAGCCACCCTTACCTAACCCTAACCTATGAAATAAAAATAACGCCCTAATTTTTATTTAATTTTTTATAATTTTTTTTATTTTTATTACTAGAAATTCATTATGTCTAAATCAAATTTCACATGGTTTTAAGTAATTTTCAGAATTCTGTATAAATATGCTTGGCAGAAATTAACCAATTGGGAATATGAACAAAGTAAAAATGCTTGCTCTAAAAACAAAACTATATACGTATATGTGTGTACATAAAGTTGAAAAAATATCTATTCACAAACAAAAACATTAACTCGTAGGCAGAAGCATATATAATAAACAGAATTTTGCCATTAAAATTATAAAAAGAATTTCCACTTTTGCATATAGAGCATCCAAATCCAACACACGAAAAAAAAAAGCTCGGAACAAAAACTTTTTAATTTTTTTTTTTGTTTTTATAGTCTCTAAAACAAAACAACAAAAAAGCCGTTACACTCCACCATATTTATAATATATACACTGAGAGCGGCGGTTAGTGCACGTAGCATAAATAAAAATTATTATAAGTTGGAAATAGTGTTGTGTTACATAAAATATGGCGGCGGGAAAGACAACTACACCAACAACAACAAAAACTATTTAAGCTTTTTTAAGTTTCTATGCTTCGTACGTTTTTTTTTTTATGAATTATTATTTTATGCTGCATGAATATGTGAATTGACTTATATAAAAAGCACGATATGTGTATATATATTTTCGGTACTGTATAGAACACTAAACGTGTATACGTTTTAGTGCTAAATAATTTATATCACCTTATAGTTTTTTGGTGCGCGACAGAATTGTATAAGAATATATATTTTTTGTACATGAATCGTGGAATTGTTGATAAGGAGTTATTAAGAAAAGCCATAAATGTGTTCATATATATGTATATATACATAATATAACATTAATAGTATATATGTATGTATGTACCTACATATAAAAAAGATCTGTTGCTAGCTTCATTGATATACACAATTTCAATTTTTATTTCTTAACTTAACTTTTCTTTCCGTTTTCTTATGTTATGTTTTTTTTTTTTTGTTCGTTGATGTTGGTACTGTGATTTATTAAGGGACTAATATCGCATTGGATACACATACCATATAGAAAATAAAATTTATCGTTCGATTTAAACGATTTGACTGTAAATTTTAAAGCAAAATTATCAAGATGTATAATGTTGGTTTGGTGAAGTCAAAATAAGCTTTATAGTAATGTATACTTATATCTATATATGTATAGCAGAAATTTTGGGTAAAACATTATAAAAATGGCACGTGATTTGTTGATACTGTCTGTACATTAATGATATTCCAATGTATACTATATAAACTTGCATTTTTACATCCGACCTTATATAGATTTTAAAGCGATTTACGAAGTTATACCATTTTGTCCTTAATATATAGAAACAACAAGAAGAAGAAAAAGCATAATTTAATCATAATACACAACCAAAAAATTACATATCCATGTTAGGTCTTCATTTTCTTCTTCGTCTTCTAATATCCAGTCATGCGAGCAGACAATACAGATGTAACGTGGAAAACAAGAGCAACAACAACAACAAATTCCAACATTAATTACACCATTAATGCCATATGACGTGAATGATATTTAAATTTCCATTTCGACAACGACAACGAGAAAATAAAAACTCACAAAAGGTAGGTTTCATATACTGTATACATACATATATGTATATATGTCTCATCATATGGATGTGTATGGATGGAAGAAATAATCTAGAGACAAAAAATTGTTGTACATAGATTCACAAAAGAGTTTTTTTGTTGGATACATAATATTATGTATTTGTAAGCGAGTATGTAGGTTGGGATGCATTCCGCATATTATATGGAATGCGGAATGACGATGGATACTAAACTAAAAAAAAAATGGTTCGGAAAAAAAAATATTAATTGTGTTCATGAAATATTCTACAGTTTTGTGTAATTTTCCTAGATAGGTATGTATGTATGTACATGCGATGTGTATATGTATGTGTATGTTAAATAAAAAGCGAAACTTACCCGTTTTCTGGAACAATTTCTTTACAAGCAGTGCCTTACTAATGGGTGGTGAATGTGGCCATTGCCACAAGCGCCGATGCCATAAAATTGCCTATTCTAGTTTTCAATATCTTGGTTTGAAAAAACTATTTTTTTTGAAGATATTGTAAACTGGAATTTTGAAAACCAAGCTTTTAAAAACTGGGATTTCATATCAAACCCTCGCTATAAATTTAAGATTGTTTCATTATATTCCGGACACACCTTTCCGTCACACCTCAGCCCACTGATCTATGGTTTGGCACTGATTTTAGTCACCGCACAGTCACTATATGATGTATTTTTTTTTTTAAACACCAATCTTGGTATGACTACGGCAATCTTAAACATTATTAATTCGTTTAATTCATTAGTAAGGTTGACATTAGTACTTATGAGATAAGCATAAACTTGCGTGGGTTTGCTGCACCAGTTTCCCTGAGGTATGATAATATTCATTCGGTTCGAAGCGCGGGCAGTCAAAAAATACATGTTCGACGTTCTCCAGCTTTCCTTCGCACATTGGGCAATAAGGGGAATCATGTTGCTTAAATTTATGTAAATAAGCGCGAAAACAACCATGCCCCTTCAGAAATTGGCATAAATAGAAGTCAATCTCTCCATGTTTCCTATCTAGCCATTTAACTACCGAAGGGAGTAACCGATGTGTCCACCGGCCTTTTCCCGAGCTGTCCCAACGCTGCTGCCACATGTTAACGGTCTCTGCGCGAGCCACAATACGATTTCCTCTCTTATCCCCATTTGCACGGCGAGAATATATTTTTTCACGCTCCTTAGCCAATAAGTCAACTGGAGGCATACCAGCCAGTAGACACACGGCTTCATCCGATACCGTTCTAAATGAACTAACCACCCTCAAAGCGCTTAACCTATAAGCAGATGCCACCGGTTGCTTGTATGTACTTTTCTCCATAGCACTGGCCCAGATTGGTGCTCCATACATTATAATAGACGTCACCACACTGCTCAGTAACAGTTTACGGCTCTGGCGGGCCCCCCCTGAGTTTGGCATAATTCGCATTAACGCCGCGTTCACTTTTCCAGCTTTTTCCCCAGCAGTATCCAAATGCGATTTAAAGGATATTCTAGCATCAATTATTACTCCCAGATAATTAATAGATTGTTTTGACTGGATCCGTTGACCACCAACTTCCACCGTCATGAATTCCAATCTTTTCCTACTGGTGATGAGCACTGCTTCTGTTTTGTGCTCCGCCAACTGTAAACCCACAGATGATAACCAATCCTGAATTATTTTTATACTCCAATTGCAGATTTCTTCCACCTCTTCTTTGTACTTCGCAACAACTACGATCGCAACATCATCAGCAAAACCAACCACCATTGCTTCTTCTGGTAACGGTAGTCTAAAAATGTTATCGTACATGGCATTCCACAATGTGGGTGCCAGCACAGACCCCTGTGGTACACCTCCAGAAATGTGATGGTATTTAGTACCTTCGTCGGTTTCATACTTCAAAACTCGTTGCCTAAAATAATTAGCCACCATTTTAAGTAAATACAGGGGGACCTCTTTATTGATTAGCGCGTTTAATACGCAATCCCAACTCGCCGAGTTAAATGCATTTGTCACATCTAATGTAACTACCGCACAGTACTTTTTAGAACCTCCTTTCCATCTATCACCAGATATTGCCTCTCGCGCCGTATCCACTACGAGTTTAATCGCTTCAATGGTAGAGCGAGCTTTACGGAACCCATATTGGTTCTCCGCCAAGTCTCCTTTGTTTTTAATGGCCTCCTGTAGTCGCTCACATATAATTCTCTCAAATAATTTACCTGCAGTATCTAGCAAGCAGATTGGCCCATTGCTCTGGAAATACTCCTTCCTCCATGCATGAGTTGAATAAGTTTACAAACAACTCTGGGTATGAGCGGACCGCCGATTTAATGGCAATATTGGGAATTTTATCAGGCCCCGGAGCTTTGTTATTCTTCAATTTGCTACATGCTTTAAGCACTTCCTCCTTTGTAATTAATGGGAATATTTCTCCGCCTCCTGTTGCTTCGACATTAACCGTACAGTCTGGTTGTTGTGGAAACAGTGACGTGACTATATTTTTCAGCACTCGTGGGCACGATGGGCATGGTACATATGCACCCTTAACCTTTTTCATAACCATTTTATAAGGTCTACCCCAGGGGTCCCGATCAACTTCTTCACACAATTCTTGAAAACATCTTTGTTTGCTTGCTTTAATTGCACACTTGAGTATAGAGCGGGCGACACAGTACTGCTTGCGTAGATCGTCCCTAGTTTCCAATCTAGCACGTTGGTATAAACGTCTAGTTCGAAGGCATTCTCTACGAAGCTGGACTATTTCCTCGGTCCACCAGAACACTTCTTTTTTCCGATTATCCCTCGTTTTCCGCGGCATTGCTGCATCACAAGCTCTTGTGATATGATCTACGATTTGATTCACTTTGCTATCCGCAGTTCCGGACAAAGTAATGTCCTCCAGCATATAGACAAATAACTTTTCATCAAACATTGTTTGTTTCCACTCGATAAACCTTTTTGTTGATTCTGAACGAACCTTTCCTGGCCTTCCATCTCTTATTTCACAGATAATAGCCTGGTGATCACTAAGTGTATATTGTTCACTAACTTCCCAACTCACTATTCTATTTAAAAGGCCCTCGCTAACCCATGTGAGATCAATTATCGAGCTAGCGCCACCCCTACGGAAAGTGGATGTACTACCAACATTCAACATCGCAACTGGTAGTAGAGAAAATGCTTCCAGTAGCGCTTTACCTCTAACATTAGTCTCTCGGCTACCCCACTCAACAGCCCAAGCATTAAAATTCCCAGCTATCAACAGAGGGTTTAGGTTTCGCGCGTCACTAACTAATCGATCTAGGAAGATTTTGAATTCATCAAGGGTAGCACTAGGGTGGGCATAACAGCTATAAATGTGAATACCATCGATCTTCACTCTTACAAAGCCAGATTCTCCGCCGCTGGGCTTCTCCAGAAAGGGGCGGTTACCACAGGCCCAAACTGACGCTTTTTTTTAATAGTCTGATGCCCACATATTGCTATCGAGCTGTTTATGTTGTTCGCATATAATAGCAATGTCAGCGCCTATTTCACGTACAGTTTGCTGCAGCAGGTCTTGTGCAGCTTCACAATGGTTGAGATTTAGTTGGATCAATCTCATTTGACCAGCATGCTGTCTAGCGCCTTCTTATATGCAGGGCACTTCCAACTACCCGTTGCATGCTTATTTTCCCCAACAGCTTCCTCGCCACAAAGCACGCATTTTGGGTCATTCTTGCACTGTTTTGCAATATGACCTTCTTTACCACATTTTATACACAGATTAGATCTGTCGTTTTCACTCCTACATTTTTGCGCCAGGTGACCAAACTCAAAGCATTTAAAACACTTTACCGGCTTAACAGCCTCCCTTATACGACAAATCACCCATCCGATCCTTATTTTGCCTCTTGTTAAGACTTGCTCCGCCACCTTTCTTGGCATGCTAATCACTGCCATTTGCGTCCCACGATAAGATGCTCTAAGCGTCTTCACAGTAGTAGTACCTTTTGTTTCTTCCACCTGCGATTCCAAAGCTTGTAGTATATCTTCGGATGTAGTAACTTCATCAATATCCCGTATTTCTATATTAGGGTTTCCTGTGACAAGGTTCTAACGTCGGCTTCTTGGCCAATAATGCCCTGTAATTGGGATTGGAAAATAGCTGTTTGAGGTTGATCGCCAGTGCTTTCCAACTCCAATAACAGATCTCCCTTGGCGGTTTGACGTATATGCGTCACCTTTTCTCCCAACCCTTTGAGCTGAGAGTCTGCCTTCACCTTCCGTAGCAAATCAGCATACGAGACATTCCCCTTCTTTTTGATTAATAGAGCATCAGGTCGAGGCTGTCTTCTCCATTTCCGTTTTCTTTTTTTCGGCTTGACTTTTTGCCAGTCTGGCCTAGCTTCTAGTGTCCAATTATCTATTCCCGGAGTTAGTACGCTTTTTGTGTTGCGTTTTTTAGCCTCCATTTGTGTTTCACTTTGACCCGGTGAATCCCGCCTTCTCTTACTCGGTTCATCCTTTGGTATGTCCACCGTTCCACCTATTCTCTTATCTTGCTTTAGTGATATATTTAAAATTTCACTAATCAACGGTTTTGACTTTAGAGGAAATGTTACCTGATTTGACAACAACACGTCCGTCTCAGGTTCCTGGTTTGTCCTGTCCCCATCGTTTGCAAGAGATGCCTCAGCTCTCTCCGTTCTCTCTGTAAGAGCTTCGAACTCCTTTTCCACCTCATTATATGATAGTTTAATCATGCGTATCATCTTCTTAATTTCTCCGTGCACATTGTTGCGATCCTTCACGAAGTCCGCGAGATCACTAATGTGTTTTTTAGTTGCAATCAACTTGGAAACCTTCGTAACTGGCTCACCAGCGAATTCTTTCTCGAGTGATGCAGCTATGTTGGGAAGCGATACTGCCTCAAACATACCACTGCGCGTAGGCAATCTCTGTAGCCTTCCACTGCTCTTGAATGGGTTAAACACTCCTAGAGTCCCACTCACTGGTTTAACACTAAATGGACTTGTAATATTTCTAGTTCCGACAGCCAAGTTTCCCACTGCTGGAACAAAGCGGTCGTTGGATTTCGACGACTGGGAGCCCGCTTGCTCGCTCCCCAAAGTCGCCGGTACTGGGGTTCCGAATCCCTGCACCGTAGTCTTCTTCTCATGTTGCGTAAGCATTTCGGTTATTTGTTTTCAGGGGACCGCCCTTAGCATTTTTTGCCTACTGCCAGGACTTTTTATGCAGCCGTTCCTCCTGGAGAACAGACGCTGACCAGGAAGCCGCCCACTATGGACCGTCGCGCCTGGATTTAAATTTATACCTATTTTAAGGGTGGTATATTGTTAGCCCTTGTTGCTTCTTAGGTTTATATGACCATACGGTATACCCTCCACCTCCACCTTTGAAGTCACACCTCTGGGTGAAGAGACACTTCTTGCTAGTTTTGGTCCGCGAGTGTTAATTTCTTATCCACCGACCCGACCAAAATGGTTGCGGGTTTCCCCTATCCGCCACCTGGGGACGCGCTCGATGGGAGATCCAGCAACTCCACACGAGCGGTTAGCTCATGTGGTTTGGTTCGTTTGAGCCGCCTTACTTCGTTTGTACTATCCAGTAGTTGTACAGCCTCAACGTTGGTGTGGATGAGAAGTCTCTTTTAATGTTTGATGGCACATTCGCGGATGACGTCAGCTATCTATTGTATTTGTAAATCATTGTGTATTTCCCTGTTGGTCACAAATTGATAAGCGTTGGTGACCATTCGAAGAAATTTATTTTAGTTACGTTGGATAATGTCTCTATTGGACTTGTGAGTAAGACCCCATGATGCCCAATTAACCAGTACATTTGACGTTGGTTTAATCGTATCTGTTCAGCTTTTTGCCTCACGTGATGTTTCCAGTTTAGCCTTGAGTCTAGATGCAGACCAAGGTATTTGGTAGATTCAGCCTACGGCACTTGTACCGCGTTCAGTGTAGAGAAGGTAGAGGAGGGGTCCTAATACGCTTCCCTGCGGATTTCCCGCTAGCGTCGAATAAAAGTCAGAACATGTTTCTTCATGGATGACTCTAAATATGCGATCAGAGAAGTATAATTCAAGCAGCTGGCAATAGTTTTGTGGTAACATTTTGCTCGTCTTGAATGTTAATCCCTTGTGCCAAACCATATCAAAGGCCTGGGATACATCCAGAAATACAGCGGGGCAATATTTATTTTCATCTAACGCTTGCTCTATCACCGTAGTGATTCGACGGACCTGATCTATTGTGGAGGGGTTACTCCTAAATTCAAATTGAAAAGCAGGAACGTTTACCATTGGCTTGAGACGTTTCAGAAGTAGTTTTTCAAACAGCTTTGATAAGGTCGGGAGCAGTGATCTTGGTCTGTACGATGTTACTTCTTCATCTGGTTTGCCTGATTTCTTCAACATCATTATTTGGGCCGTTTTGAAGCATTTGGATACATACTTCAACCTCATAGAGGCATTAAGTAAGTATTTGATCATGATGATTGCTTTACGTGGTAGTTCCTTGAATAGGCCCGGTGATATTTCATCAATTCCTGGTGCCTTTTTTTGGTTAAGATTTTTGTCGATTTCTTCGGTCCTGACGTGGTTTATAAACAGGTGTTACGTCGATCTTGGATTGAATGTCATGGTGTTGAAATACTGTTGCTAGGTGTTGAGCAAAGAGTTCCACTTTCTTTGTCTTGTCGAATCCAACTACCTTGAGCATTTCTTATGGGTGGTATCCGAGTTAAAGGTCGTTTAAATTTTCTGGTGGCTTTCCATAACGAGTAATCTTTATCTATTTCTGGACCTAGCCCGCTTAAGTAGTTGTCGAAGCAATCTTGTTTAAAGTTTTTGATTAGCCTATTTATTGACTTTGTTACTTTGTTGGTGTATGCCGTGGAGGACCGTATGCTGCCGCAATATTAAGATCTGCGCCAATCGGATAACGATTTAAGGTTGTCTTGTTGATGGGATTTCTGGTGAGATGCCATATTCTCCTTGCCTTTCTTCTTTCCTTGATTTGTTCCCTGATCTCAGCAGGGTATATGATTTCCATGTTCGCTTTTTCCTTTAATTCTGGTGTTGCTGCGGTGGCCTTTCGAGTGTATTCAATGAAATTCTTTGTTTGATGTTCCAATTCCTATTCATTACTTTTGATACTCACTTTTAATTCAACTTGCTCTTCCAACTTTTCTCTGAAGAGATTCCAATCCGTCAATTTATTAGTAAGGTTTCGATTTTTTTGTTTGTTGATTACTGTAGCGATTACTGACAACAGTACAGGAATGTGATCAGATGTTTTTTTTTTTTTTTTTTTTTTTAAAAGGTATTGGCATAGACATTCTTTTGGTCCATAGCCTTACCTTACATTCACACAACATTCATTCAATCCATTCATTCATCTCATTCACACAAGTACAGTATACCATCTGCGCATTGCATAGCTCCATGCCACCCTGTACAGTGACATGAAAGATGGGTCGGCCCATGAGTTCTACATTCCAACAGAGGGTCATAGATGTTTTCAATTTAATCACCGATCGTAATCGGGAGATGAAAAATCCCTTTTGCATCCCGCCTCTGTTGGGATTCGAACCCGGTACCTCCCGATCCAAACGTCGCAGCTTTAACCACTGCGCTGTTTGCTCGGTGATCAGATGTTAAGTCGTTAATCCCTTCGGCACTAGTGTAACTTGATGGAATTCCCTTTATAATAAAGTAATCAATTAGATCTGGTATTTTACCTGCATCCGTTGGCCAAATACGATGGCCCTCCTGGAGACAGATATTCACATTTGTTTTCATGAATGGCATTGAACAGAGCATTTCCTTTTCCAGGAGAAATTATCCTGGAACACCAAGCTGTACGTTTTATATTATAGTCTCCTCCAATAATAAATCTTGGACCGAGTTTATTGAAGACGTTATTAAATTGTAACTGCGTTGGTGTATGCCGTGGAGGACAGTAAGCTACCGCAATATTAAGATCTACGCCATTATATTGGATTGAGATAACCGCTGCTTGCATATAGCTTTCCCGAATATCCTCTTGTTGATTATGTTTGATATTATTTTTAATTGAGAACCACCTCTAGCTCTTTCACTAGGATGGGTTGTCCAGTAGGATTTGGATCCCTTTATTCTGATAATACTTTTGCTAGAGACGTGCGTTTCTGAAATCAGCGCAATATCTATATTGTTTGTATGGAGAAATATTGAGCATTCCAAGTTACAACACGTAGGAACGAGTAAATCATTTTTGGGTATGCTGACTTTTTACTTGTCGGATAGAAATTAATTTCCAGTTTTGCCACCCTTTCTGCTAAGTTACCAAGTGTCTGTTGAATTTGGCTGAGCATTTTAATGATTTCAATGTTATTAGACTCGATATTAACTTCTGGGTGTTTGTTGTTTTGGTTTAATTCATTTACTGATTTGGTGATTTGCGCATAAGATAAGCCAACTGTGGATGGTGTAATTGTTGTTTGAGGTTCAGCTGCTTTGGTTTGTATTCGATGTACTACGCTTGTTCTATTACTCTGTTGACTGTTAATTTTGTTCCGATATATAGGGCATCCTTTATAATTTGTAGTATGTTCTTCTTGATATATGACAAAGAGCACATGAAAGTTCGATATCTGGTTGTATTTTGCATTTTGTTCTGTGATCTTCAGCATATTTCACGCATTTGTTGTGGCCAATTTTAACTGTACAGTATGCAAGTTTCTTGATGTTGAATACTTCTTTATTGTTGTCTTTTTGTTTTAAATCGATGTAAAACAATGGAAAGTGTTTCCTGAATTTTACACCATCAATTGTGACCATTTTGAATATGTTGGTAACACCTGCGACTTCATGTCCCATTTTTTCTAAGTCTGCTTTAATTTTATCATGACTAATGGATGATGGTAGGCCTCTGATAACCACTCTATAAGCCTTTTCACTCTTCAGCTGATAGGTGTGATATTCGATATTTTTTAGTTGGTTGGTGGGTTCATTTTTTAATTCTTCCAATAGTTTTTTGACATTTCTGTAGTCATTTTCATTTTGGACGGTAATTTTAATGTTGCTATTTGAAAGCGCCTTAAAATTAGTTGGATCACTAGTGGTTTTTATTATTGTTTGTCGAAAATTTTCGAAATTGTTGATGTTGCTCACGTTAATGGGTGGAGGCACTGGTATTTTTTTGTTTTACTGTTCAGTGTTATTGTTCACACTGTGTGTAGTATGGAGACGTTTTGATTTTTGTGCGCCTACGTTTTTTGGTATTTCTGTTATGAGTACTGCCCACTTCGTTTTCCAGTTCTTCCTCATCCGTGCAATATCCCTCTTGACTCAGAGCATTGAATCTATTATTCGGTTGAAAAACTGGAAATTGCCGCAGCAACCAGTTGGAATTATTTGAATGATCATGTTGATTGGTTGATGGCTGATTTTGGTTAGAAAACAGATTTTTAACTCATGCTGAATCCTCAGCTTTGTTATTTTTAACCTTTTATTTTAGTATAGAGTTTTCTCTCTTAAGCTCAGCAACTTCGTTGCTCAGCGCGTGATTAGTTTCTCCATTTTTTGAAATTTATGCAACAGCTTCTCGCTGTTTATAATATTTGCTGATGTACTCGGAATTTGTTCTGACACTGATGTTTTTTTATTCAGTGGAAACTGCGTCTGTTGCAAATATGAATTTGTTATTTTTCATTGGAGATGTGAGCGTCATAGAGCTCCTTTGAATTGAAAATTGTTCTTCGTTACTCATTTGAGCGTTGATATCCTTTAGCTTATTTTGGATATCAGTAGAATGTTCGACCAATGTTTGCCCTCCCCCCCCCCCCCCCCTTGATATTACCCGCATGAGCTGTTTATGTACTCCTTATCCTACCGTAAGGCTCTAATAAAGCTAAGCATACCAAATATATTTGTATATATACATAATTTGAATATGTAGCTTTCCCAAGAATCTTTGAAGTTTTAACATTGCTCTAGGATCAGTGAAGTCAACTATCGCTGAACCAAACACGAACGTTGCTTGGACTCGATATGGCAGAAGAACTACAATTTATAGCTCGACGATCTATGCTCGATCTTTTTTGTTAAAGATAAAGGTCCTTTGTCAAAAAGGATCCCAATTGAACAAATTAGAGTGCTTAAAGCAGGCCACTTGAACCTAACTATTCTCTGCAAGGAATAATGGAGTAAAATGTCTGTTCTATTTTTAATTGGTTTTTACATCAAGACGTAATGATTAATAAAAGCAGTTGAGGGCATTAGTATATTACAGCGCGAGAGGTGAAATTTGTGGACCGTCGTCATATTAACAATTGCGAAAACATTTGCCAAAGATTTTTTCGGTAATCAAGAACGAAAGTTAGATGTTCGAAGGCGATCAGGTACCGCCCTAGTTTTAACCATTAACGATGCCAGCTAGCAATTGGATGAAGCTACATATATGGCTCTTTCAGTCACATTCCGGGAAACAAAAGCTTTTGGGCTATAGGGGAAGCTTGAATGCAAAGTTGAAACTTAATGGAACTGACGAAAGAACACCACCAGGAGCGGCTTAATTTGACTCCCCATGGGGAAAATTACCAGGTCAATCGTGCACGTTATTCCACAAAGAAAATAACAATTAATTTTCTTAAAGAATTTTACAAAAACAAAAAATACTTTATAAATTAATAAAAAAAACAATTCTTCGCTAATGAAGATTACCAGCATTCCTATGCAGGCCACGATTAAGGAACCGATTTGTTTATTTTAGAACCAGTTCGCTCGCATAGTTATGTAAAAGAGAATATGGTATATATATACATACCTGTATATGATATTGAAAGGATTAATTACAGGATTCAGGATGCAGGCTTCGATGTGGAAGCGACTAGCTTACTCACCAAATAACCCTTGATCATGCAATATTTTTATTACTTTCTATTGCCGGTTGTTCTCCAAGACAATTTGTGATAAGACAATTTTTAATGATTGAACAAAAACTCATTGGTAATCGTGTTCTAA
Source organism: Tipula unca (assembly GCA_951394425.1). Classification (NCBI taxonomy): domain Eukaryota; kingdom Metazoa; phylum Arthropoda; class Insecta; order Diptera; family Tipulidae; genus Tipula; species Tipula unca. The sequence continues at coordinate 103,208,964 of OX596382.1, read as the reverse complement.
TTTTGTGTAGCAATCCTTCGTGCAATAAATACTTTATCAAATGCTTGAGCAATATCCAAAAATGCTGCTAAACAGTACAATTTTCTTCTAGCAAGTTTCTAATTTCAGATACAATTCGACGATCTATAGTTCCACGGTTTCGGTTTTTGAAGATGCATTTTTTCGAATAGTTTTGAAAGAACTGGTGATAACCTGATTGGACGGATTAGAGTTTTGTTTTGTTTTTTGTCATTGGTTTTGGAATCAATACGATTTGCGAGATTTTTAGGTTTTACGAAAGTACCCAGTTTTCATTATAGCATTTAAAATGTGTGTGTTTTTAATTTGATATATAGTTTCGGCACTTTTCTGAGTATATTATCACCTACGGTTGTAAATGCACCGTCGGAAATTTTTTTAATGTATTCTGCTAATGTTCGATGTGATCGTTCTAGTGCGCCATTTAATGGTGAATGGTACGCAGTTGTATTAAATGTTTTTATAGCAAGGAGCTTGGGACAAGTGATCTGTGGTGAGTACCTCGCAATTGTTTAGTTGGTACAGAAGTACAGGTCAGTACTAAACAATGTTTCGTTGATAATCTTGCATTGTAAAAATGTACTATTTTGGTTATAGGTCTCAGGAATTGGTTCAACGATATTCTTGAAAACTTTTTGATATGGTCCGCGAGAGGTACCAGTTACTTTCATAGGGAGTTTATTAATTTTACAGAATTATTATGATATTCGTCTAACACTCTTTTGATATCCTAGATTGACTTTGATTTTTCGGATCATTGACAGGAATAGAAATGTTTTATGTATTTGAACACGAATCTATTTTTGTATTATTAATTTGTAAAATATTATTTACCACATTATTAGAGCTTGAGAACGCGTTGGTGTTAGTATTTTATTAGGATTTGTAGAATCGGGAATACTTATTTCGATGTGGCTTAAAACATCAGCAGTGGTATTGATTTTTCCAGGTTTGTAGGCGATATCGTATTCATGATCGTCCATCTCGATTCTCCAGAGAGTAAGTTTAGCAAATGGATTTACGCATTTGTGGAGCCAAATTAAGGGCTTATGGTCGATTTAGGATAATCCTAAATTACTTGAGTTTTTGGAGGATAAGGTTATACTCCACGTTGGAGCTGTGATATGATGACCTAAATAAATAATTTCTTTATATAGAGGAAGCAACATTTGAACGGCTGATGTTTAAGATTAAAATTCCGAAGGCGCGTTGAAAAATTTCACAAAGCACTTTAATCCATTTAACCCAATTAAAATATTATTCATTGAACGAATGCACGCTGAAACCTATATAGAAGGTGCATTTTTCAGCCCAAATATCATTCGATTAAAATGATAATGGCTTGGTTGTGTACTAGATGCAGTTTTGAATTTGCCATTTTCAGCCATAGGTACTTGGTACTACAATTAAAGGGCTAGTAAACGGGCTATTACTTGGTTCTACTACACCATCACTAAGCATTTCTTGACTAGTTTCGACTTCTAATTTAGCCGAGTGTGGCAACCTATATTGCTTATAATATTAATTGGTTTTGTATCTGATAATAGAAGAATGGTATGACTTGTAAATTACGGTAAGTTTATCTCCACCTAAGTGAAGCAAATCATTATACTTTTGGCATGATTTGGAACTTTAGAAGACGTGTTTAGATGATCTTAAATAATGTTTAATTAACGATTTAAAATTGAATCTAACCATTTTGATTTAAAATTTCAGTTTCAATATGTATAGGGTTTATTTCTATTCACAATTACACTATTATGAGCATAATTATTTTGCATGCGCATTAAAGAATTTTGAATGTATACTCCAGAATGAGTTAATCCAAGTAATACGGACAATACGCCGGCTATGGCAGCAGCAAAAATCTACATTACTAAAAGGGAATTGAATAGGACTATTAAAGCCCTTAAACGAGCATTGAAAGAAGAAAAAGATTCAGGAATCCAGAGTTACCTTATACTGGACTCCCGGTGACCGAGAAGACAGATTATTCACTATGGAACGCCACAAAACAACTAAAGAGGCCAACATTATCAAATCCACCAATTAGGCAACCAGATGGGCATTGGGCCAGAAGTGACGTAGAAAAGGCTACTGCTTTCTCTAACCACTTGAAAAAAGTATTCACACCAAACGAAAAAACTAGCAACAGTGAACTACCAATAAGTTCACGTAGGACCCTTCGAAACCAATTCCTTTAAAATTCCGGAAAAATGATCAGAGAATTACCTGATAAATTTATAAAACTCATAACTTATATCTTTAATGCGATTATGAGATATGGCTATTTCCCTGAAAAATAGAAAATATCGCAAATTACAGTGATTTCGTAGCTTGGAAAAGACGAAACACAAGTCGCATCGTACAGTCCAATAAGTATACTTCCGATGATTTCTAAACTATTTGAAAAATGGTATTACAAAAATTAAAACCAATATTATCAGAAGGACAGATTATACCAGACCAGCAATTTTGGTTTCGAGACCAACATGGCACTGTAGAACAGGTGTACAGAGTTGTTAACACAGTTAAATTTGTATTAGAAGGAAAGAAATATTGTTTGACAGTTTTCCTAGACATTGCGCTAGCTTTCGACAAAGTATGAAATTGGGGCCTTATATACAAAATTAAAACCCGCCTGCAAAAAAAACTTCATGCAGTCCTGGAAGGCTACTTGTTTCAAAGAAAATATCAGGTTAACCACAATTCAGCCATTACTGAACTAAGTGATATAAACGCAGGAGTTCCACAAGGCAGCGTACTGGGGCCAGTATCGTATTTGCTGTATACTGCCGATCTACCAACAACTGATAAAGTTGTAACATCAACATTTGCAGATGACACTGCTATCATGTTTTCACACAAAAATCCTCAAACGTGGCGGATCAAAGCGAATGGAAGCAAATCAACACACATAATATTTACGTTGAATAAGCGTAAGATTGACATGGAGAAATCACTTTGAATCAAAGTGCAACCAAATAAAAATAAAATTCTCAAAAACGTACTGGCTTATTGGAAGAAAATCCTAACTTTCCCTAGAATGCAAGGTTCTACTATACCTAATTCATAGATGGACATACCAATGCTCAGTGGTATAGCCGAAATTGCAACATCCATAGAGACCTTGGGATTAAAACGGTCAAAGATATGAGCCAATCACACAGTTTGAAGTTCATTTCGAAACTGGAAACTCACCAAAACGAATTAGCAAGACAACTATTAAGGCAACCGAAATATAGACGGCTTCGCAGAGTAGATCGACTAGATCTAATGTATTGTTAAATTTAATTTAACTACATATTTAGGCTAACACACATTATTAATTATTATTTATGCATAATAATAATAAGTATTTAACATAGGTTAAGGACTTAGATAATAATTTTTTTTAGATTCAAGAATAAAGCCATTGGCAGTTTAAAAAAAAAAAAAAAAAAAAAAAAATCCCATTGATTGAACATATATCCAGTAAGAGTTGGAATTGCTGATGAATTAGTATATTTCCTTGAAGCACGATATTTGAATCACATAGTACATTTTTTATCAGGATAACATTGTGTTCTAATATTTGGAGTAATAAAGTGACGTAGGATATGTTGACCTAACCAAATCTTATACGGCAATATGGGGTAGCATTATACGTTCTAACAGTATTTTTTACAAAAAATTGACTATTATTTTTTGGAAATATGTCAAAATGTTGGGTAGTGTTACTTGCATTTGAACATTCGGTTTAGCGTTTCTAGGACGACGTAAGGAATAAAGGATTTAGCTGCATGACTATAGTCTTATTGCAAAACTGACATGCTTTGATTATTAGCTTTATGGAGTTTTTTAAGCCGTTTTCGAAGAAACGTAATGCTGTTGAAGAATTTAACTTAGTTATATAGTTAGCTCCGTCTTTTCCTTCTCTAGAACGCATGCGTCATTGGGATCCACAACTAGTTGTTCAATTCTTTCACCATAAGATTTTATATCTTCATTCTTCCATTATGCTGTATTTGAACTAATCCTAGTTGTAATTGTTCAAGTTCAACAGGGCGACTATCAGAAAATTGTAAAATTAATTTTGGTTTGTGAAATGCAAATAAATACTACTTTACAAGGTCATAGGCTTTTCCAGCTAATTTTGTTTTAATTATATTATCTAGAATGTCATTCTTGGACACTGCAGATTTTTCAATAATATCAGAATTTAAAAGATCGGAACGCTTAAACCCATTGAATGATTCAACAATAGTTTCACCGGAATTATTACTATTTTTGGACAAGTTAGAACTAATAATACTATTGATAAGTTTAAACGCTGCATTTATTAATTTGGTAAACTTAATAATTGCCTTTTTTGGGAGTTCTGTTAATACATTGAAGCCTTTTGGATTACAGGTTTCTTTAAGCTGTTTGTTCAGTTGTGCTATTGTTTAACAAACTTGTAAGGTACGTACTGATCGATTTATTTTTGATTTTTTGTATTTCCCTTTTACTATAGTTGCGTTCACTGGCACTACTATGTTCTCGTGGGAATAGTAATTATTATGGGAATGAGAATAAAACGTAAAATTCCACTTTTATTCACTTGTATACAAAATACTTTGGCGGTCTCTGTTTCGGCGCCAGTTAATGAGTTGTATTTGTAGATTTAGAAAAAAAAATGTATTATCTTATCATTGCTCTCGGCGGAGTATGTAAACCGCTAGAGAGCGTGTCCTCAGGTGGCGGATAGAGGAGTGCTCATCATTATCTACGGGTAGCGAAGGGTAGGGAGGAAATAAGATACTCCCCGCGGATCAAACATAAAGGAAAATGCAATGGCAACAACGAAAGTAAATATTACCCCAAGTGGTAATCCAGGTTTTAACTCGGAAATTCCACGATTATGTGGATTCTGGGGGGAACCAACCATTGCTAAAGGAAAGATCACGATCGGAGAACCTTACCGAAGAAAACCCCGTTACTAACCCTTTTGGAAAGAGTTCCAAATTGACAAGATCACCAACAAGATGCGGTAACGAATATGAAAAGGAAAATTTTGAACTACGCAGAAAGCTATGCGAATTTGAAAAGATCACAACTAAGCTAAGTAATGATTACATGATACTTAAAAAAGAAAATGTGGAACTTAGAAAAGCTGTAACACCTGCTGTAACAGAAGAGAAATCATGAATAGAAGAGCAGAACGTAGCTAAAAACGTAGCATTTGGCGGAAATGTAGCCATCGGCCAGAATGAATATGTCACGTACTCAGATGAACTTAATTCTGAAGTGAATTGGGTGCTAAAAAAAAGAAACAAGGAAAAAAGCGACGACTGGGCAAATCACCCTTTGTATCTTCAGAACAAATACAAGAAAAAAAGGAAATAAAAAATCAGAGTAAAAAGGTGCAACAACCCAAAGCACCACTAGTCATTGTAAATAAGATTGAAAACTACAATGATATACGAAAAACGATGGATTCAAACCAAATACAATACCAAACAACGATGCTCAGTAGTGGAGATCTTAAAGTCAATGTCCCAGACGAGGAGAAAACTGACCCTTTCACTTAATGAAAAGGGAAATACATGGTACTCTTATGAGGACAAAAGATCCAGGCCGAATAAAGTTGTGGCAAAAATGCTGCACCCAATAAACTCATATCTACAGTCATTAACATATGAAAAGGATACTGACTATTCTTTGTGGAAGACAACCAAATGAATGAAAAGACCAATAACTCAAATACTACCCATAAGAACAAGCAATGGGAATTGGGCCAGAAGCTATGAAGAAAAGGCAAAAGCTTTCGCTGACCATCTAGAAAGTATTTTTCAGCCTAATGAGGTCCAAGAGAGAGAAGAATTCCAAGAAGTAGAGGAAACTATTGATCAAGAAATCGCTCTGACCACCCCTGCGGAATTGACTAATGAAATAATAAAAAATGTAAATCCTAACAAAGCGCCAGGCTATGTGACCTGATAACAGGAAAAATCTTAAAACAGCTATCGAAGAAGGGCATTAAAAAATGAACAACTCTAATCAATGCAGCTTTCAGGATGAAATATGTACCAAATGTATGGAAGTTCGCGGAGGTGATTATGATACCTAACCTTGGAAAACCACCAAACGAAATAACATCCTGAAGACCAATTTCGTTACTGCCTATTATGTCAAAACTATTTGAAAGACTTCTCTTAAAAAGATTGAAACCAATAATTGAAAGGCAGGAATTAATCCCCACACATCAATTTGGATTTCCAGATAGACACTCTACAATCGATCAAATTCATAGAATAACAGATATCATAGAAAGATCTCTCGAAGAAAAGAAAATCTGCTCAGCAGTCTTCCTTGACGTGGCCCATTCGTTTGACAAAGTTTGGCACGAAGGTCTTCTGCACAAACTCCAGAACATTCTACCTTCACAATTCTGCCAAATATTAAAATCCTACATTACAGAGCGACACTTTCGTGTTAAACAGGAACAATCATACTCAGAAATTAAAAAGATCAATGCTGGAGTGCCACAAGGAAGTGTCCTAGGACCCATTCGATATTTATTATTCACAAGCAATATCCCATTACCTCAGAATACCATAATCGGCACATTTGCAGACGACACTGCTATTTTGGTAGTAGATGATACCATAGAAGGAGCTACCAATAAGCTTTAAAGTGTGATGAACAAAATTTATCGATGGACGAGGCAATGGCGTGTCAGGTTAAATGAAACATAATCCATACGTGTTGACTACACCAACAGAAAAACAAATCATTTACCTGTGGTATTAAATAATGTCCCATTACCACATGCTAACTCAGCAAAATATCTAGGAATGAATCTAGATACCAAACTTAGATGGAAGGTCCATGTCAAGAAAAAAAGTGAAGAACTCTGACTTAAATATAGAAAGATGTATTGGCTGATGGGAAGGAACTGCAATCTATCAATAAACAATAAATTGATGCTCTATAAGCAGATTTTAAAGCCCATTTGGATGTATGGAATTCAGCTGTGGGGTTGTACTAAACAACAGAGAGTAATATGTTCCTTTAGTTGCTGTGAGGCCGGTGAGATAGCTTCATCACTTTCAACAGTTTATCATTAAAAGCTGTTGTATGTTCTGAGCTGGCTTAGGCTCCTTCACGTGAGTGATATTGGGTTTACCACTCGCTGCAGTTTTTTAATACTTGTGGTTGGTTTTAACCCGCTTCTTCAAATAAATCTCCTGTTTTCAATGGGATTGCTAATGTGATGCATTATTACTATATCATTCCCTTCTTACTAAACATATCGGTTTTTTGTCCAAACCACTCGATGATTTAAATCGAACCAAGGTTGAGCGCCAAAATCACTCACCTCGTTGGAATCGTTCCGCCGTTCACCATATAGTATAGGTTGATTTCCGCAACTTCCAAATACCCATGGAAAATAATACCTGCAAGCGGTATCCGTTTTCTCAAATTTCGCCTTGAGGCGTTGTCTTAAGGTTACAAAATAAAAGAGAAAAAATCTACACTAACCTGTTATAGATTTGTTCTTTATAGAAATTTTTCACGTGCGGAGCAAAAATTCCATCCAAAGTGCGAAGGTGACTGCGTTTAAGAGATGCTTCCATCCCTTTTTCTATTAAAGGGATTATGTTCACTACAGCGACAGTTTTAACTGCTTATCCAAGATTTAGCCGTATCATTGTTTGCCAGACGATTACTTGTTGTACAAATTAGCAGGAGGAACATGATTGTATCATTACACATCATGATATTAATGATATAGGAAAGTAAAGGCTGTAGTCTATATCTCAATACCATTCACCCGCGTATCAAAATTTAAAAGAAATGTTTGAAATATGTACGTCTATGCACATCGTGTAATTTCATAAATTCTAGTCATGACTCATGAGGGCCAACAAAATGTATCATACATTTCTGCACCATCCATTAATTTAGCAAACTATCCATCAAATCTGAACTATGTTTGTATGTATACATCCAATCGCCTATCCAACAAAATAAACAACAACCAATTTATAACATTTCAACCTTTCAATAATTTATCGTAAACATTTCGAAATTTATAAATTCTATTTTTTTTCATATCCGGTGGCAATGTTTTCTTATATCCTCCCGGGATGCCAGATTCACTGTTCTGTGCTACACATGCACATATGTATGTGTGTTATACTTCGATGCGATAAAATGTTTATAAATAAATAAAACACAAAAAAAAAATATTGAAGTCAAAATATAAAAGCTTATAAGTATATATATTTGTAAAGCTTTTTAGTTTTCATACATAAATGTATGTCTGTGTATGAACAACAACATCCAGATATATACAAAAGTCAGTGGCAATAATGGATTTATCTCATGGGAAAATGATCGAGTAAACCAGATTTGAAAATTCATCGTTTCAATTTTATTTCATTTTCTCGACGCTTTTCTTTTATATATCATCTCTCACCGAGGAGATTCATTTCCATTTAGGGTCCATATACCATCTACATGCACATATATAGTTTTGGTGCGTAGTGTTTTTATTTGCTATTTGCCAGAAAATAAAAATAAATAAAAAAGTTAACAGAAAACTTTTTGTGCTTTTTTATTTCGTATTCGTGTTGTTGTTGTTGTTGTTGCTGTGGTGTTGTGTGTATGGTTAGAAAATTTGTTGTGTGTGATTATTGTCTAGTTTTATATGTTAATTGTGTGTAAAACATGTTTACAGTAGTGTATGTACGTACATAGTTTTTTTTTGTATATTTTAGTTGAGGTTTTTTATGTACGTACATAGTTTTTATTTTAATGTCGTAAATTTTTTAATTAGTCACAGTATTTAATTGAAATTTATTTATTATTTAAATTAATTGTAGCTTTTTCTTTAGAGTTTTCGTTTTTTTAAGTCATACACACACACACACAACGTGTGAATATACAATTAGGTTTTATTAATAAAATAAAGTCATAAAAACGTACACAGTAATTAAAATTAGTGATCAAATCGTGCTCGTATAATTTATATTGCGAGATTTTAATGTCATATGTGTTTATTGTTATATTATGTATGTGTATGGCGGTAAAGAGCTTTTGTAAAGCACGCGAATTTTTTTTATAAGTCAATAATTTTAATGATATATGTGATGTGAGCATCACCTCGCCGGTACCTTCACACAGTTACAGTATACAGTTAATTGGATGTTTATATTAACTAGATGATCCGATACTAAGTATTTGATGCGTTATTATGGTTACTAGAACAGACTGTATAGAAAATACTATTCAACATTTCTCTTTTTTTTTATTGGTTGTATATTCGTTGGGCCTCTCAGAGAATATTATTGCAAAAGAAGTAAATTTAATAAATAACCTTTTAGCAATCCGTTAGCACTCTCGACACGACTACAAATGGTTTAACGGACATTTTTAATTATACATAGAATATCGAATATAGTAGCCAAATGTTTCAAACACCTTCATAGTAAAACAGGCGTAAAAGTATCTGGTATCAGTGTTGGATAATTTTTCGTATATTTTATTCTGCTCTGGCAGAGCAGGCACATACGAACAAGCCGTTGGAAAACTAACAACGGCTTAAAGAAAGAAAGCACTTTTCGAATGGAAACCTATAGATAGCAGCATAATAATCGCAAGATTCCACTCGAAAATAGGAAACACAACGATCATACAGTGCTATGCATCCACAAAATAAGATGCTGACTCAACAAACTATCTAGTGTAAGCCGTAATGACATCAATATTAATCAAGGAGGTTTTAACGCGAACATTGGAATGTTACAAGTAAGCTATTCATAGGCGGCAGCAAATTATCACACAAGAATATTCATAAATACACCTAGAATACACCTGGTCATTATGCCCGAACGAGGTACCAAATTGATCATGTACTGGTAAATAAGAAGCTTCTATCATTCTTACAAGATGTCAAAGCAATGAGAGGAACATATGTACACAGCAGACACCAACTGGTAATATCAACTTTCAGAATCAAACCAGCCGCTGCGAAGCACTTATGGACTAAACGGAGGAACTTTCACTTAGATAGATTGAGACACACTGACACAAAAAACACATTCAATGAAACTATATATGAAAAATGGTAGCAAATAAAATAAGCTATAATATGATGGATCGAAAAGTAAAGAGAACGGCCAGGAGTGATCGTACGAAATACACTGAAGATATTCTCGTGACTGCCGAAGAGTAACTGCAAATAGGAATAGACGCACATTACATCAATGTAATAAGAAAGGTCACCGAAAAGTTGACAAATATGCCACTAATATAGGGTGCGTATGGACAAGTCCTAACCACATATCCACCAATGGAGCGGGAAGTTACAAGTGCCTTACTAAAGCTGAAGAATAACAAAGCTGCAGGAGCTGACAAGAACCAGCTTAACTACTCAACGAAGTACTGGTAAAATTCCGCAAAAATGGAATGAGGGCGTACCATAACAATTCCAATCTACCTATAGGCATCCCGAGGAAAAGAACTCATCCAAGAAATGTACCGGGATTCTGGAAAAAGAGTTCGCAGCACAAAGGGGAAGACAAGGAGTTAGACAAGGATGTGTACTACCACCACTACTGTTCCTCTTAGTACTGGATGAAGACATGCGCAGACTAGACAACACATAACCAAACAGCATTCAGTGGGATCACATTAGAAGACTCAATGATCTTGACTATACAGATGATATATGCCTGCTAACACACAAGTTCACTGACATGCAGCAGAAACTATAGACGCTATCAGACCTAGCACTCATGATGGTTGACGAATATATCACAAATTAGAGTGGATTTGAACGCAATGCATAATACCAATTCAAATAATTTGGAAATTGATGATGAAATGATGCTCTCTATAACATGTGACGTCATCAGGTTTGCCCGATTTAAAGATTTGTGTTATTCCTGAGATTTTTCATTCGGGAAACACAGCAGTGGTCAAGGGATGGTTGAACATTTTGCACAACGAATGTATCAAAACACCACTAAACATTTTTAGCTTAGAAAAACATAAAGTAATCATCCGATCTACAACTATCTCCAAAATCTTTCAAATCTGTTAGAATGTTATAAACTGATATGACTATCTTTAGCATTCAAGAAGCTGATATTACTGTAAGTCATATTGGCCGGGTATCCCTCGATTTCCCGTTTCGACCTAAAGTATTTCCAAAATTGTTTAAGATTTTCTTTAATTTTTTCTTGAATGCCGTCTAAATATGATTTGTACTTCAATTTGAAATATATATCGAATTCCTCACTGAGTTGTAAACAGGACAGTTTGTCAATTTCCAAACTAGAAATCATTATTTAGGCCTTAAATTTCCGATTCTTAAATTTATTAGTCGGTCAATGGAGGATGAATACTTGGTGCTTTGCTCGAGATAGGCACATAAAGTTCAAAACCATATTTTCATTCACATCTTTTGAATTTAGAATTTCATCCCAATTCACAGCAATCAAGTAATCGCGATCATTGGTGAAGACCAGATCTAAAAACCAAATCAGATAAATTTGATATGCTCATGACTTCTTCAATCGAGTCAACGCATGAAGCATAGTAATCATTATGACCATGAGGTGGTATATACGCAGGGAAGATGAGTATATCTCGTTGATTGATTTTAACCTTCACACAAATCTTGATGGAATATAATATAATTGGTGCACTTACTAGTTAGGAGTCACGGCTATCAATACGCCACAACCAGATTTGTTTCAGAAGTGGGATCACATCTATAGACAACACAGATCAATTGGTTTGGTCCTTTGAAGACGCCTTACTGCCAACGGTCTGTCCCGCATATTACATATCTCGATGTTTTCGTGCTGTCGTAAGCGTGAATCATTGTTGAGAGCAGTATACGTAATAACTTCATCGATGTATTCCATCTTTAAAACTCGGTGGAGGTCTTCATTTCTAATGTACCATAGAGCATTTAAAATATTCCGAAGTACTTTGTTTTGGAACGTCTGTATCATCTTGATGTTCGTTTTCTTGGTACAGCCCCAAACCTACATACCATAGGTCCATACCGGTTTCAGTATGTGCCGGTATAAAAGCAATTTATTGTATATAGATAGTTCAGAATGTCTACCTAAGATCCTATACTTCATGTTCAGCTCTTCCTTTTTCTCTTTGACATGTTCTTTCCACCTCAACTTGGCATCCAACGTCATACCTAAATATTTCGCCGTATCTGCATAGGCAACTTGTTTAGAGTTGATTATGATTGGGATTTTATTAGAAATATGTTTATTAGTAAAGTTCAAATGCACAGATTTAGTTTCGTTCAGTTTTATCCTCAATTTTTTCATCCAATTGACTGAATTTGTCGATTTTTGCAATTTGTTAGTAGCTTCTTCTACATTGTTCCCGTCTGCCAAAATCGCAGTATCATCAGCATATGTTGCTATAGTTGCTTCTTCCATATCCCGAGTATACAGGAGGTACAAGACAGGGCCCAAAACGCTACCTTGTGGTACTCCAGCTGAAATTTTCTTTAGGTCCGAGTATTCGTTTTCATATTTTACACGGAAGTGTCTATCAGTTATGTATGATTTCAGAGTTTTATAGTATTGTTTGGTAAGGTCTCGCTTCACGCAATCACGTCAAACTGACTGCCTGTGCCGATGAAAGGTCGGTGACCCTCTACAAAAAGGCGATCGGCAGCCTGGGGGAAGTCTGGCCAAATTAGAATTGGTGACTAGGAAAGAAATTCCCTGCAGGCCAAGGGCGCGAGCCCGGATCCCTGCTGAGCCTAGTGATCCAAGGGAGATCTTGGAAATGTTGAAAATCAGCAATCCGGATCTGCCAACGGCCACCTGGAAAGTTGCTAGGTTAGAAGAGGTAAAGGCGGGAGCAGATCACAGATCAGCCGTCATTATCATCGACAAAGAATCCGTGGGTGCTTTGGCAAAATCTGAAGGCCTGATCAGCTATGGATTTGGAGCGATTACGCTCAAAATTTATAAGCGCGATGAGGCTGACAGATCTGGGGCGCCTGCAGCAGGGAGGAAACCATTTGTGGTGTCCCGCCTGGTGTTGGTGACCCAGAAGTCCGCAGCATCCCGGAGGATGCACAGGAGACACTATCCCTGGACTCGGAGATTTCGAGATCACTGGGACTAAGCTGTGCGCTCCTAACGGACGAATCGATGTCAAAGGAGTCTGACTCAACAGTGGTGGAGGGAAGCAATAACTAATGCTTAAGATCCTTCAGATCAACCTCCATCACTGTAAAGCCGCCTCGGCGGCCCTTCTTCTAAAAATGGAATCTGAGTCCATTGATGTGGTTCTGGTCCAGGAACCTTGGGTCAATGATGACCGGGTGCTGGGTCTCAGAACTCCCAAATATAAAATACTACATGCGAAAAATGAAGGTAAGATACGTTCTTGCATTCTCGCTAAAAATAATCTGAATATTTTTATACTACTGAATTACAGCAACGCTGATGTAGTGGTGACTAGCATCGAGATGGATGGGCAAAATCTCTGGCTAATATCGGCCTACCTACCATACGAGGAGGAAAATATACCACCAGGTAGGTTGGGCAGTGCAATAATGGATGCTCGAAAACGAAAGGTAGGAGTCATCATGGGTAGTGATGCTAATGCGCATCACTCAATTTGGGGGAGTACAGACATAAACAGGCGAGATGAGTTACTCCTTGATTTTATTTTAAGTACTAACCTAAATATATGTAATATCGGGTGTAAGCCAACCTACATTACTAAAAATAGACAGGAAGTGTTGGACATCACACTTGTCTCGGATTTTATTAAGGAGAGGGTATTGAACTGGAAAGTGTCTGAAGACCATCCCTTTTCTGACCATTGTTATCTCCAGTACGAAGTGGATACAAAACCCACTAGCAAACCACCCTTCAGAAATAGGAGGAAAACTGATTGGGATTGTTTCAGAACCATTCTGGGTAACTTATTACCGGTATCGGTTCCAAACCCTCCTGCATCTACACAGGAGCTTGATGCTCTAGCAACCAAGCTATCTGATGCTTTTAACAAGGCCATGTTAGGTGCATGTCCTATCAGTAGACCCGTGGGTAAATCTCGGCCACCCTGGTGGTCGAGAGAACTCCAAGGTACTCGTATGAAATGCAGGAGACTGTTCAAGAAAGCGAGGAACACAAATGCTGCTGCAGATTGGGACTGTTATAAAGAAGTCCTCTAAACCTATAAGTAGAATCGCTCTACTGTGGCAATATACAGAAGCCCTCGGAGGCGGCCATGGTACGCAAAGTACTATGTTCTAGTCCTTCCATCCCGAGTTGTCTACAATGACCGGATGGTTCATGGACTACATGTAGTGAAGAATCCTTGGAGCTATTACTAGAAACGCATTTTCCGGAGTGCTCGGTACTAGCTCCGGAGAGACCCATGATAAATAGTACGGAATATCCTATGGGCAATAAACAGCTTTAAGCCATACAAGTCGGCAGGACCTGATGGCATTAACCCAGCGGATATCCAGCGAACTATTGACTTAACCCTACCCTGGCTGGAAGTTATCTTCAAAGGCAGCCTAGAACTCTGTCACATTCCTAGAAAGTGGACTGAAGTAAAAGTAATATTTATACCTAAAGCGGGAAAAAGCTCTCATTGCTATCCCAAAGACTTTAGGCCCATAAGCTTATCTTCTTTTCTGTTGAAAACACTGGAAAGGCTAATAGAGGCTTACATTAGAGAGGCTTACAATCAAGCCGGGCGAGCTGTCGGGATTTCAACACACGTACTGTAAGGGACGATCGGTGGAAACAGCTCTCCACTCCCTTATAGGCCCGATTGAGAAATCCCTTGAATATAAGGAATATTCAATGGTGACCTTCTTGGATATAGAGGGGGCCGTTAGCAACGACAGACCAGGCGCAATCACTCGGGCCCTTGCGTGTCTGGGGGTAGACGCGTCACTCAGGGGCTGGATAGATCATATGCTTAGAAGCAGGATCGTGACAGCTTATCTGGGTGGGACGTCTGCCGGCAGATACGTGAGCAGAGGGACACCTCAAGGTGGGATTTCTATCCCCCCTTCTGTGGAACTTGGTCATAAATGACCTGTTACTAAACCTGGAAGGGCAAGGCTTCAAGGTGGTTGCTTACGCGGATGACGTTGCTATTGCGGTCGTCGGTAAATATCCTAGTACGCTGAGTGAGCGCATGCAGTTGGCTACCTCTCTGAGTGGGCACGCGGCTGCGGATTGAACGCAAATTCACAGAAAACGGAGCTGGTCCTCTTTACCTTGAAGCACAAACTTCCTCAGTGTGACCCGCCGACATTAAATGGTACTCGCTTGATCATTACGGATAGAGCAAAATACCTCGGACTACTTTTGGACAGCAAGCTAAGCTGGAAACCAAACATCGTAGAGAGAATAAAGAAAGCTACTATAGCGCTCTACTCCTGCAAAAATTCCATTGGAAAGAGATGGGGTATGGAGCCCCACATAGTACACTGGCTCTACGTTTCAGTGGTCAAACCTATACTGCTGTATGGGGTTGTCGTCTGGTGGCCAGCGTTAAAAGTTATGGCCAACCTTAAACTATTGATGAAAGTCCAAAGGATGGCCTGCTTTTGTATAAGTGGGGCTCTCAGGAACACACCTACTCAAGCTCTGCAGATTCTCTTTCATCTTACTCCCTTGGATATTTCGGCCGAGCTGCTTGCATCTTGCACAGCCATTCGGCTCAAATCCATATCTATGTGGACCTGTAATAATGCAGGGCACTCATCTATCCTATGCAACAGGGGTATTCCGGGAGCTACCGACTACGCTATTCCTTTGCCATCTGTTGAGATTAAATTCCAAACTGAGTTTCCCACCAGAGAGGACTGGGTGAACGAAAATGGACAATAAGGCCCTAAGCTTCTTCACGGATGTCTGAAAAAGGGATGGTGGGGTTGGCTGCGGGGTATTCTGTGAGGCACTAGAAGTTAACCTCTCTTTTCGTCTTCCCGACTTTTTCAGCGTTTTTCAAGCTGAACTGACCGCGATAATGGAAGTCATGGACTGGTTGGAGTATAATGTAATATCTACGAGGGATATTCGCATTTTTACGGACAGCCTGGCTGCTATTAAAACGCTACAATCATACTCCCTGACGTCGAAGGTAGCCCAGAACTGTCTGGCATCTTTAAATGAGATGGCTGATCAGTACAACATCCGCTTGACGTGGGTGCCAGGGCATTTCAATATCGCAGGGAATTAAATGGCAGATGAGTTGGCCCGCAAGGGTACAGCACGCCTAATAACCAAATGCAGGCGGGATATAAAGATACCGCTTGCTTCATGTAAACTGCTGCTTCAGGAAGAAGCCATAAAAGAAACGAACGTCAGATGGTCTAACGCCAGTTCGTGTGTAACAACCAGGCAGATCTGGCCTGGACTTGACCGGTCCAGATCAGGCCAACTGATATCGCTTCGACGGCAACATATTGGTATGGTCGTGGGAGCTATAACGGGACATTATCTCATTGGGATACATGCGAGCAGACTGGGTGTCCCAGCCCACGATTTCTGCCGCAGCTGTGGTGGTGAGGAAGAGGAGGAAAATGTGCTGCATCTGCTCTGCACCTGCCCTAGTCTAGCGTACAGCAGAACAAAATTTATGGGAACTTCCCCTTTGAATGACCTCTCGGATCTTAGTAAAATCGAGATCCGGGACTTTAAACGCTTCTTGGTAAGCTCAGGATGGTTTAGCGAGTGAAGAGGAGGAAACTCGAATGTGGTACAGCTACGGACCAATTTTGTGTCTATGCTAGTCCTTTAGGACAGCCACCCTTACCTAACCTAACCTAAGGTCTCGCTTGAGCTTGAACTCCAATTCTCTGTGCCAAACTCTGTCAAATGCTTGCGCTACATCCAGGAAAACGGTTGAACATATTTTTTTAGTTTCTAGTGTTCGTTCTATTATATCTGTGACCTACGGACTTGTTCTATAGTCGAATGGTTTTCTCTGAATCCTGGTGGTTAGGAATGAGATTTCTGTCAACTAGTATGGGTTTCATTCTCTTCAGGAGCAATTTTTAAAAAATCTTGGTTATCGTTGGGAGTATGGATATTGGTCTGAAGGACTTTTTATCGTTTCATTGTTTGTTAGGTTTTAAGATCATGATTACCTCTGCCACCTTCCATTGCCTTGGAACGTATCTAAGTCTAAACACAGCGTTGATTATATGCAGAAGTTTACGTATGGCTTTATTTGGTAATTTATTTTAATGATTTGTCCTGTTATGATGTATTGGTGCCGTCGAATTTGTTGGTCTCTTAAGTACTTTCGTTGCTATATAATAAGGAATATTCGGTATCTTTTTGGCTAGTAAGTGACGTTGTCGTGTAGTTATATGTAGTTATTGATTCATTCTTAACTGTTCTGATCAGAGATTTCAACTTGTTACATAGGTTATTAAGGACGGTTTTATTCCTTGGTTCGATTTATTGGCCAAGACTTTCGAGAAAGATGTACTTTGCCACGCAGCTTGTTGTATGTTTTCTATTAGCCTTTCTACTTCCTCTTCGACTTGTATGATGTTCTTTATTGGTACTTGAAGATTGATGTTTTTTTCTAATAATTCTAGAAAATTTTTTCCAATGGCAGTCTCGCTGTGATTTAAAATAATAAAAAAAATAAAAAAAAAAAAAAAACCTTTTAAAGCTTAATCAAAGTTTAAAATAATTGTCTAATTCCAGCTTTGAAATTTGGATTTAAACAATCGTTTTATTTGTACTATTGTACATCAAAAAATTAGTTTTTCAAGAGGTTGATTAAAAAAATGCCCCCCAAAAGCTAACTGAATAACTTTATACTGAATTATTCTCATCGAAGAATTTGTAATTAATATTTTTTTTTTAAATTAATAAGACGCTTGAAAAGTATTCATAAATTATCTTCATCCGCATATCTTCTGTTTATACCAATAATGCACATAACACCATAAATTCCATTTCGCAACATCATACACGCATAATACAAAAAATTCCACAAAATCCCATTTAAAATTCCCGCTAAATTTTATAAAGAGTTCATTTCGTATAATAAAAATTTTAATCCCTTCTCGTATTATTTTATAAATTTTACATTTTATTAATTGAGATACTAACATAAAATTTTATATGTATAACTTAATTTCAATAAAAAAATATAAAAAACAAAAAAGAAAGCTTGCGTAAATATTTTTTGGGTGCTTGCCTCGCTGTAAAATAAATAAGACGAAATTACGAAAATGTGTTTACATTTTTTTTTTTTTTTTTTTTTAATTATTTATTTTCATTTTTTAGCTTAAAGCTCTTCAAATATATAAGATGGTTTCGTATATAATATACCCCATGTACCCTACAAAAAGGGTTTATATACATTTTTATTGTTATTACTCTGTTTAGGATATATACTTCTTGAAATTTCTTTTTTAACTTTTGGTAGAGAATTTTTTTTATTTTTTGTGTTTTTACGAGCAAAGAATTTATGAAATTTTTAATCCTCTTTTTAATTTTATGTTAGTCCCTTTTCTTTAATTTTGTTGGAATATATATTTTTTAAGCGTTTATATTTTTGATTGTCTTATTATAATATTTTGTATATACATATATGTATACATACAGACAACTAAATATTTTTCTTGGAAAAAAATTGTTGGTACACACAGCTATAACCAAGGAAAATAAAACCGGGGTAGGAAAAAAGGATTTAATGTAAATTATGGAAATTTATTATGTTTACACTTTTGTCTTGATGATATCGTTGGGAATTACTTTAAACTTTTTTTTTTTTTGGTTAAAATGTTTATGATTTTATCAAACATAAAATATATGCAAATAATGTTAGTCCTGGATTTTGGAGAGCCATTGTTCGGTACACAACTTCTATACTGCAGGAGGGTAATTCAGAACTATTAACACTGTAAGAGCATAAAATATTTACTTCATAAAAATTGATTTTAAAACATGTAACTTGCAGTATGTGGTTAAAGCATTTTTATGTAGCATAGCTAATTAGCAGCAGATATCAAGTTAAATATATAAAAAGTTATAACTTAAAATGTCACAGCCGACCAATTTAGGATTTAAAGAAAACGATTTTTTTTTTCTGAATGGTTTCTTGATTTGAAATTCAGATTGCAATTCAGCTTTCCATAAAATTTAGTACATAACTAACTGGACTACAGCGAATAGACGACATCAATTGTTCCTGTTATATCTGATGGAAAAGTATGGATTTACGAGGACCACAAATCTACCGCCAACTCCGCACTCAATTCCTATTCCATCATATTTGCAAAGCTGGATTTAGTCCAAGCCTACCAGCAACTCACCGTTAGCGACGACGCTTGAGGACAAAGTGAAACGTCGCCAGTTCCGAATCTCCACGGCTGTATTGATCAAAACTGTTTGGATAATTTACCCCTTGAGTGAATTCAGGCGTTATCCCATATTATGATAACGCCATTATTATTACGTCTTCTGGTCTTTCGATGAGATTCATCAAAGATTGAGCCAGGTTTTATAGACTTGATAAAGAATGTGAAGCCGTCCTTTTCCTCGAATATGAGCTCGACGTAAATATGGTATTTGTCCTGCTGAAGACAAAATTGAAGCTATTCGAAATTAACCGCCACCGACGGCTAAAGGATAGACCAGCACGACAACACCAAGTGGTCGGGGCTGCTCCGCAGCGAGCAGTCTCAACTAGCTGAATTCGGCGCTGTCAACCGACAATGTTCTCATACAATGCGATAAGATACTTCCATTGCTGTTGGTCTGTGATGCCTCCCATATGGCATCGTTGTGGTCCTTTCACATAAGACATTTATAGTAACCGAATAGATAGAGAGGAGCTGTTAATTATCGCTGGCATTAAGAAATTTCACGATTTTGTCTATGATCGTGAATTTAAGAACGTGACCGACCACAAACAATTCCTCGGATGGTTTAGTCAAAATAAACCGGAACAAATCGTCAATGAATAGAAGAAGGTAATGTTGATTTAATCACGAAAGGTGACGAAAACATACTTCGTTCTCTCACTAGTGCTCTCATGGTGTATGGCCTGAGGACCAAAGCAAACCAATTAAGATGCTTCGCATTGAACTAAGTTGAATGAACGATTGCCTTCTCTGGTGCCAGCGCCTAATTATTCCAACGTGCTATCGTTAGACTGTCCTTGTCTCCGGGTGTAGTGCGCATGAATTTCATGGTGGCGGAAAAAATTATTCGCCGTGCCAAAAACCTCAAAGTTAAGAACTTCCCAAAATTTCGCTCGGCCAATCCAGTCGACAGTATTTTTCATTCTGGTAGACTGGTAACTGATATCATCTACGTCATCAGCGTGTGCTATCCAATCGCTGCGTTCTATCTTTGCTATGCATCTCATGGAAGTCATTTTGAGCGATAACGGTACTGCCTTTACGTCAGTCCACTTCGCAAATTATGCACATAGTAAACGGCATTCTCCGCACGTTTGTCGTCTCTTTCCACCCATCAACCAACGGTCAAGCAGAGCGAATAGTACCGCCCATCAAGGAATACTTGAAGCAAGGTAAAAGCGAAGTTATTCCTCCGATATACAATATCATGAACTTCTTTTCAACCTTTGATACGATTTCGGTTTCAAAAAGAAGAACACTATTTTAGTGTGACCAAGACAATGTATCTGAAAATGGCAACATCAATCGCAGTTTCACCCGACATCATCAATGCACCAACAGACGTACCATCAAAATCGAGTGACGCCTTCTATACATCACTATACCAGATGATATAACCAGAGTTCAAAATCAACAGTCGGATGAGCAAACAAAATCTGCTATACACCGATAAAAAGACGAAAACTGGTAATGGTCCAGCTGCATGTGGAGGAATTTAGTTGATCCACTGTATGAATATGTAAAATTTCCTAAAACTTCTTATAGACTACTATAGTAAACTCCCGAGTATTACAACAAAAATCTGTCAAGATATATGTTACGTGACCTGCTAAATAATATCATCCGTTTTAACGTATATACCATTGACTAATTATAAATTGATGTTGCCAAAAACCAGCCAAAATATAATAATAAATTGAAAATTATTTCTAAAAAGTCAAAGACTATACATTAAATCTTATTCGGGCGAGATTGATAAACTTTCAAAACCAAATACACACATCGATCGCATTGTATATCAAAACCATAAATTAATCAAACAACACACCCACCCACACATGTAGAGGGTGAAAAAGCACTAAAACAAACCATATACATACATATATACGATATAGATGGAACGAAATTTTCAGCTTTTACCATTTAATAGAATATATCGTCTGTCTGTATGTTTTGCCCACATATACATATCTAGATATAAACAAACATCCATACATGTTTAGAAGGAAAATCGATTTCTAACACTTCTGATTTTTGGTCTTCTTCTCCATATAATGCTGTATATTGTTGATGCCATATATAGATTTTTCCAACTCATATACACACACACACACACACTCACACGGAATACAATACGAAAGATGATGAAAAGAATGGAAAATTAGAATCGAGGATGAAATTGAAAAGTTCACAAAAAAAGCTTTATTCTATTGAGTTTCATTTGTTTTGTATACACATATGTATATACATATACGTACATATATTCGAAAACAATAAAGTCGCGCGGTTTTTTTTGTTAAAGCTTTTTATGTGCTTTTCTTGTCTTGATGATTTTATTTTGATTGTTTACCTCGCTTCTTTTTTTATAACATTTATAACGTGTGTGTGTGTGTGTGTGTCTGTACTTTTGAATGAATTTAATGTTTTGGTTTTTCCTCTTTCAAGATTCAAATTCATTATCACAAACAATGAAAATAGGGCGAACAAAAACAAAACTGTAAGAAAATATAGGATGACATGATAACGATATTGATTCTTAATGTTTATATGAGGCTTTTATGTTTTGCCCTTTTAGTTTTTATTGTTTAGTTAATTAATAGAACAACACTCGTTTACTATATACATAAGTGGTCATACATATATACATACATATAAGATTAATGATGTTTTACTATAAAATTCATTCATGTATATACATATATATATCACGAGCATCGTTGCAAATCGATATTTATAGTTAAATGCTTTAGTACTGTGTTTCTTAAACTTTAACTGAATAATCATAGCAAAGGTGATACAAAAGAGAAATTGCAGGCAATAATTGTGACGTAGAAGATGGGAACGGAATAAGAAGTGGAACTATACCAACGTCTAGCTTAACCCAAAAGTAAAAATAATTTTAATGACGGAGATTGATAAGATAATTGAAATGAAATGGATGTTGATCATCATGATAATAAATGTTTCAGAAAATGATTTTGAACGATTGATTTGGCCAATATTCTAAAATTTGATGACGAATGGCGCGAAACGTCCATTAATTCCAAATCATTAAATGAACATTGAAAATTTATGAATGAAGAGTTTCTTTCCTCAAATTTAAAGATTTATTTATACATAATATACCAACAGATTGTGTATACATCTGCAAATCGAGAGAAAATTGCGTCAGTGGTACAAAAACCAGATTTTGGGATTGATATACGTTTAACGGATTTTGTACCCTCCGGATTTTCTATCCTCAGAATTTTGTAACCTCGGTATTTTGTACTCTCAAAATTCTGTGTCTTCGGGATTTTGTAACCCCGGAAATTGGCGACTTCCGGACACTTTCAAACCCTCGAGGTTAGGTGGTTTTGGGATTTTTTAACCGCGGGGTTTTCTTCAAGTTTTTTCGGAATACTGTACCTTTGGGACTATGAACATCAGCGATTTGTCCCCCTCCTATTAATGGCTTTCTTCTCTAGAAAGAAAATTAAATGATAGTTGCTATTAATCCGTCATTCTCTAGGCTCAGTTTGGTTCCATTTTTATAGCAATACCCAACAAAAATTCGGGAGCAAGATTGTTTAGTCCGACACTTCGGCCGATGGTTTACGTGAAACCGTCTATATGCGATAAGAGAAACAATAGGCAGTATGGGTGTAAGTGTCCCTTTTCGAAACAAACTTAAAGATGGATCCTAGTACGAAACTGATGTTGATCTCGTCAATGACGACGGAAACTTAAGCGAGATATTTATCACCAAAGGTGCGGTTTTGTAGGGCCGGGTTGCTGACGATGACATCCATTCGCCTGCAAATTGATTTAACGAAGATGTGTTTGTAGATGGCCACTCCGGCGACTGCGTTAGTGGTCAATGAGCTGCGGTTATTTAGTCAAGCAGTCGTCACCAAACCTGTATCAATGTCGCTTGCATGAGCCTCTGAGACAGATTAAAGTTTGTTTTTGTCACAATGATTTTCAAGGAAATTTGCCTAAATGTATATCGCACCATGCGTGCAATCAAACGATAAGTCAAAAACATCGATTTTCAGGAGAAAGGTTTTTAGGTTTTTCAGCTAAATCTTCTTGAATATTTGCTTAATTGAGAATGTTCTATACTCCAAATGGTTCATTTTTCTTGACAATTTTTGGGATCATTTCAAAAATCTAAAAAAATTAGTTTAAATAAGTAAATGAATTACTCGTGGTGTACAATTTTATTAAAACAGTATATACAGTCCCTTTTCCATTTTGAGTTTCTAGACGCCCAAGAATAAAATGAAAATAAAATTTTATTTTTATTTTGTCCTGGACAATTATCGGTTCAAAAGATGAATTTGTTAACATTATTCTTGTTTTTCTCTTCCAACATAAATTTATATAAGCAGCTAGATACTTCCGACGACCCTTGACTAGCGATCGTTTCATCCCACAAGGAACAGTGTCCCTGTAGACTGGCCAAATTATATATATAGTGAAATTATGCAAGTTTAATTTTCTTTTGTAAAAAAAAACACTGGTCTCACCAAAGGGGCGCTGTAAAACTTTCTGGAAATCGAAACAAGCTGCTACTATATCTGTTCGAACTATTGCCGCTGATTTATCAATATTTTTGATTCTTCTTGCTTCATTTTTACTGCGTATGTGCTTGCTTTGTGACACTTTAAATTTTTTTTTATCAGACGTCGACATATTGGCATAGCTGGTACAGTCGTTACACTGGTCCTTTTTCGGTTTAAAAAAACCAAAATTAAAATTTAAGTTAAATATATCCCTGTATTGACGCTCGGTAATGCTTTGCGTGCTAATATTGTTTTCTTCAATCCATTTAAGGTAAAATCGGTACATTTTCGCAATGGTAAGTCCACTTTCTAGATAAAGTTTCGTTGTTTTCGCTCGTAAATAGTGTGATTCTTCTGTTGGAAAAGAAGATATGTTTCGTATAACATGCTTTTTTGAGGTTTGTGATAATTCGTTGAGAGGTCGATGATATTTTCCTAACAAATTGAAAATAATTTTATTGAAGACTATCATATATTTTAAAGATTGTCATATCAGCTAAGCATACTTTATCAGAATCAAAGGTAATATTAGATTATAAATAATTTCTTACCGCGATTATCCGTTCCGTCACTCACCGCTTTCAAAAGAGCAGTATCTACTTATACCTGGTTTGATATTGCAAGCGTGTCTAAAAACATTTTTAAACACACTCTACTATGTAAATGTTTCTCTTCTGGTGGGTTCAGGTAATATAATCTCGAAGACTTTCGTCGACTTTCACCGCAAGAAATTTTGGTAATTTTTTTTATCGATTACCTGAACTGAATTGGCAATATAATTCCATTGGCGCACTTTGCTTCCGAGTTTATAAAAAAAATTAAAAATTTCTTGTCGCACTTTATCTGGTAGTTTTTCATGGCATTTTAACCGACATTTTACGTTGCATCCACCTTTTATTATCTTTGCGGGGACCTCACGCCCCGTCGCATTTTGGTATGACTGTCCGAGATTTTTGTGTCGCTTGGATTTTATTCTTTGCCACGTATGAGTATTTCTTTTTCGCTTTCTAGTTTGCACTCTAGTCGGTGGTGAGGTATTAGAATCCAGAAATGTATCCGAACACATACTGGTGCTAGGCTGATATTCTGAATCAGTGCCGTAGCAAGCAGATGGATCTATAATCACATTATGAAAAATATAATATTTCTTTTCAAATTTTGATATTACGTATAAAAATAAGCTATATGTATGGACTGAAGTGATTATTGATTTGTACTTACAATCTTACAAGCACTTATTGAATTGCACTTACCAGAATCATTTGCACGTAAACTAAGCTCTAACTCGCCTAATTGTGGCTCCATTTATAATTAAAGTTGGTAGTGAAAAAATGAAATATTTGTTTAGCCCAGGCAAGGAAAACATAACAAGACTTACGATGCCTACTTCAAAATATTTCCCCGTTGATGTAAGTACTACTTATAGTTATCAAAACATTAAATGTTTTCCTACATAAACTGCGATAAATGACACTTACAGTTGCAGTTAAAAATTATTTGCCTGCTAAGAAAACGATAATTGAAAATACAGTATTTATTACGATTTATTCCGACAAAGAAAACTATAAGTCTAGTTAGAGTATTATTAACGGGAATAAAAAATAAAAATTGACTTATCGTATTTTCTGAAAGTGATTCAGTATCCGCAGGAGGACCCGTTTTAAAAAATGGCTTGAACTGGAATACACAACTTTCTCTGAACTATATGAAAAAGCAATCATGCAATAACGCGATAAGTAGTACTTATCGTTTTATTGCACGCATGGTGCGATATGCATGATAGTAAATATCTTAAAAGGGAAGTTCGCGATGTGGTTTCCATCGCCGCCTGTTAAGCTCAATGTGATAATAATATAAATGACGCTTCGAGATTAATGACCAACCTACGCAATCTTATTTTTAAATTAAATGTAACATTTAAAAGTAACAAATAGCTGCCTGCGACCAACGGCAATAATTTCGTTCTTGTTTCTGAACATGCTTTGATATCAAAGATTATCAAGTTAATACAATCTAGCGGGGGATATAACTTTCTTTGTTTTTTCATCGACTAACCTTGGAAAGCCAATGAATATACACATCTAGAAACTAGAGTTGCAAAAGTCATGGCTATGTGCACTATATCTTACGGTTATCTAGTGGCATCAGCCGATAATAAGTGGAAGTTCGTCTTCAGTAGGGCGTCTTATTATGATAAAAATATCGATTTGGTTTTAATTAATTTTCATCAAGCATCACAAACTAATGTTTTCCTAAAAATTTATTTTAATTAGTAAAGGTTCTACTTTACTGAAATTTAATTGAAAAAATTATTATACCCTAAATTCTGACAGATGCGAGAAATTGTACATACTTCGCTAGATATAAGTTTGTGCATTTGAAAATAGGGTTGAACTAAATATCGAGTAATATTTAAATGCACCCTTACTTCAATACAGCATAGATTTACGATAGTTTTTGATTTAATTTTAGGTACATTTTGTGCATATCGACATCAATTTTGGAGACAAAATACCTTTCAAAAGAAAAAACACTTTTCTGATAAATTAATTTCTATTTTTATATTAGTGAAATAGGGTGATCCATATTTTGGAAAATGCCAATATAACACGGGACGCCCTCTAGCAATGTGGTTACCTTAAAAACTTAAAAGACAAAAAAATATTAGGTCAAAATGCAGCAAAATGTTTGGCTGTATCCAAACCTGTTAACCTTGAAATTTTGCGAACACCTAATAATTGTTTTACATTGAATGTACTCGTATGTGAGAAATAATCATTTTTACTCTATTTATTTCACGAAGACGTCCCTGTATTGCAGCAAGGGTCGAATATGTAGATAACTTACGAGAACAAACGGCGAGCGTCGAGAATACCTGAGTAATTTGTATGAAATGAGCAGTATGTAGTCAGACTAATCCGTCCCTAACTCTCAGCATTCCCTGGTCATCAAGAAACGGAACTAATGAACGCAGTTTACTTTCCAGTTGTATGTCATAACCTTTAGCGATTCGACTAATATCTTCTGAAAAGCCCTTATTTTGGGAGGACCGTACTGTAAGCATTGTAGCCCGTATAATTTGAAAACCTCTCAAAAACAATAAAAACGTCGTTTTAAAATTATCATAAAAGCGACAGCACTGAGGAAGTATTCGGATAATGTAAATAAATAATGACGGCCTTTCGAATAACTTGGCAAGTGCAGTCAAATTGGTTGATACAGCATAATGATTTATAGATAAATGACTTATTAACTTCAAAGCTTTCACAGCTTTCACAGCTGATCACTGTTGGGTTGATCAACGTCAGATATAGTTTCGGCCAGTTATCGATTAATTTACTTAGGAAGTCTGGTCCATCCCACAACAGCTTGTTGTCCAGTAATTGACCCGAAAATATATATCGAGACGATAAATCTGCTGGATTTTTCTTCGAGAAAACGTGATTCCATTTTAGTTATGGAAATCGGTCCAAGATCAATGATGTGCGGTTAGCTATAAAAGTTTTTCACATTCTAGGAACATTGGAAAGCTATATAAGAACTATAGTCGAGTCTATCCAATCACATATTTGACAATCCGGGAAGTTTACTGGTTTAGATATAGCTCGGCTAATAATTTTACTAATAAGACGGCAGCACACAGCTCTAATCGCCGCAGGGAAACCTAATTAAGTGGACCAACCTATATTTTGGCCGCTATTATTCTCACGAACGTGGAACCATTTTGGTTGACTGCTCGTAAATAAATAGCTGCGCAGGCGTATTCCGAAAGAATCAGAAAATTTATTTAGCTCTAGATTAACGGGTGTCGGCGGAAAATTTTAAAAACCTATTTTATTTTTTTAAATAGGTTGAAGTTTGACGGAATAGCTTTTCCTATTTTAATTACATTGTTTTAGGCAGGGGGTCGTCGCAATTGAGCTTGCGAGGCCGAAGCTTTTGAAATAGAATTTTAACAACAGTACGCAAGGGGAAAGAAATTCCAACGGATCGAATATTGGAGGAAATGGACAAGACCTTTCGTTTTATGGTAGTTCCAATGTCATTGATCTCTCTAATTTTGAAAATGAAACAATTGGGAGTTCTGTTTCCAAACTATAGTCCCAATGTTTTTTACGAAAGTTTCACATATCCAATTCAATAAAAATTTTCTTCTCATGTTTCAGTATACCGCTTAGAAGTTCTTGGCTATTGGATAGCCACTTCCTCAGCCTTAACCCACCTTTGTTTAATCCTTCAGCTTTTCTTGACTGAATAGATTTGGCCTGAGTCACATACGTACAAACTGATTTTATTATATGTTTAATATCAGAAAAATCCGGGGTAAGTCATCTGCTATTTCATGAAGGGTTCGAGCTGCTAGAAATGTAACCAGAGTACCATAGGTGACAGAATTCAAACGATAATGCAGAATAGGAGCATTTGAGCTTTCATGCCAAACAATCGTGGAAAATTACGATCTTTTTCGTGCATAATGACTTGCCGACTCTTTTTCTCCACGTCAGCTACAAATACAATCTTACTGTTCCTAAATCGAATAAAGATAGAAAAGAGCTTTTGCAGAATCGATGGTCCAATTTATCGTTTAATGACACAACAGACGAAAATTTCGAGGAACCATCAAAGACTACTCGTAACTTGGTTGTTGAACTAGAAACTTTCATCACAGCATGATGTGGAAAATAGAATATTCTTGAGGGAGAGCTATTAGAGACTTCATGTTGAAGAATAATAGACATAAATCCCAAATTTTAATATTCACTCATAAATATTATGAACTCTATATTTTGTTCTGGGAATTTTTGGGACCCACGTTCTATTGCAAGAAGTCCCCGTTTAACTATGTGTGATTATGGTCACCGCCCGATATCCTCTACCTCCCAGAATTTTTGGATTGTGTCATGGAAATATCGCTTCAAGGAGTAAGTTCACAGGACTTGGATGATTAAAATTAATTCAATCAGAAAGTTTAAAAGACTGATATTATGGATGCTAGATAATTATTCGTGTGTTTTAGAATTTTTTTTTATTTACTATTATTCGTCTCCTCTCATTTAGTCAACATAATTCTGCCTATCTAAAGCTGATGACGGTACAGCTCCAAACTTTAGATCTCCGGGTAATCGCAGATTATTTCCAAAAAGCATTTTCGCTGGTGTCATCCCCGTTGAGTCATGTACTGCTGATCGATATGCCATCAGGAACATCGGAATATATCGATCCCAATGACCTTTGCAAATATCCAATGTCCCATTGAATCTCTCCACCATACCATCTGACTGTGGATGCAAAGGCGCTGTTCTTGATTTATTTATACCCAGTAACTGACAGACTTCCTGAAATACAACTGACTCAAAATTTCTTCCTTGGTCCGTGTGAATCTCCATTGGAACGCCAAAACGACTAATCCGATTATTAACCACAGAGTCAGCTATCGTTGATGCCTCCTCATTGGGTATGGGATACACCTCTGGCCATTTACTAAAATAGTCGATTATTACTAGCACATACTTGTTACCAACATCTGTAGTCCGAAATGGTCCCGCAACATCCATTGCAATTCTTTCGAATGGCGCTCCAATGTTATACTGCTGCATTGCTCCCCGACTTTTCCGCGCGGGACCTTTCACCGCCGCACATTGATCACATTTTTGGGAATTAAACCTAGACTTAGGCACCACTTTTACTGATTGTTTTACATTACCGTCCGAGCTTTCCCATATTCGTTTTAAGCATCCATTCTCGATTTGGGACTATCCCACAATGGTGCCCAGTAACCCTTTACTGTGGTACTCTTATCTGCAATTTCACACCAAGTTGGACGATTTCCTGCCTCCTTAAATTGCATGATTATTGCCAAATCTGGATCTGCTAACTGCTCGTCCCTAACCGATTCATCCGTCCACTCCTTATCCGGTAGTATTTGCATAAGCCTGATGTCGATAACGTCTTTCTTTGCCTCTATACGCCCGCAGTGTTTACATTCCACTTGACATGGCCGTCTTGACAATGCATCGGAATTTCCATGCGTACTCCCTTTCCGATGTTCGATTTGGTAATGATAGCTCTGTAGTCGCTTGCCCTTCTGGATTCTTAAACTGCAACAGCCAACGTAATCCTCCATGATCCGTCCGTATATGAAATTCTTGGCCATAGAGGTACTTATGAAAATGTTTCACACATTCCACTATAGCCAATAATTCCTTAAGAGTTACACAATAGTGACGTTCTGGTTTTGATAACACCTTCGAGTAATAAGCTATCACTTTTTCTTGCCCTTCAATTTCTTGCGACAACACTCTTCCGATGCCATCATTACTTGCATCTGTATCAAGAATAAACTTAATACCAGGTATAGGGTATGCCATTGCATGACTCCTCTTGCTCGACATTCCATTCAAATGCTCTGTTCTTCCGGATCAAATCATGTAAGCTTTTTGCAACGTTGGCAAATCCTGGCACAAACCGCTAATAATAAGTGCAAAACCCGAGGAAGCTTCGTAATTCCGGTAAATTTTTGGATCTTGGCCAGTTCTTTACCGATGATATCTTGTCCTCATCGATGTGGATTCCATTGGTCGTTACCTTGTGCCCCAAAAATGTTACCTCCGTTCTGAATAATGAGCACTTCTTCGGATTCAACTTTAAACCAGCTGATTGCAATCGCTGCCATACCTCTGACAAATTTCTTAAGTGTTCTTCAAAATCATTTTCCTTTCCCATAAATGTGATGTCGTCCACGAGACAAGTCTTCCAGTGCAGTCCCTTTACCACGCACTGCATTAGTCGTTCAAAAGTTGCCGCGCCATTACATAATCCAAATGGCATCACGTTAAATTGCCATAACCCATTACCCACACTGAACGCCGTTTTTTCACGATCTTGCTCTTAGACTTCCACCTGCCAATACCCGCTTTGCAGGTCCAATGATAAAAACATTCTAGCACCTGACAACGTGTCTAACGTGTCATCTATCCTTGGTAATGGGTAGCTATCCTTTTTCGTCACTGAATTGAGCTTTCGATAATCGACGCAAAAGCGCATTTTCCCGCCCTTCCTCTCGACTAACACTACTGGTGAACTCCATGGACTGTTTGATGAGTCGCTCACTCTAGCTGCCTGCATTTCCATTACTATTCGGTCCACCTCTTCTCATTTGCTAATGGTAATCTTCTCGGTGCTTGCCGTATAGGTGTCTCCGTTCCTGTATCAATTCTATGTTTTACCATGTTAGCCCTTCCATTACTATCCGGTGTACTGCAGAAGATCGTTTTATACTGTTCGAACAGTTGTGGTGCTGAATTTTTCTGGTTCATGGTTAGATCCCCAGTCCATTTCTGCATAAGGTGTTCTACTATTTATTTCTGTCCTTGCGCATCGGTGTTTCTAATCGGATTCTTCTGTTCGCATTTCAACATCGTTAACACCTCTTTACATTTATCGATAACAGTACCTTTCTTAAATGTTTTCGTCTTATCCGAAAGATTTAGGGTCCTAACTGGTACCCTATATTCACTATCTGATTTTACTAATGTCCTCCCTATCATAATTCCTCTGATTTCGTTTTCTTCTTTACTAGCTTCTACAACCCACTGCAACTAATAAATGACTCAAGAGTTGAGTGGCCAGCAAGTAAACTAACTCTCATGCTGCCAATCAACCTCTTTTATTTTAAGAAGTTTTACGATATCGTCTTGAGCGGTAGATAAACAAAAGAATAGTACACAAGATTTTCATCTTAAGTAAATTATATTAAAAAAAATATTTCTTTCTCCATCCTCTTCGTCTCCTTCTGCGTTGTCGGAAAATGTTGATTCATCCAAATTATAGCTAGTTGGATCGCTACCCTCCATCTCCAATGCTTGAAGTAAGTACCGACCGTTGACAAACCACCACTCCAACCCCTCCTTTAAATCGGAAATCTTTAACTCGTCTAGAAACATCTCTTTTAATTTCACAATCCCACCGCTGTCACCAAGAGTTACGTTTTTGCCCTGTCAAACAAGGTCGGACACTGGATTGAGAATAAAACAAACGATGTAAATTCTAGACCACACTAAATTTATTTATTCCGATTAATTACACTAAACATTAATTTAATTACTTCACTTATTCCATTAATTATTCAACTTCACAATAATTACTTTAAAACAATTATAAACACTTAACTTTAACTTTTTCCGTTAACAAATTGTTAAGGTCGTGGCGACATCTCTGTTTGAGTAGCGACACTATCGTTAATGTAAAACTGTTATAAAGTAGAAAAGTAGATGTGTCTAGACTAATCTAGACACTCTCGATGGTGGACATTTCTAAAAGTTGAGAATATAGGGTATAAATACGCGATAAACATTTAGGAGTAAATTAGTTGTGTTTTAACCGTGAGAGTGCTAATAGTAATAAAAAGGAAAAAGTGAAGTTAAGTGTTTATAAAGTGTAATAGAGTGTTATTAAAGTGTTTTAAAGTAATTATTGTGAAGTTAAATAATTATGTGAATAAGTAAATTAATTAAATTAGTGTTTAGTGTAATTAATCGGAATAAATAAATTTAGTGTGATCTAGAATTTACATCGTTTGTTCTATTCACAATCCAGTGATCGAACCTTGTTGGACAAGGCTAAAATGTAACAATATAATAATAATATTTTCTGGTTCTGTTTGTTGATTTTCAATGTTGTTTGAAAGATCATTTTGTTGGTGAATTTGCTTCGAATGTGTAAATCAGCTGTCAATGGTAATATTTTTAATATTTAATCTTATTTTCAAGATTTAACAAAACTCGTTGAAGGCGAAAATAATTCGAAATCATTTAGAAAATTTTTATGCTAAATTCATGTGTGGACTAAACGAAAATTTATTATTATTTTATGTACATAATCAATTATACATACACACACAAATGGACGATGTTAATACATACATAAATATAGATTAATTTTAAATTGAAAATAAATTATAACAATTTGTGAAAATAAATAGTTTTTATTTTTTGTATATTAAACTTTTATTATTATTAATTTTTTTTTTCTGCAAATAAAAGTTGGCAACACAGTTCGGGCCAAATGGAATAAAAAAAAAATCTCGTATTTTTATTCATTTTTTTGTTTGTGCTGTGCCCCAGCTCCGTATTAAATTTTGTGCTTTTACTCTTGAACGCTTAAATTGAATTGAAAATGATAAATTTACCCCCAAAATACAATAATACTAGTAATAATAATAATAATAATAGAAAAAAAATTATTTGTTAAGAAATAGAATAAGAAGAAGAAAAAAAAATTCAATAAAAACTTATAAAAACGATATTACAATGATTTATGCGATTCTCTATTACCGATAAAATCAATACCGGGTGTTTTTTTTAAACTGAGACGATCAAATATCTCGAAAAATAGCCACTCTACGGAAAAAATGTCCATAATCAAAATTTAATCATACCGCGGGGGAAATACATTAGTGCAAAAAAAAAAGTCCCCCCACCCCCGCTTTGTAGGTGGGGCGGGGGTAACTTTTAAACTAAGATAGGAAGCCATATTTTTTATTGCAGATACGGATTCTACGACTAAAAGTACGTATGATTTGAATAAAATATTTTGTTCGGTTCATGATAGATGGCGTTGTAATCGACGAAATTCAATTTTCAATTTCTCCTTCTTAGAACACACGCATTCGATTCTGCAATACGTTTGAAATAAAAAAACATCAAGTTTTCATTGGAAATACTCGAAATTCGTCATCAAAACAATTTATTCTGTTTTGTAAATCTAAATAAGTGTTCAAAATTAATTTCAAGTTTTATTATTAAATTTCAAAAATACAAAATTCAGGCCATCATTTTGAACACTTATTTTAGATTTACAAAACTGAATAAATTGTTTTGATGACGAATTTCGAGTATTTCCAATGAAAACTTGATGTTTTTTTATTTCAAACGTATTGCAGAATCGAATGCGTGTGTTCTAAGAAGGAGAAATTGAAAATTGAATTTCGTCGATTACAACGCCATCTATCATGAACCGAACAAAATATTTTATTCAAATCATACGTACTTTTAGTCGTAGAATCCGTATCTGCAATAAAAAATATGGCTTCCTATCTTAGTTTAAAAGTTACCCCCGCCCCACCTACAAAGCGGGGGTGGGGGGACTTTTTTTTTGCACTAATGTATTTCCCCCGCGGTATGATTAAATTTTGATTATGGACATTTTTTCCGTAGAGTGGCTATTTTTCGAGATATTTGATCGTCTCAGTTTAAAAAAAACACCCGGTATATAGAAGAAAACTTTTTTTGTTGGTATTTTTCTGTTCAGCCAAATTCGTTGTTTTCCCTGAAAATTCGTGCTGCTCCTACTGCTGCTGATTGTATATAAACACATAGTTGTGTATAGTAAAGATTTGGATTACTCTATTGCATTGAAATAATTTTAATTTCCCATATAGTTTTTTTTGTGCACCTTGCCAACATTTTTTATTTCATTATATTTGTAATTAATACAGTTTTATATGTATTGGATGTATGTATGTACCTACATACATACATATATAGAGATAACAGAGATAAATATTTGTACATTTGAAATTTATATAAAACAAAAAAAAACTATTTGGAGCTAATGATTCGTAATTAGTAATTTTCGGTTTTTTGTGTGCCCACATTAATATAAAAAAAATTATATTATTTATACAAAAAAACAAACTAATAATTAAATTATTTACTATGCAGACTAAAATCAATAGTGGTTTGTTCATAAAATACAAATACATTTGCTTGTAGAGCCGCATAATTTCAGGAGTTTGGAGGACCGCAAATTTGCGAGAGATTTTCTTAAACTTAGAAAATGTGGATGTTTAGTATTTAGTGTTTAAGGTATTTGCAGTTGACTTATAACAAAAACGGGTTTAGAATCAAATATTTGTCAATTAAATACTCTGCCATCTATCGAGCAATAGAATAACTAAATTAATAGCAAATCAATAAAGCCAAGGATAAATGTATAGCGTTTTATTAGTTTACGTTATTTAAATCTATTTGCCGCGGTGGTCGGGGGGCACTCACATGTCTCGTAAATCCAAATTGAACGAATATGTTTCCCAACAATACCACCACAGTATCCTTTGCTTGTCGTAGGAGGCGACTAAACGGTTGGATCGCTGGGCTGACGACCCGCATCCGTAAAAAAATCAACTGTTTACAAAGTCAACAAAAAGAAAAATGGATATCGCCAAAAACCACCCGGACCTCCTCTCAAGTACCCGGATACGAGATTTAGGATCGGCAATTGTAAGGTGGAGTGACTTAGAAAACCAGGAGCGTTGGAGACCCTAATAACGTGCATGAAGGAGTATCGGCTGGAACCCGTTGCTCTTCAAGAAACTCGCTGGCCGAGCTGGATTTCTTCTTGGGCCGCAGGTTAAGAACGCTATTTTGGGTTTCCAAGCAATCAATAACCGATTATGTAAGCTTCGCTTGCACATGAAGTTAGCCAACCTGTCAATAATTTGTGTGCATGCGCCCACAGAAGTCAGCCAGCCCCAAGATAAAGACTCATTTTACAATGACTTGGACGATCTGATGGGACCTATATCCGAACACGATGTTAGAATGGTAATTGGGGATTTTAATGCTAGCAGAAATCAGACCGACTTGTGAGAAAACATAGGTCCATACTACCGACACGAAAAGGTGACCGATAATGGTGAGAGAATGTTGTACTATGCAATTGCTCATGATCTTAGAGTAGCAAGCATGTTCTTCCCTCAAAAACAGATACATCTTCACGGAACTTCCCGCAGCCAAATTGAACATAAGTTAGTTTCAATAAAGCGGGCTCAGATTGTGCAGGATGTGAGAGCTTATTGGTCAGCATCCAAATACGTAAGCAGCGATCATCAATTGGTCGCTGCAAAGCTACGATGGAAGTTTTCGTACAAGACTGGGAACACAGTGAAACGCATGGCACGTTTCGACTGTTGAAGGTTTGAAGGAACATTGATGAAGCTAATTACAGTCTGACTGCGTGAAGTCTGTCTGAGGAGCACTGAAATCTTCGGTTATCAGTGCTGCTCAACAGACTTTAGGTATAGTGAAAGTCAGACCCAAGAATGCTTAGTTTGATGACGAGTGTCGCCGTGCAGTTGAGCAACAAAATATAGCCCATAGTGAAGTGCAACAGAAAAGACAAAGCTGCTCTTGCTAAGCGGATTTGTAAACGGAAGAAGCGAGAAGGCCGAGGTTCTAAAAGTACAACAACTCTGCAGCAATGAGCACAGTTCACGTAATTTCTTCAAAGGAAATACTGGACTGCACCATACTTTCAGGCCTTCGTCAACCGCCATTCGGGACCGGGATGGAAACCTCTGTGTCAACATCGACGCAGTACTTGACGCATGGAGTGGACACTTTACTGACCTACTTGATGTTCATCATGCGTCACAGGCTGCTGTTGAAGGCGAGTTCATCATGCATTTCTACCTTGCTGCAAAATATTCACCGACCATTTACCGGGTGTTTCTTGTAAACTGAGACGATCAAATATCTCGAAAAATAGCCACTCTACGGAAAAAATGTCCATAATCAAAATTTAATCATACCGCGGGGAAAATACATTAGTGTAAAAAAAATAGTCCCCCACCCCCGCTTTGTAAGTGGGGCGGGGGTAACTTTTAAACTAAGATAGGAAGCCATATTTTTTATTGCAGATACGGATTCTACGACTAAAAGTATACGTATGATTTGAATGCAATATTTTGTTCAGTTCATGATAGATGGCGTTGTAATCGACGAAATTCATTTTTTTCAATTTCTCCTTCTTAGAACACACGCATTCGATTCTGCAAAACGTTTGAAATAAAAAACATCACGTTTTCATTGGAAATACTCGAAATTCGTCATCAAAACAATTTATTCAGTTTTGTAAATCACATTTGACGTTTGTGTTATTTCTTATCTTCATGTTTTTCGTAATTGCAAAATAAACGACAAAATACTTTAGAATGGAGCGTTTAACTGTGCCAGAGAAAATTGAAATGGTTCTGGTTTATGGAGAAGCTGGCAGAAATCTTGAAAATGCTGTTGCTATTTACGCTTAACGTTTTCCGGATAGGATTCGTTCACGTTCTTCATTTGGCCGTACTATCAAACAATTTATTACTGATGGAAATGTTCAACCGAAAAAGAGGACCCGTAGAGCAACAGTCACTGGAGAAAATAATGAAATTGCTGTATTGGCTCATAATCATCATATTAGTATACGAGAAATAGTTCGCGATTCCGGATTGCCCCTCACCAGTGTTTGGAGAATTTTAAAACGGCACAAGTATCATCCATATCATGTGTCTTTACACCAAGATCTTCATGGCGTTGATTTCCAAAATCGGGTAAGTTTTTGTCGTGACGTGAACAAATACAACAAAACCCCAATTTTTTTCGTTGCGTAATGTTCTCCGTCGAATCGTCTTTTACAAACCTTGGAACGGTTAATCAACACAACATGCATTATTGGAGTGTTACAAATCCGCACTGGCTTCGTCAAGTTGAACATCAGCGTCCGGTATAAGCCATCAAATTTAAAATTATAGTCGTATTTTTAAAATGGTGGATGATAGATGTGATAGTTATTATTTAAGATAAGTATTTTGGATTTATTAATCATATATACACAGTCTAGTCATTTGTGGCAACATTTAAGATTTCACCGAGTCGTTAAGCCATTTGCTTGCAGCGTCTAAGGATGTACTAGAAAATTTACGATTCGCTCTTATTTGAATGATCATATTCGAAAATGCCACACTGGTGAACGGCCGTATCAGTGCGTAGTATGTGGATAACTTATTATCACCAGTCCGTGGAAATAGTCGATATGGAAGCGAACTGTGTGGTAAACGATTCTATCGTGCAGACGCACTACAAAATCATATAAGAATCTATACTGGCCTTATCTGAAACCCTATCTCTACGATTATTATTCGAAAGCATTTCGGCAAAACATTTTAGATCGTGTTTTCATTCCAATTGTGCCACGGCTCTCTCAACTTCAATTAGGTAAGTCGAGGTGCCACACCAAATTGGAATATAACCTACCTAACAGTAGAAAGTTTACATCTTGGACTTTTATCTAGATTGATTCGTTTGGTTGACACCAGCTGAAGCATTGCATATTGAAGGTATAGGTTTAATTAATTTTTTAAAGATTGTCTTAGACAGTATGAAGACCATGCTCAGGATCGAAACCGTTGGAGGCAAATAGTTGACTCAGTAATGGCCTTTAAAAAACTGATTATTATTATTAATATTTAAATCTACAAGAACAAAACTTTTTTCACAATTAAAGCTTGAGCTTACAAAATATCATACAAAATATAATTACGTTGTCCTTTTTGATTTTTTAAGTCCAGAGTGTACCATTCGGCCATGAAAGCA
Organism: Tipula unca; assembly: GCA_951394425.1. Lineage (NCBI taxonomy): Eukaryota > Metazoa > Arthropoda > Insecta > Diptera > Tipulidae > Tipula > Tipula unca. The sequence continues at coordinate 103,170,595 of OX596382.1, read as the reverse complement.
ATTGTATATGCTGATTGGTCCAAATAGCTTCTGAATCTTTTGGAATGCTAATAAGCTCAGTCTTGATTTATATGGATTAATGACATTGTATTAGTGCTTTGAAATGTTAAGTCTATAGTCCACTATAATAAGAAATGACACACCATATCGTTTTCCCCCTTCACATACTATGATTGCGGTTCAAAAACCAATCGAACGCATTTTTTATTTTTTAAACTACAGTATCGTTCGAATTAATGTGAACATAGAAAATTAATGAAAGAAATAATTTATTATAAATTTTTTTTATCGAAATTAATATTAATAATTTGTGTGTCCACCTTTAGCCTTAATGACATCTTGCACACGGTTAGACATCGAATTAATTAAATTTTGGAAATTTTTCGTTATTTGTCGATCCCGGAACCATTCAAGGTATTCAGGAATCCAACATTAAATGATTAAATCGTGATGCGACTTGTGTCATATCTTCCTACACAAGACCTTGCCTTCAAGCATAAAATAACACATAGCTCTCTAACATTGAGACATCAATTCCAAAAATAGAGCCAAAATTGCCGGTGGTTAATTCATTATTACCAGTAACTCCAAATCTACAATTAACACCGCCATTACCAACACATACCGAAATCCTGCCACATCCACAATTATTACCGCCTGTAGCAAATACACTAGTGAATGTAGTAATTAAAGTGTTATCATATGAAGTATCTATATACCTATACAACTACATCCTCTACAGTAGTTAAGGGTCGATTGCAGTGATGGGCGTTCACGCGTCATCTATTATTTTCTACATTGACGTGTCGACAACCCATATAGATAACATCAATAACGTAGACAACGTCGATAATGTAGACAATTCCTAGAGTGGTTTTGTCAATTAATTCTAAACTATAGAGGGTGACCAAATTTCTTTAGGAACAATGCGTCACTTGTGATGCGTCTTTTATTTTGAAGTAAACCACAAACCGTCTATTTAGTCGTGTATCATCCAATACTGTAAACTGGGATTCAAACTTTTCGATGGTATTCCAAATAGTGGTATCGACAGGCCGATTATGTCAACCGTAACTTGGTCTAAGCGCACAAGGACAGATTCCTCACAGAACGCTGATTTTCGTAATAAAGCTAAACAATTTGTAGACGCTATGGAGGGATTAGTCTTTCCATGATGAAATGGCAAACAATACTGAATAAATAATAACACGATGACAGTTTGAAACTATTCATGTACAATTTGTCAAAAAGAAACAAATGAAATCAACGCTTTTACAAAATACTCACGCATTACTGTCACGCAAAATGCTGACGGATTCGATTTCAAATCGCTAAAATATCGTAGGTTGTTGACATTATTTTAACTGTTGACGGTGACAAAAAACACTGCCAAGTAATCTACGTGGTATTATACGTGTCGACAACCGAGTAGATTACATGGCGTAATCTACCTTGCTCATCCCTGGTCTTAAGGCTTTTAAAGTGCAGTTAACACAAGAACTCAAGCCGGTCGATCACCACAAACGTCGTATCTTCGCTGATTGGTTCCTACAAATGCATCAAAATGATCCAGATTTTCATCGAAAAATCATCTTGAGTGATGAGGTCTATTTTCACCTCGGAGGCTACGTTAATAAGCAGAATTGTCGCCTTTGGGGCACAGAAAATCCAAGAATGATTGTAGAAAAGCCTCTCCATCCTCAACGAGTCACTGTTTAGTGCGGTTTTGGGCTGTGCTTTGACCATTTTTTTTTTAAACAGTTTTAAAGGCCATTACTGGTACCTTACTGAATCAACAATTTGGCTCCAACGGTTTCGATCCTGAGCATGGTCTTCATACTGTCTAAGACAATCTGAAGATGCCAAGTCGTTCTCTACACCGTGGAGCCATCGTCGCCTGCAACGACCTCTGCGGCTCCCATATAGTGGCCCTCCTTTCAGAGATCGCTGCACAATTCGTTCCGGATCAGCACGCAGAACGTGCCCGAGCTAGCGAACTCGCTGAGAACTTACTTCATGTACAATATCGGGAATCTTCTTCTGATCTCTAATCTCGATATTGTACAAAGCTCGGTAGGTGCCATCTATTTCGCGTTTTGGGCCATAAATCACACGCATGACTCTTCTCTCAAATGTTAGGAGCCATCTCTCGTACTCATCCGTCAGCGCCCAACTTTCACATCCAAACATAACAACGGGCCTGATCAACGCTTTGTAAAGCTTCAGATTCACGGCACTTGATAAGTGTTTAGATTTTAGCAGTGGCCTTAGAGGATACAAAGAACGACTGCCAGCTGCCAGCCGCACTTTAATATCCTCACCCACACTGTTATCGTGAGTGATAAGAGAACCCAAATATTTGAACCTCGTCACTCCCTCAAACCGAGCTATGATTAATGACTTTTTATGGCCGGAATTGGAAGATATTGATGCAGACGACGTTTATTTTCAGTAAGACCGCGCTACGTGCCACACAATCAACGAAACAATCGCAATTTTGCAAGAAAAGTTTCCTGACCGTGTTATTTCTCGAAGAGGTAATCGCGATTGGCTAGGTGGCCAATCTTGTGATTTAACAGGTTTTGACTTTTTTCTTTGGGGCCACGGGAAAGATAAGATCTATGCCAATGCTTCACAATCGATTCAAGACGTTAAAGATGAAATTCGTGAAGTTACCGAGGACAGACAGCCGCAAACGTGCGAATTGGTCATGGAAAATTTCATGAAAAGGATATGGTGCTGCAAGCGTAGCCGTGGCCGCCATTTGGCTGATACCGTTTTCAAATGTTAATGGCACACCTTCCTCCTTTACAATGAAATAAACATTCATTGATTTCTCTTAAAAAATACTCTTATAAATATCAAAATGAAACGTCTTATTGGAAACCATTTACATATAATGTACTATGTTTTTGTTTATAGTGTTTTCGTGATCTAGAAGCTTTATTAAATAAAGGTGCTTTCTTATTGCCATTGAATAATAGATAAACTGGTGGGATCCAAGAATTTCAGTATATAATAAAAACAACACAATAAGAATTTATCTAAAAAAAATTTATTTAAATCAAAACAAAGAAATGGTTGTTTTTAATTACACCAGATAAATTATTTCTAATACTCGTTTAATCCAAAGCATCAGCTTTGATTATTTTAAAAATACATAAATACTTACATACGATATGTACATATATACAAGCTTGCATACATAAATTAAATTTATTATTAAGTAAATATATAATTTATGTATACAGACGCAGAGAATTACAGACTCATTATTGCACATTTAAATTGAAATAAAACAAAAACCAAAAAAAAACAAAAAAATTTAAAATGGAAAACAGTAAGTTTTCATTTTCCCATTTTCATAATTTTTTTGTTCCATTCATATGATTATAATTCAAAACAATAATTTTATATAAAGTCTTTATGAAGAATTTTTTTTGTATATTTTATTTATTGTCTGTACACTTTCTATATTATGTATACTCGTATGTATGTATGTATGTGTATTTGGAAAATTCTAACAAACTAAAATTATTCCGTGTATGTCGGAAAATATGAAAATGAAAAATTTTTTCAGTATTTTTTTTTTTTTTTGCACTGTTCGATGGAATATTATGGTACATACATCATACATATATGTATGTATATATACTATCCCGCCACATATGCACATAGCATAATATTATGTATCCAAGTGTACGTATATCGAAAAATCGGTTATATACTCACATATAAGATTGGTTGTGAGTGAAGAACTATAGTGAAGAGGATGTGGAATGCATATGAATATGTACATATAAAAAATCTCATACATTTTGTTCACACAAGTGGTATTTAGGACATTTTTCACTTAAACGTTAGTTATTTTGTTTTTTTAAATATTTTTATTAAATTTTAAATGAATTAAAGTGTTAATATTATGTTATCTCATATATGTATACATATCGTGTATCTGTCTGGAAATTTTATGTCTATATGTAAAGGGTGTCCAAAAATTAACGCAAGATTTGAATTTGCCTCAATTTGTGCAGTAAAGTGTTGGCAACTCCCAAAAAAAATCATTTGACAGCTGAGACGTTAGGGTTAATAAAAATGTGGCGCTACACGATAGAACTATCTTAAATAACTTGAAATCTTGAATATCTTAAAAATATTCAAAAATGTACAAAATATGATCGGAATAGTGTTTTAATTTCGTCAACTGTTAAGACTCTCGGCGGAGTATGTAAACCGCTAGAGAGCGCGTCCTCAGGTGGCGGATAGCGGAGTGCTCATCGGTATCTACGGATAGCGAAGGGTAGGGAGGAAATAAAATACTCCCTGCGGACCAAAGATAAAGGAAAATGCAATGGAAACAACGAAAGGAAATATTACCCTAGGTGGTAATCCAGGTTTTAATCGGAGAACTTTACCGAAGAAAACCCCGTTACTAACCCTTTTGGAAAGAGTTCCGAATTGACAAGATCACCAACAAGATACGGTAACGAATATGAAAAGGAAAATATTGAACTACGCAGAAAGCTATGCGAATTTGAAAAGATCACAACTGAGCTAAGTAATGATTTCATGATACTTAAAAAAGAAAATGAGGAACTTAGAAAAGCTCTAACACCTGCTGTAACAGAAGAGAAATCAAGAATAGAAGAGCAGAACGTAGCCAAAAAGGTAGCATTTGGCGGAAACGTAGCCATCGGCCAGAATGAATATGTCACGGACTCAGATGAACTTAATTCTGAAGTGAATTGGGTGCTAAAAAAAAGAAACAAGGAAAAAAGCGACTACTGAGTAAATCACCCTTTGTATCTCCAGAACAAATACAAGAAAAAAAGGAAATAAAAAATCAGTGTAAAAAGGTGCAACAACCCAAACCACCACGAGTCATTGTAAATAAGATTGAAAACTACAATGATATACGAAAAACGATGGATTCAAACCAAATACAATACCAAACAACGATGCTCAGTAGTGGAGATCTTAAAGTCAATGTCCCAGACGAGGAGAAAACTGACCCTTTCACTTAATGAAAAGGGAAATACATGGTACTCTTATGAGGACAAAAGATCCAGGCCGAATAAAGTTGTGGCAAAAAAGCTGCACCCATCCTGCCAGCCAGAAGAAATAAAGGAAGATTTACTTTCTAAAAATTTGAAAATAAAAGAGGTTACACAAATATTGAAGAGAAAGGATACAACTCCGCTATCATTGTTCATGTTAACTTTTGATAAAGATGAACACATACAAAATATTTATCAAACAAGGCATATCCTCAACATGAAGATGGAGATTGAAGCTTTACGAAAATCAAGATTGCTCCCGCAATGCAAAAACTGCCAGTCATTCGGGCACCCTCAGAACTACTGCAATAGAGACCCAAGATGCTTTAAGTGCGCAGCTAAGCGTTCCTCCAAAGAATGTACAAAAACCAGAGAAACTCCGGCCAAATGTGTAAATTGTGGAGAGTCACACCTCGCAAATTATAGAGGATGTATAGTTGCCAGAGAACTACAGAAGATGAGAAAAAATAATAACAACAAAAAGGACATACCAAAAGGCAAATTAAAGGAGCCAAGAAATCAAATAGAAAAGATAAGAAAACCTGCTTATCAAATAATTCAAGCTCCAGGTCATGTGCTGAAGTTTCTAAAGGGGGAGCAGAATTGAAATCCGATTTTGACCGTTATAGTGAAATGGTGCAAACAATTCTGAACCGAATGGATGAGCAAGAACAAAAGCAAGAAAAAGCTATTGGATCAATCATTCAAAGATTAACGAAACTAGAAAACAGCATCAGGACTGCTCCTGTCACTCATATTTTAGCATGAATAGCGACATTAGAATATGTACTAGCATGGAATCCCAATGGGTTATTGCAACATCAGCAAGAATTGCAACTATTATTGGACATTCAAAAAATTGATGTCTGTCTCATATCCGAGACACACTTTACAAAACAATCGTTTATAAAATTTAGAGGTTATCAAGTATACCATACAATACACCCAGAAAATACAGCCAGAGGAGGAAGTGCGATAATAATAAAAAGTAATATACAACATTACGAAGAGAAAAAATATGAAACAAAAGAGATACAAGCAACTACCGTCAGCATTAAAACAAAAAATCAGTCATCAGCCGTAACGGCAATTTATTGCCCACCGCGAGATAATCTTAAAAAATTACACTACGTACACTTCCTGGAAAGCTTAGGCGATAAGTACATCATTGGCAGAGACTTTAATGCGAAACATACCCATTGGGGATCAAGAATAATCACTAATAGAGGTAAAGAACTTCTTGGAGCAATGACAGAAGTTGGATGTAGTTGGCATTCTACTGCCAAACCGACATACTGGCCAACAGATAATAACAAAATACCTGATCTACTAGATTTCTTTATAACTAGAAAACTTCCAGCAACTTATGTTAAAATCGAAGAGGGGTATGATTCGAGCTCCGATCACTCTTCAATACTACTTACTCTCGGTGAAAAAATAATCTCAAAAGAATGCAACGCGACTCTGACAAATAAATATACAGACCGGGAGGAATTCAAAGAAGAGCTGAATAGTAGAATAAAACTTAATGTACCGTTAAAAACAGAAGAACAACTAGATGAAAAAATCGTAAAATTCACAAATGACGTACAACAGTCAGCATGGAGTAATACGCCGGAGTTCAAAAGAAAAACAATAGGTACAAATTACCCAAAAGAAATCAGGGAACTTGTCGAATAAAAAAGGAGAGCCAGGAAGAAATGGCAATACACCAGGATGCCTGCAGATAAAAACAAACTGAATAACCTGACACAGCGACTCAGGAGGGAAATCCAGTACATTAAAAATGTTACAATAAACTGATATCTACAGTCATTAACATATGAAAAGGATACTGACTATTCTTTGTGGAAGACAACCAAACGAATGAAAAGACCAATAACTCAAATACCACCCATAGAAACAAGCAATGGGAATTGGGCCAGAAGCAATGAAGAAAAAGCAAAAGCTTTCGCTGACCATCTAGAAAGTATTTTTCAGCCTAATGAGGTACAAGAGAGAGAGAAGAATTCCAAGAAGTAGAGGAAACTATTGATCAAGAACTCACTCTGACCACCCCTGCGGAATTGACTAATGAAATAAAAAAAAATGTAAATCCGAACAAAGTGCCAGGCTATGTGACCTGATAACAGGAAAAATCTTAAAACAGCTATCGAAGAAGGGCATTAAAAAATTAACAACTCTAATCAATGCAGCTTTCAGGATGAAATATGTACCAATTATATGGATAAGTTCGCGGAGGTGATTATGATACCTAAGCCTGGAAAACCACCAAACGAAATAACATCCCATAGTCCGATTTCGTTACTGCCTATTATGTCAAAACTATTTGAAAGACTTCACTTAAAAAGATTGAAACCAATAATAGATAGGCAGGAATTAATCCCCACACATCAATTTGGATTTCGAGATAGACACTCTACAATTGATCAAATTCATAGAATAACAGATATCATAGAAAGATCACTCGAAGAAAATAAAATCTGCTCAGCAGTCTTCCTTGACATGGCCCAGGCGTTTGACAAAGTTTGGCACGAAGGTCTTCTGCACAAACTCCAGAACATTCTACCTTCACAATTCTGCCATATATTAAAATCCTACATTACAGAGCGACTCTTTCGTGCTAAACAGGAACAATCATACTCAGAAATTAAAAAGATCAAAGCTGGAGTGCCACAAGGAAGTGTTTTAGGACCCATTCTATATTTATTATTCACAAGCGATATTCCATTATCTCAGAATACCACAATTGGCACATTTGCAGACGACACTGCTATTTTGGTAGCAGATGATACCATAGAAGGAGCTACCAATAAGCTTCAAATTGCGATGAACAAAATGTATCGATGGACGAAGCAATGGCGTGCCAGGTTAAATGAAACAAAATCCATACGTGTTGACTTCACCAACAGAAAAATAAATCATTTGCCTGTGGTATTAAATAATGTCCCATTACCACATGCTAACTCAGCAAAATATCTAGGAATGAATCTAGATATCAAACTTAGATGGAAGGTCCATCTCAAGAAAAAAAGTGAAGAACTCAGACTCAAATATAGAAAGATGTATGCTGATGGGAAGGAACTCCAATCTATCAATAAACAATAAATTGATGCTATATAAGGAGATATTAAAACCCATTTGCATGTATGGAATTCAGCTGTGGGGTTGTACTAAACCAAGCAACATGGATATCGTTCAAAGATTCCAAAACAGAGTGCTAAGGGATATTGTAAATGCCCCCTGGTACAATAGCGACCTCCACAGGGACCTCGAGTGGAAACTGTCACCAGAGAAGCAAACAATGCTGCACGGAAGCATGAAGTGAGGCTCCAGAATCACCCGAACGTTGAGGCCAACCAACTACTCGACCACAGGGAAGCAGTGAGAAAACTGAAAAGAGCGTAGACTCTCTAACGATCTGTGTCTTCATGCTTACAAAATTCAATTAACACAACAACTGAAGCCTAATGATCATGCACAGCGAAGAGAGCTCGTTGAATGGATTATTGAGCATCGACAAGTGGATTTTTCGAGTAACTGTTACTGTTACTGGTGCTCGATATCGCGAAATGATAACACAAATCTTGTGATTTAACACCATTAGATTTCTTTTTATGGGGTTATTTGAAGTCAAAGGTCTATGTCAACAAGCCAGGAGAAAATTAAACGCTGCATCAACGAAATTCAGCCACATTTATGCAAAAAGTTCATCATGGAGAATTTCGATAGAAGAGTGCGTATGTATCAGCAAAGCTGTGGAGGCCATTTACCCAATGTGATATTCCATAAATAACCCTATCCTATGTATTTTATGATTCAATAAAAATATCACAATCTGAAGACTAAAAACTGTGTTTTCTATTTAATTCAAATCTTGCGTTAATTTTGGGACACCCTTTATGTTGGATCATATATGGATTTTATGCCGGGTTTTGTGTTTAATACACGAATTTAAACTTTTTTTTTTTAGTAGACTTTGTAGTACATACGTACATGCATCACAAAAAAAAAAAATGTTTAAAACTATTGAATACGGATTCCAACTACATAACAAACGAATTGTTTTGATTGTTTAATTGAAAACAATGCCAAATGTTTTTGTTTTCTGCTTAATGATTTTTTGAAATCATCAATTGTATTATCGCCGTAATGCATTCCAGTGGATTTCATTTGTTTTATACAAAGCTTTGTACATATACATATACTCGTATGTATGTGAAATGCAAAGCTTTTAACGCCGGAGTCATCATATACAATTTTGGGTGTTGTATAAATATCTCAACGCTATGTTTTACGTATACAGTTTGAACCTATACATATTTCGTTGCGCATGAGAATATGTCACTATGAAAGCTCCCTAATTCTTATACTTTCAGCTTTATTTGTAATTCCGCATAAATTGTTGACAGTTTTTGAATTTAACACTTTTATTAAGTTTTTTGAAATAAATGTCTTAAACTATCTTATTTCGAATACGTCGCCTAGCGGTTTGTTTTTATTTATTATATTGGTTGAAATCCATACGGATTCCGCACTCAATGCCGGGACGGCCCATGGTGCAAACCCAGGATTCTATCGTAATTCGCAGAAACGCTCTGCAGCCCTAGCAACTGTACAAGTTTGAACCAAGGTATGGAGGACAGCTGATCTACATTAATAGAACTACAGCTGAAAACCTGAAGTCATCATTTTCCTCAAGACAGTCATCACAAATAACATATTGAGATAAACCCATTCGATGGAGATGCCCCTTAAATCGACAATGACCCGTAAGAATCGAGACCAAGATTCTTAGCTGGTCCTTTTTCAAAAATAGAGCATATTTAGTAGATTTCAAATTGGGCTCGCTAATGAAGTACTTCGCCAAACGAAAACTAAAAGTGCAAGCCACTGTATTCTTAGATCCTTCAAAGCGTAGTTCTTTATAACTTTCTTGATGTAGTTAAAAGATAATGGAGCCGCGGGTTCAGGTCCAATTATAGTTAGATGAGAACCGAATTTGGCTACACAATCCGCGATCTCATTCCCTTCGATGTCACAATGTACTAGCACCCACATTACCGTAACGGTATTTTGTTGGAGCAAAGAAGATTAATGAAGTGTTTGCAACCAAGTTCTAAGGACTCGTTTAAAGCACCTTGAATAAGTTGTATTCTGGTAATGATCTATCATTAACCATATCGATTTCTGGTAAAAATGAATTGTAGGTTTTAAAGATTAGTCTATGTCCCACGATAGAACCGAGAACATTCCAGGCCCCAATGCACCTCAAGCGAAACGCTGCAGAACAAGCAGTGCCACGAATAAAGGTGTGTAACTGGGGCAAGGAAAGAATGGACTCCATAGCAAGAAGTGGAGTCGAGGACATAGCTCCAGCAACAGCCCTGCAGGCCGTGTTTTGAAGACTATTAAGTTTAGCAGTAGACGCCTTTAGATTAAAAACTGGCCACCACACAACAAACGCGTAACATAATATCGGTAAGACCAGCGATTTATAAATAAAAAGCTACATCCTAGGTGTTAGACCCCAGGATTTCCCAAAAGCCCTTCTACATTGCCAAAATATGGCAGTAGCTTTTTGTACTTTGGAGTCAAGATGAGGTTTCCAGGAAAGTTTGCTATCTAAGATAACACCAAGGTGTTTGACTTGGTTACATCTGGTAATCGGTCACCCAAAAAGAGAAGGAATGGATAAAGCCAGGCCACTTGTAAAGACAATTAAACTGGTTGACGTGCAGACCCTTGTCAATGCACCATACCTCCACAGTATCTAAGACCTGCTGCATTAAGTCTGATGAAATATTCAGAGGTTTACCTTAAACTCAGCAGACAAGATCATCAGCACAGCTCTGTGCAATGAAGCCAGATTGCTGCAACTTAACCAGTAAACCGTTAATGCTCAAAAGCCACAGCAGAGGCGAGAATACACCCACTGGGGACAGCCCTTGGCAACCTTGACAGAGACTGCGACGCCATCCAGTTCAGTCTCTACTGTGCGAGACTTGAACATGGATTTAATCCATTTGACAATGGTGTGATGAATACCAAAATTATTGCAGGCATTAGTAATCGAGATAAGCGAGGTGCTATCAAAAACTCCCGCTATATCGAGGAAAGAACCTACAAGAAACTCCTTGTTATAGAGTGATCTTTCAATCCTAGTTACAAGTTTCACAGGACTTACCAACTCTGTAAGCATGTTGCATGGTACTGAGCGGGAAGGTAATTATGTGCTTGTCTCCAATAGTAAGGCTTGTAAGGCTTTAAGAAAAGTTGACGATAGACTAATAGGTCGAAAAGACTTGGGATCCGTTTAATCGGATTTGCCGGCCTTCGGAATAAAAACGACAATGATGGGAAAGCCGTGCTGTAATTCAGCCGGGAAAATACCATCAGGCCCACCAGCCTTATAAAGTGCAAAGGAAAATAGATTCCAGCGTAGAGCATCGAGATTGATCAGCTTGTAAGCCAAGTCCCATTCAGGAGCTGAAAAAGAGCCTTAGAGGATACGGTACTAACATCATCTGAGTTGAAAATGGCACAACCAGGGAAATAAACAGATAGAAGCAGCTCACCAACTTCTCTATTACAGGAGGTAAGCTGTCCGTCAGGTAGGCGAAGAGTATCAGGTCTACAAACACCATTCTTAGCCATGGCTTTGTTTAGTTTAGCCACCGCCGTCAGGCTATTAATTTCCTCGCAGAAGTTTAACCACGAAGCTCTGTTGGCGAATCTTAAACTTCGTTTATATACTTTTTGAGCGACCAGAAAATTATCCCAATTAATCTGACGATTGAAGTTGTTAGCAAAAAGGTTTGTTATTAGATTTTTGGTTCGTAATAAGAGGACAAGAATTTGTGATCTAAGGTGAGAACATCATCCGTCACCCTCCAATCAAAAATTATATCAATAACAGACATAGAGCATAAACTGATGTCAATCACCTCAAGTCTAATGGAATTAACAAACGTCGGCTCACTGCCAATATTTAGAATTTTAAGTTCGGAAGAACTTAAATAATTGAACAAAGAAGATCCCCTTTGATTAATATTCGTACTACCCCAAATCGAGTGATTAGCATTAGCATGACAACCGATTACAAGAGAGATGTGCTTAAACTTGCTCCATGCAACAAGGTTAACCAGCTCCTCTGAGGGAGGATGTAAGATAGAGTCATACGGTAGATAAACTGAACAGCTTAGTGCAGGAATTGTTGAATTAATGTTGTTGCAAATAAAAATGCACGCCCTAGTTTTACCGACAAAATTCTTATAGAAAAGTCTGCCATTAATTATTACAATTCAATCCAGACACCGCACTATCAAGAAAGTACGGTTTCTGAATTAGACAAAAATCGGTATGCATTACAGAAAGCAGCTCCTAACCTCCAATGAAGCTGACTTACTATGTTGCAAATTAATCTGTTTTGTTCTGAGCATGTCCATCATTTAAAGTCCAGCATATAAAAAATCTGGTGGACCGGGGATCCAAGTCAGTAAAAGAAGCGGCTTTGGGGGATCAACAACAGATAGCTGGCAACCTCTCCAAATATCTTTCTTTTTGGAGACGTGCTCTCTAAACCACTTGTAGGTCTCATCGTTACTGCACCTAGAGATGAAGACACCATCGAAGAGGTAGCAGATTTTGCCGAGTCAAGCACTCGACGACTCAATTCGAGACGGAAAATTCCTAATTTCTCCTCGTTCAGAGAAATGTCCGTGTTATTTTCTCGCACGCAAAATTTCTTGGTCGTTGAATGGCGACTACATTTGCGAACGACCGAGGTTTTTTTTGCCGCCATTTCCTGCAAAATTAGAACACTAAAAAATTATTATTATTAAGAATAAGTCACTTAGTGATTATTTCATTTAAATTCACTACCATTAATATAAGTAATTGAAAAAACAAAAAGCAAGTCTTGGCACAGAGCGGTATAAAAAACATTGTTTTTTATGTAAAAACTGGTTTTAAATAATTGCAAAAATGTTATTTAGAAAAATAAATTTGCACAGAACAAGATGTGATGTGTACGTACACCTTGAGGGTAAACGATAGAATTACTAAGTTAAATCACAGAAGACAGAATCATATCAGTACTGGTTAGCAAAATATTCGATTAAAACCGATTCATAAAAATCAATCTCGAATAGAAGAACCAATTCCAGAGAAATGAATTTAAAGACTATGGCTGCGGACCAATTCATGGGTAAAAGTCGACTTTTACTTTAATTTTCGGTAAATTCATTTACCCTATATCAAAAAGTAGGGTAAATCGAGTACACAAAACTAAATGTTTAACGTTTAGATTGTTAATTTTTTAGTGATCTACGGATTAAGTAAGCTGAAAATATACAAAAGCACATATTTCAATAAAATAAAAAAATTAAAACCCGCGAGGAGTTATTGGGATCTCCCATCGGGCGCGTCCCCAGGTGGCGGATAGGGGAATGCTCTCACCGGCTTGCCGGCGGGTAGGTGGGAAATAAAATACCACCCGTGGACCAAAACCAACTAGGGGCGGTACCCCGATATAACTAACTGCAATGAGTAAAACAAAAGGAATTATTACCCCAGATGGTAAGCCAGACAATCTGGTGAATCCATCCTTCAAGGAGGCCGGTCCTTGAAGATCACCAACTATAAAAACAACACATCAGAAACATGAAAATCTGTTTAATCCTTTCAATAAAAAGGATCGTAGTGACAGTGAAAGTGAATCATACTCAAAAGTGAAATCTTCCCAAGCTGATGGGATTGAATTAAATGAGACTGTGACTTCTCAGGAGAAAGTAAATGTAGCACAAAACTCTGCTACAAGCAATAAAATTAGTGCATTGGAGCCGATTGTTGAAGAGCTTAAAAAAGAAATTGCTCAGAAAGCTGATAACCTCAAGCTTTCGTATGAACTTCAGCAACGAAATGAATCAGGCAACGAAATGGAAGTTGAAACTTATCCTCAGTACGTTACTGATGAGGAGGAACGTACGCGTGAAACTGATTGGATCTTGAAGAAAACAAAAAAGAATCATAAGAAAAGAAAAGCGAGCGGCTCACCAGAAGTTAACAGCAGTACTTCAGAGAAGGAAACTAATAACGGGCAACCAGTAGAAAAATATGTCCAAAATGAAAAGCCTACAAGAAGGAAAGTTAAACCTCCTCCGGTAATTCTTAGTAACGTATAGATGACTTCAACGTAGTGAAAAAAATGCTGAGCGAAAAAAACATTAAACACGAAATAAAGCTGCTGAATAATAAGCAACTTAAGATCAACGTGGATGATGAAGACGATTACAGAAATCTAAGTGGACTGCTTAATAAGACTGATATTGAATGGCATTATCTTATGAAAATAAACTCACCAGGCCAATTAGAGTAATGGCAAGAGGACTCCATCCGACTTGTAAACCCGCGGATGAGATTAAGGAAGAGCTTAGTAATAAAGGGTTCAACATAATTAATGTAGTTAATGTCACGAAGAAAGTGAAAGAAAATGGAAGCCAACTAGTTCCATTACCACTTTTTATGCTTTCATTTGATAACATGGAGGATAGTAAGAAAATATTTGATATTAGACATATTCTTCATATGAAAGTTAAAATGGAAGCTAAAGAAGGAATAGAGAAATTCCTCAATGTAAGAGATGCCAACGCTTCGGCCACACAGTGAAATTTTGCAAAAGAGAAGCTAATTGTGTCAGATGTGCAGGTAAGCACTTAACGGCTGACTGCACGATTCCGAAAACAAACAAACCCAAGTGCTCAAACTGCCATGAAGAGCACCCAGCCAGCTACCGTGGTTGTTTGGTAGCTAAGGAATTGAAAAAAAAGAGAAATATAAATACGAAGCAAAATCAGAGGGGAAGACCCGAGTTACTTGCTACCTCAAAAACAGTTAAAGGTTTCACCTATTCTGATGCAGCAAAAACCGCATCTAGTGGCCCTGGTACTGTGGATAGTGTGAAAGAAAATGATAATACGAATATGCTAAGCTTCATAGCAAGAATGATGTCAATGATGGATAAAATTACGTCAAGACTAGACAGCTTAGAAAGCAGGTATGCTGTTAAGCATACAAACAACATGCCTTGTACGTCGAATAATGTTAGACAAAAAAATTAGAATTGTTACCTGGAATGCGAATGGTATTCTCAGCAAAAAGCTTGAGCTTGAACTGTTTCTTCATGTCCATAATATAGATATATGTCTCGTATCTGAATCGCACTTAAACAATCAACATAAAATAAGTCTTCGAGGTTATAAAGTATATAACGCAGCGTACCCAAGTAATTACGGTATGGGAGGCAGTGCTGTAATTGTGAAGAATGACATAGATCATTACGAGTTTGGAAAAGTGGAGAACCCAGACATGCAACTTGCAATAGTCACAATCAATTCTGCCAAACAAAAGTTTAATGTGTGTGCATTATATTGTTCGCCCGAACCAAAAATTACAAAAGAAATATACAAAGATGTAATTGCCCAGTTCGGAGATAGGTTTATTCTTGGAGGTGACTACAACGCTAAACATACCGACTGGGGCTCCAGATTAACGCTCACAAGAGGTAGACAACTACGAGAAGCAATTAGAGATCTAGGATGTCGTTATCATTCAACAGGAAAGCCTACGTATTGGCCAACTGATACAAACAAAATTCCTGATTTGCTGGATTTTTTTATAACAAAGAGGATAGCTGAAAATTTCATTAGCATTGATGAAAATTATGACCTCAACTCTGACCACTCTGCAGTTATGCCAATGTTAAGTGAAAAAATTGTCAAAAAAGCAAGTAAGCCGACTCTTTGCAATTCATCCACAAATTGGTTGGGCTTTGAGAGAGACTTAGTTGGAAAAATAGACTTATCAGTCCCACTAAATAATATTGAACAGTTAGAGCATGCGGCCGAAGACTTTATGCTGAATATTCAGAACGCAGCATGGAGCAACTCAAAAGTGGTAGAGCATAAAAACGTTAGTAATAAGTACCCAGCTCATGTCATTGAGATGTTAAGACTGAAACGCAGGGCTAGAAGAAAATGGCAGCAGTCACGTCACCCTGATGATAAGAGAACCCTAAATAATAAAACACAGATTTTGAGCAGAGAAATAAAAAGGCTAAACGAGAATTCTTTTGTTAGCTACATGGAAAACTTGTCTACAACTAAAGAATCAAACTACTCGTTATGGAAAGCTACAAGTAATGTGAAAAGACCGGTTTCTCACATGGCACCTATCAGAAAAGCTCATGGCTCATGGGCGAGGATGTGATTTAGAAAAAGCTGAAGAATTCGGGAGTCATCTTGCTGAAATCTTTACACCTAATAATATAGACTCTGATTTTGTGTTGGAGCAAGTAGAAAACAGTCGTGCAAGTAACATCCCTCAAATTCGAGTAAAGGAGCTTAAGATAGAAATTAAAAATCTGAAACTGAACAAAGCTCCAGGCTTTGATCTAATAACAGCAGACATATTAAAGAATCTCCCATCCAAAGCTTTAACATGGTTAAGTTATATAATGAATGCGGCCCTAAAGTTCCGGTGCGTCCCAGGCATATGGAAAGTTGCTGAAATTATCATGATAAATAAACCTGGAAAACCTGCGTATGAAGCTAAATCGTACAGACCGATATCGCTGCTTCCCACGATGTCTAAACTTTTTGAAAAACTATTGCTTAATCGAATACAGCCTGTAGCAGCTCGAATATTCGACTCACCGATATTCGATTCTGCCACAAACAAAACAATTAGTGAAATTCAAATATAAACCAACTTATTTGAATTAAGCATTCACTAACCCCATCACACATCCAATAGCCGAACCACTACTATAAAACAATTATAGTAAAGTGCAATGTCGACCGTCGCCGGCGCATCTGTTCCCTCTCCAAAATACGACATGTATTTTGGACACGAAGGCGACGTCATACAACAAAAACAAAACAACACAATATAGTCGTCCATTACTTTTCGAACAACACAATTGACAACGCGTGTTAATGGTGGTGAAAATAAAAAATAAATTAAAGTTTTATAAATTTAATAATAAATGTGATCCAATAAAATAAATAAATAGAATAGTTTATATAAATAACAAAATAAATAATTATAAACTAAAACAATTAAAAATAAATGTAACATAAATGAAATTTATAAATAAAATAAAATAATAATTATAATACACAAGTAATTGAAATCAAATAGTGCCGTGTTAATTAAATTGGACCCTCCACGTCACAATACTAAAAGCCTATAATAGAAAGTTGTAATATTATTCCGAACCATCAATTTGGGTTCCGTGCAAAACATTCTACCATAGAACAGGTTCACCGAATTACTAATGTTATAGAAAAAACACTCGAAGAAAAGAAAATCTGCTCCACAGTTTTTCTCGATGTGGCGCAAGCCTTCGACAAAGTTTGGCATCCAGGTCTCATTCATAAACTTAATTGCTTTTTGCCTAAAGGTTATGTAGAAATCCTAGAGTCATATTTATCTGAAAGATCGTTTAGAGTGAAACAAGGAAATGAATACTCTCCATTAAAAGAAATTAATGCAGGAGTACCCCAAGGCAGTATATTGGGCCTAGTTCTATACTTGATTTACACAAGTGATATCCCACAAACAGATAATGTAATGCTTGCAACATTTGCAGATGACACTTCAGTAATGGCTGTTGGCTCAAACATCAATGAAGCTACGGATAAACTAAAAACAGCTGTTAATGTGATCTCTAAATGAAGTGAAATCTACCCACGTAAACTTCACAAATAGGAAAATCGAAACCCTTCCTGTTAAAATAAACGACGTTGTAATTCCACATGATAACAAAGCAAAATATCTAGGAATGACATTAGATGCAAAACTTAGATGGAAAGAACACATCAAGATAAAAAGGAAAGAGCTCGATTGCAGATACAGAAATATGTATTGGCTAATTGGACGGCGCTCAAAATTATCGATATACAACAAAATTTTGATTTACAACCAAATTTTAAAACCGGTGTGGACATACGGTATTCAACTATGGGGCTGTGCTAAGCGGTCTAATCTTCAAAGTATCCAAACTTTTCAAAACAAAGTACTACGTAATATACTGAATGCACCTTGGTGTGTTCGCAATACTGATATTCATAGAGACATCAAAATCCCATCAGTGGTGGAGGAAATAAAGAAATTTGCTGCAAAGCATAAAGTTCGGCTAAACCAACACGTTAATGTGGAAGCCTCAAGTTTGCTTCACAATCAAAATGTTGTGAGGCGACTTAAACGGACCAACCCGTTAGAGTTGGGTTAAATTTAAAAAAAAATTTAGTAGCGCTGGAAAACCAATTAGTTTTCCAACTGTTTAAAATTATTTAGTACAATCCCAAAGAACTGACACGAAAATTAATAGTTAGCCTATCAAGACTAGTTTTAATACTAACAAGGGAGGAGGTTTTTAGTGGGTGTGAGTCCTACAGTACCCACATTGGGTCTCTTTCAAGATTTTCCTCCTTCCCCAAAACAAAGCAAAAAAAAAACAAAAAAAACAAAATTTCAATAAAACAAAAATACTAAAAATCGACTTGTACCTAAGTAATTGATTTACCCGACAATTAGTCCACAGCCTATCGCACTTCCTGTATTTACCTAATGGTTTGTACAAATGTATTCAATATTAAGAAATCCCAATAGCTACTCCACCAAAGAAACTTCCAATCAGTATTGGCACAAATTAATTTTATAACTGAGATATAATCTATACATATACAATGCTAGGGATTCTTTATATCCCCGGCAACTGTCCGTTACTTCACAAGTTTGTGACACACTAACAATTTTGTCGATAATAACAAACTGCTACTTTACCGAGCAAATAGCGCAGTCGCTAAAGCTGCATCGTTTGGATCGGGAGGTAATGGGTTCGAATCCCAACAGAGGCGGGGGATGCGAACGGAATTTTTCATCTCCCGATTTGTTCAAAATAGTGATACTGTTCAGCTTTCAAAGGACAATAAATCCACTAAATAATGTATGTATGTGTTGGTAATTATTTATTTTTTTCACTATACGCAACAATCGCTGCTGCTAGCCAATATTTTACACGCTCAACCAGTAATTTCGGTATACATCCAGTAATGGAAAATCCATATGGGGCATTTTGTAAAATAGAAGCTATCGATTATAAAGTTCCCTCATTATATTTATAGAAATGAGGCTGCCATTCAAAGAGTTTCCGTCATTCGCGCAAATTCAAGGTCGTGGAAATTCATTTTTAAAAGCACAACGTCTATTTTTTTACCTATTTTCTAGTACCAATATTTTCAGAAAGCCGTGATAGCTGGAAAACCAAACAATGCTTTTAATGTTGAGGCCTGTAGTCCAGATAAACTTGTTCACAATTTTACTTCGATTAAGATGTCATTTTTAATCAACATTGTGGCTTGATAATATGAACTGCGATTTTTCGCCTTTGTAATAGATTCACTTCTGGAATTTAAATAATGGAACTCAAATACTATACCGAACTACTTGAAGATACTTTATTATGGTTATAGATATAGATGACTTCATAAAGTCTGTAAATGCGATAAGTTCCACATAAAAATTAATCTCTTCCCAAATACATGGATAACGGAGCGACCAATGGTCTCACAACATTTGTTCAAATAGATTCTCCAAAATATATTTATTTACATGGCATGGCAGATGCTAGAGAAAAGTTATACCTGTAAATTACACAAGAGTTTGCTTATTTTGTAGAAAACTTTTATACGTTCCATATAGTTTGTGTCAAATCTCGAGTTGCCCTTCTGTATAATTTCTTATTACGCAGCAGGTTCAGGGTTATATGCTGCCCAACTATTTGCTCAATTGCAGTGAAGGAAACCAAGAACTCAATTAATTTTGGTGAGATAATTCGAGAAACAAGTTGTATGATAAAGGTTTGTCGTAAACGCTGACATTCATTTGCAAATATTTGAACTGCAACCGAAAAGGATTTGGGTTTGTTGGCAATAGTTCGATTCAAATATTATACATAAAGGATTAATAACAACCGTTAAAATTGCTGTCGGTGGTTTTGGCTCCAGATTAAATATTACTATTTCTGTTTAAAACAATCACCGCTTCCTTAAACGAAGATGAATCCTATTCTACTGCCAAATAATTATTGCTTGTCATTAATAGTTGTCTATTATTTTGACGTTAGGAACCGCCTAGTCCTCAAGCGCTTCTTGCTGTAAGCAATTCTGGCCTATTAATTAAAACCGTCTTCCCAGTGAGGTATTTCGGAAGTGTATTGTTTACAAGGTTACAGTAGTTACTTTTACTACCAGTTTCCAGCGTTCGATAATGAAGCTATTTCTTCTACCCTTGGACGAAGAAGATAAAGAAGAATATTCACTCACTCTCTATATTTTCTAAATTTCGAATTAAATTTAGTGTGGCCCATATTGAGAAGCCTAACCGTATATTTATTTTGAAGGGTCATCATCACCTGCGAAATGCGTGATTAAGTCCTCCAACAAACCGTCGCACATTCCTGGTGCGGTTTAGAGAAGCCGGCATATCTAAACACTTTATCAACAAAATGAAGTCGGCATATCTAAACACTTTAGGATTTATTTCCTAATTAAATTAGATAGCACTCCAATTAATTAATTAAAAATGTATGTACGTATATGTATTATTTATAAACTTTTTTTATTATTGATATATGTATATTATTTAGTTTATAAACTTATTAAATTAATTTAGTTTTTACAATATTAAATTTATATTCAATTTTTTATAAATTATTACACAATAAATTTTTATGAAAAATAACAAAATAATTTTTATGAATAAAATTTCAACACCATTAAAAATCCACACACTATTAACATCCAAAATCGCAAAAGGGAATGGAAGAAGTAAAAAATGACGTCGCCTTCGCCTTCGTTTTGTTTTTGGTGAGCGAACACATGCGCCGGCGACGGTGAATATTGCACTTATGTTAAGTGTTGCATCACCGCATTGTTATTGCGTGGTGATGTTGTTAGACGGCTTTACTATAAATGTTTTATAGTAGTGGTTCGGTTATTAGATAGTGGTGGTTGGATAGATGGATATGTGATGGGGTTAGTGAACGCTTAATTCAAATAAGTTGGTTTATATTTGAATTTCACTAATTGTTTTGTTTGTGGCAGAATCGAATATCGGTGAGTTGAATATTCGAGCTGCTACAACACTTTATCAATATTTTCAAAACCGAATAATTTACTTAATGGCCCGCATATAACTAGAAATACATTCGGAAATCTTTTCCAACTTAATCGTACACAAAATTTATTGAGTTTCACTCAATTAATTTAGTAACCATTTCAATAATCATGTTTGTCCTCCCATTCCTCGACATAAAAAATTGGAAAAGCTTAAATAAAAACTATAAGAAAATCAATTTATGTTCATTTGTGTGCCAAAATATTTTTTGTTCGGTATATATAGAGTTTTCGAAGACCGATTTGAATATACATGTACGTGTATATACCATTCTTAACTAAAAGAAAATGAAAAAGCCATAGAACGAATTTTTCCATTTCACATTCCCAATCGAAGTATGGAAAATTTTTGTGTCGGTCAATTTTAAAAATATAAATTATATTTTTTACCCCTCATATAGTTAATACACTCACTGTACACAATAAAATTTTATTGCGAAATTATGACCTGAAAATATTATCGTTTGTGTACACGGACACGGGATGTATATATGTAAGAAGACATATTATTTCAATCGACTTTTATCGGCTGCCAACTACACCTGTAAAAAAAAATTTTCAATTTACCTGTAACCAAAACGTTAAAATTTTAATACATTTTCTATATTATGATGGGCCTTTGGGCACTACACTTTAAATTAATCCCTGGCTGTACGAGAACATATGTGCCATTCCAAACTTGTGTATATACGATCTTGTGTTACCGAGAAAAAATTTAGCTGGAAGAATAAAACTTGCACAAAAAAAAAAAAATGTTTCTACATATAAAAGTATTCTTCGACATCTTTATGTATTTTAACTGGCATGAATCCAGAAATAAAAACTTGAACTGAAAATATTTAAGAAAAAGCTTTAGTTGCTAGCATTTTTTTAAATTTTTTTTTATTGTTACTTGGAAATATGCAGTAATAAAAACTAGGAATGTAGCATGTAGATTATGGTAGAGCAGGGTTTCTTAATCTTGTGCTCTATATATACATGGAGCAGAGAAAAATTAAAAACTTTAACATCCCTTCCCGTTTAAATTGTTGGTATCTGCAAATCCCATCCAGGTGTTGCCAGATAATTAGTGGACCAGAGTACTTTAAAAGGGCTAGGGGAAAAACCATTCTTGAAAAGGACATGAAAATTCAACCAATAGTAAAAATACCATCGTGAGAATGTTGGCAGTTAGGGAGTAAAAGTACAGATTTAGGTTCTAGAAATTTGATCCGCAGGTTCCTGAATAGGGTAGCATAAAATTCAACAAATGAGTAAATTTTTTAGATTGAATTCATAAAAAAATGTTGGTCCGCAGAACATATGTTAAGGATCACTGTACGGAGCATTTATGTATGTATACAGTGCTATGGGAAAAGTTTTTAATTTAATATATGGAAATCCTATGATGTCCTTCTACATATATAGGACTATTAAGCAATTTTTTTTTAGGAAAACTGCCAATGGTCCTAATCAATAAAATAAAGTTTACATATTTTACGCCACTGTATATACATATATGTACATAAATATCTGAACTATATCTATCACATATTGATTACATTTTAATTAATTTCTATGTGACCAAATTCTATATTAAGTCTCAACACTATACTATAAAGGTCAAATTTTAGCAAGTTATTTTTTTATATAAAATAGTTTTTGAAAGTTTAATAGTTTCGAAGAAATTATGTTTTTTTGTTTGTTGGTCATAAACTAAAACATAAAAAAAATTTGTAATTTAATTCGTTGTGTAGTTAAGTATTCAAGTTAGGTCAAATTAATGGCCATAGGGTATTTTAAAAATAAGTATTTTTTGTTGAATAGTTTTACTATATAAGTAAGTACACATAATTATATTTCGAGCAGATTAATACAAATTAAGCAGATTACATAAAAGTTAATCTGTTACTTTTTAGTTGGCTTCGGTATGTTTATGTTTGTAAATTCGTTTTTAAAATTAGTATATGCAATCGCGTACAATTGTTTACAAGTTACACGGTTTTATAAATGTTACATACATAATTGTAAGTAAAAGATGAATTTGACGCCCTTATAGAATATTCTTAAACGCATGGTTAACTAAAAATCAATTCGATCCTCTGACGAAAAACCGTCACGCGAATATTACTTAAATTTAAATTTATGATGTTAACAGGTGAGAAAAAATTAAGAAAATTAGGTTCATGTCTGAACCAATTTGAAAGAAGAAATTAAATTAAACAAATGTAGGCACTAACCAAGACTTGAATTTTTGGCCGTTTCCACAAGAATATTCTAGATCACGTTACGTGTTGGCCCATAATGTGGCGCAGATCCGAAGCAAATTGTCGAGCGAACCGTTCTGCAACAAAAAATTATAAGTAAATAAACTGCTTGGAATGTATCACATAGATGGTAATGCAGATGACCGATAGAGAGAACGAGAAGGCTATAGCAACCATGGGTGTGGAGTCGGAGCAGGAGCCTATGATTATGATTAAAGTTTATGATTATTATCGTATTTTTAAGGAGCCAGAGCCGGAGCTTAGAGAAATCGACCGACTCCGGCTACGGTTTTTTGTGATTTTATTCCAATTGTCCCATCCCCACACAGCTCAAGATAAACCGTATATAAAATTAAAACTATTGTTTATTTCAAAATTTTAGTGTTGTCTCTTTCCCTAGAAGTAAACATAATATACAATAATGAGAAAGAAAAAGTGTCCCTCTCCGTATGTATTGTGAAATGGAAATAAAAATTTACAGATTTACTTGTGTTTGAAATTAGAACAGGTTTTTTTTATATACACATAAAATATTGAATGGAATCGGGGTTTAAAGAGGAGCCGGAGTTGGAGTTTAAGTATGAGTCGGAGCTGGAGCCGGAGTCTTACATAAATCTAGTGGTTCCTGGAGTCGGAGCCGGAGCCGAACATTTTTAGTCAGACTCCGCAGCCCTGATAGCAACAAGACAGTGAGATCTAATCCGGTAGTTGTTGGTCGGAATCGTATGAAATGGCCAATTAAGTTCATTGGTGAATGCAATAGTTCCCTCACTGATTTTTTGTTAAGGGTGGAAATATACGCCAGAGCGGTCGACGTTACTTCAAATCAAATTGTTGTGCACCCCTGTACAAGTAATACATAGAATAAACGTCATAAATATAATATATTACCACCTATTATAAATATAATTTAAATAAACGCCAATTAGAATCTACATTAAGGCGAAAACAATTAAAATACAATTAGATTTTAGAACTAAAATCGCCTAAATGTCACTTTGAACCAGTAACATGAATAGCTAAAATTACAAGAATGCAAAAATGATGAACTCAAATAAGCTCACGCACGCGATAAATCAAAAGAAAATCGAAGAAAATATTTACGCTGCAAAACCGAACATAATTTTCGAAATATCTATCCAGGGTGGTCATTCTGTGGTGCTATCTCACACGTTTATTTTTTTGGCGATATTATAGTAAGGGGAAAAGTCTACAAATCCAACCCTGCGAAATGAATTTTAAGGGGAAGTTGGATGAATTTAGTAGTATTTTGACGTTTACTTATAACCTCAAATCAAGAGATATGAACATATTTTATCGAGTGCTATTCATTCTTAAAACTTAATTTTATTTTTCAATTTTTTAATTAAATATTCAAAATTTATAAAATAAAATTAAGTTTTATTAAAAAATATAAATAAATTGTTTCTTTTTTGTGAAAATTTTATTTTTATTAATTTTATTTCTCTATTATACATAAAACCAAATTATGGCTAATTGGTTTTGTTAATCAAATTGGTATTTAAATATTTTTGTTGTGTATTTTATATTTATATATATATATATATACATATACATATATATATATATATATTGTATATAAGTATATGTACAGGGTTTCCGCCGGGAAGGTATACTACTCGCAGTAATTCCAGTGTAATCGTCTTTTTGATACCACATGTTAATCAAGCCCAAAGCATGCAGTTGTGGCGTAAAAAAAAAAGCTGTTTTCATTTTGAAAGAAGTAAGGTCCTGTGATTCCTCCTGAACAAATTGCACACCAGACTGTCACTTTTAATGGATGTAAAGGTGACTGATGAATAATTTGAGGGTTTTCCATTGCCCAGAACCGACTATTCTGTTTATTCACATATCCATTCAAATGAAAGTGTGCCTCGTCACTCATTATGATTTTTTCATGAAAATCGGGGTTGTCATGGGCGAAGAAGCTCTTGTGTCAACTGAATCTTAAATGGAAAGAAATGTGCAAAATTGTGGCCAAACCTGTTCTTTGAAGACCAAGCACCTGAGCACGGCGTCGAATTGAGGTTGATCGATTGTTTTGAACACTTTCTTGAGCAGCAGTAATGTTTTCAGCCGATCTTGCATCACGTTGTGGCCCATGCTTGGGCCTATCACCTACAGACCCTCTTTCTTCGAAATCATTCACTACACGATAAATAGTGCGTTTTGTTGGCACGTTGTTTCTCCCAAAAATTTCACGTAACTTTCTCATCGTCACAGTAATCGATGATTGATTTTGATAAAATGTTTTAACGATTAAAACACGTTGGTTTATCGAATATTTTTCCATAATCCTCTGCAATCCATAATAAATTTGCCACGTGTCTACTTCACGACTGCCAAATATGAACTGTCAAGACTAACGTTTACCAAAATGGCGGCAAAATAAAGTATGATACCTTCCCCGCGGACCCTCGGCGAGTATACATATACATGGAAAAAACATCAAAAATATTTTAAAATATTTGGTTACAAAATTGAAATGCACATTAAGGTAAATTAATTATAAGACCTAATTTTTAAGTTCAATTAACTCAAAAATTTTAGTATATCTAATCCAAAAAATTTAATTAATAGTAGTCAGTTCAAGTTTATAATTAAAATAGTTCATTTCAGTATTTAAAGTAATATACAAATAAAATACATAAAATTGAAATAATCAAAATATTCATCCAGAGAAATCAGAAAGACAAGTAAGTATACATTTAACAAAAAACACAAATCAATACCGACATAGCCCCCACCAGAGGTAAGCGGGTATTGATAAAACAATAACAATAAAAATCAACCTACTAACTAAAAAGGCACCGATCTCAGTAAACATTGGTGAACGAACATCGTACGGCAAAGCGAATTTTGCAAGATTTTAGCAAGAAGAGTGTTTCAGCGCTCAACTTCCCTAGTAGCAGGTGTCTACTGAGATTTCTACTACAAACTAACAATAATATCACAAGTTGATATTTCTCCCGACACTACATTTTAGTATACTCAAAATACTTTAATTAAAAGTTCGATTATTGCTTAAACATTATGAATTTATGATGCGAGAAGTTTTAGCTAGAATCCAGGGACCAAGCGGGACCATTGAGATATTCCTAATATATATATCGAAATTGTTTCATAAGATTTATCCCCCATTAGACGATTAATACAAAGTTTATGTGCTGCTGTGCAATATGCTGCCCCAGTATCAGTTACAGCTTTTGAACATAGAAATTGGGTCAGCAGGAAGACCATCAAACCCCCATCAGAAAAACGAGAAGGAAAACAAGTATGTAGTAGATTGGCTTGTCCAGAAATCAGTATCAATGATCGCCAAGTATCAAAAGACCGAGAGAATCAATCAGACAAAGCTGGGTACCATTATGTTATTATAAATTGTAATACGATCGTGGATCACAATTCATTTTATTCAAGAGTAAAATAAAGTTTAGTACAAAAATTTAAATATTATTGGCTTAGCAATTTTAAAGTTTTATTACCACGCTTATATTACCTCACTCTGTGTGCCTACCTCACTCAACCTAAAAGGCTCTTTTTTCAACAACTCCCAGGATAAACTCTGATGACAATACAAGATTCTCACATTTGTTGGCCTTTTTTTTAACCACTTGCGATAGTCCAATTGAGCTGAAATACAGGCTTAACTCCGATGACAATACAAGATTCTAACATTTTTTCGGCCTAAAAGGCTTTCAAACCCCTAAAAGGCTTTGCAACCCCTTTTAGGCTGAAAAAATGTTAAAAAGCCTTTTAGGCTAGGTGACAATACGTTCATAGATATCCTATGAGCGTGGGGCGCTCCTTCTGAATGTATATACTATCTCTCAATATATCATTTTTACGTTAATACTGAAATGCTCCAGCAAAAAATCTAGTCTTAGGATACATCAGAATAGACTGTTCCATTAGTGTTACTAAAAGACTTTACTAAGACTGTACTTCGTGTGTCTAGTAGTCTTAAATTACTAATGCCGTAAAGGAGCGCCCCACGCTTATATTTTTAGTCTTATTAATTTTAAATTTCTACTTGTTATAAATATACCTTGATAGAAGTAAGTTTATTTTCTACTTTTCAAAGCAAATATAAGCGTGGTTTTTTTAAAAGTTTTTTTTAAATACTGACGTTATGGCTCGAAGAGGAGTTAAGCCTTATAACAAAAAAAAAAAAAAAAGTTAACAGAAGTAGCAACTTTTAAAGAATAGAAATTTCAATACAAATTTTTATTTTTCAATTTTAAATATTCAATATTTTTCAATGAGCTTTCCATTATTTATTAATTTATATTTTTGATTTTAAAGAATTTCGAAATTTAGAAAAATCTTAAAAATTGTTAAGGTTTTTCAACATAATGTTGAAATTTGATATTTTAGTTTTTTCGGTCTTCACCCCGCATTGCAGTATTTTCATAATAATGTGCATTTGAAAACTGTATTTAAGCCCATATCAAAATATTTAGATTTGCAGATTTAACATTTTAAAATTTTTGATTATTTTCCTAGCTGGGCAATGGATCTGCATATAGACCTACATTGGCTACCTGTTGCTCTCTCAATGGAAAACGCTTGTAAGCGATTGGGATATCTGAAATTTAATGATGGATATTGATTTTTCAATCGGCAGAAATATTCCACATAGAGTATTGGCTCTTAAATTTATTCATCCCAAAAATGATTATTGCTTTTATGAAATATGGAGCATTCAGAATTACATGAATTTTTACTGGACTTGAGCAATTGTATGCATTCAAAAATAGGAATCGACATTTTAGCTTAATTCTAGATAATAGCCACGCTGTTTAAAAAAACTGTTTTTTACCAGAGCTCAAGCTACAGATCGACTTGAAACATAACAGTTGAAACCTATATTAATATAAACCAAATTTTCAAATACACCAACTACAAGAACATTGATTGGTGATGGTTTTATAGAATTCGGTGATTCTTTAATTCACTTCATTCATTTAATTTAAAGCTTAACATTTATTATTTTTAATTAAATGCTTAGGTTCAAAAAATTGATTGTCTTGACCATTGGGCGTGTCTTGAAAATATGAAGAAAAAATGTAAGCTTTTAAATGTATTTTAACTATGAACAAGCTTTTAATTATCAAACATGTACGTTTTTGAGAATGCTTAAAAATTATTTGAAATATTGTGCTTTAAACATAATTTTAAGCTTTTCTAATATCGTCTACCTTGAAAGCTTAGGTTTAAATTTTTTTTATTAATTTCAGCTTTAACGTATATTCAAAAAATCAAAATGAAACTATCATTGTGAAATTTAAATAAAAGAGCTTTAAATGTATTCAGAAAAGCTTTCTACAAAAAAATAGAAGATTTCAAAAGTCTTTTAAAATGTGAATTTAAATTTTAATGAGGTTTTGGTAGGGTTGTTTTATTTAAACTTCAAGAATGTTTAATGTAAACTCTCGAGGAAGTTTTAAAAAAATTCGAAATGCTTTTCCAAATTCTTTTGTTTTATACTTCGGGGAAGATACTTCAAATTTATATAAAATAGGCTTTGTTGGCAAATTTGACATTAATCTATAACCTTACTATAAAGTTCATTGAGCTTTTAAGCTTTATATTTCTTAGTTCCTAGTTTTTAAAAATAATGTTAAGTTTTCAAAAGCCACAGAAACTTGAAATTGTTTTATAATGAGTTCCAAAGATGTAGGTATGTACATCATTTTATTATGTTAGCTTGTTAGCAAATAAGTAAAAGTTGATAATTTTATAATTTTTGATACTTGCAATTATGATTTAATGAGCTTTTTAAGACTATTAATTGAAGCTTTTATTCAATTAAAACCTTGACATAATCATCTAATTTTTTTTGGTTTTTTCATCAAAAAAATCCGGAAATTTATGTACCATAACTAAGAAGCTTTAATATTATCCTAAATTAACTGTATTTTTTACGAATTCGCTTTTAAGCGATTGGGATATTTGAAATTTATTAATGAATATTGATTTTTTAATTGAGAATATATTATCCACCTCGGCAGAAGTATTTCAATTAGAGTGTTGGCTCTCTAAATCTATGCAACCCAAGAATGATTATAGCTTTTATGGAATATAGAGCAAACAGAATTTCATATTTTTC
This sequence comes from Tipula unca, assembly GCA_951394425.1. NCBI lineage: Eukaryota > Metazoa > Arthropoda > Insecta > Diptera > Tipulidae > Tipula > Tipula unca. The sequence goes on along the minus strand of OX596382.1, from coordinate 103,140,918 downwards.
TGCTGGCTCTTGAGCAATTCTATGGTTCCAGAGGTAATTTTGAGAAATCATTTGTAAAATGTACTTTTAGTTTTAAAAACGGAATAAACATTCTTCTCCCAATAGCCACGTTGTTGTCACAAAAAAACTTATTATTTTATACCAAAGCTAAAGATCGATTGGAAACATAATATTTGGAAGCTTTATTAGTATAAATCAATTTTTTTTAAATACCAACTACAGGAACATTGATTGGTGATGGTTTTATAGAATTCGGGAAATCTTTAATTCACAAATTTAATCTAAAGCTTAACATTTATTTTTTTTATTTAAAAGCTTAGGTTCACAAATATAAAGATAAAATTATTATTATTTAGCAAAACAAAAAATTAAAACTCTCGTACTATTTTGAAAAGCTTTTTTAGCATTAAACATCGAACTGAAAAGCTTTCAAAGAATAAATGATTTCCTAAGTACATACTGTAAAATATTTCAGATTTCTTATCTGCGATTGTTTAATCTGAAGGCCTGATTAGTTTATTCTCAGCAAGCTTTAAAATCCTTTTTTGCTCTAAATATAATTTTAAGCTTTTCTAATTTCATTTAGTTTGAAAGCTAAGTCTCCAGAAATGTATTACCTAGAATTTAACGTATATTCAAAATATGACGGTGAAATTAAAAAAAAAGAGCAAATGTATGCAGAAAAGCTTTCTACCAAAAAATATAACATTTCGAAAAGTTTTTTCAAAAAGTTGCGAAGTACTGTCAAATTTTTCTGAATTATTTTCCAACGAAATTGATCAACAATGATCCACCTATTTCTTATGAACAACAAGCTGTTAGCTATTAAAGGAAGGGTCGTTTTAAACTTGAAGAATATTTAAAGTTATCATTCGAGAAAGTTTAAAAAATTTCGAAATGACTTACGATTTCTTTTTTGTCTTAGGCTTTCCGAATTTGTTTTGAGCATATAATTTGTAAAACGAATTATTTTATATAATTCATAAATTTTAAAGCTTTTAACAATTCCTTTAATGTTTCATGCTTTGGGAAAAAGGCCACGACTTATAAAAAAGAGGCTTCCACAAACTTAATAAAAAATAACCTTGTCATATAGTTCATTGATCTTTTAAATTTTTACTACTTAGTCCCTAATTTTGAAAGTAATGTTTAGAGATAGTTGTTTTAAATTAGGAGTTTACTACAATATTTTAAAACCTTTGAAATATTTATTTTCAGAGTGGCGAGCTTTTGCAATTATTTTTTTAGAAACACGGAAATTTTATTAAAAAATACAGTTGTTGATAACATGTTATAATTATTATAACTTAAAGAAAGACAAATTTTATACTAAGCTTGAACGCTCATTAAAAGTTAAAAATTAACATGCTTTTAGAACAAATTAAATGATTTAAATTTCTTTTTTAAGTTAAGTAAAACAGTTGGTTTTTGAATACAAAGTTGTGATTTTGTGTTGATTTCGATATATAACGCGTTTCTATATCAAAATAAATGCAAAACCTTCAACGATTATTGTTGATAATTACACAAAAGAATTGACATTTCAAATTCAGAATATTGTAAAATATTTTTGGGCTGCATCTGTAACCTGACCCCATTTTGGGTGATGAGACTCGAAAATAGTTAAAATAGGTGTTAGATAGAAATATACAATTGTTAATATTATCAGCGCTTCCAGCTTATCAAACAAATCCACATTCGAATAACATTAGACATGAGTGTAATAAACCATAAATATTTAATATATTTAGGATTATTCGTCCAGCGCATATAAGAACCAAAAAATAAATTTTGTAAATCGAATCGCATCACCACAATACCAAATCATGTACACACATGAGAATTATTTTTTTTCTTACTGTTTGGTAGTTTTTTGTAGTCGTCTTGTATACAAACAAAGAATAATACCGTCTTCTAAACATATATATTATTTAAATAAATATATAAATAATATAAGCATAAAAACTATAATCCAAATAAACAACAAAAGCAGCTATATATTCACAGGTAAACCACGTACAGCGCTGATCCACATAATATACCGAATATTCTCCCTTTATATTTTTGTAAATGGTAAACCGTCAAAAAAATGTGGTTCCAATAATTGTTCCTCTTTCATTTGTTCGACAAAAAACTAATAAAAGGATGATGCCATTTGTGGCACATATCTTCAGCTTTTACTATTTTTTGAATAAAGTTAAAATAAATTAAAGTTAAATTGATCCCACGGTTTTACCATTCAGCAGATCAATCAAATTTGTGAAACCTATCATGGATATACGAATCTTTAAGCCTCATGAAGCGCTTGCACAGCGTTAAACAAGTTACTCGTATAATCAAAGAATATATATGTTTGGTGTTAATCTTATAACTACATTGTTATTCATTCCGTACCCTTGGCTGTGCATTCAAAATGTATTGTATACGAATATGTATATAACATTTTTTTTTTTTTTTTTTTTGGCAAAAGAATTATATTTTCTGTTATTCATTTTAAGTTTAGTTGTTTAAGGCGAACAAAACTCGTTTCTGATTTTTCCTTCCCCATAAAATATAACAGTGCTAAGATAGGTACTGTATACATATAAGAAATCCGGCTTGTTGAGTAAAAACCAGAAGAATAAACAAACAAACAAAAAAGTTAGAAACAACAGGAACACAAATATATAATTTAAAATCAACACTTAATTTAATCATATTAGTATACGAATGTATTTCCACTGTACTATGTGTGTGAGATGTTGAAAATATTTTGTGTCTTGAGAATATAAATGCGATACATACTCGTAATAACGATTTTATATACTATATATGTAAGTAGCCTTTATGAAATGATTATTGGTTTAAATAAATATTTATTTATAAATGGATATATTTGCTATAAATACGTGATAAATATAATAATCCTTTGGTTTGTACATATGAACCAAAATCGATTGTTAATTACACCCTAAACTTCATTACTTACTATATTGCAAATATGTCAGTTTATTTCACCAGGTATTTACAATAAATAACCAAATATGTACATAAAATAGCTTCAATTATTTTTTATTAATATTTTAATAATTTGGAACGAACCAAAAATTGCCAAGTGCATGTTTTATTACCTTTGCATGATGAAAATGAATTATGTACTTATTTACTAACGAAAAAAGCTCTATGTTTTTATCTATGAAATCTGTGTAAAATTTAATGTTTTTTTTTTGTTTTCTGGAGGTTTTTAGTTTATACACAAAACGTGCATGTAATGTAAAGTCATGTAAGATTTACATGTTTTACATATGTCAAATAAATTCTTGTAAGTCATAAATTTAATTAAAATTTATGTTATTCTCTTTATAGAAATGTTATTTCACTAAGTATGTATGTATGTATTTGGCACTGGGTAACATACACGACTGAACAAAAGAATAACTATATCCAGAAATTCAGAAATACTTAAATTGATACGTCGCTGATACTCTCAAAACTCCAGTAAGTCTAAGCGCATGCTGATATCTTAGCTTTCATATAATATTCCTATAAAATCCATAAAAATTTTAAATTGTCAAAATTAAATAAAAAAGTTAATTATAAAATTAAAATTATTATGAAAATTAATTTGAATATTTAAACAAATATCAATTGCAGCAAAATTATTGAAAGATTGGTCAAATGCATAAAATTTGGAAAACTTAAACTTCTTAAAATTATCAAAGATTCTAATTTCTGGAAGTATATTTTAGAAAATTTTGAGAAATTTCGAAAATTCAGAAATTTTAATGTAGGCATAATGTAGAAATTTCCTAAATGTTTAAAAACTTAAAAAACATTCTTCAAAGCTACAAAATTGTATAATGCTAAACATTCTCACCGTATACTTCTTGAATACTTCTCAAAATTGCTGAAGCTTTCAAAAAAATTATAAATGCAAAATGCCGTAAAATTCTAAAAACTGTTGAAAATATTCCTAATCAACCTATATTGCTTTCCATTGACGCTAATTCACCCTCCACGGCATCCATCCATCAGAACTAGATACAACGTCTTCTTTTTCGCCCACTGTACAATAAATGTCACCAGTTTTAATATTTTGTTACGTTTTTACCTTGTCAAACAAGGTTCGATCACTGAATGGAGAATAAAACAAACGATGAAAGTTCTAGGTTACACTAAATGTATTTATTCCGATTAATTACACTAAACACTAATTTAATTAGTTTACTTATTTAACTTCACAATAATTATTTTATTACACTTCAAGAACACTGTATTTTACTTTATAAACACTTAACTTCATTTTTTCCTTTTATTACTACTAACACTGTCACGGTTAAAACACAACTAATGTACTCCTAAATGTTTATCGCGTATTTATACCAAATATTCTAACATTCATAGAAATCTCCACAATATTCGAGATTGTCTAGACACATCTACTTTATAACAGTTTTACATTAACGATAGTGTCACTATTCAAATAGAGATGTCGCCACGATCGTAACATTACCCTACCTAATCCTGATTCGCCCCGAACAGGATCCAACTCACTTTCCCTGTAGAGCTCTAATCTTGCTCTGTGAACCACCTTCGGTTTTCTTCGTTTATCCTTTTGATGATGACGTACGGTCCATCCCTTGAAGGTTGCTGCTTCGTTGTAAAACCTCTTTGCCCTTGCAAATAGTTACGCCATACTAAATCTCCTACGTTGAAAATACCTGACACTCGTATTTTCCCCCGTGCAACTGTTTCTGAGTTTGGTGGGCGCTTTTCCCGCTGATCCACTACTACTCCCCTGATTCTTGCTCCGGCATCATCTATACGCAGTAGCAACTCGAATCTACTGCAATTCAATATTCCCTGCCCCACATCCAGCACGAAGCCATTCGCCCTCATGAAGTCCATCCCCAAGATGACTTCGTCCACTATTCTTGCGATCAGCACTTCGTGTTGGAACTGAGCATTCCCGATCTTTATTGTTGCAATTCTCTTGCCCGCTATGACTGCATCCTCGCCTGTGGCCGTTCGTAGTTTAAACCTATTCGCTGGTTGTATTCTTCCCTTAATAAGATCTTCTCGTGCAAACGTTCCAGCTGCTACTGTGTCTATGGTTATATGACAATTCTGGCGTCAACCTCATCTTTAACTGCTAAACCGTCTCCACCTTGTCCCAATCTTGTAACAGGGATGGAGTAGCAGCTGACTCTCCTCAGTCCAACTGCTTCTTCATGCATCTGTTCCTCCTTCTTGTTCACAATTTTCTCATTATCCGATCCTGGACGCCCCAGAGATCGCGATTCTGCACGTCTCCACCTTATTTTCCGACAGCCTCGTGACATGTGACCCGTCCAACATCGTACTTTCCTAATACCTTGGCGTCCTGTCGATCCTCCTTGGCCAAAACCTGGTATTCGTTTCATAGGAGATCGTGATCTCGTACGTCTCCATTTTCCTTCTTTCCAGTCTTTTGACATATGACCCATTTTGTCACATGTCCAACATTTTATTTTGTTACCACCCTCTCTGTATCTTGGAGCCGACCGCTCGATATTAGTGGTGCTAATATATATTGCTAATATATATTCTTGTAGAGTCTCTCCGAGCTTTTGATATCGGCTCTTCAGCTCCATACGATACATCCCTCGTTTATCGTCACTTCCATAATTTCGATCCAGCGCCTTCATTATTTCGTTGTAATTATTACGGTCATGCTGCGGAATAGTCTGCAGTGTTTCAGCCGCTTCTCCTTTTAGAACCACTATTAACGCTGTTCCACGATTTGCGTCATTCCAACTATTTTGATTAACCGTTGTTTCAAATTGAAACTTGAAAACCGCAAACGATGTAGTGCCATCAAAAATTGGTGGCTTAAATTTCATCGAGGTTCCTGGCTGGCTTACTTGTGAAGATGTTCCGTTAACTTTGAGATATAAAAGATTTTTCTCAAAGCCTCGGAACTTTCTCTTGTAATTCTTCACACTAGCTAAAATTTTGATGAATCAACATTTTCCCACCACGCAGAAGGGGACGAAGAGGATGAGGGTGCAGTGATTGAAGCAGTAGCGGCGCAAACTGTAAATTTCGATTTAATGTGACTGTAATATTTGTTCAACCTGTTGAACCGTTGATTGAATATGCTCCACGTCTCCATGTAGAGTGTTATACATTTCATTGAATTTCTCGTTCAATTTGTTATTGATCTCACCAATGCTGATTCGATTGATCAAATGACTGTTTAATTTCTTTCATTTCCTGATTTGATTGATCCATTTTATCATTTAATTCATTACTGCACTTTTCAACTGACTTTTTCATTTCCAAACTGGACTGTTGAATAGCAGCCATTAACTGCGCCATATCGAAATTTCCAGTTTGCACCGGTACTGCTTCAATCACTGCACCGTCATCCTCTTCGTCCCTTTCTGCGTGGTCGAAAATGTTGATTCATCTAAATTATAGCTAGTTGGATCAATACCCTCCATCTCCAATGCTTAAAGTATTCATTGCTTCAATACATTTTTCTGACCGACCGTTGACAAACCACGCCGCTCCAACTCCTCCTTTAAATCGGAAACCTTCAACTCGTCTAGAATCATCTTTTAATTCACAATCCCACCGCTGTCATTAAAATTTTCTCTAGACATTTGTTACCAATCCATCATTTCAAAGTAGCAAACGACAATATTTCGGACGCACATTTACATCTACCATACAGACAGGATTATTGGCTAAACTTCACGACTCACAACAAAATGTACAAATTGTTCGCTGATCCACTACTACTCCCCTGATTGTTGCTCCGGCATCATCTATACGCAGTGGCAACTCGAATCTACTGGCAATCCAATATTCCCTGCTCGACATCCAGCACGAAGCCATTCGCCCTCACGAAGTCCAACCCCAAGATGACTTCGTTAACTATTCTTGCGATAAGCACTTCGTGTTCTTCGATCTTTATTGTTGCAATTCCCTAACCCGCTATGACTGTATCCTCGCCTGTGGCCGTTCGTAGTTTCAACCCATTCGCTGGTTGTATTCTTCCCTTAATAAGTTCTTCTCGTACAAACGTTCCAGCTGGTCCTGTGTCTATGGTTATATGACAATACTGTTGTTAACCTCATCTTTAACTGCTAAACCGTCTCCACTTTGTCCCAATCTTGTAACAGGGATGCAGTAGCAGCTGACTCTCCTCAGTCCAACTGCGTCTTCATGCACAGTCCAACTGCTTCTTCATGGCGATTCTGCCCGTCTCCACCTTATTTCCTGACAGCCTCGTGATATGTGACCCGTTTCGTCACATGTCCAACATCGTACTTTCCTAATACCTTGGCGTCCTGTCGATCCTCCTTGGCCAAAACCTGGTATTCGTTGGCCAATTCTGGTACGCTCCAACTCCTCCTTTAAATCGGAAATCTTCAACTCGTCTAGAATCATCTTTTAATTCACAATCCCACCACTGTCATTAAAATTTTCTCTAGACATTTGTTACCAATCCTTCATTTCAAAGTAGCAAACGACAATATTTCGGACGCACATTTACATCTACCATACAGACAGGATTATTGGCTAAACTTCACGACTCACAACGAAATGTTCAAATAAAAATCCACTTTATTACCATCGATGCACTAAAAAACCGAATTTGAAACATAAATTTATTTGGTTCCTTGCGAAGCGAATATCAATTTCTATAAAGGCGAAAAGATGCATTCAAGTTCAATTCCGAATAGCCTCGGAAAGGAAGATTGGTTTTTATTTGAGGCTTTGTTCGATGGGAGTGCCAAATTCGTAACGACACTAACATGATCATCCTGGCCTTTATGAAGCTCGACAGTTCTGGACATTGGTTATTTCAAAGGTAAGATGTTATATGTAAAATGACGAGGTCGCCAACATTGATATTTAGTTTTGGTTGTGTCCATTTTGTCTCTGTTGTAAGTGAGATGATAGTTGGAAGTTAGCTTGGTAGAAATTTAGTCGGTTACAATCAAAGTATGATAAAGATGGATCGGGAGTAGTAGTTATCGGTTGCCTAATTAAAAAATGTCCAGGTGTAAGACGTTCGTAGTCGTTTGGATCGGTATATACATATACCCAATCGGACGTAAATTCAACACGCTTTCATCTGAATGACAAGTGTGGAAAGTAATCCCAAAGTATAGGACGCAGTAGAGAGAACTCCTTTTAGAGTGATTAAATTTGGATCAGAGGAACAATTTCCTGAGATCCTGAAATTCGGGTTTTGCTCCAATAAAATTCGTTGCGTTATCTGAATATATATTAATTGGAACAAAGCTCACAATGGAAAATGAACCGTCGGAGTGATGCTATAAAAACGTCAGCCGACAAATCTAATTTATGTGAAGTCAGTCCGAAAAAACATCACGAAAAAGACCTTTTCAAGTCTTGTATGCTTCTAGGCTAAATTTTAAACCTTAAAGCTTGAAAAAATATCTGAAAAATTGTAAGAACAACCCATAGCATCCCGAAGTTTTTAAAACAACAGATGTATTTTGAGTTCTCAATGTCCACAATAAAAATCAACACAAAAATTATTAATTATTTTTTGAAGCAATCCTAGAAACAATTCCCTACGAATGTTTTTTTCAGAATATTTATTATTACTTTTATTAAAATTGGCTGGAACCCACGAGGATTCCGCACTCAATGCCACAAAGGCCCTTGGGTCAAACCCGGGATTCTATCCCAATTCGCAAACGCGCACTGCTGCCTTCGCAAACTGAACAAGTTTAGACCAAGGCAGAGAGGACAACTAATCTAAATTCAAAAAGCTAAAGTTGAATACCTGAGCTCGTATAGTTGTGAACGCAGAACAACTGCTCACGAAGTGAAGTGATCATCATCCTCCACAAGACAGTCCTCGCAAATAAGATCATGAGCTAAACACATACGAGATAGATGATCTTTAAAACGGCCATGTTCCGTAAGAATCGCTACCAAGATTCTTAACTGGTTCTTTTTTAAAGATAAAGCATACTTCGTTGACCTCAAATTGGGCTCCTTAACGAAGTACTTCGCCTTACGACAACTAAAAGTTGTAAGCCACTGAGACCTTAGGTCTTTCAAAGCGTAATCCTTTATAACTTTCTTCCCGTAGTTTGAAGATACATGAGCCGCTGGTTCAGGACCAATTAAAGTTAATTGAGAGCCAGCTTTGGCTAAACAATTCGCGATCTTATTGCCTACGATGTCACAATGAGCCGGTACCCACATGACCGTAACTTTATTGTTAGAACAAAGAAGGTTCATGAATTGTTTGGGTTCCTTGACGAGTTTAGAAACAGTAAAGGGATTTCTTAAAGATTTAAGTACAGCTTTACTATCTGTACACAGTATAATACTTTTGTTTTTAACAGCAAAATTCAAAGCCTCAATAACTCTACGTGTCAGCGCTATTAGTTCCGCCTGAAAAACAGTACAATGCGAACCAAGACTACCAAAAAGTCTCAGATCCGTCCAAGGACAGTAAATCCCTAAGCCTGCACCGAGGTTAGAACGAGAGCCATCAGAATAAAAGACTATGAATTCATCTAATTTGTTAAGAAAAACCTGCGAACTCTACAAATCTCTCGAAGGATAAGCCACCGAGAAAATATTTGAGAAATGGAATTCGGGTATAGTAGTCTGTCATTAACCATATCGATTTCTGGTAAACATGAAGAACAATTTTTAAAAATTTGTCGATGTCCCACGATAGAACCGAATACATTCCAAGCCCCAATGCACCTAAGACGATAAGCTGCAGAATAGGCTGTTCCTAAAATAAAGGTGCGTAACTGAGGCAAGGAAAGAATGGATTCCATAGCAAGAACTGGAGTCGAGGACATAGCCCCAGTTATGGCTCTGCAAGCAAGATTTTGTAGACCATTGAGCTTGGCCATAGAAACCCTCAGGTCAACTACAGTGTTTAACAATTAAATCAGTTTTGGAAGGGTTGACGTAAAGACCCTTCTCAACACACCATGCCTCCACAATAGTTAAAGCATGCTGAGTTAGGTCGGATAAAACACTGAGATGTTTGCCTGAGACTGTCAAAACAAGATCATCAGCGTAGCTCTGTGCAATGTAGCCAGATTGCTGCAACTTTACAAGTAACTCGTCAATAACCAAAAGCCACAGCAGACGTGAGAGCATACCTCCCTGACGACAGCCTTTGGTAACCTTAACAGAAACTAACACCTCATCCACCTCCACAGTGCGAGACTTGAGCATGGATTCAATCCATAAGATAATGGTGCGATCAATACCAAAATTGGTACAGGCAGTAGTGATCGTAGCAAACGAAGTGCTATCGAAAGCTCCCGCAATATCCAGGAAAGTGCCGTTGCTTGGGGGGCAGCTAAGCGGGTCTGTAGACAGAAGAACAAAGAATGATGGAAGGCCACGTGGCTCCTGTGGTCGGGGGCACACATGTCTTGTAAACCTAAATTACACGAACATGTTTTCCAAGAATACCACCACAGTATCCTTTGCTTGTCGTAGGAGGAGACTAAACGGTTGGATCGCTGGGCTGACGACCCACATCCGTAAAAATATTCAAATGTTTATAAAGTCAACAAAAAGAAAAATAGATATCTCCAAAACAACACCGCACCCCAGCTCAAGTACCCGGATACGAGATTTAGGATCGCCACGTGGAACTTGCAATCACTTAAGAAACCAGGAGCGTTAGAAGGCCTAATCGCATGCATGAAGGAGTATGCGGCTGGAACTCGTTGCTCTTCAAGAAACTCGCTGGCCTAAAAGTGGAGATCATGTGTCCCAGTGCTATACGTTATTATACAGTGGAGATGACCTCGGAAATCTTGGAGCTGAATTTCTTCTTGGGCCGCAGGTAAAAAAAGTTTTGGATTTCTAAGCAGTCAATAACCTATTGTGTAAGCTTCGCTTGCGTATAAAGTTAGCTAACCTGTCGATAATTTGTGTACATGCGCCCACAGAACTCAGCCAGATCTCTGAAAGGAGAGCCATCATATGGTGGCGCAGAGGTCGTAGCAGGCGTCGATGGCTCTATGGTGTAAAGAATGACTTGGCTTCTTCTGGTTGTCTAGGACAGTATGAAGACCAAGGCCAGGATCGAAACCGTAGGAGCCAGATTGTTGACACAGTAAGGTGCCAGTAATGGCCTTTAACCACTGTTTTTATTAATACAAATCAAGTAAGATCATTAACCTTTAAGTTAACTTCTCTAGAAATGATACAAAGATTGTTAACCTTCGAAAAGATCAGTGAATATAGGTATACATTGCCATGGGTTAACCTATAGGTGATCAGTTTTAGAACCTAGGCCCTACATAAACTTACTTCACTCAATCCCTGTCGTATATACGTATACATAAGCAATTTCTGTACTACAAAAATCCATATATCGAAATTAATTCCCGACATACCAATAATAAATTAATCCCAATCATTCATTCTAAATTCAATCACACACATACACACCATGTACGTATTCTACCTACAAGCTTGCAATTTTTTTCAAAATATTATTTTGCATAAAATACATTTTAGAATACATAGATTTTGTTATATTTTATGTAGTTTTAGTTTTTACATAATAAATTGAATATTGATTAGAGAAGAATATAATTGAAACTCATCACATTTGGCTAATAAATTATTTAATAATTTTCCAATTTTTGTTCTATGCTATAAACGTTATTATAACATGTGTAGACATAAAAAAAATTTCCGGTGTTCGTACATTGTATCCCAATGTATGTATGCATATGTACATATAATATATACATAGATTATGTAGTGTATCTATACATGTATACCCTATATGTATGTGGGAGACAATGTTGTACAGTATTTTCATTGAATGTTCATAAATCTATAGCTATATAGACTACGATAGATAGCAAAAAAAAGGGCAGACATAATGTTCTCTATTATTAAAATTGGTTGTTATGTAATGTACTTTAACTAATAATTGAATATTAAATGTGGTGTATTATTAAAAACGAGAAACATGTGATAAATTGTCTTATATGCATAAGGGTGTTGCAGAGGTCATGCAATATGTTTTATGTATATAGGAAGGTGACCAGAAGTTCTCATTAAAGAGAACATGTTCTCTTTTTTCACCCCGATCTCATCCTATATCAGATCTCTGATATTTTGCAGGTCGGTATGTACAATGTTCTTCGCGTTTTTGAGTGATAAATATGGGTGAAATATCTGTTGCAATCGAAAAATGATTAACTTGTCCAGATTTTTTTTTCGATCGTTGGCCAAAATAAAGGACGCCAGACGTTCCGTTTTAGAAAGAACTGGGGTCCTATTCCTGAATACGAATTCGTATAAAAATTGTACAAATTCGAACCATTGGTATTTTTGAATATACTAATTTGAACAGTTCTAATACGAATTACGGTCTACTTAATACGTTACGAAATTTACCTGTACGGATTTCTGTACTTTGATGAATTAGTTAGTTATGAGACGACTCCAAAATAAAAAAAAGTTTCTATTGTGTTTTTTTTTTAAATATTATCATAATCTAATTAATTTAATTAAATTGAATTAAAGAATTAAATATATTCTTTTTTTATTAAACGTTTTGGTGGGTAACTTTTTTCTGAGCCCTTTACAAAACTTCTTCAAAATCTAGGAACGACCACGAAATTTGATCTGAAATCGAGCTAGTTAGGAAGACACATGAAGGGAATCTGAATAAAATCTTTTATTTTAAATTAAAATTACAGAACCTCTTTTCGAAAATACTTATCTTAATTTTGAATTTCTTGTATCGTAATTCGCAACTGCGGTGATTTATTTGTAATAGAAAAACTGGTAGTGTTATGCACAAACAACCAACAGTGTTATGAAAACCACATATTTTTCATATTCAAACGACAAAAACATATACTCAAGGTTTAAAATGCGTAGTGGTATAACGCAATTCAAAATAAATTTGCCAAAGAATACATGACAGTGTAAAAATATTTGAGTCAGAAATACCAATCCATTTTTGTTTTGTAATATCATTTTCGTATCGAACAACGATACTTATTGTATTCAGGAATGGGGACTCTGTCCTTCTTTGGAACAATTTATTCTTCCCGTAAATAATGTTCTTTTATGTTCTTTTTAAAATCATTTGAAAACTAAACTTTTTTTTTAAGGACATGACATAAACACTTTTTTAATCCATAGCCTTACCTTACATTCATTCAACCCATTCATTCATCCCATTCACTCAAGTATAGTATACCACCTGCGCATTGCATAGCTCCATGTCACCCTGTACATGGAAGAAGGGTCAGCCCATGGGTCCTACATTCCAACAGAGGGTCATGAAAAATCCCTTTTGCATCCGATCCAAACGTCGCAGCTTTAACCACTGCGCTATTTGCTCGGTAAAACTAAACATACTCTAACTGAAAAAGAAAAATAAGTAATACTTAAAATAATTACTTGAAAAATATGTCCCCATTTTTGAACTAAGTTGAACTTTATATGCTTATTCGGGCAACTTAGAAACTCAGACAAATGTTGTATTTGAATCAATTTCCATTTCCTAGTCCTGAAATAAGTGTAGGCCCCCCACGGCAAAAAAAAAGAAGAAAGTTATTGGTTTCATTTGAACATTTGATTAAATCTTTCGAACCATTTTTCATTTTGCTGTGCGAAAAATTCGATTTTAATCGTTGCGGGGTTTGGACATGAAATCGATAAAGTAAACGATAAAATAAAAATAAAATAGTTAAAAAGTGCAGTGTTAGCTTCTTTTTAAATATTTTATATACACTCCTGTGGCACTATTCTGGCTTTCCCGGGGATTTGGGAATTTGGAATTTTTGAGGTTTTTATACTAGTTTGGAATTATTATTCCCAAAAGTGTATTCTGGCAATTGGGAATTATTTTATTTTGGGAAAAAATAATTCCATTTTGTAGCAGTTTTGACGTTTATTTTTACTTTTGTGCCTCATATATTAATTATCAAAGTATATTTACTTTGTCATCCACAGGTTTCAAGGAATAGATGGGAGGCAAACCAACAAAGAATGGTGGGAAGAAGTGGCAAACAAATTAAATGGAATTGGGGTAAATGCTCCCCAAAAATGCTGATAAATGAAAGAGAGCGTGGACCAACATGAAGTATAGAAGTGAGGTATTGTTAAATGGTAGTTTTTAATTTTTTATCAATTAATTTAAGAAAATACTCCCGAACTTCATGGAGTGAACTCAAAGAGTTTGACAAGCGAACCGGTTTAGGTTTAGAGTCGAGCTCCAGAAGACCAGCGGAATTAAATGCCATGGACCAGAGAATATTAAACATAATTTCTCCCGAATCATGTGCCGGTAATGCAAATAAGGAAGGCGGCTTGTATATGTCAACACTTACCCAAGTAATATAAAAATTTTAATACATTTTTTCTCGAAGTATTGTTCTTTTATTGTTTATTTATATATTTCAGTTCAATAATGAATCCAATCTAGAAAACTCGAACACTACAGATGTTAATACAGTGGCAAATGTTTTGGACACCGTGAGGGCGATACGTACGAAACGCGTTAGAGGTTCATTTATTCATACTTAAATGGTAGAAGTCATACATATTAAAGCATTTTCTTTTTCTATTATGAAAGATTCAGCTTATACACGGGACAATTTAATAAAAGAGTCGAATTCAATAGGAAAAAATAAGGCTAACTACCTTAAAAGGATAGCAGAAGCACAGGAAAGACGTGCTACAGCTGCTGAAAAAAGAAATGAGATTTTAGAAAAAATGTTTTTACTAAAAACGTAAGTTTACAATTAATAATTTATTTTATTTAATTAGAACAATAATTGTGAACAATTGATGTTCTCACTGGCCGACCCGCTACCAACAATCAATCATCTGTATTAAATTTTGAAATATGTCTCCATTGGGATCATGATTATCCGCAAAGTTATTGTATTTAATAAAGTTGTGCAACGTGGCACATGTATTAACGATAAGCTCTATTTTATGTGGCGAATATTTAAGGCATTTGTCCTTTGCTAGACACCTGAATCTGGATTTAAGCACTCCGTTCAGTCTCTCTATACAATTTCTAATCGAACTATGTTTACAGTTGTACCTCTGTTCGCCTTCAGTGGTTGCAAAAATTAAACCTTATAATGTAATAATTCATTAATTATATATTTATATTGCAGACAAAATCATAATGCAAATTTAGTACAAGCACAAATGGAAAACTGTGACGACGAGTACCACGAAGAATATTTAGAAGTTTAAAATTAATTATGTTGCGAAGCGAATTAAAAGTGAAATATTTATTTTATTTACCATTATTTAATATTAACATTTAATTAACTTGTATGTATATTGAACTTTTAAATTTACAAAATTTACCTAATAAATAATATGTATTTTGCACCTCCATCGTACTTATTATGTCAAAATGCTTTAATTAAAGACTTTTTCCAGATGGTGGCGTCGTGGTTTGAACCCCCGTATTTATTTTTAATATAAAATTATGGTACATGCCGAGCTCTGTACAATATCGAGATCAGAGATCTGATGAAGATCTCCGATATTTTTTACATGAAGTAAGATCTCAGCGATCTCTGAAAGGAGAGCCACCATATACTAGGCGCAGAGGTCGTTGCAGGCGACGGTGGCTCCACGGTGTAGAGAATGACTTGGCTTCTTAAGATTGTCTAGAACAGTAGGAAGACCAAGCCCAGGATCGAAACCGTTGGAGCCAGAAGCCAGATTGTTGACTCAGTAAAGAGCCAGTAGCGGCCTTTAAATACTGCTTATTATTATTATTATATAAAATTATAAATTTAATTGTTTTGGATTACATACCAATTGGACATTCTTTGAATGATAATGGTGCCGATTCAGGTAAACATGTTCGATCCTTTCTGCTGGTCTGATCATAGATACGTGTGTACAATCTATACATCCAATTAAGCCTGGAACATTGAACTTTTCATAAAATCTATAATGAGAAAGCACAATCATCATTGTATTACGAATAATATGTTAAATTATACATAAATACTTACTGTATTTCGATATCGTTAATTTCAACTGTCGTTTGAAGAAAAATAATGTATATTGGCATTAAATATTCGTCACATATTTTACAAAACTCTAATATTGACCTACTCACAATACTTTGTGACACACAATTAAGGTAATTCATACTATCTTCAAATTATCTGTAAATTATAAAAAGAGTATTGTACCTTCTGCTAAGAAAGCAAGAGCAACTAGTATTCGAATTTCTTTTGGAATGCTTGTTGTCTCCATATAATCTTCAACTTGTTCTTTTAAATTGAACACTAATTGCTGGGGCATCCTATATATATTAATAAACTGCAACTTGCAACGTCTTCCTTTCTCATCATCGCTAATGTGCTCCATTATGCGTCCTGCCATTACGTGATTATATTTTCCACAAATAATCTCAATTAACAATTTAATTTTGTGTGTAGCACAATTTATAATAATAATTTTATAATTTATTCACTTTTATAAACAAATGTAATAAAATCTATTTTACTTGTCACCAAAATTTGTTGTTGTATTGACTACTTCGGTGGCGAACACTTAAACTAATATTTTTGAAGGGGAAATTATTCCCAATTTAGTTAGAATACGCTTTTGGGAAATATGGAATAAAAAGATGGGAATTATTGTAGTTGGGAATTATCGCAATATTTTTTCCCAATTCCCAATTCCCCGGGAAAGCCAGAATAGTGCCACTGGCCAAAATTATTGGGTCGATGGGTTTTTTTTTTTAATTAAGGTGGTACTCCAATATCAACATTTGTAAATCCACGCTCTATGGAGACTGGCCTCTATGGCTTCTGAGGAGGGCTATCTGGTGCATAGCCACGGAACACCAAACCCGTTCCAAAGAAGACCAAGTATAAGAAGATCACCAGAAAAAAGTAGCAACTCGTTAGTTCGGGGGAGATATTACTATGAGTTTGTCTTCACCAACAACTAATGTTGAAAGCGAAAAAAGCACAATTCATAACCAATTAAAAAGCCTAGAAGAGGTGGTCTCAAAGCTGAGTAATGAAATTACCCTATTAAAGAGAGATAATGAAGACCTGAAAAATATCATCGAATCAGGTAAAGAAAAGAAAAGAAGTCTGTAATGATTATTACACAGACGAAGAAGAACTCAGAAGAGAAATAGGAACCAGTTCAAAGTGGATACTAGGATCAAGAAACATAAGAAAAACCGTCACATTCAACATGGCAGTTTCCGATGAAGAGGAAGTGGCAACGGAATCTGATTGGATCGTGAAAAAAACAAGCCCAGAAAGAAACGAAAACCAGAATCATCGCCAGAATATGTTGAGCAGGGAAAGGAAACATCAACATCAAGTAAACCTACTACTCACTCAATTTGAAGTTATTGAAATTAATAAAACAACTAGTGTTCAAAATGAATACACCACAATCTTGTTGAAGATACCAAACCTTATTTTGAATGAAATTTATCAATATGAAAATAAAATAACAAATAACCGTTATATTTCCTTTGTTAACTTAACAAAATCGACTTCCATATTTAGATCAATTTTGGCTGTGTAACTCGTCCTAATTTTTGTGTTTAATACAACAATTAATTTGTAATTATTATATATTAAAACATTATAAACACTTTGTGTTAGTGAGTGAAAATCTATTGTAAAATTTACACTAAAATTGAATTTTTTAAGCGATTTTAATGAAAGATTACCATTTTTTGCATAATTTATCTCAAAATTTAGTGACATGTGATTTTAATTAAAGAAAAAAAATCGTGATTTTTATTAACGGATATCCCTGCGACTGGAACATACAAAAACTGTAAGTAAATATTCTGGGTGAAATTTTGATTTCATTATACATATTATTAATATTTAAAATTTCAGAGAAATTACTGTACAATCAAATACATGTTAAAAATCAAACGGTATAATTTTCCTCCACGATACTTTTAGAAATTTAGACTTGTTTTAAAAGTAATTTTAAAAATGTAATCTTAGTTTTTCCTTATTTCATATGTACGAATAAATTAAATATTCTTAAATTTGAACTTTTTTCATCGTGAAATTTTTTTTGTCTTATAGGAATTTTAATCAATTTGAAATGCATTTGTGTTGTTTTAAGTGCAATAAATGTATATATAGTGTTGAAGGCCTAAAATATCATTTTAAATTTTGGCACAACCTGACAAACAGTTCTGTGTATGAGTGCCGCGAGAATTTATAAACTAGATTATTTTAAAGCACCACCACTTAATTTAATAAAAATGCAGGATGGAAAATTATACTTTCGTCTAAAAACTGATTTGTAACATGTAGTATTTTACTTCATAATTAAGCTGCAACATACATATATGTACCAATTTTTAACTTGACGGCTGTTTAACTGTTCACAAATTCACACACATCATTTAAAAATAACACCAACGTATTAAATAAATTAAATAAAAGTTATGGATATCAGGCTAAATGAGCAATACGAGCTGAATGCTGTTTACGATGAAGATGCCTCAACAGATGTCATGACGTATAGTATTACCGACATATCTAATGTCACTAATAATCATAACAACAATAATTATGAATGCCAAAACGTAAACATAATATCAACAAATAATCGAATGGGTGGACTTATTAACTGAAATCGCTGCCCATGAAATGAAAATTCTATTAGACAATTGAGGATTTAGTTTCCTTTACGAAATATTTATAGGTAATACAACTTTTCAATCGATAGATTTTTTTACTTAAAACAGTTGTATTTATTTTAATTTCAGACGAACGAATTGATGAAACCGCTCTAAGGTACATGACTATGGGTCATTTACTATCTTCTTCAATATCGAAAATTGGGTTGGGCTATATAATAAAATTTGAACAAAAATTGAAATCCTGGCAATCATCTCTAAAAATAACAACTGATTGCCAAGAAATTGGAAATTTCACCATTGCCACTATTGAGGTATCTAACGAAGCGAGAGAAAAACAAACTAATGTAAAACTGAATCAAATATTATCTGAGAATTTAAGAGGACTATCAATTATAAATCATTACAAAGAGAAAAACACATTGAATGATGGTTGCAGAGCTATACTTCTGGATATAATTAACAGTTTTCTTATACAGAACAAAATTAAGATGTCTACAATGTTGGCAAAATCCGTATCTTTTCAGATAATTGATAATTTCCCTACCGAAGAATTGGTAATAACATTTAAAATTAACTTTCATATTCTTATATTTTTAATTGTGGTGTATTATTTATATGGCACATATTTTGTTAAGCAACAAGGTAAACGAGTAATATCAAAAATATATGCCAAATACTTTAATTCCCTAAGGACAATGAAAGACTGTGGGTTAATGGAAAAGAGATGCCATGCTCTTAGTAATACAAACAGTAAATTTCTCAGAAATGTATTAGGACTAGAAATTGGTAATGCAATCTAATTAATTAATAATTTATTAATTTAACAAACGCTAGGACTTATTTAACTTCTTTGATTTCCCAGAACCGGAAACTGATATTGACCACAATTGAGAGTGTCTACGAGATGATAATTGCTCTTTTGGTGAACTGGAACATCATTGGTTTACCACCAAAAAGTATAGGTGTAAGCAGCTAACAGAAATGATGAAAATGAAGCAAAGCTGTACTAACGACGTCTTGGGAAAGTGGCCCCATTATAAAAAAACCTTAGGCTACAAATTGGTAATTAAATGATTTTACTTAACGTATTCTAATAGACAATATACTCGTATACACATTGCTGACTCTCATTGTTTAGGTAAGCATTGATTTCGAGTTTTTGTATGGTGCAAATGAATTTATCACAAAATTTGAAAATACACGCAATAAACTTGTAAGCGTAATGCAAGGGAGAATTAAGGACACAGTCTACAAGGGCTTACTGGATATTGTGACAACCAACAATAGTTTTTCGGACAGTAAGATATACACATATTTTAATGTCTCATACAAAATTTATTTGTTATTATTAATTAAATGTTTTTTTATAGATGCCAAAAATGCGTGTTTATTACATCTTCTTCATGTCATTTTACCTCCGGTATCAAGAGAAATGTCTGATGCACCCAGTAGTTCTAAGCAGACTTGTCTAAAATATTTCATAAAAGACTCGCAAAATTCTATATTTCTGATAGGCGATACAGTTGCTGAAATTGAAGAAAAAATTCAGTTAAAAATTAAATTAAATATACCAATGCAGCCTTTTATTATTGTACATGGAAATATTGAGAAATCAACCGATTATATGGTTTACTTTTTTTTTTTTTTTTTTTTTTTTTTTTTTTTTTTTTTTTCATTTATTCATTTATTCATTTATCAATATTTACAATGAACAACAACAGATTATCCAGTGGATTGATTGTCCCTTGAAGGATAATCTGTGTTGTATTGTGTATATATATATAAATATATATATAAATATGTATATATATGTGTGTGTAAAATAATTATCAATTTTAAAATAAAATATTTAAATAGATATGAACATAAAATAATAATCACAGAAATACAACTTATAAATAAATTTCAATATTAGACTTATAGTAATTCTTAACATTTCTCTTAAACTTAATAAATGTTTCAGATTTTTTAACATATTCAGGTATTTGATTGTATATATATGGGCCTAGAAACGTAATCGATTTTCTTCCAAATTCTGTTTTAATGTGATGGTAATTTATTCTGTTACAATTTCTAGTTGCATAGTTATGATGAATACAATTAAATTTGATGTTAGATAAAACTGAAGATACATTTAATGTTTTATACATATAGAGGGTTAATTGGAATTTGTGTAATATGTTAATAGGGAACACTAAATTATTTTCTTTGCAATATAATTCTTTGGTAGAAAATAACACTGGTAATCTATATACAGCTTTTAAACTTTTATTTTGCATTACTTGGAGTTTTCTTAGCCTAGTTGCAGTGGCTGTTCCGTATATAAGAAGACCATAGGTAACTCGTGAATGAATAAATGAGAAATAAATCATTAGTAAAACCCGAGTAGGAACAAAAAATGATAATTTCCTGAGTAACCCAACAAGCGGAGCAACTTTATTACAAATGATATTAATATGATCCTGCCATAACATATTAACATCAAAAGTTACACCTAAATACTTAAATGAATTAACTCTTTCAATATTAATGTTATTCATTTTGAATGGAGATAACGTAATCATTGATTTATAAGGAGAGTGGAATATCATATATTTAGTTTTGGAAATATTTAGCGAAATTAGATTAGATTTAAGATACTCCAATAATATACCAAGATCATATTCCATATTGGTCAATATGGTATCCGGATTTACGGTTTCATAAAACAAAGCCGTATCATCTGCAAATATTCTAATATGACCATTTAATGGTAAGTTAGATATATCATTAAAAAAAATTAAAAATAAAAGTGGCCCCAAAACACTGCCTTGTGGAACACCACATTTTATGTCCAAAGTTTCACTTATAATTCCATTGACCATGACATACTGTTTTCTATATGATAAATAGCTTTCCATCAAATTAAAAGCAACTCCACGTATACCATAACAATATAATTTGCTAAGGAGCAACTCATGATCAATACTATCAAAAGCTTTCTGTAAATCTAAGAAAAGTGCTCCAACATACTTCTTGTTGTCAAAAGCTGTATAAATCATATTTGAAATTTCAACAAGGGCTAGCTCCGTACCTGCGCCTTTCCTAAAACCATACTGGTATGAGTAAAAAAAGTTATTACGATTAAGAAAATCTACCAAACGGGATGAGATTAACTTTTCAAAAATTTTATCGAATACAGATAAGGTAGAAATTGGTCTGTAATTGTTAATTGATGAACTGTCACCATTCTTGAAAATTGGAATAACTTTAGCAACCTTTAAGGAATCCGGATAAATACCACTTATTAAACATTCATTAAAAATATCAGATAAAATATTTGAGAAAAAATCAGCTCTACATTTCAACACAGCATTATTAATATTATCAGGACCTCCACCCTTACAGTCACCAAGTGAACTTATAACATTATAAACTTCAGCTGGTGTGACTGACGAAAAATACATGGAATCAGAGCTACTGTGAATGGTTCCAAACTTATGAATATCTCTGTCCGAATTGATTGATTGCCCTATCAGACTACCTACATTAACAAAATATTCATTGAAAATATTGACTATATCACCAATATTGCTGAAATGCCTGCCATTAAAGAAAATCGAATCAATTTGAACTGATTTGTGATTTTTATTAAGGAATAAATTAACATTTTTCCATAAATCTCTTTGATTTAAATCAACAAACTTTGATGCGTGTCGTTACAAATTTAATTGTATTTTGCTTGCACTTGATACGTGTTTCAAAATTTACATGGTTTTTAATTTACAGTATCCTCAACCATCAATTTTAATCTGGAATTTTATTCAGAAAATTTTTTTTGGTATTACCACTGATTTTGACAAAGAACACACTTCTATAAATCTTTTAATTAAAAAGCAGCAAGATCAGTAATCTATCCTGTTTTTTTGTTAGAAATAGAAGAAAATTTTTAAGTCTTGTAATAAATATTTATAAGTTAAAATATTTATTTATATTAAGTGAAGCCTTAGCTTGCTATAGTGAAATAATATTTAGAATAATGCCGCTTGTAATTTTGATTTATTTTATTTTATTTTTAGTTTTAGCCTTTCAGTTAAATAAACAATGAAACTACAAACAAACAATTTTTTAATTTTAACCCATTACCTACAGGAGCCTAAGCAATTTAACTATATAATATATGTATCTGTATATATGTATATGTATATATATATATATATATATATATATACCGGGTGTTTCTTTTAAACTGAGACGATCAAATATCTCGAAAAATAGCCACTCTACGGAAAAAATGTCCATAATCAAAATTTTATCATACCGCAGGGGAAATACATTAGTACAAAAAAATAGTCCCCCACCCCCGCTTTGTAGGTGGGGCGGGGGTAACTTTTAAACTAAGATAGGAAGTCATATTTTTTATTGCAGATACGGATTCTACGACTAAAAGTACGTATGATTTGAATGAAATATTTTATTCGGTTCATGATAGATGGCGTTGTAATCGACGAAATTCAAATTTTCAATTTTTCCTTCTTAGAACACACGCATTCGATTCTGCAATACGTTTAAAATACAAATCATCACGTTTTCATTGGAAATAGTCGAAATTCGTCATCAAAACAATTTATTCAGTTTGGTAAATCTAAAATAAGTGTTCAAAATGATGGCCTGCGACTTCAATGCACTTATTAATCCGCATTTCAAATGATTGTACACAACTGAGAAGTGTGTCTGGTTGAATTTCAGCACAAGCATTTCTGACTCGCTCAATCATGTTCTCACGTGTTGTTGGTTTTTGTGTGTAAACTTTGTTTTTGAGGTAGCCCCACAAAAACAAATCTGGCGCAGTAAGATCTGGTGATCTGGCGGGCCAATTGATGAACCATTGAAATTACGATCAAGTATTTCACATGTTCCGTCTCACTTCTAAGCTCAAATTTTCAAGTAATGTTGGCAGTTCATTTTCCAAAATGTTTCGGTACATTTGACCATTCAAGTTGCCTTCAATAATGTGGGGATGAGTTTGTTTCCAATTATTCCACACCACACGTTGACAGTCCAAGGACGCTGATGTTCAACTTGACGAAGCCAGTGCGGATTTGTAACACTCCAATAATGCATGTTGTGTCGATTAACCGTTCCATGGTTTGTAAAAGACGATTCGTCGGAGAACATTATACGCAACGAAAAAAATTGGGGTTTTGTTGTATTTGTTCACGTGCCCTTTGACAAAAAGTTTGGAATTTTGGAAATCAACACCATGAAGATCTTGGTGTAAAGACACATGATATGGATGATACTTGTGCCGTTTTAAAATTCTCCAAACACTGGTGAGGGGCAATCCGGAATCGCGAACTATTTCTCGTGTACTAATATGATGATTATGAGCAACTGCTGCCAATACAGCAATTTCAGTGACTTTTTGCTCTACGGGTCCTCTTTTTCGGTTGAACATTTCCATCAGTAATAAATTGTTTGATAGTACGGCCAAATGAAGCACGTGAACGAATCCTATCCGGAAAACGTTGAGCGTAAATAGCAACAGCATTTTCAAGATTTCTGCCAGCTTCTGCATAAACCAGAACCATTTCAATTTTCTCTGGCACAGTTAAACGCTCCATTCTAAAGTATTTTGTCGTTTATTTTGCAATTACGAAAAACATGAAGATAAGAAATAACACAAACGTTAAATGTGATTTACTAAACTGAATAAATTGTTTTGATGACGAATTTCGACTATTTCCAATGAAAACGTGATGATTTTTATTTTAAACGTATTACAGAATCGAATGCGTGTGTTCTAAGAAGGAAAAATTGAAAAAATTGAATTTCGTCGATTACAACGCCATCTATCATGAACCGAACAAAATATTTCATTCAAATCATACGTACTTTTAGTCGTAGAATCCGTATCTGCAATAAAAAATATGGCTTCCTATCTTAGTTTAAAAGTTACCCCCGCCCCACCTACAAAGCGGGGGTGGGGGACTTTTTTTTTTGCACTAATGTATTTCGCCTGCGGTATGATTAAATTTTGATTATGGACATTTTTTCCGTAGAGTGGCTATTTTTCGAGATATTTGATCGTCTCAGTTTAAAAGAAACACCCGGTATGTATATATATTATATATATATATATATATATATATATATATATATATATATATATATATATATATATATATATATATATATATATAAATATATATATATATATATATATATATATATATATATATATATATATATATATATATATATATATACATATATATATATATATATACAACTTTCATCATCAATAAACATATATTACTAGTTATTATGACAACGCTTGTTTCATATTGAATGATTTTTCATTTTCATATTGAAAAATCAGTATTCACAGTGATAAATTTACGATAGCTATTGTAATCAAATAGAAAATGCAGGTTTTCAAATGGAAATATTCACTGTGTTCATTAAATATAATATGTATTCTTAATGATGGAGTAACACTGTCAAATGGATAGAAGTATTAGATTGATAGCAGTAAGTATTCTATTAAAAACTGTGTGTTTTCGGCTGTATATGAATTACATATTTAGTAATTAAATAGTAAATTTATCAGTATGACTACATTTTTTTTCAATGTACCTGATATGTAATTGGACAAAGCAATGGTGAATTAAATTAAATGAAGCAAAATCAATCCAAGTGAACTTTACAAATCAAAAAGTTAACCATATACCAATAATGATAAACTCAATAGTAGTACCTCATGCAAACACTGCCAAATATCTTGGTATGACTTTAGATGCTAAGCTTAGATGGAAGGAACACATAAAAAAGAAGAGAGTTGGTTGGCTCCTAGGGAGACAATCTAGTTCGTTGGCTCCTAGGGAGACAATCTGAACTAGCGATCCATAACAAACTGCTGTTATACAAACAAATTCTGAAGCGTGTATGGACATATGGTAGCCAACTCTGGGGATGTGCCAAGAAGACAAATATCAAAATCATACAAACAGTTCAAAATAAAATCCTACGATGTATTGTTAATGCACCGTGGTACATTCGAAACGACAAACTCCATCGAGATCTCAAGATTGAGCTTGTCGCGGATGAAAATAAAGATTAAGCAACAAAACACCTACAACGTCTGCACCAGCATCAAAATCTGAACATACGCTGTATGCTGACTATATCTCCAACAAGAAGACTGCAAAGAACCAAACCACTGGACTTATCGCGACCAGGAGGTCAGTAGACTTACTGTGGCGAAAAATCTGAGGGAGGAGTTACACTAACTGGGGATAATCACTTGATTACGCCGACTATTCAAAATACTGTATTATGCAATATAAATTACTAAATGGGTATACAAAACTCAGTCGTAATATAAATAAACAAAAAAAAAAAACCTTTAAAACGGTGAGATTGAAATCTGAATCTTCGAAATCCTCTTATAAACCAAAATACTTAATTTTGTTTTGTTTTGTTTAATTACAAAAATAACCGCCTTTTCCAGTTTCAAGAAAAAGTTCTTTTTTCTCATTTACCACTATGGACGCACCCTATATATATATATATATATATATATATATATATATATATATATATATATATATATATATATATATATATATATATATATAGAGGTATATATATATATATATATATATATATATATATATATATATATATATATATATATATATATATATATATATATATATATATATATATATATATATATATATATATATATATATATATATATATATATATATATATATATATATATATATATATATATATATACCTCTATAACACAACCTCTTATCACATCAGTATCCATATACATTTATATAATTGTCAAAAATAATTTAATCTTCTCATTTCTATAAATGTACGTATATGTTAACGATTTATAAATTTATAATTTAAAATTAATTCAACAACTATAAACATCAAACTATCATCATCATGATACGTATATACAGATATGTGTGTATACCTATACCAAATCGAAATAATTTTTCCACAATAAAATCATGCAATTTTCCAAATTCATTTTACATTTTTCTCGATCTTAACAACAAGGAAAAATGGAAAACTCACCAAAATTGGTAAAAAGAAAAATCCGAAATTGGTTTTGATTGTACATATATAAATGTTGTTGTTGTATATATAATGTATATTGAGTTAAGATGATTCAGATTTTTATTTTTATTTTGCTTCTTATTTATTTCGGTTGTTAATCCAGAAAAAAAAACAACACAAGATGGAAAAAATCTCAATCGATGTGATTACAATGTTCGGGTTATAAAAGTTGTGGAGTACAAGAATAAATCGATATCGAAGTTGTTTAATCAGCTGAAATAATGATTATCAATTTTTTATTTTCTATCGAACCGAAACGTTTACAGAATCGATAGGTATTTTGTGTATACGAGTACATGTACTATGGATAAAACAGGTGCTTTGGAAATTATTCGAAATGGTAAAATAAATATTCACTTGAATGTGAAGGAGTAATTGAGAAATATCTTTGTTGGGTTTTTAATCATTTTTATTTGATTTTGGATTGGAAGAATATGTTTGGTAATTAAAAAATATCCTAACTAAAAAGTAATGTACATTATATAGAATCGATCAGCGGTTATGTTTTTAATAAAACCCTATTATGCGAAGTAATACGCATAAACCAGATGAATTAGAAGAAAAGCCGATAAAAATAATGACTATAACTACGGAAGTTCACGCACTTCCATTATTTGAGCGATGCTCCAACTACAACAAATTGAAACGTATAGTCGTATACTGGAAAAGATTCATCAACAACTGCTCGCCTAGAAGCAATAATAGAAATGAATTAACTGGTTCAGAACTCCAAAGCGCAGAATTAACAATTCCAAGATTTCCACAAGGAAAAAACCATCTTAATCAAGCTGAAAGAATCAGCAGGACGAGCAAAATTCTATCACTAAATCCAACAGTAGACGAAAACGGCTTGCTACGTGTGAATGGAAGACTACAAAATTCAAGACTCCCAAGTTCAAATAAAAACAGTAATCCTGAGCATGCACAACATTGTTACAAAAAGAATAATAGAAGAAGCTCATATTGATACATTACACGGAGGTACACAAATGACATTACCAACATTAAGAAACAACTTCTGGATCATTGATGGTAAATGAGCTGTAAGCCAGATAATTCAAAAATGTATTATTTGCTTTCGCCATAAACAACAGTCATCTAAACAACCAATGGGAAACCTACCATCATGAAGAGTGAGGCCGAGAAGACCGTTTGCCAAAACGGGAATCGCCCATCCAATTGAGATATGCCAAAGGCAGGGATCATAAGACATACACCACCGCGCAATGACACCATTACAAAGCTACATTGCTACCATGATAGCTGACAATGGAACCAATTGGCATTTCATACTACCCCTTACACCTCATTTCGGTGGAATATGGGAGGCAGAGATTAAATCAATGAAATTTCATCTCAAACGGATCATAGGCCAAACAACACTCACTTTCGAGGAGCTATGTACCATGACTATTCAAATAGAAGCATATCTCAATTCTCGCCCACAGTGAACTAAATGGAAGAGCAGCCTGCCAAACCTAATGATCAATGAACTGGTATTATTGAAGGATGAACAAAAACCTGCCACGCGGTGGAAGCTAGGGAGAATCGCGGGAACACATGCCGGAAAAGATGACTTAGTGCGGGTAGCGACAGTCAAATGCGAAAGTGAAATTGTGTAAATTACCAATTGAAGAAGACTTACAGGAAAATATGCTCATAAAAACAAACCAAATCACCGGAAAAGGACAATCAAGTTCTAAGGTGGCAGCCTCATAGACAAGTAAAGGACAGAGAGATCGTCAATCATCTAGTATTAGCCACATTGTCCATTTGTTGGATTTCGCGAAATATGCAGGCCAACGTACACATAACCCCTTTCAATCACTCCACAGGGATTTACTTCGAAGAAATAGGTAAACTCGAAGTAGTAGCTATGAAATGGACATTGGTAGTTTAAGCATTTAAGCAAACACAATATGAATTAAAGGCGGCATGCTTGAATATAGCTGGGTTAAATTGCGACCTATGAATTATTATTAGCAAGCAACAAGGAGGTACAACGACCGACAAGAGGCATAGGCAACACTATGGGCCTAGTTCTAGGCGACATGTTTGGGATCTTGCCAAATTATGAAGCACAATTTGAAGCCATAAATAACGATGAGCACCAATGAGAATCATTGATAAAGAGTCATACCACCATAATAGACAACACAATTAAGCTAGTAAAGCATAATTCAAATTTCCCCTTGGAATCATTAAACAACCTGCTAGAGCAGCAGAGAAGGCTGAATGCTGAAATTTAATTATTAAATGAATACTCCATCAGAGAAGAACAAATTCGCTCGATACTAACCTCAACAATTGAATTGATGTTAATTCTAAAAAAATCTGGAAAACACCCAGATAGCCTTACTTATAATGTGGTCCAGCACGCACACAAGAATATATTGCATCCCTCATTACTTGCTCCCTTTGCTCAATTAGAACAAGAGCTCGAATTAATCAAACGACACATACCAACAACCATAACCATACCTGGGCATGGCATCTCTGATCTCCTTCAGATCAACATCATAATAAAAATCACCATTTCTCTATCGTTTGCGCAGGACTATACCCTATTTGCAGTATTTTCAGTACCTAATATTGAGCACAACAACACGCAGTCGTACATTACCACCAATTCGGAATACTTAGGAGTAGATAATCATCGGGAACACTTTACATTATTAACAACAGATGAAGCTCAATTTATAACGCAATGACTGACCATACTAAGATCTGTCAGGTCGTCCAAAATGGAAGTTCCCATAAATTTGATTCTGCTGCACGCTAGACTGGGACAGGTGCAGAGCAGATCTTCAGACAATTTCTTTCTCATCCTCATTACCGTAACTACGGCAGAAATCATGGGCGGGGATACCCAGTCTGCTCGTATGTACCTCAATGAGGTAATGTCCGGTTATAGCTCCCAGGACCATACCAATTTGGTGCCATCGAAGCGATATCAATTTGGCGGATCTGGATCGGTCAAGTCTATGCTAGATTTGCCTATTACCCACGAACTAGCGTTAGACCATCATAGACAGATGGTTCGTTTCTTTTATGGCTTCTTCCTGAAGCGTCAGTTAACAGGCAGCAGCAGAATCTTCACATCCAGCCTGCTTTGTGATATAAGGCGTGGTGTATTCTTGCGGGCCAGCTCATCGGCCTTTACATTCCTTACGATATTGAAGTGTCCTTGCACCCACATCAAGCGGATGTTGAACTGATCAACCATATCATTTAAAGATGCCAGACACCTTCGATGCCAGGAAGTGTGATTGTGAGCATTTTACTAGCAGCCTGGCTATTCGTAAAATTATCCCGATGAGTTCAGCTTGAAAAACACTGCAAAAGTCGGGAAGACGAAAAGAGAGGTTTACCCCTGGTGCCCACAAATACCCCACAACCAACCCCTTTATCTCATTTTGAGCAATCCTTGAAGAAGCTTAGTGCCTTATTGTCGATAACCATCTCATTCACTCTCTGGTGGGAAGCTTGGTTTGGAATCTCACCTCAACAGATGGCGAAGGGATAGATGAGTGCCCTATGTTGTTACAGGTCCACATAGATATCGATTTGAGCCGAATGGCTGAGCAAGATGAAAGCTGGCTACAAAATCCAAGGGAGTGAGATGAACGAGAACCTCCAGAGCTTGAGTAGGTTTGCTCCTTAGATCCCCACTTATACACAAGCAGGCGGTTTTTTGGACTTTCATCAATAGTTTCAGGTTAACCATAAATATTAACGCTTACTACTAACGACAACCACTGAAGCGTAGAGCCAGTTACTATGTGAGGCTCCATCTTTTTCCAATGGAATTTTTGCAGGAATACAGCGCTACAGTAGCTTACTTTACTCTTTCTAAGTAGTTTGGTTTCCATAGCTTAGCTTGCTGTCCAAAAGTAGCCCGAAGTATATTTCGCTCTATTCGTCAAGATCAAGCGAGTGCCATTTAATATTGGCGGGTCACACTGAGGAAGTTTGTGTTTTCTGGTAAAGAGTACTACCTCCGTTTTCTGTGAGATAGCTGAATGGCGTTGCTAAGAGCTGATTCCACCGATCGTCCCTTGCAGTACACGTGTTGAGATCCCGACAGCTCGCCCGGCTTCATTGAGCCTCTGATGTAACTCATGTAAGCCTATATTTGTCTTTCTAGTGATTTTAATAGAAAAGTTGATAAGCTTATAGGCCTAAAGTTTTTGGGATAGCAATGAGAGCTTTTTTCCGCCTTAGGAATGAATATAGCTTTTATGTTGTATGTATAGGGTATAGGGTAACGGTCCACAACGGTGATGGTGTTTAATCTCATATAATCACCACAAGGTCTCCAATCAAGTGGTTCGTTTTTCCTTTTAACCATATATATGCAAAGGACTATAGCCACTGGAGAACACGATGGTTGGCATATTCCCAATTCCACCATGAATTACAGCTCCTTTGAGACAACACTGAATCGATTAGTATCATACAAATTCAAATTGTGCCTTTAGATTACTGTGAACTAGCTAACTCAGTAAAGGATTTCTGTGCAAGTTTAGTATACAAATTTTTTTACTAAAATAAAAATTGTAGTGACGACTGTTTGACTTCATTTAGGCATTCAACACTATTTTTTAAATTAACCGTTGAAAGAACCAAACATATGACTATAATGTAGTTTAGTAGATTTCTACGAAACTTGTATAGAATCATTGAGAAGAATGTGACAAAACCGACTCTTGAACCCACCACTGCAAATCGCTTACTCAATCATAATTCTTTAATAAATGTCTACTATTAAAACCGATTTGAACGACGTAGATTACACCATGTAATCTACGCGATTGTCGATACGTAAAGTATAACGTAGACTACTTCGGAGTATTTTTTGTCAACGTCGACAATTAAAATAATGTCAACAACCTACGATATTTTAGCGATAATGTCGGCAACCTACGATATTTTCTCGAAAGTATTTTGTAAAAGCGTTCATCTAGAGGTGATTTTATCATTTGTTTCTTTTTGACAAATGACGCATGAATAGATTGAAACAGTCATCGTGTTTTTATCTATTCAGTATTGTTTGCCATTTCATCATGGAAAGACTGAGCCCGGCATAACGTCTACAAATTGTTCAGCTTTATTACGAAAATCAGCGTTCTGTGAGGAATCTGTCCTTGTGCGCTTAGACCAAGTTACGGTCGACATAATCGGCCTGTCGATACCACTATTTGGAATACCATCGAAAAGTTTGAATCCCAGTTTACAGTATTGGATGATACGCGACTAAAAAGACGGTTTGGTGTGGTTTATGCGCCTGTGAAATCATTCGTCCATATTTCTTCAAAAAAGAAGATGGCCAGGACGTACCTGCGAATAGTGTTCGTTATTGCGAGATGATAACGGAATATCTGCTGCCAGCAGCTGCCTGAAATTGAAGCCCGACCTCGACGACATTTGGTTCCAAGAAGACGGCGCTATTTGCCATATAGCTCGCAAAGCAATGTACAGGGAGTCCGCCGGGAAGGTATCCTACTTTGTTTGTTTATAATTTTTGATTAAATGAAAGAGAATGGATCTTATATTGATAAATGTTTTATTTATTGTCGGCAATTATGTATGGAATACAATATCAGATAAATGTCCGCCTCTGTTAGCCTCACAAATGCGAGCCCTTTTGAGCACATTTTTCATTACATTCCCACACATTTCACGCGGTATTTCATTAATTTCATCACGAATATTTTGTTTGAGTTGCTCAAGCGTTTCTGATTGGTTTGCATAAGCCTTGCTTTTCAGATATCCCCACAAAAAGAAGTCCGGAGCAGTCAAATCAGGCGACCGTGGAGGACAATCAACATCACCATTTTTTGAAATAACTTGTTGTGGAAAGAGGTCTCGCAGTAATTCCATTGTAATCCTGGCTGTATGCAATGTGGCATAGTCTTGTTGATACCACATGTTAATCAAGCCCAAAGCATGCAGTTGTGGCGTTAAAAAAATGTCAATCATATCACGATATCGCTCCCCATTCACAGTTACCGTTACGCCGTTTTCATTTTGAAAGAAGTAAGGTCCAATGATTCCTCCTGACCAAATTGCACACCAGACTGTCACTTTTTATGGATGTAAAGGTGACTGATGAATAATTTGAAGGTTTTCCATTGCCCAGAACCGACTATTCTGTTTATTCACATATCCATTCAAATGAAAATGTGCCTCGTCACTCATTATGATTTTTTCATGAAAATCGGGGTTGTCATGGGCGAGCTGTAACATCCTATTGGCATATGTACAGCGGCGTAAATGGTCTTGTGGAAGAAGCTCTTGTGTCAACTGAATCTTAAATGGAAACAAATGCAAATCCTTGTGCAAAATTGTGGCCAAACTTGTTCTTTGAAGACCAAGCTCCTGAGCACGGTGTCGAATTGAGGTTGATGGATTGTTTTGAACACTTTCTTGAGCAGCAGTAATGTTTTCAGCCGATCTTGCAGTACGTTGTGGCCCATGCTTGGGCCTTTCACCTACAGACCCTCTTTCTTCGAAATTTTTCACTACACGATAAATAGTGCGTTTTGTTGGCACGTTGTTTCTCCCAAAAATTTCACGTAACTTTCTCATCGTCACAGTAATCGATGATTGATTTTGATAAAATGTTTTAACGATTAAAACACGTTGGTTTATCGAATATTTTTCCATAATACATTTGCCACGTGTCTCGTTCACGACTGCCAAATATGAACCGTCAAGACTAACGTTTACCAAAATGGCGGCAAAATAAAGTAGTATATCTTACCGGCGGACACCCTGTACTTATAGAAAAATCATGTTGGCGAGCAATTATTTTCACGGTTCGGATCGTTGAATTGGCTATTTAGATCGTGTGATACCTCTAGACTCTTTTCTTTGGGGCTACGCAAAATCCAAAGCTTATGTGAATAAACCAGCTTGATTGAGGAATTAGAAGGCAACATTAATCGTGTCATTCGCCAAATACCATTCGATATTCCCGAACGCGTCATCAAAAATTGGACTTTGAGAAAGGACCATCGCAGTTGCGGCCATCATTGGAAAGAAGTAATCTTTAAAAAATAAATGGCAAGAAATGTTCTTTTAAACGATAATAAAGTTTCCATACGATTAACTTGAATTTTTTGAGTTTTTTTAATTTTTGCAGCAATCACCTCTATAGATTTCATTATTACGGATAAAATCACGCACATGTTGTTTGGTGCTCCTTGTTTCTGACATAACTGCCGGAGTGACTTTTGCACTTCAGCACTCTTTTCACTACAGTCCAAAATTTTTCGATACATCGAAAACCTGTGAACTCTTTACGATAACATTGATAATTCTCGTGCAAATTTCTTGCTTCTGTTAGAATTAGAGCCGTGTGAACGAGCTATATGGCCAAAATTTTACTGCTGAATCGTGTTGAAGGATTAGCGGCAAAATAGGTCGTTATGAAAAATGTGACAAAAACCTTGCTTCACAACTGCAAATTGCAGGCTAAATCATACATTTTTTTGCAAATGAATTTAACTGGAAGTGTTTCAAAGCCAATTTCATGTACGTTTCGTCATCCATCAAAACACATCCAATAAATTTTGTGAAATTTTTGTCGTCAGTCTGGCACATATTTTATCGAACAAGTGTTGGTTATCTCAACTATTTGGCTTTTACAATAACTCGGTAGCACTCCTAGCCTTCCTGAACTCGAATTCGTTTTACCATGGAGTGGGGTGTTATATTAATCTTAATGAAGGGTTATAACCTTTTTGTAAAGATTTCTATCAGTTGTCAATACTTTTTTAATTTAATTTCTTTGGCAAGTATAAGAGTATCTCTTGTGTATGACCGTAATGAAAATGTAAGAGCCATCTCTTATGTATGACCGTAATGAATTGGCCATTCCTGTCGCTGAAATTTTCTCTATTGAATTGGCAAACATAAAAGATTTGCATAGCACCAAAGTAATAAACGCCGGTGGTCCAGTAAGCAGAGTCATTACATTTGGAATTGTGAACTCGAGTTCAAACCTCGGTTTGGCATTAAATAACATTTAATTTAATTTATTTAGTTTCTCCCTTCAATTGGCAAATATAAAGGATGAGTATAGCGGCGAATCTATATATATGAAAATGGTGAGGTGGTAAAGTAAGCAGTGTCATAGGATTTAGAATCGTGGATCTTGTGCAGTGTTCGAACCTCGATTAAGGGTAAAAAGGTAAAAAATATTAGCGGGTATCCACACATTTCTCATTAAATTTTAAAAAAATCGCTTTTCGATTTGAAAATCACGAATTTACTGCAATTAAAATAAAAATATATATTGAGGCTTGAACTAGTCATGATAGCAATCCAATCACAAAGCTTCTTTTACCACCGAGCCACCGCCAACATATAAATAGTAATATTCCTACTGTTTATACCTGCCATTTGAATAAAAAAATTGAAATTTTAGCAACGGCAATGGACTCTGCTTATTTGACCATCGCCGTACAATTTCATTACCGCCCTATATACCCATACCCATCTTTTATACTTGCCCATACCCATCTTTTATACAAGTTTTAGTTTAAGTCAGTACATGAATAACGTCCAAATAAAAGTTTCCCTATACAAACTGAAAGTATAACAAATAGGTATAGCTGAGTTTAGGTCTCGATTAGGGCTAAAAAACAATTAATTCAATTCAGATTCTGTTAAATTTTCATTTTTCTCTCATTCAAATGGTGGGTATACAAGATGGATTTATCAATAATGAAATTGTACGGCAGTGGTCAAGTAAGCAAAGTAATGGGCGGTATTTTAATTTAATTTCATCTTACAAATTAGTTCAACTCAGCTTCAATTAAAATTTTCAAATTTTTCCAATTAATAAAGAGTATAAAAGAGGAATGTAGCAGCAATGAAAGTACGGCGTTGGTCAAATAAGCAGAGTCCATACTTTGGTTATAAAAATATCGATCAGGTCAGGTGTTTTTCCTGGGTCAGTTGGCCAATATGTTGGTTTTCCAGTTGAAATGGATTCACATCCATTTTCTTTAATGGCAATCAGTAATTCGTTTCCTTTAGTTGTAGTTAATCTAGAACCCCAGTGAGTATTCTTCGAATTGAAGTCACCACCTATTATAAACCTTTTTCCCAGACGCTTGAAGAACTTTTAGTATTGTTTGTTTTTAATAGAATGTCTTGGTCGACAGTACAATCCTGCCACAATAATAGGAAAGTTGTTGGTTTTTATATACATGAATAAGTGTTGGTAATCTGAACGATTTGGCTTTTTAATAACGCGGTAGCACTTTATAGCCTTCCTGAACTCGAATTCGTTTTACCATGGAGTGGGGTGTGTTAAATTTTATGACACGGTCATAGTTAAAGTTCCCCGGATTATAACCTTTTTGTCTGATTTTCTGTGAGCCGTTTTTTCCGATTTTTCTGCGAGCTGTTCTATACCGTTCCACCGTTATAGAGAGGGCCCCACTATATATAACGCTATATATCGTTGTTTAGGGTCAATTTAATAATTTTGTAATGGATAAACATGACGCTCAAGTAGATTCATGGTATTTGAGCACGGTTAGTTTTAAATTCGGCTTCTTCTTTCTGCATTGACGGATATTCTATAAAACTATCACCAATAACGCATTGCTCCTAAAGAAATTTGGGCACCCTTTAGTTTAGAACTAATTGACAAAATCACTCTAGAAATTGTCTTCATTATCGACGTTGTCTACGTTGTTGACGTTATCTACGGGTTGTCGACACGTCAATATAGAAAATAATAGATGATGCGTAAACGCCCATCTCTGCTCAGTGTACTAACATCTTACTTGGCTGTTCGATCCATGAAAGTTATTAGTTTCGGGTATGCTTATAGCGGTGTTTAAATTCTTGAAGAATAAACAGCCTGAATACATTTTTTAATAAATTAAAAAAATTTAAATCTAGTCGGTTTCAGACAATAAGGATAGCAATAATAGCTCAAACTATAACAGTCCAAACTTACTGAATTCTTCCATTTTTGTTGAATTGAATTCTGTGGAATTCTTTGACGGTTAACAGTAAAAATTGCCGCACAGCAGAATAATTTCGGAAAAAATACTTTGAGTGATGCCAAATACAGGTGGTCTGATGCGAAGCTGTCCTGGGGGGAATCAAGTTGGTACTTGTTGCCAGCTCCGTATCTTGCAGCTTCCACAAGTGTGCGTGTTACCTCCCCGTGGTGACCACCGGGCAACTGGTACACCATGTTTTATGTGGTGTACTAGGCGAAAACACGGCGTTAAACAACTGGGCCGGGTTAGGGTGTTAACCGTACCGTTCTGATAACCGACCAGGCTGAGGGGCATATCCAAAAATGAGGATGGCCCCTCGAAACCAAAGGGCAAAGGAGGCACTATCCCTGGACTCGGAGATGTCGAGATCAATGGGGCTACACTGTGCGCTCCAAATTGACGAATAGTTGTCAGAGGAGGAGTCTGACTCAACAGTGGTGGAGGTAAGTACTATCTAATGCTTAAGATCCTTCAAATCACCCTCCGGCCCTTCTGCTCAAAATGGAATCTGAGTGCATTGATATGGTTCTGGTCCAGGAGCCTTGGGTCAGTGGAGACCGGGTGCTGGGCCTCAGAACTTCCAAATATAAAATACTAAATGCGAAAAATGAAGGTAAGATACGTTCCTGCATTCTCGCTAGAAATAATCTGAACATTTTGATACTACTAAATTACAGCAACGCTGATGTAGTGGTACCTAGCATCGAGAAAAGGTGCGCAAAATCTCTGGCTTATATCGGCCTACCTACCATATGAGGAGGAAAATATACCACCAGGTAAGTTGGGTAGTGCAATAACCTTTATTACTAAAAATAGACAAGAAGTGCTAGACATCATACTTGTCTCAGATTTTATTAAGGAGAAGGTATTGAACTGGAAAGTGTCCGAAGACCATTCCTTTTCTGATCATTGTTATTTCCAGTACGAAGTGGATACAAAACCCACTAAAAAACCATCCTTCAGAAATAGGAAGAAAACAGATTGGGACTGCTTTAGATTTTAGAACCATGGGTAATTCACTACCGGTATCGGTTCCAAACCCACCTGCATCTACACACGAACTTGATGTTCTATGGAACCCAGGTATCTGATGCTTTTAACAAAGCCATGTCAGGTGGATGTCCAATCAGTAGGCCTTTGGGTAAGTCTCGGCCAACCTGGTGGAGTCTCTATCATCTTACTCCCTTAGATATTGCGGCCATCTATTGAGATGAAATTCCAAACTGAGTTTCAGGGTTATTCTGTGAGGCACTAGGGGTTAACCTCTCTTTTCGTCTTCCCGACTTTTGCAGCGTTTTTCAAGCTGAACTGATCGCGATAATGTAAGTCATGGACTGGTTGAAGTATAATGTAATATCTGCGAGGCATATTCGCATTTTTACGGATAGCCTGGCTGCTACTAAAACGCTACAATCATACTCCCTGACGTATGAAGGAATCCCAGAACTGTCTGGCATCTTCAAATGAGATGGCTGATCAGTTCAACATCCGTTTGACGTGGTTGCCAGGGCATTTCAATATCGTAGGGAATGTAATGGCAGATGAGTTGGCCCGCAAGGATACAGCACGCCTAATAACCCAATGCAGGCGGGATATAAAAATGCCGCTTGCTTCATGTAGACTGCTGCTTCAGGAAAAAGCCATAAAAGAAACGAACGTCAGATGGTCTAACGCCAGTTCGTGTGTAATAACTAGGCGGATCTGGCCTGAACTTGACCGGTCCAGATCAGGCCAACTGATATCGCTTCGACGGCACCATATTGGTATGGTCGTGGGAGCTATAACGGTACATTGTCTCATTGGGATACATTCGAGAAGACTGGGTGTCTCGTTCAACAATTACAATTAAAATTTCCATCTGGAAAAAGCTATGTCTTAAGTTAAAATAAATAATTTAAATAAAAGTTGCAAAACGTCTAAAAAATTTTCTTTATTATTTATTACAAAAATGCAAACTACCAAAAAAAAAATTGTTAAAACTTTTTAAAATTAACCATCTCCACATACTTATACACAAACATACTTTACAGATCTCTGTATTTTGCATATACTCGTACATACTCGTACCTACATACCTCTAAATTTTCCAGTATTCCATTTTTAAATAAACTTTTCATTCAAAAACTGCTTTAGATTTGTACCTGTATATAGTTTTGGTTTTGAAGGTATATCTTTTTCATTTTCCAGCGCTGTATATTGTATTGTTGGGAGAGAAAAATTTAAATGATTTTTTGGATATACCTACATACATACATACATACGTATACGTATACAATACACAAAAATATTTAAATTTATTTAAACTTTCATTTAGTTTGGGGTAGTTAGTGTTTTTAGTATTGTTGTTTTATTTACTGGTTGGTTTCCAGCTCATTCCTCTTGTGTGTGTGTCCTGTATATATGTATGTATGTATGTATGTATATAGAATTTGGTTGGATATTTTTTTTTTTTTTTGTGTGGGGGGAGGGTAAAAATATTTGATACTAATGCACACAAATTGCCTCAGGTGATGGAAAACAAAAAAAAAAGGTAAATGAGAATTTTCTTTTTCGTTTTCATTTTCCAATTTTTTTTTTTTTTTTTTTTGTTATTTCATTTTATCTCGATGACTCGTTTTTAATTTTTTTAAATATATTTTGTTATTGTAAAATTTTGGTTTTAGTTAATTTTTTGTATATAGCTTCAGGTTGAATTAGTAAAATTTTTTTTTTTTTTTTATTTTGGTTCGTTTATACTTCTCTGGTTGGTGTACAAATCTGATATTTTGTTTAAATAAATTTTGAAGTAAATTTTTCTTAAATTCTTGAGAATTTTTTGGGAGATTTCATGTGTGCATGTATATCTGTATATATGTACGTATGTATACATAGAGATCTCTTGGTGAAATAATAATAAAAATATGGTAATTTATTTTGTGGTACCATAAAAAAAATCGTAATGACTTTAAAAATTTAATTATACCTACTCGTATAATATTTTTAATTGTTTAAATAGAAAGAGGAAATGTGGATTATGGTCCTTAGTTAAGACAATTCATTTTGCAATTTTTAAAAGCCGCAAAATATTTATAAGGGATAATTGAAATAAATTTGAATACAAATAGTCTGCGAAATGTGTTGGCACTTCATTCAATATATACATACATATGAATTCTCCCTGCCGAACACCCGAGCTAAACACCCGCTTTAAAACAGCGCATTGAGATTGTTTCACTGTCATTCTACACAATCGTACCAATTTTGTTGTGTAGAATAACAGTGAAACAATCTCAAGGTATTCCCGCATTTATTATTTATTTATTAACATTTTTATATATTTTATTTATTTTATTTTATGTTATTTTAATTATTTTATTCATTTATATATAATAATAATATTAACAATATAACAATCTTAACAATATTCGTGTTTTTTTTTTTGGACTTAATTTAATTTCAACATTCGTTAAATTTAATTAATTATTATTATTATATTTTCTTAAATCGTAATCTATAAATTATAATTATTCTTTCAAATAATAGTATCTACGCGCTTTTAAATTGTTTTAATCTGTTATTGTGTACAGTTTTAAGTGACTTCCCAATCTTGATAAGGCAATTCTGTAGCTAGGAATGCTAGGTGTAATCCCAAAAACTAATTCATG
This sequence comes from Tipula unca, assembly GCA_951394425.1. NCBI lineage: Eukaryota > Metazoa > Arthropoda > Insecta > Diptera > Tipulidae > Tipula > Tipula unca. Next base: position 103,100,464 of record OX596382.1, on the reverse strand, counting down.
AGGCATAAAATTAGTAGAGCTATGCGGTGTACTATTATAGCAAAAGGTTCAAAGGATCTGCTTGTGTAAAGTTACGTACTCGTCTAGCGTTTTGTGGAACCGCTCTAGAGCACCATTGCTTTGAGGATGATATGCCGTGGTTGAGACCTTTTTAATTTTAAATAGTTTACAAACGTGAGTAAAGACTTCACTCATGAAATTTGTACCTTGATCGGTTAGAATTTCATCTGGTATTCCAAAGATGCAAATGAAGTTCTCAACAAAACTTTGTGCCACCGAATATTTTGTTAAATCATCTGGCATTGTGAGAATGAATTTATTGTTACTATGTGAAGTTAGCATGGGACCCACTATATCCAAGAATATCTTTTAGTATGTTTATTTAATTGACAAAGTTTACATTTAGTTATGTAATGTTTTATTTTGCTAAATATATTTGGGAAACGGTAATATGTTTGCATTCCTGTATAGGTTCGATATAGGCCTTGGTGACCTCCTAGAGGTGAAACATGAAATTCATGAATCAATTGGACAATTTCTTCATCATCATTAAGAAACTTAATTTTTAAGTTTTCCTTGTTTTGATTAATATTTTGTGTGAAAGTACTCTCTATTGTTGAGAAATCAGGAAGATCGAAAGTATTCAAAGGAATCGAAGGTGAGGATTTAGTTTCATCAAGTTCATTTAATCGATTTAATGTATAGGAGGTTCAATAAGCTTATTTAACATATTGTTTATGCTAGTTGAAGTTGGTGGTTCACTAGCCTTAGAACGAGTAAGGACGTCACAATCAATTTCTTCGTAATTATTTATATTTTCGTTTGTACCGATTCGGCTAAGTGCATCTGCATTTTTATTTTGCGACCCAGGTTTATGAACTATGGAATAGTCATATTTATAGGGTAATTCCTATTTATTTTATTTTTGTCCAATATGGACTTCTCAAAACTCAATAAATTGAACAAGCAATATTTATTAATTTAATTGTCACAGTAAACTTTTTTATTTTAATTTTTATATATACAATTATTTTGTTGAATATTAATATATTTATTTATTATTTCAATTATTTATTTATTTATTTATTGTTGAGCCACCTCTAAAACAGTCTGCGGAGATTTGCACTGAGGAGCCATCCCATGAGGAATTCACTAAGGCCATGCAGAGAATGAAACGAAACCGCTCACCTGGAGTGGACTGCATTAATTCGGAGCTCTTGATATTCGGAGGGGATACTTTGTGGAACTGTCTTTTCGACCTTATTCGATTAGTATGGCGAACCGAAGTTATGCCTGATGAATGGAAAGTGGCCGCGATATGCCCCATCTTCAAGAAGGGAGACCGCTTGAAGTGTGAGAATTATCGCGGTATAGCTCTCCTTTGCACAGCATACAAGTTACTGTCATACATTTTATTGGATAGAATCACTCCTTTGGCGGAGGGCTTGGTTGGTGACTATCAGGGAGGATTTCGTCCGAATCGATCAGTCACTGATCAGGTCTTTTCGCTGCGGATGATTCTATCTAAATATTATGAGACATCCATCTCCGTACATCAGGTTTTCCTGGATTTCCGGCAGGCCTACGACTCGATCAATCGAGAGAGTTTGTGGTCTGCCCTGGAATACCTAGGAATGCCAACAAAATTGGTACGACTGTGTAGGATGACAGTGACGCAGTCTCAATGCTGTGTTAAAGTTGAGAACAGGCTATCGACAATTTTTGCAGTTAACTCGGGTGTTCGGCAGGGAGATGCTCTGTCCCCGATACTCTTTAATCTCATGTTGGAGTACATCTTTCGTAAGACTGAAACACCTCAGCGCAACATCTTATATCGCCAGTCCAATCAAGTGCTTGCATATGCAGATGACATATGCGTGATTGGACTGAATAGCAACGGAGTGAAAGAAATACTTGATCCGCTTGTAGAGTTTTCAGCTTCTGTTGGACTCCAGATCAATGAGTCCAAAACGAAATACCTGATCTCTGGTTTTAGAGACAATGGCACACCAGATTTTAGTAGTGGCCACCACACGTTTGAGGGAGTGAGGAGGTTCAAATATTTGGGCTCTCTTATCACTCACGATAACAGTGTGGGTGAGGATATTAAAGTGCGGCTGGCAGCTGGCAGTCGTTCTTTGTATCCTCTAAGGCCACTGCTAAAATCTAAACACTTATCAAGTGCCCTGAAGCTGAAGCTTTACAAAGCGTTGATCAGGCCCGTTGTTATGTTTGGATGTGAAAGTTGGGCGCTGACGGATGAGTACGAGAGATGGCTCCTTACATTTGAGAGAAGAATCATGCGTGTGATTTACGGACCTAAACGCGAAATAGATGGTACATACCGAGCTCTGTACAATTTCGAGATCAGAGATCTGATGAAGATCCCCGATATTGTACATGAAGTTAGATCTCAGCGAGTACGCTGGCTCGGTCACGTTCTGCGTGCTGATCCGGAACGAATTGTGCAGCGATCTCTGAAAGGAGAGCCACCATATGGTAGGCGCAGAGGTCGTTGCAGGCGACGATGGCTCCACGATGTAGAGAACGACTTGGCCTCTTCAGATTGTCTAAGACAGTATGAAGACCAAGCTCAGGATCGAAACCGTTGGAGCCAGATTGTTGATTCAGTAAGGGGCCAGTAATGGCCTTTAACACTGTTATTATTATTATTATTATTATTTATTTATTTAATAATATATTTATTCAAATTATGTTTATTTAATTGTTTATTAATTAAATTTAATTTTATTATTTTTCACCACCATTAATATGAACTTGCTGTTCGTAGATGAAAAGTCGCAATGGATGCCAAAAAGTTTGTTGTTTTGTTTTGTTGTGTTGTGACGTCGCCTTCGTGTTCGTTTTGTTGATGATGGAACACGTGCGCCGGCGACGGTCAATACTGCACTTATGCATTAGTATTGCATCACCGAACATTGTTGTTCGTGGTGATGTTGTTAGATGGCGACATGTTTTACTATAAATGTTTTATAGTAATGGTTCGGTTATTAGATAGTGGTGGTTGGATAGATGGATATGTGATGGGGTTAGTGAACGCTTAATTCAAATAAGTTGGTTTATATTTGAATTTCACTAATTGTTTTGTTTGTGGCAGAATCGAATATCGGTGAGTCGAATATTCGAGCTGCTACAGTACCCCCTCTCCAGATGAGAAACCATGGGTTTTGAGACGTTATACGTTGAACCGGACGGTTTTAAATCGTTTGCTGGCTGATATTTGATCAGCCGTGTTGAAAATACCGTACGCCGGTTTCAATCTGTCGATGGAGATTGAGTGGTGCTTGTCTTTGATTGAGACAATGAATTGCTTGCGTAAGCGGCGTATAACTTTGTATGGCCCATCGTATGGAGATTGTAATCCAGTACGAACCTTATCAACTCGGACAAAGACGTAATCGCAATTGTTGAGCGATTTGGGAACGAATATGTTGCTTTCATTCGTTGGTCTTGTTGCCGTGGGGATAAGATTTTGCATGGTGATGCGGAGTTGGTCGATGACTGTGTCGGTTGTGGATGGAGACGGTAGAGGATGTTCGACGAAGAACTCACCGGGTAGCTTGATGGTTTGACCGTAAAGCATTTCAGCTGGTGAGCACTTCAAATCTTCTTTGACCGTTGCTCGAATACCAAGTAGAACGATTGGTACTTCGGAGCTCCAGTGAATTGTGTTGCCTCGGGCCTTGAGAGCAGCTTTGAGCTGGCGGTGGAAGCGTTCGACCATGCCATTGGCTTGTGGGTGGTAAGCCGTTGTACGTATCCGATGCGAGCCGAGGAGTTTCGTTAACTCCGTGAAAAGCTTCGACTCGAATTGGGTTCCTTGATCAGTGGTGATGTCAAGTGGAACGCCAAATCGTGATACGTAGTTCTGAACGAATGTGGTGGCAATGGTTGCTGCAGACATGTCGCTCATGCAGTACGCTTCTGGCCATCGAGTGAAACGATCGACACAGGTGAGTAAATATGAGTATCCATTGGATGGAGGAAGTGGTCCTACGACATCCAAATGAATATGTTCAAATCGACCAGGTGGAATGGCCAATTGTCCAAGAGGCGATTTTGTGTGTCGCTGGAATTTTGATTTTTGGCAAGATAAGCATGCTTGTGCCCAATGGGTCACGTCTTTGTTGATGCTTGGCCAAAAGTATCGAGCAGTAATCAATTTACGAGTTGCGCGGACACCAGGATGTGAGATACCGTGTAGTGTGTCGAAGATGGTTCGACGTAGTTGCTCTGCGATGTACGGGCGATTTGCACCCGTAGATGTTTCGCAGTAGATTTCGAGGCCAGGTAGTTTGAAAAGCTCCAGTTTCAGTGATGAACTGGCGTGACAAGCGGAACCAGAAAGTAAATTCTGAAGTTCCAAGTCTGCTTTTTGCGCTTGTGCGATCTTGTTGCAGTCGAAGTGAGTCTCGACTGTGGCCGTTTCGTTTGTTGTTGTGCGCGAAAGTGTATCCGCGACAACGTTTTCGGTACCTTGAACATGCTGGATGTCCGTGGTAAATTGACTAATATAATCCAAGTGGCGTGCTTACCTTGGATTGCGTTCAGTTTTAGACTGAATTGCTCGAGTGAGCGGCTTGTGGTCGGTGTAAATTGTGAAGCCCCGACCCTCGACAAAATATCTGAAGTGTTTTATTGCTAGAAATATTGCGAGTAATTCACGATCGAATGCAGAGTATTTCTTTTCGGCATCCGAGAGCTTCTTTGAGAAGAATCCCAGGGGCTCCCAACACTTGTCGTTGTACTGTTGCATGACTGCTCCGACAGCAGTGTTTGATGCATCAGTAGTTATGCTGAGCTTTGAATCGCTCAGTGGATGAGACAAGAGTGTTGTGCGTGCCAATTCAGCCTTGAGTGACGTGAATGCGTGTTCACATTCGTCAGGCCAAGAGAAGTTCTTGGCGGTTTTGGGCTTACGTAGTAGTACTGCCAGGTGGCTGTGAATTGGGTTGAGTATTTCAGTGAGCTTTGGTATAAATCGGTGGTAGTAGTTGACCATGCCGATGAATCGCTGAATACTTTTGATTGAGGTTGGAGCTGGGAATTCTTTAATGGCATTGATTCGGTCTTGTGACGGAAGGATGCCATTAGCGGTAATCTTGTGGCTGAGAAAATCAAGAGTGGATGCGCCGAAGACGCATTTTGAGCTCTTGATGTGAACATCACACTCGACAAGTCGTTGGAAAAGTGTTTCCAGATGGAGTTTGTGTTGCTCCTCAGTTTGAGATGCCACAATAATGTCGTCTATGTAGACGAAAACGAAGTCGAGATCTCGAACGACTTCGTTCATGAAGCGCTGAAACGTTTGTGCGGCATGGCGTAATCCAAATGGCATTCGGGTGTATTCGAAGAGGCCAAATGGAGTTGTGATTGCCGTTTTGAAAACGTCTTCAGGTGCCACGGGAATGTGGTGATAACCTCTGATGAGATCAAGTTTGGAGAAAACGTTGCAGCCATGCAAGTGCATGGTGAAGTTTTGAATGTGGGGTATCGGGTAGCGATCTAAACGCCGATAGTCCCCACATGGCCTCCAGTCTTGATCTTTCTTCTTGACCATGTGAAGTGGACAAGAGACGGAAGATGTCGATGTTCGACAAATCCCTAATTCCACCATATGTTGAAATTCTGCTTGTGCAGCTTTATGACGCACCGAATCTAGTCTGCGTGGTCTCGACACGGGACGATGGCCTTCTGTGACGATGTGATGAACCACGTTGTGTCGGACTGGCATTTTGTAGTTCGGCTCTGCTGTAAGTAGTGGGTACTTTTTGAGCAGAGTGCCGTAGCCGTTGTCGAAGTTAAACTGGATCGGTGTTGGTGTGTTAACACGAACCATTGTGGCGTTTATTGACAGCTTTGTAGCTGGATCAATCAGCCGTTTGTTTTTGACATCGACAAGCAGTCCGAATTTGCTTAGAAAATCGGCGCCAATGATCGGACGGTTCACTGCAGCTAGTATGAAAGCATGCGTGAAGGTTTGTTTGAGTCCGATATCCACGTTAAGCAATTTTGTGCCGTACGTGTGGATGATTGAACCATTGGCAGCCGATAAGACTAGATCTGAATTTCGATTTGATAATGTGTAATTCAATTTGAAATTCATGGCTGGAATAACCGAAAGGTCAGCGCCAGTGTCGACTAGGTAGGTGAGTTTGTTGTGTCTATCGTACACAAACAAACGGGACGTATAGGTTGGTGCCAGGGGAGGTGTGATACCAGAGCCACCTATATATACAGAGCCGTAAGGATCAGCCATTTTTTTTGTAGAGCTTTTTCTAGAGGAACTACTTTTTGCATTATCCCATAAGAATCAATGTAAAAATGACCATTTTCGAGTTACTTTTCATCAATGAAAAGTTAAATCTTTCATTTCGATAAACACTTTGTGGAATTGATTCTATATTGAAGCATCACATATCTGAAAGTCAGAACCTTAAACCTTTTATTAATTTAATAAACATTAAATCAAAATTAAATATGAATTTATCATATTTATGTAAACATGAATTTATTTGAATGTGTAGGTAAAATAAATAAATAAAACATATATTGTCATCCTTTCGATCGATGATTTTGTCTCTTTTTTAAGAATTAAATCTCACATTTTTTTTAATTTCGCTTTTTCTATTGCGATCGCAGCATGCTCGTATAAAGCATTATTCTATTTCCTTTTATACATTTGAAAATGTATCACCACATATTTCTATTTCATTACCTTGTAGCGAAATCGGAAAAGGGATAGAGCGCAAAATTATTCCAATAGGCTGAGATCGCAATAGAAAAAAATTAAAATTGAATTCACGAAATAGCGTAAAATTTAAAAAGAGAACATAAACATCGATCGATAGAAAAAAAATTGTGATATTGACAACTTACAACATGTCATAGGGAGTTCCAATAACAGCTGCACAATTTATTTAGAACCATAATTATGCATAAATGCGTAACAAAACTTTACCAAAATAAAATAGAACCGTGCCAGAAGAACTGTGATAGTCATGGTGTTCCATTTATAATCTAAAATCCAAAATTTACGTTGAAATTGAAGTGAAATTAGTTTGAGATTTATTCAAACAAAATCATGCAGCTTTTATTGAAATACCCTTTAAGTATTTTATTTTATTCACAAAAATATAATTCAAAAGGAAACATAACCACACTTTTACTATTTTCTCTTTTCGTGTTGCAGTTTAATTTTATTGCGTTGGTATTTGTGTGTATTTATATCAATTCAATGGAGAAATGCTTTTTTTCTATAAATTTTATTAATAAATATATCAAAAATTAAACAACTTCTTTGATCAAGCTTTGAATCAATTATAAAATGATAATTGTAGATTCTATTTCAATGTTAAAATACTTAATCCATCGACATTTTCATTGAAAAATATCGCACCGAAAAAAATTTAATTTTTCATATGTTTTGTATGGAAAAAATGTTTTTTTCGTCAATTTTAGTTCCTCTAGAAAAAGCTCAATTTTTAACCTTAGGGCTCTGTATATATAGGTGGCTCTGGTGATACTCTCAACCCGTGACTTCAATAATTTTTTGGTGTGTCAATGTCCATTTTTATGGCGGCCGCGGACGTTGATTGTTGCAACGTGTTGAAGTTGCACGGTGGCGTGCATTTTTGCGCGGCTCTACCAAACTTGTTATGATACCAGCATTTACCATGTCGGTATGTGTTATTGCTGGGACTGCGGGTTCTATTCTGTGAGGGAGCTCGTCGCCCACGCGAACGGCTTCGACCTCGGAGAAGCCCGTCGAGTCTAGACTCGATTCTCGACAATCTTGATTCGAGAGAGTTTGTTGTTGTTGTGGAACGGGGAGTTCTGTCTCCACTGCGTTCCCTTGATTGCCGGTATGGTACATTGACTTGGCTGACGCTTTGAGATGTGATGTTTATGACATCGTACATTTTGTCGGCTATTCTGGCTAACGTTTGTATCGTGGAGGATTCGAGCTGTGCTACCAGCGCTATCCGAATCAACTCCGGCATTTTACGAATCCACAAAGATTTAATGATATTTTCATTAAAGTTGTTGTTAGCCAGTGTTTGTATGTGTCTTAACGCGTCAGATGGTTTTCGGTCGCCTAATTGCTGGCCTGAAAGCAATTGTTCCAGTTGGCGTTCGCCCGATGGTGCTAGTCGCTCTAGCAGCGTTTGTTTCAGTGTATTGTATTGGTTGGTTGACGGCGGATTGAGGAGGAAATCCGAGATCACATCGCACGTTTCTGGTTGCAAAGCTGATAATGTTTGCAGGTACTTTGTTTTATCAGCTGTTATGCCTTGCAGCCCGAATTGTATTTCGGCGAGCTGAAACCATGTGTTTGCTCTTTGTGGCCAGAAACGTTGTACTGCGATTCGTTGATGTGATGCCGCGATCTCTATTTGTGGACTAGCGCCTTCAGGCGTGGTGTCCATGTCCTGTGATAGATGTTTTGCATCTTTTGTCATTTTTGTTCTTTTGTTAAAAACAAACCAATACATTAAAAAAAATACAACAATACAACACTCTGAGAAACCCCCGAATATGGAGTTCCTTTCGTCCTACCTTATATTGGGGGGGCTCGTTGTAATTTATAATGATAAAAAAATTTTAGGTCATGCGATCAATTTGAAACAGCGGGTTTTATGTCACCGTTGTGGTTGTGGTTTTTAGAAAAACCGTTGTATTATTATTCTTTTTATTTAACAACAGCGGTGATGGCGGGAGGACTTGCAGCGAGATTCGACCAGGGTGTGAGATTATGGATGGGTGTGTAAAATGGTGGTGAAAAATATATATAAAATTGTACAGAAAAAAATGATTCTACGTTAAATTTTGAAAATAAAAATGATTCTACGTTAAATTTTTATAATTAAAAAGTAATTCTACGTTATATATTATTGAAAAAATAATTTTAAATAAAAAAAAAATTGTAATTGCAAGAGAAAAAAAAAATATTATCTATAAAAAAAACTTGCCACTCAATGCTGTTGTTGTTTCTGCTGCCACTGCTCCTGGTCTTGTTGCGGTGAGGGTGGGTCGCTTCACCGTTGTGTCGTTGTCCCACGGTGTCCCGCGTTGTATGGGTGGATTGCTGTCCCTTCGCCACGTGTATGTTGTATATATATATTGTTCCCTCGCTGGTACGTGGGTCCGCCCTACGCACGTTTTTATATTTCTTTCTTCCCACGCGGTTGCATGACTTGGTTGTTATATATTTTTTTATTCACAAAGCGGTAAAAACCGCCGTCGAGGTCACCAATTTATAGGGTAATTCCTATTTATTTTATTTTTGTCCAATATGGACTTCTCAAAACTCAATAAATTGAACAAGCAATATTTATTAATTTAATTGTCACAGTAAACTTTTTTATTTTAATTTTTATATATACAATTATTTTGTTGAATATTAATATATTTATTTATTATTTCAATTATTTATTTATTTATTTAATAATATATTTATTCAAATTTATGTTTATTTAATTGTTTATTAATTAAATTTAATTTTATTTTTTCTCACCACCATTAATATGAACTTGCTGTTCGTAGATGAAAAGTCGCAATGGATGCCAAAAAGTTTGTTGTTTTGTTTTGTTGAGTTATGACGTCGCCTTCGTGTTCGTTTTGTTGATGATGGAACACGTGCGCCGGCGACGGTCAATACTGCACTTATGCATTAGTATTGCATCACCGAACATTGTTGTTCGTGGTGATGTTGTTAGATGGCGACATGTTTTACTATAAATGTTTTATAGTAATGGTTCGGTTATTAGATAGTGGTGGTTGGATAGATGGATATGTGATGGGGTTAGTGAACGCTTAATTCAAATAAGTTGGTTTATATTTGAATTTCACTAATTGTTTTGTTTGTGGCAGAATCGAATATCGGTGAGTCGAATATTCGAGCTGCTACATATTCATCTAAACGAATTTTCCAGTGTATCAGATGGGTTGTTCATGGAACAAAGCTAAACTAACGGTTTATGGTCTTTAACAATTACAAACTTCCATCCATACAGGTATGGTTGAAAATGAATAACTGACCATACGATGGCTAACAACTCCTTTTCAATTGTGGCATAATTGATTTCGGCTTTATTGAGTACCCGACAAGCGTACGCAATGGGTAAATCAAATCCGCCCACATTTTGTGAGAGAACTGAGCTTGATCACTGCCATCACACGTCAGACTGAATGCTTTGGAGAAATCTGGCATTTGCAATATAGAAGGATTAATTAATGATATCTTCAGTTTGTCAAAGGGGTGTTGACACATAGCATCCCAGTTAAATTTTTGATTTTTCTTTAACATGTTAGACAATGGTTTAGCTATACCCGAAAAATAAGGAATAAACCGACGATAGTATCCGGCAAAACCTAAAAATGATTTAATATCGGTCGAACATTTAGGAACGGGAAAATTTTGTACCACTGCAATTTTTGTATCATTTGGTTTGATGCCATTTAAAGTGACAACATGACCTAAATATTTAATTTCACGGCATTTAAATTTACGGAAACGCTCTAATAGTTCAATTAATCGATTATTATGTTCTATCAAACTCGCACCAAAGATAATTACATCGTCTAAATATGCTAGACACTTTATATTATTTAAACCTGCCAGAGCACAATTAATCATTCGCTGGAATGTTGCGGGTGCACCTTTGAGACCAAAAGGCATCCGAACAAACTCAAAATGTCCATCAGCCGTACTGAAGGCTGTCTTAGGCCTATCAGTTTCAGTAAGTTTAATTTGGTGATATCCACTCTGTAAATCTAATGACGAAAAATATTGAGATCTTCCTAGTTTGTCTAGAATATCGGATATGTTGGGTAGTGGATAAATGTCATCGGCGGAGATTTGGTTTAATTTTCGGTAATAGAACCATTCGCCATTTTGGTTCTGTAGTAGGGCTAATGCTATTGATATTTTGATTGAGCATATCATTAACTTGCCGTTTAATTTCCGCTTTTATCGCATGTGGCTGACGATAAGGTCGAACCTGAATAGGAGGTTCAGTAGATGTTAAAACATCTCCTTCTAATTAAAATACATCATTGAATTGGTGTATTATTAGAATTAAAGCTTTGCACTCTTCGTCATTCAAATTAGTGAGATCAACGGCCGATTCAAGAATTTCAATTCGTTTTTGTATCTTATTGTCCCATTTTTGATATTCATGAATCTCTTACTCCGATAAAGGTTCAACCTTAATTTTTAAATTTGGTATTGTGTGCGAACAATCGGATATGTTTAAGATTGGTATATAGAAATGGAATTATCTCGAACTTTATGAACTGAATTAGCAATAAACACTGATTCAGCTATTTCCTGGGAAAAACAAATGAATTCATAATCATTAGGACGCAATTAACAGGAATCGATATTAAATTTTCACAGCTCGAGGTACAATGGTAATGGATTTTTGAGATATCAATTCTAAATCTGATTTTAATTGAAGTGTCCCATTATGATTATGAATTGGTATAGTTAATAATTGACTTTGAAAATTAATATTGCATTTATAATGGTTAAGGAAATTTTGACCAATTATTCCTGATGATTTTATAGGGAACGAATCGGAAACAATTTGAAAAGAAATTGGTATACTTTGGCTATCCGGTAGTTGTATAGTTTCGTCACATTCTGCAAGGGTTTCCAATACTTCGGAAGATATTCCTCTTAATTTACATTTTGCATTCTGGTATACAACGGTATCATCTTTTATGACCCCCTTTTTGATTATACAAACGTCTGCACCAGTATCTACCAGAAATGGAATGCATTCATATTTACCTACATATATCAATATTTATATAAACGTATTTATTTATGTTGTTACAATCGTCGGATTTGGTATAAATGTCCGCCTTACTTACATCTGTACTTAAATTCGATGGAATATTATTAGGTTTCGTATTTATTTTATTTTGGATTGGGAGGCACTCTAGATGTGTTGGACTTTCGAAGGAGTACCTCGATTTGGTTTCAAAAGTCCGTTGGCATTTCCCGAAGTAGAAGGATTTCCAGTTTCGGCCTGACTGCCAGGATTATTTTATTCAATTGATTGTTGTAACCACCCATAGATCCTTTAAGTGCATCACTTTTTTGCTTAGAAAAGCATTCCTGAATATGATGCCCTAGTTTTTTACAATAGGTACACCGAATGCGCGAAAAATGTTGCACTGATCTCTCAATACCTTGAGAATTGTTTGAATATGTATTTGATGGTTTTCGAGAGCACTGTTGCGTAGTATGGCCAGATTTCTTACAAAATTGGCAAAATTTAAGTTGATTTTCTGATCTATTTTGATGGGCCACACTAGCAAAATTTTTAACAGTATGTTCTTCTTCACACGCACGGTTAATGGATTCTTGTAGAGTAGTAAATCGATACGCTTTTACGATTAATTTTATCGAGCTATCTAAACCGTCTTGAAAAGCTTTTAAAGCAATATTTGCATTTAGCTTTTTAATCGTTTCTGCAGGTTTCGGACCTTCTGAAGCTATACATGCTTCATTCAAATCATGAACCATCAACTGCAATCGACTGGCGTAAGATCTAACATCTTCATTTTTCTGTAGTCTAAGAGATGATAATTCGGTTTGCAGATGCCCTATCGAACGAGTGTCTGTAATCTCAGTTTGTAATAATGTCTTTAATTCAGTCCATGAACTTATTTCACTATATTTTATATAAGGTCATACGCCTTTCCATCGAGTTTTAATTTCATAAGCTCTAAAAATTGGGGTTTATTGAAAGAAATGGTGCGTTAACAAAGAAAGGAATACTTCCTTATTGGTCCAAAGTAGCGGTGTGGTAGAGCAAGTGTTCGAGACAACGAGGGTCAGAGCAGGCGAATCCATACTCAACCCAACCATCTATAACGGGTCAACAGCAATAACGGAGCGAAGCCCCGTAAGTTCAAACCTCAAAGTAGCAGGAAGGGTGATTGACATCCAATTACAGTATACCGTAAGACTAATTTCGCTTAAGTTAATTATTAGAACCTCTTATATTTCTGCATTATCCTAGTTTTCTAAAATTTTTGTGTAAACTATAGTTAACTAATATTAATTTTTTTTTGTCTTTCGTCTGTAACGCTCTGATCTTTGCGATTACGTTTATTGGGAATAACTTTCTTTTTTTATTGGTACGTCATTGGTAAAAAAATGAGCGAGTAGAGATTTTCTGTTTATGAGATGAACACCATAAAGTGAAATGGATGATAGATTTATAGGAGTAATGTTTTGCTGTTGTACGTAAATTTTCGTAAAAAAAAGGCACACCAATTTTTTGTTTGTTATTAGTTTTTATTTTGTAATGTGGCTAATTGTGCAGAATATGACTACTAAAACCCTCCCTAGCCGACTAGACGCTGCCTCAACTTTGGTGTGCGGCCATATGCACAGTTATCTATTAAGCCAACAGTTACAGAACACCTGATGTACGGTGATGGAAGTCTCTTAATATTTCGATAGAATCATCCGCAGCGAAAAGACCTGATCAGGGGGTCGATTATGTATCTCTCGTATTACGAGTTACGAGTTACGATAACTAAATTACGACCAACAATTTTGACAAATTTTCCTTAAAATCAATCATTTCAACCATTTCGAGTTGCTTGTCGTACTCAAAAACTTGTACGAGTAAAACAACAACAACATGTCGCAATTACGAGAACTCGAAATGTCTTACATAATCGCGTTTGGTCGTAGTTTCGAAAAACACGTAACTCGTAATGCTTACATACATAATCGACCCCAGTGACTGATCGATTCGGACGAAATCCTCCTTGATAGTCACCAACCAGGCCCATAAATAATAACAGTGTTAAAGGCCATTACTGGCCCCTTACTAAATCAACAATCTGGCTCCAACGGTTTCGATCCTGAGCTTGGTCTTCATACTGTCTTAGACAATCTGAAGAGGCCAAGTCGTTCTCTACATCGTGGAGCCATCGTCGCCTGCAACGACCTCTGCGCCTACCATATGGTGGCTCTCCTTTCAGAGATCGCTGCACAATTCGTTCCGGATCAGCACGCAGAACGTGACCGAGCCAGCGTACTCGCTGAGATCTAACTTCATGTACAATATCGGGGATCTTCATCAGATCTCTGATCTCGAAATTGTACAGAGCTCGGTATGTACCATCTATTTCGCGTTTAGGGCCGTAAATCACACGCATGATTCTTCTCTCAAATGTAAGGAGCCATCTCTCGTACTCATCCGTCAGCGCCCAACTTTCACATCCAAACATAACAACGGGCCTGATCAACGCTTTGTAAAGCTTCAGCTTCACGGCACTTGATAAGTGTTTAGATTTTAGCAGTGGCCTTAGAGGATACAAAGAACGACTGCCAGCTGCCAGCCGCACTTTAATATCCTCACCCACACTGTTATCGTGAGTGATAAGAGAGCCCAAATATTTGAACCTCCTCACTCCCTCAAACGTGTGGTGGCCACTACTAAAATCTGGTGTGCCATTGTCTCTAAAACCAGAGATCAGGTATTTCGTTTTGGACTCATTGATCTGGAGTCCAACAGAAGCTGAAAACTCTACAAGCGGATCAAGTATTTCTTTCACTCCGTTGCTATTCAGTCCAATCACGCATATGTCATCTGCATATGCAAGCACTTGATGGGACTGGCGATATAAGATGTTACGCTGAGGTGTTTCAGTTTTACGAAAGATGTACTCCAACATGAGATTAAAGAGTATCGGGGACAGAGCATCTCCCTGCCGAACACCCGAGTTAACTGCAAAAATTGTCGATAGCCTGTTCTCAACTTTAACACAGCATTGAGACTGCGTCACTGTCATCCTACACAGTCGTACCAATTTTGTTGGCATTCCTAGGTATTCCAGGGCAGACCACAAACTCTCTCGATTGATCGAGTCGTAGGCCTGCCGGAAATCCAGGAAAACCTGATGTACGGAGATGGGTGTCTCATAATATTTAGATAGAATCATCCGCAGCGAAAAGACCTGATCAGTGACTGATCGATTCGGACGAAATCCTCCCTGATAGTCACCAACCAAGCCTTCCGCCAGAGGAGTGATTCTATCCAATAAAATGTATGACAGTAACTTGTATGCTGTGCAAAGGAGAGCTATACCGCGATAATTCTCACACTTCAAGCGGTCTCCCTTCTTGAAGATGGGGCATATCGCGGCCACTTTCCATTCATCAGGCATAACTTCGGTTCGCCATACTAATCGAATAAGGTCGAAAAGACAGTTCCACAAAGTATCCCCTCCGAATATCAAGAGCTCCGAATTAATGCAGTCCACTCCAGGTGAGCGGTTTCGTTTCATTCTCTGCATGGCCTTAGTGAATTCCTCATGGGATGGCTCCTCAGTGCAAATCTCCGCAGACTGTTCTAGAGGTGGCTCAACAACAGTCTGTGATGCATGATGAACATCAAGCAGCTCAGTAAAGTGTCCACTCCATGCGTCAAGTACTGCGTCGATGTTGACACAGAGGTTTCCATCCCGGTCCCGAATGGCGGTTGACGAAGGCCTGAAAGTATGGTGCAATCCAGTAATTCCTTTAAAGAAATTACGTGAACTACGCTCATTGCTGAGTTGTTGTACTTTCAGAATCTCGGCCTTCCACCATTCTCGCTTCTTCCGTCTACAAATCCGCTTAGCTGCCCTTCTTGCAAGAGCTGCCTTGTTTTTCCTTGCGATTGTGAGACGTTGTTGCACTTCATTATGGGCTATATTTTGTTGCTCAACTGCAAGACGACACTCGTCATCAAACCAATCATTCTTGGGTCTGACTTTCACTATACCTAAAGTCTGTTGAGCAGCACTGACAACCGAAGTTTTCAGTACCTCCCAGACAGAGTTCACGCAGTCAGACTGGTAATTAGCTCCCTCAATGTTGTCGCTGACCAGGCCCATATGGTATCCAATATAATGTAGGACACTAATTTATATATGCTCTAATTTATAGTCTCTGCATGGTCCCAGTGAATTCACCTGACGTGACTCAACTATAGTCCGTGATGCGTGACGAACAACAAGCAAGTCGGTAAAGTGAACATTCCATGCGACGAGTCGATGTTGACACAGAGATTTCCATCCCGGTCCAGAATGTCAGTTTACGCAGGCCTGAAAGTATGGTGCAATTCAGTAATTCCTTTTAAGAAATTACACGAACTGCGTTCATTGTTGACTTGTTGTTCTTTTGAAACCTTCTACCAATCTCGCATTTTATATCCACAAATCCTCTTAGGTGCCCTTCTAGTAATAGTAGCCTGGTTTTTCCTCGCAATTTTCAGTCGTTGTTGCACTTCACTATGGGCTATATTTTGTTTGCATATCAAACCAATCATTCGTGGGTCTGACTTTCACTATACCTAAAACCTATATTGAGCAGCACTGTGACAACCGACAATATATGGGAAACCTGGCCAAATAGTGTTACGGTTAACAAAGTATTCACAAAATGCAGGTCGAAACTTAACGGTATATAACTATGGTTTACAAGTCATTATTTGGCAAAACAGCTTCTCTATAGCTTCTCTATTGGACAACGATAGTGGGACCTATAATAAAAAATAAAAGGATTCTACCATCATCATTTTCAGTTACGAAAAACCGAAAAGTAAAATCAAACAAAACATTTGGTTACCAAAAAGATACCGCCATCTATCGTATGTTCCAAAAAAAATGCGTCTCTTTACTTTCAACTATGCATCGGACTGGTGAAATAACGGAGCCGGCTAATTACTCACCAGAGATTATTATGTGGCACATATTTAATGTTACTCGAACTTCTAATGGGTGGCTAATGATAATATTTTATTCTATTCAGTAGAAATCCCGAAAATTGTTTTTAAAGGATTTGGCTTTTAGCCTTATATCCAGCCTCAGATAGACAGAAGAACCAAAGTATCTATTTTGAATGAAAATCTAAAATTCAGTATTATGAAGTTCACGAAAATACAAATAGCATCCAACTTCGAAGAAACCCAAAATTGATACGCCAACTCTGTAAAGCAAAGCAAGATCGGAAAACCAAAACAGAGTGCTACAAATGCCATAAATTTGTTTGCAGAAGTCATCAAATCAGTTGTGACGTCGATGATGCTGAATTGCAGTTGTATCATAATATAGTCCTACTCCAAAGGTAATGTTCGCAGAAAAATTACTCTATATCGAAAGAAGGCATATAAATATAAACACTTTGTTGCTTGTAACTTCAGCTTTTCTGAGTTTTCCGGTAGAGCTTTTCAAATTGCTGTTCCGGTTAAACATGGTTTTAGTTGAACCTTCAAAATATTTAATTCGCATTTAGGACAGATTTAAATACGGGTTGAGTTTACCCAGTGCTATAGTAACAATGTACGTTCAAATAGCGCTAGTGAGCGAGAGTTAAATTACCGTCGAGCTATAGTTTTTTCTAATTAATTATAGTTTTTATTAATTCAAACTAATTTTAATTAGTTTTAATGTTTTTAAATTAATGTTAATGTATGAATGTGAAAGTTGGACGCTGACGGACGAGTACGAGAGTAGGCTCGTTACATTTGAGAGAAGGCCCAAAACGCGAAGAAGATAATTCATTTTGCGTGCGGATCCGGAATGAATTGTTCAGCGATCTCTTAAATGGGGGCCACCATATGGTAAGGTGAGGGGCCGCTGCATATCACGATGGCTATGTAAAGAACAGCTTCGCTTCTTCAGATTGTCTAAGACAGTTTGAAAAATAAGCTCAGGTTCGAAATTGGCGAAGCCAAATTGTTGACATAGTAAGAGGCAGTAGTGGGTCTTTAAAAACTGTTATTAAAGCATCTGTAAAAGTTGATCTCGGTTAAATTGTTGGGCTCTTAAGGTGCTTATTCTTACATGTAAATGTATAATATTAACAGGAATATGCATATTGACGAGGTGGATATACCTCCTGAAAGAATCCGTAACCAATTTTGGTGGTTCTATTGCTTCACATGAATTAGGTCTAGCTGCTTTCTGATCCTAAAGGTTTTTCTCCAATTGAGGTTATGTTCAAACTCACCGCCATTTGCGAAACATTTGTATATTATAAAGGGCTCCAATTATCTCCTCGTTCTCAATTTCTATTTCGTATAGGATTGAAGCTTCGTTCCGTTAATGATTGCTGTACAATTCCAAATATTTACTAAAAAGGTTCCCGTCAGGTTTCTGTTGTCAGGTCCGCAAACAATTTTTGTTTGTTTTTTATAAGATTTTGTAGATAATTTTCGATAATGATGTTATTGACATTCAATGGAATCACCCTTATTAGTGTTGACGTTTCATCTTCCAATTTTGATATTTCTAATACGTAATGGAGTGTTTCTTCGTTAATAGCGAGTTTCGGTGTAATGAATTTAAGTGCTTCTTTACTGTAATTATTACTTTCAGTGAAAGGATCTCGTTGCTAGGTGATGCTACTTTTGTTTTTATAATCGCATCCTGGATATCTTCTAGAATTTTATTGATTGTATCAATATGCATAATTGAAGTGATTATTTCTAATTCTGTTAGCTACTGTTGTACTGGTTATTACTTCATTTATTGTATTTGTTAACAGCTGAATTCTTTTGTTGATCTGCTCGTTCATTTTTTAGTCGCTTGATGTAATAGCGGAATGGATTGTGTCGGATTCACTAGGAGCATTATTTCTAGTTGATTCGTTCTCCGAAACACTGTTTTCGATATTAAAATCTTTTAAATTGTGAAAATTTACTTCTTTACTTTCTTGCGGGATTCTACTGAGTGCGTCAGCCGCACTATACATTGGTTTTGCCTTGCTTGCAGACTACATCGTTAGACTACACATTTTCAAGCTCCAGACGCCATCTCAGAATTTTAGAATTCTTTTCCGAAGTCTTGATAAATGTTAGGGGTTTGTGATCCGTAAGAGGCGTAAATTTGTTACCGTAAAGGTAGGGTTTATATTGTTTGACTGCCCAAATAATGGCCAACGCTTCTTTTTCATTCGTTGCGTATTTGGTTTCAGTGCTGTTTAGGGTCCTGGATGCAAATGCGATTGGTCTTTTTGCTTTATCGTGCATTTGTGAAAGTAATGCATCTAAAGAATGTTCTGATGCGTCTGTAGTAAGGCTGAAAGGTTTTGGAAAGTCCGGATAAGCCAATATCTGATCTGTCGATATTATTTTTCTTATTGTTTTCTTGTTTCTGAGTAGACGGCAGTGGCCACTCAAGGACTTTTTGTATTTTATCAGGATTTGGCTTTACCCCCTCTTGTGTGATTATATGACCCAAAAATTCCGTTTCTCTCTTTAAAAACTCGCATTTGTCGAGTTGTATTTTTAAATTAAAATTTGACAATCGTTTGAGTACTTCTTTAAGATTTTCTATGGGGTTGGCCAAATTGAATCCAACAATTATAATATCGTCTAAATATATATAACTGATTTTTCCTAACAGTACGTGTAGGACATTATTCATTGCTCGTTATGGAAGGTTGCTAGTCCAATGCGGTTTTTTCTTGAGAAGATTTGTCCTAACGTTGTGAAATAGGTGGATTTTCCTAGGCTGTCTAAAATTTCCTCAATCTGAGGTATGGGGAACTTATCGTCAATAGTCTTGTCATTCAATTTCCTATAGTCGATTACTACCCTAATTTTTCGGATACCTGAAGCATCTGCTTTTTTTGGTACAACCTAAATTGGGGAAGAATAGGGTCTGCTTGAATTTCGGATGATTCCGCACTCGTTCGTCTTGAACGGATTGATGGATCGACCTCCATCGGTGTTAGTTTCTCCTGAACTGGCCATTGCCGGTTCTTTGGATTGTCTTGTTCTGAGTTATTTTTCGGTTGAAAACTATTATTGAATTATTTTGAATTACCCGATATACTCTCATTGGAACTAAACTTACAGAGGAAAGCATAAGCTTCCTCTAAATTTTGGGGCTTAGACACAAACGTCGCCTCTTCAATGAATGCATTTATTGGCATCCCTGATTATATTGTGGCTTTTGTTTGGCCAAAGATTTTATATCTTACACTATTTCTTTAATTTTGTTAAAATACACGTGCACAGATAAATCGTTCTGTTTTGTTGACCAAAGCTGTGATTTGTAGAAGGAAAGTTCCTGTTTATCGCCCACCAGCAAAATTTCTTTCAATACGTGAAATGTGCGAGGATTTCCGGCTAGGCATAGTATGTCCTTAACTCTTCCTACTACTTTATTTTCAATTGCTTGTATATACAAGCCCAATTGTTGTGGGGTAACCAATGGTTCAAATACCCTTAGTGTATCCTCTGCTATGGTTAACCAAGCTGATAATTGCTTTTTATTTCTGGAATCCTGATCAAATCAATTGTAACTCTCTCTCGTCGTTTTGTGGTTGTGGATGTGGAGGTACATCTGTTTTTTGATTCAAGTACATTAGTACCTGATCAAGCTCAGCTTGTTTTTGACCTAGTTGTGTTAACTGGCCAGATGTTCCATTTCCATTTGTTGAATGTCTTTTGAGGTAATATTTCTATTTGCAATATAGACCTCAATAGCCTTCTTTTTTTCATACAAAATGGAATGGATTTTAATGTGGGTGAATTTGTGTCTATTTAATAGTGCACAAATTAATTTAAGTTTTGGCTTTTCGTGTCTATATTTATGTAGTGCACGATAGTGAAAATTTACTTAATTGGTAATAAAATTTACTAAAATTTCTCACATGAATGTGATGCCTCCGGTCACGTTGCTCAACCATATACGTTTAAAATAGTTTAGGTTGCAAATTTGGATTTGTTGTTTTGACTACCTTGTCATTGAAGACGCGTTGATTATATTTTGCTCGAATGGCAGTTTCTGTGGGAACGGTAATCGTAACTATAGATTTAAAGCGATTTTTCTGTTTTTGGCTTAATTGCAGGGGGATCTTCTGCAAGTTGTTCCAGTTCCTACCCAGCTAAAAAACTAGTTGCCATGCGCTAATTCAAAGTACCCTTGTGAATTAATTTATGGTACCACTTGCTGATGGTTGGCCGATTTTTTTATAGTAGACTGAACAGTCTACATAATATACTTTAGAAATTGTCCACCCGAAAATTATTTGATAGCAAGATACAATCTATAATTAACAACAGTCACATATATAATTAAATAAACATATATCTAAATTAACATAGAAGGTGCATGCACAGTTGTTTACCTCAAATATAAATTTATATCATCAATCATAATTCTACATACTTTACAAAATTAAAACCAAAACTAATTCCATGGTATTTCGGTATTCCAAAAAATCAAATTAAAAAGTTCGTAATGAGTTTTAGCTACTAAATTTTAAATTTCATGCATAGTTTTAGGAACTTGTATATTATACGAGTGAGTATAATAGAACTTCACACAACTAGAAACGAAATATACAATCATCATGATAATAATTCATTTATTCATACACACAACAATTCTTTATATCTCACATCTACGAGTATATATCAAAACACAAAAAAAAATGCTTAACATTTATTTTTAAATCTACAATAAATAATTAATTTTTATGGCAAAATTATTATTATTTTTTTGTTTTAATTTTCAACAGGTTGTCGATTAAATTAAATTTGTACTACTCGTATATAGTGAGATATAATGTACGAGTATATAGTATATACACATGTATATAGTTTTTTTGTATAATATCAAATTCACTTTTCACTTCATATTTAAAATAGTTTTGTTATTTAATTAATAATTTAAAATGTTTTACTACAGCATTGTAGTCGTTGGATTTTGATCTCTGGGTGCCCATTCACTTACTCCTAACAGTCGCCGGTACTGGGTTCCCGAGTCAATGCACCGTAAAATTCTCCACTTCACTATGTTGTTTTTTTTAAATCGGATTATCATTCCCCTAGCATTTTATACCTGCTGCCAGGTAAGAATTCAGCCGCCGTTTACATAAGGGATAGACGCTGCTTGAAGCCGCACCTCCTAGTGAGAGCACCCGCCTATCCGCCACCTGCGGGGGCGCGCCCGATAAGAGACTTACAACTCCCATGGGACCTGTAGCCTAATTCTATAACGAATAAGATAACATGAAAACGCGAAAACAAGTATTTTACACGTTTCCATTCCAAAATGGTATTCTATAAATTTACACCAAGATCAATTAAAAAATTGGTAAGATATTAAACCTCAATAAACTACACATACAATGTATCTTGTGTAGTTCGTTTTCACGGATAAAAATTTAAAATTTAAAACTAAAATTTCACGAAGAAGGCGGGCTAGTGCCGAACAGAAAAAACCATGTTTGTCCTTGTTACACTTTATATTATATTATGAAACGAAACACTAACAAAACGTCAAAGTGGTTTTAGACACGATAAAATTATTCAGCAAGAAAAAATTTACACGCTGACTACTTTGTTTTATAGAATACCATTTAAACTAAATAAGATAGAAATTGTGTAAATTTATTTTGTGTAAACTTTTTCAATGTTTCGTTTTTTCACATTATCTTGATTTTATAGAATTAGACCACTGTAGTAGTATACACCACCTGGCCACAACAGTGGATACTACGACAAGGGAAAGTAAAGGTGTAAATGAGCTATTATGCACTGAAAAAGAGAGCACATTCGATAAATTGCATAATCAACATCAAATCCGTTTCAAAGAAAACCAAATATAGGAAGATCACCTATAAAATAAAAAAGAAGCAACTCGTTAGCTGAATAACCCGATGCTTTTTCTAATGCCAGAAGTGATGTCAACGGAAATTTTACCTTTCGAGTAGCTGCATCTATAGTGAAAGTATTGGCCTAGGGAAAGAAAATATGGATTTCTTGGGAAGGCGACAGCAAATGAAGAAAGCATTTGCCAAGCTAAATAAAAACCTAAACTAGAATCGGAATTCAAAAGAACAAAGCAAAACAGAAGGTATTGAACTAGAGAAATTCAACTACTCCACTGATAAGGATGAATTAGATAGGGAGAGACGGACTGGACCATAAAGAAGAAAAAAATGTCTAGGAAGTGTAAGAAAAGAAAAGCTGAATCGCCTCCTGAGGCTAAACAAATAAATGATAGCGGAACTATACAAGTACCGAACCAAAAGTTGTTCCACCCGAGGTCAATCAACCAAAAAGGTAGTAAATCTACCACTGACAAAGAGTTTAAGTTACCAGCGCTAAACAATGACGTTTGGAAAATTAATACTTTGGACTCAGATACTTATATAACCTTACCTATGAAGTTGAATGCTGAAAAGTATAAGTGGTTTACCTATGAGAAAACAGGCTCGACCTATAAAAGTTATGGCAAGAGGTTTACATCAAACTTGCTCAAGCAAAGAAATAATACTTAACAAAATAAAGGTTTTAAAATGATGCTGTGAATATTGTTAAATAAGAGAGAACAG
Organism: Tipula unca; assembly: GCA_951394425.1. NCBI lineage: Eukaryota > Metazoa > Arthropoda > Insecta > Diptera > Tipulidae > Tipula > Tipula unca. Next base: position 103,077,072 of record OX596382.1, on the reverse strand, counting down.
AAAATCAGGAAGGGATCCAAACTTTCAGTAAATAAGGACTCCCTCTCGTTATGCTGGTAATTGATAACAAAAAGAATGCTCAAAACATTTACGATATAAAAAAAACCTCTTCACATGAAGGTAAAACTTGAACCAATACACGCATACCCCAATGCAAAAAATATCAGGGATTTAATCACACCCAAGGATATTGCAGTCGGGATCCGAGATGTGTAAAATTCTCAGGTAAACATATTACCCAGGCATGTACAATATGGAGAGATCTGCCAGCCAGGTGTATAATTTGTAAGAGTCAACGCCCGGCTAACTATCGAGGCTGTGAGGTTGCTAAACAACAACAAAAATTAAAAGAAAAACCAAAAAATAAACCGCAAAATCACGAAAATCTAAGGATTCAAACATAAAATCAGATGGATCAAAATCTACAACCAAGCGACGCAGGGCAAAAAAAACACTTGCTCAGGTAGTGAAAGGTTCGTATTAACGCATTATGAACAGCATTGGAGCTATTACAAAGCGGCTAGATGACCGAAGTAATCTGAACAACATGATACTTGATCAACTGAAGAAAATGCTACTCCCACAACGTAATCCCATAAATAATGTTAGGTAAGAACACAACTTTCAGAATAGCAATCTGGAATGAGAATGGGATTACGCAGCATATTCCAGAAACATAAATATTTTTAAATACAGAAAAAATCGACATTTTCCTAATATCTGAAGGCCATTTTGTTAAATCTCCGTTTGTTAAAATACGGGGTTATAACTTATATCATTCCATTCATCCAGCGAAAAGAGCAAGAGGTGGTGCGGCATTATTTATAAAAGAAAATACAAAACAAGATGTAGAAACAAGCATCGAAGAAGAAACAATGGAAGTAACTACTGTAAAGATCCACATTAAACACAGCAGCAGGGCAGACATCAAAATGTGAATTTTATTCTGGTGGTTCCCCAACATACTGGCGCAATGACGAAGATTGCGGACCTAATTAACTTTTATGTAGCAAGAGGTATGCCTCAGAACATCCACATTGAAAACAGTAGGTAATTCTCTAGTATCGGATCACTCACCGGTATCATGACTCATCAATTCAATAACAAACTGGGAGCTTTTTCGCGAATTAATGGAGGAAAAAATCAATATCCAGGTACCGATAAGAAATTCTCACCAGTTGGAATACGAATAGGAACAACTAAATGACAATCCACTATGCTGCTTTGGCAAGCACCCACATTATTCAAAATAAGAAGACGGTCAAAATATCCTACCCAATGGAAATTAGAGAGCTGGTAAGAGAAAGACGAACAAAACAATTCTTAACAATTTAGTGAAATCCCTTCTAGTCTCAAATCAAAGATGTTTAAAATGAATCAATTTGATTACTCACGGTGGAAGGCGACGAAAGAACTCAAAATGCAAGTGCGATTGGGGGTAAAGGCTTTATTGATTTTGCCATAGAAGAGAGTATGGAGCTAACAGCAGACAAAGTTCTCAGCGCGGAGGAAATACTAAAGGTAGCATTAGAGAATATTGAGTCTAATTAAAGCAGCGATGAGGACGAAATTAACAGCAAATGATATTCTCGAAGGCATTCAACAAGCCAATAAACTAGGCAATCATTTTAAGGGAGGAGGGGATGCTATACGGCCAATAAACATTAACCTGCGGCAGCAGGGAGTGAAAGTTGGTAAGTAGGTTCAACAAGATAATATTCTAAAAATCATTCAAATCAACCTGCACCATACAAATACGCTTTTCTCCTCAGACAGCCTGAATCAGGAAAGGACATGGTTCTTATTCAAGAACCTTGGATAAACAGTAAAAGGATCCGTGGCCTAAGAATGAAGGGTTCTGCAATTCTGGGAAAATCAGATCCTGCATTCTTGGATAAAATAATTTAAATATGTTTCTACTCACTCAATACTGCAAAGGTGACATAACTGCTGTCAGCCTAAAGGTTGGTGGCAGCCAAATCTGGCGAGTCTCAGCCTATATCGACCGGCTGGTTCCGCCGGATAGGTTCCGCCGAATAACCTGGGGGACCTGGTTCTCGAAGCTGATAAACGGAAGATTGGTGTGATTCTTGGATGTGATGCTAATGCGCATCACACAATCTGGAGTAGCACAGACAACAACGAAAGGGGTGAGTTATTTTTTGAGTACTTATTAAATACTAACCTTTTATGTAGAGTAGCGGTAGAAGATTTCTTCTCTGGCCATCGAAATGTAACATTTAGCTTTAACGGTTACCTTGCTGCCCGAAAAGCCTTTAGGAATCCCAGAAGGGGATTCCAAACTAGGGCAAGTATAGCGAAATGCTAAAAGATTTATTAACTTGGAATCCATCATTAGGTGGCGGATGGTTAAATGAAGCCCGCAGGGAGGGTTCATATCCCCTCTTCTCTGGAACATAGCAATCCAAAATACCTTCCAAATCATTACGAGGTGGCCTATCAGATGTCGACTGGCAATCAGCTCGTCCAAAACTAAACTGGTACTGGAGTAAACAAGGCTAATATAGCTATGTACTCATGCAGAAATGCCTTCCGAAAGAGAATAGGCCTGAAGCCGGAGCTGGTATACACTATTCACTGTCGTGTTAAGACCTGTACTTATATGCGTATGGGATGAGTGTTTGCTGACCAGCTCTTGAATAAGTAACCTACAGAAATGAGATCGAGAAGGTACAAAGAACGGCCTGTATGCTTATAAGGGAGGTGCTGAGGACAACACCAACACGCGGCTTAGAGGTTATATTTCAACCTACTCCCTGTCGAAATTTATGGTAACCAGATACCGGCGAATATACGGCCACCCAACTATCAGGTGTTTCTTAGTGGAAATATCTTCAGACAGGACACTCGACGATAATTAAGGAAAGGTCTACGATACACCAACATTATGCTTCGAGAGAAGATTCCGAATCATTTGCCCTTCAACTGGATCTTGGAGGAGCGAGTCGCTTTCGGAAACAGAAGCATTACTGTTCCTTACGAATGGCCCCATGCTACACGGTATAGTAGGAGCTGGAGTCTTCTGTGATAAATTGAAAATAGATATATCAATCTCCGTGATTACTGCAGCATGTACCAAGCAGAGGTGATAGCGATTGAGAAAGTCTTAACTTGGTTGAGACATAATGTGGTATCCTTGATTGATACCTTAATCTATGTGGACAGTCAGCCGGCAATCAAGTCGCTGGAATCAGTTTCTGTAAAATCAAGAGTGGCGTTGGGTTGCCACTTGTCCCTAAATGAGATGAGTGAGCATTTCAACATTCGGATAGTCTTGGTCCCGGCCACACCAACGTCATGGGAACTGCAAGGCGGACGAACTAGCTAGACATGGTACAACTCTTCAACTGCTACCGGAAAGGGCAAATTTGGGGAGGCCTATTACGGCGCTCAAGACAGCGCTTAAAAAAGAGGCTGTAGCCGCAGCAAACGAAAAGTGAATTAACACTCTGACATGAGGTGCAGCAAGACAAGTCTGGCCAAAGCTGGACTTGAAACGCTCAAATATAATAATCTACCATGAATGTGAATTTATTCCTAAACATTCCTAAGCCAACAGAAACAATCTGAATGTATGAATGTATGTGTAAAACTACGTATTACCTTTGAGTATATATAAATAGAGAAATCATGAGCAATTACAATGTCACCTCAATAGATAGCGTTACATACACGATTTTGAATGTTCTTTTAATTTTTTGTGCATAGTATATTTAGGTTGCAATGTATCAAACTATACAGTAAGATTTTTTGCTGAAATATTTTGTTTTGAGTATCATTCGAACTTTATTTCTTTTCGCTCTTATATACACCAAAACAACAACAAAACAATTTAAAAACTAAGGTAGACGAATTAGATTTTGTTTTTTTTATCACACAGACAGGACCCGATTTTGATTTTAAAATCTTTGGAAATTTAACTTCGGAACTATCTAGGATTTTCGAAATATACATTTAAATGTACGTTCTTGTAGACAAATATAACAAGTAGTTAAGTAAATGAAGTTTGCAAGTGAACCGATTTCACGCATATTCCAATGTTTATAGGTTTTTCAGATCAAATTGAATGAATCTTTTATAAATTAACAGAAACCTTTTTCAAATAAAACGAGACCATTTCTAAATAGAATGAAACCGTTTTCAATTGGAATGAAACTTTATTCAATTAGAATGATACTAATTACAAATCCATTGAAGCCTTTTATATTAAGTTGATCGCCTTTGAATCTAACACTTGAGATTTATGAAGATTGTTCTGTAATAAACAGTAACATAGCTGTTTTCAATAATTTAAAATTCGACAAAATTAATTTTTAATTGGTATTAACAATACAAGATTAACCCTTATCGATCTGATAGGAGGACTCATTTTTTCATTTGTTTTTCGCTATTTGCAGATTTTCAGTTACTGATGGTTTTTACCATAAAAATGTATAAAAACCAAGACTTTTTCGTAATTAAAAACACAATAAAACTGTTGTCTATTGTAATTTTGATTATTTTGTTATCATTGTTTTCGCAAATTGAACTGTTTACAAAATGCAGGGGACAATTTTCAAAACGTTTCGGCAAAACGAGCTAACCGATAGAGATAAAATTCAGCAAGAATGATGAAAACGGGATTATAAAATAATTTTCACCTATGAAGTTCTGGAATATGGCCAATTAGGATGGAACTTTGTTATTTCTTAATCGATTCTTACGACGTTTAGCATGTACGATGCAAGTGGAATTCTACAATTATTTTTACAAGTTCTGAAATATGGCCAGTTAGAAAGAACTTTGTTAACCGGTTATAATAGAATTCTTAACCGGTTATAATGAAATTCTGCATGTTCGAAAGTACTCAGGTGTTTCTTAAAAGATTTCACATCGTCTTCATCATAATCGGTTAATAAATAGCCAAGTTCCTTCATAATTTTCTTTATTCCACATCTTCTGCTAAATATCGTTTAATATCAAAAGAAACCCATTTTCATTTCACATTTCGAATTTCATCATAATCGGTTATGAAATAACCAAGTTCCTTTTTGACTGCCCATATTCCAGAACTCCATGTAAATATCATTTAGATTCCTTTTGGCAGTGCACATTTCAAATTTCCCAAAAATCGACTAAGAAATTACACTGCTCTTTAGTGATTGGTGATATTCCAGAACTTCATGTATACAAATTATATTATTTAATTATTATAATCCCAATTTCATCGTACATGATGAATTTCATCATAATCGGGTAAGAAATTAACAAGTTCCTTCATCGACTTATTGTAAAAACTATCTATAAAACCGTACCGACCAGTAAGTGTTAAACATAAAGGTTCATTATGAAACTCGAAGAGTCCGTAGATGGCATTGAATTCACACTAGCCCAATTATGTTCTCTCGTTGAACCCAATAAATTTCTGGCCATTGCTTTTATTTTTGAAATGGCTTATCCAATTGGGTTCAACGTTCAACATGGAAGAGTACAGTTCATTAATTTTGCAGCAACTTCTTCAATAAATTGGCAAAATTTATTTGAATTATAGAGGTAGAGGAGTTTGATTTATTTTGGAACGGATAATGTTACATTTGAAATGAATTCTTACGAAAATTTATTTTTATGAATTTGTACGAAATCATCAAAAGTAAACTAAAACCTCGTCTAATTTGAACGAACCCTCTGAATTTGAACTGGATTTCAATAGCAACAAAATATTTTGTTTTTTGATCAGTTGCATTCTGAAAAAGGGCTAATTTCTAATTGTAAAAGCTATGCCCTTTTTCGAGGGAGACATGACTGCAAAGGCTAGCCAAATTATTTACAGTAAAAATGAATTTTGAAAAATTCAAATTTGTGGAAGAAAGGCGCTCTTTGTGGGACCGAAACCACAAACAGTACAACAGCAAGGGATGAAATAAAAATGATGGAGGAAATTTTTCTTAAATAAATTGAATAAATTGGACCCTTCTGCAAAAAATCTGTATGTGAATTTCAACATTTTCGGTTAATTTTAAATATTATGCGGTGAGATGAGTTCTCAAAATTTGTATCCAAATTTTATTAAAATTTGGCATATATTTTTTTGGATTTTGCATATTTTTTTTAATAAAATCGAAATTAATTCCTTGTAAATATTTCGATTGATAAAATCTGCGCAGATCTCAAAACAAAGTTTTACTACATACAGTGCCAACAGTTCCACCATTCTAATCTTCACCAAAATTCTGAAGTGTTGTTCATTATAACAGATTTGAGGCTTTAAACTCTTGCCGGTTTGTGTATATAATTTTGTTTCTTAAATACAAAATTTGTTATAGAACCAGCGCAATATTCCTAACCAAATTTTGGTTTCGAAGTAACGCAATCGCTCACCTTAGACGGAATAAAAAATTGGTACATAATAAAAAAGTATTATTAACAAACTGAAATAAAAACAAAATTTAAAAAACAAAAGATAAAAAATTTGTTTGTATGTGTTTGTACCTTTGTAAGGTTATTTTGCTTTTGTTTTTTTCGTTTCATTCTATGTACAATTCTATAGTCGATTGTCGCGCTCTACAATTCGAGCGAGGTAACATTGTAACTTTTATTTTATTATGGTAATCACTCTATATATAAATACACAAAGGTATTACCGAACAAAATATAATAAGGAAATGTAATGAAGAAAATATAAAGAAACTAAGCAAACACCAATTTGACAATTTCCAAAATCTTGTTGCGTATGATAACTGAGGAATGTCTTGGGTCTAAAGCTAATAACAAACCACTAATAAAATTTCTAACTAACATAAATTTCGATGATTTTATACATAAGTAGCTCTAAGTGGTAGCGCAGCCACTCTAGCCTAACCTAACATTCTTGAAGAATTTTTTTTTCACAAATTTTGTTCGCGAGACAAACGAAACGATTCCTTTCTGTGTGGAAAGGTGGATAGTATCTTTTATATTTAATTTAAAACACATTTTAGATATCATAAAATTCCGGAGCAACTGTGTATTACTTATTATAACATTAGACCGCACCTTAATTTTAAATTAATCCCAAATTTTAATTAAACTTTAGGTTTCTACATGATTAATAACGCGCAAATCCGTACACAGTATTATCATCGTTCTATGATTTACCATTTCCCTATAAAAGAGAGTATACAGTACATATAGCCGCTCCACCGCAAACAATTGTTTCCACTCAAATTATTTCAAACTTAAGAAATATAAATTGTTTAAGAATAAAAAACTAAGTTTAATAAAACTTTAAATGCCGTTTCGAATTTATTTTTTTTTCCCATACATACCTACAACCGTTTTTTATTTAAACTAATAAAAATTATTAAAAAAAAAAATAAAAATAAAAACCTGGGAACACGGAAAACTTTCCGATAAAGGTGAATAACGAGAAAAACTTTATTCTTCAGCCATAATTTAATAAATAAGAATTTTTATTCCGCTTGTAATAATTGTGTAATAATAGAAAATTCATTACATTTTCTTTTAGCGTCATTACGTATACAATTTTAGAAACTATTGTGCACATACATATATGAGTATTATATTGTTTAATAAAATAAAAAGTTATATCTTTAAGGCTTTTGTTGGGGTTAAGCGCACACCGAACCATAAGTACCATAAATAAATTTAAACTTCGATAAAAATTATTGCAATTTATAGTTTGAAATTAAGAGCGCTAGGTTAGGTTAGGTTATAGGTAAGGGTGGCCGTCCTAAAGGACTGGCATAGACACAAAATTGGTCCGTAGCTGTACCACATTCAAATTTCCTCCTCTTTACTCGCTAAACCATCCTGAGCTTACCAAGAAGCGTTTAAAGTCCCGGATCTCGATCTTACTTTGAGGTGTCCCTTTGCTCACGTATCTGCCGGCAGACGTCCCACCCAGATAAGCTGTCACGATCCTGCCTCTAAGCATATGATCTACCCAGCCTCTGAGTGACCCGGCGTCTACCCCCATACACGCAAGGGCCCTAGTGATTGCCCCCGGTATGACGTTGCTAATGGCCCCCTCTATATCCTAGAAGGTTACCATTGAATATTCCTTATATTCAAGTGATTTCTCAATCGGACCTATAAGGGAGTGGAGAGCTGTCTCCACCGATCGTCCCTTACAGTATGCGTGTTGAGATACCGGCAGCTCGCCCGGCTTGATTGAGCCCCTAATGTGAGCCTCTATTATTCTTTCCAGTGTTTTCAACAGAAAAGAAGATAAGCTTATAAGCCTAAAGTCTTTGGGATAGCAGTGAGAGCTTTTACCCAAGATTGGTGTCCGAGATTTACCCAAGGGCCTACTGATAGGACATGCACCTAACATGGCCTTGTTAAAAGCATCAGATAGCTTGGTTACTAGAGCATAAAGCTCCTGTGTAGATGCAGGAGGGTTTGGAACCGATACCGGTAATAAGTTATCCAGAATGGTTCTGAAACAATCCCAATCATTTTTCCTCCTATTTCTGAAGGGTGGTTTGTATCCACTTCGTACTGGAGATAACAGTGGTCAGAAAAGGAATGGTCGTCGGACACTTTCCAGTTCAATACCTTCTCCTTAATAAAATCCGAGACAAGTGTGATGTCCAACACTTCCTGTCTATTTTTAGTAATAAAGGTTGGCTTACACCCGAAATTACATATATTTAAGTTAGTACTTAAAATAAAATCTGAGTGTGATTGAAGCCCTGACATTTTTTGCATTGGACTATCTGCAGAGAATTTTTCTTCACTGGTTCTATTCTGACTTTCATATTTTGAATGGCTCGAATATCATGAATGTTTTGAATATTTTCCTCTTTGCCAAACGTTAGCATGAATAGCGGTAGCACGCGTTTTGTGACGACACTGTTGCCTTTCTCATCTACTTTCTCTATTTTTTAATGATGTTTGCAGCATCCTTAATGTCGAATCCTTTACTCTACAGCTCGGCAATTATATGTTCACTCTCGCATGTTTGATGTAGTCCTCTAGCCATAACCTTAATTGGTCTTTCCTGCTTGTCCTCATATGTATTCCACTTAACTTTCTCAGCATTAAGCTTCATAAGAGAGATTTCTATAAGTATCTGAGTCTGGAACATTTACCTTCCAAACCTTAGTGCTACTAGCTTGAAATCCTTGTCCGTAATTGAGGTCATCAGAGCATTGACAGCCGGGTAGTCTTAAATACCAACTATGTTTATTGGTGGAGGCTATTTTTTTTCACTGTGTTTCATCGTTGCACTGAGTAGTTGGTTTACTTGATGTTGATGCTTTGACTACTCAACATATTCTGGCGATGATTCTGCTTTTCGTTTCTTACTGGGCTTGTTTTTTTTCACGATCCAATCAGATTCCCTTGCCACTTCCTGATCATCGGAAACTGCCGTATTGAATGTGGCAGTTTTTCTTACGTTTCTTGATCTTAGTATCCACTGGGAACTGGTCCCTATTTCTCTTCTGAGTTCCTCTTCGTCTGTGTAATAATCATTACAGACTTGTTTGTTTTCTTTACCTGATTCGATGATCCTTTTCAGGTCTTCATTTTCTCTCTTTAATAGGGTAATTACATTACTCAGCTTTGAGACCATCTCTTCTTGGCTTTTTAATTGGTTATGAAGGGTGCTTTTTTCTCTTTCAGCATTAGTTGTTGATGAAGATAAAGTCATATTAATATCTCCTAGAACTAACGAGTTGCTACATTTTTCAAAATAATGAAATAAAAAAAAATGCTCCTGAGATAATAAATAAAATTATTCCTCATCATAATCCAATTGTTACTGAGTAAGTATGTAACCCTTGAAATGTCCCTTCTCGAGAAATATCTCGTCATCATTGATACATTGTTAATGTGGTAATTAATAGCCTACTAGCTAACTAGGCCGGATACTGTTGTAAAGGCTCCAATTGCTCCTGTTAAGGGTCATGGGCTATAGTCGACTAAATTAAAGGTATGATTAGAATGTGTAGACATTATTAATTTACTTCTCTAGAATAAAGAGTTCTTAAGAAATACATAAGATTGGATAATTGATACTGCTGATTCAAGAACCAATAAAGCAATTTGAGTTCCAATTAGGATAATTACTAAGTAACTTGGGAGGGAATTCCCGGTGTTTCCTAATAAAGTTAAAAGTAAATGTCCAGCAATTATATTAGCTGCTAGTCGTACAGCTAAAGTTCCAGGGCAAACAAATAATGTTTCTGATTGTTTCAATACAACCTATGAATGGCATTAATACTGGTGGAGTTCCTTGAGGGACTATATGAGCGAATATGTGTTGAGTATGGTTATTTCAGCCATAAAGTATAAATGATAATCATAAAGGAAGGGCTAAACTAAGTGTGAATACTAAATGACTTGAGCTTGTAAATACATATGGAAATAGTCCAATAAAATTATTAAACAAAATCATCCGTCTAGCGCCTTACTTCGTGCGTCCCTATTGCAATATAAATTGCTTGTTATATCCCATAGGCATGGATAGTCCTTATAGATTTCTAAAAAATCTATTAAAACTACTCGTTCTGCAGTTACCGCCATTTTAATTTATTAATTTAATAAGCATCACACTAAGCTACACTAACAAATAAGCACGTGTTTAACAAATGAATTTATTTATTCGGACGGTCGGATGGTATTTCCATCCGACACATCCAACTTAATTTTATCGGACCGACGTATATGCATGTCGATTTTACATCCAATCCAACCAAATCGGATCGTCTGTATCGCTTTATAGTTATGTTGGCATCTCTACTTACATATACCAAAAACAATTTTCCAAATAATTAAATAAATTTTTGGTTTTTTATTTCTTCAATTTAGTAGAAATGTGAAAATCATATTATTACGTATACATAAGAAGTAATGTTCTGAACATATTTCCTGTAATCTATGGCGAAAAGAAAACAAAAAAAAAATTTAATCTGTTAAATGGTGATATAGCGAATTTATTTTTTATAGTTTTTTTTTTTTTTTTTGGTTTTGCACTGTACATATAGTTTTGAGTTTATTGTGTATATTATAAATATTTTCTTTAAAGCAAGTGAAAAAAAAAATTACATTTTCCAGGGTTGCCTCCTCTATATATGTATGTATATATGTACTTGGTTTTTGTCTGCCACACATTTAGAGCTAACCATTCATGTTATTATTTTTCAACCAAACAAAAATGTCAGAAGTAGAAATTTATGCCATTAAAAAGCATATATTATGTTGTGTTTTTTTTTGGTTTGGTTTGGTTTGGCTTAGCTTCGTTTTTTTTTTTTTTTTAAATAACATGTTTAAAACAATGAATTCACTAGTCTGTGAAAAATATAACAGAAAACAGAATTTCCATGTATGGTGGTTTAATTGTTTGGTGGAAAATTGGTATATACGATATATAAATGTACACCTTCACGTGCGGTAACTATACCTATACCTATAAATTGTTTTGATTTATTCGACTAACGTATATATTTGAAAACTAAACGTAAAAGCATGATCTTGTGTTAAATAAAACAATATATAGTATTCGAAGATTATCGCAAGCCCAAAACCTGTTCTATTGGTCGGTTTTTGTACGAACGACTGTCTATAACGAATAATAAATATTTCTTACCTCGACAATAACATTTAACTCTTAACAAACCCTTGTGGGGTTCTGAACTTAAAAAGTTAAGAAAGCCTGTGCGAAAGTTAAAAATAAAACCAAAAATACGAATCTCATTCCGGATTGGAATCGATCAAAAACTTCTGTGAGGAAATTGATAGCTTATCTGTTCTCGCTAGACTTAACAAAACTCTGGCTAAGAATGATACTCGATTGTCTTCGCGTACCTTCCGGCAAACTCATCTCTTAAAGGCGAGAAGCTGGTGAGCTACTGTTGTCTGTTCACTTTCCTGGGTGTGACATTATTGATTCGGGTGTGGTTGCCACAGAGTCTCCTGACATTTTTGTCGGTACTCCGGATTGGAACTTAGTGTCGTTTGCACCGTTCAAATCGAGTGGTCCTGATGTCGTTTTCCCTACTGAATTACAACATGGGGTTCTACCCATCAGTACTCACGTGTTCAAACTGTTCCGGGCGTAGCTTTTAGTACTGTACCACGATCCTGGAGCAGAAGTAGAGTAGTTTTCATACCTAAAGCCGGAAAGTGGACTATACTGACCCAGAAACTTTAAGGCCCATTACTCTGACCTCTACTTTTCTTAAAGCTTTAGACAGGATCATGGACAGATTTATTAGGGATAACTATTTAACTACCTCCCCTCTCAGTAACATGCAACATGCTTACAGAGCTGGCAAATCCTGCGAAACTGCTTCACATGAACTTGTAACTAGAATCGAAAGATCACTTAATTACAAAGAGTTTCTAGTTGATACCTTCCTGGACATTGGGGGATCTTTTGATAGCATTTCGTTTTCTTTGATCACGAGTGCGTGTACTTATTTTAATATTAATCATAAAGTATAATTGTGAGTGAGCTGGATGGCTCTTCAGTGTCCGTCAAAGTAGCCAAACGCTGCCTGCAAAGAGGAGTACTCTGACCATTGCTGTGGCTAATGTTGTTAAATTGCAGCGATCTGGGTTCATCGTGCAAAGGATCCTCGATCTATAATGCTCAAGACTTTTCGACTTGTTGCCAACTGCTTACGGTTTCGAAACCTGAATCCTGTCGGTTACGATTACGTCTTGGTTACGTTTTATAAATATGCGCCGATCAGTTTTAATCGTTTTAGTAATCGTACTAATTATACCCCGCCAACCGATCGCTTTTGGAATTATTCGCTCAAAATATCAGTATGAGCAGAGGATTATTATAAGAAATTCTGATTTATTTAGGAAGGTCAAAGAGATCTCCAAAACAAATTTATATTTTCTACAGCTTATCATTAAAACCATTTCGTCAGATCATTTAAATGTTGTAGTCTATTTTGATGCAGACCCGAAAATAAAATAAGTACAAAAAAGAATACTATCTCTCCCTTCTCTACAGCTGCAATATTAGTCATATTAGAAGTATACTCGCCTACTTGTCTATGAGACAGCATCCTGTAACAACTTCGACAACCATCCTGACTTGTATATTTCTGAAATACAAGTTTCAACGTTTGGTGTTATTGACGCGTTTTAATGGCAGCCTTAATATCCGTGAAAATGCGAAAATCACCGGCTGATATTTTATTATACCTCAACCAGTCTACAGCTTCCTTTAAACAAGCAGTTATTTCAGCTCATAAATAATATTAAACAGTGTCTCTAAACGATATTACTGGCACCTTACTGAGTCAACAATCCGGCTCCGATGGTTTCGATCCTGGGCATGGTCTTCATACTGTCAACCATCGTCGCCTGCAATGACCTCTGCGCCTAACATATGGTGGCTCTCGTTTCAGAGACTGCTACACAATTCGTTCCAGATCGGACGCAGAACGTGATCTCGACATTGTACAAAACTTGGTATGTACCATCTACTTCGCGTTTTGGGCCGTAAATCACCCGCATGATTCTTCTCTCAAATGTAAGAAGCCATCTCTCGTGCTCATCCGTCAGCGCTCAACTTTTACATTCAAACATAACCACGGCCCTGATGAACGCTTTGTAAAGCTTCACCTTCATGGCACTTGACAGATGTTTAAATTTTAGCAGTGCCCTTAGAGGATACAAAGAACGGCTGCCAGCTGCCAGGCGCACTTTAATATCCTCACCCACACTGTCATCGTGAGTGATTAGAGAGCCCAAATATTTGAACCGTCAATCGTCACTCCCTCAAACGCGTAGTGGCCAGAAGTAAAATCTGGTATGCTATTCTCCCTATATCCAAAGATCATGAATTTTGTTTTGGACTCATTAATTTGGAGTCCAACGAGTACTGCGCCGATGTTGAAACAGAAGATTCCATCCCGGTTCCGATTTACAGTTGACGCAGGTCTGAAAGTATGGTGCAATCCAGTAAGTCCCTTAAACAAATTATGCGAAGTGCGCTCATTGTGGACTTGTTGTACTTTCGGAACATCGGCCTTCCACCATTCTCGCTTTTTCCGTCTACAAATAAGCTTAGCTGCCCTCCTAATAGGAGTAGCCTTGTTTATCTTCGCGATTGTGTAACTCTTCCATCGCTGTTTTAACCATTCGTGGCAAAATTATATATTTAGCGCACCTTAAATCCTTTAACAAGGAACAAAAGTCTGGTGCCAGCACCCACGGTAAATCGAGCTACAATAGCGTATAGAAAGTTGTTGCTGTTATAACGTTCGTAGTTCTTACACCGAAACTACGCGAGAGGTAAAATTCGTGGACCATCGTAAGACTAACATAAGCGGAAGAATTTGACAAAGGTATGCTTTCATTAATCAAGAACGAAAGTTAGAACTTCGAACGCGATCAGATACCGCCCTAGTTCTAACCATAAATGATGCCAATGATATACATACGTATATGGCTCTTCAGTCGCTTTCCGGGAAACCAATGCAAATTCTTCAGCCAGTCATCTCATAGTATAGACGATAGTCTTAGAAATCACTTTGTAATGCAGAATAGATGAGTATCCTTCATTGTTATAGGTTCACAGGAAGACGAGCTTAAGTCTAATACTCTAATAATAGTACATGGTGCCAACTGTTTCCAAATAATTTCTATAATAGATTCAGATATACAAGGGTCTCAAATGGCTGATTGGATACATTTCTCAGTTCGTTGCACTGCTAAACTCCCCAGGGAAGCTGTTATCAACAGTTTTTGGTTGGCAATTTTATTCAGAGGAATCCATCAAATCGTAACCTTATTCAATAGAATGGGATTAGTATATCCTGTATAGAACCGCAGGGTACAACGTTGGGATCGTAGCGTTCTTTACATTTCCAATACATATATTATGCTCCAATTTAATTTGCGGCCATAGGAACGAGACTTAGGTATTTCGTTTTATCTGTAAAGGTCAAATTGATACCATTTAGCAATAGCATCGAATTTATCTTGAAGTCAAAGATGATTATTACTTTTCCGAAGGTAAATTCCCAGTCGATCGATTAATGTTCAGAATTGGTTTATTGGATCAGCATTGCCTTTAAAAATACTCGCACTAGAACGTATATAGAATTCATATAACGAATGGAAATTTAAAAATTGTTCATTATTCTTAATTCCTATTATTCCAAATTTCATCATTTTTATAATCCTAAATTTCAATTCGTATTATTCTAGATCCACAATACCTAAATTTTTAACATCAACATTAGCAAAATTAGTAAATAGGAAATTTATAATATTGTTTTCCTTTTTCTTCCTTTTCCTACTACAGGAAAACTATAGCCGTCAAAAATAGTAGGCGAAACTCAAAGTGGTGGCCCAAGGAAGGTTAGGGGGCCCAAGGAATTCCCTAGAAAAATCAAAAAACTCTTATTCCACCACATTCTTAAACGTCGCAATAGTTTTTGTTTCGTATCGCATATTGTTCCTCTACTGGTAAATCCCGATACCAACCGTTAAAGGGCGTATAGCTAATGGCCGATACATTTACATTAAATTGTGCACTAGTAGTGAAAACTATAAATTTCGGATGAAAACAAAAATTAGTATACGTTATTTTTAATTGAAAACAATTAACATTCAATGACATGAAAGAAAACAAAATTTGACAAAATGTTAGAACTTGGAAATAATATAAGACTTAAACAATATGATTAATTGAAGCTGCGTATATAGGTACTCAAATTAGTATTATGTTGCACTTATAAATTTTACGACCATAATAAATTACATTTTGCATCTTACATAACGATAAAAAATATATTAATAATTTATTGGGCGATTTCTTATATACTAAATTCTATTTGGATGGTCGCTTATAGACAAAAATGATTTATGTACACATCTTCCCAAAATTCATTGTGTTAGTGCAGGTACAAAAGATTCTAAACTTAATCATATTTTAACCCAAGTATATGCAATTCCAATAAATTACAACCTATACTTACAGCTATGGTGTAGGCAGTGGAGGGCACATTAACGACACATAGAGCTATTGCATAGCAGGATATAATGTATATTCGATAAAATTCCTAATTTAAAAATAATTATTAGTTTGAACGAGTATTATTTGAAAACAAATCAATCGATTAAAGTGAAGCTGTCTGTATATGTACCATGCACACGTATATAGGATACAATAGAAATCGGACGATATAAAGATGTAATATAGGATTAAGGATTTGGTGATTTTGTGGTTACAGAAAACAATCACGTTTTAATAATAATTTATATCCTCTCGTACCAAACTAACAAACGAGATATATATTGAATAGAGCCGATTGTACATACATATATACAGCACATGATTCGAGTACAAAGAAAAATACGTTTGTTAATGGACAATCGATTGTCCGCTCGATAATTAGCAAACACACACGATACTAATTCGATCGGAATATAACCTACAGATTGTTTGATGAATTAAAATTGTGCAAACGGTTGTTCTTCAGGCAAATATCGAATTCATATAACACAAATTCGTATATACAATTATATATGATTTTTGCTATCACAAAACATTAAAATAAAAAATATGAAAATGCTTCAACATAAAAACATGAAAGCATTTTTTATTTTTTTGTTTAACGTTTTTTTTTATTATACAGTAGATACAGTACAATAGTTATAGAGGAAAAGCTGAAAAGTTGGGAAATTTTTTATTTTTTATTTTTATTTTATTATTTGGTTATAACTTTGATGCCAAAATGAACAATATGCTTAATGATTTTTCGATAAGTTGAATTGTTTTTGTGTTATTTTCGACTCGATTCGCTTGCTCTGTGAATTCTCATCCTTCTTGTCGGTTTGGGTATATCGTATTATATGTACTTTTGTCTATATCTATAGTTGGGTTTTGTTGTTGTTTAGTGTTTGGATTAAATCGTTTGTGAAATTTATGTATTAATTTGTCGATTTCATACATATTATATGCATGTATATACATATTATAGTAGAGAATTTTTTATTGTACAAAAATATTGAGTTTTTTGCTATAAAATAATGTTTGGTTCTGAAGTGAATAGATTTAAAGTATAATTATTTGAAGCGTGCAAAATTTGTTACAAAAATTCTTTCCAAACAAGCCCAACTACAGTTTGCCACTCTAGTCTCTAGCTTACCAGCTGACTAAGACAGCGAGGGAAGTCATGAACACATTCATAATTAAATAGGGGAACAGTTTACAGAACAGATTATATTTGAAAAAAGTTGCTTGCAAAACTATATGTTTCTTTCTCAATGCGTCATCTTCCTATAATAATCATGTGTATTTAAAAAAAAACTGGAAAAGAATTAGACCTCGACAAATACATCCCAAATTCATTATATCGTTAGTAAATTTTGAATGTTAATTGTTAAGTGGCATCTTACGGCCAAACTAGTTACTTCATTAATTTTTTATTTAGTGAAGTAACGGGTTTAACAAAAATTGTTTGCTCAATTATGGTTCTTCTATCATTCAATAGGTGCCCCCACTAATTGAACAAATAATCGCGAATAAATAAAACATTATATAGGATTATTATGAAGTATAAATTCAACATTTGTAACATGAATGTAAGGTTCTAATTGAAAGTTTTTATGTACTAGTTTTAAAACACATTATAATGTTGTCTCGATAGCGGTGTCATCTCTATTTAAGTAGAGAAACTACCGTATATGTAAATATGTGTTAACTATTCAGGAATACTCTAGACACATATTTACATATACGGTAGGAGTTATTAGACAAATAAAATAATTACTGTGAATTAAAGGATAAAAGTTAAATAAGTGAATTAGTGATTTTTGTAAATTGATTGTTTTATTCACAATGATGCTTATTTGTCAAGGCTAAAACGTAACAATTGGTGACAACGGTGGGATTGTGAATAAATAGATGATTCTAGGCGAGTTAAAGATTTCCGAATTAAAGGAGGAATTGACGCGCGATGTGTTTGTCAACTGCCGGTCATAAAAATGAAATGAAGCAGTGTAGTATTGGTTGGGCCAGTAAGAATTTCTATGAATCAACTATTTCGGCGGATCAAATAGAAGAGAACGAAGAGGATAATGACCACAACACAGTGGTTGAGGCGGTGCAAGTACAATGGGGAAGTTTCGATGTGGAGCAGTTAATAGCTGTTATTCAACAATGGAGTCAGGATAAGGCGCAGTTAGTTTGATAAGTGGATTAGTCAGTACGGGAACCAGGTAAAAGATCAATTAAATCAGAACATTGATCAGTGGTTACAGGAACGTTAACAAATAATGGAAGAAATTATACTATCACTGGGCGAGATCAATAATAATATGGACAAAGGATTTTAGTAGACGTGTACTGCTGTTTAGGGAAATATGGTTCGACAAGTTGGCGATGGTTTCACTTAGAGCGACTAGCATTCTACAGGGGAACATTATTCAGGAACAGTCTAAACCTTTGTTGAATTTTAGTAGCTAGCCAATCGACCACCGCAAGGTCTATGCTTAAATAAACTACTATACTCGTGGCTGCTTTTAATAAAATGTAAGAGCAGCTATGACTGGTTTATTTTAAGCAAAGAAACAAACCTAAATACTTATATGTACTTGCGCTGGTCCGATTGGAAAGCCACTCTTATGTAGTGGTTAAAAATTTATTAAAATTGATTGAGCCGTCAATAATACACAAACCGAATGAATTATGTATGAAGCCGTGGTAATACACGCGATTATTATCCTGGTTTATACCACGAGGACTTCATATTACATAAGTATCGAATATTGTATGAAACACGGGGACAGCATCGGTATGCAATATATTAAATTACTTATCTTCCATCATAAATGGCTCCCCAGAATATTTGAAACGATCAGCAATTTATCGATACATTTGTGTATGTACGGAAAATTATTGAATTGATCATGGCACTTGTTACTCTTCAAATAGAACAATGTTTTGATTTACTGCAATTTATTACTGAAACTATTGAAAGGACATATTCTAGTTAACTACAAAATTCACAAATGCACAAATAATAAATAATTTGAAACGATTTGGTAATTATTTACTAATTTATTTTAATATTTATCGTCATCCAGTTCTTCGATCTCCTCCGCCACCAAATCATCCGCTTGCGATGGTGTTAAATTAACAATAGCGCAAGCCATTTTTGTAACGAAATCCGAGTACAATTTTTCACCATATTTGTTGGTAATAGCTGATAGGCACGGCCGTTTTGTATGCATCATAATTCGATGCTTCATAAACAGTATCCATTTCACTATTTCCTCTCGTACCTTAATAAATTCATCCGTAATATTGAATGTCATTCGTGCAAGTTCACCTTCGGCATTTTTTACCATTGGCACAATTTCTTTCGATTTGCATTTTACTTTATGTAAAAAGGATTTAGATAATATAAATTCACGATCGGCTAGGATTACATCTTCTGCTTCTATCATATTAAGAAAATCGCTCTGCTGGACCATACTATGTTTATGAACTCCCGTCTCAAATGGTTTAGATAGATAAATTATTGTGCCTGACGTCGAGAAACAAATTAAATATTTTACCGGTTGCAGTTGTGATTTTAATTGATTCACATGGTTTGATCGTTGCTGCACTGTGCTATTTATATTACCGAATATTTCAAAACTATCGACGATTATAAAACGTCGATCTCCAAATAATTGTTTATACTCGTAATCAGTTGGTGTATTTAATCGACCGCTCGTGTTATCTGGCCACACGATATATTCACTTAGCTGGCCATATACAATTTTAAAAGTATCGTAAAATAATCGCAATGTGTTCATAGTACGAATGTTCATCAATACGCTGAAGTAATTTACCGATAAATCCAATTTCAGTTTCATACACGTCATGAAAAATATATCGAATTTGGAGATCTTGCCGAAGGTTGTGGTCGGCATAGAGTTCTCGACATCTTTGTAAATAATCTCCATTGTAGCAAAGATTGGAAACCCAGTTAAATATCGAACTGTATTATTTTGGCATTTTAGAGATTCAATTGATATTATACCAAGCAGGGAATGCGTTTTTGTCGCAAGATTTTCTCTCAGCTGCAAATTCTCGCGCTTTAATCTTGCAATTATTTCATCTTTTTCGTCTTGTGTCGCATCTTTAATGTAAAATTCTTCTGTTTGACCACGCTGGTCTATCATTTCTGGTTTATTTTGCCCTTTGATAGAACTTTTGCCTGCTATTAAGAGATTCGTAGATGCATCCAATTTTCTTTTCAAACCTCGGGGTGGACTATCCAGTGTAATCGGGGTTAAATAAAAGATGAGATTAGACAGTAATATTCAGGATAAGCAAAGCAACATTATAAATTATTACCTTGGCGGTGGAGAATCATCTTCCGGTTCACTTTTTATATCAATAAATGGGACGGGGTTGATAGGTGAAATACACGTCAACGGTTCGGATGTCTGATGTTCCTGTTTTATTTCAACATATTCAAAAGCTATTTCGGATTGGTCATGTAGAATAGGTGGCTTAACGCTTGTTAACTTTGTCGGATTCTCCAAAATCACCTTCCGATTGATGTCGTACCTATAAACATAAAAGAAAAATAATCAAATAATTTATAATAGCTACTCGTTCCAAAAAAAAAAACAGGATGTTATTCATAGTTGGCAGTGGATAGTATATACAAAATTAACGAATATTTTTATTTAACAAAATATTTTTGATTATTTGTAGAAAAGAAAACAAAATTTCTGACAAGTACTGAAAATAATTTATGTGTTAATTTATTGCTTTTATTTAAGTATTTCAGACAACTTTATAAAATATCGTAGAAATTTGTAGAAATTTGTAGTATGTATTGCAGTAAATTGTACACAACATGTCACCTTATGATGTTTATAATTTGTTTCAAACATACCACTTCATATCGTCCATTAAGAATTTGGAGGGTATTGCATTTCTTCTAACACGCCCAGTTTTTGTTATAAATTTCTCATCGAAATGTAATGTACATATCCTAAAGTGACGTTTTAAATTGGTACCTCTGACATCTGGGATAACATCTAGCCACATATTTTTTAATTCTGGCATGCTTGGTAATCTGTAAAATTTAGATTGTGTAATTAATTGCTCAGTACCTATTATCACTTTTTAATTGAAACTTTAAAACTGAAATTTTCTTACTTATACAAACCACCAGATCTAGCTCCACAATTAAAGCATTTCAATGACATTTAAAATTATTTTAAAAAGAAAAATAATGACGGTAAATTTTATGTACGAAGCACAACTTTTGTTTATGAATAATTATTATATGTATATTGTCTTATTTAATTTATAAATTATTAACATTTCTTAAACTAACACTTCATTAGGCAATTTAACTCGCAAAATCAAATAAATTCAATGCACATACTATTAAAACTCATATTAAATTATTAAACATTAATCACATAAAACCCAAACTAAATCACTACGGTAGACATTTTTGATAAAACAATACTACGCTGACAAGTGAAAATGTTTCGATAAAAATGTGTACTGCCATCTATTAATAACTAGTTTTAACACGAATCAAGATAGTTCACAATTTTAGAAAGGTATTTGACAGGTATATTGTATTAAAAATATCAATATTCTTGTGTTTACAATTTTATACAAACCTCAAATCGGATTCGTTGATGGCCGCTTTGATAATTTCTGATCTGTCATGAAGAAGTGTAGCTGGCTCGTTTATATTTATATTGGCCGGTAATAATTTCGACGGCACGGCAGTTTTAGATAATTTTCTTTTGTTTATTGGGATATTTAGGAGTCTATCTCGAAGAGACCAATTTTCTTCAGTGAAGTGCAAAGAACATATTCCGGCTTTCTTAACGTTAACATGTTCTTGCCCGGTAGCTTTAATCCACAAGCCAATTAAATTTACATCTTTTGGAAATTTAAAAACCCGGACACCAAGCTCAGTTACATTATGTTTTCTGTATTTTCTGTTTATGCAGTTTATAACTGAACATTTATGAGCCATTATAGTTTAAATTTTACACAATACATAAAGAAAGTGTCTATTTTAGTTTTTGCACCCCTTTTTAAATACAAAATTATAAATGATATTGTGCAAAACGATTAAATTTAATGACCAAAAAGTACCCAACAATACAGTTAAACATTTATTGTTTTTAATTTGGACACAATAGCACGAAATAATATATTTTTTTGTAAATAAATTAGTTATCATTAAGTTTATTACACTTTTTTTAAAAACACAAATTATGATAGTATCGTCCCAAATATACTGTGAAAATTTACGTCCAAAAATAATTCTCAAAAAAGTATATACAATAAAATTTGTTTATTTGACGTACTCCCGAGTCACGAATGATCTCGTTTTTCGTTTATTTACTTAGTACATACGTTTCTACTCAGGGTCGGGTCATCTTGTGCATAGTTAAATTTGGATTAAACCCGAGTTATCTTATTCAGCGTTTATGTTGCAGAGACATGTATTCGAGTCGAAACCGAGTTATAAACATCATATATAAAACATTTATCTATATATGTACATATATGTATATAAAAATTTAATTCAGAAAGAAACATCAAAAATTCACAAACAAAAAATTTAAAATGGAGGTATTAATGGTACGTCAGTCGACAGCAAATAGAAAGAAAATAACGTTAATATTTTTGTTGTTGTGGTTTTTCCACTCGATTCCGTTTATAGTGCACTTTTTTAGAGTTGACTCTACTCGACTCTACAAACTTGTTTAGGTCGAGTCGAGTTAAGGCAATGCCACATGCAGTTGTCTTTCCGACCGATTCGGTAGAAAATATGGTAAGACACACCACATGAGCAAAACAATAATCCGACCGATTTTTACAACAACAAAATTTTTGTTTGTGTTTTTTTTTTGTCATTTGATTTTGACATTTAATTTATATACTTTATCAAATTATTACCATATTCATTTTTAATTTTCGATATATTGTACAGATTGACAGCAACCAACCAAATTATCACCGAAGTGAGGTTATGCTCACAACGAAAATAATTATCGGTGATATTTGATGCGTTCGGAACCGACAAATTTTTATTGGGAAGCGTTCGGAACCGACAAAATGTATACCATTTAAGTAAAAAATCGGTTGTCGGACCGACAGAATAGAAAAACAATTATTATTCAATTAAAATGGTTATATTATTATACATTTATGATTTTAATTACTAATTGTAGTTATTCTAATATTTTCTCAATAATTTAAGCCAAAAATGTGCAATCATTTAATCATAAATGAAAAAATCGGTCCCAGACTTTCGCCGATATTTTTGTCATGTGGCAACGCCTTTAAGGTGTAATATTAAATGATTGCATATTTTTGGCTTAAATTATTGGGAAAATATATAAATAAATCACAATTAATAATTAAAATAATACATTTAATTGAATATTAAAGCGTTGCCTCATGACAAAAATATCGGCGAAAGCCTGGGACCGATTTTTTCTTTTATAATTAAATGATTGCATATTTTTGACTTAAATTATTGAGAAAATATATGAAATAACTACAATTAGTAATTAAAATCATAAATTTATAATAATATAACAATTTTAATTGAATAATAAGAATTTTTCTATTCTGTCGATCCGACAACCGATTATTTACGTAAATGGTATAAATTTTGTCGGTTCCGAACGCATCAAATATCACCGATATTTATTTTCGTTGTGACCATAACCTCACTTCGGTGATAATTTGGTTTGTTTACAAACGTAGCTATCAATCTGTACAGTTGTAAACAAACCAAATTATCACCGAAGTGAGGTTATGGTCGCAACAAAAATAAATATCGGTGATATTTGATGCGTTCAGAACCGACAAATTTTTATTGGGAAGCGTTTGGAACCGACAAAATTTATACCATTTACGTAAAGGCGATGCCACATGCAGTTGTCTTTCCGACCGATTCGGTAGAAAATATGATAAGACACGCCACATGAGCAAAACAATGATCCGACCGATTTTTACAACAACAAAATTGTTGTTTGTGTTTTTTTTGTCATTTGTTTTTGACATTTAATTTATATATTTTATCAAATTATTACCATACTCATTTTTAATTTTCAATAAATTGTACAGATTGACAGCTACGTTTGTAAACAAACCAAATTATCACCGAAGTGAGGTTATGGTCACAACGAAAATAAATATCGGTGATATTTGATGCGTTCGGAACCGACAAAATTTATATTGGGAAGCGTTCGGAACCGACAAAATTTATACCATTTACGTAAAAAATCGGTTGTCGGACCGACAGAATAGAAAAACTCTTATTATTCAATTAAAATTGTTATATTATTATAAATTTATGATTTTAATTACTAATTGTAGTTATTTCATATATTTTCTCAATAATTTAAGTCAAAAATATGCAATCATTTAATTATAAAAGAAAAAATAGGTCCCGGCTTTCGCCGATATTTTTGTCATGTGGCAACGCCTTTAAAAACCGGTTGTCGGACCGTCAGAAATTATTCAATTAAAATCGTTATATTATTATAAATTTATGATTTTAATTACTAATTGTAGTTATTTCATATTTTTTCTCAATAATTTAAGCCAAAAATCATTTAATCATAAATGAGGAAATCGGTCCCAGGCTTTCGATATTTTTGTCATGTGGCAACGCCGTTATCACCGAAGTGAGGTTATACTCACAACGAAAATAAATATCGCCTAGATTGTTGTTGTAAACATCGGTCGTATTATTGTTTTGCTCATGTGGCGTGTGATTTTGTATTGTCTACCGAATCTGTCGAAATTACAACTGCATCGGATTCAAATAAAATTTGATAGTTGGATGTTATCTATATGAACTATTTCATCCCCTATTGGCGATTGTTAAAGTAGAGAGAGCGCTTTTTTTCTCTTGGGAAATTAAAACCAAAATATAGGAACATAATGACTTTTGTTGACCCCTATGGGCGGGGCACCTATATGTGTCTCGTAAACCTAAATTGCACGAATTTGTTTTCCAAGAATACCACCACAGTATTCCTTGCTGGTTGTAAGAGGCGCTAAACGGTTCCATCGCCGGGGAAAAACACCCATCCGTATAAAAACAATCTATTTATAATGTCAACAAAAGAGAAAATGGATACCGCCAAAAAAACACCGAACCCCGCTCAAGTTCTAGTTTTAGGATCTGCACGTGGAATGTACTTAGGAAACCAGGACCGTTAGAAGGCCTAATCACATACATGAAGAAGTATCGGCTGGTACTCGTTGCTCTTCAAGAAACTCACCGGCCTAACAGTTGAGAGCATATCCCAGAGCTATACGTTGCTCTACAGTTGATATGACCTCAGAAATCTTGGAGCTGGACTTCTTCTTGGGCCGCAGATAAAGAAGGCTGTTGTACAACCGATTGTGTAAGCTTCGTTTGCGCATGAAGTTAGCCAAGCTGTCGATAATTTGTGTATGGGAGGTGCTGAAAACTTCGTTTGTCAGTGCTGCTCAATAACTTTAGGTATAGTGAAAGTCAGACACGAGATTTGATTGGTTTCGTCCGATTCGATCAGTCACTGATCAGCTCTTTTGGCTGTGGATGATTCTATCTAAATATTATAAGAGCTTGTAGTCTGCTCTGGAATACCTAGGAATGCCAACAAAATTGGTACGATCATGTAGAATGACAGTGACGCAGTCTCAATCCTGTGTTAAAGTTGAGAATAGGCTATTAAGAATTTTTGTAGTTAACTTGGGTGCTCGGCAGGCAGATGCTCTGTCCCCGATACTATTTAATTTCATGTTGGAGTACATCTTTCGTAAGACTGAAACACGTCATCTTATACCGCCAGTCCAATCCTGTGCTTGCATATGCAGATGACATAATGGTGGTTGGACTGAATATGGCAACGGAGTGAATCAAATACTTGATCCGCTTGTAACGTTTTGAGTTCAATCCCGATTAATGAGTCCAAACCAAAATACGTAATCTCTGGTTATAGGGACAGTGGCACATCAGATTTTAGTAGTCGCCACTACACGTTTGAGGGAGTGAGGTTCAAATATTTGGGCTCTCTTATTATTACTCACGATAACAGTGTGGGTGAGGATAACAAAGAGTGGCTGGCAGCAGACAGTCGTGCGTTGTATCCTCTAACGCCACGGCTAAAATCTAAACACCTATCAAGTGCTGCGAATGAAGCTTTACAGAGCGTTGATCAGGCCCATTGTTATGTATGGATGTGAAAGTTGGACGCTGACAGATGGGTACGAAAGATGGCTCTTTACATTTGAGAGAAGAATCATGCGAGTGGTTTTCGGCCCAAAACGCGAAGTAGATAGCACATTCCAGTGGTACTATACCTTTGAAATCATGATTTACTTTATCAACTGATTCAGACACGAATTCACTATTTGCTAGGATTATATCGTCCGTTTCTAGCTTATCAAGGAAACCACTCTGTCGGGCTATGTAACTTTTACTGAGTCCCGTATCAAATGGTTTGTATAGATAAAAATATTTGTTTATAATTAATTGGAGTTTTTTCGCGATGGTTCCTGCCATCCGCACTCACAACATACTTAATTAGGCAGTTATATAAAATAACAAGGTTGACATGTTCTACCATCACTTCGATTCGCTTCGATAGTGAACATCGCATCGAAAAAAGTGATAGTCGGTATGTTGTACCATTTTCGATGGATACTATAAAGGAACATATTTTCGAAATTGAAATGACGTTTGACATCTATTTTTAATAGGTATTTCAACTGTTATGTTTGGATGTGAAAGTTGGGCGCTGACGGATGAGTACGAGAGATGGCTCCTTACATTTGAGAGAAGAATCATGCGTGTGATTTACGGCCCTAAACGCGAAATAGATGGTACATACCGAGCTCTGTACAATTTCGAGATCAGAGATCTGATGAAGATCCCCGATATTGTACATGAAGTTAGATCTCAGCGAGTACGCTGGCTCGGTCACGTTCTGCGTGCTGATCCGGAACGAATTGTGCAGCGATCTCTGAAAGGAGAGCCACCATATGGTAGGCGCAGAGGTCGTTGCAGGCGACGATGGCTCCACGATGTAGAGAACGACTTGGCCTCTTCAGATTGTCTAAGACAGTATGAAGACCAAGCTCAGGATCGAAACCGTTGGAGCCAGATTGTTGATTCAGTAAGGGGCCAGTAATGGCCTTTAACACTGTTTATTATTATTTCAACTGTTCAATCTGTCAATTATCTTGTAAACATAATAAATGTAAGTACGTTATTTATAAATCTCTACAATTGTTGACTTTAATTGTTTAATTATAGTAATGAATATGATGAATCCTAATTTATTTATTGGTGCTATATCGACTTCACACGATGTTGATAGGGAGGATGGAGATAATTATATATACATAATATATACAATATTATATTGAACATTTGGAAATTTTTATATGTACTTTCATTATAATATAAAAATAAAAATAAATAATATTATTTTTAACGTAATTTAATTCAAATAAATTCAAATAAAAGTCAGTAATTTTCGCTTATTATGTGTATCACAAGCAAAAAATTCAGTGATAGATTGTCGAAAATTGTGATGGTCGAAAATGATACAACATACCATTTTATCGAAATCAGTGATATTTCATCGAATATCGAAAATTGTGATGGTAGAACATGTCACCCCAAATGTTGCGTAAAATAATCGTGATGCCGTGAGAATTTTAAGGTTCATGGCAAACATGTCTGGACTATAGGAGCCGATTGACATTAGATACCGAACATTGATAATTTAGTTCGATTGTACATATTTCATAATTGGCTCAAATTACATTCGTAATTATGTTCGGGTCGCTGCGCTAACGAAAGACAAGGTTTCGGAGGGCGTAGGAGCGGGGATCAGCAAACATGTCGGTACTATAGGAGCCAATTCAAAAAGGTTTGATAAAGAACCACTTATAACTTAAGAAATATTTTTTCTACAGTTCCTCAATGTTCTACTGTTATGTTAAGAAAGCTAAGGTCTACCAATTACAAAAATAAAATATTTATGTATAAGATTTTATTATTTAGATAATTAATAAAAAAAACGTTATTATTATAATATTTTTTATATTTCAACATTATTTTCATCCAGAATTTCACTTGTGTATTTTACACTGTCGATTATATATAAAAAAAATTTAAAAAAACGTATTAAGCACACTGTAAAATAAAAACAAAATTATTATGCGTATTAAGCAATACAGCGAAAATATATACTTACATAATATGTATGTATAAATATTATACATTTTTAGTTTAAAAAATTACCACTTTGAATAAAATAAAGCGATATTATCTTTAAAAAATCGTCAACTTTGAAATTTATAGCACTACATACTAGTACGTTTGTTAGTTAACCTAAACGTAAGTCAAATAAATATAATTCAAATAATTTTTGAAAAACGGATGAACACTCGACTATTGCAACTAACTTCATACCCACACTTTTTTAAATCAACGCTTATCACAGCTATTCTCAAACTTTGACGTTTTGACATTTCCAATTATAGTTTGCAACAGATTGTTTTTGTTTTATGAAAAAATATATCAAAGTTATTTTATTTGTATTGATTTATTAAAAAAACAAATGATTTTATTTATTTATAATATTTATATTTACGGAAAATGAGTCAAGTGATCGATGAGCCGGACGGCAGTGATAATTTTGTAGGTTTTAATGTTGAAATAAGTGACGTTGAAATGGTTGTAGTCGAACAAGAACCACCGGCTGTAGTTGATATTGAGGCAGTGGAGATTGTGCCAGTGAATGTTGTTGGTACGATTTTGTATATTATGTATTTCTAAACAAATTTGATGTGTAATGTGAATAATTACAGCTTCACCGCCACCCAGAACACCAAAGAAACGTAAAAGTATAACGCCATCACCGAAAAAGAGAAAATCACCAATCTTATTGGATGACGACGATGATGATGGATCTACTTGTTCGATTTGTTTGGATAATTGGGAATTAGCTGGTCCGCATCGATTAACCTCTCTAAAGTGTGGGCATTTATTTGGAAATTCGTGTATTAAACGCTGGATCTTAGAGAATGCACCGCAGAATCGATTATGCCCACAATGTAAAAAACGAGCAACGCAGCGAGACTTTCGATTTATATATGCGAAAAGAGTGACTGCTATCGATAATTCTGAAGAGGTACGACTGCGAGAACAGTTAAAATCGGAACGTGAAAAATATCTAAAATTGGAAATGGAATATTCACTGTTGAATGTGAATCTCAAATTCGAGCGAGACAAGTGTGTTGATTTACAGGAGAGGCTAAATAATTTACAACAAATATTAGCTAGTTACAATGATATTACCTCGTCCAGTAGTTTACGTATTCCGTTGTGCAACGAAACACACTTCAAGACGGATCAATTATCGTATAAATTGTTTCTGGAGAAGAACATACCAATAGGACGTGATGCCGGTTGTCGAGTCATGTTATATAATAGTCTAATGAATTCAATGATTGTCACACATAAATCGAGTCAGGCCTTGTTTCGCGGTTATGGTGCACGCCTAATTGATTTGGCTACATACAGACCAAATACTTATTTCCATTTGGCGGAAAAGGTTCCGCGTGATTTAGCATTATGTACGAGCGATAATTTATTGGTAGCAGCATCGTTAGAAAAAACATCAGCTATTTATGATTTAACCAGTCGTACCTCAATTGTGACAATAAAGCCACCGACAAGTGACCTTCAATCAATGCTCTGGTCATGTTGTTTCAATCAGGCGCGTAGCAAATTTTTATATTTAGGCACCAGTCACGGGAAAACCTATATATACGATATAAGGCAGCCGAATGATATATGTGATGAGCTAATAACTCCAAACGATTATTCGCCCGTCATTAATTTGGTTGCAATTGCACCGTCCATCCCGGACATGGAGCACGGTGGAATTCTAGTGTGTAAACTAAAAAGTCTTTGGTTTTATGAGTATCAATATGATAGCACTTTAAAATCGCATCAATTAAATAACAACGATACATACATTTCGATGTCATATGATATAAAATCAAAACAAATTTTACTCGCTACTCGTCCATCGCGTATGATTCCGAATGTACGTTACATCATTGGCAGTTTAGTCCGCAATCAATCAATTATTGTGTTCGATGCTAAAATTACGATTAATGGGTCGCATGGAATGAAATCAATGTTACGCAGTACAATTATCAATATCAATAGTAGTACGACGAGCTCAGTCCCAGGTTATAATAATTGTATTCTAGCCGGTTATCAGGAAGATTTAAAACAATTAAATTTATGGAATGCCAATTCGAGTGATAAATTGTACTCGTTACCAATACAGAATACAGTTTATGATTTAACATCGTTCCAGCATAATAATGATACATTTTTAGGTGGTTTAACTGAGAATGAGTTTAAAATTTATAAAATTCATGAAACATAAATAAATAGTTATTTTTAAAGAACGATTTGAATAAAATCTAAATGTTTTGGCTTTTTTCGTGTAATGTGTTGGACAATAGATGACTTTAAATCTATTCGAACTTAAAACGCTAGAAACTAGATGTCTTCATAGTACAATGGGTCAATAATTTCATTACAATGCCAAATGCTGGTTTTACTATTGCCTAATAGATGACAATAAAACAAATATTAAGTTTTACAAGTGTTTATGTTCCCATAAAATAATATTTAATTATTGATACAAGCAATATTATTTTTAATTAAAGAGTAAATTGATCATTTTTGTGCCCAGCTAATAAGAATATGTCCTCTGTCGTTAATGGAGCCGATACTTCAACCCAATCATCTGGAAGACCAGCATCTTTCCGTGCCGAATTGATCGCATTTCGCATTGCAAGCAGCACAACGATTGAGGCACAAAGTGGTGGTTCACCCGTCGCTTTCGAACGTAATATAGAGGTTTTGTTTAATGAATTTTTAATAAACGATACACGAAAATCGATTGGAATGTCTTTAGCTCCGGGTGGTTTATAGTTCCATGTTCGATTATTCAAGAGTAAGCCATCATTGTTGTAAGCAAGTTTTTCGGTGAGCCAATAACCCATTCCCATTACAAATGCACCTTCGATTTGACCAACATCCATGAGTGGACTAATGCTTTCGCCGGCGTCCTCAAGTATATCAACACGTTTTATGAGATGATTGCCAGTTAGTAAATCGATTTCAACTTCACTCGCGGCTACCGCATACACCTTATAATTTTCCTTCATGTCGTTGGATTTATACAAATATTTAGCAGTTAAATCGATTTGCTTTTGTGAGGCCTTGCGTGTTATTTGCTCCCATGGCGCATCTTTCAATTCTTCACGAATTGGAGCGATTCGTTCGTTTAGTTCTTTGCAAGCATTTAGAACTGCCAAACAAACCGATTCACTTGTTATACTTCCACCCGAGACCATATTATTGGCCGAAATAAAACTGTCCGAAGGTTTTATGATAATTTTATCGATAGGAACATTGAGGGTCTGCGCTGCAACTTGTGCCGCTTTAGTATTTATGGCTTGGCCCATTTCAATTCCGCCATGACTGATAGCAACTGTACCATCCAATTGATAAATCGATATAAATGCTGCATACGTTCCAAAATAATGAACTGGATATTCCAGCGGTACAACAGCGATTCCACGCTTTGTCCAACGGTTAGCCGTATTGAATGTATCGATATCGGCCTTGCGTTGTCGATACTCAATGGTTTCCAAAAATCCATTCAATATTTCTCTCACCGGATTGTCATCTGCAATATTAGCAAGTCTAACATCAATAGAATCTTTACCAAGCTGTTTCGCAATATGTTCCATTATAATTTCACTCATTCCAACACCTTCCGTGGAGCCTGGAGCACGACACCATGTATTGCCTGGTGTATTAGTAGTTACTACATTTCCGTTTATATCCCAAGCATCCGACACATAACAATTTTTGGCAAACACTGATGTATTCATTTCAATCGGCTCGTTCACATTATATCCATGATCTTGGTAATAATTATTCGAAAGCTTTTGAATTTTTCCATATTCATCGACATCCACTTCATACTCGAAATATGTGGGATCACGCTTGCCCATGGTCTCCATATTTTCTTCAATTGACAGTACGAAGCGAACTGGGACATTAAGCTTATAGGCAGCTAATGCAGAAGCACAAGCAACTTGATTATTCCGCGAAATTTTACCACCATATCCACCACCCAACCGTCGGACTTCCACTTTAATTCGGTTCATCGGTATATTAAGCGAGGTGGAAATGGCGCCTTGTGTCAGATCAATCCATTGTGTTGCTGCATATATAGTAAGACCGTCCTCATTCGGTAGTGCCACACAAGTTTGAGGTTCCATTGTGAAATGATATTGCGCCCCAAATCTGCCTTTACTTTTAACTGTTTTAGCAACATTTGATGTTCCGTATGTAGTTGATTTATGCTTGAATGGAGAAGCTTTAATTCGATTAGAGGCATTTGCTTTTATTACCTCTTCAATGGTTGTATAAATTCCTTCAGTTACATTGTCCGATTCGTATATTATGTTTACCAAGTCAACGGCATAATGAGCTAATGCATTAGTTTCGGCTACAATAATACCAACCGGTTGTCCATTAAATGCAATCACATCATTTGCGAATATTTGTTCTACTTCTTCGAAAAAACCGAAAGCTGCCGGTGTGAAATTATTTTCGCCAGGTATATCTTTCGCCGAAAAGAATCCTTTCACACCTGGAATAGCGAGTGCAATATCAGCGTTGATTTCTTTAAGTTTTCCGTTTGCTTTCCGGGCTACGACAAATGCGGCCCATAATTCACCTGGTTGTCTTGGTAAGTCATTTGCATATTGTGTTTCACCTGCACTTTGTACATAACCATCAACTCTTGGAATTGCTTGGTTAATTGGATAATTCTGTTCTTTGGTCGTGAAATTTTGTGTTCCTGATGAAATTGGTCGTTTTAATATGTCGCCACCACTTTTTACAAGGGCGTTCACTTTATCATTGGGTGCTGTGTTCAGCACAAATTTATAAAATAGTGATGTAGCAAGTTTTTTGCGATAATCTGGATGACCGGCTGGTTGAATCCAATCGGGCGAAATTTCACCCTCTAATAGACGTAAAACGGATTGTAATGTTTCGTTCGAGTACAACGACTTGCCAACTAAATAGTTTTCAGCTTCCACGGCATGTGTGAAATTAGGATTAATTCCACCATAACATATGGTTGCCTTTTTAACCGCCCCAGCATCAAATTCAAGCAAAAATCCAGCATTTACATAGGCATCCGCATTTTGGGCACGTGGCATAATTTTATATGTGCGTAATGCATTTGTCGCCGGTACGGCTGGAAACACTAATTTCAGAACCACCTTTTTTTTTAAGTCAGCATTTTGAAATTCTACTAGCGATAAACTGGTAACTTTTCCACCAGCTTCAGCTACCATCACCTTGGCGCCAACTGTCTCGAATATCACAAACAAATCGGACGGGAATTCTTTATACGCATTTTTGGTTGCTAAATTTCCAGCGATTGTACCAGCATTTCGAACCGGTACGTTTGCGATCAAATCGATGTGTTTGATGAGATGGCGACCATATTCAAATTCGGATTTTAATTTAGCAGCTTTTTCAAAAACCTCCATAGCTTCGGTAAGACTAACGGATCCTCCTAATTCGATAGTTTCATTTCCGATCGAATATGCTCGCAACTCTTCGACACCCGTAATATCGATAAATACTTCCAAATTTGGATTACGACGATAAACACCATGTGCCGTATTACCGGCGACCAGCATATATGGACGATCGCCTGACTTCTCAAGTATGACAAATATATCGTTCAAATTGAAAACTTTATGCCATTCTCGGCCATCGGCAAATGTTAAATGAAGACCCTTTTTCGAGTTATTGGCTTGTTTACATTTTCCGCTACATTCACTTCCAGTTTTCGGGCATATTTTCAGATCTTCAATGTCCTTACACGCCTCTTTTAATTTTGGATCAGCATCAACAGCGACAGATTTAAATGCATCCAAAATTGGCCGGTAACCAGTACAACGGCAAATATTTCCGCCAAACGAATTTTCAATCTCCTCCATAGTAACGTTCCCATGTTTCTTTTCCACCAAACTATGCATATTCATAACCATGCCCGGGGTACAATATCCACATTGTATGCCATTCAACTTAACAATCCTCTCTTGGATTGTATGATATCCGATATTTTTATTCCCAATACCTTCGATGGTTGTGATATCCCAACCATGGCAGGAGAATACAGAAGTAAGACACTATACAAGAAATAGAATTGTTGTTAAAACTTTATCGTTAACTAAAAGTGTTTTTTTATAATCTTACCGAATTGACACCCCAAGCTTGATATTCCTTTGTTACCGGGTGCACACCTTTGACCGTTACAATACATGCACCACACCCACCTTCAAGGCACATGAACTTAGTGCCACGTAAATTTGCATGATCTCGAATATACGTATTCAATGAAGTGTCCAACGAGAGGTTTGATGAACTAACTGAAAATAAAGTAGTATGTACGTAAATTGTTTACTGGTCGATTAGAAGCCTGTCGCACTGCCACTGGCATCTGATTATAAAAGGCAAAATAAAATAACTACCGATAGATAAGATTTTAAGTGATTGCTTGATATTTATTTATTGTTTTTATATGGCAGCACTTATAATTTAGGTCTTTTGTAATTAAAGAGGTTGGTAAACACTTACTGGAATATTCTTTTCCGTTGATTGTGAATTGGACTTCCATTGTATTAGTTGAAATGGCGTGTCTGTAATTAGAAAGATGAGAAATAAATGTTTTATAAGTAAATGATAATCGGAACATTATTTTCTAAAAAATTGAAAGAAACAATTTAAATTTTTTATCAATTTATGAATTATTTTATAAACGTGAGAAGCAAAATATTTCAGATATATGGTATGAGTAATTTCCGTGTTTACAGTTATACGGTGTTCTTGTGATAAGCTTTAAACCAAAACTTTAAAACTTGTGGTATTAGTACCTAGTAATATTAATGTTAGGTATAGGATTTTTCAAAATTAGATTTTGAGTTTGACAGAAACTCCACTTCAACCTCTGAAAGATTATGAATTTTGCAATCCTGATTAATACTATGTTTGAAATGTGCATCGATGATTTCGATCGATTAAAATTGGCAATCTACCATGTTCATCAGTACTACAGCAGAGCTATTGAATGTGCCGATGGCCCATTATAAAAGATATAGCCTTACGTCCTTGATTTTGCTAATAACGAAGTGGTTTTTTATTTCCACTTCAACCACTACTAAAATCGAAATACATTGGAGATTTCTCTTTTAAATTCTAAAATTTCAGACCAGCCTCTTAGAAATCCAAATTTTTCAAAAATGAAAAAAAATCCATATTCAAAATTTTAATCTTTAGGTATTTTCAAAATTTCAAATATTATAAGTTTGTTTAAACGAGGGAATTTTGATGTAAAATTTATAATCTACTAAAATTGTAAAGTGATCAAGTTTTCCAGGTTTTAGGGAATTTCATGAAAATTGTAGGCCCTTTTTTCTAACGAACTTTAACAAATTATTGGGAGTTAAAATTTGATACACAGGTTCATTTCGTTGGATATTTTGATCTATTTAAATTTCAACCCGGGGTTACAAGACTTTCATAAACCTTTTAAAAAAATTAAATATTTTATTTGCAAATTTATATACATTTTATACTTACATGTCTCATAAAACTAAATTACACGAACGTGTCTTCCAAGAAAACCACCACAGTATCCTTTGCTTGTCGTAGGAGGCGACTAAACGGGTCGCTGGGCTAACGACCCGCATCCATAAAAACCAATTTGTTTTTAATGTGAACAAAAGAAAAAATGGATCATCATTTGATCGCTGTTAAGGTCCGAAGTAAGTTTTCGTACAAATCTGGGAACACAGCGAAATGCATGGGACGTTTCGAATTGGAAGGTCTGATAAATGAAGATCAAAAGAATGTCAGCGACAACATTGAGGAAGCTAATTGCCAGTCTGAATGTTTGAACTCTGTCTGGGAGGTACTAACAACTTCGATTATCAGTGCTGCTCAACAGACTTTAGGTGTAGTGACAATTAGACTTAAGAATGATTGATGACGAGAGTCGTTTTGCAATCGAGCAATGGCGGAAGGCCGAGGTTTTTTAAAGTACAACAACTCAGCAATGAGCGCAGTTCGCGTAATTTCTTTAAAGGAATTACTGGATTGCACCATACTTTGAGACCTGTGTCAACTGCCATTCGGGACCGGGATGGAGACGTCAACATCGACGTACTCGACGTATGGAGTGGACACGTTACCAGGTGTTCATCAGACGTTACAGACTGTTGTGTTGTTGAGTCACCTCAAATACGAACTGCGGGGATTCGCACTTAGAATCCATCCCATGAGGAATTCACTAAAGCCATGTAGAGATTGAAACGAAATAGCTCACTTGGGGTAGACTGCATTAATTAGGAGCTCTTGATATTCGGAGGGAATAC
Source organism: Tipula unca (assembly GCA_951394425.1). Lineage (NCBI taxonomy): Eukaryota > Metazoa > Arthropoda > Insecta > Diptera > Tipulidae > Tipula > Tipula unca. The sequence continues at coordinate 103,040,534 of OX596382.1, read as the reverse complement.
TTTATGGGACTCTCTTTTCAACCATATTCGATTAGTATGGCGAACCGAAGTTATGCTTGATGATAGGAAAGTTGCCGCGATATGCCGGATATATTCGAATATTCGATTCACATACTGGACATGGATTTGTCTAGTAGGCTTTCTTGACAAGACTAAAATCATGCTGCTACTAAGAGCTCTACCAAATACAAAATGTTAACGGGTTGCCATATGTTGTACCATCATGTTTTATCATTTTGGTATAACTCGATATTAATCAGAAATTTAGATGTTTCGCTATAGTTAAAATGGGAAATTTTGACGAATAGTTGGTTTTAAAATAATGTTTACTTGAGATCAATTAAAAATGGAGAATTCTAATTCCAGATGTTGCACTTATCTTACATCGCAAGTAAAATACTCTGCACCAGATCCCGCATTACCGATTACAATTGCAATAAATTACATTTTACTTTATAATTTATAAATTGCCTGTGTAAAGAAATTCACGCTTTTATTGTATCCGTAAAGGTTATAACCGAGATTTTAACATAATTTATTTTGTTCGTTATTGAATATAGTATTTATAACCGAAATTGAATAGAATTTCCAATGGCATATAGGTCAAATAATTTACGTTATAGAGTGTGTGAGTCGGAAATCTAATGGGTATACAAATTTAATTTGAAATAAAACATTTTATAATTATACACATTTTACATATGTAAAAATTGAGAAGACAATCTTATTGTTGTACTTAATTTTTTAATTTGGGAGCTGTGGAGTGACATAAATAGGCCAATAATAGAATACGTATGATTGCAATGATTGCAAAAAAGTTATTATTTGTACTTTTGACCATCAAAGTAAATTATTATTAATAAGATTAAAGTATACAAATAGCATGTCAAACTCTGTGGTTGACCAAACGAGTACATGGATTCACATGAGTCATCTCCGTTACAATGCGCTATTTTTTGCGGGTAAATTTTGGGAATGAATACTTATAGAATTTTACTATCATCTTCACTGTTTCACGTAGTTGAACATGGTATGATATTTCGGCATCCGACTTCAATCATTACATATACAATTATTTAAGCTGGCCCACAACCAAGAACACATTAAAATACGAGTATAAGATAGCAAATAATAAAGATTTTTGAAATATACCGTTCATCGTAGAGAATCAAAATTCCATTAACTAAAGCTTGTTCAGATGCATTTTTAAATTATTCTTGAAAATTGGAGGCTAAACAAACTATAAAACTTATTAATTATCGTAACTGCCGATCACTTCCGACACCTCCAAGAGTATCTTTGAACCTTTATAATTAATATCATAAGACCCCCAAATTATGCTGGATTGAACAAATCCACTCTCTTGCCGGTTCTTGTAGTTATAATCCATGCAATTTAATTTTAAAAATTATTTATTCATACATTTCACTGAACATCTCTGTAGTTTCCAAAATGAAAGATAACCAACCGTTTTAAACATTAAATTCATACAAGAGCGATATAACAGCAACATCCCAGGAAATGGTTCGGAAGGTAAAAGTCCGAATTGAGCATTATCCGAACCAGAGCGCAACAATATTGGCAAGAGCTCTAAATCAGTTGCGGCGTCTATTGTCAGACTGGTCTAGTCGTAAAATATTCAAAAAAGAACTGAAGAAACTCAAGGGTTTCAAAATAAGCTGGCTTAATGCTGATGCAAAAAAAAACACGACTGTGAAAAGGGCATAAGGTCTAAGACGCTTGAGTAAATGTTCACGGTTCAATTGTACATTTAAAAACAAAACAACCAAGTCAAAAGGCGAAACAAACGATAATCCGGAGCTGCAGTCAAGCTATGTATATACAAACACCAGTTTTTAACCATGGTCTGGTTTGGCGTGATCGCTGTAGATCACTCGTCACTGGTTAGCATAAATATACTATGGACACATAAACAGTTCGAATTTATACCATGGCCGTTCCAGCAAAACGCAGACCGTGACACCATCCCACAGAGTTAGTGAAAGATAAAATTTTCTATATAATTTGTAATAATTTCGGAAGTTGGCAGAACTCGGTAGAAAAAATTGCTTTCGGCAACCCGGCACATAATCCTTTCTAATTCTAAAAATTTGTTTAGAATTTTGTTTAAATTAAATTTTGATGGAATTTTAAATCAGATTCATCTTTCAAATACATATTGTTGGGATTCCGGAACAAGCAAGAAATTTACAATTGCTGAAGGTGCCAAAATTTGATATAGTTATAAACAATGTCCGTATTTTATTTCAAGTCTAAAACGTTGCCTCAATTTATCGGGTAGTGGAGAAAACCTGTTATAAACTGACCATGATAAACGTACAAATCGTTGTATTGTCTCACAAACGACTATTGATTTAATTTTTATGTATAGCAAAGTTAAATATATTTGCAAGCGAGTAATACACGTTTATTTAATTTTATATCGGTAAGGTGACAGATCTATACTTATTGAAAAGTTTGTGTCTTCGATGCAAAAATGACTCAGGATTTAACTAAATAACGTGTATTTAGTTCACCCTTTTGTTAATTAGATGTTTTACGTGGCAAACAAACAATTTATTCCTGTATTTTTTTGTTGTACATTTCGATATAGTGGAAACATTCACATTTTATGACATTTGAATATCGACAGCAATTTTAATTTGTGTTCTAGATAAGTAGAGCTTTAAGCAACCCTCAAAACTCCAATCAAGATAATTTCAAAGCAAACATCTAGAGAGTTGAGGCTTGAGTGACTTATGTTTGTTCTATTACGTCTAAGCTTAAATCGAACCTAGGTAGGTGTGCATGACATGTCCAAGCTGACCACTAAAACCAAGCTTCAATTCGTCTTAAGATTAAAGCTAAGTATTTAATTTAAATTATAGAGCAAAGCTTTAAAACTAGTGTCTATAATTAAGCTCCGACAAACTTATGTATATTATAATAGTTTACCGCGCAGTCAAACATGCCAAATAGTAGATTTGATTTGAATTACAGCTTTCAAAGATGAACGATACTAAGCAAATAGATTGCTTGTTTAGTAATCAATGCGGACCTGATATACAAAAAATTCGTTTGGTTACTGGTCCCTTACTGAGTCAACAATTTGGCTCCACCGGTATTGGTTCTGAGCTTTGTTTTCATACTGACTTAGACAATCTGAAGAGGCCAAGTCGTTCTCTAGGAACCATCGGCACCTGCAACGACCTCTGCGCCTACCATATGGTGGATTTCCTGTCAGAGATCACTGCACAATTCGTTTTGGATCAGCACACAGTGAACGACTCTCGGGGATCTTGATCAGATCTCTAATCTCGATATTGTACAGAGCTCGGTATGTGTCATATACTTTGCGTTTTGGGCCGACTCAAAACAACGAGCGATCTCTTCTACTCATCCGTAAGCACCCAACTTACACATCCAAACATAACATCGGGCCTGATCAACGCTTATTGTATATAACTTCATTTTTACGGCACTTAATAGGTGTTTAGATTTTAGCTGTTGCTAATTTTAAATAGGTATCCACGGTCAGTTCTGTTTGAAGTATGGGTTTGATTGTTCTACATAAACAATTAATTTTGGTGAGTATTTACTTATACACTCTGTGTAACATGATACAGCTATTTTGAGTATTTATTTCTCGGTTTCTGTAATCACGTGAAACAATGAAAATATAGCTTATTCTATATATTCGTGAATAATAAATAATAAAATTCTGGTGTGTGCCTCACATAACTTTATCATAGAGATCTGTATAATAACAGTGTTAAAGGCCATGACTGGCCCCTTACTGAATCAACAATCTGGCTCCAACGGTTTCGATCCTGAGCTTGGTCTTCATACTGTCTTAGACAATCTGAAGAGGCCAAGTCGTTCTCTACATCGTGGAGCCATCGTCGCCTGCAACGACCTCTGCGCCTTCCATATGGTGGCTCTCCTTTCAGAGATCGCTGCACAATTCGTTCCGGATCAGCAGGCAGAACGTGACGGAGCCAGCGTACTCGCTGAGATCTAACTTCATGTACAATATCGGGGATCTTCATCAGATCTCTGATCTCGAAATTGTACAGAGCTCGGTATGTACCATCTATTTCGCGTTTAGGGCCATAAATCACACGCATATGATTCTTCTCTCAAATGTAAGGAGCCATCTCTCGTACTCATCCGTCAGCGCCCAACTTTCACATCCAAACATAACAACGGGCCTGATCAACGCTTTGTAAAGCTTCAGCTTCACGGCACTTGATAAGTGTTTAGATTTTAGCAGTGGCCTTAGAGGATATAAAGAACGACTGCCAGCTGCCAGCCGCACTTTAATATCCTCACCCACACTGTTATCGTGAGTGATAAGAGAGCCCAAATATTTGAACCTCCTCACTCCCTCAAACGTGTGGTGGCCACTACTAAAATCTGGTGTGCCATTGTCTCTAAAACCAGAGATCAGGTATTTCGTTTTGGACTCATTGATCTGGAGTCCAACAGAAGCTGAAAACTCTACAAGCGGATCAAGTATTTCTTTCACTCCGTTGCTATTCAGTCCAATCACGCATATGTCATCTGCATATGCAAGCACTTGATTGGACTGGCGATATAAGATGTTGCGCTGAGGTGTTTCAGTTTTACGAAAGATGTACTCCAACATGAGATTAAAGAGTATCGGGGACAGAGCATCTCCCCGATAACTACCCGATATAACCCGAGTTAACTGCAAAAATTGTCGATAGCCTGTTCTCAACTTTAACACAGCATTGAGACTGCGTCACTGTCATCCTACACAGTCGTACCAATTTTGTTGGCATTCCTAGGTATTCCAGGGCAGAGAGATCTGTATACATTATGTATATTAGTTTTTCGTGGCTCAGGACAAAAATCTCAGAATCTACAGGAGATAATTACTTTCGGTAAAAGTGAATTTAGCTAGAAAATTAGCTAGGTTAATTGACATTAATTCAAATTAAGTTTAATTTATCACGTTTTCAGGATATTGAGTTTTTTTGGGTAGATTTCTACTAAATGTCTATCAGACCTGCATTTCAACACAAGGATGTACAATATATAAAAAATCTTTGAAACATATTAAGTGAATTTTGAAAGTTGTATGCATTCACTGAAGAAAATCTGATAAGTAACCAATATAAATTACACAAAAAATATTTGAAAGAATTTAAAATAATTATAATAATAATAATTTGAATATACACGAGTATGTAGCATGTACATATGTTCTTTTGAAATTTAATTCCACCGTTATATGCTTGATATTTCTAAACATGTTTATGTCGTACATATAACTTCTTTATTAAAGCTAAATGAATTCTATGTATATGCATCTGCTAATAAACTTCTGTAACGTATATACATAAGTCTCAAATTAAAACAATTGTACATCGGTAACTATAAATAATATAATTAATTATTTTCGTTGAGTCATTGTTCGACTTAAAATTTACTTTGTAGTAATAATTGGGGGCACAAAATGTGTCTTATCTGGACATTTTATTTATAATCAATCTTAATCTCATACATAAGTACACAACCAAAGTTTTTACTTGATGAAACCAGGAACTAAGAGGAGGATAATGGAATGTCACTACAGTGATAACCAAAACATTAAGTTGTTATCTGACACACTGTTTATACACACTTGAAAGTTAAGCCAATGATTTTGTTATCAAGAATGAATCGTGCAATTGATTTTAAACCTCTTTTTATTGCATCAGACCAGCTATATATACCGTATCATTTATTTACCATTCTAGAATAAATTTATCTCGACTCTCGTCTTTCGACCCGAGCTCCTATATAAGACCCGGTCATATTTCATCAGTTTTTTTGTTTTGTCTATAGGATAAACATATAAAATGCATCTTACTAAGAACAATTTTTTAAGAATTCTCGATCATTATCACAATATCAAATAAATAACAGAGCCGTATTTCATATCACACTTATAAATTAGATCCGTTTGTTATCTACAGGCTACAATGTAATAAATATTATTCGTTCAGTTACAGTTCAAAATAAATATTGCGCAATGCCAGTGCACTGCAAAGAAAGACACGAATTTAAAAACCAATCTTATCAAATTATAAATATTTCGCAATAACATTACTTGCAAATTTTTAAAAATTGTATAACATTTTAAATACATAAACAATGCGAAAATATAATTCTTCCTACATGTGTACAACAAATAAATTATGTAACAGGTATTCCGCATTACACATTTTAATTATAGACTTACCGTGTACGATGATCACGTATATATATGTCACCGATAAATCACTTTAGAACCGGATGCACTGTTCACACTATAAGTGGTTTATATGTACAATTGTAGCACTTAATACTGATTTAAGAAAACAAAAAAACACAATATATTTTGTAGAAACAAAAACTATTTTTATTTTGTTTTATTGGTTTAATTAAATTAAAACACCACGATAACTTAGTTTAAATTTTTTTGTTTTGAATAATATGCGGTTAGATGAATTTTGAAGTAATTGACTCCGAAAATTAAAGCAATTTCGCAAATTCATGGGGTTTATATAGTTTTGCGCATTCTCTCTAAAACGATCGTGTATAAAATCTATTTTTCTCTCGCGCGTCCGATGCGATCACACACGAAATATGTATGTCAGTGTGTGATAGAAGTTTGGTTGCTCCGCACTCGAAGTATATTATGTGCGAACGAGCAAGATGATTTAATTATGTATATACTATATTGGTGTTGGTGTGGATAAACAAATATTTTGCAAAGTCAGAATTTAAAACAAAATTTTTGTTTAGATTAATTATTAGAATGTGTCGCGCAGAGAGACAGAGAATTAATCGTTAAGATTTACGTACATACTACATAATTATATGATAATTATATTTATAATTGAGAGAGCGTATAATCGCTAGCACAGTAATTTTTTATCGTGATCGAACGGTTCGGAATGCTCAATGGACAATAATTATTTTTGATTAATATTTTGTGTGTTATGTAATGATATTGACTAAATACAGTAAACGATAGATGCCAAAATAAAATTTTTGATCGCAATAAGTTTAGTCATTTTTTTACGATACTAAATATAATTCGTATTGTGAAAAGTGGTTGGATAAAACACTTACTAATTTATATAACCGTCAAATCAAAGTGCATTAAGTATAATAATACAAGCTCGCCAGCTGAGTTTAAACATTAAGATTTTAAATTAATTAATTTCTGTTTGGTAATTTATTACTTATTAGAAATTGGGTGGAATCAAGTCTATAATCCATCACGTTTCTGGCAATAATAACATCTTCTTCTGACCAAGCTAATACAAAAATCATACACATACAATATTTTTTTACTGTGGATGCAATTAAAACGGTCCTATAATTGGATTGTATTCTAAAATGTTAATTGGTCCTAATGGTGTTCCGCATCATTAGGTTAGGTTAGGTTAGGTAAGGGTGGCTGTCCTAAAGGACTAGCATAGACACAAAATTGGTCCGTAGCTGTACCACATTCGAGTTTCCTCCTCTTCACTCGCTAAACCATCCTGAGCTTACCAAGAAGCGTTTAAAGTCCCGGATCTCGATTTTACTAAGATCCGAGAGGTCGTTCAAAGGGGAAATTCCCATAAATGTTGTTCTGCTGTACGCTAGACTAGGGCAGGTGCAGAGCAGATGGAGCACATTTTCCTCCTCCTCCTCATCACCACAGCTGCGGCAGAAATCGTGGGCTGGGACACCCAGTCTGCTCGCATGTATCCCAATGAGACAATGTCCCGTTATAGCTCCCACGACCATACCAATATGTTGCCGTCGAAGCGATTCAGTTGGCCTGATCTGGACCGGTCAAGTCCAGGCCAGATCTGCCTGGTTGTTACACACGAACTGGCTTTAGACCATCTGACGTTCGTTTCTTTTATGGCTTCTTCTTGAAGCAACAGTTTACATGAAGCAAGCGGTATCTTTATATCCCGCCTGCTTTGGGTTATTAGGCGTGCTGTACCCTTGCGGGCCAACTCATCTGCCATTTCATATTGAAATGCCCTGGCACCCACGTCAAGCGGATGTTGAACTGATCAGCCATCTCATTTAAAGATGCCAGACAGTTCTGGGCTACCTTCGACGTCAGGGAGTATGATTGTAGCGTTTTAATATTATATTAATTAAACATTATACTTCAACCAGTCCATGACTTCCATTATCGCGGTCAGTTCAGCTTGAAAAACGCTGCAAAAGTCGGGAAGACGAAAAGAGAGGTTAACCCCTAGTGCCTCACAGAATACCCCGCAGCCAACCCCTCCATCCCTTTTTGAGCCATCCGTGAAGAAGCTTAGGGCCTCATTGTCCATAACCGTTTCGTTCACCCAGTCCTCTCTGGTGGGAAACTCAGTTTGGAATTTAATCTCAACAGATGGCAAAGGGATAGCGTAGTCGGTAGCTTCCGGAATACCCCTGTTGCATAGGATAGATGAGTGCCCTGCATTATTACAGGTCCACATAGATATGGATTTGAGCCGAATGGCTGTGCAAGATGCAAGCTGCTCGGCCGCAATATCCAAGGGAGTAAGATGAAAGAGAATCTCCAGAGCTTGAGTAGGTGTGCTCCTGAGAGCCCCACTTATACACAAGCAGGCGGTTCTTTGGACTTTCATCAATAGTTTCAGGTTGGCCATAACTTTTAACGCTGGCCACCAGACGACAACCCCATACAGCAGTATAGGTTTGACCACTGAGACGTAGAGCCAGTGTACTATGTGGGGCTCCATACCCCATCTCTTTCCAATAGCATTTTTGCAGGAGTAGAGCGCTATAGTAGCTTTCTTTACTCTCTCTACGATGTTTGGTTTCCAGCTTAGCTTGCTGTGCAAAAGTAGTCCGAGGTATTTTGCTCTATCCGTAAAGATCAAGCGAGTACCATTTAATGTCGGTGGGTCACACTGTGAAAGTTTGTGCTTCCTGGTAAAGAGGACCAGCTCCGTTTTCTGTGGGTTTGCGTTCAGTCCGCAGCCGCGTGCCCACTCAGAGAGGTAGCCAAGCGCGCACTGCATGCGCTCACTCAGCGTACTAGGATATTTACCGAAGACCGCAATAGCAACGTCATCCGCGTAAGCAACCACCTTGAAGCCTTGCCCTTCCAGGTTTAGTAACAGGTCATTTATGACCAAGTTCCAAAGAAGGGGGGATAGAACCCCACCTTGAGGTGTCCCTCTGCTCACGTATCTGCCGGCGGACGCCCCACCCAGATAAGCTGTCACGATCCTGCTTCTAAGCATATGATCTATCCAGCCCCTGAGTGACACGTCTACCCCCAGACACGCAAGGGCCCGAGTGATTGCCCCCGGTCTGACGTTGCTAAAGGCCCCCTCTATATCCAAGAAGGTCACCATCGAATATTCCTTATATTCAATTGATTTCTCAATCGGGTCTATAAGGGAGTGGAGAGCTGTTTCCACCGATCGTCCCTTACAGTACGCGTGTTGAGATCCCGACAGCTCACCCGGCTTTATTGAGCCTCTAATGTAAGCCTCTATTAGCCTTTCCAGTGTTTTCAACAGAAAAGAAGATAAGCTTATGGGCTTAAAGTCTTTGGGATAGCAATGAGAGCTTTTTCCCGCCTTAGGTATAAATATTACTTTTACTTCAGTCCACTTTCTAGGAATGTGACAAAGTTCTAGGCTGCCTTTGAAGATAACTTCCAGCCAGGGTAGGGTTAAGTCAATAGTTCGCTGGATATCCGCTGGGATAATGCCATCAGGTCCTGGCGACTTGTATGGCTTAAAGCTGTTTATTGCCCATAGGATACTCCGCCTTTTTACTATATGACTTACGGAGTCTATACCCCTATTTATCATGGGTCTCTCCGGAGCTAGTACCGAGCAATCCGGAAAATGCGTTTCTAGTAATAGCTCCAGGGATTCCTCACTACAAGTAGTCCATGAACCATCCGGTCGTTGTAGATAACTCGGGATGGAAGGACTAGAACATAGTACTTTGCGTAGCCTGGCCGCCTCCGAGGACTCCTGTATATTGCCACAGTAGAGCTTCCAGGCCCTCGTTTTGGCTGCTCTCAGCTCGTACTTATAGGTTTTGAGGACTTGTTTATAACAGTCCCAATCTGCAGCAGCATTTGTGTTCCTCGCTTTCTTGAACAGTCTCCTGCATTTCATACGAGTACCTTGGAGTTCTTTCGACCACCAGGGTGGCCGAGATTTACCCAAGGGTCTACTGATAGGACATGCACCTAACATGGCCTTGTTAAAAGCATCAGATAGCTTGGTTACTAGAGCATCAAGCTCCTGTGTAGATGCAGGAGGGTTTGGAACCGATACCGGTAATAAGTTACCTAGAATGGTTCTGAAACAATCCCAATCAGTTTTCCTCCTATTTCTGAAGGGTGGTTTGCTAGTAGGTTTTGTATCCACTTCGTACTGGAGATAACAATGGTCAGAAAAGGAATGGTCTTCGGACACTTTCCAGTTCAATACCCTCTCCTTAATAAAATCCGAGACAAGTGTGATGTCCAACACTTCCTGTCTATTTTTAGTAATGAAGGTTGGCTTACACCCGATATTACATATATTTAGGTTAGTACTTAAAATAAAATCAAGGAGTAACTCACCTCGCCTGTTCATGTCTGTACTCCCCCAAATTGAGTGATGCGCATTAGCATCACTACCCATGATGACTCCTATCTTTCGTTTTCGAGCCTCCATTATTGCACTGCCCAACCTACCTGGTGGTATATTTTCCTCCTCGTATGGTAGGTAGGACGATATTAGCCAGAGATTTTGCCCATCCATCTCGATGCTAGTCACCACTACATCAGCGTTGCTGTAATTCAGTTGTATAAAAATATTCAGATTATTTTTAGCGAGAATGCAAGAACGTATCTTACCTTCATTTTTCGCATGTAGTATTTTATATTTGGGAGTTCTGAGACCCAGCACCCGGTCATTATTGACCCAAGGTTCCTGGACCAGAACCACATCAATGGACTCAGATTCCATTTTTAGAAGAAAGGCCGCCGAGGCGGATTTACGGTGATGGAGGTTGATCTGAAGGATCTTAAGCATTAGTTATTGCTTCCCTCCACCACTGTTGAGTCAGACTCCTCTGACATCGATTCGTCCGTTAGGAGCGCACAGCTTAGTCCCAATGATCTCGAAATCTCCGAGTCCAGGGATAGTGTCTCCTGTGCATCCTCCGGGATGCTGCGGACTTCTGGGTCACCAACACCAGGCGGTACACCACAAGTGGTTTCCCCCCCTGCTGCAGGCGCCCCAGATCTGTCAGCCTCATCGCGCTTATAAATTTTGAGCGTAATTGCTCCAAATCCATAGCTGACCAGGCCTCCAGATTTCGCCAAAACACCCACGGATTCTCTGTCGATGATAATGACGGCCGATCTGTGATCTGCTTCCGCCTTTACTTCTTCTAACCTGGCAACCTTCCAGGGGGCCGTTGGTAGATCCGGATTGCTGAGTTTCAACATTTCCAAGATCTCCCTTGGATCACTAGGCTCAGCAGGGATCCAGGCTCGCGCCCTTGGCCTGCAGGGAATTTTTTCGCTAGTCACCACTTCTAATTTGGCCTCCGGCCAGACTTCCCCCAGGCTGCCGATCGCCTTTTTGTAGAGGGTCACCGACCTTTCATCGGCACAGGCAGTCAGTTTGACGTGATTCCGGTGCCATCCTCCGTCTCGGCAAGACGGAGCAGGTCCTGGGTTCCCCCTCATAATTTTTAGGAAGATGGCGGCTAAGGCCTTCTCCACCTTCCTCCAGTTAAGGGCCGTAATGCTCCCATCTTCTTGAGCCCGGTCCACGACTGCCATGATCAGGTGCTCCTTTAGCACCTCGTTGAAGGGCCTGGTGACATCCGGAACCCGCTTCTTTTTAGCCTCCGTAGGCGGTTCATCATCAGATCTCTGCCTTTTCGGCTGTGAGATCTCGGAACCCTCCTGATGTGGCTCAGTGATACGCCTTGCCCACGCAAGCGTATCCCTGTCCCTATCCGTTCTCTGCTCCAACGGAATGTTGCTGATCTTGGAGATCATCCGCCAGGCTCTCTTCCTGGTCTGATAGTTCGCTGACACTGGAGGGCCAGCATTCGTGCCTTTGCTCTTTGGTTTCGAGGGGCCAGCCTCATTTGGTCTTAAGCCCCTAATTGCACTTTGCAGACCGGGCCTAAAGGCCGATGTCTCCACAGCACTGGTTTCCGGTTTTTTAAGAGCACCGGTCTCTTTTGTTTTTAAATTTTCTGCCATAATAGGTCCCACGAGTAGCGGAGAAAGGAGGTCCACCTGTGCAGAGATCCGCAATACACAGGTAAGGCTACATGATCCGGAGGGCGCCAAGTATATACACCGTTAGAGGCTGGGCTAGTTTTTATACTGGGCCCCCAGCCTGGCCGGTTATCAGCACGGTACGGTTGACACCTTAACCCGGCCCAGTTGTTTGGCGTCGTGTTTTCGCCTAGTACACCACATAAAAACATAGTGGACTAGTTGCCCGGTGGTCACCACGGGGAGGTAACACGCACACTTGTGGAAGCTGCAAGATACGGAGCTGGCAACAAGTACCAACTTGATTCCCCCAAGACAGCTTCACACCTAGACCACCTTCCGCATCATTACTTTTAAGTAATTGCTCTGGTCTGTTATTTACGAGAATCATGTAACTTATTTGGTTAATCACAGCCTTATTCAAGGTGCTAGAAATCTTCGTATGTCATGCCGGTAGCTTTAAATATGGGTGTAGGAATTTAATTGAAGACGGATAGCTATTTTGTGCATCATCTCATTATTCACTAATAGAAGCATGTGAAGTTAGCCCAGTTTTACATCACAGAAAAAAACAAAAATGTACATTAGGCAATACTACTCTATCCCATACCAGTTTTTTCCTTAAACCAAATAAAAGTATGAAATTTTAAAAAAAATTTCAACACAATCGACCAACCTTCGTATGGCTCCATATAATATAACATGAAAAAAAAAAAAAAATTTAACTCCTAAGAATTTCCGAAGCCGGAAATTCTTAGGAGTTAAAGGAGCCGTTCCTTATGTTTTAAATTGGCCATATAGTAAGGACAACCTCTGATAAAATTCATTCAATTTAGCGTTAGCCCAGTTTTACATCACAGAAAAAACAAAAATGTACATTAGGCAATACTACTCTATCCCATACCAGTTTTTTCCTTAAACCAAATAAAAGTATGAAATTTTAAAAAAATTTCAACACAATCGACCAACCTTCGTATGGCTCCATATAATATAATATGAAAAAAAAAAAAAAAATTTAACTCCTAAGAATTTCCGAAGCCGGAAATTCTTAGGAGTTAAAGGAGCCGTTCCTTATGTTTTAAATTGGCCATATAGTAAAGACAACCACTGATAAAATTCATTTGCACAATCGGCCAACCTTCATGTGGCTTGATGTTACTGACATAATGTAATCATGTAGAAACTAGAATCATTCCATATTTAAGAAGTTTCGTGAATTTATAAATTATACGAAAAATGTAGTTTTTATATTTACTTTTCGATTCTATTTTTTAGTTTAAAATTTGTGGTTCAATCGAATTAGAAGTATATTCTCAAGAGTTTCAAGCACGAGATTCTCTCTAACAGAACTTAAGATAAATTTAAGGGCACCGAAATATCTTTCGACTGATACTGCTGAAATTCCAAATACGACTTGTGACAGAACGTAAATTGATGTTTCGGCAGAAATTACAGGCACATTATCGAATATCTCGAATACATGTTAGGTGAGTTTGGCCCACATGCTTGGTATTAGTATTACCGATTTCCGCTTGTTGTTCTGGTGCTAATACTAATTCAATCCAATTCTAAATTTCCTTCAAATGGAATAACACAGTCTGAAATCTTGGATCCATGAAAATAGCCGATATCAATGTTAATGTATTTAATATATTGATTGGGTTCTTTACTATTTAAATTTTTTAGAAGAAAACTTTAACAAATTCACTGCTGTTGCTATTTTACACTTTAGCCATTCTTTATACATAGCCGTTAAAAGAAACTGCTTAGCTTGTAATTTTAATGTTGAATGTGCTGAATGAGTTAAAGCATCTCTAATTTCTTTTACCATCTCTAATTCTGTTTGTTCATCTTCTGATTCCTCGCTGTACTCTAGATTAGTATGGCATTTATTATGTAATTCATCAGCACTAAGAAGAATTTCATTATTTATGTTCTGTAATTTTAAACTAAAACTTTTAATTGCTTTAAGCATGTTAGCTACGTTGGCACTTATGCCGGTGTAAACGTTTTTTAATTAGACCCAAAATATGTTTAAGGCATTTTGTACTTCATTTGCGATGTAGACGCCTGTATGTTTCTCTTTCAATCCTAGCATGCGGCTAACGTCCTAATAATAATAACGCCTTGTTCTAAAATTTGAACATTAATCCCCAAAACGCTACATATGGATCTTGATATTATTTGCTGTAATTGCAATTTTTTACTTAGATTTGGTGTTCAAACTGTCGAGCATAGGATTTAGGATTTTTCAAAATTCTGATGTTTCAAGAATTGAAAACGGTCTTCAATTTTTGGTGACCATTTCTAAGCATGCATTTATAGTTTTATTAAAGATAAATTTTACATTTGGTATGTGATGACGCTCTGTGACAACAAAATTTATTTAACGATATTTTATTTGGTTTTTCGATTTTTTTTAAGGTTATCGGTTATTGTTAAGTTGTATCGAAACGTAATTTATTTTGTTATGTTATCGAGGAAAACATTGCAATTTTAGCGTTATTGTTACGTTATTTTGTAAACGTTACATTACGATACAGGGTTAATAAAAATTTCATACTTTTATTTTGTTAAATGAAATATCTGGGATGAGATAGAGTAATATTGCCTGATGTACGTTTTTTAAGGAAAAACTGGGCTAACTTCACATGCTTCACTAATAGAATGGTTTCTGCTCTCAAAAGATGAATTCTATAATTAAATTCCTATATAAACCGAAAAGTCTTAATTGGAATCTTAAACACGTACATATATGGACGATCGAACTGTCAACAATTGTATCGATTTGATAAGGAAATTACTTTATTGGTAATGGTTTGAAAATCAGAGATGTAACTAGAATTATTATAGACTTCTTCGCTAAATATACGTGTTTGATTTCAAAATGGTATTAGTGACAACATTGGTATCCATCAAAGTACATACATGTACATACATTTTATCACCATCTTCAAGAACTGAAAAATCGTAACTGAAGAATGAATACAATTTTGATTAATTTGCAGGGATGAAATTAATAAATCATAATTAAAACGACTACCGAAATAACTCATTTTGACAGTACATAGACATATATACACAGTACACACTAATTATTTGTTTTTATTTCTATAACCTCCCAATTCCCAATCCCTATAGCTTGAACTTGGAAATTTGTTGAACCATTAGCTTAATTTGAAATGTATAAAGATTAAAAGTTGCTACAATTAGTAGAATTATTCCGTCCTACTATTTTGCAGGTCAGAAATATTTTGGAAAATGACAGATACATCGGTCATGCTACATATGTATATAAAAACGCCATTAATAAAATATTAAATCGGTGTTCAATCACGATTGTTTTAATTTCAATAGATGCCAGGACCTGTAAATATTTATCACTGTCATGCGTATTCATTGGAAATATAATTTTTAGAGGGTTTCTTTTTAAAAATGTATACCTATGTATTTTAGGGGTGCGGTATAAAATCCTGGTTACCAAGAGACTGCGGTTTTCAAAACCCGGGTTTCAAAATTCTGGTATTATTTACTTCCAGCATGTAAAATAGTTTACTTCCTCGTTTCAGTTGTTTTTCAGTTATGGATATCTACGTTTCACAGTTAGATAAAGGTAAACCTAAACTAATTGTATATGGAACATGTATCTTTTAGAAAAACATGATCAAACAGAAAGGAAATTGAAGTTAGGCAAATCAAGAGTGATCACAATTATTCAGTAGCAGCCCGTGGGCCTTTAACCAGTCTTGCATCAGTGCTATATCATTTTTCGTTTGTTTTATTTATTTTTTATGAACCACGTAAACGTCTGCTAGGCTCTTTAATATTAATGTTTTCCAGTATAGACGGTGCGACAAACATTTTCTGTATACTCTTTTTGAAGTAGCCACGTTTTGTAATTGAATACCATTAATACGATAGTTGCATTCTACAGGAATTGCTTTCCTATGAAACAACATCATTTTACATTTACTAATTTTGAAGTTGAGTAAATGAGAATTGCACCATCTCATAATGCTATTTCAACTGATTTATATATTTTAGGATCGTTAGTAGATTGGAGTGCTCCATAACTTCGGTAATACAGATAACAGATGCAAGGAGCATTGTGCAAGCCCTGTGGAACCTCTGACGTCGCTTTAACCGATGTTGATGTTTTATTTCCGATTTCATTGTATTGGAAACGGTTGCTCAAGTATGATTTAAACCATAAGACAAAGTTATGTGAGAATCAAAAGTTGTATAAGTTTCCACTACTTTGCAATAACTGATAGAGTCGGAAGTTTTACTGAAATCTGTATACACCACAACAACTTGTTTATAATTTTCAATTTTTTTGATGTTACTACTGCTAGTAAACTCAACAAGGTTGGTTGATATTGATTTTTTGGGCAGTGTTTTAAAACAGTTGTATAGAACGAGTTCAAATATCGTTTAGGAATTAATGATATGTCTCTGTAACATAAAACATTGTTTCTACCTTCGACTTTGAAGATCGGTGTTATTCTAGTGGTTTTCCATATTTGCGGAAATTCTCCCAATCTTAGAGATTGATTAAATATACTTTAATACCAAAGCAGGTATGCCTTCAGGGCCGCTTCCATCACCATTCCATGTAAATGAAAAATATTACTTTCACAGCTACTGTGGAGTAATATTTATAGCTGTTTCACAGCTAAAAGTGGATCATATTTGATTTTGTCTTTGATACATACAAGTATAAGTTACATAGGGTTTGTCAGAATATGATTCAAAATTACGGTACTGTTCTGTGAAATTTTGTTCCGTGGTTTCTGAATTATATACTTTAACATTTCTTTGTTGACCTTATCTTTCCTATTTTTGGAGGTTAATAAGTATGGCATCATATCATTGCGAATATTTGTTTGGTTTTGATATCGTTGTTGGAACAAATAAATGTATGGAGTCAAACAAGTTGTTATAAAATTTAGCTACATTTATATTAATGTTGCCATTGTTCAATTCCTTTGCCCAATCAATGTTCTCAAGATGTAGAGACGAAAGTTGACTGTGTTCACTTTTTTAAAATTATAGTAGAACTGTTGGTTAAAGTGTTTATAATTCGGGCCTTCAATCTTCAATATTATTTCGATAGATTTATGATGAACATCATTAACAACGAAAGGTGCTGTTGATTTATATATTCTGAATAGACTAGGATCGTTGATGAAGATTGGATCAAGAACTATATTTGGTTAAGATTTAAAAAGGCATTCCGTGTCTGACCATACATTGAGCGGCAACACAGAATCCACTTCCTCATCGTAAGTATCCAATTGATAAGTGGTAAATTAAAATCCCCCGTATGTAAGTTGACTTTGCAGCGTTGTTGAATTTCACTATGTGGTATACGATGAGATCGGTGAATATACGTAGCATAGATGTACATTGATCTATACCATTTATTGCTAGTTTAACACACAGATGCTCATTAGTGGAATTTGGTAATTCAAATAATTCACTAGATACCGAAGAATTGACATCTATATAAGAACACCACCACCCGATGGTTTATTTGTAAACCACATATTTACTTGGGAAGAATTCCGAACTAAGTATTTCCCTGTAAAATGATGTATCGGTGATAATATAAATTGAATGCTGTGTTTTACATAAAAAAAATGAGATGTCTTGGAGAATATTTTGTTTACATTCTTCGAATTGGTTCGTCAGATCCCTTAAATTTTAGCGACCATGTCTCCATTCGATTTGGTTTAGCAAAAGTCCACTCGGTCACATTGTGGAATGCAATGCCGTTATAAATTGTTCTTTCGGCTTTGTTAAAATCTGGTGTGCCATTGCCCCTAAAACCAGAGATCAGGTATTTCGTTTTGGACTCATTGATCTGAAGTCCAACTAAAAATGAAAACTCTACAAGCGGATTAAGTATTTCTTTCACTCCGTTGCTATTCAGTTCAATCACGCATATGTCATCTGCATATGCAAGCACCTGATTGGACTGGCGATATAAGATGTTGCGCTGTGGTGTTTCAGTTTTACGAAAGATGTACTCCAACATGAGATTAAAGAGTATCGGGGACAGAGCATCTCCCTGCCGAACACCCGAGTTAACTGCAAAAATTGTCGATAGCCTGTTCTCAACTTTCACACAGCATTGCGACTGTGTCACTGTCATCCTACACAGTCGTACCAATTTTGTTGGCATTCCTAGGTATTCCAGGGCAGATCACAAACTCTCTCGATTGATCGAGTCATAGGCCTGCCGGAAATCCAGAAACACCTGATGTACGGGGATGAATGTCTCATAATATTTATATAGAATCATCCACAGCAAAAAGATCTGATCGGTGACTGATCGATTCGTACGAAATCCTCCTTTATAGTCACCAACCAAGCCCTCCGCTAGAGGAGTGATTCTATCCAATACAATATATGACAATAACTTGTATGCTGTGCAAAGGAGAGCTATACCGCGATAATTCTCACAATTCTCACCAGCGATCTCCCTTCTCGAAGGTGGGGCATATCGCGACCACTTTCCATCCATCAGGCATAACTTCGGTTCGCCATACTAATCGAATAAGGTCGAAAAGACAGTTCCACAAAGTATCCCCTCCGAATATCAAGAGATCCGAATTAATGCAGTCCACTCCAGGTGAGCGGTCTCGTTTCAATCTCTGCATGGCTTTAGTGATTTCCTCATGGGATGGCTCCTCAGTGCAAATCTACGCAGTCTGTATTTGAGGTGGCTCAAAAACAGTCTGTGCCGCATGATGGAATGGTCGATATTAATGTACTATTATTTGTTGCCTTTTATGTTGAGACTGATTAAAACAACACTTTTAGGGCAATAAGAATTAAGTTCTATCATCCTGACCAAGCATTCAGAACAGAACCAACATAACCCAGGCACATTATCGAGCAATAGTTTCATGCGAAATTTCACTCATGAGTTGTTTTGAATGATCAGCTGCTCAGTTGTAGCCGCGGGAACATTGACAAACTTGAAACCTTTACAGGCAAAAAAAACATATTTTGCAATTGGCATTACTGAAAAATTGTTTATTGGATTATTAGCACAAGTGTTGATTTATATAATTGTTAAAAGTCATTGTTTTTATTTTATTCACTCAGACTTTTTGAAGTTATTTTATCACGTTCGATATGAACGAAAGTTGAGTCCTTACTTAAGTGAGTGGCCAATATTTTCTTGTATGATGAGCACTCTCCACCTTTCCCAATAAATTGGTATGTATTTTCTAAATATTTATAAATATTCCGTAAAGCTTAAAATATCTGGTTCTCAAAATGTTCTGTCCGAAAAATGATCCCTATATATCAAAAAAATTATTCTACTGGACCCTCAATGTTATATATATGTAGGACCGAATAGGATAATATCTTACTTCCGGAAGGCTAGCTCATCGGCTCTTATAATTTTTTTTGGATGCGAGAGATGTTATCACCTCAGGTACGATAGTAAGAGTAATTCAGAACTTAAGATTATGTAAATGTAAATTAAGGTTCATGCATTTATTGATATTACATACGTTATTCTAAAGAACTCCATAACGATTGGATTTTGGAACAGTGCGCTAAGAAGCGTAAAATGAGATTGGTATAACCAAGGCGACATTCGGTATCTTCTAATTGTTATGTGTGTTAAATACCCATACATCGCATGAATAAAATACTATACGCATGTTTTAAACACTTGTACTCTAGACTATAATTGTTTGCAACCCAATTCGTAGCACAAATATTTTAATTGTAATTTAATTTAGTTATTAACGCCTCGCCATCCATGAAGATATTTAGAAAAATCTTTATAATTTCTATATTTTCTATCACTTCTTTAACTATATACACCTATATACTATTACGAATTTGGGCTACCAACAGGATTCGATTCTTCAATTTTGCGAATAAAAACGCGTAATCTTGTATTTTGATTAATTCACTGACCTTTTTCAATACTGAACACTTTCACTGGTTAAATTAAACTGCGTGTCGTGACGCAGCAATTCAGCCGTCAGAAATGTTAATTTGTGTATTCATCGATAATTTGCCAGTATATTGTATTTCATTCCGCTGTATGCTCTTTTTCTCTTTGATGTCGACTCCACCTTTTGTACGCGCAACGGCGCAATGTACATAGCTTTCTCATCTCGTTTATATACTCGAGAATACGCATTCTGTTACTCGACTCGACGAGATAGCTTCAATTACTAAAATCCAATTATTAAAATACTCGAACATAAAAACCGAGCCAGGGTGATATTATATATTTTGTTTGTGGTGTTGATCATAATCGTCACAGTTTATACCGTGTCCTTTGAACGGTTCTAAAAGTTGGAGTAGCCTGAATTCTTTTCGCTAACATTCTACTATCTTATACCAAATTAGGTTTGTTTCCGTTAAAAAATGGTTTTATTTTTTATTTAATGCGCCTAAATGTATGCAAATACTACGACATTTTTACGTTTTAAATAATGCCAGTTAGTAAAAATTTCTATTTGAATTATTTTTTAGAATTATTTTTTTTTAATATGTTTAAACATGTCCGTATTAATGTCATGCATGAACTCCTGTGTTATCAACGATAGTAAAACTATAACATAACTATTAACCAAACAATGTGTTAATTCATTCATATACATATGTACATAGATGTGTTGGTGAGATTCCACATCTGCCCATGTCTTTCGTGAAATTTATATAGGCCTTAAACTAATTTGCAATTTTTTCTAGCGCATCGCTATCCATGTATATACTCGTATGTAGTTTCGCCCTAATTGCCACCACTGGAAAAATTAAAATACACCAAAAAAGTATATAAGTTATATAAATCCTTTGAATATATACACATTAATATACAAACACGTGTTTATTATAATGAGAAACCTTAAGAGAGTGAGATTTTCTATTTTCTGTTTTCACATTTTCCCCAAACAAAACAAAACAAAACAAAACACAAAAAATGAGTAAAAGGTATATGATGTAACAAACAGAAGCACAAAAAAAAATTGTGGAAGCTTTTTTAATTTTGTTTTATTTTAGAAATAGCTTTAAAGTTAGTTACATGTATATGGGAAGAAGGGTTGAAACATGGGGATGATATTTTTGTTATATATTGAGCTTGAAACCTTAGAAATTGTATACATAATATGGTTGTAAATATGTATACTCGTTTACATTATATAAGAAAAATATATACCGGGTGTTTTTTTTAAACTGAGACGATCAAATATCTCGAAAAATAGCCACTCTACGGGAAAAATGTCCATAATCAAAATTTAATCATACCGCGGGGGAAATACATTAGTGCAAAAAAAAAAGTCCCCCCACCCCCGCTTTGTAGGTGGGGCGGGGGTAACTTTTAAACTAAGATAGGAAGCCATATTTTTTATTGCAGATACGGATTCTACGACTAAAAGTACGTATGATTTGAATAAAATATTTTGTTCGGTTCATGATAGATGGCGTTGCAATCGACGAAATTCAATTTTTTCAATTTCTCCTTCTTAGAACACACGCATTCGATTCTGCAATACGTTTGAAATAAAAAACATCACGTTTTCATTGGAAATACTCGAAATTCATCATCAAAACAATTTATTCAGTTTTGTAAATCTAAATAAGTGTTCAAAATGATGGCCTGAATTTTGTATTTTTGAAATTTAATAATAAAACTTGAAATTAATTTTGAACACTTATTTAGATTTACAAAACTGAATAAATTGTTTTGATGACGAATTTCGAGTATTTCCAATGAAAACGTGATGTTTTTTATTTCAAACGTATTGCAGAATCGAATGCGTGTGTTCTAAGAAGGAGAAATTGAAAAAATTGAATTTCGTCGATTGCAACGCCATCTATCATGAACCGAACAAAATATTTTATTCAAATCATACGTACTTTTAGTCGTAGAATCCGTATCTGCAATAAAAAATATGGCTTCCTATCTTAGTTTAAAAGTTACCCCCGCCCCACCTACAAAGCGGGGGTGGGGGGACTTTTTTTTTTGCACTAATGTATTTCCCCCGCGGTATGATTAAATTTTGATTATGGACATTTTTTCCGTAGAGTGGCTATTTTTCGAGATATTTGATCGTCTCAGTTTAAAAAAAACACCCGGTATACACAACCAGTGCTCATCATCATCATCGTCGATGTCATCGTCGTTATCGCATATTGTTTGCGATTATCAACAGAAAAAAGCTCAACTCTATAACAGAATGAAAATATTATAGAAAAAAATCAATAGGGATTTTTCCCTTTTACAGTTTTCCACATTTTTAATTTTGTTTTTATTTTATTTTAGATTAAAATAAGAAAGAGACTTGTGCGATAGTATGTACATACATACATATAAATATAAATTGCGGATTGGTTTGGAGGTGCGGTATGAAGCTGCTGATAACACAGTCACAGTGGTACTGTGATTTTGATGAAAAGCTTTATGTATTTCAGTTGCAAAATATTTTTTGTTTTTGCTGGTTTACTGACAACTTTTTTTTAATATAATCAATATAAAAATGTATTTATGTACTATACATATTCTAGAGTATACAGTATTGAAGTTGGAGAAGTACGTAGATATAGCAAGTTTAGAGATGTTAGTGGAATATCGATAGCAAGGGGTGGTATATAGACATTTGACAGTACAATTTATATCGTTGTTGTACGTATTTGTGTATATACAAATACATACATATTTTCCATATCAACAGGTTGAATAAAACAATTTGATTATTTTATGGTATGTATATATGTAAATGTGATCTGGATGCTATGGGAGAGTAAAAAAATGGAAATATGTAAGATAAAGGCGCATTGATATGTAAAAAAAATATAAAAAGATTAACGTTCCAAAACTTTTAGTGTTTTATCATTGAATTACTCAACATACTGGCGGTCTATATATATTCACACCGAAAGATAAAATTAAATTCAAAGTTTTTATTTTATAAAGGATAAATTGTTAATTTCCTTTTTCTGTACACAATTTTTTCTATTTAATTTAAAAAAAAAAATTAAAAAAAAACTATTTTCCTGAATAAAATACAACAGCTAGTTTAACGGTATATACTAGGTGTGAGACGCTAGAAAATTTAAAAATCTCCATTGTTTTATGTACTCGAATATAAATTACGAATTTAAGTAAATTAAATTGTTGTTTTTCATTAAAAAAAAATGTAATTTTTGAAAAATTTAATTATCAGCACAACTGGAAAATGAATGTATATATGTATATGCGACATAGAACTTTACCTCCTTGCCCACTATACGTCGCGGACAAAATGGCGCGACACGTAATTTATATAATGTAACTGACATTATAGTATTTTGAATAATTTAACTTGCGCTCCCAGCATCCAATAATTTATTTGTCCATTTGTTTTTCATTTTCATTAAGATTTTCTTATCATTTCCGTTAATCTGAAAGAGCATCTGCCTTTGCAGAACCAATATTATTGGTTCTTTTTTGGTATGTATATGTAGGTACAACGATGTGTTATTATTACTCCAAAAATTAAATCAATATTTTTTTTGCTGTTTAAATTGAATTTTTCTTCTTTAGATTTTGATTGGGAAATGAACATGATTTCCTTTTTCTAACCAAAAATGAAAACTAAAAGTAATAGAAAAAAACCGACTCAAGACAAAAAGTTTTAAAGCTTTGGGAATATGGTATAGGTTCATACGGGAATGAAAATAAACGGAATGGAGAAACTAATGGAACAAAGAATTAATTATGGAACTTTTATTACATTTTAATTTAAGTAGGAACAATTATTATATAAAATAAAAGTTTTATTTTGTGGGAAATAAAATACATAAATTATAATCGATGCTGTATATAGTTTTGGAGCTAAAATCGAAATATTAAGTTGCAAAATCCCAGTTTTTGTAATTTAAGCCTTTAACGTCAATGTTTTCATCATGGTACACAAATGAAGATAGATAGTTAAGTGGCCTTCACCCAACCGGCTCGAAGGAGCAAATATTGGAGGTTCTAAAACAAAAAGAACTGCAAATATCATCAAAGAAAGAAAAGAACAAAATAGAAAATGAACAGGGGGTTAAAATAAATAAAAGAAACCTGCCACTTTTTCTGCTAAACTTTAATAATAAAGAAAACATGGAAAATATCGTTAATACAAAAGCTATCCTTAACATGAGAGTTAAAAGAGAGCCATTGAAAAACCTGTTGCCTGATATCTCAATGCAAAAAAATGCCAAGGTTATAGATGTCTAAAATCTGTTGAGAAATATATTGCGAAAGCATGTCCTATGTGTAAAAATATCCGTTATAAATGTATCAACTGCACTGAGAAAAAAACATATAACACTATACATCCCAGATGATTTTACACCAAAAGGTATACCAGATTATTTTAATAAAGTTATTAAATTCACGTGAAAATGTTTTAAAAATTTTAAGCGGGACAAATATCCAATTTACTGGATCCAATACTGGATCTTATAGATTAAAATATCAGATCTTATAGACTTCTATGTCACTAAAGGAATATCCGCGAATTACGTATCTCTAGAAAACACCAATCTCATAAACTGGGAGGCTAATTGAATACAACACCAATTAAAACGTCGGTATAGTTAGAATACGAACTCCTATTAGTCAAACAGAAATGAACTATTTGAATTGGTCTGAATTAGTCAAAGTAAAACGGATGTACGAAAAACCTATACTACAGGAATCGAGTTGCACAAAGCAAGGGAATACTATGCAATAAATAATCAATTAACAAAGTAGCCCTACTGTTAAAAAAACTGATTGGAAAGCGACAAAAGGATTAAGACGACCTTAACCGCATGAACTTCCAATCAAAAATGACGACGGAACCTGGGCTAGAACTGCCAAATAAAAATCTGCCTTGTTTGCAGCACACTTTGAAAATACTTTTCAATCCCTACCTTGGCAAAAATCGGATGAAAATATAACACCAGTAATTAAAGTGGATGAACATAATGTACTACCGGTAACATTACAGTAATAATGATATCAAATCCAAATAAACCACCTAACAAACCGAAAATCGTATAGGCGAATTTCGTTGCTCCCAACAATATCAAAAATATTCGAAATATTACGGCATAACCAATAAAATAAAAAAGAAATCTTATTCCTCCTCACCAGTTTGGTTCTAGAAAAAATTACTCCACTATAGAGCAAGTGCACAAATTATACAAATATAATTATATTTGTGAAGATGCACTTGAAAATAAAATATATGCTCTAGTATCTTCTGGATGTAGCTCAAGCATTTCACAAATATGACATCAAGTACTAAAATATAGATTACACTAAGTTCTACCGAAACAATTTTACTAAATCTTAAAGTTTTACATTGCTTACACTTTGTAGTAAAATACATGGTAGTATACTCTGAATTAACTAAAATATCAGCAGAAATACCATAAGATAGCGTTCTGGGACAAATTCTCTATCTGGTATACATCAGAGAACTACCACCTACAGAAGAAACCAATATAGGAACATTTGTGGATAATTCTGCAATCTTAGTAATTGGTAACAACATAAATCAAACAACAGCCATAAACTGCAGAGTCCACTAACACAGTGAATATTTAGACGAAAAGATGGCGAATTAAGCTCATGGAGACGAAATCAATACAAGTAAATTTTACCAATCGAAGTGGTAACTGGATACCAGTTATGCTTAACATACAGCAAATTCCCTATGCTAATACGGCTCTTGGCGGTCAGCTCAAATGGGAAGGGATTTGCACCAGGAAAAAGAAGAATTAAATATTAAATATAGAAATATGTACTGGCTCATACTCGTAGGAAGGAAGTCGGAGTTAATCCTACATAATAAATTCATTGAACAGTGTAAGTTCGAATGATATTAGTCGGATGATGCGGTGTTCGCTATAAATAATTATAGTTGTTCGTTCAGCTATTGGATGTGTGATGGGGTTAGTGGATTAATACGTTGATTGTATTTGAATACCACTAATTTTGTTTGTTGTGGCAGTTTCGAATATCGGTGAGTCGTATATTTGGGCTGCTACAACCCATTATCTTTAATATTCTGAATTTATATATTCTAGATTACTGTACCATTTTTATTGAATTTTTATTTTTACTTCTTCCGTTTATTGTTATTAGAGTGTTGGAATCAATTACCTAAACCAAAGTAAATTCTTATTTTAATCCTCGTAAACAAATTCGTTGATTAAAGCTATGGATGAATAATTCTCTTCTTTTAAAAACTAATTTTAAAAAATTAACTTAACTTTTCCAATATTAAAATCACTCAGATATCATGATGAACAAACTAATAAATTCACCTCTACACCCCATATTGCAAATGGTTTTAATTCGTACTTTTGGAATATTATATCTAAGTTACGATCACACCTAAACGATTTCCGTATAGTATTTGATAAAAATTGCAGCGACAGTTCATAAAAAATAAAAATTTATTTTGTGCTTTAAAATTGTACTTCAGTATTAATTACCCTTGAGGATAAACACTCATTGGATCTATTCGGGTTAAGCAGTTTAATTTCGAAAAAAAAATTGTTTCATAATTGTTGCTACTCGTTTATTAAATGCCTGGCCCTCTTCAATCGAAGTATTATTAAAGGTATACCTGTCCCAGCTCCCTCAAAGTTTAAGAAGGGTGATAGTAATGATTGCCCAATAGTCAATCTTTACTCACATATAAATGTTTAAAACTAGAATTGTAGACTTTTTGAGTTTCTTCATCAATTTTAGTACATTTTTCGGTTATGGTATCTGTTGCCGGGGTGGTACTTATTTTGAGAGTATTCAACTATATAGTTACTATAAGCTAGTAGTTACTAAGCGACATTATGCTCGAACTTTTTTTAGAATCTATTGGCGATTTAAATAGTAAAATAGCGCCTGTAATAATCAATAGCAGCATATTTAAGAATGGACAAAATTTGCCACTAGCGCTCACGGTATGCTACGCATAAAATTGATTTTTTGAAATGTCAGTTAATCAAAATTTATCTTCTATCGAATTATTTTATGCGATGCCGAAAATTAACTTTATTTAAAGTTGCTAATTTCTTTCAATTTTTGTGTAAATATTTTAAATTTATTTTATAAAATGGAATAAAGTGAGAACATAAATATGTTTGCAGTGAGTTTTTTACTAAAAATATATCATAAACATTTATGAATATACATTTGTTGTATGGTTTAGGGACAATAATTTGATGAAAACAGCAGTGGTAGCAGATGATTTCTTTATAATTCTAGCGCTACATCTCTATCATCATCCCCAGACGAAGCGAAAGATATTAAAATAGTACGAGTAGAAAATTATCTATATGCCATTCCCAAATATACCGATTTGCAATTTAAAAAGCATTTTCGTTTGTCCCGAATTGTATGGCTGATATAATTATAGTAATGTGTAAAACTATGAACCGTTCATTTATAATATTAAATTATTTTAGTTTTAGAGCAATATAATAATTCATATTCCCAAAATACAAATCATGGTGGGCGCAACGAAGTCGGGGCTGCGGCCGAACTATATATTATATTGTGTTTTTTTAACACAGAAAAATACCAACAAATGTCTGATAGGTTTAACATAATTCAGAGTTCAGTACATCTAATTCCCTATTGAGAATAATCATATGGATGGTCAAACAAAGCCACAGGTACATTAAGTGGCCAACCATAGTGGAACAGCAAGGCTACCCAATACATTTTGCTATGATGAATCGTTTACCTAAAGTTGTTGAAGCAATAGACGGTAGCCATAGAAGGATTATCCTTCCCAGAAATGATAAAGAGGCTTATTACAATAGGAAAAAAATGCAGCTTTTTATTACAAGGTATATTGTAAGGCGAGACTGTCACCTGCAGGTGCCGTACGCAGAAAGTACCTAATTATATAGTGCCATCATTTAAAGGTTTCGGAAATTTAAACAAACTTCAAAACAAAGATGGAGTGTGTTCAGTATATTTAAAGAGGGTATTAGAATATGTCAGAAATATATGTACATATTTGTAAATACAAATTTAAAAGGGCAAATAAATTAATTGAATGCCAATTTTATAATCATACGAAATTATGAGTAATTAGTGTAATTAAAAAATAAACGCTAGTCACAACCTAAACCTTTAATATTCTCCCAGAATTGTTTTTTATTTCTTGTCTTAAAAAAAATATTCATCTTTTCTGCTGGCATAAGCACTAATCAATCACCATAAGTCCAGTTTCTTGTCATCGTTTTTATTTATTTTAATTTATTAAATTTAAAGACAAACTGCCAAGACTTTTGTCAATACCCACCAAAACCACAAAAATATTTGAATCTAAATTGAGGTTATATTTTACTTTAGTCATAAAATTGTACATTCCATTCAATATCCTACGTCAAATATTTGTGAGTAGTTTACTCATGCCTATGGAAACTATTTGAATCTGAATTGAGGTTATATTTTACTTTAGTCATAAAATTGTACATTCCATTCAATATCTACCTACGTCAAATATTTGTGAGTAGTTTACTCACGCCTATGGAAACCGACATTGAGCACTCTATCGGTATATTTCATATGAATTGAATGGGTTAGTTCCAGATGTTTTACTATAAATTAGTATCAATGCGCATCTAATTAAGCTGTAAGAAGCAAATAATAACTCGATTATCTTCAAACTTCGATAAGTTATCATTAGTTTTGAAATTCGACAAGACTATAACGATATTTGACATTTCAAACGAACAAAAATATTTCGTTAGTATTCGTTTCCCAAAAATTTAAGTTCAATGTTTAAAATTTTTTTCACATGACATTGAAATTTATTCGAATTTCTTTACATAATAGAAGTTTATTTGAAATTTTAATTTAGTTCAGCTCGGTTGGGAAAATTTAGGCAATTTCTTCTTAAAATTAATGTAATTTGACGCGGAACACCTAGTGAGCCTAAGTATATTTAATTAAAATTTTCTTCATTCTTCATTCTTCACAACTGCTAAAAACTCCCGCTTTGTAGGTCCTAGACCTAGCCTACATAAGGACTATAACAATAAATTTTACAATATTCATTTTTGATCAACCTGCAATTAAAAGCACAAAACATTTCTAGTAAAAGAGATAAGAAAACACGAAAATGGCTGAGTAAGTGTATTTGAAACGAACCATGTTCCATCTGTTGAAAGTTACTTCTCACCGACAAAATGGTTTTCGTTTTCCTATATAGTTGAGAACGTATTTCAATAATCAACTTCAATCGCCAAAGTCTTCAATTCTTGGGGAGCACAGAAATAATTCAATGGCCCGACAAACTGTAATTTCGACAGTCTCACATTTAACCTTATTGCTAAAGCAAATCATAATTTATGTTATGCTACCTACCAATTTGAGTAGTTTTTTTAACTTTTACTTCCAAACAACAATTGGCAACAATTCGGACAATTATAAATTAGGTAAACCACTAAATCATTTTCTAAATCAATTCTAGCTTCAGAAATTTTGTATAATCATTTTAAACTGTACCGATTTTGAATGAAGCATATGACCAGCCTCATTATAATCTCATGAATACGATGGAATTTTGACACGCTAAGTGCTTGGCCCATTGTGTTGTGGCACAAAAACAGAAAGAATAAACCTCTCTTTAAGCCATTAATTTTGAGTAAAATCACGTGTATCTTAACGATGACGAGGCAGTATGCTAACTTTGAACGAATAATTTCATTTGTCTCGCCGAAAAATTTGTATAACAAGTCGATAAAGAAAATTGAAAATGTCTGACCTCACATTTCATATAAATATTCTTTGATCAACTATATGTATTATTTACTCTTACCTCTTTGTTTACCATAAAACAAAGTAACAAAAATAACAAAAAACTCCCAGAGCATCAACATTGATTAACAATTTTCAAATTCAAACGGATATTTTCCCGTTTTTCTTTTATTCGAAAAATCATTAAGCACATACAAACACCAACAACCCAACGTATGTACATAATATATTCGTATAGAAGAGAAAGAAAACAGTTTCTCTGATTTTGCGTAAAAAATATATAATCTAGTATATTTTGGAAAATTCGGAAAAAACGTTTTTTTGCATAATTTTCCGTTACATTTTTCGCCTACTTTCTATTTATTTTTTATGTTCAACTAAAGGAGTGCCGTAATAAAATTACAAACAGAGAAACTTGAATAACATTCGGTGTACTCATCCCAGAAACCCGCTTGTAGCTCTCTGCGTCAACTGAACCTAAATTTCCCGCCAATCCTTCATCCCCAGTATAGTACTGATATATGTATGTATTTTTTATTACATTTTTTTTTTTAAATAACAGAATACGAAAAATATGGACAGTTAAAGTAAAATATGGAAATGAGAAGAGCTTTATGGATTTTCCGTTTACAAATCAAAAATCAATAAACAATTTATTTATATAATTCGATTGAGGTGGGTTTTTACCAAAATCTAATTAAGTATATTGGACTCTTGAAAATTCAGGAGTATCTTTAGGCTGATTTAATAAAATGAAGAAAAATAATCGGATTTTTTCCCACCAAAATTCAAAATGTGTTTGTAAAAACTAAAAATACAATATACTAACGTCACCAATACACGAAAATGTTCTATATGCTCTGGAATTCGATCGACGTCCTTGTGAGCCTCGCCCACAATACTTTATGGTCCTTTTTTTTTGCTTTTTTTTTTGTATACACACTAAAAGAAACAATAAAATAATATAGAAAAGCTTTTCTCAGTAAAAATGTTTCCAAATTTTTCCGCTCTCATTTTAACTCTCCAAACTAAATGTCTCGATTGTATATCAACCAAGTAAATAAAAATCATCAGCAGTCTTCGTATCGCAATAGCACTGTGTAGCCGTTATATAGATACAGACACAAATACACACATACATACACAGCTATATAAGAAAATTATTTCA
The DNA here is from genome assembly GCA_951394425.1 of Tipula unca. NCBI lineage: Eukaryota > Metazoa > Arthropoda > Insecta > Diptera > Tipulidae > Tipula > Tipula unca. The sequence goes on along the minus strand of OX596382.1, from coordinate 103,009,316 downwards.
AAAATTGTGGAAAATTGAAATTTTCCCGCATCTGAACGATCAGAAACAAAACTGTTTTAAAATGTAAAATATATTGTTGAAAGTGTTAAAAATCGTGTTATCAAACCGAAAAAATTAAAATCGCGCACAAAATAAAAAATAAAAAAAAATACTTTTACTAAGCTTTAAGTTTTCCAAAATCGATTTTCCAGTGATTTTTTATTGTATAGGTTTTTTTCTTTTCTAATTTTCCGATAAAGTGAAAGTTTGTGAACAAAATATGTGTGCGTATGCAGTGGTTTCTGTGTAACCGAGTCAAAACAAAAATTCGCGAACTGTTATCACTTTGAAAATTGATAACGGTTTTTCTCAATTAAAAAAAAAAAAAAAATTTGAACAATATTTTTTTGAAAATATAGTGTTTGTGCGCGAGATATCCTGAATGAGAGCGAGCGAGAGAGAAGCAGCAAGGGAGGAGAGCTTTTATCTTTTTTTTTGTATATATTCTAAAATTACAGTATGTTATCGATTATATGAAATTTTTGCTCAATTTACCATTTTATATTGGATTGGTGTGGCAGAACTGTAGTTTACTCACGGTGTCGTATGTATATTGTAATCGATTGGGATTTTTTTTGAAACTTAATTTGAGAGATGATGGTTCGATAGAACGTACATATATCACGAGCATGGGACGGCCAACTTAAATATGTATTGGTAAAAATTCGGTTGACGGATCGAGCTTTAAAGGAAGTTTCAATTTTATTTTATTTTTTTATATTTTTAAATTGATTTTCCTTTTCAACTAGAGCTTAGCTAAGGTTATTGATGTTGATTTTTTTCCAAAATGTATTTTCACAATATAACGTACATATAGAGAAAATGTGGAAAGGGTGTGTGTAACTATATCGTTACGTGTGTGTATTTGTACGGGTATCATGAACATTTATTGATTTTTTTATTCGTTTTCCAAAAATAAAATAAAAAGCTACTTGTTGCTTTCTCGGTGGTGTTCTGTGTACATGGAAATCAATTTCCTATTTATGTACGTACATATACAGAACAAAAGTTGAATTTTTTTTATCATATACGAGTACATATATAATTAACCGAAAGCTGCTAGAAAGTCATCAACATTTTTCAAACACTTCACCGCAAAAATATTGCGCGATTGTACTTTGAGTTCGTATATATTTTTGTATAATATATAGTATATGGAAATGAGAAACGTGATATTTTCAACAAAAAACCATATAGTCAAGCCACTTGACTTTTCTTCCCTTTTGCATAGAACAGCAAAAAATTTAATTAAGAAGATTTTTATTATATATTCTATATGTTTTCAAGAGCCTTAAGCTTGACATAATTTAAACATAGTTAAGCAACCAATTCGAAACAAAATATCATTGAATATCACTATCAATATCGATCATACAAATTTTGACCACCTATTTCACTTTCCCACCCCACGTTATGTTTGATAACAAAAATAATAAATTTTTGAATCGATACATTTCCAGAGATAAAACAAAAAATTTTTTTTAAGAGATTGAGAGAAATACTCACAGTGGAAATGCTTTTAAATAAGCACACTATATTTTCCCGCCACATTTGAATAATACGTATCGTACTAAGAAGTATCGTACCACCCCTGCATCCTATATAATATATGTATATGGCATATATTTATGTAAAACATAGTAGAACTGGAACCCGAATCATTGCTCACATATTAACCCACACACAACGCATTGCTATCCCATTGCTATATATACAGAGAGAAAATATTATTCAACGTTATCAAACAACAACAAAAAAACGTCAATTCCCGTACCAGTCTTTCCCGTATCTCTCATCCCCGCGTCTCTTTATGTATTTCTTTTGTATATTTCTATATATATACAGAGATATAATTTGTCTCTAGCGCATTACCATTCATTGCTAATTTCGCGCATCCACGTGATATTGATATTTTTTTTTCAGTCAAAAACAATAACAATTCTCATTTTTTCAAAAGTCAATATATATATAAAATGTACTGGTATATATATATACATATATAAAAAGAAAAAAATTGGAAAAACTCTCAACATACACCATACTCGGAAAATTGATTTTCTTCGTGAGAATATATAATGTACTTGTCTATATATACCAAAAAAATAAAAAAAATTTAAATTCTCTGTAAAAACTACTTGTTTTATATATATACATTTTCTTTTTGGGTTCCTCCAGTGCGGTGCGGATAGAATATATATGTTCTCCCATTTTTCACACACACATAATGAGTTACAGATACATCATACGAAAAATCAATTTATCGATTTAAACTTTTAAGCATTTTCCACATTTCTGTATTTTTCTCATTTCCATTGGAATTTTCCAATTTTTTTTTTCCTATATTTTTCACCGCAAGATATACATATGTACATACATATATGACGTGAGAGAGAGGTATCAAGCTGGAACGAAAGGCGCTGATGTCGTAAATTTTCCTGTTGATGAAGTTTTGTGTGGGAAATTTGATATTTCCAATGAATGTATTATATACGAATATTTGTATATGTACAGTACATACATAAATATTGTGAAGCGCGCGGAGTGTGAGCTGAATGATGCGACGGGGTGGAAAAACTCTTGAAAATTCTTGTTCTGATTTTTGTTTTGTTTTGTTCATTGTGCGCTGAGCTTAAATTCTCGTATGTAGTGTTTCGTTGTACATATACATACATTCATACATAACATATTATAATTTTTAAGGCATAGTTAATTAGAATGATTTTGTGTATTTGTTGCGTTTTACGGCTCGGATGTACATAGTTGAAATAATACCAATATGTATGTATACATTATATGAAAACAGACGTCTGACATATTGTATGATGGATGATATAAAGCGGGATGCACACATGACAGATCTTATCGTATTTTGTATATGTACATTATATATATATATATATATATATATATATATATATATATATATATATATATATATATATATGTATATATATATTAAATTAGAAGATTATATGAATGAAAGTGGATTTATGTTTGTTTAGTGGAAATGGGAATTGACTTGACGTAAACTTATATATTTTTAATTTTTAATGCTTTAGAGGATTTTGATATTAAAACAAAAATTCAGAGATTTCTATAGTTGTAATTTATCTGAAAGACTTTCAAATGCCTCGCAATATTGCGATCAGAATGTGTTTTCAAGGACAGTCAATCAAAAAAGCTGTAGGATCAGTTTCGATATGTAACGGTTTATTTAACCCAAATACACTTTTATTTGTTTTTGGTATCTCTAGCTCTAATTTAAATAAAACATTTTATTTAAACTTTATAGATAGGTTAATTTCACAGATCTTTGAACGGAATCAATTTGCTTGCAAATCATTTCAAATTGATATTAAATTTGATTTGATTAATATTTGAACTTGAATTCTACTCACAAGCATATTCTATTCAAATTAATTGCAATTCCAATTAATTCAAATTCGATCCATTTCAATGCAAATCCAACTTAGAACGGTGTTTCTGTAGAATCCAATTTAGAATAAAAATACTTTCTGGAAATACAATGTTTAGGTACAATATGTAGATCAATTCAAAGGTGATATAGTGATATGCAATTTTTATACTTATATATACTCGTACATATCTATTATTAAATAAAATAATTAACAGACTTAAGTCAATCAGTCAGGTTGGGTAGCAAGCAAACCATTTTCATATATAAAAAATTAAAGTATCAATTTTTATTGTTATAGCTACTTTTCATTGACTTGCTAAAAAATTTCTATAACCTATGAAGCGGAATTAACTATATTGTGGTTTTTTACCGCTTAGAAGTAGTTTTGAATTTTCAGTCAAAATTTTTGATTTATTTTTAAATTTGCCCGGAAGTCCAAGGTCGGATCACTTTAAAATTTCATTAGATTAAAATGTCCAGCAAAATGTAAATTTCTTCAAAAATAGGTCCACTTGACCATGAGGTCGGCAAACTTTTCTATAGTTACCAAATTTTAGCTGTCGATGTACGGAAATTAGTGAAAAGATAGGTCTGAAAGGTCAATCCATGAACATACATCGACCGTGTTAGCTATAATATATATGTATGTACATACGAGTACATATATGTACATCAAACTTTACCTACCATTCGTTTATGTGCTTAGATATATAAACAGGGGCCCTACTATGACTTTCGACTACTATTTTCGACAGGTGTTGTTTTCCTATAGTAGGCACAGGAAGAAAAAGATAACAATATTGTTTTCCTTTTCCTTCCTTTGCCTATACTATAGGAAAACGACCGTCGTCGAAAATCGTAGTCAAAAGTCATAGTAGGGCCCCTGATTTTTATAAAATTGTTAATGTTCCAAAGTATAACTTTAGCCAAGACAGATTGAAAACTGTATCCGATGCAGTTTTATGCGTATTTTTAATAAATTATTTTAGTTTACAATTTTCAATTTTAATTAATTACATTTATTCGTTTAGACATAATTTTCAAAATTTTTGTTAATTACATAATATTTTTACTTTAGACGCAGTTTATTTGGATAGCGTTCTTCCTATATATATTTCGAAAAATAATTCTACTAAATTTTCGATTCGTATAGTTTTACATTTTGGATCCATGATGCCAGCTGCCAGCCTCACTTTAATATCCTCACCCACACTGTTATCCTGAGTGATAACAGAGCCCCAATACTTGAACCTCCTCACTTCCCCAAATGTGTAGTGGCCACTATTAAAATCTGTTGTGCCACTGTCCCTATAACCAGAGATCCTGTATTTGGTTTTAAACTCATTAATCTGGAGTTCAACAGAAGCTGAAAACTCTACAAGCGGATCAAGTATTTCCTTCAATCCGTTGCTTTAACACCCCACAGAGCATCTCCTAGCCGAACACCCCAATTAACTACATTCACGATAGCCTGTTCTCAACTTTAACACAGCATTGATACTGAATCACTGTCATCCTATACACAATCGTACCAATTTTGTTGGTATTCTTGGGTATTCCAGCGCAGACCAGAAGCTCTCTCGATTGATCGAGTCATAGGCCTGCCGGAAATGCAGTGGAAAGTTTAAAGTAAATGATTAGGGCGAAATCCTCCTTGATAGTCACCATAACCAAGACCTCCGCTAGAAGGGTGATTCTATGAAAAGGAAGCTTTCAATAAAATTTAGGACAGTAACTAAAAAAAGAGAGCTATACCGCGATAATTCTAACACTTCAAGCGGTCTTCCTTCTTGAAGATGGGGCACATTGCGGCCACTTTCAATTCGTCATACATTTATTCGGTTCGCCATACTAATCGAATAAGGTCGAAAAGACAGTTCCACAAAGTATCCCCTCCGAATATCGAAAGCTCCGAATTAATGCAGCCCACCCTATCTGAGTGGTTTCATTTCAATCTCTGCATGGCCTTAGTCACCGAGCAAATAGCGCAGTGGTTAAAGCTGCAACGTTTGGATCGGGATCGGCCGATTACGGGGAGGTGATTAATCATACTGAAAACATCTATAACCGTTGGAATTTAGAACTCATAGGCCGACCCACTTTCCATGTCACTATACAGGGTGACATGGAGCTATGCATTGCGCAGGTGGTACACTGTACTTGTGTGAATGAGGGTGAATGAGTTGAATGAATGTGTGTGTGTGAATATACATATGTGGTATCACAATGGACCATCGCCGGTCTAAGTGTGCTGTAAAAAGCGACCACTTCAATAAAAAGAAACAAAAAATGGCCTTAGTGAATTCCTAATGGGATGGATCCTCATTTCAAATTCTAGCAGTTTGTGTTAGAGGTGGCCTAACAACAGTCTGTGACGCACGATGACCACTAAAGTAGGTCGGTAAAGTGTCCGTTCAAGTACTGCGTCGATGTTGACATAGTGGTTTCCATCCCGGTCCCGAATGGCGGTTGACACAGGCTTGAAAGAATGGTGCAATCCAGTAATTCATTTAAAGGAAATACTCGAACTGCGCTCATTGCTGAGTTGTTGAACTTTTGGAACCACGGCCCTCCACCATTCTCGCTTCTTCCGTATGCAAATTCGCTTAGCTGCCCTCCTAACAAGAGCAGCCTTGTTTCTCCTTGAGCCCTAAATTGTTTTATTTTCTAAAATTTCATAACAGAACTGACAATAGTGAAAATACTCAGATAATTAGTAATGAATGTCAAAAAAGGACGGTGTAAAGCTTTTAAAACAATAAAAATAAAATTTGGCCAAATTCAATAATCCTGATCTAAACACATTACTACCTTTGCTTTCAATTGTTCGGTTAGAATCCTAGTAGAGATCCTGCCACTCATTAAAACTGTCATCCAAAATGAAAATAAAAAAATTAGGGCGTTGTTTTTATTTTATGATAGCCAACGTCGTATAGAATACGTTCCAAATATATCATATCAATAGATGTGTTCACATGGGTTCATTCATTAACATATAGCTGGATCATTGTTGAATGTCGTAAAAATCAATAATTCATATAAAGGTTAAAAATTGTTATAGTAAATTATAGAAAAATTGATGTAGATGTCACCTTTACAAATTTAATTGGCATTGTTACAAGATCAAATTATAATTGTTATATCAATAATAATTTAAATACTAACAGCGATAATAAATTCAGGAGAAAATATTGGTGTTTGGTATAAATAAAACTAAATAAAGGGGTTGCTGCTCAGTTGTGGGAATTCATTGACTTTTATATATTCTTTAATAATGTTTTTTGTGAAAATTCGATGCATTACTCGTTACTGATTCAAGTTAAAGAAAGAAGATATTCGTTTTCATATTTTTTGTTGTTTTAATACGTCATTGGCGGCTCTTATGAAACTAAAAAACGCCCTAGTTTTTTTTACAATTTTTGTATACAAATGTTTACATATGTAATATAATATAAATGTACATATTATTTACGTAAGTAATTTAAAATTATCCTAAATATTGTTAATGAAAAAACATGACATCGATTATAAAATTTTACTTGCATTTTGCAAAATGGGATTAGCAGAAAACATATTCCATGTCAAAAAATGTGAACAAATCTCGTTCAAAGCTAGAGTCTGGTTACACGATAAATCATTAAGTACCGCTTACCCAAATTTTCGAATTGGAGCCATTCCCTGAGCAAAAAATTTGAAGGGTTTTCCATCTGGTTTCCAATGGTTTGAGTATCGCTGAACCCATCCAATAATTATTGTATAAAACTTTCTTTTCAACAAAATTGAAAATTGTTCATTTAGTAACAATAATAATAAACAGTGTTTAAGGGCTATTATGTACTGGGCCCTTACTGTACCAACAATCTAGCTTCAACGGTTTCGATCCTGGGCTTGGTCTTCATACTGTCTTAGACAACCTGAAGATGCCAAGTCGTTCTATACACCGTGGAGCCATTGTCGCCTACAACGACCTCTGCACCTACCATATTTGAGTTCTCCTTTCAAAGATCGCTGCACGATTCGTTCCGGATCAGCACGCCGAACATGACCGAGCCAGTGCACTAGCTGAGATGTTATTTTATGTACAATATCGGGGATCTTCATTAAATCTCTGATCTCGATATTGTACAGAGCTCGGTATGTGCTCGGTATCTATACTTTGCGTTTTGGTCCATACATCACACGCATGACTCTTCTCTCAAATATAAGGAGCCATCTCTCGTACTCATCCGTCAGCGTTCATCTAGTACTCGATTTAAATTTACCGATGTTAAATTTTGTTTTTTTGAAAATTTAGCTACAAAAATTGCGTTGACGTTGGCCAACTGGCAACAAATTGTCGTTTTTGTAGTTTTGGAACAATAATGTGGTATTTCAGTGATATAAAATAAGTGTAAACATCTACATTTATGTGTTTCGAAAAGGTATACACTCTTTACCTACAAAATGGAAGGTATAGGTCCATGATAGTCCGGCGATAATGTCGTGATAGTATCAGCCATATTTTTGCAGAACAAATGTTGTACTGACTATATCAGATCAGCGCACTACAAAATTTTTTTTTAAATGTAATACAATTTTTATTTTATGTTTCGTTGTTCAATCTACGAACAAACTTATATGCATAAGAAAATCACCCTGTACAATTGTTAATATTTTTCAATTATACAGTTGCACGTTTCTTAATTTTGAACTGGAGGATTATAAAACACAAACAAGTTTGTAAAACGGATACATTATACTAACTGGTAACTATGTATTGTCACAGCAACATCGCCTAATCTGTAGAGCACTTTGTCTACTAAAAAAAAATTGAGTTAGAATTCAACAGAAATTATTTATAGAAATTGAAATACATAAAATTATTTCCAATTTTTATTGGAATTTAACAATTCTTATTTGTGAATTTCACTTTGATCTATGAGACGTAGAGCCAAATTATTTCAGAGTTTGTTTTAATTAAAAAATATTTCATAATTTGCTGTTGAAGTCAGATAAGGCATACAAAACTGAATTAAAGATGATGTTTTTTTAAGCCTAATTGCAGATAATTGACATTTAACTCGTTTTCTAAATTAATGCAAACGGTTAATGCATTGAAATCTGTGACATTTGACCTATATTGAATTAAAACTTAGTTCAAATTATCCTTCATTCCAAATAACTGGCTTGGTTCACAAGAACATTATTCTTATAATCTTTAACACCTCCATTTCCTATTTTATTTAATTAAATTGTTATGATTTTAATCAAGGAAATTTTCGAAAGTTTGAAAATTATTGATTGACGATACTTTTAAGATATTTGTAAAATGATGTTACTAAAACTGCAGTCTGCGCCATTCCATCATCTGCTAAACATTATTTAATAATGAATAACTTTTCTGCCATATTACAGGTCATATGCGACACACAATAGGACATAATTATGACAATTACAAGGATATTATATACATTATTGATGGATATTGTAAATTGGTTTCTAATTAAATTAGAAAATTAGAAGAAAAAAATCGAAACATAGTTACATACATGTTTTTTTTTTTACTTTATTTGTGTCTAAAAATAGATTTTAATTTAAAATCAATTTTGGGTGTTCATACATCAGACCCTATGTAGAAAAAGTAAAAAATCCAACCAAAAAAAAAATGAAAATTTTCCAACAAACAAATTTTCCGTATATTAAAGTAAAAATGGATCAATTGATTGATTGATTTGTTTAGTGGATATTGTCCCTATATATGTGGGTGTTCAAGTGCTAACAAATCTAGAAAGAATTTTTTTTAAAAATAAACTCCGCATATACATATATTGAAAACTCTAAACACAAAGAAATGGATTGTTGTAGTCCGTACCCAGAATTTACGAATCGACATTCAATTAGTGGTCTAAATGGATCAACTCAAGAGAGCACATCACCCTACTATAATTACAATAGTTCAACGAACGGTGGAATGAGATATCCGATGCAAAGCTCTGTACCACCAATATATCGTGGTGGTGCAGCTATACCGCCGTTACCATCACCCGCCTTGCCACAACCCCCATCAAACGGAATTGATAGCCCCGTGTATAATGAGTATCCAAATAACGATCGATACAACAGTTATCCAAATCATGCACCATATAGTTTTGGTGGCAATTTACAAAATGGCGGTTATTTTAACGGCTATAATCGTGAACATAACAGTAACTATAATTATTATCATCCATATGATGGGTACAATCGTTATTCATATCATCACAAAGATACATATAGTTCGAATTACAATACATATTCATCTCCTTATTATCAACGGGATCATAATCATCATCATCAGCCACCGCCACCATCTCCGTCACCACATCATCACTATCACAATCCGTACATGTATAATCCGCATGGCCATCATGCACCACCAACACCGTCGTATTTAACAGACACAGATGGAAATCAAACATCAAGTAGCAGTAACAGTAATACCCCAGGCTCGCTGTACAGCGAGTATCCACAATCGCCTGTGATGCCATATCCACCGAGTGCGCCAAGTATACCATTATCGAATGGTGGTGGTACATCAAATGCAACAGGTGAGTTGTTATATTTTGTGATAACCCTTTCATGTAACATTGTCACCGCAAGGAAAGCATATTAAAATCAGCCCTATAAATGTAAATACATACAAAAAAAAAATGTATAAAAATCAATCATCGCACCCCCAACATATATCATCTCATATTTCAGTACAACACATTCGTATATAGACAACATATAAAATCACCACCCCAAACGAAGTCATTTTCTCCCCCACATTCGAAATATTTAAAAACAAACAATTTCCAATTTTCTATCAATGAAAATAGAAAATAAATCAACAAAAAATTTCCCATTTCATTCATAAATTATATTTTTTTTTGTTTTCGATTGAAGCACACACAATTAATTGATATCGCTTAAATGTCGGTGATTGAAATGTCTTAAATTATGAAATAAAATCTTAATTTATAATACTCGCCTCGACTCATACATATACTTATGTACATGTATAATCTATAAACAGTCGATTAAACATTATACCCGTACGTACGTATCGTATATGTACATATTATATGTATACACGAGTTTAGTGTCTGGGGAAAAAAAAAAAAAAAATAATACACACAGGGTGATTACGTAAAACGATTTTTATTTTGTTTCATCTCAATACAGGTTTTCCATACACGAATAAAGATGGTAAAATAAGAAAATCAACGGGCCGTGACAAGGAAAAATCAAAAGTTGGAAATCGCAAAACTAGCATCACCAACAACAACAACAACAGTATTGATTCATCCGGAATGGTGGTGAGTGAAGAGATTTTTATTTATTTTGTAATTTTCCCACGCAAACCCCGTCATTTTTCCCAAGTAAGCAAACAAAATCAAAAAGAGCACATACACACACACATATATATGTACATCGAAATAGTAAAAAAAAATGTTATATCGATTTTCCCAGTTTTGTTGGCAGAAATATTTTTAAAATTTTTTATATTCGTTCGAATTCTATATAATGGGAAATCAAAGTGGAGAAAATTTATGGTTTCATATTCGATTTTTCTTTTAAATTTGATGTTCGGTGTGTATAGATGTGGTTTGGAATGTGCTAAATATTATCGATGTAGCGCAATAGATAATAATTTGGCGTGTGCCATTATGTAATATATGTATATGTACGTACATATTTTAAGTATTCGTGTATATCCCTATAAAACACTAAATTAATTAAGTGATTAAAATGGGGTTGGAAATTCCTTTTTAATATATTATGTACATATATGTATATAGACATCAATTAATTTACAATATTCGCTATTCCATATATCGATTCAATGCACGTTTCACTTTCACTTTTATACCAATAGCTGTACGTGTATATATGTACGTATGTATATACATGTATCTCTATATTATTCCTGTTTATTGCTTTGAGTGCCAGTAAATATACGCAAAAGGTATATTTGATTAGGGTGATTGATGATAGACATATAATATATAGGAAAAGGTTGCTGTTGCCAACAATTTATAGTACACAAGACTTATTGACGACGATGGGCTGTACAAAAATGGAAAAAGTTGTTATTTGGCACGCATTAATTTGGTTTTCTACATATATACAATTAATTAATTAATCAGCCACATGCAATATTATTGATACGTCTAATATTAACAAAAGTAATGTGTTAAATAGAATATTATATGTAGTTTTTAATTATAAACGAACGATAATTGCTAAGTTTATTTTAATGTCATGTTATGTGACATAAGCTCATAACCATTTGACATCATTTTGATTGCTATAGTTTTTGCACATAATTTTTTTAATCGATCTTGCTAATTCCTTAATTGTATTTGTTATACTTACCTATACAAAAGATTAACTAAATAGTTTGCGTTTAAACGCTTAACAATTTAAAATGGTGGGGAAATTTTGGGAACCAAAATGCCCTATTTACTGAATTTTATTTGTATGCTACAATTATTCCAATTATTTAACCTCTTAAAAATTATCTTAAACTAGTTCGAAAATATCAATAATCTAATGTTTTTAATTATTGCTGACAGAAAATTTATAATTATATGAAACAAAATATATTTCTGATTCTCTTATTGTTTTTAAGTTCTATCATAGAGAATTACATAAGAGGAGTAACTTTCATACATTAAAATATGAATCGAAAAGTAACTCACTGTATAATAATTGTGTGGCTATTTTAACGAAAAGAGACCATAATAATTGTATAACTATCCTTATTTATAAAAAAATCTTTATAACCTGAAAAATAACATCCTAGTAGGCCTACAAAATCAAAATAATAAAATTATGAATGAATCAAGCAATTCAATATTTTTAACGCAATAAAGTGCAGGTTTTTCCTCAATTCTAAAATAAATTAAGTTTATTTAGACTAGACTATTATGGTGGTATTGCAAACCGGGCTTGATAATTTTATTGTTTTGATTTTGTTATGAAAATATACATACAAACTAGGCCTACTGGGATCTTATTTTTCGGTTTCTATAAAAAATTTTATAAATAAGGAAAGTTATACAATTGTTATGGTCTCTTTTTGTTAAAATAGCCACACAAAATTAATTCGCCTAAATGTCGTGTTTAAAAAAAAATTAATTAATTTGTTTTAGATTTTTTGTTTGGTTATTTGTTTTTGTTTTTTGCGGTTTCGCGCTAGAAAGGTTTACCGTACCATTTTGCTGTTAATTTTTAAATTCTCCTTTAACGGTTTGTTTGTTTTTCCTTCCTCTTCTCATTTTCATTGTGTCCCGGGCGCGTAGAACAATATTTTGTGAATAGAGTTGGTATGGATCCGACTGAACTTCTGGAATCCAACATCGAGCTGACCACGTTAGGCGTCGGTAGCAACTCCGATATTCCGTCGGGTATAGAGAGTCTGCTCCTCAACTTGGATGGCGATGGACCCATGGCGGGGCCCAGCTATCACACGGGGTCGAGACGTCTGGCCAAACGTCGCCGCCATCGTCTTCAGAAAAGACTGTCTTGATTAGCACTGGATTCCTACGCGTTCGTACGTAGTCATCGATTCGAAGAAATTTTGCGTTCGGGAAAAAGGCCCGGAAAATAGCCTGGATTTTTCACTCAACGAGGAGAAGTTAGCAATTTTCCGTCTCGAATTGAGTCGTCGAGTGCTTGATTCGGCGAATTCGCAGATGCTTGGGTGTTATCTCTCGGATGGTGTCTTCATCTGTAGGTGCAGTAACGATGAGACCTTCAAGTGGTTTGGAGAAGGAGTCTCCAAAATGAAAGAAATTTGGAGTGTTTGTCAGCTTTAAGTTGGTGACCCCCAAATCCGCTTCTTTTACTGACATGGATCCCTGGGCCTTCAGAGGATCCTCGAGTCGTAACAACCAACATTAACCTGTTAACCTGATGAATCCAAATATTTCGATTGAGGGATGGAAGGTTGTCCGGTGCAAGCGTGAGGTGAATCGCCAATCGATTGTCTTTCGGGTTGACCAAATACGTGAGAAACTCTTTTAATCTCCCTCTTGTAATCGGATGTGATGGTAATGCTCATCACTCGAAATGGGGTAGTAGGAATATTAATCAAAGGGAATCTTCTTTGTTCAACTATTTAATCTCTTCTAAGCTTGAAGCTCTAAATATACCTATAAAGCCATATCGTAACAGAAAATTAACCAATTGGGGGCCTTTCTCTCTCGAGCTGGCTTCTTTACTTACCCCACCGAGAGTAATCCGGTCGAGTCACAACATTGAGGTTCATGCATCTTCACTTGAGACGGAAAGACTGCTTTTGAAAATTCTTGTCCTTATTACGAACCAAGAAATTTCTAACAAACCCTTTTGGAAATCTGATCTTAAAAGGTTAAGGAAGTCCGCTAGGAAACTTAAAAATAAAACAAAAAACTTCAATCGTCAGATTGATTGAAACAATTTCCTAGAGAGACAAAGAGAATATAAACGTAGTTTAAGATCCGCTCACAGAGCTGCGTGGTTAAACTTCTATCTGTTCATTTCCCTGGTTGTGCCATTCTCAACTCAGATGATGTTACTACCGAATCCACTTAGGTTCTTTCTGTGGCTCCTGATTGGGGCTTGGCTTACAAGCTGACCAATCTCGATGTTCTGCGCTGGATTTTTTTTTCCTTTTCACCTTATAAGCCTGGTGGGCCTGATGGTATTTTCCCGAATGCAGCACGGCTTTCTAATCATTCAGGACCATCTGATACTTTTTCCAGGCGTGTATTGCTTCCTGCACTGGTCCAAAATCCAGGAGCAGGAGTAAAGTCGTTTTTATTCCGAAGGCTGGAAAATCCGATTATACGGATCCCAATTCTTTTTGACCTATTAGTCTGTCTTCAACTTTTTTTAAAGCCTTAGAAAGAATCGTTGACAGATTTATTAGAGACAAGCACCTAATTATCTTCCCACTCAGTAACATGCAACATGCTTACATTAAAGATCGCTGGGCTTACCGATATTATTCTTGCTTATGTTGTGTGATGGCCAGTTGTTAATCTAAAGGGTTCTTCTGCTAAACTTAATAGTCTTCAAAACACAGCTTGTAGGGCTGTTACTGGAGCTATGTTCCCGACTCCACTTCTTGCTATGGAGTTCATTCTTTCCTTGCTTCAGTTACGCACATTTATTCTAGACCCTGCTTGTTCTGCAGCGTTTCGCTTAGGGTGCATGAGGGCCTGGAATTTTCTCGGTTCTGTCGTGGGACATAGACAAATTTTTAAAAACTTCACTTCATTTTTACCATGGCTTTCGCTTTAGCCTCAGTGTTGGATTTGCAATCTATACTATGTCCTTGGTCTAATAAGAGATCTTTTGGAAGTCTTGGTTCGCTATGCACTGTTTTTCAAACGAAGATAAAAGCGCTGACGTATAGTATTATGGAGGCTTTGAATTTAGCTGTTAAAAACAAAAACATTATTCTGTGTATTGATAGCTGTGCTCAATTCATTGAATAATCCATTGACTGTCTCCAAACTTATCAAGGATTGCAAACACTTCATCAATCTTCTTTGCTCCAATAATATCGTTACGGTAATGTGGGTGCCAGCATATTGCAACATCGAAGGGAATGAGATCGCGGACTGTTTAGCCAAATCCGGTTACCAGCTAACTGTAATTAGACCTGAAATCGCGGCTCGCTTATCTCTTAACTACGCCAAGAAAGTTATAAAGAACTACGTTTTGAAAGATCGAAGAATACAGTATGGCTTGCTACTTTTAGTTGTCGTATGGAGAAGAACTTCATTAGCGAGCCCAATTTGAAATCAACTAAATATGCTCTATCTTTGAAAAATGGGTTTATCTCAGTATGTTATTTGTGATGACTGCAGTTTGTGTGCAGTAAAAAAACGAATGAAATTTTATCCATGGAAATCGCTGACAATTGCGAAAATGTTATAGCTTTTAAACCGATAAGATGTTAAAATGTTTAAAATTTTTGGTTTTTGATGGTTTTCATATAGACTCAGCAAATCTTTCCATAACACAATAAACCACTTACTGTCGCTTAATATTGTAATAGTGGCTTACATTATTTCACACTTACATTTATTAGAACTTCAGACTAGATAAAATATTGAGTTGGTCATGACAATTTTGGCGGATCGGATTTTTAAATCGTACACAATTTATAATGATTTTATTAAGATTAATGATTACAGAATTTCAGAATTTTAATATGAAATACAAAATTGAAAATTTAACAAATTTAAAAATATTTGGTAATTTAAAAATTTTAGAATTTTTAGACCACAAAAAAAATTACGGAATTTGAATAAATGTTTGAAATTTTTGTCAGCTTCAGAAATTAATCTAAACTGTGTTAACTCAAATTTAAATTTAAATTTCCTACAAAAACGTTAAAATTTTATATATAAATATTCCAATTGAATTAACAAATTCTGAATTTCGTACAAATTAAATCATTGAATTTTGAAAAATTTACCATTCCGAATTCGAATATAATATGGAATCATAAAAATTTTATATATTTAGAAATTTGAATTTTTAAAAGTTTCATTATTTATAAAAAATTTAATTAGGAATTTCTAAAAATTTCATTGATCGCCCAGAAATTTTGAATTCAGAATTATAAAATTTAATGTTTACTTTCATTGTTCGATGTAGAATTTAGTTGTTTCAAAATTCGAATTAAAATGACAAAATTCTGAATTTAATTAAATTTATGAATTTTATAAATTTTAATTAGTCCTGGTACTTCGATCGATTTGATAATGAAACTGACTTTTTAGTTATACAACTACCAATCTGATATTCCAGTTTGAATTATTAATTTTCAAAATTTTGCCTCCTTCCAAATATTAATTTTTAATATATTGAATTTAGGTTGAACTTTACAATTCCGAACCCTTAAACTTCTATTTTCACTACAGCATTTCAAAACATTTGAATTAGTTTTATTTGGATCTGACTACGAAATTTTAAATACAATCTGATTTCGAAATTTCTTAATTCGAACAAATATTTAATCGAGTCAACGTTGGAAAAATTTTGGTATTTTTTAGAGTTATGTGAAATTTTTGAAAATTCTGAAATCGAATTTAATAGGTTTGTTAGTATCAGGAAATTAACATTTCGTCCAACAATTTCATAGATCGATGATTAGAATGGAAATTTCGGATTTACATTTAAAAATATTTTTATTTTAAAATACGTTAAATTCAGAACTGTAAATGTATGAGATTCATCATTTCAATAGATTCAAAAGTAAAAATTAAATTATTGAATTTTACAAATTTTAAGTATACATGTACACTCTGAAATGAATTAGAATACAATTTTGCGAGACGAGACCCCAACCACTATTAGACACAACTTGATCGTATCCAATCCTTAAAATGTTGCCACACAAAGTATTTCGAACATTGAAGATATACTCATGGTTTTGAAGGAGTGTTATTGTTTTAATAATTAAATAAATATTAACTAGCCTGCGGTTCGCATTTGTATGAAGGGTAGCATTGGTAGTTAAACGAGAAACTGTAGTTTACTTAGGCCAACATATAAAAATAAATGTCAAATTCGTATTCAAACCTCTGAATATGAAATTTGAATCCAATTTCAAAATTCGATAGTTCCATGTAGTTGATGAAATATGGAATTTTGAAAAATAATATTTTTGTTTCTCCGCGGTTCTAAAATTCAAAATTTCCAATTTTTTAAAATCAAATTTCGATGTATAATTCGGTAAATATTGAAATGGAATTTTATTAAATTTAAATTTTGAACATTTGTTTAATTTAAAAAAAATTTTAATGCTAAAATTTAAGGAATATGTAATTTTTGATTAATTTTTTTGTCTATTTATGTAAATAGACAAAAGAAATAAAATAAATTTTAATTCGAGCTTTAAAAGTTTTGTTTAATTTGTTTTTCGTATAATTTCGTATAACTTCGCATGTATAACTTGAAAATTTCAATTTTGAAAATTTTGAATGCACGATTGAATTTTGATAATTTATTGAAATGCCGAATTTCAATGTTTATGAAATTTATGGACATTACTGGTACATACAGACACGTATATACAAATATATAGTGTGTGGACTGCATTAACTGCACAAGTTTTTTGTTGCTTAGTTAGAATTAGAACGTCTTCAAATATTTAAATTTTGTAAAACATACTCATACAACAAAACATGTTGTTATTAGTTATCTGAGTGATTTTTAAATGAGTGATTTTCATATATGAGAACTTTTTCGACCATAAAATAATGACATAAAATGTACTTACTTTTAAAATTTGTTCTACACTTATATCATGATTTAGTGACTGAAAAAGTGCATTCTCCATATAAAACACTCATTTGGGTACTCATATCAAAAGATCTTTGACTTATTTCTCTTTGAACAATCAGGCCTGTATTATAAAGGTATTAATAAGAGTTGTGATGAGTCGCAACTAAAAGGAGGTCAAATTGAAAGTTTAGATCGCGGATAGTTTCTCATTTTTAGTTACAAGTTTTGGAATCCAGATATTTTTTACGAATTTAGATACGAGTATTAAGTTCTTAAGAAATTTAATGCAAAAAGAAATTTTGACCTATCAGATTTAAGAATTTTTTGAAGTTTACTTGAATATTCCATTTTACAAAATTTATATGTGAACAGAAATTTGATGTCCAGTTTTCTCATTTTGGGAATTCTATTAAGATTTAATCGAATTTTATAATATTTAGTTTCTGAATACGCAAATTTGTAAATTTATTTGCAACATCAAAACTTCTACATGTTTGCACATTCTACATTGAATCAATTTCTTTTAAAATTTAATTTATTTTGTGTTTGAATTTTTGGTACAAATTTCAGAACTATCGAGTTTTAAAGTTTTCTATCTTTTTTTACGTGTCTAAAATTGAAATTTTAATTTGGATTTTGAAAATTGGAAATATGTACTTTTCAATGTTTATCAACTTCAGAAACTTACAATTTAACGAAGTTCGAATTTTCTAAGGTCCTGGGGCTCTACTATGTATTACGAAACTTGTCTTACTGAAATTAACTTCTTTACAAATGAGTTTGGAACCGAACCATGACCTCAGGTTTACTTTTAGGATTATGAGAATTTTTAACCATTAATTTATGTGATTTACGACGCAAAACGCGAAGAAGACGGTATTACATACTGAGCTCTGATATTGTGCATGAAGTAAGAGTATGTTGCCTCGGTCCCTTCAGAATGCAGATCAGGAACGAATTGTGCAGTGATCTCTGAAAGAAGTGCCACCATATACTAGGCGGTTCTTTCTAGGTGACGATGACACAGTAAGGGGCCAGTAATAGCCGTTAAAACTGTTATAATATAATATTTCAAAAACGATAATAAATTAGGCATATTATTTTAGAAATATTTTTTATTATAAGGGACAGAAAGGAGGTAAGAAGAAATGTGTTCAAAAATGTCCAATAAGTCTCTGTTCCTCTGTACTTTTCGGAAAACCTAAGTAATTTTCTATTTAAAGAATAGGCCCAGTTTTATACTTAAAATCATCGGTCATTAAAGTGATAATAATAATAGTTATATCAGTTCGATATCAATAATAGTTATATCAGTTCGACTAACGCCAGCAACAAACAAACTCACACTTCTGAATTCTTCCCATCGCAATACCGATGTGACTGTAAGTTTTTGATGAGCAAAATGAAGACTGGCGATGGAGTACTCATCGCCATTGATAAATCAATATCAAATGAATGGATGTGTTAAAGCAACGATCAACAAAAAGACAAGTACGTTGCATATGTATATTCCACCATCGTATACTGTATGCTGCAATACCATCGTAGAAATTAACAACTTGGCCAGCCAACTGACTCCATTTTAATAACGGGTGATTTTAATTTACCATTAATTAGTTGAACATTTGATGTAGAAGTAGGTGAAATTCTTCCCCTTAATGTGACATCAGCTATAGTGAGTGTCTTTTCATCGATACCATGTTTGATACAAGTATGAGCTAAATGTGTGATATTGTGAATGGTCGAGATAGAATTTTAGATCCGGTTTTTGATCAATTCGTTTGTTTATAACATAGATAGACGTTTGGTCATATAACCATGAATTACCTTATTACTTTAATGTGAAACAACTACCACCATACGTCTGGCTGCAAAACCTATAAGATGACTACACTTGAAAACAGGCGTGAATTGCTAAGTAGTAAATTTATTGGGAACATTGTACTTCATACGGGATCATCAATTATTACATTTAGATGCACATAGGACAAACTATGGTGACAATAAGCCTATCAATATAGGATGGCCAAAAGTTTTACTATAATGGACCATCTATTCGATTTCACCTTAAGTAGAGATAGCTTTAAACATGATATAAACATTAGTAAAAATAAAAGTGGAAAAAAATTAGGGCGCTGTTTTATTTAAGACGTGGATTAAAGACGTGTTCTAAAAATTCCATAATTATACATGCTCGACGTAATTCGCATTGGCTAATATGAAATAAAATCAACGATCTAATTTTTTTTTTATCCATTTTAAGTTATTTCCATCCTATTAATATCAACTAAATGTGGTACAATTATTCAGTACATGAGTGTATTTTGTTGAAAATGAGCCCTTAATTCACAAAACCTTTCACTTTCATTACACGTCTTTCCAAAATGTTTCTACCTTTGTTAGATAATAAAATGATTATTATGAAAAAAAACCTTTCTTGTGTTTTGGTAGTGCCATTCAAATTATAAATGAAACTTGTTTAACTCGAAAAACCAAATGACTACTGAACCTGTGAAGTTTCTAACAAAAAATAACACGTATACGTATACGGTTCCAATTAGAAAATAATTACGGAACGAAAATCCCATTGGAATCCAATTGAAATGAATTTGTAATGAGTCGTGTTTTTTAATTCAAAAATTTTCTTATTGGAATGATGTTCTGGATAAGAATTTTCTCATTTTTTCAGTAAAATCCAAATAAATTTAATTTTTTATCAATAAATAAGATACATTTAATGTTAAACTACACATTTTAATTCACTATTATCGAAATCAAATCAAATTTAACTTTATTTTTCAATGTTCTGGATAAAACATTGGTTTTTTCAAGTTCGCGATAAATTCATAGTACACGAACTCGAAAAAAAGGGAAATTTTAAAAGGAAATATTTTAAACAAATATTTTTCATTGTTTTATGTTGATACCTGTATTATTTCACAATAGACGTCAAAAAATATAGTTAGAAGTTGAAATTAATTCAAATAAATAGAACTTAAATTAAATATATTGGTTAAACTAAATAAAATTTCCCAGTATTATCCCCGATGTTCTTATAGAACTTGAAGTTCTGTTAATAAAAAAACGCACCTAGCAATACCGATATATTTTTTGTTAAATTTTATTTTTTGTTAGAAACTTCACTCCGGTATGACTACTATATTTTTCGTACTATATCAACAGTTGAAATAAAAATTAATTCCTAAACTATATTTTTTTTACGAAAACAGTTCAATTAATATCACTTATAGGTCACTTATAGTTTTGGCCAATTTCTAATCTTTGTAAACTACTCATATCGTATTTCTTAACACCAAAGATATTTTTTGAAACCCAAAATCTATAAAAATTCGAATAAATTTTATTTGAATTCACGTAACTCCCTAACTTCACAGTAAAAATTCAGAATTGATTATTGACACAATTGTTGAAAATTCTTTAATATTTAAAACTTTTTAAGATCTGGAACTAAAACTAATCAGAGTTCGAGAATGAATAATGCAAATTATTGAATTTTCTTGATTTCAGAAAATGAAAGGTGTTTTTTTTCTCGCTTTAAAAGACATCATAGCAGGTGGGTAGGCGCAGAGGTCGTTGCAGGCGACGATGGCTCCACAGTGTAGAAAATGACTTGGCTCCTTCTGGTTGTCTAGGACAGTATATGAAGACCAATCCCAGGATCGAAACCGTTGGAGCCAGATTGTTGACGCAGTAAGGGACCAGTAATGGCCTTTAAACACTGTTTTTATTAAAAGTACATCATACAATACAAAATTGAGTAAAGTAACTCGTTAAGTTAAAGACTATATTTTTGGAATTCATTAATTTAAATTTAAAAAATTATATTTTAAACGATCAATAATATTTGATTTTTTTCGGTCATATATTTGCTAATATATAGACTGTGATATGGAATATGGGAATACATATACGTTCCACATCCTTAAATATAAAATTAAAAATCATAAAATCAAGCACACAAAAAGGGGTTTCTCGTATGAGTAAACACACTATACACATTATTTTTTATTGTTGTTGCGTTTAGTTTCTCTTCACCCCTATAATATTGATAGTTTATATTTTCCTTCCTAATCACGCATCCCATATAAATACTCTAATTAGGTCATAAATTTATTTCGTGTGCTTTGATAAAACAATACTGATAAGAAATATCTAAAATACATGTGCACGAGAGAACGAGAGAAATCAATACTTATCCGTTGCGTATATATGTATATACGCAAAATAGATGAATTATATGCAATAAGTGGCCCAACACAGCAGACAATAAAATATTCCAAAAACATGAAGATTAAATTTCCGAAATAAAACCGGTAGACTACGGATCAACAGGTAAATCATAAATTCAATAATTTATAGGGTGATTAATAATCATAAATTGTACCAGATGTTGAATATATGTTTATATATTATTTTTATTGACTTGAGACAATTTTCTCGAAATCCGTTTCAATATCACCACCAACACTAAACAATACAGTAAACACACACACACACACATGCAGAACGAAAATATTTTATAGTACATGTATTGCAAAGAACATAAAAACATAACGTAAAAGGAAAACCAAAAAAAAGAAGAAAAACACTTTTTCTTTCTGTTTCGTTAAACAATTTTTCCTCTCCATCTCGTGACACCATGCGCAATAAATAAATGGGACAAATGGCGCCATTCCATAAAGCACAGGCAAAATAACAAAAATTATTTTTTGTTTACTTCTCTTCGTTCACGCAAACACAACTGAAAACCATAGATTTTCAATTATTTTAGCTCAATGTTTTGGAAAATGAGAAAATTCAATATATATATATACATATATAGCTGTGTGTGCGCATATGATTGGGATGATGATAAAATTTGCTATTTACCCGAACGGCGATAATCGAATGAGCTTTTAAAAATGTATAAATTCATTTTTAATATACTCGTGCTTTCTATAATCTATAAACACTTGATGTAAGAATGAGATTGTTCTTTGGATTTAATCCGTCAAGGGAATCACCCTAAATACAGTATTGTATTATTTCTTACCTCTTATCTACAATCGAAACAACCCCGCGGTATAACATCTCTTTTGAGTTTGACATCAATTTGTGTTGATCGTCGCTATACTCACAATGGACCTAATGTACCGAATGGGAAAATTATAATTGGACACCGAAAATAAAGAAGATATAATTTATTTGGTATTATGGATATAGCAATTCCCTTGTGGACTTGCCTAATTTCCTCGAAATGAAATAGAAAATCATTTGATTGCAA
The DNA here is from genome assembly GCA_951394425.1 of Tipula unca. Taxonomy (NCBI): domain Eukaryota; kingdom Metazoa; phylum Arthropoda; class Insecta; order Diptera; family Tipulidae; genus Tipula; species Tipula unca. The sequence goes on along the minus strand of OX596382.1, from coordinate 102,986,283 downwards.
GTAAGGACATCTGTGGTTCAATTTATCAAATTGTTTCTTTAGGTGTACGCGTATTTTCCGATAATTATACCCCGACTGACGGAAAAATATTTCTTTGTCGATTTGTATTCATTTGGGATGATGTATTATAATCAACAAGTGGTTTTTAACTTATATACCCATTCCTATATTATGCATATAGTTTTGTGAGAGCAACTTCCTTAGCAACGCGGGGAAAATTGAAGAGAATAATTATATTTTAGTGTATTTCATCGTTTATTGTTTTAGGATCCGATCGATCGATGTGGAACACCATTTCAAGGTCCTTCCCATCCGCCAACGTATCCAAATGATTCGTATACAAATTTTCCATTTGGCATGATGAATCGAATGAATCAACCGCATCAAAATAGTTACATGGCAACACAACCTCTGCCATCAAATTTTTTAGGGAATCAAGTACCGTGGAGTACATCGGGCGGTGGATTAAGTCGTAATAAGAAGGGTAACTTTAGTAATGGAAATGGAACAGATGATCAAATGCCGCCACCACCACCTTCAGGATCGGCACCACGGACTACAACTCCGTCAGCTGGTGGTAGAAATGAGAATAAAAATTCGGTAGGTTAATTGTAAGTATTTTTGATTTATGATTTTAATTAATTTCAATATACATTGGACAGGTACTGTCATCTAGTGAAAAATTAGAAAATTCTAAATCTCAAACAGCAAATCAGCCTGTCTCCGCCGCACCCAAAGCAAGTCGTCCCGTTAAACGAACAAGAAAAAAAGCAAAACCAAATCCAAACGCCAACAATAATAGTGCGAAATCTTCCGCTGCCAGTAACAATACTAAAATTGAACAAACTCAAAAAGAGCAGAAATTATCTGAAATCAATAAAAATATAACTCCACTGCCAGGATTTCAGCAGGCATTTGGTTCGACAGAAATCGGTCGCTTTTCCGAAGTGTTTTTCAATCTGTCAGAAAGTCCAATCATCGATCAGTTATTTGTCGAATCTGAGGCGGACACATTAAGTCCACAGCCATGGGAAACGGGCGATTCACTGGAAGGGCCTCATTTTAATTTACAAATTGGTGCCTATTACGCCGGCAACTATTATAATAATAATAGTAATACAAATAGTGGTAGTAGTAATAACACAAATTCATCCGATTTATATTCGAACACAAGTAGTTGTATCAATATACACAATAATAATTACAATTATTATCAATATGATAGTGGCGGTAGTAGTTGTAGTACTAATAGTAATAATTATAGTTTATATAATAGTAATAATATTAATAATAATTTTATTGGTAATAATAGTAATATTAATAATTGTTATTTTAGAGAAATTAGGTGTAGCGATTATTAAACCATAATACTCAAAATCCATCAGAAAATTCCAATTCCATCATTTGTCGATGAGCATAAAACCCATCCCGTCCTTTCCCCAACCCCCACCCGAATAGAAATATTTGATTTTTCCAGAGGAGAACAACATAATGTGTGCCTTGTTTCATTTTATAAATAAACTTAAAAATTTATTTAGTTAAAAAAACGGTTTTAATTTGCATATCGATCAATAATTTATGACGAACAGACGGAGGAGGGAAGAGCAGCAGGAGGAGAGTAGAAAACGAAAAATAAACTCGGGACCAAGCCATATATGTATATGTAGCCCAAATTAATTACCACATATTATGATTAAACCTTATAAACCCATACAATTTTTAAATCTCTGTATAAACAAATAAATTATGTTTTCTTCTCTATATATATAAATGTAAATTAATTAATTATTGGACTAAACAAAATTTTTTAAATTAATTAATTAATTAATGATTATTAAGTTAACAAAAACAAAACAATTAATTTAAATTTTCAAATTTTTAAAAAATATTTTAATTAAAATCAAAATGCCAAAGAATATAATGTTATTATGTAATTATTATACATATATTTATATATATTAAATTAAAACCAAACAAAAAAAAAAAATAAGTTTAAAATAAAATAAAAATCTGTGTTAGGTAGTTTAAATATTTGAATATTAAATATTATAAAATAATAAAAAAAAAATTTTTAACTTCTAATTTTGTGCCATTTTTAGACTGAAAATTAACAAAAAATAATAATTTGTCTAAATATATTTTAAGTTTTTATTATTTCATTTAGTTTATATTAAATAAAAAATTCAAAATTTTAAAATTTCGTTAGTTAAAAAGTTAAAAAAAAAAATTAAAATGGAGTGCCTTATTATAAAATAAAATATTAAACAAAACAAAAAAAATCTACGCCATTTTGATGAATTTTAATTTATTTGTTTCCGCCATTTTGTTCAGTAAAATAAACGCCATTTTTTGTTATTTTAGCCAGCCACTATTAATTTATTAAAATAAATTCAAACAAAATTACAATTTTTTTTATTAAAACAAATACATTTGTAATGAAATAAATCATACAGTTTTTAACAATTAGCTTATTTCTATATCAATATATTACGAGTACACATACTATATTAAAATGAATATAAAATATTATATTTATAAACCGTCCAGTTTTTTTATTTTTGTAATCAATTAGTTTTTTTTTATAAATAAAATATTTTAGCCCCAACACAATCATACCATAAATAGCAAACTTCCGTTTAAATCCGTTTTACATAATATTTATAGCGTTGCCAATTTTTATTTTAAAAACAGCCGTTATATGTATGTAGTTTTTTGAGCTTCCATTTTAAATTACATATATAATTATGAATAAATATTAATTATTTAATTTACGCAATTTTATGTTATATTTTTAAAACCTTAATTTATATACCAAATCAGAACCGAAAACAGTTTTATTAATTAATTGTTTTTTTATATAACATTATTTATATAACAATATTTATATACATATTTAATTATGACCATAATTTTTGGGGCACTAATCTTACACATCCCAGACGACGATTGGTTAAAATATAAAATAAAACAAAATTTTTTTATTATCGTGATAAAATTAAATTAATTTTTAAAATTTATATAAAACAAACAAAAAAAAAATGTTAAAATAAAATTTCGGAGTACAAAAAATATTTTCCAACCTTAAAATATTAAATAATTAAAAAAAAAAAAAAAGTTTCATAAATTTTTAATTTTGTTGTAAACAAAAAATTTTTAATATTCCAAAACAAAATATTAGACATTTCTGTAAAAAAAAAAATACTTAAAAAAACAATCAAAATTTATTTAATAAAATACTATTATTGTAAAAAATATTAATTTAACTTGTTTTATTTGATATATACGTATCCTACATATATATATTCATATTTATTGCGCTAAACTCAACTTAAATATTATACTGTAGCTGCCCCATGTATAAAATTATAATGGTTTGAATCATTGCTTAAAATTGCTCATTACGTGGAAGTTTTGTCTCGACTACAACACATCGTATACTGCCATCTATTGAAAATTATGTTCTTTATTATGTACACCAATTTTTAATTACTTAATTAATAAAATTGTATTTAATATACAGTAGCATCTCAGTAACATATTGTAACACATTATTAATAGTGATCAGTACCAATTGGTTAGATTTCCAAACTACAATTGAAAAAACTTGGTACAGATTTGATGGTGCAATAAACTTTGGTTGATTGATTCCGTATTAAATAAACTATGGTTTTTATGTGTACAACTAGGTATTATTTACAATAATTAATTGATTTTATTAGATTCGATGTGAACACTTTGATGGTTTTTATTTTTATTTTAGGGATTTGCTGTCTACAGAATCGGTTGATTTAACTTGTTGGAAGTAAGTAAACATAATTTATGAATAGATCGTTTCACAAATCCCTTTGCTGTTTTTAATGTAACGACTCTCGCAATTCCGTCTGTTCCGGCATGGATGTCTTTGATTCGACCCATTAACCATTTTGATGGCGGTAAATTCTCCTTGATACTATTTCACCGGTTTTAGGGTTGGTCTCCTTTTTATACCATTTGCTCCTATTTTGCAAGGTGGTTAGGTATTCAAGTGGCCATTTCTTCCAGATATTCTGATTCATTTTTTGAACTAGTTGCCATCTGGATAGTTTGGATAATTTAACGTCTTGTAGATCATACTCTGGAAAATATTCCAGATCTTCACTTGACAGCGCACACAAATAGGTATGGAGTTATGAATGGCCTCGATCTCGGTCAACAGGGTTGTTATTTCTTCCGTGGTAAGTGTGTGGTCACTCGTCTTAGATGATATTTGACTTGTTGGGATTAATTGAAATGATATCTCATCTGTCAATGAAAAATTGGAAAATGCTGTATTATTAGTTTTCAGAAATGAGTATAATTCGTAAAGATGATTGCGATCTCCGATAAAATTGGTTCCGTTATCGCTATTTATCTCTTTATATATGACTCTGCGGGATGTACATCTTCGGAGAGCTGCAATATAAGATTCAGTGATTAGCTCGGAGACTAGCTCAATATACACAACTTTGGTGACTAAACAAACAAATATACATATGTAGCTTTTATGTGTCTTCCTCTGACTAAGCGGGTCTGAAAGGGACCTGCATATTCCACGCAAACTTTAAAGAACGGTCGGACTAGTTGAACTCTCGTGAAAGATTACCCATTAGTTGTGTCATACACTCCACTTTATATTCCACGCACTTCACACATCCATGAACTACCCTTCTAATTAGTTGTCTGCAGCCGAAGATGCAATATTTATGGGGTAATGTGGCGATTATCAGGGTTTGTCCAGCATGACGATAACGTATGTGATGTTCTGTTACAACGAGTTTGGTGATCTTTTGCTGGTAATATTAATGGGTGTTTTATATTATAGGTTACTGGGGCATTTGTGATCCTTCCGACGCGTAGTTGGCCTGATTCATTCATCAAGAAACGGTTTGAGATATTTAAGTTTGCTTAAGGCACTCTTTGTTTGCTGCTATCATATTAATTTCCAACGCGAAATGTCTTGACTGTATATGTTTGAATATCAAGTGTTGTGGTTTTTGTATTTCTTGAGTGTGTAGATTAGTGGACTGCTCAGTTTTAGAAATACGCTTTAATTTTATATCGATAAATCGATTGATTGAAACAAGAATACGAATGATTTCACCTGTATAGCATAAATATTTTTTGCCGTCTGTGGCTTGACGACGGAATCTGAACAGTTTTGGAATTATTTCGGATGGTTTTGTTTCTGGTAGAATCACTGGTAGTTCGGGTTTCGTTTCTGGTATAACCATTGGTGGCGGGAATTCGGTAATTATTGTGGTTGGTGGTTGTTTCAAAATTATTTTCACATAACTTTTCTTCTTGTGATAGTTGGTGTGTTACATTTGCTGTATTTTCATTCTCCCAGAATCTTCTTAGAAGGTTGTCTAAGGTGTCTTCTGGATTGCATAAGGTAGCTGTAATTGTTTGACTCGGTTTTGGTTCATTAGATTTGCCCGCTATAATCCATTACTAAATAGTTTTTTGTGAGGTGATTTGCTGCTGTAATTTTATCTTCAGCTAGCAACTCAAAAAGATGTCTGCTCCAATGATAATGTCGATTTCTTTGCCCTTATAGAAATGGTGATCTGCAAGTTCATAGTTATTGAAATAGGCAAGATCGATGTGTTGTGAAATTGGTGGTTCTCTAGCCGTTAATTTTGGTAGGATAAATGCTTCGATTTCTATGGTTGACGATCCTTTTGTATACATCCACCTGAAGTGGCACCAATGCCCATAATGGCTAGTTTGGCCTGTTTTCTCGGTAATCGTAGTCTCTGTGCACAGTTTTCAGTGATGACGGATATTTGCGATCCCGAATCTAGTAGTGCTCGACATAAATACTTTTGATTCAGTGCATCGGTGACATGTACCAAGGCAGTTGGAAGTATTGAGCTTCCTAGTTTGGTGCTTGTGGTAATACTGGATGCGCTCGGTTCTGTTGCTTAGCTTTCAGATTGAGTTCGTTTGTGTTGGTGTATTTGGATTATCGTGTAGTAAGCTGTGGTGTTTTCTATAACATATTTTACAACGAAATTTTGATTTGCAATTATAAACTGTGATTGTTGTTCAAGCAGTTGAAGCACCGGTTTTGATGGACTAGCAAGGATTTTATATGAGCTACTGACATTTCTTTAAACCTTTTGCACTCAAATAGTTTAGCTTAGTTACATGCTGAACATATTTGATTATGATTTTCTTGATTTGTGATGGCATGGCTTCTAATATTTTGTTTCAAATGAGTCGATTGAACTTGGAGGCGTTTGTGATGGCATTTTATTGATTCTAATGCATCGATTCTTCAAGCGAGAAAGTTAAAAAACTGTTTTAAGGTTGGTAGGTTATATTCTGCCGATATTTGTGCCCATAAGCTATTTGTCTCATTGTCTAACTTGCTCACTAGAATATGGTTTAGCCAATGGTCTCACGTTTCCGCTTCTTTCCGCTTTCGTTAGCTCCAGTCCTTTTCTTAACGCGAGATTTAATGCTGCTACAATTTTGTAATAATCGTCCTCAAAGTCTTGGTCTAGCTCGTCTTCATTGTCCAATGCAACGATGTTATTTTCCAACTCGAAAAATTAATTTCGGTAACGTTCGACGTTTGTAAATCTCACTTTAATGTTGTCTTCGTTGGTAGTTTTTTGATTCATAGACTTGATAAAGTTCAACAACTTGGTGATGCTACCTTTAATGTATGCACGCCTATCCGGCTCGAACGGACCGGATGATCTGTACCAATAGGTTAGATTTTCAAATTCCAATTAACAAAACTTGGTACAGATTTTTTGCTGCAATAAACTTTGGTTGGTTGATTCCGTATTTAAATAAAACTTGGTTTTTATTTGAACAACTAGGTACTATGTGCAATAATTAATTAATTTTATTAGATTCGATGTGAACACTTTGATGGTTTTCTATTTTCATTTTAGGGATTTGCTGCCTTCAACAAATATTGTTTGTTAACAGTAAGTATATTTGGAGTATGAATCTCCTATACGTATCCTTAAGGCTGGCCCCTTCGTCGACAATATTCCCTTTAACATTCCATTTATATTTCGATACCAAAATTCGTCTTTGTTTTAGAACCATTATAAACCTATTATACATAGACTTACTACTGTTACTTTCGGTACTATCGACGAAGGTCGACGAAAGTGATGCTATAAAAAAAAACATTGCGAAAAACCCGTTAAGAGCAATTAATGTTAACAATTCTAAGCACATCAATGATTCATTGGTTGAGTTCAACGATTTAGACAGAACTCTTCAGAAATCACAATTAATTAATATTGCTACGTTTTTGTCTTGCCGATTAAGGTTCGTTTATACTGAATTGTGAATAAAGCAACCAATTTAGTTTCTACGAGTAGATTTTGTAATTGTTTGTTTATTCCAAAATTATTCCATAAAACACTAAACCACTTATTTACTTTATTTTACAATATTCAAAATTACCCTTTCTTAACACTTTGATTTTAAATCAAATCACCTCTTCTAATACAATATATATGTATAGTAGATTCCCTATCCAAACATATTTCACCGCAATCTTAACAATATATAGTGAGTGTGTTATTAGGTGCTTGAACAATATATGGTCCGTTAACACCAGATGAACTATAGAAACTGCATTAAATTGCATTTTAAGAGCGATCCAAACTGATTCATTTACCGATGACCTACTCACGTATAAATGTTGAAAACCAAGAACCAGATAATTTGTAAACGAGGTGAACAACTTTATTTCACTACAAAGCATCCAATTCTCCTACCATCATCCTTTCTGCTTAACTAAATGCCCCACTTTTATGAGAAATAATACATCAATTACCACAAGGCGGCTTGAATCAGTCTTGAAACGGTTGTGAAACAGATCGAATTCCAAATAATTATCAACCGTTAAATCTATCTATACGAGTGTAGGTATTTATAGAATGCGTATACCAAACCAATATTAGTTCGTATTTCGTCTTTTTTGTTGTTTTTTTATACTGACGATACATTTAAGTTATTATGCTTATTTTTGTTCCTTTGTATGTAATTTATGTTTCATAATACATAATTTTCATGTAGTATTATTATATCCACATTTAGTGTGTGACTCCAATTACGCCGTATATATGTATACAGGTATATCTCGTATAACGCTTCCTTTTATCCGAATAGCTTTTGAATTATTTTCGGTTATAGAATTAAACGGTTATAGTTAAAACGCAAGATTAAACCGGGGACCTTTACATCTTCAGCCTAACGCTCTCCCAATTGGGCTATTATAAAATAGTTTTTTTTCTCTTAAACTAAACTTTAAAACAAAGTGAATTTTTAAGACTAGTTTAAAAAAAGAAACTATTTTATAATTATTTAATTATACAATAATTTAGTGTAAATCAACTATTACTATATAAGCCGAAATAGCTCAGTTGGGAGAGCGTTAGACTGAAGATCTAAAGGTCCCCGGTTCAATCCCGGGTTTCGGCAGTAAAATTTTTTATATTTTGATAACCTTAGGGTTTCCTTTTTATTGTTTTAAATTAACTTTTAAAATAAAATTTGATAAAAATCGCCTTAGCCCAATGCGTTCCCTTTCTAGAAGTTATAAAATGTACATATATACATATACGCATACATATATGTATATACAACAAATAAAAACAAGTTATTTCATCATACAAATTTTATTACTATTACAAGGCGTAAGTAAAACATATTAATTTTCCAAAACAACAATTGGATTGGCTGATCGTTTGTGGTATTAAGCTGTATAAATTGATAATTTGCGGTTCCAAAACAATTCAGGCTTTCTTAAGTCAAAAGAGTAATGCTAGATGCCAACGTAGATCAGAACAAAATATTTTTCATCCGAAAAAATGATTGTAACACAGCCATGTTCGACTTGACAACATAGGACAGTTGAAATATTTCACTGGTAATTGAAGCGTTTACGGCAATTAATACTCCTCCACCCGTTAATTTTTTGCTCGTTGATGAAGAACGGTCACATCTGTAGAAGACATAATAATTCGGGAAAAATTCTATGCTCTGGATATTATTATTAAAATTTGTTTCCACAATAATATAGAATGAGAATAAGGTTGGTGACTCCTGGTGTAATCTGAAAAAGAGGCCTTTTTTAAACTCAAATCTTCAGGTTTGATGCTCTTACAAAGTCTTCATCAGTGGGACTATAATCCTAAATGATGAGTGGTCATTAGATATGCCATTAATTGGTTTGGGTATCATCTAGATGCTGTTAGCTGTTGATATTTAATTTTGAATTGCTTTCACATACACAGATTTATGCAGTCTGCTTACAAACAGGTACCGTCTCGGTTTAATACTTGCAATTGGAATCATTAGATTTTTATTTTCCATGCGAGGTATATTTAGATTAACTTTTTCATTATTTATAGCAACCGGTTCCATTGTTAATGGCCCATCGGTATTTGGTGTTTTAATTGTTTGAAGTGCGGTATCTGTTGTTTTTCTAGGTTCAATATTTAATGTGCAACTTTTTAAATTGAAGCCTATAGTTACTTCTTTTTCTGTAGAGGGATTTGGAGTGGCATTCGATATTTTATTAGTTAAAGCGGCAGATTTCACTATCAAATCCATTAAGTTCATGTCACAATATGCGGGCAGGACCATGATAAATCCTTACAATTTGCTATGACATTTTTAAATGTTGAAACAGATTTGCCTTTATTGCCAGCACAGGAATAATGTGCCACACTGTTACACATAATCCCCTTACATATGAAAAAAAAATTGTCAATTACACCTTCCGCATTGCATATGCAACAGCATTTTTCACCTAAATTGATGACACTCATTTTTCATTTTAAAAAAAGAAAATTAACACAATTATCACGTTAAAAATCACTAGATCATATATTAAAATTTGTAAAAAAGTATTATTTTCAAAAATTACTAAATCAAGTTAGAATATAAAAACACGTCCGTTTAGAACGACTGTGAAGAAATTAATGGAGATATTTACAATAAATATCTAAAACTGGATGAGAAGCACTCAAGTTTGTAATGTCCGTTGAAAACTGCGAAATAAAATTCAAATGACGAGCTGATCGTGAACTTCTTTTTGTTTTGAAGCTTATGAAGGTTAGGTGTAAATCGTAACTTTTAAACCTCCTAAACCTTTAAAATATCGAAAATGTTTAACCTCTAAGTAGATGGCGTGTAATTCCCTATCAAAAGCTGAATATTTCGTTTCAGCTGGTTATAACTTTTTAGAGAAAAATGCTAGAGGTTGCTTATTTCCATTTTTGGGTTGCTGCAAGGCGGCTTCGACTGTGGTTATGCTTCAGTAGTATTACTGCGTATTCTAAAGAGTAACCCAAAAGTAATTTCTTGCCGTTTTTAGCTTTGTGAGTAACAAAACTATAGTTGCGCATTAATCGGCGATAACAATTCAACTGGTTTTGTACAAAGCGATGGTTATAATAAACTATGCCAATAAATTGTTGAATTTGTCGAATGGATGTAGGCACTGGAAAATACGATATAGCTTGAAATCTTTCCTCGCATGGGAATATTCCCATAAGAGTAGTTTTATGGCTTAGAAAGTTAAGCGCTTTAACACCAAAAACGCATTTTGATGCGAGCCGTTTAAACAGTAGTTGCAAATTTCATCGATGTATGAAAACACGAAATCCAGTCCTCTAACTACCTCGTTCATGAGCCTTTGAAATGACTGAGCAGCGTTGTGTAAATCAAAACGTATTCGCGTAAGAATAATATTCGAATAAGCCAAATGGAATGGAAATGCCTATCTTAGCAATATCATCTGCAGCAACAGGTATTAAATGATATATATGCCCTGACTAGGTCAATTTTAGAGAATATAGTTCCACCGGTTAAATTCATACGAAATGTTGTATGTGGGGCAGCATTTCTATTATTTTCTACATTGACGTACCAACAACCCGTAGATAACGTCAACAACGTAGGCAACGACGATAATGTAGACAATTCCTAGAGTTGTTTTGTCAATTAGTTCTAAACTAAATGGTGACCAAATTTCTTTAGGAACAATTTTATTGGTGGTAGTTTTATAGAATGTCCGGAATTTAAAACTAATCGTGCTCAAATACCATGAATCTACTTCAGCGTCATGTTTATCCATTACGAAATTATTAAATTGATCCAGAACAACAATATATGTATAGCGTTTTATAGAGTGGGGCCCTCTTTATAACGGTCGAACGGTATAAAACAGCTCGCAGAAAAATCGGAAAAAACGGCTCACAAAAAATCACATAAAAAGATTATAACTTTCATTAAAAATAATCCGAGGAACTGTAAATATGACCGTGCCTTAAAAATTAACATAAAAAAAATGGATCATAAGTTTAAGAACTGGAAAGACACCATCAAAATGATCTCAAGTTTGTAGCGCTCATCGTAAAGAAGTTGATTACCAAATATACAGTTTTGGTCAGTCGGCTGAGTTTGATTTGTCAAGAGTAAAATAATCTTTAAAAATATGACATAGAGGATTTACATCACTTTGCAACAAATCGATTTCAGACAATACCCAATCGCGACGGTGCGGCCACGAAAACAAGTATTGAACTATAAGCATGCCCCATTCCACATTTTATATTGTATTCATGGCCTGCTCAATTCTATTTCTATATACATTCATTCGATAAAATATCACTAATTTTAGGAATAGTGTGCAAATTTGTTCCAATAGGCTGAGAAGAACTCAATAGACACAGCGAAATGGACTAAACGAGAGACACAATAACGTTTATCGAATATCGAAAATGGTGATGGTATAACATCCCACCCCTGTATTATGTTAGTACATAATATAATTTGTAAAATTTCACATAATTTGCGTAACTTTTGCTAGGTTGCCTGGAACGCGCTAAACGACGTATGCCTGTATAAATTCCGTGAATGGGGCTGTTAAAATTATGTTTGAAATAAAAAAATCCAAAAACATGATACTAATTATGAAAATGATTTTCTTAATTTGGTTTCGGCTTATACGATACATACACTATAATGTTTTTAGATGTATTTAATTTGAATGTGAAAATTATGATGGCAGATTTATGAGCTCTTCAGCGTTTATTTTAATATTTATTTATACGCATATTTTTCGTTTATTTTTTTGTTTAAATAATTTTATGTGTTAATTAAATTATTTATAATTTTTTAATGAATGGCGTGTAAGTTAAGTGAGAAAAAATAAATTATTTGTACAATATTTAAAATTATAATTTAAATGGTTGATGTTTTTAACGAAAAAATGGCGTTAAGCCAAAAAAATAAAAACCTAAAGTTTGTTAAATTGTTGTTGAATACATAAAAAAAGAGGTTATTTTAAACAATTATATATGTAGATATGTACACAATATTTTGTGAACAATAAGAATCGAGAAAAGATGGCGCCATCTATTTATTTTTAAAAATGATTTAAGTGAGCCACGCCATTGTATCGTTATTTTATTTTAATTAAAAACTTCCGATTAGTGTTTTGTTCGATTCTCGCGCTATATTGTGTTGTTTTTTTTTTTTTTTTGGAGGGGGAAAGGAAACATTAGGATCAAATTAATATGTCGTTCGTTCGAATATTAGGCGCCGCCGTTTAAAAAAATATCTCATGTGTTAATTTATTATTTAATTTTTGAATTATGAGATAAACGATCTTTGTCTTGTGAAATTTAAAACGTGCTCATACTGATATTTATATACATATATGTATATATATTATAATTTAAATGAGCCGGGGTTGGAATATAAGGTCTATGTCCTTTTTTTTAGTTTTGTTGTTGTATTTAAATTGGTTTGTATAGATCCAAATGTATACAAACAAAGCTATAATTTATATATATGAGATAAGATGAAAAGTCTAAATTATAATTTGTCAAATAAAAAGTAAAGAGAAATATTTTATTTTTCCATCTTCATGAATTTTTTTTTTAATATTTTTTGTAAAAAATAAAAAACAGAAATATTTCACAACATCAAAAGGAAATTATAATTAAAATTAATATTAGTCATTTTGACTGTCATAATTAAGATTTTTATATAAATAATAAAATGAATGGAAGTTTAAAATGTTGAATGGGTTATTCTGGTGGATATAAAAATTCAATGCCAAATTGATTACGATCATCTTCATATATCAATTAAAAATATAAATTATATCACATTATTTTACATACATACACATAGATATGATGTATCACCCTAAAAATTCACCTCCACACACAATTTTACGATCGTTTTATATTTATTTATATAAGCATCATTCTAATTAGCTTGGGAAATAGGAGGAGCGCATAAAACTATTTAAAAAATAATTTATTGACTTGAACATTTTTTTCGTTGTATATTATTTTACATATTGTTGTTGCTGGTCTCTTCCTCAATAAAACATATAATATTATACACAACAACATTTACCATATATAATACATCACACCAATAATAAGATCATATAATTTCTAAGTGATTAATTACTGTAATTTGAAATTGTTAAAACTTCTTCTTGAACAAGTTAAAAAAAAACAAAACAAAAAATATTTTTCGAACATATGTTTTCAATCGATAAGATATTTAAAAGACAATTTAAAAAAATTTCCAATTTTTGTTTTTGTTTTTAAATTTAACATCTTACTATTTTTTACGAGAGTATATGCGCGCGATTATAATAATTAAAATCATGATCAATGCTGATGATTGTCGTCGCGATCGTATGCGCATAAAATCAAAATCAATTTATCACTCACACATAAATTCATTCTAATTACTCAATTTTTGTCAAAATAATTAGAGATTTGGGAATTTCGTTTTATTTTCGAAAATTTTTGAAATTTTTTTAACACTTTATGGGACATGGTTGTGTGTGATACGCTATATATATACATATTATACATAAAATAAAAAATTGAGATCAATTAGCATAATGATTGATCGTCCCCGCGTATATATGTACATATGTATGTATACATATCTACAAAAAGAAACAACTTCATCATATACACAAAAAAGAGTTGTGATCATCATCCGGTTTTCATTTGTTTTTCTTTTGATTTTAGAACAACCGAAAATTTTTGGTTTCTTTTTGATTTTTGTGAAAATATTTAAATTGGTTTGGAAAATGATCTTTTCTTGATCTTCTAATGGTCTATTTTAGGATTGAGAAGACCAAAAAAAAACTGTAAAGTGGAATTGGGGAATTACTAATGATGCTTAAAATGGAACACTCATTGTATATCGAGATAAATTGTATCGATATCACTGTTTAGTTACATAAAATATGTTACAAATTAAGATCAATATCTATGTGCGTCATTTATATTTAACAAAAAATTTTAGAATGAAGATAGTTCGCTCGCCGTAGAAAATATAGCGTCGCTCCCAATTCTTAAAATGAACTATAGTTCACCAAATTAATCCCACAAAAAGCAGCACAATATTTACTCATTTTAAATTTTTAAATTTAATCAATATTCGTGAATTTTTTATGGTCCTTAAAAACAAGATTAGTGGGGCCAACAAAACTGAACCTATTTCCAATCGTTAATGTTAAAATGCCAATTTCTGCATGAGGATGTGCTTTCGAGTAGTTCTAAAATATTTACAAAAAAGGTTTAACCATATACACAGCGCAATAGAACAACCATTTGGGCAAACGAAAATCAGGTGGAGCGTATTTTTTAAAGAAATTTACAAATTAAGGTGCCTTCATGAAATTGTTCGGGACATTTGGCCCGTGGGCCAACAAACAAAGTTAAATTTTTTTCAACTTTTGATATTGTACTACAGTGTCATACCAACGAAACAAAAAAAACTTTAGCTCTATTTGTGGCTTATTTTAAGAAGTTAATAAATATAATTAAAAATAAAATATATTTTTAACTTACATGAACATTCACAACATACACAGACAATAGATAATATATATTATGATGACAGCTACAAACAAAAATATTTATAGCTACTTTATGTTTTCATAACGATCTAAAACATCAATTGAGCCACAAAAAGAGCTAAAAAATAAAATAAAAAAATTTTGTTTTGTTGGTATGACTTTCAAAATTTTTAAAAATTTAGTTTTGTTAAGGTGGCCCGCGGGCCAAATGTACCGCAGAACAATTTCGTACAGGCACCTTTAATCTTAAAAATTGTATCATTTTTAATTTAACTTGCTATATCCTAAGATGTTGGAAATTTAAAGAATATTGACAGTGAATTTAAAAATGGAAACCATCACTCATTCTTAACGAAAGCCAACTCGTGTTCAGAAATATAAATAAAAAATGTAAATATTGAAAAAATGTATTTGTTTTCTTTTTCAGAAGGGGGTAATTTGTTTAGGGATGACGAATTTTCATCTAATAAATCGTTTAGCTCCAGATCAAGTCGATAACATAAATGTAGATGTGATGGTATATATTTTGTGACCATTAAATCGTTTATCTCCCGAAAAGAACTCTTGACGAATTTATAGCGAACGGAGCTGTTCCTGTTTTATGGTCTTTTATCTAATCAGGTGTTATTTAGTGTAAAATTTGTTATAGTTTTTGGAAAAATTTCGAGTTGGCAGAAATTGATTGAAGCTATATAAAAATAATTGATTTTTAATCATGTAGTGCGATTATTTTTGATGTTGTGTCCTATATGGTAATAATTTATTCCTTATTTCGTAAATTATTAAAAACAATTTAACTACTTTTTAAAATACATAAATTGTATTTACAATTATTGGATTTTCTGTTCAATTTTACAATTTTAATACAATTAATACATAATTAAAACTCCATTCCATAAATTTGAAATTACAAATCATAAATGTGTAAACAGCTAATGTGCTAATGGTGCTGATGTACTTCTTTCTGATCGGTTAGTTTATAAAAGTTTAACAAGTAGAGCTGTGGCGTTAATACCAAAAAGAATTTGATACACGAGTGCGGCTCCCATATGTGTTTATGGTACATATTTTAAGCAAGTGTTATGGTACGGAATGAAGCAAACAAGAAGAAATTTCTTTAAATATTAAAACATATTTAACATATTTGTATTTTTTTTAAATTTATTTGTACATTTTTATTATGTTTTAGTTAATGCGTGATGGTTGTGAGATTATATGAGATGATGGCAATCCCTATGCATTTTGTTCACGACAACTGAGCTACCGATGCGGGTCAGGCTCAAATTCCAGCTATAACAACTCCATTGATTGAAAATATGAAAATAGGAATAACATATTGCCAAAGTTAAATTTGCTTAAGAATTTTTTTATTACCATAACACACATCATACACATGTGTGTCACAGGGACTGTTCCGCTATTGGATTTATTGTTCTTTGAAAGTGAATAGTATCACTATTTTGTATACACCCAGTACCTCCCGATCCATACGTCGCAGCTTTAACCACTGCGCTTTTTGATCGGTAAAACTCCTACAACTTGCCATCTATAATATAAAAATGAATCGCTGAATGTGTTGCTAAGCGCAAATCTCGAGAGCAGCTGAACCGATTTCGCTAATTCTTTTTTTAGAATATTCCTTGAAGTACGAGGGTCTTACGGAGAGAAAATCTTAAAAAATTGCCTGAATAAGTCTAAAAACAACACTTTTCTATACGAATGTTTTTGTCCCTTTCTTTCTTTTGATTTTCATATGCACGAATATAAAATACAACAAAACAAATTCTACAATAGAAACAACGCCTGTTTTATTGTGCATTTATATTCATGTATATGAAAATCAAAAGAAAGAAAGGGACAAAACCATTCAAGGAAAAACAATTGAGTGCCGTTAGTATCGTATAAATATTAATGTCGATATTTGTCAATCTATAATATTACTAAATCTAAAAGACACAAATTTTTATAAAATTAAAAAAGTGTTGTGTGTTTGTGACTCATTTATACTAAATATGCCTCCTATAAGGCGGCGGACAAATTTAGGCAGAAGAACCCGAAATGCAACGAATCAAATTAATTATCAAACTAATCGTACTTCCAGGAACGTGAAGATCGCAATGAACGTGAAAGAATTCGGTTAAGACAGACCCGTGAAGCGCGACATTCGACTAATAATGGTGCAAGTATGAATCGAGCTCCTTTCTGTCTCGATATGTCAATTGATTACAGTGCCTACAACTGTGTTGCTATTGGACCTATGAACTCAGTTTGCCAATATTGTAAGGCATTGAAAAACAAAAATGAAGCTAATGGATTGTGTTGCGCAAATTGAAAGGTTAAATTGATACCATTGCTTCCACCTCCAGAGCCATTGTACTCATTGGTTTTAGGAATATGAACATAGATTCCATACACTTTTTAAAGAATATTCAACAATACAACGACTGCTTTCAAATGACTTCATTTGGAGCAACAAAAGTAGTTCGGGAAAATTTCATGCCAACTTTTAAGGTTCGTAATAGTATTTGCAGTGGTATGTTTATTAATCATAACTATTATAGCCCATATACATTTTTACAATATATTTTTTCCCTTTACAGATACATTGTCAAATATATCACAGAGCAGGTTCTTTGTTACCAGTGCTAGATAGCGACTACAAGTTTTGCAAATTTATTTTATGGGCAATTGTCCACAAGAAATCAATCAACGTTGTGCACATAGTAATTCAAAAGAGAAAAAATCAATAGTTGAACAATTACAAAACTTATTTCACGAACACAATCAATTGATTATATTATTTAAAAGTGCAATGGATATGATACCATCTAATGATCACAAAATTGTTATCAGAGCAGATAAAACTCCTGTGGGCCAACATGCAGGACGTTTTAATGCACCTACTATCAATGAAGTTGCCGTTGTTGTAGTTGGAGAAAATTTGGAGTCACGTGATATTGTTTTACCTGGTCGTATTAAGGAAACACATCGCTCATATGATTCACTGCAATATCCCATTATATTTTGGTAACGTGAAGATGGCTATGATTTCTCAATCAAGATGATGAATTCCATTACAGGTAATTGAAATATTGGTTTATGATATGTTACGTCATCTACTATATCACCTACTAAATAGTTTAATTTGTAATTCAACTATCATCATTATAATAAAAAAAATATTTACAGGTTCTGAAATCAACAAAAAGTAAGTTCAATGAACTATTAATCATACCGCCTAATGATCAGAGAAAATGAAGACAATTACATCTTGAAATGCCGGCGATTATGTCACAGATATGTTGTTGATATGTATGTAAAGTTTGAAACGGAGAGATTAACATTCATCAGGTTGAATCAGACCAAACTTCGATCTGAAGAGTATATTCAACTTCGAGATGCAATTAATTCTGATGGAAATGCAGAAAATATTGGCCGGATGACTATTCTTCCAGCAACCTACATCGGAAGTCATCGGCATATGCATGAATATGCTCAAGATGCCATGTCCTATGTTCGGCATTATGGCAAAGCACATTTGTTCATTACATTTACATGCAATCCACAATAGATAGAAATTAAACAAGCGTTATTCCCTGCCCAATCACCTATTGATCATCATGACATTACAGCAAGAGTCTTCAGACAAAAGTTGAAATCTTTAAAGGATTTAATTGTGAAACATTGTGAGTTTGGTGAGACACGCTGCTCGATGCATTCTGTAAAGTGGCATAAACGTGGATTGCCGCATGAATATATTTTGATTTGGTTGGTTGAAAAAATTAGGCCAAATGAAGTTGATGAAGTCATATCAGCAAAAATCCCTAATGAACAAGTAGATCCTGGCTTGCATGAGGTAGTTATCAAAAACATGATACATGGTCCATGTGGAACACTTAATCAAAATGCACCGTGTATGGTAGATGGTAAATGTTCAAAGCGCTATGTAAATATGTAACCAAAGGAAGTGATATGGCTGTGATTGGATTTGGTGCAGAGAATTGCAAAATCATATTATCATCACATCCATCATTTTTATTATCACCAATGAACAGAAAAAGTAACATGGTATTTTGATATTGTATATCCGCATATATTCGCATTATATACGCACGCACGCAGCACTACATATATATTTTGGAATAAATTAGGTATTTAAATTTATGAAATAACAACATTATGTAGCTATTATAAAAAAAAAAATTAATGAATCGACTGTTAGGCGGTACGAAGTTCGCCGGGTCAGCTAGTAAAACCCATAGAATATAATTTGAGTACTACATACTTGTGGACTTAATATTTTATATCTAGCCTGAATCTAAACTTTAAAATTAACTTTTTTAATTAAAATTGAATATTAATTTTTATCGGATTTAACTTAAAATTAGAATAATTTATCAAACGACAAAAGATTTAATTAAATTTTACAGATATAAATATACAACTATCACACTGTAGGCCAAAATTACAAAATCAGATGGTATTTCTAAAGGCCAGTAAAGGCAGGATGTCAGTAATTATGCTTAAGTATATGTATATATAGGGTTTAAAAGGTTTAAGCAAATATTTTTATTTATTAGAATTAGTTACATCCGAACTAAAAAATACCGATTGCGGAGAGTGTTAAAGTTTTTAGAATTTAAACAGATACCAAATTATCAAGATATTTCATTGTTAGCTATTAAATTTTACCGAATTGCAATTTTGGATATATTCACTATTTAATTAGTATAAAATTTACATTAAGTCGGAGTTTTAGGGAGGACCGAGTTTTATTAAAATGCAATAGTTGAAAAAAATTGTTGCCCTACATATATAAATGTAAATTGTTATTCAATTTAGATATGATCAAATTGTGAAAGTATTTTCTAAACCAATAATTTATATGATATAGAAATTATTAATATTTGAATTACTGTAACTAATATGAGAAAGGTATGATTTTTTCGGAAATAACGTTAGTTCAGCTTGTACCTAATTATCTTTAAAAGTTTCAATGAAATTTAAGTTTTTTCTAATTTTTAATTGCATTAGAAATTTAAAAAAAATTATTAGCTCAACAACAAAATATAGCAATTAGTTTAATAATTCCATCAAAAAGTTGAAACAACATTATAGGTAATATATAGCACACTTTTTTAGAATTTCAATATATGCATTTTACCAAATTAAACATTTCTAATTTTATTCGTGTTTGAAAAAAACATCAAGACAAATTTTATTAAATTCTATAGATTTGAGATATGAAATTCCCCAAATCGCAATTCCAATTAAATGTTGCAAAATTTGAATTTTCTTTTAGAATTAGAAATTCTATTAAATTTTTTAATAAATTTCTCGCGAATTTTATGAATTTTACAAAAAATTATCCAAAAAAAAATTCAAAATGAAAAAATCAATTTAAATTTAAAACATTAATATCTTAAGTCAAAATTTTAATTACAATTTCTTAGAATGTAAAAATTTTGAAGTGACTAGAATTTCCTAAATATAGATTTTAATTCTCAGACTGTGTCCGAAACCTGTGATAAAAAATCGTGAATTAATTTTTTGACATTTACTTGGAAATACCGAACACACCCAAATTATTCGAGTCTATTACTATCATAATTTTTGACAGCTATCGAATAATATATGTACGCATGTGCAACGTGTGATTTATACATATACATAGTTTTTGTTGTTTGTTTATTTGTAAAACTTTATTTTTAATTTCGATTTGCGCTTGGCTGTGATTACACCAAATAATTATCCGAATTTTGTGAACAAAATGGCGAGGAACTTCGAGATAAATTCACAGATCTTAAAAGCCGCACTAAGAAGCGTTTATCACAAATAAAAAATCAACAAAAGCAAAGCCGGTGGCACTCCAACACATCATATATAACCATTATTCCATTATACCATTATAATTCAATTAGCGTGCCGTAACTCAATGTCCGGCTTTAGTTCTTATGTCGAAATTTTATAAATATTTGTTTCGTTTTTAGATTTCAATTGTTAAAGTCGAGCCAGCTACAACGGAAAATGAGGAATTGAACCTTATGTCGGATGAGCCACCACCGACCTCAAGTAGAGTTTCTCCAACTCCACAGCGAACTGGATCTAAACAAAAGAGACGGGATATCGACGATTTCGATCGTGAAATGCAAGAAATCGCCAAAAGAAATGTTTTGGTGCAGGAACAGCGACTAAAGGAGACGAAAATAACAAACACTTTATTTCGCAGCATTGCTGCGATGACCAAATTAATCGTAAACATAAATTACTTGTTTTTTTTTTTAAACTAAATTGGTGATGTTAACAAAGACTGAAATATTAAGAAGTAAAACGCATTAAATTAACTACGATTATTTGTAAAACTATAATTAACTAAAGTTTGCCTTATTATATTTCCCCTGTCTTGAAACGATGAACTCTCATCAAATTCTAATACATTTTCGAATTCGGAATCTAATAAATCATTTTCAAGAACAAATTCTACATCTGGAAAATTTTTTAATTTTGCAATGTTATGTAAAATAAAACAGGGTGTAATTATTTGCACACATTTTTCAATACCATACCACATAGAACCTCCAGTTTTGTCAATAATATGAAACCGGCTTTTCAATCGAACGCTTGCTCCATAATATTTCTGGTCGCCTGATGTTGATTATTGTAGCGAACTCCGTACTCGTCGTTAGATTTATATAAGCGGAGTCATTAGGCAATGCATTAAGGGGTATTCACTATCACCGAGTAGCCATGAATTCTCCGAAAGTCTGTTTGAAAGTAAAAAGCCATAAAGAGAACTTTTTTTGAACATGTATGAGTCGCGAGTGGATCCTGGCCAACGGACGACAACATTAGTAAATAAATATTCTGAATTCATCAGTAAAATAATAAAATACAAAATTTTTTTCGTTTCATGCTTTCGAACAGAGCGGAAACGCTTTACTCCTTCCAGTATTTCTTTGCAGCTCTTTGCTTAATTTGCCAATAATAATTTGAGTTGCTAATTTTGTAAATCGGTATCCCCTAAAAAATGTTTCATCATCATATTCTAATGGATTTCCTCTGTCTCTAAATATTTTCCTTGAAATTCGATTTCTTCGTCGCCGTACAATTAGTGATTCCTCGTACTCAAATCATTTATTTTACAATATAATTAATATTATTACCTCTTAACTCTTATAAATATAACTACTTTATGACATTTGAGGTTATGAAAACTAAAATTGACATATGGGGAAAAAATTTATGCGGTGGGGAAATTTTTTATACACATTTCGAACAGCGTAATAAAAAATCGTGAATGTAGGGGAATAATTATCAAATAAATGTCAAAAAATTAATTCACGATTTTTTATCACAGGTTTCGGACACAGTCTAAGAAAGTTGAAGTAACAATTTTCCAAAAATTGTTGGAATCTAGAATTCTATGAACTTATGTTCTATATTTCGTATACGGAAATTCTTAATTGAGTTAGTTTCATTTAATTGGAATTGGAATATAGATCATGTGCCTTAATGATAAAAACACCGTTTATTTTAAAATATAGAATTTTATTATGAATTTTAGAAATTGAAATTTCAAAAATCGAATTAAAAATTTGTTAAATCTAGAATTTACCGAGCAAATAGCGCAGTGGTTTTTTAATTGAAAACATCTATGACCCTCTGTTGGAATGTAGAACTCATGGGCCGACCCATCTTCCATGTCACTGTTCAGGGTGGCATGGAGTTATGCAATGCGCAGGTGGTATACTGTAGTTGTGTGAATGGGATGAATGGGTTGAATGAATGTGGGTATTGCACCGTGGGCCCATTAGTGGCATTGAGTGCTAGAGTAAAATCCGCCCAGTTTTAATTTTTGTTAAATCTCAAACAATTAATCAACAAATTTTAATTCTTAAAATGTAAAAACAAAAATTTTTGAGAATGTAGATTTAAGATTTTATAGTTTTGAAATGTTTGAATTTTATGTTTTGAACATTTTAAGACATTAATAATTCATACATTGAAAATGACATCGAGAGACTCCGCAATGTTGAATTTGCATTTATTTTTATAATGTGTCACTGAAATTTAGTAACTGTAAGTGTATTAATCGGGAATTTTAAGAATAGGGTTTCGAATCTAAAGTTTTTAATATTATCAGTTTAGTAAGATTACTTTATATGTATGTATGGTCAAATTACACAGTTTCGTCGATACTTTAAACTGGTAATTGTTTCGATTATTTAGATCAGGGCAAATAAAGTACGAGGCTCTTTATACGACAAAATTCACCCCCTCCAATAGCACAGGTGGACATTTTTTTTTAAATTTACATTGTTATACCAATCTTATATCAAATTAAACCTAAAAAACATCGTTAAAATCATGCCAAAAAATCAATCAAAAGTTAATTAAAAAAATAAAGAATACTTCAACGAAAAGAAACAACCCAGCTATTTAATTTAATTTAATTAATAATAAATTAAATTAAAATCGTATCGCGATTTATATATATGTATTATACAAAACAGCAATCATTACAACCTTTTCGATGCCAAATGTCGACTATATCATAGTAATCTCATTAATTCGTTATTTTAATGATCATACTAATTATATATACCAATCGTATATAAATATCGTACATGAACATCATCATGCTATCCTTTTCATTCGTCTAATTAAATAATAATATATTCGTTAAAATATTCTAGCTAGCGAAAATCACTTATAAATCAATTAAATATCAACACATGCTGATGATACAGCGCACCATAGTGTCACCATAATTTCACATGGATACGCGATACATTTATAATAACAGCTAATTAAGCATTTAATTTACTAAAAATATATATATATACATACATATATATATACGACAACATATCCAACATATGCTTGACTCGCTCGGTGCTCGCCGTTCTTAATTAGATGTAAAAATAAATAATTTTGTATTTATTTTTTGTTTTAATTTTAAGTTAACGCCTCTCAGTTAAAAATTAAACCAAAAACAACAAATAAACGCGATTTTGAGAAATTGAATGAGGCGGGTTACTACCGAATGTATTATTAGTAAATTTGTACTGTATAACGGTTAAAAAAATAATTTTCTCATATATCTATATACGATCGTGGCGTAATGCACTAAATTTAAATCATGTGCCACATTTGAAATGCCGAGAGGGAAATACAAAGTTTTCTGTAAATCGACAAAAAAAGATCAGAAATAATTAGTATATCCGAAATCACGCATATAGATCAAAAACTACTTTTAGTATCTATTAATCTAACCACCGGATCAGTCGTGCTCGGCCTTTTGCCGATTTATTTAAAGAAGTTATAATTTTAAATTTTCAATATGGACGAAATAACGGATAAAAATCAGCAAATTTTAAAAAAACAACAACATTTAAATAAATTTTCAATCGAAAATATTCTGGCACGGCCGGAAAAAAAGCCACACGACTCATTTTATGATAATCGATTGTGTTATACAGCATTTATTAATAAAAATAGTGATAGTGATTGTGGTAAATTTGTTAGTCCTACTAGTGGTAATTTAAACAACTTTAGTGGTAGTAATAGTGGAGAATATGTGAATGGTGGTGATAATAATTATCTGTCGACCGGATCTAGTGTTAATCATAATGGTGGTGGTGCTGATGAAATTGATGATGATTTATTGGATAATATTAGTGAAATTGCATCGGAGGAAAGTGGAAGTAAGTGAAGTGTATATATAGTTTGTATTGCTAATATATAATAAGTAACTTCGCAATTTACTATTACTCGATTAGTCCGCCGGACTAAATATGAAATTTGCTTGTTTGGTATATCTTAGGTGATTTCAATAGTTAATATCGACTATACGAATTTTTCAACTCTGCGCTAAAGTTAATTGAAGGAATTTTCAGTTTAGTCCGAAATTCGTTGTATTTAACGAAACCCAATGAAAATTTTAAATTTGGTAGTATTTTATAGGAACTTAGGGACATTGTTTTCTTATAAATCAGAAATTTATTCAAAATTAACTAAATTTTTTGAAACTTCATAATGAAATCTAAAGGAGTTATACCCTTAGAAAGATTACACGGCCGGAGAACTTTAAGTAACTCAGTTTAACAAGTAGATCTATCCGGCTGGAACTACAAGTTTTCCAAGTTCTAATTGTTCAATTGGTGCAAACAAATTTCGAATCATGTCACGATATCGCGATATATCCATTAACCGAAACTGCGTTAACTTGAAAGAAATGTGGTTCAGCTATTCATCCTGTCCAGAAACCACACCAAATAGTGGAACGCTTTAAATGCATCCGGCAATTTTAACTGCATGGGTAATTTTTGTACATCCGTGAATGTGTATTATAAATGTTATAATTTTTACATCTGAAAAAGTACAGCAACTTGAAAAATGCAGTTGATGTTCCTTCACCGTTTATTAATAAATTATCTCCATTTTATAAAAGCTAAACATTTAAAACCAATTGAAATATCTTCAGAAATTTAAAAAAAATTGTAAGTGGCTGTTGTCGACATTATTTATGGAATAATGTTTTGTATAGCTAAAAGCAGCACCACAAATTTTATATTTTTATAATTTGTAGGTCCTCTTATATATATTATGGAGTTAATCGAGCCACATTCTCATATATATAGATATAGGTATACTTTGTTCGTAATCCCAATCAGTTTTATTCAACACAGGAATATCAAAAAATTTACTTTCGAATTTTTCGATGTGCACAGTGTATATATAGTAAGGTTTCCAAACCGTTACAGAATCTCCACTTGAGATCTCACGTTTATGTGAAATACAGCGAACATAAAGTTTCTTTGTGTATCCAAACACGTAAAGTTCACTTTAGCAATACAAATATCGATGTGCCTATTTTAATTATATCGTCTGATTATTTTTACGATAAAATGACATTCGATGAAATTTCCATTTCTTGACATAAGGGCAATGAGATTCCACGACACCATTCCAGTCGATGAAAACCATAAAAATCGAGGGTTCACGTCCAGCGTCTGATTTTTCGATAACTTTGGATTTACCGTTTTCAATTATTACATATTAATTAATGCAAATAAATACTGAAGTGCCTAAATGAAATGACGTTGAAATTCGTTGAACGGTTGATACAATATTTACTCAGAAATGACAGGATTAAAATTACAGCAAACATCAGCTAGGCACTTCGTTATTATTGTTGTATGGCTAATTGGCAAAGTATTCCACAAATTCACGTTTAGTTCTAAAGTATTTCTAAAATTGTTTTGGATTTATTTTGTTAGCCAGATAATACCTGTAACTTGATTTGAAGTAAATTCAACTTCTCAGTGCTTTATTTCAGACTTGATTTGAAAATGTAATATTAGAGTTTGAGAAAATGTTTGAAATTAGTCGAAAGATATAGAAAAGTATTTCAATTATAATGAATCCTTCAGAATAAATAAAAATTCTGAATGGCGCTTAGTTTTGTTTGAATTGCCGATAAGTTAAACGATTTTCGAACACCGAATGAACAGAAATAACGGCAACTAAAATTATTTCTGCATGAGAAGCCATAAAATTTATTTGCTAATTCTATGCTATCGATTCCATAAAATTGTACACACCCAGACACGAAAAACTGAAATCGAGATTCACCAACTAATCTTCTTAGATTTCAACAACCTGATCAAGAAAGTGCGGGCATAGCTTGGTTTTAGGACATCCCAAAAAGTTATCAATGAAAAAAAAAATGTTTAATTGGCATTTTGCTCTTTGGAATTTTTATATGGCCAAAATAAATTCTCAACAATTTTATTAAGCTTGTTTGCAACTCAATGAATTTAATTTAAATTAGAGAAAATTTAACAATTTTGTAACTCTGTCGAGAATTTGAACGGTTTATTTAACAAACTATGGCTTTTCTGATTGTCGCTCTAAATTCAGTGCGCTCATTAATGTAGTCAGTTAATCATTCATGGTGCCGCGATATAGACTTTTAGCATATACTTAATTAGAATTTGAATTTAATTTTCGTAACTTAATGTATAACTAAAAGTATAAGAACAAAACCTCTAGTAAAAACGTAAAAACTAAACTGAAAGATCAACACGAAATTAACAATGTGCGCAGAATAATGAGGTAAGATTATAATTACAGTAAATTTCAAATAAAAATTACTCAACAAAATTCCATAGCCCGAGGAGGAATTTCATCTGCATTATGCCGACTATATGAGTGTTTACTACTGTATAGGCATGTCAACATAGTTTGCATTTATGCATTTACACATATGGATAATTTTATTTAATATTTAATAATTTACATATTTGGTGTAGTTCTGAACTGAAAAATCATTATTTATAGCTATACTCTATATGTGTCTATGTCGTTATTATGAAATCATTTGAACTGCAGTTGCGAGAATTTGAAATTGATTACTTATCAAAAGTTTCAGATTAATCACAAATTATCCCATATCTCGATTTGAATTACAAACTATGAGGGTGTTTTGATTATTTGAAGAAAAACCAGCCTATTTGTGCTCATAGGTTAATCTAATCACCTTAACGCCTCAATTATGTATGAACATACTACATATATAGGTGAGGTTACTATAGCTACACATTGACGTGTTTACTTCTACTACTATTAAAGTAGCAAAGTAGAAGTATGTTGCAGTAACTATAATAGCTTGCATTGCTCGAAGTTTGTTTGAATATGGCTAACATAAAATCGGTAATAAAATTGGAATTGCGTATAAGCTGTTGTTCTCTTTTTCTGATATGCAGATTTTCTGATTTTAAAATCATACTCATCACTATGACTTTTACGCCTGATTTTATAACTATCATCAGATCAGTCGTTTCGAAGTATGGATTGTACAAGCAAGTTTTAATTAAAAAGTTCTAAAATATTTAGTATCTAAAATATTTTAAATCCGTTCAATTTGTTGAATCCGAAAATGGTATTCTAAAGTAAAGTTAGTAAAACCTTTAAAATTGCAACCATTATTAAAAATAAATTTAGCCTATATGTAATGTTGAAATTGGATGTACACTCAATTGGAACCACAAATATTTAAATGCTACTAAAACGAGGAGGTAGTGGATATATGTAGAGCTCTTATCAGCATCTACATTTATTTATTTTACACTATATACATAGCTTAAATAACTTTGTGAGGAGGTCGCGCAGTTGAGTATACAAAATTGATTGGCGTCATTCAGAACCCATTAACCCTCCCATACAAAGGCTTCTAAAAGGATCTTGTCCGTGTATGAGCAAAGACTCTAAACGAAATGATGTTTTGCTCTGTTTTTGAAGTCAGAAAATGTGTTTATATGTTACGCCAAAATCTAGAATGAAGTATGTAGTTCGTGTTAGAATTGCTGGTCAGTGTTCTTTCAATACGGAACTGATGTAGAAGTTCATTATAGAAGTTTATCAACAATATGGTCATAAAATTATCAACAATACGGTCATAAAATTAAACCAACAACATAGTGCAATGGGCAGCTAATCGACAGTGTGGTCGATAATTGAGAGCTGATCAAATGAGAATTCACTATATACCTAAATGACGCTGATACTCCCGCACGAGTGTTCAGCACTTAGGGTTAATACTATGAAGCTTATTTAACGTTTTTTTTTATGGCTGCCATAACTTATAACTCAAAATCAATTTATGATTTTTAAATCAATTTTTTTCGATTTAGCCAAATCTTCTCTAGATTTACTTATAAGATGACAACTAAATTTAATGAAAATGATTGAAAATGTACTAATTATACATTAATCCAAATATTTGGATCGTCATCTAATGGATTGTTAATTACTTTATAATTTATTATCAATTATTTATATAATTTATAAGCATAGATTCTATGCTATATGAAACTGAGAAATATAATCAGCTTAGTCTTGCCTGGCCAGATATTTTCGAGCACAAAATAGTATGTTTTGCAAAATTTAAATATTTGAAAATGTTCTAACTGAGCAACAAACCATTTTTGCAGTTCATGCAGTCCAGTCAATTATTTCATTCGTTATAAAATCCGTCCCTGATTTTGAGCCAAATTAATCCCACAACTGAACTCCGCAAGTTGTAGGACTGATCAAATAATTATCATTTTATTGAACTTTAACACGATGTTTCTATTAGAAACCGAACCGATAGAACGGTCACTGTGTTAAGAGTAAGACTATGCATAAATATTAACACTGTATATTTTTATATACGTGTATGTACCAGTACTGTCCGTAAATTTCATAAACATTGAAATTTGGCATTTCAAGCTATAAAAAATTATCATTATTCAATCGTGCATCAAAAATTTTCAAAATTTACTAAAACAAATTAAATAAAAATGTTAAAGCTCGAATTAAATTTTAATTTATTTCTTTTGTCTAATCAAAAATCCAATTTATTTCAAAAGTTTCAAAAATTTCATATTCGTTAAATTTTATCATTTATGTTTTAATATTCAAAATTTAATTTAATAAAATTCCATTTCAAAATTTAACAAATTACACATTGAAATTAGATTTTAAAAATTTAGCGATTTTAAATTTTAGAACCGCGGAAAATACAAAAAATATATTTTTCAAAATTCAATATTTGATCAACTGTCGAATTTTGAAATTGGATTCAAATTTGATATTCGAAGGTCGGCTTCCTAAAAATCCATTCCCATTTTTATATGACAATTCGTTTTGATACGTCAAACAGTATCAAAATTGAAATTGAAACAGTATCAAATTTTAGTATGTCAAACAAAGTTGATTATAGAAATTGAAGACAAAATGTAAATTTCGAAAACCTTAATTTTTAAATTTTGGTTTCCGTATTATAATTTTGGCCTAAATAAACTACACGCTCGAGACGCGATTTTACTTTTGGATTCCCCATTTTAAATTCATTTGAACACGATCAGCTACAAATATTTTAGTACAGCACAGCACAAGTACATTGAGTTTCAAGCCTAATTAAAAATGCTACGAAGTAATTGGAATCTCAGGCCAGTTAATATTTCTTTAAATTGTTAAAACAATAACACTCCTTCAAAACCATGAGTATGTCTTCAATGGTCGATATACGTCTAAAGGAATCTTATATATAAACAAAAAATTGTATTCTAAAAAATTCATTTCAGTTTCAGTTCCATCAGAGTGTACCTATATACATTGTTCCATCAGAGTGTACCTATATTAAATTTTTTAAATCTATTTTTTATTTTTAAATCTATTGAAATGATGAATCTCATACATTTACAGTTCTCAGCTTAACGATTTTTCAAATAAAAATATTTTTAAGTGTCAATCCAAAATTTCTGATCATCGATCTATGAAATTGTTGGATGAGTAATTAATTTCCTGATACTAACGATAGTAACGACCCTATTAAATCAGAATTTTCGGAAAGGTTCAAAAAATTTTTTAAAATACCAACATTTTCCAAATATAAACCCGATTAAATATTTGTTCGAATTAAAAAATTTCGAAATCAAGAAAAATTAATTATTTTAATTAATTAATTATTTTTTTCAAAATTTTCTACGTGCTATGCATTCAAAATTTTTGAAATGCTGTAATTAAAATTTAGTTCGGAATTGTAAAATTCAACCTAAGTTCGAGATACTGAAAATGAATATTTGGAAAAGTTAAAATTTTAAAAATTAATAATTCAAACTGGAATATCCGACTGGGAATTGTATAATGGAAAAGTCGGTTTCATTATTAAATTTAATTAAAATCAGAATTTGTCATTTTAATCCGAATTGTGAAACTAAATATGAAAATTGAATAAGGTTGTGAGGAGGTTCTTCAGATCAATGAGTCCAAAACGAAATACCTGATTTCTGGTTTTAGGGACAATGGCATACCAGATTTTAGTAGTGGCCACCACACGCTTAAGGGAGTGAGGAGGTTCAAATATTCTCTTATCACTCACGACAACAGTGTGGGTGAGGATATTAAAGTGCGGCTGGCAGCTGGCAGTCGTTCTTTGTATCCTCTAAGGCCACTGCTAAAATCTAAATACTTACCAAGTGCCGTGAAGCTGAAGTCTTACAAAGCGTTGATCAGGCCCGTTGTTATGTTTGGTTGTGCAAGTTGGGCGCTGATGGAACGCGAAATAGATGGTACATACCGAGCGCTGTACAATTTCGAGATCAGAGATCTGATGAAGATCCCCGATATTGTGCATGAAGTAAGATCTCAGCGAGTACGCTGGCTTGGTCACGTTCTGCGTGCTGATCCGGAACGAATTGTACAGCGATCTCTGAAAGGAGGGCCACCATATGGTAGGCGCAGAGGTTGTTGCAGGCGACGATGGCTCCACGATGTAGAGAACGGCTTGGCCTCTTCAGATTGTCTTAGACAGTATGAAGACCATGCTCAGGATCGAAACCGTTGGAGCCTATAATAGTTGACTCAGTAAGGGAGCAGTAATGGCCTTTAAAACGGTTCATTATGAAAATTGAATTCTACATTGGACAAAGAAACTAAACATTAAATTTTATAATTCTGAATTCAAAATTTTCGAAATTTTTAGAAATTAAAATTTTTATAAATTTTGAAATTTAAAAAATTCAAATTTCTAAATATTGCAAAAAAATTGTATGATTCCATATTAAATATGTATCTCGCAATTAGGATTAAAATTTCGCTAACCTACATCGAAATTTAAAATTTAATCAAAGAATTTCATTGTTCGATAATTATGGTTGAAATTTCCAATTCAGATTTGAACGATTTGAAAACTAAAAAACTTCCCTAATTCGAGAAAAGAGTGTTTAAATTTTGATTTATAATATTTTTAAAATATTCAAAATTCAAGTTAAAACTAATATTACTAAATTACTGACAAATTAAATTTTTGAATTTTTAAAATTTTAAATACATATTTCGACTGTGAAAAATTCGAATATTGTTATTTTTTGTTATTAAAATTTTTAAAATGCAGAAATTCAAATTGAAAAATAAGTTCGGATTTGTTAAATTTTAAAAATATCTAAAATTGAAAGTTTTTTTTTAGAACATCAGAATTGGAATTGGATAACTATAGATATGAACTTAATATTTTAGGAATTCAGAATTCGAAGTAACAATTTAAATTATGAACCTATCGAAAAGTTGAATTTTGTAAATTTTTAATCCTGAATACGAATTTTCAATGTTAATTGAATCTAGATTTTATAATTATGAATTCGAAATTTCAAGTTGGAACAATATATTCATTTAAGCGAAAATATTGAATTTTTAAAACGTTTAAAAAAAAACTTGAAAATTAAATATTTTCAAGTTTTTTTTTAAACATTTTAAAAATTCAATATTTTCGCTTAAATGAATATATTGTTCCAACTTGAAATTTCGAATTCATAATTATAAAATCTAGATTCAATTAACATTGAAAATTCGTATTCAGGATTAAACTTTTAATATTTTGAAGACATCCTTAAAATTTAAATTTGGAATTATAAAACTTGTAATTTCGAATTCAGATTTGGTACGATTTGGTAAATTTTACTCGAAATTCCAATTTAAATTACTTATTGTTATTCGATTTGAAGTTAATAGACTTAAAAAGACATAAAATTCAGTCACAATTTGATACATTGAAAATTAATATTTCAGGAAAATCAAATTTTTCAAAATTCAATGATTCAATTTGGAGGAAATTCAGTATTTAATAAAGTATTTAATAAAGAACGGAATATTTTGTTTTTTATCAAAATTTTGCAAACTTGAATTTAACTGTCCTTGAATTTGTTTAAATAAATTTTAAGTTTTAAAGTATTTGAAGGAAATTTGAATTTAAATATGAGTTAACACAGTTTGGATTAATTTCAAATTTATAATATATTTATGACAATAAATTTTACAAGCTTAAAATAATTTCAAGAAAATAATTTTTGAAAATTTCAAGCATTTATTCAAATTTTGTAATTTGTCAGTCTTAAAATTTTTAAATTTTTAAAATTTTTAAATTTGTTAAATTACAATTTTGTATTTCATTTTAAAATTCTGAAATTCTGTAAGTGTTTTGCATTTAATTTAAAAAATTAACCAATCTGTGCATATAATCATTATATATTGTGTACGTTAAATTTAAAAATTCTTTAAATTTAGCCATATTCATAATTTCGTGCAAACTGTAGAAATAATTTTATAACTTCTAAATAAAAACTAAAGAAATTCTGAAAATGATAAATACTCTAAAATTCAAATTTTTTATTGTTTTATTAAATTAAATCTACTAACTTTCAAATGTATATACATATATACATATATATTAATCTGTGGCATAAAAGCGTATAATTATGTAATATGTTGATTTAATAAACAAAACGAAGACATTAAATTAAAATGAGTATATTTTGATCATTTTTGCCTAACTAAAGAGTAGAGAGTAAAACGAACCAAAACTTGAAACGAGTATACCTAGTCACCCTAGTCTAGTCTCCCTTCTAATAAAAGTTACAGTGCTCTCACAATGGAAACATTTTTTACTTTTGCCTTAAAAAGTTTTTTCGCTCGCATAATGAAACAAAAAATTAAACTGAAGCCAACTTCATCATTATTAAAAATTGTGACATTTAATTTTCTAACCTCTATATAACTAATAAGATTCTTCTTGACCTCGCATTTCATAAAATTATGATTAAAATTCTAGTACGATTAAATATAATAGTGTTTAGAGAGTGTTACTAAATAGAAAATTATAAATTATTTATTTGTAGAGCTATGTTATGTTGACATTTATCGAAAAATAATTTTTGTCACCTATTTTAAAATGTTGCTAACTTCATTCGGTTCAATTCTTAAGGCAAAAGATTGGAGTTCGTTATCTTTTTCTATAAGGTTTTCACCAACATAAGGAAGATTTGCATGGTGAGTGCACTGTTACAAGTTCATTTTCGATCGCAACAAAATATATTTAGATAATTTATGATATAAATGACAATTATCATTACATGACTCATATTCACGAGTAAAATACCAATTACCATACTGAGCTTCGCAGTCGCAGTTCATAATCGCTAATATTTACATACACTTTTAATAACAGGAAATCATACAAACGTATTTTCAATTTTATATACATCAAGCTGAAGTTAGCAGATTATAGTTATAAACGATGCTTTATATATTTTATTTTATTTATAAATATGTACACAAATTAATTAAAATTAAAGAAAAACTTACGAAATCTACATACCCACGCGTTTACTTATATAATGTGTATCAAATAAAACAAACGAGAAAACAAAATTTAACTGTCATCACATAGTTGCCCAATAAACCTCCAATTAAAAATTCAAACAAAAATCAAAACAAGAACGAAGAAATCACTAAATTAATTTACACTCGTCAAAAAAGTGTTCTAATAAATTATAATAGTTTAGTTATACGATCGTCTAAAAAAGTAAAATTTATTTATAAACAAACAACTCATTTTGAACCTAATAATTTGTCGTTAAATTATTATTCGCTCAATTTATATGTACAATAATGTCAAATATACAATTAATTTAGTAAAATAAATATATACAAAATATCATAAAAAATACTTTAATTAGTAGATTTTAAATGAAAATTTTTTATTTTTTATTTTAATTTTCTTGTTGTATAAAATAAAATGCTACATTATTTTAATTAACAGATAATAAATTTGCTTTAATTATTTTAAATTTTTTATTTTTGACAATTTGAGTTTTATTTTTGGTTTTGGTTTTTCTCGTCGTTGGGCGGAGTCGTTGACAAATAAATAAAACAAAAAAAAATGTTTTAAATTTCAATTAGGAAGACGAAAATACTCATAGTAGCATGTACAAATATGATAGGAGGATACTAAAATAGATGTAATTTGATTGGTGTGTTAGGAAATTAGTAAATTGTACATTATGTATTATTAGGTTTCATTGAAAATTGTTTAGGAGGGTGAATTTTAATTAGTACAATTATTGCTTTTGTATTTAATGAAGGAAGTCAAGGCGTATAGTTTAGGTTATAATTTATGTGTTTTATTGTTGTAGTAGGCGCATATTAAATTACGCATATATGATGATTAAAATAATCAACTCATCTTAATTAAGGACTTAAGTCACTCGACACTCATCACGACTTAAGGAATAAATTGTATATAGCAGTATAACGCAGTCGCAATGTTGTATTAAAATTATCATCTATAGCATGGTTATCGCAACATTCAGACGATCAAGGTGAAGCGGTATCATTTGTTCCAGTTGCTGCGATTTAGTCGATTTTGTATAGCCGAGGTCAAACCAAACTTATTCCGAAGGGAAGCAAGATCGATCATTTTTTGCCCTAACAGAGAAGGTTTTAGCGAAGGAGAATTGGGCTGGTGATGTTTTTGCTCGTTCATTCGATAAATCAAATAGATAAATTTCTTGTCGATGGACTTGATACAATGATTATGACATCATCTACATTAGTGAGACCTGTCTTACTATAATTATTTTAGTTCTGAGCAATACTTTCCATCCAACTGTGTCATTCACTGGAAAGATCAGAATATGACTTCCACACCAGTCTAAAGAGAAAAGATGTCCTAATTGCAGTGAAGAGAGCCATTTCCAACTTGTTATTGCCATCATGCGATATTATGCTGCTGCTCGAGTCTACCCTGAAAGTTTTGTAAATCTCCAGATTATTATCTCATCGATCATTGTGATTTTATATATGCATACTCGTAGAATTACAAACATCACAGAAGTTTATGATTCTAATATGCATATAACAACGAAATATACTATTTTTCCAGTATCCTTCTTGGATTTTCTAAACTTTTCGACGTTATGGTGCAGGAATTTATATTTCTTAGAACCACACAACAAAAGCAATAATTTGAAACCATCGATCTTCCGATAAAAAAATCCATGTTGAGCGGATGAGATCCATGCTTGATATATACATATATAACAGCAACTTAATATGGTATGCACGGATTTTTGCAATTTGTTCATTTAATTCTTTTCGATAAGCTGGATAGGCTGAACTGTTGAGTTATCCCAGTCCTGTGGTTGTTGACACACTTCTGCTTCCAATTGTGGTTAATGTTGTGATCGCCAGTTTAAGTTTTACAGATTTTTTATACTTGTTTATACTTTTTCCTCTTGGACGACTAGTTAAAATTATCTTGGACAGTTTACCCTCTCTGGGCAAACAAGCGAGTTTGCTCTTTTAACTTACCGCAACCGCTGTAATTTTTTATATTTTATCCAAATCACTTTCAGAAATCTATTAAAATTAAATACATTTTTGTGATAACAGAACAGAGATTATGTCCTGAACAAAGACTCCGGAAACGTTGAAATTGGTGGTCTCCAATCTAGATTTAAAAATTCTTTAAATCTTAGAACTTTAATGTAGTTCTAGAAATGGTTTATATACTAGATTTATATTCTGGTTCAGAGATCCACGCGCATTACAATAATAGTTTTACTATAGCTTAGCTAGCGTAGCTGTTATAGACAACATCTGAAATTTTAGAATTTAAGAAAAATCAAAAAGAATATTCCTATATGAGATTGGCACCTGTGGGGGGCATTCACATGTCTCGTAAATCTAAATTGCACAAACATATTTCCCAAGAATACCACCACAGTATCCTTTACTTGTCGTAGGAGGCGACTAAACGGTTGGATCGCGAATCTGGAGATCTCTTGGAGCTGGATTTCTTCTTGGGCCGCAGGTAAAGAAGGCTGTTTTGGATTTTCAAGCAGTCAATAACCGATTGTATAAGCTTCGCTTGCGCATGAAGTTAGCCAACCTGTCGGTAATTTGTGGACATGCGCTCACAGAAGCTTGCCAGCCCCAAGAGAAAGACTCATTTTACAATGACTAATTGTGACTTTTAATTGTGGATTTATTATCCTTTGTCCCCGTTCTTTAGGGAGCAGTATCCCTATTTTTTACACGGCTGCAGGTCCGCCTTTTAATTGATCATCTGCACACTGCATTGCTCCATGCTAGCCTGTACTAACATGAACGATGGGTCGGCCCATGAGTTCTACATTCAACAGAGGGTCATAGATGTATTCAATTTAATCACCGATCGTAATCGGGAAATGCAAAATCCCTTTCTCATTCCGCCTCTGTTGCGATTCAAACCCGGTACCTCCCGATCCAAACGTCACAGCTTTTTTAACCACTGCACTATTTGCTCGGTAAATGCTAGAGCTGGCAGAAATCAGGACTTGTGTTATAACATATAGGTCCGTACTCCTGACACGAAACTGAGACCTATAATTGGGAGAGAATGAGTATTTACAACCATGTGCTACTTTCTAAAGCGCGGGTTGTGCAAGATGTGAGAACTTATCAGTCAGTGTCCAAATAAGTAGGCAGCGATCATCATTTGGTCGCTGCAAATCTACGTACTCCGGTTGTACTCCTGTTGTCAGTGCTGCTCAACAGACTTTAGGTATAGTCAAATTCAGACCCAAGAATGATTGGTTTGATGACCAGTGTCGTCTTGCAGTCAAGCAACAAAATATAGCCCATAGTGAAATGCAACAACTACTCACAATCGCGAGGGAAAATAAGCCTGCACTTGCAAGGAAGGCAACTAAGCGGATTTATAGATGGAAGAAGCGAGAATGGTGGAAGGCCGAGGTTCTGAAAGTACAACAATTCAGCAATGAAATTTCAGTTTGCGTAATTTCTTTAAAGGAATTACTGAACTGCACCATACTTTCAGGCCTACGTCAACCGCCATTCGGGACCATAATGGAAACCTCTGTGCCAACATCGACGCAGTACTTGACGCTTGAGTGGACACTTTACGCACCTGCTTGATGTATATCATGCGTCACAGACTGTTGTTGAGCCACCTCTAATACAGACTGTGGAAATTTGCACTGAGGGGTTGAATCGATACCGCTCACCTGGGGTGGACTGCATTAATTCGGGCTCTTGATATTTGGAGGGGATACTTTGTTTAACTATCTTTGACTAACTCGACCTTATTCGATTAGTATGGCGAACCGAAGGTATGCCTGACGAATTGAAAGCGATATGCCCCATCTTCTAGAAGGGAGAACGCTTTAAATATGAGAATTATCGCGGTATAGCTATCTTTTGTACAGCATATAAGTTACTGCTCTACATTATATTGGATAGTCTCTAGCGGAGAGCTTTCTCCTCAAGGAGGAATTCGTTCGAATCAATCAGTCATTGATGAGATCTTTTCGCTGCGGATGATCCTATCCAAATATTATGAGACATCCATTCCCGTACATCAGGTGTTCCTGGATTTTCGGCAGGCCTAAGACTCGATCAACCGAGACAATTTGTGGTCTGCCCTGGAATAACAGGAATGTAAAAAAATTGGTACGACTGTGTAGAATGACAGTGACGCAGTCTCAATTCTGTGTTAAAGTTGAGAGCAGGGTATCAACAATTTTTTCAGTTAACTCGGCTGCTCGGCATGGAGATGCTCTGTCCCTGATACTCTTTAATCTCTTGTTGGAGTACATCTTTCGTAAAACTGAATCACCTCAGTGCAAC
Organism: Tipula unca; assembly: GCA_951394425.1. NCBI lineage: Eukaryota > Metazoa > Arthropoda > Insecta > Diptera > Tipulidae > Tipula > Tipula unca. The sequence goes on along the minus strand of OX596382.1, from coordinate 102,947,864 downwards.
ATCTTATATCACCGTCCAATCAGCTGCTTGCATATGCAGATAACATATGTGTGATTGGACTGAATAGCAACGGAGTGAAAGAAATACTTGATCCGCTTGTAGAGTTTTCAGCTTCTGTTGGACTCCAGAGCAATGAGCCCAAAACGAAATACATCACCTCTGGTTATAGGGACAATGTCACACCAGATTTTAGTAGTGTCCGCTACACGTTTGAGAGAGTGAGGAGGTTCAAATATTTGGGTTCTCTTATCACTCACGATAACAGTGTGGGTGACGATATTTAAACTGTGGCTGGCAGCTGGCAGTCGTGCTTTGTATCCTCTAAGGCCACTACTAAAATCTAAACCCCTATCAAATGTCGAAAAGCTGAAGCTTTACAAAGCGTTGATCAGGCCCGTTGTTATGTTTGGAACTGAAAGTTGAGCGCTGACGGATGAGTACAAGAGATGGCTGAAAACAAAATAGATGGTACATACATACCCAGCTCGGCACAATATCGAAATCAGAGATCTGATGAAGATCCCCGGTATTGTACATGAAAGCGAGTACGCTAGCTCGGTCATGACCTGCGTGCTGATCCGGAACGAATTGTGCAGCGATCTCTGAAAGGAAGGGGGGGGCACCATATGGTAGGTGCAGGTGGTCTTTTCGGCCACTAATATTTAACTTTATTTCCGTGTTAACTGATTTTTATTCCACCAAAATGCGCTTTCAGCTAATAAGAAGAATTTAGCTATTACAACGAAATTTTCATAAGATTTGAAAAGTTTTATGCAGTTTGAGTTGACCTAATTATACCACACAAAAAAAATTATTCTCAAAAATGTACACATCATACATTACCATTTTGTCTGCAACGACCGCAATTAATTTGTCTTGATCACGGACTGTCACATTTTTCAACAAGATAATTACCTTTAAAATTAACTCATCTCAAATATATATTACGTCGGGTGTTCCGAGTTTAAATATATTTATATTTATTTTCTACATCATTACCTTCACAAAAATTATAGCATATATTAATACATTACTAAACTATTTTTGACGAACATTCCAAGTCTAATTAGTTAGTTATAATATGTAGATTGAAGAAGATTTTCAACAATGTGTATATAAGAAGATTAAAGGCAAAAGCAAAGTAATTAACTCATCAAAAGAAAATTCGTTGCGCTCATTTTTGTTGTTGCGTTCACGTTATGTGACAAACAAAAATTATACAGCAAAAACTCAATTAGAGATCGATCATTAGATGTATAAATTTAGAAACGATGAGTGTTGTTGAATAACAAATTTTAACGGTTTTTATGTTTTTTCGTTTGTTTCATATTACAGATTCCACACAAAGTGATGATCGTAAAAAACGTCCAAGAACCGCATTTTCAGCATCCCAAATTAAAGCACTCGAATCCGAATTTGAAAAGGGAAAATATTTATCAGTGGCAAAACGAACTTCGCTCGCGAAACAATTGAATTTAACCGAAACGCAGGTAAATATAAAGTAATTTTGGTTAAGATAGGTACTTTTTAATGACGTAATTATCGTATCATTCGGCAGATCAAAATATGGTTTCAAAATCGACGAACAAAATGGAAACGGAAATATACGGCCGACGTGGAATCTCTTGCAACACATTACTATTCACAATTAGGAATTGGTGCATTAGCTCGTCCGATGGTTGTTGGTGATCGATTGTGGTTATTTAGTCAGACCCCAAGCAATGCAGCACCCGTTCAAACAATTCTATTAAATAATGGACCGATTATACCGCCAATGCCATCGACAAGTTTACGTGGTTATTCACCAACCATGTTGAATCATCCGCATCAGATGCAGTCCCATCGAAATCCGTACTACTATAACTCATTTTTATCAAAATCAAACTATCCACCATCAACCCCGCAGTGCTCATCTATTCTGCCACCGTCACCAACTTCACCACTATTCAACTTATCACCGCACGACCCTGGAATTAATTCAAATGGAATCGCCGATTTGGAACGAGTTTTTGGCGCATCGAATGCAAATAATTTACTTCCAACCGTCGGTACAAAAGAACATGATGGTGGCACGGACGTTCACACCACTAGTTCATCCAGCGATGTTGAATGTGAAGACTTTGATGATGTATGAAAAACATATAATTTAAATTTATTAAATAAAATTAAAAAAAAAAATACAAATTCGGAACGATTTTTATAATTTATAATCATTAATAATATTAATTTATAACCTCATAATATTTCAATAACCTAACCTCAAACATAATAATAAGCAAATAAAATTGAATCCAATTTGTTCCTATACCTACAACAACGAAATTTACAATTTGTGACTTTTATGCCATTTGTACGAACCGTAATATTTAAAATTCGATTCTTCACATTTTTGATCGGCCTCCTTCGGCCCGCGTGATCCGTACACATACGGAATTGGTTGTGGTCGACTTCTTTCAATCTCATGTAACAGTGGAGTGAATATACGCCACGCTTCGCTTAATTCATCCGATCGCACGAAATGCATTTGTGATCCGCAAAATACATCTAATATAAGTCGTTCGTATGCATCGGGCAAATTGATTTCCTTGTATCGATACCGATAGGTGAGATCTAATTCAGTTTCTTCCATATCGAATGTAATTCCCGGCGATTTTGTCATCATTTTCACGTACAATGCTTCACCTGGTTGTACACGAATCACCATTTCATTTCGTTTCGGTTTACCATCGAATATATCGCCGGGCACATCATGATATTGTATTCTAACCTCAGCTTTCCGTTCATTCAACGCTTTGCCGCATTTTAGTATAAACGGTACACCATCCCATCGTTCATTATTTATTTTTAGCACTGCTACCGCGTATGTTGGCGTTATTGAATTTCTAGGCACGGTACCATCGTCAAGATATCCATATTTCTCGTCACCCTCACCATTTGGATTACCTACGTACTGACCTAATACACAATCGTCTAAATCTAGTGCTGGAATATTTTTTAATACTTTTACTTTTTCATTGCGAATATCATCCGGGTGACATGTGGCTGGTTTTTCCATTGCAACTAACGATAAAATTTGGAGTAAATGATTTTGCATGACATCGCGAATAATGCCAAAATCATCAAAATAACCACCACGCCCATGTGTTCCAAATGGTTCCTTGAACGTAATTAATACGGACGCAATATTTTCTCGATTCCATGTCGGATTAAATATTTTATTGCCAAACCGGATTGTCATTAAATTTTGTACCATTTCTTTGCCCAAATAGTGATCAATGCGATACAATTGGTCTTCGGAGAACAATTTCGCCAAGTGTTCATTTAATTTTCCCGATGAGCTAGCATCACGCCCAAATGGTTTCTCTACAATAACACGATTCCACCCCTTCGCACCGATACACGCGTTACGAATGTGTACGGTTACGTCCTCGAATACGGATGGCGGTAGGGCCAAATAAAATAAACGATTTGCGTGCGTTTCAGTTTCATACTTGGCAATTTCTTGATTTAACAGCTCAAAGTCACGTCGCTGGTTGTAGTCACCGGCCACGTATTTATTTAAATTCCAAAATTGTTCGTAACGTTCATCTTCGCCTGCGCCAACTTTCATATATTGATGACATTTTTCACGTACTTTATCGATGGATAATTTTGAGCGCGCGTATCCAAAGAAATAGGTTTTGACTGGAAGTAAATTGTCACGGAACAACCACCACAAAGTGGGATAGATTTTCTTACATGCTAGATCCCCCTAAAAAAAAATTATAAAATTAAAATCAAATATCGCAATTTGAAATGTATATATATATATATAACTTACTGAAGCACCAAATATGACAAACACGTGTGGATATTTTTGATCAAATCGTGTTCCCTCAAAATCCATGGCGGGTGATTTAAGGGACTGCCGGATCAAAGCTAATGTGTCAGCTGTACTTTGCGAACCTGTTATGACGACAAAACAAAACAAAAAATTAATTAAGCATTTTGTATTTAAATTCATTTCATCATAAATAAACTGATAACGACACAAAATTCTGTTATCAATTTTTATTACGAATTAATGAAAATCATTCTTATATACGTGAATTATTCACACGGATGTGATAATGAATTTGGAGTATGCACATGACTTGAGAATATATATCGATCGGATCCTTGACATACAGGATTTATTTGAATCCATAAATGACGAAACAAATCATTCATGTGTAACGCCTCAATTCACTCAATATATTTAATTGAAATAATCATAAAACGTTATTAAACGGTTTATAAGGTCAATCAATTCTTATAAATAAATCTTATCAATTCTTATTCTTGTCCAGTCGGTCAATTACAAGTGATTGAGACGCGTGACTGATAAATATGTTTATGTGTGTAGTTATAGAATTAACCATGCATAAGATCTCTTATCTTGATCGTGTGTGGTAGTTAGTTCAGTATATATAGATAATAGATAGTTCCACTCATTTATAAAGTACTTTGGCGTCATAAATAAATTGCTAAAAGTTCAATCGCCTTTATAAAATCTAATCGGCCCGTACGGGTAGCTAATAAAGCTGTTACTGGGAGTTGACGGCTATATTATTGTATTATTGTCAACGATAAGAATGAAATGAATGTAGAATGAATAGACCTAGATAAATAGATAGTTTAAATATTTGTGAAAGTGTTAGTTAATCTTTCGTTTAAATTAAAATTAATTAACACTTTATGATTAAATTAAAGTTATTCTCCCGATCCAAATGCTACAGCTTTTATCACTGTACTGTTTGGATTTGGAGTGGTTTACATCGAGTTTAATAGTTTTTTTGTTTCGCCGAAATTTCAAACGAGCACGCAAATTACACTTCTTTAGCTGAGTTAAAATTGAGGTTAAAGAATAATTACAATAATGTATTATGAAAGTGTCTTTTCTGTGTTTTCCATACACTTTTACTAATTAAGTGTTTATGCATATTCGAATTTTCATTTCCTCATTTAAACAATTTAATAGAGTAGGCCAGGTAATAATTCTCTTTTAAATGTTACACACTCGAAATCGTGTATTAACAATTTTTTGTATTAATTCATGTTGCGTTTATTTTTTTTTTACTGTAAAACTAATTTAAAACTATGTTGAGTTTCAGAAATGCGGAAAACTAAATAAGCTGTAAGATTTATCCGATTGGCAACCAATTTTGAGGAATTTTTGAAGTTTTATTAAACAGTGTACCATAAATATTCACCAAAACGAAGGTGAGAGCGCTAAAGTTCATCATTTTGGCGTATTTTCATGCCAACAAGCACTAACAGTATGGCAAGATGAGAAAAACTGAGATTCCAGATCCATTTTTGGAAAAATTAGCAAATACATACCGAAATAACCAGTCGATCATTGGGTTGGAATTGCTTCGAAGAAAAATTAAAACCAAATCGTAATTTTGCATAATTTCCAAAACCCAAGATATCGCCTGTATAAAATGTCCTACAGATCATACCTTATTATGGTTTAAAATTTCATATATATTCAAAATTATTTTTAAATGGATTGAGAATTGAATTAAATTCTAAAGATTGAGTATTTTCATTACCTACATAGAATAAGTTAGTTGAATAGAATTATATTTTAGAATTTTAAGGCTGACATAAATTCAGCAAATTTACTAAGTTTAATTAAGTGGTTATGGAAAACAAATATTCTGACGAATAAATAATATAAAATTAAGCACGACACTATACTATTGATCTAGGGTGCAGCCTCTGTCTTACTGCTTATAACAACTTGTTTATCAAAAAATTTGGATTAGATCTAGATTAGAACTACATACCTAGTTAACAAATTTGCAAGTCAATTTATTACTTCATTGCTTCTTATCATTATCTATACTAAACACTCACTAACTTGATAACAAGCCGGATTTTTTCGATAATTAATGAAAGTAGAGATATACTACGACTTGCAAATAGTATTAAATTACCTTCTTGTTTTTATAAAAAATATACCTAAACTAGCATCATCCTACGTTTCTACGTTTATAAATTTATATGAACAAGACATAATGTATAACATTCTAATTTGAAGGTTGCAATAAAAATTTGCCATCAATTATAAATCACAATTTTATAATAAAATCATGTTCTTACATTAATTTTAAGATTGTGATAAATTACAATTATGGTGTATTGTTTGCGGTCCGGTTATTGCCCTCCCGTCTATTATGTATTTCATAAAACCAAAATTGCCTTAAGCTATTTAATAGCCGCTGTGCGGTGTTTCATTAATATAAATACTTTATGTCGCGTCATTACGCTATGTACATATAATTATATGCATACATTACGTTAGTATGAAAATTAGCCTGAACTTTTCAACTATTATTTTTTATTCACACAATGGTTTGACTCTATAAACGTGTTTTTATTTAATTATTTAATTTTAAAATATTTTTAAAAAATAGAATATAATTTAATTTAATTTTCTAAGTTAAATAAAAATGTTTGTTATTTTTTTTAAATAAATTAAGTGTACATAGTTAAAATCATTATCATTATCAATATCGTTCGATTTTGTATATTCATTAAGTAACACTTGTATATTAAGCCGTGTGATAAATTATAGGCATAATATAGGGAGGTCGTTAAATACCGTATAAATGCATGCGAACATGCAATTATAGAAACTTTATTAATTAACTATACAATTGACCATTACTCTAATATGCTATAGATAGTTGCTAGACTCTATATAAATATTAACGTTTACTTTCATTTTCGTGTGTAGTTCTATTTATTTTTTTAAAAATTTGTAATGCACTGACATTCATTTAACTTTGAAAGTTACGTTTGATTTAATGCCTCGTGGTAATTTCGCATATACAATATAATAATCTGGATTAACTCTACATTATATATAGCAATCAATTTTCGTATGTACGATACATATACATAATGTCTTAGTCATCATCTCACTAAAGAGTACGAGATGAATAATAAAAAAAGTTGATGAGATAAGGTTTCTAAGAGTGCGTGCAGCTCAAGAGATAAACTGGGTCAAACAACATTCTTTCAAATCTTTTTGTCTTTGGCGCAATTAAAGCAAAAATAATAATAGAGAATACAGTAGCGATTTGATATTTTCAGCTCACTGTATAATATATACATATATTATTGAGGTAGGTGTGTAATATTATGAGAACCAGTCGAGTAGGCGCATGATAAATGTATCATTAATTAAGATGATCTCTAGTTTGTTTCAATAAAATTAAATATTACAATTTGATCTACTAATCTTGCCAGTGATTACTGTTGAACTTGTTTATTTTATATAGTAACCTTGAATTTATATGAATTATCGTACGATCGTACATATATGTACATATGTGTAAATTACGATGATCTATAATATTTTTCATTTGGCGGAATTCATCAAAGTTGTTTCACAGCCAGCCGGTCTATCATAGAATTCTGCGAATGCATACAGTAAAACGAACAACAAATCAAGAGTTACTTGAAAATATTTTTTACTTCAATGTTTTCATGAATTTAAGGTTTATTTGCTAAATAAATTCAAACGGGATACAACTCGAACTACATAAAGTTCAGACAAGAAAAAATAAGGGCAGAAATTACATTATAAAATATTATATGCACATAAATATATTTAATTAAATTTATGGTTAAAGATAAAAAATTTGTCTTCTCTGGATTTGGAATGACTCGATAATGCGGTATAAAGCTCATATATTCTTTTAAAAATACATCCCCATTTAAGTACATTTAATTTTAGTTCAAATAAAACTCGATAAATATTAAATTATGTTTATCAAAATTGAATTTCAACTTAAGTTTTATCAACATCTTGCATGAAAATTATATTGATCAAGTTCACCACTATCGGGTTTTCAATATTGCTCTGTACAGTATCGAGATCAGAGATCTGAGGAAGATCCCCGATATTATGCATGAAATAAAATCGCAGCGAGTACGCTGGCTCGGTCACGTTCTGCGTGCTGATCCAGAACGAATTGTGCAACGATCTCTGAAACGAGAGCCCCCAGAGATCGATGCAGGCGAAGATGGACGTAGCGAATGACTTGGCCTCTTCATATTGTCTTAGACAGTATGATGACCATGCTCGGGATCGAAACTGTTGGAGCCATCTAGCTGACTCAGTAAGGGGCCAGTAATGGCCTTTAAAAACTGATTATTATTATTATTTGTATAGGGATTCATTAGCATAAAAACCAAGGTTATAGTTGGTGTTGTACCACAATTACATCAAAAATGAAAATGAACGATTTTAAATACAAAAAAACTCAGTGCCCCGTTATTTAAGAGAGAGAGGTAGAGTATATCTGAACAAGAATCATCAAAACAATAGAATATTACAATTGCAATTTTAAATGTCAGTTTTCATCATGGTGTTGACCAAAGAACACCAGTAGCCTAATTCTATGACGAATAAGATAACGTGAAAACGCGAAAACGAGTACTTTACACGTTTTCATACCAAAATGGTATTCTATAACTTTACACCAAGATAAATTAAAATATCGGTAAGACATTAAACGTCAATAAACTACACATACAATTTATCTTGTGTAGTTCGTTTTCACGGATAAAAATTTAAAATTTAAAACTAAAATTTCACGAAGAAGGCGGGCTAGCGCCGAACAAAAAAACCATGTTTGTCCTTGTTACTCTTTATATTATATTATGAAATGAAACACTAACAAAACGTCAAAGTGGATTTAGACACGATAAAATTATTCAGCAAGAAACATTTTACAGCACGCTGACTACTTTGTTTTATAGAATACCATTTAACCTAAATAAGATAGAAATTGTGTAAATTTTTTTTTGTGTAAACTTTTTCAATGTTTCGTTTTTTCACATTATCTTGTTTTTACAGAATTAGACCACAGGTCTTGGTTTCAATTTTTTAAATTAATTAATTAATTTTGTAAAGCGTTAGTTTTCACTAATTATAAAAGAGTGTAAAAATATTTCGAAAGGTACACTAACCAACTATAAAAAAAATGAAATTCCACTAATGAGAAACAATTGAATTGGTTTACAATTGAAAATGCGGGACAAAAATCATCTATGTCAAAACGCGAAATTTCTAATTTGCGAAAAATGGCAACCAACCCACAACCACCGACGCAGAAACATCTGGCAAAACATTTTAACACAAAGGTTGGAGTCATACAATATACTCTGAAAAACCAATTGGGACTAAAACTTTTGAAGAAGCCGAAGCGTCACAATATGTCTGCGCAAGCAATCACCAAAAGACACCTACGGTCCCTGGGCTTTTTTTATATACAGAGTACTGAAATCTGATAAATGGAAGAAATATACCACAGTCGACGAAGCTTGGTTTTATTTAACAAATGCCAATGGCCAAAGAAGTATTCAATATTTGAGTCGCGAGCAAATTAAGACGGAATTATTTATTATTCCAATTCAAAATTGTTCATTTTCATTGTTGTACTTGTAACACCACAGATAACAGAATCCTATGATTCCTATCCTAGGAAATTAATTTATCTATGATAATACTTCTGACTATATTAGTTGAGTATACCTTCAGTATGTTCCAGTGTGTAAATTAAATTGTTTATTATAAAATAAATCAAAAACCCATTTTTAAATTTACTAGATTTGGTGGAGCATAATTTTCAATTTATTATAGGTTGTAAATTTGGTGTGCAGAACAGACTCAATACAGCTAAAGATAATGGTTAGATAAGTTTAGTGTAATTTAATGTTCTCAACTAAGATAATAATGCGACTGTAAGCTTGTAGAGAATAATTTAAAGTTGAGAATTACTATTCGAAAGATATATTTGAATGTGTCTTGGTGTATAAATGTGTTAATTTTGATCCTCGATCGCAATTCAGAATGACGTCAGAAAATAGAACTATCGAACATTCTCATAATTTAGGTTAGGTTTTTGTTCAACAATTTGTTCAAAAAATTAGTTACTTTAAAATCAAATAAAAATAACACGAACAAAAATGTTCGAATACATTTTGTACAGTAATACCTCATACAACGTTGGCCCTTGTAACGTTATTTAGTTAAAATTGTAATATATGAAAAAAAAATTTAACATTTCCACTAAACAATGAAAAACTATGTGTGAAAAATAACGTTATTCTATAACGCTTAATTTTTGGAACATAATTCAACGTTGTATTACTGTATGCAATTAAATTTTAATCCTAAATGTAGACAAATTTAAATAATTGTGTACACCGGAATTATACCAATACCACACAAATTTATCTATTTTAGTAAGTTTTTATCCGTTTTTTGGTCGGAATACCTATACTGGTTAAAACAACATTAAACAACTAGTCCTGAAGCTAGAAAAGGATATACCTAAAGGTGGTATAGTCAGATAATGTATGTGATCAGATGACTCGTTAGCTAAAAATTAAAACCGCATTTATAGTCTTAATTGTTAAACCCATTTCAAATCGTTGTCCCGAATTTAAATTCTGAAAATTAATTTTCTTCAAATGACTTAAAGAACGTAATTAAGGATTTGAATAGGAATTAACATCCTAAATTTAGTTTGGAATTTTAGAAAAATTTGGTCTTAATTCAGCACAGAGTTTAACTGAATTTGTGAATAACATGGAAACTTGAATTTGTCGTAATGTAACTTACAATTCTAATTTGATTTTTTTTATTTAGAATTAAATGAATAATTTAAAACTTAAAAAAACACTATAAATAGGATATCTATATTAAAGTTTAATTTCATAATTAGACTTTAAATAAGACTAATTACTTTTCGTTATAAGATGTTGATTTTACTGTATGGGAAATTATTTTGAAATATGTTTTGATTCCTTGATTTCAAATACATTATGTCGTTAACTCAAGTTACAACTATGTCATCAAGATACGAAGTAAATATGGAAATATAGCCCAACAATGGAAAATATGGCAAGAAGAGACCGCAGAAAATACACAGAAGACATTCTCGTAAATGCTGAGGAAGCACCTGCAATCAGAAACATGCGCACACTACAGCAATGTGTAAGAAAGGTCACCGGAAAATACACGAACTTCCACCCATAAAGGATATATTTGATCTAACCTTAACCATACACATCAACTAAATAGATGAAAAGAACACTTTGAGGACAACTGCGTAGATAGCGAAGAAAATTACGAGCTCCCAGATGGCACAGACAAGATACCAGCTGAAATATTCAAGGGCGACACATCTATAGCAGCAGAAACTCTAACACCACTATTAGCTGACATATGGAATACAGAAGGTTTGACCATAACAATCCCAAAGAAAGGCGACCTACGAGAATGCAAAAAGTAGCGAGGCCCTCAACAGCACAATAAAAGTATTAGTGATGATCATTCTCGAACGAATAACTCCATCAATCAACCAACACCTGAGAAATAAACAATCTGGCTTTAGGCCAGGTAGGAGCTGTACAGATCATATCAACACGATCGGTATCATCATATAGCAATCAAATAAATGGGACTCACCACTATATCTACTCTTCGTGAAGTTTGAACGTGCATTCGACTCAATCAACAATCTGGAAAGCACTTTGTGAAATAGGCATACCAAAGAAAATAATTGAACTAATACAAGAAATGTATCGGGACGCCGGAAATAAGGTTCAACACAAAGGAAAGCAAAGTGACAAATACTTTAACTCACGAGGAGTAAGACAAGAATTCATACTATATCCGCTACTGTCCCTGATAGTACGGACAGCGGAATGCGCAAACTTGACAATACAACACCAAATGATATCCAATGGGGGCCTCTAAAATGGTTCAATGATCTAGACTACGCAGATGATATATGCCTGCTAGCACATAAGTATACCGACATACAGCAGAAAATACAGAAGCTATCAGACCTAACACATGAAGTAGGTCTCAAAATCAAAATCAGTAAAACAAAAGCCATGAGACTGAACACGAACATTAGTACACCAATCACCATCAACATCATGCCAATTGAGGAGGTTGAAAATTCGTCTACCTTGGTTGTACTGTAGCAAAAACAGGCGGTACTGAAGAAGACATCAGGCAACGCATAAATAGAGCAATAGATACTTTCAACATGCTCCATAAGATCTGGAATGCGTCCGTCCTGTCAAGGAACACGAAGCTACGAATGTTCAATGCATGTGTCAAATCAGTACTGCTGTATGGGTGAGAAATACATGGAAACACACATACAGAAAATCACAAATAAACTCCAGGTGTTTGTGAACAAATGATTGAGAAGACGTGATAAAATGATTCTGGCAGAACACCATCGAATAACATAACACGGATGTCATTAGAGTGGAATCTACAAGGAAAACGTAAAGTGGGAAGACCAGCTATAACCTGGAAAAGAACGATGCTAGTCGAATCGAAAGAACCCGGTAAAACATGGAGAGAGCTGAAAGCAATAGCCGCCAACAAAATCAGATGGCCAAAGGAAAAAAAAACACCAAGACAATAGCACAGTGGTTAAAGGCTGTGTCGTTATAATCAAGAGGTATCGGGTGTTTCATCTCTGATTCCGATCAGAGTGATAATGATGACTAACAACACATCATCAGAATCATGACTTACCCTTTGTTGGAGTGGTGAATTCATGAACCGAACCATCGTTTATGTCAGTAAAAAGAATGCCATTGTGGGTTTGTTTATTCAAAATTTTTCGAGTTCGAATTCTGTATCAGAAAAATCATAGTAAATATACATAAATAGAAATCACAATTAAACGAGACTGTCAATTATGTTATACCCTAGTCTAAATACAAATTTAGTCCTCGTAAAATATTACCAATACTTTACTGTATTCATTTTAATTCACGTTTTATACTAAACGTAGTAAATGTATTTGAAAGTATAACAAAATAAATGCAAAAGTCAAGAAACTTCAATTTAAGCGTTTTTAGTACAATTCACACATATACTGGTACAACATAATCAAGAATAGTAAACCGATTAAAATAAAATGTTACCTTCACACAATTTTCTATACCCAACTATATAATACACATCTTTGAGCAATGAGTAAATTAAAATTATTTTCTACCAAAAATATACATTTAAACAACAATTACAATAAAATCAGTAATCTAATATCACCTCACTTAAAATCACGTGATACCAGTATCTGTACCTTCACAGTCGTGGTGTCGGTTACCGATTCAAAACAGAAAACGATAGTGGAATGATGTTTTTTTGTTTTGGGAAGGTTAAGGTATCGCAGATCGAGTAATGGTGGTAAGCCGAGAACTAGATGATGGTTTTGCTATCCATATTCTGTACACTGCTAAAATATAAAGGATTTAACTTTCGAGTTTAAAGCCCGCAGTTGGCATGCATACACATGACCACATAATTAAAAGTTGGTTTTTATTATTTGGTATACAGTCACACTTTTAAGCATTAACCCAAAAAGAATAATGGAATTTGCAAAAACCAGGTAAGAAACTAGATCACCATGTAATGAAAATAATTTTAATTAAAATATATTTAAAAAAGATTAAATGTAATTTTCCAACATTTAATATCTGTGCATATATCCACATTTTGCTTAATGCCCCAAATATTCTTGTATTAAGTACATGATTCACAAATAAGCCAAAAATTAAATAAAAACAATTTCATACTCAAGCAAATACAGTGAAAATGCAACGAAATAAAAACTGTTCATCGGAATCTTACTACTACATACTACATAGCAGGGAGTGAGATAAATATTCTAGTTTACTTATATAATACATATGTTATACTAGATTCGCGTAAGACAATTTACATTACAATAACCGAATTACGTGAGTGTGACAAAATTAAGTTTGTTTGTGCGTACTGATACGAAACGAAACTGTTTTCTGATTGTAGTAAAACTAAAATATAAAATAATTATTAAATTACCTGATGAATCCATGTTTTTTTTGGTGTTGATGGTTATGATAAAAATAAATAATTATAATGTGCTGAGTAATGAAGAATTTGCAATATTCCTGCGCAAAATGCTTAACCAACAAAAAAAACAAATAACTAGGTACACTACTAAAAGCTAAGCAAATAGATTATTTTTTAAACACACTACCAATTATATATTACACTAAAATAATATATATATATATATATATAAGATTGCTTAATAGTTCCAAATTTTCACTTTTATTGCAGAATTATGGTTAATGCAAAACTTGGTATTGAATAATACACACACACACAAAATTAAAAATACAAATAACAAAAAAAAATTGAATAAAAAAAAAAAATGTGCGGTTAGGTTCGTAATTCCAACGCGACTTAAATTGAAATAAGACCTGCTGATTTTCAACTTTTGTTATATCGTTTAAATGTTTCTATGTATGCAAGCACGAGTGAGTATTTAAATATGGTGATGGAGAATGAGTTATTATACTGAGAGAGCATGAGTAATGTACTTTACTTGTATGTACACGTTGTTTTTTGTATGTATTTTTGTTGATATATGAATGAGGGTTAATATGTACATACTTGACATAACGTGCTCAGCTATTCTACTCTTGTTTTATACATACAGTTAAGTAGAAGTTAATTAGTTAGTAGCTATGTATGTGGTTTTGTGTTTCCGTTATAAATTTTGATTATCATTGAAATGAGAATCTGAACGTACGATGTTAATTACATATGCAATAAGACTTATAAGATAGTATATTATATATTTGAATGTGACAGGCGAGTGGCCGTCCAAACGGACGGTTATATTTTAAAATCGCTTATCGATGATTTTCCATCTAATACCATATACAGAAACAATACCATATTACTCGTAATACCATCGATCACGATCTTAAAATTATGGTGACAGATACAAACACGATTATAAATAACATTTCGCAATTTTAAAATCACAAATTCAACGTATTTTTATAATTATTATTTAGTTGAAAAAACTAACCAAAAAATTAAAAGCGATATTTATAAATATATATATATATATATATATATATATTATATATATATATATATATATATATATATATATATATATATATATATATATATATATATATATATATATATATATATATATATATATATATATATATATATATTATATATATATATATATATTATATATATATATATATATATATATATATATATATATATATATATATATATATATATATATATATATATATATATATATATTGTTATACTACCTAAGTTATTTTCTCACTGTCTCTTTCATGCATTTTCAGCATTTCGTGTTTATATAATTGAGTTGTGCTAAAATCGTGTAGTGACATACAGACAAAAATAATTAGATGATTTACATTTAACTACATATGTATGTACTAAATTTTATTCAGCGTCAAAATTGATGTCTGGAACAAGCAATCTAAACTTTTATTTATTATGCGCGATATGTGCTGTCCACAGGCTATTTATGTTAAACCGATTAGTCTAGATCGCCCCTGTCGTCTGGGGCACTCATATGTCTTGTAAATCTAAATTGCACGAACATATATTCCAAGAATACCACCACACTTGGCCCCTGTGGTCGGGTGGCACACATGTCTCTTAAATCCAACTTGCACGGACAAGTTTTCCAAGAATACCACCACAGTATGCTTTGCTTGTCGTAGGAGGCGACTAAACGGTTGGATCGCCGGGCTAACGACCCGCATCCGTTAAAAAAATAATCTGTTTATAAAGCCAACAAAACTAAAAATGGATACCGCCAAAACAACACCAGGCCCCCGCTCAAGTACCCGGACACGAGATTTAAGATCGGCACGTGGAACGTGCAGTCAATTAAGAAACTAGGAGCGTTAGAGGGCCTAATCACATGCATGAAGGAGTATCGGCCGGAACTCGTTGCTCTTAAAGAAACTCGCTGGCCTAAAAGTGGAGACCATGTGTCCCAAGGATATATACAGTGAAGATGACCTCGGAAATCTTAGAGCTGGATTTCTTGATGGGCCGCAGGTAAAGAACGCTGTTTTGGATTTCCAAGCAGTCAATAACCGATTGTGTAAGCTTCGCTTGCGCATGAAGGTAGGTAATCTGTCGATAATTTGTGTACATGCGCCCACAGAAGTCAGCCAGCCCCAAGACTCATTTTACAATGACTTGGACGATCTGATGGAATCTACACCCGAACACGATGTTAGAATGGTAATTGGGGACTTTAATGCATTGGGGACTTTAATGCTAGAGCTGGCAGAAATCAGACTGACTTGTGTGAAAACATAGGTCCGTACTCCCGACACGAAACTGCGACCGATAATGGTGAGAAATTGATGTACTTTGCAATTGCTCACGATTTTATAGAGTAGCAAGCTCATTTTTTCCTCCCAAACATATACATTTGGAAACATGGATCCATCCTCGCAAAACATCCCGCAGCCAAATTAACCACGTGTTAATTTCAAAAGGGCGAGCTCGGATTGTGCAGTATGTGAGAACTTATCGGTCAGCAACCAAATACGTATAGACAGCGATTATTAAATGGTCGCAGCAAAGTTACGGTGGCAGTTTTCGTACAAGTCCGGGAACACAGCGAAATACATGGACCGTTTTGACTGTGAAGGTTTGATAAATGAAGAAAGGAAACGATATCAGGATCTTGTCAGCGACAACATTGAGGGAGCTAATTACCAGTCTGACTGTGTGAACTATATCTGGGAAGCAATGAAAACTTCGGTTGTCAGTGCTGGCTCAACAGACTTTAGGTATAGTGAAAGTCAGACCCAAGAATGATTGGTTTGATGACGAGTGTCGCCTTGTAGTTGAGCAACAAAATATAGCCCATAGTGGAGTGTAACAACGTCTAACAATCGCGAGGAAAAGCAAGGCTACTTTTACTAGGAGGGCAGCTAAGCGGATTTGTAGACGGAAGAAGCGAGAGTGGTGGAAGGCAGAGGTTCTGAAAGTACAACAAGTCAGCAATGAGCGCAGTTCACGTAATTTCTTTAAAGGAATTACTGGATTGTACCATACTTTTAAGCCTGCGTCAACTGCCATTTGGGACCGGAATGAAAACCTCTGTGTCAACAAGGACGCAGAACTCGACGCATGGAATGGACAGTTTACCGACTTGCTTGGTGTTCATCATGCATCACAGAATGTAGTTGATTCACCTCAAATACAGACTGCGGAGATTTGCATTGAGGATCCATCCCATGAGGAATTCACTAGAGTGAACTTCATTAATTCGGAGCTCTTGATATTCGGGGGGGATACTTTGTGGAAATGTCTTTTCGACCTTATTCGATTAGTATGGCGAACCAAAGTAATGCCTTATGAATGGAAAGTGGCCGCGATATGCCCCATCTTCAAGAAGGGAGACCGCTTGAAGTGTGAGAATTATCGCGGTATAGCTCTCCTTTGCACAGCATAAAAGTTACTGTCCTACATTATATTAGATAGAGTCATCCTTCTAGCGGGGTTGGTGACTATCAAGGAGGATTTCGTCCGAATGATGTTTCTATCTAAATATTATGAGACTTCCATTCCAGTAAATCGGGTGTTCCTGGATTACCGACAGGCCTATGACTCGATCAATCGAGAAAGTTTGTGGTCTGCGCTGGAGTATCTAGGTATGCCTACAAAAATGGTACGATTGTGTAGAATGACAGTGACACAGTATCAATGCTGTGTTAAAGTTGAGAACAGGCTATCGACAATTTTTCCAGTTAGCTCTGGTGTTTGACAGGGAGATGCTCTGTCCCCGATACTCTTCAATTTCATGTTGGAGTACATCTTTCGTAATACTGAAACACCTCAGCGAACAATCTTATATCGCCAGTCCAATCTGGTGCTTGCATATGCAGATGACATATGTGTGATTGGACTAAATAGCAACGGAGTCAAGGAAATACTTGATCCGCTTGTATAGAGTTTTCAGCTTTTGTTGGACCCCAGATCAATGAGTCCAAAACGAAATATACAATCTCAGGTTATAGGGACAATAGCACACCAGATTTCAGTTGTGGCCACAAATATTTGGGCTCTCTTATCACTCACGATAACAGTGTGGGTGAGGATATTAAAGTGCGGCGGGCAGCTGGCAGCCGTGCTTTGTATCCTCTCAAGCCACTGCAAACATCTATAAGTATCAGGCCCGTTGTTTTGTTTGAATGTGAAAGATGGGCGCTGACGGATGAGTGGGAAAGTTGCCTCCTTACATTTCAGAGAAGAGTTAGTACATTTCAGATGGCACATGCCGAGCTCTGTACAATATCGAGATCAGAGATCTGATGAAGATCCCCGATATTGTATATAAAATAAGATCTCAACCAGTATGCTGGCTCGGTCACGTTCTGCGTGGTGATCCCGAACAAATTGTGCAGAGAGCTCTGAAAGGAGAGCCACAATATGGTACGCGCACAGGTCGTTGCAGGCCACGATGGGTCCACGGTGTAGAGAATGACTTGGCTTCTTCAGGTTGCCTAGGACAGTATGAAGTCCAAAATCGAAGTGCCAGTAATGGACCTTAAACACTGTATTATTATTATTATTACCACCACACTCACAACAAAAAGAAAAACGGATATCGCACAAAAAAAACATCGGGCCATCGCTCAAGTATCCGTTAACGAAATTTAGGATCGGCACGTGGAAAGTGTTGTTACTTAGGAAACCAGGAGCGTTGGAAGGCCTATAATAATCACATGCATGAAGGAGTATCGGCTGGAACTAGTTACTGTTCAAGAAACTCGCTGATAACCTCGGTAATCTTGGCTGTTTTGGATTTACAAATAGTCAATAACCGATTGTGTAAGCTTGCTTGCGAGGCAACCTGTCGATAATTTGTGCACATGCGCCCACAGAAGTCAGCCAGCTCCAAGATAAAGACTTATTTTACAATGACTTGGACCATCTTATTAGATCAATATCCGAACAACATGTTAGGGGTGAAAGCAAGTTCTTCCTTCACAAACAGATCCATGGACCTATACCCTCGTGGAACTTCTCGCAGGCAAATTGACCATGTGTTAGTTTCTAAAGGGATTGCTCGAGTTGTCCAGGACGTGAGAACTTATCGGTCAGCAACCAAATACGTAGGCAAAAATAATAGTTTGGTCGATGTAAAGATACGATGATCTGGGAACACAGCGAAATTCATGGAACGTTTCGATTGTGAAGGTCTGATAAATGAAGATCAAAAGAAACGGTATCAGAATCTTGATTGCTAAATTTTTTCGAATATGGACATTATGTGATAAAAATTAATTTAAAATTTGGAAAACGAATCAAAATAAATAGGAAAGGTTTGGATTTAGCTGATAGATAACCAACTACTTCAAATAATATTTAGTGATAGTGAATGTGATGAAGATAATTTATTGTTAAAAATAATCCTAAACAATTTTAATGGAGATCAAATACCCGCAGCTAACAATACCTTACTACCACGAACGGGACCAATCTGAAGCATTCCAAAGTGTATACCTGCCTTTAAAACTATCAGATCCAAGGTTCTTTTCCAATTATATGAAAATGTTCAATGAGCATTTGCATAGAATAGGGCCTACTATTTTTGTGTTATTTTCGTTATTGACTGGGAGCCGAAGAGGAAGAGAATCTAACGAGAAGGGAGACGGCTATTAAATTATGCATTCTCAAAAAAATGTTGATTTGACGACATAAAAAATATTAATTAAAGTCAACATTTTTGTTAAACCTAAATGTAAATAATTCGAATACCATTTAAATATTTTGTAATGGTTGCGTAACAAAGACTTCATAGTGGTTTATCTGATTTAATAAACATTTTTGTTTCATGTGTTGGCAATTTTAATATTCGCAAAGGATACTTCACTTTATACAAATTGCAAATGAAAACATATAACATATTGTGCACTTGATTTGTAAATGTTTTATTACAGTAAAATCTAGCCTCGTACCTATTAGTAGGAATAGCCACGTATAGCATAACTAAAATTTTAATTCATGTACTTGACTCAAAAAATATAAAAGATAAACTCCCCTCCCATAACTAAAATTAAATAGAAATGTCAAAACTACAAAGTCCCTTGAATGACTTGTCTTTTAATTTCTTAATTCCAGCCACAATTTCCAATGAAATCATCGGTTCAAAAACACACGACCTGCACTATAATTTAAACGGTTTTTCTAAATTATGTTTGAAGTTAATTCTGAACGTTAATTCATTAATAAAGAAAATATTAAATTCATCCGATATATTTGTCGAGGATAAGTACATACATTTGAGTTATTTGGCTTTTGTTTAAATTTTTGCACATAACAGCTATAAACAATGATTTTTTTGACTAAATTACTGGCCAAACTAAATTGTTGGCTAGTTGACAGTTAATAGTTTGTAACTTTTATTTTTGAATAAAACTAAATTTTATTTTTATATTTTTATTTTGTATATATTCTTCCATTTTTGTGATAATTAATTTGTTTTATTTTGAATATCGATTTCGGAAATTTATTCCTTCTTCAGTTATAAATATATTACTATTCTTATAGTTATAATACTACACCGAAAGAAATCTTTACGGTCTATTAACGAAGGCACGTTCCTTAAACAATTGATTAATAAATTCATTATATGGAAGAATAAATTGTTAATATAAAACAATATTGTTAATGCCCTGTAATTTTCTTTAATTATTTGTTTGATTCTTAATGAATTTTATGTTGGCCCAATGCAATTCATTTAATAAAATTAAAATCTTGCGTTTAATCTAATTGGTTTTTAATACAACGATTTTTCGTAAAAATGATTACAATTCTTCAATACTCTTTTTGATTTGAAACTAATTGTTATTAATAAAATAGTTGGTTCTTAATTGTTAAAATGTAAAATATTGTTAATAACAAATATTATGTTGAGTTAACGAATTCATATTTATTTGTAAAAGATTTAATTAACATTTCTAATTATGGATAACGAAGAGTAATTATGTACTGTTAATTATAATTTTCTTTAAAAATGAGACGAAATTTGGCAATTAATTGGTAAGAAAGACTGGTACTTGTGTTTATTTATTATTTAATTCAATAAATAAAATCATCGATTCTTAAACTGTAATCAATGTACGATGATTGCATCAATGTATGATACTTAAACCGAACAAACCTCCGCATAATAAAGCTTCATATAGGCCAATTTCTCTGCTACCAACATTATCGAAACTATTTGAAAAAGTTCTTCTTAAAAGACTAAAACCAATTATCAAAGAAAGGAATCTTATCCCTTCACATCAGTTTGGATTTAGGGAAAAACCTTCTACGATAGAACAAGTACATCGAATTACTGATGTAATCGAGAAATCACTAGAAAGCAAACAAATATGCTCAACTATATTCCTTGATGTAGCGCAAGCATTTGACAAAGTATGGCACCAGGGGCTAGAATTCAAACTTCATCGAGATCTTCCGGAGCAATTTTTTCAAATTTTAAAATCATACATATCAGAGAGGCACTTCCGAGTAAAGTATGAGAATGAGTACTCCCAACTAAAGAGAATAACGAGTGTTCTTGGGCCAATCCTATATCTCCTATATACTAGAGAAATACCAACTACAGAAGAAACAATGACGACTTTTGCCGATGACACGGCAATACTTGCAACAGCAAAGAACATCAATGACTCCACTAGTAAATTACAGAGGGTTACTAACCTGATATGTAATTGGATAAAGCAATGGTGAATTAAATTAAATGAAGCAAAATCAATCCAAGTGATCTTTACAAATCAAAAAGTTAACCATATACCAATAATGATAAACTCAATAGTAGTACCCCATGCAAACACTGCCAAATATCTTGGTATGACTTTAGATGCTAAGCTTAGATGGAAGGAACACATAAAAAAGAAGAGAGAAGAACTAAACATAAAATTTAGAAAAATGCACTGGCTCCTAGGGAGACAATCTGAACTAGCGATCCATAACAAACTGCTGTTATACAAACAAATTCTGAAGCCTGTATGGACATATGGTAGCCAACTCTGGGGATGTGCCAAGAAGACAAAAATATCAAAATCATACAAACAGTTCAAAATAAAATCCTACGATGTATTGCACCGTGGTACATTCGAAACGACAACCTCCATCGAGAGGCAACATGCAACAAAACACCTACAACGTCTGCACCAGCATCAAAATCTGGACATACGCTGTATGCTGACTACATCTCCAACAAGAAGACTGCAAAGAACCAAACCACTGGACTTATCGCGACCAGGAGGTCAGTAGACTTACTGTGGCGAAAAATCTGAGGGAGGA
Source organism: Tipula unca (assembly GCA_951394425.1). Taxonomy (NCBI): domain Eukaryota; kingdom Metazoa; phylum Arthropoda; class Insecta; order Diptera; family Tipulidae; genus Tipula; species Tipula unca. Next base: position 102,925,606 of record OX596382.1, on the reverse strand, counting down.
GTTACACTAAACTGGGGATAATCACTTGAATACGCCGACTATTCAAAATACTGTATTATGCAATGTAAATTACTAAATGGGTACAAGACTCAGTCGTAATATAAATAAAGAAAAAAAAAATGTACGATTCTTAAACTGTAAATGTTAATTCGAAGCTATGGTATATTTCAATTAAGTATACTTTTGTTCGAAAATAGTCTAACTATTGTAATTTGAACAGACGTTGCATCGTACATGCTACCTATGTAAAATGTGACGTCCGTTCGAATTACTATTTCTTCAATCAACGACAATTTATAAATTTACTTATGACCATCGAGACTTGTGATATTACTTTGGTGGTACAGAAACATCGATATTTCAACTAGCGCGGTGCTGCACATATCATAGATTATTTTACAGGGATAGTTTATGCTTTTGTTCATCTGAGTTTTTTTTTTGAGAAATCTATCGGTAATCGATTTAACAATCTTAATCATTTATAGTTTTTAATTAATTTACAAATAAATATATATAAATATATTCTTAATTCTTGTACACCCCGTGTAATCCATGAAGAACTCCAAATAATTCTTTCTGTATATGTATATTCTGTATAAAATTATTATTTTTATTCTTTACAATTAATAATTTTCATCAAATTGAAGAAAAATCATAAATACAATTTTAGCTGATATTTATGAAAATGTTTAACATTAAATAAAAATTAATACGAAACATTAACATGTATAAAATAAAAATATACTTAATGAATAAATGTTAATTGCATTAAAGAATATTCTTTATATAAATTAAAATTCATCATATTAATACAAACAATTCGTAAAGGTCTGAAACATTTAGCGTCGTTATTTGAATTATTGTTTCAGAAGTGATTTGGGTGTTTCAGGGCAATATTGTAGTGAAATTTAACTTTAAATTTATTTAAAATTATAGTGTAATACTGCATTTTTCGACGATTTATTGGATTCATGTGAAATGGATTCATGTGAAATAATTTGCCAAATGCTGGAAAACTCCAGAAACAATTATCCAGAAAGGTATGTAAGTTTATAATATTACGTTCGTATGATATAGTAACGGGAAACTTGATGTCCATTAAATAAGACTTAAGCATAATCATGTTCATTATAAAAATATTCAAAGCAGAATCAACACCATTTACTCTATAATATAAGCATGTCATTGTTTTAATAATTTTTAGTTTTTTTGGGTTGTGAACACTAAAAAAACGTATAGTCATCTATTAGTTAAAACAGTATCTCACTTAAAATATTTGGCACCAGCTACTTCTTTCTCTCAACTGTAACTACAACAAATAAAATTTTAAAAGCCTTTTTCATGCAAAATTTATTTGATTGGCAACGACGCATCCAGGTAATAAATTATTAAAACTTAATAATTGAAAAATTATTAATCTAATGTAGCTTCTTTTTTTTTTTTTAAGGGAACGCACAGAATGTCACCGGGTCGCGATATGTGTTCTTGCTCCAAATCGAAAAATCGCGATGCAATATCCGTTAATTACCAACCAGCTACTACTGCTTACGAAGATCAAAACATTTTAAGCAATTCTGAAAATGTAAATTAAACAAAAAATGTTGAACTGCTGCTTCATAAATCAAAAAAATCTTTTAATTTTATTATTTATAGGTTCTTCTACAGCAAATTTTAGAACAAACAATTGAAGGGGAATCACTGTTATCTGTATCAGCAAAAAATTTATGTTTATCAGATTCTAACAGATTGGTTGATCTTATTGTGACATACTATATTAATAATAACCTACAAATGAGCGTTAATTAATGTGAAGCAATGGCTTCACATATTGAAATTCATTTCCCAAGTGAAACTTCGGTAAGTTTGCTTAAAATAATAATCATAAAATTCACATATTTTCATAAATAAATTATTTATGGTATTATGACACTGGCTAGTTTTGAAGTGCAATAAAGTGCTGTAAAGTGCTGTAAACCAATTTTTGTAAGAAAGAGAAAGGAACAGGAGACAACATTATTATAATGGACGTCACGTGCGTCAGCATGTAAAATATAAATATAAACAAAAATATTAATTTTCAATTAATTAATTTTTGGGATTGGAATTTATATGGGATTTGAGTTAGAGTTTAATTTGATTTTATTAAATTTTATTAAAAATTTGATTAAAACATATATATTTATTTACAATTAGTTTTGTTCAAATACAATAAAACTAGCAACATATTTTTTATTTAAACACAAACTGTGTACTGAAATTGTACTACTCGACTTTGGAATCACTCGCACTTGTATTTGGAAAACCTAAAGAGTAGTCTACAATTCTTCTTCTGCTTCTCGAAGTTCACTTAAAAATGCACCATGCACGGTAGCTGAATAGTTTCGTATTGTGTGTTCTCCAGCAAAAAATAACCGTGGTAATTCTTTATCGTCATTCTTCGAATCGGTTTGAGATGTTGGTGTTACAGGCGCGGCGAGTAAATCATAATTTGAACCGGATGATCCAACTGAGACAAAACTGTAAGATCCTCGGGCCCAAGGATCAGCATGCCATCTTGTTACTAGTTTATTTTGGTTGTGGTACTGCCGAATTTTTAAAAATATATTTTTAAAAATACCTTTGAGTACTGCAATACAACGTCCTACAATTACATCATCAGATACGTTTTCCATAATTGCAGCGGACTGTCCAGCCACAAGGACTAACAATACCGGTGATTGCGAAATACTCCAGAATAAAAATAACTCACCACGACTTGCAGTTGTACTACCAACATGACCAAACAAATTTGACGAAGTATCCCAAAATATTCGATCGAAGCACAGCACAACTTTATTTAAATTTCCGAATCCCAAACGTTGAATGGCCGCTTGTTTCCACTCCAGAAGAGGGGGATCAAATTTAACCGTGTTTAATTGATTGGATGATGGAGATACGGCAATTTTGAGTACGCCTAACGTAAGGGTACATAAGACTAGATCAGCTTTATAAGGTACTGATGAATTATTGGTTTTAAAATTTTCCGAAGTAACCTCCACACCGCCAGGAAAATACTTTATCCAATCCCTCCGGTAACGCAATTGGAACACATGAATATCCATTTCGCACAGTTGTATGATTGCCAATGCATTCAAAATCGTCATCTTGGTCTCAATGTTTTAAGGACAAAGTGTTTAGTGGTGTCGCATTAGCGAATTCTAAATTTGCCAATCTAAAATTTGACGATCGTTTGATGACAGATATACATCAATTGGAGGATTCATTTCCATTTCTTTGAGTTTTGATTCCATTTGATTTAAATTCAACTGTTCTACGTCAGCCCAAAGAACATGCAATTGACGGTGAGCTAAACGTACATTAAACTCATTCTCAATATACATATTTTTATGTTGTTGGATAACATTATTTAAATGTCGCACTGGTGTTTCTTTAACATGTTTTTCTTGTAATCGTATAATCCATTCCAATGCTTGGCCTAATGATACTGGATTATTTCCGGCATAATTAAAATCTAATTGATGGGAGAACTTGTGAACTCGAGCAGTCTATTAAATTCTCTTTCAACCATTTCATCTTTATGATTTGGTACTGATTTTCCTCCAGCCCCGTACATTGGACAAGCTTGTTTTATTGGAGCCATTTCCATACCAGTTTGTCTGCTCAATATAGTTAGAGGTTTACCCCATATTCCAGTAACCACCATTGCACCTAGATCAGCAATGTAATTATTATTTCGAAATGTGGCAATACGCCCTCCAACACGATCTCTTGCTTCTAACACAATAACATCCATTCCAAATTGTTGAAACTGTTGCGCTGCTGCTAGTCCTGAAATTCCCGCACCAATTACAACCACTTTTGCAAATTTTTTAAGTGGTAATGTTTTTTTTATATGCTTGAAAATATCGTAAGTTTAATTAAATTTTAAGTTTTAAGTTTTAATCAAATTTTATTCTTACAATGTTTCCAATGTTTACAATTGAAGATGTCAAAAAAAGTGTGAATGTCAAAAAAAAAGAATCAAAATGTAATTCTTTTCTGCTAGAATTGCCCACTTTTTTTGCTAGACAATTTGAGCTACGCTGGTTTTTTGACATATAACGATTTTTTTACGTACTATGTCGTATTCACCCACACATGTGTATATTTTGTATACATGTTTTTTTTCTCGCTCGGTTTGTCTTTTCTAGCCGCTAGAAAAGTCGGAAAAAAAGCCAGTGTCATAATACCATAACCAAAATAAATTATTTTTATTGTTGTCTCATTAATTGCTTTATTTTCTAATACTGAATTTTAGACAAATATAGATATAGCAAAAAACGTTAAATAACCGTATCCGTAATATTAATTTTTAGAATAAGAACAGCATTTGGTTTCAATTCACTTTAAAGTAGCTCGTTCACTAGTTACAAGTTAGGTTTATTAAAAATAGAAAAAGCAAAAAATATCAAATTAATTTGATAATAACAAAAATAATTTATGTTTAATAAATGGTAAACTACTGCTAATATTTATACGTACTAACATTGGATTCAAATTATTACAGCCAGTGTTCTTTCAAAGAAGAAAAAATTTAAAATCAAAAGGCCAATTATTCGATCGCGAATGTCAAAGCTGCGAAGGTCATCCCTTATACCAAAACCACTAAGATACAAACGGGTAAAGCCGGTAGAAACTGATAATATCTCTAATGGTAATATTTTTTAAACTAATTTTATATATTTTATACTTATTGAATTTTGTATTATTTTCCAGTATCGTTACTAAACGACGATGATGCACACATTTTATGTGAAAATTAAAAATTTTAAAGAGATGACTCAAATTTAGATCTAGTATCCAAAAATTGGACAACTTCCGCCGATTACAGGATCAAATAGATAAAGACTACTACTACGATCAAAATATAGACTCAATCATCAAGGAAAGGCCGGCTTATTCACAATCGTATGGGCCCATACGATTGTGAATAAGCGATCGACATCGACTTTACCCGAATGTATCCTGAATCAGAAAATATATTCCTTAAATTTGACAGGTTTTGCAATGAGCTACTTAATATTATGGCGGACAAAGTAATAGAGCCAACAGCAAAACAAATGTTAAAGGAATTGAAGCTACAAAAATATGTCACGCCTGGTAAGATAAATAAAGAAGAACTCTTGTATAAACCAAACAACTACATTTTTTTGTTTTCAGAGGCACGGACTTGTATAATATTATTATTGTTACATGCTTTAATAAAACCCAGCACCAAAAATAAAACTGTTTCAAAACAATTCATGAAATTTACAATAAAAGACGCCCAAAATTCTTTTATGGTCCTGCTGCCATCGCCCCAGGAAGCCGATAAATTTAAATATATACAAAAACAAATGTCGTCAAACAACAAACTAAAGTTGCAATCATTTATATTTATAATCGGGAAAAATCTGTATTCCGAAAATCAATTTTATGTTTATTGTGATAAAATTAGGTATAAATGCGTAAGTCCACTAGCCGCTTTGGACTGTACCTTTAAATTATTTCCTGTTTTTAATTTAGAATATCCTTTACAATCAAAAGCCGTTTGGCAGTTCATTCAAAGTATTTTTTATAACAGTGTCACAAAATATGATGAGGTATTTCCGGCAGTAAATTTGCTTATATCTAAATTAAAAAATAAAATTAGTAATAGTGTATGAATATCTTTTATTCATTAGTCAAAATTGCTAAAGCATTTTGTTGTATGTAAAAAACATACAATATAATATTATTTTCCTAAGTTTATATTTTCTAACGTGATTGAACTAAACTCTAAAATGTGATTGATTTATTTTATCATTTTTTTTTATGTTTTTATTTATAATATAAGTATGTATTTTAGTTTGTTATTACAAAAGTATCTAAATGAAAAAAATTTAATTAGATGGCCATTAATATTATTAGTTTATACTAAGTATATATTTTTTATTTTGAAATTGAAAGAATCGAAATCAATTCTCGTTAAGGAATAATTTTTTTTTTTAATTAAAATTGGGCGGATTACTCCAGCACTCAATGCCACAATGGGCCCACAGTGCAATACCCGGACAAACACATATACTTACACATTAAAAATACCCAACCGTGATTTTTGGTCACCACCGGGAATCAAACCCGAGACCCTCGAATAACAAGGCAAGCACGCTACTTACTGTGCTATCGAGGGCGGTTAAGGAATAATTAATAAATATATTTTAAATTTTTAACACTTTTAGTTTTATTTAAATAAATTAATTTTCGTTAGAACCGATTTCTGCATTTAATTAACTGGGATATTACATTTAATTAACGTTAATGAAATATGCAAATATCTGCTAACAAACTTTTATTAAATTAATTCATATTCGTTAAAGGAAGAACATTAATCCAAGTAACCCTTCTTTGTTGAAAAGAACATTCATAAAAGCCTTATTATTTAAATTGGCAAACTATAATTAAGTTAGTTAATATTTGTTAGGAAACAATCATTTAAGGAACATTTCTTTATTAAAATGAATAATAATTGCGAAGTCTATTCTATTTTGAAAATGATTAATTCCATTTAAAATGATTCATTGAAATGTTTTTTGATGGTTTATTAAGTTGATTACATACATCTCAATAAAGAATAATTTGTCGGGTCAATACGAACGAATAATTCATTGTATTAAAACAAGGATTTGTTATCTGTATACAATTTTTTTTTTCAGTGTATATTACATGATAATACTATATTATATGACAATTATCACAATAGCATAACTCAATCAACCAATCTCACAATTTTTTTCTTTTTAAAATCGCTCCCATGCCAATTTTTATGCCTAATTTAGAATAATTCTGAATCTTGAAAATTCAGAAAATAACAAAGTTGTCACAAAGTCCTCTAAAATTTATAACCTTTTCCAAATTTTATTATGACTCTAAATAATTAATTCTAAATAATTAGTTTCCGAAATAATTAAAAGTTTTAAGTTTTAAGTTCTTTGAAATATAAATTTAATAAATTTTAGAAAACTAACTAAATTTCAGTAAATCGAATACGTAAAAATGCTCGAATTTTGTCAAATTGAAGGTTTCTGAAATTTTAGTTATTAATTTAAAGAAAGAAATAAAGCTTACATTCAAAATATTCCAGTAGAAAATCTCAAAAGTTTTTAAAATATGTATCAATATCTAGCTAAGATTCAATTTTGAGGCTTTGAAAATCTGATAAGATATAACAAATCAAATCTGGATTATATTTAGATGTGCTCAGTTGTTCATTTAGAATAGTGTCTATATTCGTCACATATTTAGTTGTTATTTTATTTATGATTTACGTATAGAGGTAGTGCAACATACAATATTCAATAAAAGCACGAATAGTCAGGCTCAGCTTGAACTATTGATACTATTAATGATAGCAGTTAATTGGCCAACAATTTAGTTTATCATAATTTAGTTTAAATAATCGGTGAAATATAGAATATCACGATCTGTTTGAATAAAAAATTGGTTTAATCCTAAAGGTAATCAAAGTTTAGGTTTTCTAAATACTGAATGCAAATAAAATATCTCTAAATTTAACTGAAATTTTTACCGAACATTGAAATTTTAAATACTACCTGAAGAATTGATAAAATTTAAAACAGTTTAAGTGTAAAATTGAATAGAAAATTTGAATAGGTATAAAATGCTTTGTCAAACTCACATTGTCAAATTCGAATTATATTCAATTGCCTTATTCAAGTATCACAATTATATTATTGATCAAAATTTATTTGATTTTGAATTGAACAGATCAATTTTACTTGTTTTTATTGAAATATGTACAAACTTTTTTAATATAAAAATATGTACCCAACAGCCGATATATGTATGCCTACGTAACATACTGTACATTATTTTTGTAAAAGTAAGTTTGACCGTAATGACTAAAGTACACTAATATTTAAAATAAATGTGTAAGTTCGTTAATTATATATGCACTTAAATTATTTAATAGGCGACAGCAATAAACTTCCGTACTTTATACTGTACAGTATGTTACTAAACCAATCACTATACTTTTATCACATTATACCACATTTAGCAAAATTAAATTTCCAAATTAAACATCTCATAAACTAAACCAACTTCATATACTATTTTATTTGCTCACGAGTTACAACATAATAACTTTCTTCGACACAAAACATGTATGCATAAGACCAAATCAAAAAAAAAAAAAAAAGACGCAAAGCAACTAACACTATCACCTTCCGGTCTATCGATAACAACTATTCGATATTTACGATGATGCAGCATAAAAATCACACTATTAATTTAATAATTTATATCGCCAATCGCGAAAATGCAAATTCACTATGATCTCTCTAATTAACAGTACAGAACTATATATACTTTAATCACAAATCACAAATTATAATATTAACATCTTATCGTGAAATTTTAAAACTACGGTCTTTACTGTTTAGCAGATGGCTGCGAATAGTTTTAAGTATATATACGACACGTACGATATCCCAAATTTACACGCAGATGCGCAAAACACGTTTTTTTTCTTTTGAAATTTTGTTTTGGGGGATCGGTTTGTCTTTTATAAGTTTTCTTTTGTTAAATAACCGATCGTCGCAACAAAACTATTGAATAATAAAAATATACTATACATATAACTTTACTTACTTTTTTTGCTAAGGTTAAGAAGTAAGTGTATACTATTTTGCTTTAAATTCATCGAACAAAAATTTTAGTAATTTTAATTCTTAAACACCAACACAGTGGCGGCGTGACATATAAATTCATAGTTTATATATACAATGTATATTCAAAATGGTAGTATTTGAATCCATGCGACTATGAACTATTTAAAAGTGGGAATACTTAAGTAGTACACACTTATATATGTACATTACATGCTTTTTTATTACATTATAATATTACTGTATAGTGTGTAGTAGTACTAATTTTGTTATATCTACAATTAGCTGCCATATTTGCAGACTATAAATCGAACTTATATTGTATTACAGGTTTTATTTATTATTCTTACCGTTCATAGTGAATTGAATTGCAATAGAACTCAATCTTTAAATCGTTTTCTTATCTCCTGTTCTTTATATTGGTAAAGATATTTTAAAGAAGATCTCACTTATAGACTTATTCTTACACATTTAAATAGTACTATCTGGACCATTTAAAGGTGTTTTATATTCTATATATAGCTTTACGAGAAGATGTGATAAATATAATCTACACTACTACAAGCCCGTAATTTTAGTTATTGAATCTCCACACTGCATAGCTCCATGCCAGCCTGTACTGACATAGAATAAGGATCGGGCCATGAGTTCTGCACTCCAACAGAAGGTTAACTTAAGCTCCGCTCGTAATCGGGAAATTAAAAACCTATTTTGCATCCTTCCTCTGTTGGGATTCGAACTTATACTGATTAGTTATATTTTTGCTTAAAACTTTCATGAACTTGCAATACTAAGTTTCTCATTTTCAATCTAACCGAAGCGTTTTCTTTTTAACAAAACCCTTAAGATTTGCATATATTTTAAAATATAATAAACGCTACTTGTTATTCGATCACCTTAAAATAAATTACAAACTAAATTTATAACCAAATTATAAATTATAATTTGTTGGTGCTTTTATTTATGCTTTCAATTGTTGAATTAAAACTTAAAAGATACTTAAGTTCACTGTGTTCTATGGAAGGAATACATATACGCAAATCTGGGGCCCTACTATCACTTTCGACAACGATTTTCGACGACGGTCGTTTTCCTATAGTAGGCAAAGGAAGAAAAAGGTAAACAATAGTAAATTTATAATATTGTTTTCCTTTTTCTTCCTTTGCCGACTATAGGAAAACGACCGTCGTCGAAAATCGTTGTCGAAAGTGATAGTAGGGCCCCTGATATTCAGTTTATCGTCACTTTAAAAAATAAAAGTCACTAATATCTGTAAAACAGTCGCTAACAATCATAAAAAGTTAGAAAACCTCAACAATGTTGGTATTAATTCAGCCAACTTACGGATTAGAGACGAATTTACGGCTATGAATTAAAAAAATCTGGTTGAAGCTGATTAAAGTATTCTCAAAAATCATCATACATACAAACTCAAAGATTGTACACTTATGTCTAGGGATAGACGAGGTAGATTACGCCATGTAATCTACGCGTTTGTCGACACGTATTTACGTAGATTATACTTGGCAATGTTTTTCGTTACCGTGAACAATTAAGACAACGTCAACAACCTACGATATTTGAGCGTTTCAAACTGGACTAAACCAGTTCACAGTTGTATTTGGCCATAAATTCTCACACGGAATAACTATATCGTAAAAACTAGTTGAGCAGGTTCAAATACAGCATATGTTTTAAATTTATCACATCCCTGCAAAATGTTAGAAATTACGTTAAAAATTGACAAATAATAGTTCGATAGTTTTAGTTCTATCTCCTCTAGTTATCGAATAATATCAGAGCTTCGAAAAACGGTATATATATGTAACAGATATAGTAATTTAAAACTTGTCGTATAGAACGTAAACAAAATCTGTTGAATTGTAATTGCGCACGAGCCCATTGGCAAAATACCATTTGATTTTCACTCCTGTAATACACAGAGATTAACCAATCTAACTGGTTTCAATTTTGTTTCATATCTAGTTAAATTTCGCTCTAACGTGAAATTAAAACTTAACTCAAATTCTTATATCTTAAGTTATAATTTAAAATCTATACGCAAACTCAAATAAGACAGAATTATTTATTTTGAACGCTATGTTTCATTTTTAACTCAATTTAAAATTTAAAAGGCACCCAAATTTTGTCATGTCAAAATAAAATTTACTTTATTTTCATTCATACAATTCATCTAGGAAACTATTAAAGATTTTGGCTCAAGCTCTAACTGGAATTTTACTTAATCAAATCCAAATATATGAGTAAATATTTATAATTTAAATTGCACTCAAATAATCTATAAATCACGTTTAAAAATTTATTCAATTTCATAGTACAAATTGTACCCTGAATTCTAACTTAAAAAGTTCCACTCAAAATATATAATTGAGAGTCTACTCAATCACAATTAAATATAATAAAATATTATTTTCGAATCAATGTTTGAGCTTGAACACAATTAATATTCAAAATGCACTCAAGTATTGTTCAAATCTAGATGAAAATGTTACCTTATTGTCACTCGTAAATTTAATCTAAAACACTACAAAGTTTGGCTCAGATTCATACTAGCATTCTACCTCGAAATTCCACTTATAAGCAAATTCCCTCAAAATATATAATTCGAAGTCTACGCAAAATCAAAGATAAGTAAAAATATTGGTAATTTAAATTGAACTCAAATTTATTGAAATCTATATACGTTAAACCATTTAACTTAACTCCATATACAATATTTAATAAAATTCTAAATTAGTTTATTTCTAACTCATTCCAAATTCAAAATTTATTTAAAGAACTCCTAAAATGTTGTATACTTGAATGAGAGGAGAAACATTATCATTGATATTTTTACGTTTGGCTGCCCATCCGATTTGTAATCAGGGATGGGTGAGGTAGATTATGCCATGTAATTTACACATATTAATCAATAATTTTTGTCAACGCCAACAGTTAAAACAACATCAACAACCTTCACAGTCTAGAACTAGTTCACTAAATCACTCTATCAATTGTCTACATTATCGAAGTTTTCTACGAATTGTCTACGTTGTCTCCGATATCTCCGTTGTCTACGGGTTCTCGACACATCGACGTAGCAAATAATAGACGACGCGTAAATCTCATCCCTGATTATGTCACTATTAAAATTGTAAAATTGAAACTGAACTTTTTCATCAATAAAACATAATTAACCAGATAATGCTAATAGCTTAGTCTGGAAGACTTTTTGTAATGCACTGAAACCAAGTAAGTACATATATTGAAAGTGTGGTGTGCAAAAAATTGAGCAAAAACAAAATATTAACGAAGTGCATAAATTATTAGCCAAGTTTCAACAACAGTAACAAATATATATATATTTAAACGAAATCTGTAATGTTTACATCTACATCTATTAGCATTTTTTTCAACCACGAGCTTTTGTATAAGTACCAATTTTTTCTTAGCTTTTATTTTACTGCCATCTTAATTGACATACATCAAAATTCAACATTATATTTTTAATTCAATTTTTTTTGATTAAAATAGTATTTTTTTCAAATTAGTTACTTCTCCTTCATTACCAACCAACGATAACGTCAATACCGTTTATTATACATATGTATATGGCTTAACATGTTTTCAATATTTTATGAAATAGAATTAGAATTTGATATCCTGTAAGTGAAACCTATGGGGTACAGCATTCAGTGTGCAATGTGCATGCCACAGTTAAATTAATTTATAAGAACTAAAAAATGCGTTATAATTGTATGTGGTAGTCGTGCAATTAATTATTGCTGAATATAATGCATATAACTCTAATAAATTAATTTTAACGCGAAACAGAGGGATTATTTCAACAAAATCGTACAGTACATACATAAGTCCAAAATGACGGACTTATTATATAAGTTTCTATTTGAATTCGAATCAAATTTCAATAGAATTTTGACACTAAGACTGTGTCCGAAACCTGTGATAAAAATCTTGAATTAAATTTTTGACATTTACTTGAAAATACCGAACACACCCAAATTATTCGAGTCTATTACTATGATAATTTTTGACAGCTATCGAATAATTTGTGTACGCATGTCTAACGTGTGATTTGAACAACATCCTTGTATTTAACCGTTATTGTATGTAAACACAATAATAATAAAGAACCATTAAAAGGATTATCAGATCCATTATTTTAATGTTAATTTTTTTAATTTTCTGTGCAATTTATTAGTTGTCACTTATGAAAAAACTTATGAGGTGGGGAGATTTATTACACATTTCGGACAGCATAATAAAAAATTGTGAATGTAGGGGAAAAATTATCAAACAAATGTCAAAAATTTAATTCACGATTTTTTATCACAAGTTTCGGACACAGTCTAAAAAGATTTTGAAGAACGTGATGATAGTTTATTAGTTCAGAAATAATTTAAGCGCAGTTAGTGAATTTGGGGAGCAAAGTTTAAACTCTGGTAGTGTTTACATGCAATTTTGGAAAAGTTCATTGAGTAGTAAGTAGATGGCGATAAAATAAAAATAATAAAATTCACGCTACCCTTAACAATTGTTGCGTCTGTCACAATCAAATGTATACTATATACCAGATATTTTCAGGGGTCGGTTACATATTGTTTCAACGTTTACTTCTAACGTTAATTAGATTTAATAAAACTCGATAATTCTTTAAAGTCAAGTCAACAATCCAAAAATGTTAGAAATATTTTATTTATTTCTTATGTCTTATAGATTAGAAATTTAAATTAAATTTTTATCTTCTTCTTGATATAAAATAAATATAAATTCATCTGGAAAATAATTATATCACATAATAAATGGTGTCATGGTAAGTGATTTATATAGATTTTAATTAATTTGTGATACAAATTAATCGATCGAGTAAATAATAGATAGAGTAAATTCTATAGTAATTGAAATTCATGAACTTAATTCAATTAAATATTTAACATTTTCAATTGTTTATTGATGAAGAAAGTTAGTTCATGTACTTAAGTAGTAAAGATTCTAAGTTTTTTCGAAAACGACATATACAAATAAAAAGCGTTTCCAATTTTATTTTATTTTGAAAATAATTGGCTACCATATGACCCTTCTATCTGAAGCCGATTGACCAATATCCAAGCCGGCCACTTTATATAAGCCTGTCAAAAATTCGATGGAATTGCGTGCTACTTGTGTAAATGTCAAATTACAATCTTAACTCCTGTTCTTTTGTTTTGTTAAAAAATTCAATTTTAGAAGCATGCAAGGGTTTAGATTAAAATTGCATCTGCAGATTTGGTAGGGTCTAAATCCTTATTTTCAAAATAACGTTAGTCAAAATCCTGATCTTCGAAAATCGTGTAGGTTTTTCAAAATTATGGGTTCAAAATGAAACTGAATTATAAATAACATTCATTGAACAAATCGATGTGTGCAATTGTTTTATTTAAAATATCATTTAAAATATTAAATTAAAGATCTCGTCAGCAAACAGGAGGACAAGGTTTTATTACTTGTTGCTGAAGAGCTCATGCATTCTATAAATATCATTAATGAGGACTGGTGAAGATAATGGAAGAATGATGGTTCAGAATGTTCGTTTTTAAACGTTGGTTGTGTTACAAGAGAGAAGCTCTGGATTGGTGGACCTTGTGGTTCGGCACTCTTCTACTATCTTGGTTGTAATTGACATGACTTAAATTACACTTGACACAGGTACTTAGGTTTGTTCAACTCTTTCCACCGCCTAAGATAAATTTGGCATGCGATGTATTTCGCTGCGTACTCATCAGAGTAGGCCCAAATGAATCAAATATTGCATTAAGAGGATAAGCTTATCTAGTGTTGTTCAGAACAATTTTAAAACAGTAAATCTTACAAATTCCAATAGTTAATATTTAAATTTAAACTTCTATTAAATTTCAAAAAAATTGAAATTTTAAAAATTCATAAAACGTATCTCTGGTTTCTGTAAAAAAATGGACATTGGTCAAATTTTTCCAATTTCATGTACATACCTATGGAAATCTAATACATATACACCCAAAAAGAGAATCCAACAGAGAATTCAAACCCAAAGTACTTGAATTATCTTACTATTTTTGTTTAGGCATAATTACAATGTAATCAGAATATAGGTTCACATATACATAATTAATTAAGATACTTTATCGTGAAGTTATTATTGAATATACCGGGTGTTTTTTTTAAACTGAGACGATCAAATATCTCGAAAAATAGCCACTCTACGGAAAAAATGTCATTATACATTAGTGCAAAAAAAATAGTCCCCCACCCCCGCTTTGTAGGTGGGGCTGGGGTAACTTTTAAACTAAGATAGGAAGCCATATTTTTTATTACAGATACGGATTCTACGACTAAAAGTACGTATAATTTGATTGAAATATTTTGTTCGGTTCATGATAGATGGCGTTGTAATTGACAAAATTCAATTTTTTCAATTTCTCCTTCTTAGAACACACGCATTCGATTCTGCAATACGTTTGAAATAAAAAACATCACGTTTTCATTGGAAAAACTCGAAATTCGTCATCAAAACAATTTATTCAGTTTTGTAAATCTAAAATAAGTGTTCAAATGATGGCCTGCGACTTCAATGCACTTATTAATCCGCATTTCAAATGATTGTACACAACTGAGAAGTGTGTCTGGTTGAATTTCAGCACACGCATTTCTGATTCGCTCAATCATGTTCTCACGTGTTGTTGGTTTTTGTGTGTAAACTTTGTTTTTGAGGTAGCCCCACAAAAAATAATCTGGCGCAGTAAGATCTGGTGATCTGGCGGGCCAATTTATCGGACCAGCTCTACCGATCCAGCGACCATTGAAATCACGATCAAGTATTTCACGTGCCATCAACGAATAGTGTGCAGGACAACCATCATGTTGAAACCACATGTTCCGTCTCACTTCTAAGCTCAAATTTTCAAGTAATATTGGCATCATTTTCCAAAATGTTTCGGTACATTTGACCATTCGAGTTGCCTTCAATAATGTGGGGGCCTATGAGTTTGTTGCCAATTATTCCACACCACATGTTGACAGTCCAAGGACGCTGGTGTTCAACTTGACGAAGCCAGTGCGGATTTGTAACACTCCAATAATGCATGTTGTGTCGATTAACCGTTCCCTGGTTTGTAAAAGACGATTCGTCGGAGAGCATTACGCAACGAAAAAAATTGGGGTTTTGTTGTATTTGTTCACGTGCCCATTGACAAAAAGTTACCCGATTTTGGAAATCAACGCTATGAAGATCTTGGTGTAAAGACACATGATATGGATGATATCATGTGCCGTTTTAAAACATGATATGGATGATATCTTGTGCCGTTTTAAAATTCTCCAAACACTGGTGAGGGGCAATCCGGAATCGCGAACTATTTCTCGTGTACTAATATGATGATTATGAGCCACTGCTGCTAATACAGCAATTTCATTATTTACTCCAGTGACTGTTGCTCTACGGGTCCTGTTTTTCGCTTGAACATTTCCATCAGTAATAAATTGTTTGATAGTACGGCCAAATGAAGCACGTAAACGAATCCTATCCGGAAAACGTTGAGCGTAAATAGCAACAGCATTTTCAAGATTTCTGCCAGCTTCTCCATAAACCAGAACCATTTCAATTTTCTCTGGCACAGTTAAACGCTCCATTCTAAAGTATTTTGTCGTTTATTTTGCAATTACGAAAAACATGAAGATAAGAAATAACACAAACGTTAAATGTGATTTACAAAACTGAATAAATTTTTTTGATGACGAATTTCGAGTATTTCCAATGAAAACGTGATGTTTTTTATTTCAAACGTATTGCAGAATCGAATTCGTGTGTTCTAAGAAGGAGAAATTGAAAAATTTGAATTTAGTCGATTACAACGCCATCTATCATGAACCGAACAAAATATTTCATTCAAATCATACGTACTTTTAGTCGTAGAATCCGTATCTGCAATAAAAAATATGGCTTCCTATCTTAGTTTAAAAGTTACCCCCGCCCCACCTACAAAGCGGGGGTGGGAGACTATTTTATTTGCACTAATGTATTTCCCCCGCGGTATGATTTTATGAAGATGTTTCAAACAGACGAGTACTATTTTGGCATTCGAAGAACATTTTGGAGATCAAATAAAACTCATTTCAAAATCGAATTTAGTCGAGTTGATGAATTGAAACTTAAGAACACATCCGTCTTAGCTTCAAAAGGCATGACTATAAAATTTTAAATTATAGATTAAAACATTTCTAAATATTTTTGTTTGTGTACAAATCGATATGTGTCATGCTTTGTAAATTTACAAGAACAATCTCATTTTATAAAGGGAAATATAATTTAGCTAAAGCAAGCCATTTTTAGCTTTTTTATTTTTAAAAATAATTTTAGTTATGCTACTTACCGCTTAAGTCGAGTCTTTTTTTAAATTTTATTTCCGAACAATTGGCTACCAAAAAAATTAGCAAAATAAGCGTAAGATTTTGTTTTATATTTCCATTTGCAAATATCTTCATTTGTGAATATCATTGTTCCCAACCATTGAATCATTTGTAATCAAAGGATCCTTAAGGCCTCCGTGCCCTGTGGTCGGGGGCACTTACATGTCTTGTAAACCTAAATTGCACGAACATGTTTTTCAAGAATATTGTTTGTAATGTCCACCAACGAAAAAATGGATACCGCCAAACCAATATCGGACAATACCGGTCAAGTAAACCCGGATATGAGATTTAGGGTCGACACGTAGAACGTGCAGGCACTTAGGAAACCAGGAGCGTGGTTTGGGAACGTGCATGAAGGAGCAGTGACTGGAACTCGTTGCTATTCAAGAAACTCGCTGGCCTAAAAGTGAAGACCATGTGCCCCCAAGGCTATACGTTGCTCTATTGTGGAAAGGACGTCAGAAATCTTGGAGCTGGATTTCATCATGGGCCGCAAGTAAAGAAGGCTATTTTGGATTTTCAAGCTGTCAATACCCGACTGTGTAAGCTTCGGTTGCGCATGAAGTTATCTAACCTGCCGATAATTTCTGTACACGCGCCCACAGAAATCAGCCAGCCCTAAGATAAAGATTCATTTTACAATGACTTGGACGATTTGATGCGATGTATACTCGAACACGATGTTAGAATAGTAATTGGGGAATTGAATACTAGAGCTGACAGAAATCAGGGCGACTTGTGTGAGAACATTGGTTCGAACTCTCGACGCGAAACTGCGAACGGTAATGGTGAGAGAATAATGTACTTTGCAATTGCTCACGACCTTAGAGTAGCAAGCACATTCTTCCCACACAAACAAATTCATTTAGAAACATGGATCCATCCTCGGAAAATTTCCCGCAGCCAAATTGATCTCGTGTTAATTTTTAAAGGGAGAGCTGAAGCTGTGCATGTGATAACTTTTCAGTCAGCAACCACATACGATGGGCGCATCATCACTTGGTCGCTTCAAAGCTAAGATGGAAATGACAAGTCTGGGAACACAGCGAAACGTATGGGACGTTTCGACTGTGACGGTCTGATAAATGAAGACCAAAATAAACGATATCAGAATCTTGTCAGTGACAACAATGAGGAAGCTATTTACCAGTCTGACTGTCTGGACTCTGTCTGGGCAATACTGAACACTTCGGTTCTCACTGGTGCTCACCACACTTAAGGTATAGTCCAAATCAGAACCAAGAATGATTGGTTTGATGACGAGTCTCGTCTGGCACAGTTTTAATGCTGTGTTATAGTTGAGAACAGGCTGTTTGTATATAGGCATTGCCACATGCAGTTGTAATTCCAACTACAAAATATGGTAACACACGCCGCATAAGCAAAACAATAATCCGACCGATTTTTACAACAACAAAATGTTTTGTTTGTTTGTTTTTAACAAAATTATCACCGAAGTGAGATTTTACTCACAACGAAAATAAATATCGCCGATAATTTGTTTCATTGGGAAGCGTTCGGATTCGGAACCGACAAAATTTATACCATTTAAGTAAAAAATCGGTTGTCGCACCGACAGAATAGAAAAACTCTTATTAATTCAATTAAAAATGCTATATTATTATAAATTTATTATTTTTATTACTAATTGCAGTTATTTTATATATTTTCTCAATAATTTAGGCCAACAAATTTCCAATCATTTAATCATAAATGGAAAAATCGGTCCGGTAGGCTATCGTCGATATTTTTGTCATGTGGCAAGCCTTATATGAAAGCCTAATCAATAATAATTATTTTCTTGTTTTAAATTTAATTATTTAATTTAAGCAAATTTATGAAATAAATATGTTTTACGTCATCATCATCATTTACGCTAAATAAGTGTATGTGTCCTTTTGCCCTTCCATTCGTTCCAAATATTCTTTCTCAATTAAAATGTCGATGCAATTCTAAAAATAATAACAAATAGAAGAAATTAATAATGAAAACATCATAAACAATTATATATAATTTACCTTGATAACATTCATATTTCAACGGATAATTTATATTTATTCTCAATTTTTTATTTTTATAGGTCAATAGAAGCTCTACCACAGATGATTCTGTTATATTCCCTTCGGTATCATCGCACTTTAGTAACTTTTGTTGTACCAAAATTTGTAAAACTTGTAATAGCGTTTCTAATTTAATTCCTGTATTGTCGGTTAATTGCTGTACGGTCCAACTAAGTTGATCGTTAAATTGCAATAATATTGCCATTTGAAATGTAGATGCTTGTAGGGTGTACCGGGTTGCAAAAAATTCGTTCTTAATTCACCATTGGACATCATATAGACCCAATTTAATTTACGGTTCGAATGTAAACTTGAATAGAAATTTGTAAAACGTTTCATTAAACATTGAAGCTCGGATGGCAAGTATAAATAGAAATTTAAATTCTTATTTAATGGCCATAAACCACTCGACAGCACTTGAATATTGAAATCAATTTTGTTCGAACCGGATTTGGAATGTTCACGGAAACGATCATTTAGATCCTTTGATATACCAATGTCTTCAAACAGTTTTTGTAATTTTCTCGTATACTCAAAACCACACGCTTGTCTTAATTTTGAAATCATCATTTCTTCGACACCATCACTCGCTGAGAGGCGTTTTATTAAACGTTTTGCTAACATTGTTGTATAGAATTTTTGGAATACATCTTTATCTTCAATATATTTGAATAAAACCATAACCTGATTTAGCGTCTCTTCCAGTTCAGCTTCCTCGGGATTTTTGCGTGATTTTTTCAATAATAGATCACAATATTTAGCCAATAATTCGGGACTCTTGCTATTGTTGTTACTCAATTTAGTGATAACATTTTGATTTATAAACTTAACACATGCTTTATCCAATGCGGATACAAACCCGTTATCACTGTTAAATGCCTTCCTTATAAGCTTATCATATTTCTGATGCACCTCAACTATAGTTTGGACATACGTTTTAGGATCATTTGTTACGTTGCCACATTTCTCGATCGCTTCCAAACCATGACTGAGAATATGACTTTCAAGTATAATTTTGAGATTTTCTATGCCAGATGGATTATTACTTTGAATTCGATTAACTAGCGTATACATTCGATTGAGATCATCTTCTTTATCGTCGTTGAGAAGATTTTGAAATTCAGTTAAAAATATATTTAAATTTTTATCAATCAATACGCTCTCACATGTTTTTGATAATCGCTCTGATGTCCTCTTATGCAGATAAACTTTAACACGTTTCTCTTCTTCCTTAAGTCTCTGCTCTACACGTTTCAAATACTCAGTCATCGGATTTTCTTGCAAAAATTCGACACTCTCGCGTGTATAAAATCGTTCGGTATCCTCTAAAAACTGGGTTTCAAAGCTATCATGATAAATCGATAAAGATTGTGATTTATTTGTGTCCTCATCTTTTAAACTTAACTCCACATAGCAATTGATCACACCGGATACCAGTCGTGAATTAATTGTTTCACCATTACGTTCTTTCTCGATTAATTTTAGGACTGCATTTGTTACGGATTTATTTAGTTGTTGGAATAAAGTACCCCGCCATGTTATTAGAGCTAACTGATAGATCTCGCATATATTTTTGCGCCCTTCTTTACATTCTCGTCGTACTCTGTGTCGATTTAAATATGCGCATACACCGTTCAAAACTTTACTCGAAAATTGAAATTTTTCCCAGGTTTTTGTATAGAATGACAAAACAGTTTCATCCATTAAACCGACAGCATCCTATATTAATTATTTGGAGTTAGGAAATTTCGTTTCAAAATGATTATGAATTTGTTTATACTTACACGTTCGATAACATGTTCTGTTAAATATTTCTCAACAGGTTCTTTGAACCGTTTATATAGCTCATGTCCAACTAGCTGGGCGCCACCAGTCGACACAGATTTGTTAGATGACAACAATTTTGTAGGTGGATATTGCCGAGTGCATGACGACGAAGAAGTCGGTCCTTGATGAACACTTGTACAGTAATTGTAAACATGGGTATAAAGTTCCATATAACGCATAACTGATAAATTGGGCTCTTGACGATAAATCTGATTGATTCCTTCGACTAAATCCACCCATATCTGAGAAAACAGAACAAGCAATATTAAGTAACAAGTGAAGAAACCAAAAGCAAACAGAGCTCTGTACAATATCAAGATCAGAGGCCTGATGAAGATCCCCGATATTGTATACATGAAATAAGATCTCAGCGAGTATGCTAGCTTGGTAACGTTTTGCGTGTTGATTAAAACGGAACGAATTATGCAGCGATGTCTGAAAGAAGGGCCACCATATGGTAGGCGCAGAGGTCGTTGCGTGCGACGATGGCTCCACGGTGTAGAGAACGACTTGGCCTGAAACCATGAAAACCAAGCCCAGGATCGAAACCATTGGAGCGAGGTAGTTGACACAGTAAGGGCCAAGAGGCCAGTAATGGACTTTAAACACTGTTTGTTATTATTATTTTTAGTTTAACATTAAATGTATTATATTTATCGATAAAAAATTAAATTCATTTAAATTTGACTGAATATACCAGAAAACTCCTAACCAGTACAGTATTCGAACTGGAAAATTCATAAAATTCATAAAATCTTCGCTATTACATTAATGTGTTATATCCCTTCAACGAAAAATGTGTAACTAAACTTTATAATTAGAAAAATTCAAATGAATGGGGCGCGGCCTTAGGTTTTTCTAATATATTTCGATGTTTAGTACATCGAATTCGCATATATTTCGCGTATTTACACTAGGTGGCTATGCGTATATATTGGTCGATATCTGTGATTATTTTTTAAATCCGTAGATCAAGCTGATTTGGAAATCTGAAATTAGATCGATCTATAGCTGATTGGAAAAAAAAAATACTTTTCCGGATTTGTCGATCAAAGCAACTAAGTGATGGGCCTAAATATACCTTGACAAGTTGGAATATTTTTGAAAACCATAATTGCAACGACCATGGTTGGTATAGTAGTAACTGTTTTGATGTTACCTTGTGGTCCTTGTGGCCCTTGTGGTCGGGGGGCACTCATATGTCTCGTAAATCTAAATTGCACGAACATGTTTCCCAAGAATACCACCACAGTATCCTTTGCTTGTCGTAGGAGGCGACTAAACGGTTGGATCGCTAGGCTGACGACCCGCATCCGTAAAAAAAAAATAGTGTTTATAAAGTCAACAAAAACAAAAATGGATACCGCCAAAACAACACCGGACCCCCGCTCAAGTACCCGGACACGAGATTTAGGATCGGCACGTGGAACGTACAATCACTTAGAAAACCAGGAGCGTTAGAGGGCCTAATCACGTGCATGAAGGAGTATCGGCTGGAACTCGTTGCTCTTCACGAAACTCGCTGGCCTAAAATTGGAGACTATGTGTCCCAGGGCTATACGTTGTTCTACAGTGGAGATGACCTCGGAAATCTTGGAGCTGGATTTCTTCTTGGGCCGCAGGTAAAGAACGCTGTTTTGGATTTCCAAGCAGTCAATAACCGATTGTGTAAGCTTCGTTTGCGCATGAAGTTAGCTAACCTGTCGATAATTTGTGTACATGCGCCCACAGAAGTCAGCCAGCCCCAAGATAAAAACTCATTTTACAATAACTTGGACGATCTGATGGGATCTATACCCGAACACGATGTTAGAATGGTAATAGGGAACTTTAATGCTAGAGCTGGCAGAAATCAGACCGACTTGTGTGAAAGCATAGGTCCGTACTCCCGACACGAAACTGCGACCGATAATGATGAGAGAATGATGTGAACTTGACTTTGCGGTTACTCATGATCTTAGAGTAGCAAGCACATTCTTCCCTCACAAACACATACATCTAGAGACATGGACACATCCTCGCGGAATTTCCCGCAGCCAAATTGACCATGTGTTAGTTTCTAAAGGATGGGCTTAGGTTGTGCAGGATGTGAGAACTTATCGGTCAGCAACCAAATACGTAGGCAGCGATCATCATTTGGTCGCTGCAAAGCTACGGTGGAAGTTTTCGTACAAGTATGGGAACACAGCGAAACGCATGGTACGTTTCGACTGTGAAGGTCTGATAAATGAAGATCAAAAGAAACGATATAGGATCTTGTCAGCGACAACATTAATGAAGCTAATTATCAGTCTCACTGCGTGAACTCTGTCTGGGAGGTACTGAAAACTTCGGTTGTCAGTGCTGCTCAACAGACTTTAGGTATAGTGAAAGTCAGACCCAAAAATGATTGGTTTGATGACGAGTGTCGTTTGCAGTTGAGCAACAAAATATAGTCCATAATGAAGTGCAACAACGTCTCACAATCGCGAGGAAAAACAAGGCTGATTTGTATGCGGAAGAAGAGAGAATGGTGGAAGGCCGAAGTTCTGAAAGTACAACAACTCAGCAATGAGCGCAGTTCGCGTTATTTCTTTAAAGGACTTACTGGACTGCACCATACTTTCAGGCCTACGTCAACCGGCATTCGGGACCGGGATGGAAACCTCTGTGTCAACATCGACGTAGTACTTGACGCATGGAGTGGACACTTTACTGACCTGCTTGATGTCCATCATGCGTCACAGACTGTTGTTGAGCCACCGCTAATACAGACTGCGGAGATTTGCACTGAGGAGCCATCCCATGAGGAATTCACTAAAGCCATGGAGAGATTCAAACGAAACCGATCACCTGGAGTGGACTGCATTAATTCGGAGCTCTTGATATTCGGAGGGGATACTTTGTGGAACTGTCTTTTCGACCTTATTCGATTAGTATGGCGAATCGAAGTTATGCCTGACGAATGGAAAGTGGCCGCGATATGCCCCATCTTCAAGAAGGGCGACCGCTTGAAGTGTGAGAATTATCGCGGTATAGCTCTCATTTGCACAGCATATAAGTTACTATCATACATTGTATTGGATAGAATCACTCCTCTAGCGGAGGGCTTGGTTGGTGACTATCAAGGAGGATTTCGTCCGAATCGATCAGTCACCGTTCAGGTCTTTTCGCTGCGGATGATTCTATCTAAATATTATGAGACATCCATCCCCGTACATCAGGTGTTCCTGGATTTCCGGCAGTCCTATGACTCGATCAATCGAGAGAGTTTGTGGTCTGCCCTGGAATACCTAGGAATGCCAACAAAACTGGTACGACTATGTAGGATAACAGTGACGCAGTTTCAATGCTGTGTTAAAGTTGAGGACAGGCTATCGACAATTTTTGTAATTAACTCGGGTGTTCGGCAGGGAGATGCTCTGTCCCCGATTCTCTTTAATCTCATGTTGGATTACATCTTTCGTAGAACTGAAACACCGCAGCGTAACATCTTATATCGCCAGTCCAATGAAGTGCTTGCATATGCAGATGACATATGCGTGATTGGACTGACTGATAGCAACGGAGTGAAAGAAATACTTGATCCGCTTGTAGAGTTTTCAGCTTCAGTTGAACTTCAGATCAATGAGTCCAAAACGAAATACCTGATCTCTGGTTTTAGGGACAATGGCATACCAGATTTTAGTAGTGGCCACCACACGTTTGAGGGAGTGAGGAGGTTCAAATATTTGGGTTCTCTTATCACTCACGATAACAGTGTGGGTGAGGATATTAAAGTGCGGCTGGCAACTGGCAGTCGTTCTTTATATCCTCTAAGGCCACTGCTAAAAACCCACAAATCTAAACACTTATCAAGTGCCGTGAAGCTGAAGCTTTACAAAGCGTTGATCAGGCCCGTTGTTATGTTTGGATGTGAAAGTTGGGCGCTGACGGATGAGTACGAGAGATGGCTCCTAACATTTGAGAGAAGAGTCATGCGTGTGATTTGAACGGCGCAAAACCCGAAATAGATGGTACCTACCGAGCTCTGTACAATATCGAGATCAGAGATCTGATGAAGATCCCCGATATTATACATGAAGTAAGATCTCAGAATTATGAACGAATTATGCAGCGATCTCTAAGGGGTATAGCCTAGGGTAATATTGCAATAGCCTTCAAAACTGTTTTAATTTAATTTGATGTTACGTGGTGAAACAGTATATGTACACCAATTTGCGTAATCAAAAAACCGAACAGACTGTAATTCCTATTATTTGCCATCTGCTTTAACCCAACCCAAACATACGATTATTGAAAATCATGATTTGTCACTGCTGTTAACACAACAGCGATAATAACAAACAGTTATTCCCGAAATACAAAGCTATATCCCAAAGCAAACAGTGAAAGCCAACCTGAACCAACAAATTCCCGCGTTGTTTCAATCGACGTACGATTTTGACCCTTATGCAGCTTTTACACACAAAACATGTTTAAATAATTTGATTAATTTTAAATTTATTATTTTTCAATTTGATTATAAATAGCAGTTCTATCATGTTACCACTTTCATTAGTAGTAGTCGCATTTTCCAACAGCCAACAGGTAAATGATTTTCATCAGTTCTGTTGGATTCCCAAAACTGTAATCTCTCAACTATGTAATCATTGATTCGTCGTCATAATCCTGGCAAATAAGTATGTAAAACACAGCACATGTTGATCGTTGCTGGTACCCAAACTGTGAGACTCTACAGGAGTATTCCTCAGCAGTCGAGCGGCTATTCCTCAGCAGTCGAGCGGCTAGTGAACATACAAAATAAAATATAGGGCGTGTGACAAGATGAGACATATCTCGAGAGACTATCTGGAAGTAAGATGGAGATGCCCAAGATCGCAATCGTCTATGCAGCGAACATCAAGTTTTGGCCAAGGAGGAGGGACAAGAAACTAATGTATTAAGAAAATACGATGTTGGACATGTGACAAAACGCTTCACATATAACGAGACTATCGGGAAATAAGATTGAGACGAGCGGGATCGCGTTTTCTAGTGCATCGAAGATCGGATAACGAGGAAATGGTGGCCCTGAAGGAAGAACAGGAACATGAAGGAGCAGTTGGACTGTGGAGGGTCAGCTGTTATTTCATCCCTGCAACGAGATTGAGACGCGGCGGAGGCGGTTTAAAAGGTAAAGGTGATGTTGATGAGAAGAATTGTGCTATAACCCTGGATACAGGAGGAGCTGGAACGTTTGTGCATTGACTTCACCAGCGGTTGGGTTGAAATTGGGAAGACTTCACCAGCGGATGGGTTGAAATTAATAACGGCTAATACAGACGAGCGTGCCATCATATCTGGCAAGAAGATTGCAACGATAATATTGCCCATCTTGCGGATGGACTTCATGAGGGCGAATGGCTTCGGGATGGATGTGGTGCAGGGAGTATTGGTTTGGAATAAATTCGAGTTGCCACTTTGTATAGATGATGCCGGAGCAACAATCAGCGAAAAGCGTCCATCGAACTCAGAAACAGTAGCACGGGAGTATTATCACTATTGTGTCAGCTAACTGAATTAAGGCTCAAAAAGATAAACGACGTGGTTTGCCGGATTAGGAAAGACCAGCAAGGAAAACTGAAGTTGGTGCAGTTAGAGCGATTAATGCTCTACAGAAGAGGTGAATTGGATCCTGTTCGGGACGAATCAGCATTAGGTAGGGGGTAATGTGGCTAGATCTCTATTTGAGTAGAGAGACTACCGTGAATGAAAACTGTAGTACATTAGATAGAAGGTTAGAATACGTGGTATAAATACGAGATAAAGTTAGAAGTTAGTTAGTTGGATTTTAACAGTATAGAGTTAGAAGAAAGTAAAAAATGAAAGTTAAGAGTAGTAATCAAAATGTAATAGTGATTATTGTGAAATTAAGTAATTAAATAAATTCGTGTTCTGCTTAATAATACGCAAATAAATAAATTTAGTGTTATCTAGAATTAAATTGGTTGTTTTGTTGGTCGCACATTGTTGTGCGAACATTTTTTTTTTATCATTATCGTATTTCTAAATTAAAAAATGGTTCCCACACCGTACAAAAAGACAAATGCAGTTTATATTAAGTGCGTGTGCCAATTGGTTAAAAAGTTAAACAAAATTTGTGACGTTCAATAATTTTTGGTGTCAGCGTAATTTCGCGATTTTGTTCAAAATTTAATTTTAGTATAAGATTATTGAATTAAAATAAAGTTGGAATCTTATAAACATTAAAATAAGAAAAAGGTTTAATAAAATATTTGCCTATACATACTTGTTCATTTGTGAAAATTATACAAAAACTTTAATGAGGTTCTGTCAAAGTACCAAAACCCATAAAAAATGTCAATGTAATTATCAAAAATTTTAATTTTGTAACTTTTTATGCGCTTTTTATTTCGATTAGCACACACAGTCACACACACTAAGTGCATACATGTCATATTACAATGATGCGTTATGACTCATTCGTAAGATATGACTACTCAAAATAATTGTACCATTTCATTGTTGTGTATTGCCTCCATGACAAGAAATTTATCAAAGGGGAAAAGCAAAAATTGAAACAAATTACAAAACTACACTAAACCAAATTTATAAATTAAAACTAAGTTGTTGTACAACAACAATAAATAAATATTATTAGTAAAACGTAAAGCCTGTATTCCATTGTGAAAAATTTACTGCCAACATTTGTTTGTTGCCATAATGAAAGGAGAAAGAAAAGAAAAAATTCCATTAGTGTGACAGAGATAGTAGTTTTTTTATTTTATAGCGAAACTTTTATGGTTACGTTTTGACATCTTCTGTAACATAACCAACAAATTTCATAATTTTTTTTATGTCTAGAGTGCGAACATAATTTTATTCATTTATTCATATGCTATTACATAATAAATAATTTATTGTAATATAATTAATAATAATAATAATAATAATTTGCTATTATAACGTCTGAAATATTAAAAAAAAATGTACAACAAAATAACATTTGACCATAAAAATATCCAAACATGTGTGTGTGAAAAAAATCTCGTATCCGCACACAATTTTTATGTCGATGTGTGTAAATGTTGCCATAAAAAATACTCAACTTGATACTTTTCTATAATAAATTATGGCAACACACTACCACAAACACATTTTTCTCTCCAGTAAAATTTTGCTGATGAAGTTTTTTGTTTCTTTACCACCACCAGCAAATCTATATTTTTATCCCATTTTGGTTTTGCTGACAGTAAATTTTTCACAATGGAATAGAGGCTTAATTCACTTCTTTTCACATCTGCATGCCAATTTTTTGCGAAAGCGGGTTATGTTTAAACTTGTGGATCAAATGAATATATAAAAATGGCTGATTTTGGATATTACAAAAAAATATAGCAATATATTGATAGCGTACACAATTTATGGGTTGAAAGTTGCTCAACATAATAAGGTCCATGTTTTATGGGAACCAAAATAAAATTGATTGCACAAACACATTTTTCAATGGACGATATTTTTGTTTCATAATACATACGTATGTTAATATATTTCAATTTTTTGATATGGAATGTTCTGTGCTAAACGTAATATTCGTAGTGTAAGTTAGTTAACTCTAACCATAACTTAATTCTGTACCACAATCCGAGTATGTGTTCATTCAAATTTATTCAGAAGCTCGAAGTAGGGCTAGTTAAGCTGCGTTTTAGCGGTGGCAGTTTTTATTATAGTTGCTGCCATGACAACAACTATCAAAAAAAACTATCACCACTTAGATATTTTAGTAGTCGCTAGCGCACTGTCGCGATAATGCTGTCACGACATCTTGTTTGACTAGTGAGATAGTTGAGACTTTCATGGATATTTATGTTTGATATTTTTTTTCAAACACACAAATTGTTATGTTACAATATCCCAGCAATAGATTATGTAGCTTGGACGTAAACTGTAAAATATAAAATATACTTCCGATATTTTAAAATATAAATAAATTCCCGTTTCATAACCCATCTATCGAGGCAGTTGTCATGAAAGTATTAACATGGGGTGTTTTCAAGAATTGACGCAAATAAAGCAGCATTACATTCGAATTTTCAATTCTGCAGCAAAAACAGCACAGTTGCCCGTTCATAAAATAAGTTTTCGTATGCAGCCGCAATCGTTTTTTGCAGTTGACTTCTGACAAACATACAATTTTTTTTTTAATTTTCATTATACGAAACTAACAAGAAGTCGCAAAAGTTACAATCTAAAAAATAGTAGTTATGCCATAAATAATTAGTATGTATGAATTAATTAATTTAAATGTGTGTTAGCTCAAATATGTAGATAAATTAAATTAATAAATACATTAGTTCTAGTGGATCTACTCTGCGTAGCCGTTTCTATTTCGGTTATCTTAATACTATAGTAGTTCCCTTGCTAAATTCATTATGATGTATTTTCAGTTTCGAAAGGTAATTCAATCTATGTGCTTGTTTCATATCTCGACCGTTTTAATTCCAAGTTTTCTATGTATGTTGCGATTACCATGGAATATTTGTAATAGAGTGAAGTATTTTTGATTGCGTTCGTTGCAAAAGATCTCTGTTTGATGTGTTTGCACAGCCCCATAGCTGAATAGTACAACCTTGCATTCAAGGGCAAGATAATTTTCTTAATCAGCCAGTACATTTTTGAAAATTTTATTTTTATTTGGTTGTGCTTTCTCCATGTTAACCTTTTATCAAGATGATGACCCAATTATTTGACGTTTGTTTGTTGAGGGATGGTGACATTGTTTTATTTCACCGCTGGACATGTAAGTTTATTCAACGTAAATGTTATGTGTGTTGATTTGTTTTAATTCGCTTACATTCGTCACGTTCTTTGCCAATTCTCAATTTTGTAAAAGTGATGTTGCAATTCTCTTGATGCACTTTTGAGAATTATTGTGTGAAAATATAATAGCTGTGTCATTTAAAAATATTGATGTGACCACGTTGTTGGTAGATCGGTAGTATACAGCAAATACAATACTGATCCCAGTACATTGTCTTGTAGAATTCCTTCGTTTATGTTATTTTGTTCAGTAATGGCTGAATTATGTAAAACCTGGTATTTTCTTTGAAACAAGTTTTGGCAGAAGAGTTTTAATTTGATATTTAAGGTCCTCATGCCATATTTTATAGAAAGCTTGGCATGTACGATGTAACTTGTGTTTCGACTGTCTCCAGGCTTTCGAATTATTGTATTAATTTTCCATTTTTGAGGGAAATACCCACATCTCAATAATCGTATTAAACATATAAGTTAGGAGTTTTATGCATTTATCAGGTAATACTCTCATTTTCCCGGTCATCAAATCATGCCCGGGAGCTTGCTTTAGGTTTTTGATGAAATTTCTAACTTTTTTCCACTTAAAATGTACAGGAATTGGATCCGAAATGTCCCCCGTAAACTCTGGTAGTTCAATGTTATTAATTTTATCGTTAGGTGTGAATACATTTTTTAAGTGGTTACAGAAATCAGTAGCCTTTTCTACGTCATTTCTGACCCAATGCCCATCTGGTTGTCTGATTGGTTGGCTCGATAACATTGGCTTATTTAGTTTTTTTTTGCCTTCCATAGTGAAATCTCTCGGTCGCCGAGAACTCATTAAGGTAGTTCTAGATTCCTTGGTCTTGCCCTATTTAATTTCCATTTTGGTGATGGAGATTTTTACTGCTGCCATAGCCGACGTATTTTTTTTCTTGGATTAACTGCAGTATATTAGGTGAAGACTACAATTTTGCAGAGTTGCTAATACCAGGAGTGGTCTCTTTTGCTGCTATTTCCGCTTTAATATTTTCTATATAGAGCCCATAGCAATATTGTACCTGAGCATTGGAGCGTGCAAATCGTTTTATTATACAAAAATCTATTAAATCAAGTATTTTCTTTCTATCTTATGGTTAGTAAGTTGGGTATCCAGAAGACACATAATCCATATTTTTTTCGTTAACTACGTCATATAGTTGTTTCTCTTTAGATGTCGTCGCCCCCTGCGAGAAATTTAATGCCCAGCTGATTAAAGTAATCGATAAAAACCTGGTTTTTGATAGCGTGTTCCGGTGGATAGTAAACAGTTGATATATTACACAATTTCCACACGATTCCTCTAGGCAGATATATTAGTTGCTTGGATGTGATTTTGATCGTATTTGTTAAGTTCATAATGCATTATTCTTCGTTTGATCAAGACCGCTGTACCGCCGGGTGCTTTTTCCTCCGGATATTTGATGTCATAAACTGAATACCTTTTCCTTATTTCGCTACAAGATAACGAAACAGAAATATGTAGTAATACATTTTCAAATGTATAAAAAGAAATAGATATATGCTTTACACAAGCATGCTGCGATCGCAATAAAAAAATCGAAAACGAAAAAGTGTGAGATTTAATTTTTGAAGAAAGACATAAACATTGTTCGAAAGGATGACAACATGTTTTATTTTACTTACACAATCAAATAAATCCATGTTTATATAAATATGATAATTTCATATTTAATTTTGATTTAATGTTTATTAAGTTAATAAAAGATTTAAGGTTCTGACTTTCAGATATGTGCTTCTTCAATATAGAATAAATTCCATAAAGTGATTATCGATATGAAAGATTTAAGTTTTCATTAATGAAAATTAATTCGAAAATGGTTATCTTTACATTGATTTTTATGGGATAATGGTTTTTGTAGTTCCTCTACAAAAAGTTCGACAAAAAACATGGCAGAACCTTACGGTTCTGTATATTATATAGGTGGCTCTGATATTAGCATGATGCCTATAATTTAATCGACGGGAAAAGAAAAAGGCCGTTTCAGAAATCGATACTTATTTGAAACTTATTTACTTATTTGCCGCCATCTTAAACAAGTATATGAAAAATCATCCGAATCGATTTAGCATACTTATTTTGATAGTAACGTCAAAACAACAAAAAATTATTTATGTTAACCTACATGAAAAAGCCATAGGGAATAATTTACTGCTTTTTAACATAAAAATATACAATTATACTTTTAAGTAATTGGCAGGATATTTTAAAATAAAATAATTTTATTTTAGAATTTAGAACAGTGATGATCAACTATAAATAAGTAGAAACTGCTGTAGATGGTTAAGGCCAAAAAGCTCGGTAGTTACATATGTAGCTGGTGAACAAACTATTAAGCAAATGAAGGCATAGATTAATTCTTCAATTCTCAGAAATAATTATAAAAAATTTTTACTATTTGCCAAAGATTAGATGATGTAGAAGATTTGCAGCTCACATATTTTGTAAACAGTGATAGCGAACTTCAAAATGAAGCTAATTAGCTCTTAGATTTAGATAAATAGATTAAAATCAATAATAGCAACTGAGCGAATATATTATGATTTGTGCAAAAATATTCAGTAGAAATACTTTTAACTAATAATAATAAATAAAATAATTTTTTTGTTCAAACAAAACACTAAATATGTATGAATATAGCTCACATCGTCAAATACATATATTTTAAATTGATTATAAACATCACAATTACATGATCAAAAATATTTGACAAATATTGACAGTAAATTTAGATTTTCTTGCAAGAAAGAGACATCAAATAAGTTACCTCGCAAGGATACTTATTTGAATAAGTAAGTCTCCACAAATAAGTACATATTACGTTTCGGAAACAGCCTTAACCACGATAAATATTTCCTTATAATAATCACAAAAAATTGGGCTAAATAAAAACACCTCAACTGAGACAAATACAAGACACATTCGTCTTAAAAATATATCTAAATATTAACTTAACGTATTATTTTGGTTTTATGTTCAAAAATAATTTCGAAATTTTAACTCTGATCTTCTCAAAATCCATTTTCTGCATATAACACATGTTTAGGCAGTATACATACGTTATAATTAATTCGAATATGATTATAATCATCTATATACCTATAATTAATTAGCTTCAATCAATAGAACATTCAATTTATGATATTGTTATATTTTTTTAGTGTACTACAATTAATTATATCGTTAAGACTCAAGACAGTATAAATCACGAGAAACACAAAAGTTGATGTGCGAATATTTTTTATTATCTATTTATGTAGTACTTCAAAATTATTAAAAAAAATGTTCGCACGTCGTATAAAACGACAATTACATTTTATATTACCTAATACATATATATATATATAATAATGACGCGATATGATTCATTGAAAATATGAAATATATGACATATATAAAAAAAAATTTGTACCATTTCTTTTTTGTGTTGTACTATCTCCATGACTGTATAAATCACAGAGGGAAAAATACTTAAAACTTGAAATAAATTACAAAAATACGATAAACAAAATTTATAAATTACAACTAAATTTTTGTTATTAGAAAAAGAAAAAGAAAATTCACTTTTTTTCACCTGCACGTTAAGTTTATTTACGAGAGCTAGTTGTGGATCAAATGAAAATATCAAAATAGCTAATTTCAAATATCTGATAAGGAATACAAAAAAAATGCATTGATAACTTATGGGTTGAAAGTTCCGTGTTTTATGGGAACCAAAATAAAATTGGTTGTGCAATGTGCATACATTTTTTGATGGACGATAGTTTTATTTTTTGATTAAATATTTACTATACATATTTGGATATGGTATGTTTTTTACTATAAGAAATATTCCCAGAAGTTATCTATTAACCAGAACTAAATCCTGTACTATAATCCGCGAAGGTAATTTATCCAAAATGTGTGAAATGTGTGCAAAATAAGCCGGGATTTTTACGGTGACAGTTTTTGTCATAGTTGCTGTCATGACGGCAACTATCATAAAACCTATCACCGTTTAGATATTTTGATAGTCACTATCGAACTGTGAAAGTACTCTTACGACATTTATCAATATATTATTTTTTGACTTTCTATATTCCCAACCATGTTGGTATCACGTTTCATGACGCTAGTATTAGCCGAGAATAAACGTAATTTCGATCTTACTTCACAAAATAAAATCTATCTGAGTTTCTAGGCGTTGCAAGATAGAGAAGGCTTTACTTTTAAATGTTTAACTAATTAAAATTTCCATTTTCTAGGTTACAATTATCCAATGATCGAAAAAATTAATTTCATGCATTCGTTTGTATTCTGATATATTAAACCCTTTCCTAGAAATTTTTAAATGCTTACTTGAAAGCTATTTTATTTCTACCTGGCCTATATAACTAGTTTTAACATATTTTGTCAAAAACATATTTAAATTTTTTTGCTAGTAATAGACATTTTGGATGGAGTAGATTTCGGCAATTTTTGAACTAGTTTGCAGCTCGAAACTAGTTAATTAATATTAATGCAAATAAGTATTAAGTAATAATAAAAATATAAGTTTTTTGCAAAGCTTTTATATTAATTACTTATTATAGACATGGTCGACACAAATTAGAAACATTATGCATATTGTAATTGCAGGTAGCATATATAGAAGCGGAAACTCGATACTCAAACAAATCGCAAGATTAAAAATAAGCTTCATTTTATGTAAATGTTAATTTTACGTTAAAATTATATTAAAATTAAGCCAAAAAACCGCAAATAAAAACAGGCATTGAATACTAACGATAAAATTCGGAAATATTTTATTTATTCATACGAAAATTGTGTGATTATGAACAACAATCGATTGTCTGTCCCATTATCTCACTATTTAAATTTATACATACTTACTGCTTTTATAATTCTGTTAAATATATAATACTACTACATCAAACAAAAAGTGTACAGATCGAGTATACGAGTAGAATAGTAAAATAAAAAAACTTGTCGTTTAATTGCTAGGGAATATTTTGGTTATAAAATTAAAATTAATAATTTTCATTAATTAATAAGTTAAACAACTATTTTCATTCAACAAACATAAAAAATGATTGAATAAGAGTTTTCTAGCTGAAAAGAGCGTTACATTATTAAAACGAGCACAAATTTAAAATTTTAATTTTTTTTCCTTTATTTTTATTTATCTTAAAAACTATAAAAAATAATTAAGTTTTTTAATTTGTTTATAAAATAATATATAAATCAATCAAATATTTTTTTTCATATTCACAGTGTCAACAAAACGTTTCTCTTTAATAATTGAATCCTACAATATCAGTTTTTTTATATAAATTATTGTACAGTTAATTTAGATAAAAAAAAATCGGAAACCTAACAGAAAGAAAACAAATAATAACAGATTTTTATTTTTTTAATTAAAAACAAATTCCGGTTTGGGAAAACCATGTCAAAAATAACAACAATACAAGAATCTGATGGAATTTTTTACTTGTTTGTATGTGAAAACTTAATTAATAATAATATTTTTTTTTTGTTTTAAATTTAATTGTTTAATTTAAGCTAACTTATGAAATAAAATATATATATTTTACGTAGAGTTGTGTATTCATTATCATTCATGCTAAATAAGTGTATGTGTCCTTTTGCCCTTCCATTCGTTCCAAATATTCTTTCTCTATTAAAATGTCGATGCATTTCTAAAAATAATAACAAATAGAAGAAATTAATAATGAAAACATCATAATAATTATATGTAATTTACCTTGATAACGGGAATTTTAGGCCTAAATCTAGTGGTAAGCTGTTGCAATACTTCATTCACGAGTTGAGTATGGTTTAACTTCTTTCGCATTTTCATAATTCGTACTATTGCCGCTTGAATAAGTATTTTACGATCCTCCTCAATATGCTTGTGTGTGGCTTCCTGTTCTTGTTTCAATTCATATTTCAACGGATAATTTATATTTATTCTCAATTTTTTATTTTTATAGGTCAATAGAAGCTCTACCACAGATGATTCTGTTATATTCCCTTCGGTATCATCGCACTTTAGTAACTTTTGTTTTATGAATATTTGTAAAACTTGTAATAGCGTTTCTAATTTAATTCCTGTATTGTCGGCTAATTGTTGTACGGTCCAACTAAGTTGATCGTTAAATTGCAATAATACTGCCATTTGAAATGTGGATGCTTGTAGAGTGTACCGGATTGCAAAACAATTCGTTGTTAATTCACCTTTGCACATGTTATATAACCAATTAAGTTTACGGCCCGAATGTAAACCCGTATAGAAATTTGTAAAACGATGCACCGAACGCTCTAGCTCGGACGGCAAGGAAAAATTAAAATCTAAATTCTGATTAAATGGCCATGAACCACTAGACAATACTTGAATACTGAAATCAATTTCATTCGATACCGATTTGGAGTATTCACGGAAACGTTCATTTAGATCCTTTGATATACCAATGTCTTGGAACATTTTTTGTAATTTACTCGTATACTCAAAACCGCACGCCTGTTTTAATTTTGAAATCATTGATGCTTCGGCATCATCGCTCGCGGACATATGTTGTACTAAACGTTTTGCTAACATTTTACTATAGAATTTCTGGAATACATCTTTATCTTCAATATATTTGAACACAACCATAACCTGATTTAGCGTCTCTTCTAATTCAGCTTCCTCAGGATTTTTGCTGGATTTTTTCAATAGTAGATCACAGTATTTAGCCAATAATTCGGGACTCTTGCTATTATTGTTACTCACTTTAGTGACAACATTTTGATTTATAAATTTACCACATGCTTTATCCAATGCGGCTACAAAACCGTTATCATTGTTAAACGCCTTCCATACAAGTTTATGATATTTCTGGTGCACCTCAAGTATAGTTTGGACATACGTTTTAGGATCATTTGTGACGTCGCCACACTTTTCGATCGCTTCCGAACCTTGACTGTGAATATGACGCTCAAGTATACTTTTGAGATTGTCTATGCCGGATGGATTATTATTTCGAATTCGATTAACTAGCGTGTACATTCGGCCGAGATCATCTTCTTTATCGTCATTGAGAAGATTTTGAAATTCAGTTGAAAATATATCTAAATTTTTATCAATCAATACACTTTCACATTTTTTCGACAATCTCTCAGACGTGCTCTCATGCAGATATACTTTAACGCGTTTCTCTTCTTCATTAAGTCTCTGCTCTACACGTTTCAAATACTCAGTCACTGGATTTTCTCGCAAAAATTCGACACTCTCGCGTGTATAAAATCGTTCGGTATCCTCTAAAAATTGGGTTTCAAAGCTATCATGATAAACCGACAATGATTGTGATTTATTTGTATCCTCATCTTTTAAACTCAACTCCACATAGCAATTGATCACACCGGATACCAATCGTGAATTAATTGTTTCACCATGACGTTCCTTTTCGATTAACTTTAGCACGGCATTTGTTACAGCTTTATTTAGTTGTTGGAATAAAGTACCCCGCCATGTTACTAGAGCCAACTGATAGATTTCGTATATATCTTTACGTCCCTCTTCACATTCCCGTCGTACCCAATGCCGATTTAAATATGCGCATACACCGTTCAAAACTTTACTCGAAAATTGAAATTCTTCCCAGGTTTTTGTGTAGAATGACAGAACAGTTTCATCCATCAAGCCCACACCATCCTAAATTAATTATTTGGAGTTAAGAAATTTCGTAGGAAAATGATTATGAATTTGTGTATACTTACACGTTCGATAACAAGTTCTGTTAAATAATTCTTAAGGAATTCATTTAACCGTTTATATAGCTCATGTCCAACTAGCTGGGCGCCACCAGTCGATACAGTTTTTTTAGATGAAGACAATTTTGTAGGTGGACCTTGCAGAGTGCGTGACGATGATGAAGTCGGTCCTTGATGAACACTTGTACAGTAATTGTAAACATGGGTATAAAGTTCCATATAACGCATAACTGCTAAACTTGGTTCACGGCGATAAATTTGTTTTATGCCTTCGACTAAATCCAGCCATATCTGAAAAGAAAAAGGTTTTTATTGATTATTTTTGTTGCATTATCAAAATTCATAATGTTTTTATGAGGCCGTATTTAAATCGCTTTTACAAAAAGAATAATCAATAGCGCTTTTTAAAATCTATCGCTAAAAATCCATTTTAAAGGATTTTTAAAAAATATTTTTATTTTTGAGATTGTGTGATTGGTTAAAAATATTTAAAATTTGAAGACGAATAAAAGTACCACAAAACTAAGCGTTGAGTGCGGAACCTCAGTAGATTCCAACCGTTTTAATAAAAAAAAAATAAGCCACAAAACTGAAATACAAAATTTAACACGGTAGACTGTATCTAAATTTTGACAATCAATTTTGACAATTGATTAATAGATTAATCTTATTTCATTTACAATATCGGGGATCTTCATCAGATATCTGATCTCGATATTGTACATGGCTCGGTAAGTACCATCTACTTCGTGTTTTGGGCAATCACACGCATGATTCTTCTCTCAAATCTCTCGTACTCATCCGTCAGCGCCCAACTTTCACATCCAAACATAACAACGGGCCTGATCAACGCTTTGTAAAGCTTTAGCTTCATGGCACTTGATAAGTGTTTAGATTTTAGCAGTGGCCTTAGAGGATACAAGGCACGAGTGCCAGCTGCCAGCCGCACCTTAATATCCTCACCCACACTGTTATCGTGAGTGATAAGAGAGCCCAAATATTTGAACCATCATTCAAACGTGTAATGGCCACTACTAAAATCTGGTGTGTTGTTCCTATAACCAGAGATCAAGTATTTCGTTCTGAACTCATTAATCTGGAGTCCAACTGAAGCTGAAAACTCTACAAGCGGATCAAGGATTTCTTTCACTCCGTTGCTATTCAGTTCAATTACGCATATGTCATCTGCATATGCTAGCACCTGATTGGACTGACGATATAAGATGTTGCGCTGAGGTGTTCGAGTACAGAGCATCTCCCTGCCGAACACCTTATATTACACATTATAATGTCAATAAAATTAGTAAAATTTCTGCTGAGTTTATTATTGAAATAATATTATTAAAGTGATTTAATTATTTTTAGTGTGCAGCGAAGACAAGCGGATCAAGGATTTCTTTCACTCCGTTGCTATTCAGTTCAATTACGCATATGTCATCTGCATATGCAAGCACCTGATTGGACTGACGATATAAGATGTTGCGCTGAGGTGTTCGAGTACAGAGCATCTCCCTGCCGAACACCTTATATTACACATTATAATGTCAATAAAATTAGTAAAATTTCTGCTGAGTTTATTATTGAAATAATATTATTAAAGTGATTTAATTATTTTTAGTGTGCAGCGAAGAAATTCCCCACCAGGAAAATTATTCAAATCACCAATACAGAAATGTATCTTTAATCAAAGGACGTTTAACAAAAACAATGTTTTTTATTATTACCTTCTATATAAAATTATTATAAATTATATAAAACATGATTTTCATGTGCGACTTATAGACCTAAATATATCGTAAACGATACAGAATAAATGATTCGTAACAAATATCATACGTAAGAGTATCATAAAATTCGTAGTATTTACAATTCACACCAATCATCGTAAAAAATGTATAATTACTATGGGGCGATGGAGACGTTACACCGTATCGTTTTTGAAACGCAAAAGCGATTCGCTTACGCTGTTTTGAATGAACGACTGACATCGTTTACGCATCGCAAACGAATCGCATTGTTTAGATGACCGACGGATGCTAATGTGGTTTTTGCTTCATTTTTTCGCTGTTTGAATCTTTGTGAATCGAACAAGAAAATAACATTGCTTTTTATATACATATGTGTGGCTGTGTCTGACACAAGTTAGCTTTCAATAAACATAGATCGAATGAAAATGTCGTTCAAAATCAGAGTACTATATATTTTGTTGATGAA
This sequence comes from Tipula unca, assembly GCA_951394425.1. Taxonomy (NCBI): domain Eukaryota; kingdom Metazoa; phylum Arthropoda; class Insecta; order Diptera; family Tipulidae; genus Tipula; species Tipula unca. Next base: position 102,885,803 of record OX596382.1, on the reverse strand, counting down.
TGTAATAAAGATTTAATAATGTGAGGTATGTACCAGAGAATAGAACAAGCGAACTCGAACACCTCTTTTTGCTTGTTACCCGAATTTTTCGTTTCTCTTTTTTTCGTTCGTTTTGTTCTTTGTTTGTCCGATTCGCTTGCAAAATTGCAAGTAAGCTCAAGCTGACTTGAAAACATAAAAAATGACATGATATTTAATAATTTTGATTATTTAATCGTCAAATTAAAATATCATACAAAACTGCGGTTGATTTGAGCGAAACTGTGTAAACAAAAGATTCTTGACAAGTGTAAAGAAATTTTAGGAATTTCAAACAAACTGTTGAAATGAAATTTAAAAAGATAAATAATCTAGGCCTATATAAAATACGGCCCAATTGAGGAACTAATAAGTCATTTTATTTCATTTAACAGGATACAAAACATAAAATGTATAATATAAAATGTACCTAATTATTTAAAAATATTTTTCTCCTTCACTTCGACGAACAAGGAACAACCGAACAACACAAACCGGATAAACGTAAAATTCCAAACATTTTGGAAAATCCGAACAAATTCTTGATTGCTTGCAAGCAAACAGAAAAATTTACAAAAACGAACAAATTTTTTTTTTCTAGTTTGCTCGTTCGCACTTGTTTGAATGAAAAGGATAATTGGAAGACAAAAACTACCAAACCAATTTTTTTGCCTTTTCTGTTTTGTAGTTGTTTGTATTCGATATAAGAGAATTTTGTTTGGTGTTGATCGAAATTTTGTGCTTGTTTCCAATCTCTGGTATGTACATATGTATGTGGTGAAAAATACGTGAACTCACAAATTCACTATATGGAGCCGTAAGTCATGTTTTAATTTTATGGTTTTTATGTTTTCAATGCATAGCCTTGATTAAAAAGAAAATTTAAGAATACTTAATTTTTTTTATTGTTGTTGTTGTTAAAAATACAGGGTGTCAAATTTTGAGAAAAATGATATGTAATTATGATGTTGTATTTATGGCAATAAAAAGAAAACTAATTGTCCGATAATTATAATTTTGGGCTCATTTTAAAGATAAATTAATAACAATTAATAAAAAAATATAAAAATAGTATGTTGTTTAATTTCTTCTTCTTTAAATTTCCCGCCAAAATGTTCTTTTTCAATTTTCTCAAAAACCTATTTTTTTTTTTTGTTTTTATTTTTTAAAGAATTTGGTAACTAATATTTTACAACATATTAAAACAATAGACCTCCGTTATTTTTTGTATTCTTGCAAAATAACGTTTTAGTAAGAGCATTATTTCATTTTTATATGGAAAAACTATATTTGAATAGATATGTATATCTCATTGTTTTGGAATTACATATTTACAAAAAAGACAGTTCAGTTAAATTATTAGTATTTATTTATTTTCAAACCCAAAGATAATTTTACTTTATTGTTTAAAATTCAATCTTATTCTAATTAAAAATCACAATTTAAATTTAAGATAATCATCAGATTTAGAATATTTTTTACAATTCAAATAGCCATCCTCTGTTGGAATGAATGCGTGAAAACCGTGAGTTCCTTTTACTGTTTTTAAATTTTCAACCCTAGTTGCAAGTTTTATTTGCTTTGATTTATGTTCTGCGTCTGAACAAAATCCAAAATTGATATCTGTTTTCAACGTTTTAGCCCATTTAAATAATTCATCTGCATTGGTTATTGTACTGCCGTATTCCATTGTGTGACTAGCTCTGGATGCCATTCTTTTGATGGTACCCCCTACTCCATTACATGGACCTTTTCCATGAGCTGTTGCATGAAAATGCCATTCGCAGTCAACTCCAAAATCCTCTTTGTGTTTTAGGATGTTCTTAAAATTTTTCCTTATTTTTATAATGCGTGACTGCACCATCGGTAATATAATAAATTTTAGATAAACTGGATATTTTAGTTTTCAAAAACTGCATTAATTTCTCAATAAATAAGTGAACCGCTACAGTATCGTGGTGAAGACAATCCGATATTATAACGAAGGTGTGGTGATGTAATTTGCCTTCTAAATTTTGGTAAATTACAAATGGATGAATAGTCGCTTGTTTATTATTCCAATGAAAACCTTGTGCGGCATTTTGCATTATAAATGCATAATTTTCTGCAAAATCACATAAAACTAACACCTCGGTAGACTTCAGCGCCAATTTTTTATTTTTTAAGAAACTGGACTGCTGAAGTGAAATGAAATAATGAGGCAACAGATTCTTCATCTTATTTATGAAATAATCCAGAAATACATCTAACGGTTGTGAAAAAGTTTCCAAATTGCATCTGTCGGTAGAAACCCACTGATTAAACTTTAACTCAGCATCCTAGCAGCCATGCTCCAGAAATGCATTTTTCAAATATTGTTTAAAGTTATCCAGTCCTGGGCAGCTTTCGCATTCTAGAAGGTAACATGTTGGTTCTCAACATTTCATTTTTTTTGTTGGCTCAACACATAATATAGATGAAATACAATCCCAGTAAAAATTTCCGTTGGTAAAAGTTTCCATTTTGGTACCGTAAATAATTAATTTGACATTTTGATGTATGGTACACACGCAGACTGTATGCGTTCCACTACTACCTGGTTGTACACAGTATTTAGGACGAAGTAGTGAAAATTTGGAAAATCCAATTTTTTTTGACTCATCGCCCTGATGCAACGACTTATATCCCTCGTAGCATTCTTTCAGTGTACACATCATTAGCCGCTTTTGAACTTTAGCCTTATCGATAGTTAAACAATCGTTTTTACCGGGCATTATCCGACTAACATCATCATCAGTCTAATAAGATAATACTGCTTGCTTCAGCTCATCACTTATTCGCTTTCCTACTTTAGTTGCTGGACGACTTAGTGGACCGTTCTTGTCCCGTAGATCTTTAGCTGTTTGGACCATATGTTGCGTTGCGTTGAACTCGCTCTGAATTTCTTGCATGGTTAATGATTTTGGCAATATAGTAAGTAACTGAATCTTATCACTGGTTTTCTCCAGTTCTTGGAATTTGGTTTTTAGGTCACCAATCAATTCATCATATAGTTTAATCTTCCTTTGGTCATCGGTTGACTGATTAAAAAGCGGCACGATTCCCGAAACCAAAGATGTTGATAAAGTCATTGAAGTTAAACCGATTAATTTTTGCTGCTGCTGTTTTGGCCTGACTTCCAATGTACTCGGATATATAGGAGACGGGTAACACCTCATTTATTTTTTCCAAAACAGCTATATTTTTTAAATAACACGCTTCACTATCACTACTATCATCGTCATCGGCTATTTGCGGTGTTATAGGTGATGTTGCTGATGGTCCCGCAACTGGTGACAATTCTGGTTCTATTTTTCGTCGTTTGCAGGTTAGATTTATATAGCACGTTGAACAGAGATACAATTTATCTTGATTCTCAACCGATTGTGGCATAAATTGCTTAACATAATCCGTAACTGGTTTTAGTTTACTCGAACACTTTGAGTCGCGAAATGGTTTACAACACTTTCGAAATTTATCCATTATCAAATTTAATGCACTAGTACTTATTTATCAGTCACTTTAACACACTGTTTTTTTTACAAATTTTAAAAAATGTTGCTCCTTATTTAAATGTTGTTTACAAATAATCACAATGTCAACTATCAAAATTTTAAATTTTAACTGTTATTTATATCGACAATATTTTTTTTTTGTTTTCAAAAGAATTACTCATCGTTTAACAGGTACACCTGTCAAGTAAAAATAATCAATAAAAAAGGAAAAAAAACATTTTATTTAGTCATGATATAAGAAATATTAGATATAGTCATTAGGAGTAAACAAAAACACGTTGGTGCGCCGATATTTTTTTGTTATTGTTTTATCTCTCTATTATTGCACTATCTCTCTGTTATTGCATCTCGTACTCTCTCGATTTACCTGATCATCTGATGATCTGATTGTATTTTTTTTGTTTTTTCTTTGTGCTCTTTGTTTTTAAAATTTTAACATAATGAAAATTGTTCAACACGGGAAGGATAGAATTTTTTTTAATACATTGATCGACTTTTTTCATATAAATTTTTTTAATTGATTTATTAAATATCTAAAATAAATTATAAATAATAATACATAAATTAAATCTATAATTAAAATTTGAAGGTTTTTTGCAATAAAGATATTTAATTTTTAATAAAAAATTATTTTGTAATGGTAATATAATGCAGAATGAATTTGAGTTTGAACATAAAAAAGATTTTTTTTTTGGATTTTCATGAGTAGCACACCCTACCCTTATGGATTTCAAATCATGACTAAAATTTATTATGATTTTGTTTTGTTTTCTCTCTGCTAGTACTTTTTTTATCCAGAAAAAAAAGTTGGCGCACCGAAGAAAAAGTACTTTTATGTTATCATGTAATATATATATCTTGTATTTAGTCTTATAAAATAATCTAAGAAACAAAAGGGATTTATGGTACTATGGTTAACCAATTTTCAAACGATATAAACCAGGGGGTGGCACCTTCCAATTGGGTGACTCATACTTAAATGTGACGCTAAATTGAATATTATTAATAAACAAAAAAAAATAAATAAACAGTAGCAAAACACTGAAATATCTATTCAAATATAGTTTTTCCATATAAAATGAAATAATGCTCTTACTAAAACAGATTTTGCAAGAATATAAAAAACAACGGAGGTCCAGTGTTTTAATATGTTGTAAAATAATAGTTGCCAAATTTAAAAAAAAAAAAAAAAAATAAAAAAAAAAATAGGTTTTTGAGAAAATTGAAAAAGAACATTTTGGCGGGAAATTTAAAGAAGAAGAAATTAAACAACATACTAATTTTATGTTTTTTTGTTAATTGCTATTAACTTATCTTTAAAGTGAGTCCAAAATCATAATTATCGGACAATTAGTTTTCTTTTTATTGCCATAAATACAACATCATAATTATCATTTTTCTCAAAATTTGACACCCTGTATTTTTAACAACAACAACAATAAAAAAAAATTAAGTATTATTAATTTTTTTTTTAATCAAGGCTATGCATTGAAAACATAAAAATCATAAAATTCAAATATGACTTACAAAAATTTGTGATTTCACGTATTTTTCACCATGTATATCATTTTCTATTTTACCAATATTTGTAAACATTGTACAAATATTGGTAAAATAGAAAATTCGTCTGGCCGTCATCAATGTATTTGGAGCGACTCTACTTTTGCATTAAAAGGAACGCACCTATACACTGCGAAAATTACGTTACTGTAACATCATAACACAGAGATCGATAACGTAAACACAACAACAAAAACACCAAATGAACCGGCATAGAAATAATATTAGCACGTTCCTTCCCTAAAAAATCCTAAACCTTTTTGTGTATGCCAGTGATGTTATAAGAATACATTATAAATGTATTCACACTACGCCAGTGTCGTATTGGACATACATTCGTAATTTCATTCAATTCTGAGTTTGGACACCCTATAAAGATCGAAGCATCGTTTTAAATTATTTTCTCATGTTTCGAAAGTAGGCTTTTTAGGAAATGAAATTATGGTGAAATTATAATAAATAAAAATGACTCGTGCAATAAATACATACCAAAGCATAATACATACAACAGCTTAAGATGTGCAAGATAGTACAGGTATTTACAGTTCAGTTAAAGTTTTCAACATTTGCTGGACAATTATAGACATATTCTGAAAAAATTTAGTTTGGGCTATGAAACTTTTTTACAATATTGGCACGCAACGTGTTAAGTAAAATGTCTAACTTAATTTGTTTGTGTAACATGGCTTTTCTAAATCAAATCGAAACCAATCATTCCAGAACACAAATCAATTAAAACTATACTACAAATTAATAAAACTATTTTTAATTTTAATATTCATGATAATTCAATAAAAATTGTGGAATAATAAATGAATTAAAAGTATTTACTAAAAATTTCTGTGTATTTATTAAATTTATGAATTCCATGGTAATTACCGTATAACATTCAATCGTGGTGAACATAAGTAACGCCACAGAAATATAAATGTAGGTACATATACTAATTAAAAGACAATGATAAGTGTACATATACCTACAGTATACACCAATGATACTATCTAGTTTCCTTTGATCTGTTTTTAAACTCTGTATTTGTCATTTGGCTAAACGATATGTTATTTGGACGAATCATCAACGTTGATTGACATTTACCATCCATTCGTGTGGCCGCGGCTTAAAGCTTGTTCCATATTGAAAAATGTTCGATTTCCTACTAAAATTAATCACAATTATAATACTTTTTATTCCTGTTCAAAGTAAAGTAGAAGCAAATTGGAATATAGCCATCTACTTAAAAATATTAAATATAAAAGAATTATACATGTTATCCGGAAACCTAACATAGACTACTCTTCAAACATTTGCTATTGTTATAATTTAATATACAATTACAAAATATATTTTCGAAATCAGTGATTGCTAATCTCATATTCTCTATCAAAAATATAGTAGGTATCAAATTATATTTTTAACAATATATTTCATGACAGTGTACTTTTTTTATACAATTATTATTTTGATATAACCATACGTTTTTGATTTACATACATAATTTTTGTGAGTTGATTATTGTAATAAAATTTGTTTAAAACATTAAAAGACACATTTTAATATTCAAACAAAGTTATACGGTTTACTTCACACTATCTGATGCAAACCCGACTACGAATGATAGTATAATAGTATAATACTATTATGCTATTGACGATGGAAACCCGGTATAAATGTATGTGAAGTTATTATGGATAATAAAAATTCTTTTTGTTTTTGAAATGCGTTGGCGGTCATTTTTTACTTTCAAATATAATAAAATATAATTTTAAAACATTATTGAAAACTTTTTGAAGACACAATAACAGGAAAGCATACCCAATGAATAAGGAAAAGTCAAATTAATACCAACTTCATTATAATATTTTTTTTATTTATTTACTTGTCAAAGTCATTTTTATCAAAGAAATGATTCCGTTATAGATACGATTTTGTAGTGTTTTGAAACGTATTAACTTCATTCTTTTCGATTTTAAGATAAAAGTTTGGAGTTTGGTATCTTTTTCCTCTACGCAACCTCCAACATAACGAACAAACACATTTTTTTCAAAATAAAATTGATGTAATTCTGGAAGTTAAAAGTAAAAAATTTTTCATTTTTTTTGTTCCAAAAAAACTTCACATTAGGTAATTTACTGTGAATTTACCAGGCAGTTTGGAAATTGAATAATAAAATCAGAAAATTTTTTACCATGAAATTACCATGGCCAATTATGGAAAACGACTAGTGTTAATGTTACATTTTATAGACGCATTCCTGTCACTTGTGGTATAAACACAGCAAATGTCTCATTGCTCGAGTACTCTACGAAGGCTTTTTTTATATAGTGTATGTTTATGTGTTTTTTGTGAACACGATATGTATTACGTAATGTATGTAATATTATAGATTTTTCTTAGAAAATACACAAAATTCAATCAACCCTTGATTATCCGGGAAGTCTGGGATTTTGAATATTCCAGACAATTGAGTTTGTTTTTAAAACCAAAATCAAAAAGATTTAGTTCGTTTTTATAATGAATGGTCTTTCAAACGTTATCTTTGTAATAAACTTTGATGGTCTTTCAAACGGTATCTTTGTAATAATTTGTGTTATTATTAAAGTTACATGTAAAAATATTCAATTCACTCAATAGATTGGCTTCATTCAAACCGAGCTACCGTTAAAATGTGTTAAAATAGCCAAATAGTTAAGGCGTATACTTTGATTAAGTAATTGAACTACTTCTTATTTGAGATATAATAATACAAACTATTAATTTCAAAACTACACGTGTAACGTAACGCTAATATAGAAAAAGATAACAAACATGAAGCTAGTAGATATATTAAGGAGTAATAGAAGAAACAACTGGCGAAATTTCATAAGGAAACGAATATAGAACTATAAAAGTGAAAAATAAAAATATACTTATAAATATAAAATGTATGAACCTACTGAAATAGATAGAAAATTCATTTAAAAAATACTATCCGATTCATAAGTACTTGTGAAGAATTTGCGGCCCCATTCCTAAAATTAACCAAAAATAATTTTTTCATAATTTTTTTTTTATTCAATCCAAATTTAAATAAGATTTTATTTTATATAAATTTGATATAAAAAATTATTGTCGTAATAAAGATATATTGAATTAAATCTGATTCATTAGTATTTGTGATACACGTTTTTGATTCAATAGTATTTGTGATGTTCTCGAAATTGCCCATATATCCATACTGACAGATTTTCGATTATTTTCTGCTTTGGTTTTAATATGTGAGCTCTATAATGTTGTAATATTCCTTGAAAATTCATCAAAGAAGTATCGGAATACCTAAACCCCGCGACAACAGCCTAAAAGAAAGATTGCAACTCAAGGTGCGTACATGATACAAAATATAAAAATTCTGTGCTGGGATGTTCTATCATCACTTCGATTCGCTTCGATAGACAATTGTGTCTCTTTTTTTTCACGAACAAAATTGTGCTCCATTGCGTTTTTTGAATTACGTTTTGTCTATTGCGATCTCAGCCTGTTAGAATAAATTTGCAAACTATCTCTTTTTCCTCTTTTCACTTCCCATCGAAAATAAAAATATTGGTGATATTTTATCGAATGAATTTATAGAAATAGAATCGAGTAGGCTATGATCACAATATAAATTGCGAAATAGAATACAATTTTGTTCGTGAAAAAAGAGACACAAGTGTCTATCGAAGCGAATCGCAGTGATGATAGAACATCCCAGCACTGATGCACAAAAATTCACCACGAAGTTAGCTGTATGAGTTGAAATATTCACTACTCGAAAAATAATTTAATCAGTATAGCCTATGTAAATAACGAAAATATTATGACTTTTGAGTGAAAATTTTTGTTTAACTATACTAAAAATGACATTTCTTTGTTTATTTATAAATAAACAAGCAACAAAACAAGTTGCTATTTTTGAATTTCTGATAAAGGAACATTTTTTTAGGGAAAATATGTTCCATTGACGAAAAAATTAAAAACCAGTATAATTTTCAGTTTTGTTCGAGTTGAGAATATTTCAACTCAGATAGCTAACTTCGTGGTGAATTTTTGTGCACCAGAAATTATTTTTTGGTATCGTGAACGCGGCTTAATCGCAATCATGGTACGCCACTTAAAATAATAAGAGGGAGTTATAAATATCATGTGAATACTGTACTTTATCAAAGCCCTAAAAAATAAAAGTTACATGATACAGTAAAAAATGTTGGCCCAAGACAACGGCCACTAGTGTTACCAACACAACGGCAAATTACTCGTATAATTCGAACTATGATAAACGATAAATCTATTAGTAAAAAACGTCTAGCTCATTACAAAATGATGAAAATATAAAAGTTTTTTAAGCGTCTGCTGCCACCGCAAAGAAGCCGGGATAAAAGCTTATATATGTATGTACTAAAAAACACAACATTACAACACGAAATAAAATGAAACAGTTAAATTTGCCAAACAATCTTAGCATTCTGGCGCAATATTCCATTTTCGGATAAGCCTTCGGTTTCTATTTTAAATGGCAGTTGGGGTAAAAAATTGTTTTATTCTAAAACAAAAAGTAAGAAATCATCGTATTTTTGCCTCGAAACGTCAAGGAGGCGGAAATAATATTATGATACATACATTGTTGTATGTCATACAACGGAGTACAACCAATGATTCCAGACAAATTAAACCAATTAACATATCTTTATCTTCTAAACGAGATTATTCGGTTTACTGGGGAAACAATGATTCGATTGGCTGGTGATCCAGATCGCTTTGATTGGGTTGGGCGCCTGTAAGCCATGAAACACTTGAAAAGAATAAACTTCCTGATAAAGTTGGTATGACAGAGCTCTCTCACAATGAAAAAACTTTTTACTTTTGCCTTAAGAATTTTTTTAGCTCGCACAATGAATAAATAAAATTGGAAATTGAAGTTGACTTCATTATTGTTTATTTGATTGTTGTTGATTTGTCAAAGTTATTTGATTTGGAACTTTTAGTGTAATCTTTTATTAAAAAATTGATAAATATTTAAAATCTTGTTATTAATGTCTTTTAAAATCTATAAGAGAGTTTTCTCCTCAAATTGACAACCCGGCGAGTCAACATATGGGTGAAGCTGAAATAAATATGTTTATGGCAATGTATCATGGCAGATAGAATATTACCGCCGTTTGATGTAGTTTTTCATGTATATAAGAAGTTATAAATTTTGTAGGAAAGGAATAAAATTGAATAAAAACTTTATTTATTTACACATATGTACAACTCATCTGGTATATATTTTTATTAAATGAACTTTTCCAATCTAATTTTCTAGAATATGTACAGTATTCCCTTGTATTTTGTAGTAGATATTAATTTTATTAACAGATATGTTATGATGGATGTATGTACATGCAAATTTAAAAAAAATCTATGTCCATAAAATAATTATTTTGTTGTTCGAGTACATACATAAATGTTTATATACAGTTCCTGGCCAAATTATTAGGCCAAAGGAAAATTATAAATTTTTTAATATTTACAACTTTAAAAAAATATTTATTATTACTAAATTATTATTTAATATTTTTTTACTTCATATTTCGATAATATAAATAATATTCAATTCAGAAACATAAAAAATTTAACAATAAAATATTTAATAACAAAAAAATGAATTAAATGAAAATTCAATATTTTGTGTGGCCCCCTTTGGCAAATAATAGTGCTCGAGCACGACGCGGCATGCTTTCTGTACATGCTTGGATGGTATCCTGGAGAGGTTCGTTATGTTACCACTCGTATATTAGTGATTCCAGCATTTCTACCTTGTTGGTTATATTTTTTAAACATCTGCGTTTTAAGCAAATCCCAACCATTTTCAAAACGATTCATATCAGGAGAGTTGCCAGGCCAATCAAGAATTTTAATTTTTTTTTGCTTTAAATATTTAGATATACTTTTAGCTTTATGACATGGAGCTCCATCATGCATAAAAAAATTATAACAGGTCAGGCAGGTATGGTAAACTTCTGATATAAAAAATTTTTAACATTTTTCTTTGGCCTAATAATATGGCCAGGTACGGTAGGTAAATCATAACAAATAAATTTTACAATTTTGACAATTTTGAAATGTAGCTCACTTCATATCTCTTTTCTTAAGGCAAAAGATTGGAGTTTGTTAACTTTTTCTAAAAGATTTTCACCAACATAACGAACAAAAATTTTTTTTTTCTCAAAATAAAATTCATACAAATTTGTAAGTAAAAAGTAAAAAGTTTTCCATTGTGAGAGCTCTGTGATAAATCATAAATTTTGAAATGAAATTGTTGATATTTGGAAAATTCGGTAGCCCACATCCGATATTTACGATATTATTCCAAGACGGTTATCAGAGGTAAGGAGGTCAAACTTCTTATTAAATTAAAAAGACTTAATGAAGCATCTAATAGTAAAACTTAAAATATTTTTTAAAACATTTAAACTGAAATTTAAAAATTATTTTGGTTAAATTATGTGATCACGAATCTTAATGAATCAGATTTAATTCAATTTATTTTTATTACGGCTGTAAATTTTTATATCAAATTTATATAAAATAAAATCTTATAAAAATTAAAATAAATAAAAATAAAAAAATCTTTGTCCGCAAATTTTTCCTATCACAATTAGTTATGAATAGTTGTAGGACATATCTTAGAATAAAATTTGAAAACGGACATTTCAACCGAACATAAATATCAAATTTTAAAAATGCAAGTATACACACTTAAACTTAAATTATCATCTTGGATTGATAGAACTTTCAGAACGCATGTTCTCTTATCAGAGCTAAATTATCAAAGAATTATCATTAAGAATTGTAATGCAAACGCTCCTGTCGCTAGAATTTTGTATATGATTATGAGGTATATGCCACGTTAAAATTAATTTAGTTTAAAATTGTAAAAAATTCAGATTTTTCAATACGATATCCTATACTCGATTTCTAGTTAACTAGCTGACATTTAGGAAATACTTTTTAAGTTATGTATAACAAAAGGACAAAACTTTATTTATAAATACTTTTGTTTGTACATAAAAACTATTTCCTTTGAACCGCTCATATCGAGCTAAACTCAAATGAATGACCTTTGCTAAGCGCAGGGGTCATTAAAAATGACTAAGCCATGAATAATATGTCGACACTAATAAGGTTAAACCTCCAATGAGTTTATGAAATAAACTTGTGGATTTTATCTAGATCAATCAGAGAATTTACATACATTCATACATACATTAAATATCAACAATTGAAGGCTAATGATTAATGAAAATTAACGAAATCTACGCATTTAAAAAGATACTACAGATTAGAGTTTCTAAATTTTAAAGCAACTAATCATACTTTACACATCAGTTAGCATATTAATTTTGAATTTGAGGATTGGAATGCACCTTTATTCATTATCCCACCACTATTCATAACAAATAGTGTGGCTGATTTATCGATACGAACATGTCTTGATGGATTACTAACACCCAATTTTTGGAAATTAAAACTGTTAACTGAGAAAATTATAATCAAATGTTGAATTCTTAAGTGACATTTAAGATACAATTATTTCCTCAATCACTTCCACTCATGAATAATTTTTTGGATGACATCTGAAAGGTAAAACTCTTGCCTGGAAACTGTGTTTCAAAGAAATTGCAAATGTTTTCTAAAGTATTAATTAATGATAGACCAAATAAATTTTTAAAAACATATTTAAAGCTAATTATGTCCAAAATTATCCACCCAAAACCATTCATTTATAATTTTATATAGTTACATACATATTCAAGTAAAATTCTTACCTCTTCCAAATTTATTGGTCTACTTAGCCCACCAGCATTTTGCCTTGACATTTCTCTAAAGTCTGTTTTCTGTTCCTTTACCAATTTTATACTGTTGTTCGCTTCCGTATATTTTGGCCCTGTGAAATTAATCCAAAGAGAAAGAGAGCGTAATTTGAGAAAACAATTGCATATTAAAAATAAAATCCCAATCACAAACAATTTCACCATACACAACATTAAAATATAAAAATTTCATTTCATTCGATGACGCAATAAAAATTTACAAATATGAATTTCATAGTTAAAAACTTTTAATTTAGAAAATCCGAATGGAATCAGACATTTTTTTTTTGATCTAGGAAAATACTGTGACGACATTTTTTATAGGGCTGGAGATGGAAAAAATGATCTTCATATCTAATCTTAAAATCTTATCACAGATATTTATTTTATTTTACTTTTTGACATTGAATGTTGGAAAATCGAGTTTTTCTTATTAATGTTTAGGTTTAGATTAAAATTAAATTAAAAACTAATGTTACGGTAAACAAAATTTGACATTCTACAATTTCAAAATTAAAAAAAATCTTTTGTTCAACAAGGCTTTCTCATCGACCGTAATTTTTTCCCCGTTCATTTTTTTTTTGTGCTGTTTGGTTTATTTTTCTATCTAATATTTTTTTGGTGTAACTTACTTGTTTGTGAAGTATAAACAGAAAAAATCAAAAATATAAAAAATATAGTTTCACTACAATGTTGAGATTATAATTATTGTGGTTTAACACTTATATTACACAATTAAATATTTTGATTTTTAATAAATTGAAAACTTTTTCTGCTACTCCACTCTACTTCCACCTTGTTTAGGTTTTAATTTTCTACTTCTTGTGTGTGTGGAGATTGCATTCGGCCATTTTCGATGTTTAGGCCTTGAATTGGGGTGGCCCGATTATTCGCACCATATCTCGACAATTTCTTTATCTACATAATTTATATGTATCAATGTATTTATGCGAAATAATTGTAAGATTGAGTAAAAATAGAAAACTTCTGATATTAAATAAAATATTTAAAAGGAAATTTACTATTAATACTTAGATAAGTGATACTCGACCAAAGATGTCATTACTAGCACAATTCTATGTTTTTCTATTACATTTTTTGTCAGAATAAAAATTATATATTATTCAATATGGCTGAGTGAATCGCGAAATATGCGAATTTTTTAATTCTGAATTTTAAAAGTTTCGATTCAATTTAAACAAAATAAGATACAATTTTGAATAAAAACGCATTAAATAAAGTTCTTGGAATAAAGTTATAGTAAAACAAAATAATGTTGCCTTTTACACATCCAATCGTAAAACGTCTATTGGCATGGAAAAAAGGAAATGAGGAATCTTCAATCGAAGGAAAATGGTCTGAGAAAGCTGTTAAAAGTCTTGTCAAAAAATTAAAGAAATCGTTTGCACTTGAAGAGCTAGAAAAGGCAATTTCAACACAAAATCCTAATACAAAATGTGTTACAATTCCAAGGTAAATATTTGTTGTTGCATTGAATTGATTAAAGTTAGGTTTTTTGCGATTAAATATATTGACAAAAAGAAACAAAGCATGAATTAATAATTTTTGTATTATCTTTATTGTGACGTAAATTCAATTAAAATTGATAAATAATAATTTCTGTTATTGATTTAGTCGAGTACACACCGACGGACGTATTCCTCATCTTTGCTTTTTTAAATTTTAGTGTCATGTAGCTCTAGCTACATAGCTATTATTATATTATCTATGTAGATGTACTAGCAAAAATAGCATAGTACCGTACAAGTACAACATCCTTTGATTCTTTTCTTTTTTCTCGTTTTTCGGTCATTTATCGTTCATTTTTGGTAGCTAATAATATTTGTGTACACCAACATTAAGATTTGTGCATCAATTATTTTTAACAATTTTAGTGTTTTAAAACACCGGCCTTTTGAAGTATATTTTTTAAGTGGTCGTAAAGGGGCATCTTGGGAGCATAAACCATTGAAATGAAATCGGCTCAAATAAATTATTATCTACTACATGAAAGCTATCAGTAAATTTTCGATTGCAGTACATTTTATAGTAAGTTTATTGGTGGACATGGCATAGTTATCGCTTACTATGTTACTAAAATTATTGCGGTCACAATAAAAGAGTATAAAATTACATATTTAAAAAAATATATGTTATTTTCGTTCATAAACAAGCCGCTAAATATTTATTCATTCATATTTTTTGCATAAAAGTGAATAATGTGAATTTAATCTATAATAGCCAAAAGAACGAAATTTTCTTGTATTAATTCATTCATTGGTCTTACAACTTAAAAATTATAGTTCAGTAGGATAAACAAAATATCATCCAATAACACGGATATATCTAGTAATTGAAAAATTCAAATTGTAGTTATATTTCGGATAACGGCCCATATCACTGCGCCCAACGGTCAAGGATTTGATTTAATTCCAAAAAATTTCCCGTTTCGTTGGCCATATGTGTTCCAACCAACGAGTAAAACCTCATAAATTTAGATAGAAGAAATGTTCGTGCTCAAACATAAATGTTGGTACACAAATAAATATACACTTTGTTGTTTTTTTTGTAGACTGCTCCAAAAAAAAAAAAACATATGTACCTATTTTGTACATTGTACATAATATATATTAAATAAAATAAAACCATTTATACTATTCTAATACATGCGTAGTTATCTTTTTCCTATTAAATTACCATGAACTTGAATTTTGGTAACGCATGTATAATGTTTGCAAAATAAAAAATAGTACTTTTTCTTATCAGAATAAAACAAAAATCTTGTACCATTTTTTTTTGGGGGGAATACACTAGCTAAATATAGCGGTGAACGGAAAATATCCCATTTTTCTCGCTATACGGGAAACATGTAATACAATTTCGTACCAAGCGAAACAAGAACATCAAAAAAAATTAAGGATGTATTTGTTACTTTTTTATATACACAAATAAACTTGTGAATAAATATATATTATTAATGTCCTACCCCAATGTTATACAGTTCTTCAAATATTAACAAAAACTAAAAAGAAAAGATAAAATGGCGTATAATTTTTATTCTCAAAAAATTTAATTTTAACTTTACTTTTTAAAACAAAAATTTATGTAAATACAACAAAAATACATTAAAAAATAATTTAAAGTTATTTCCTGTGCTATTCATTATTATATTAATTGAAAACAAACACAAACTACATAATTTTTTATAATTAATAATACTTTGGATTTGTTATTGAAAGCAAAAGTGTATAAAGTTTTGTTGTAAATAAAAATGAAAGCTTTTTTATTTGTCAAAACAAACCGACTTTTATTTATTCTCTGTGTGATTAATTTTTTTTAACTTGTATTAAAAACTATTAATAATAAATAGTAAAATATATATAGTGGTGCAAAAAAAAATATAATGCCGGCATTTATTTTATTTTTGCGTGGGGGATAAATACATTTTTCTTTCTTTTTTCTTTTTAAAAATATTATTTGAAGAAAATATTGTGTGTGCATATATAGAAAAAGTAGTAAAGCTATTAAAAAATCCAAATAAAAAATTTGCAGATTACGTCCAGCGAATGGTGAAAATGGTGTAGCTCATAGGAAAGGCCTACCTCACGTCATATACTGTCGACTGTGGCGATGGCCAGATCTGCAGGTAAATATATCAAATATTTATTAGTATGAATTATTATTTTTTTTTAAATTCACAAATATGCAATTAATTTGACATTGCTTGATGACAAATTGCAAATATTTTTTTCTGTTAGTTATTTATGGTGTATTTGTCATTGCGTGGGGTATTGATCTTTTGGGAGAAGTTTTGGTGGAATGATTTGCGATGTGTATATAATGCATTTTTTTTTGTTTTTTTTTTTTCTAGAGTCAAAACGAATTAAAAGCCCTTGATCATTGTGAATATGCTTATCATTTGAAAAAAGAAGATGTTTGTATCAATCCCTATCACTATATGAAAGCGGAACAGCTTTCAATTTTAGTACCAAAAAATTTACCAACAACATTATCAGATTTATCTCAATATCCATTGGATGATTTAAGTAATACAGTTCCTCATAATATACAATACAATGCATTAAAGTAAGTTCATAAATATAATATTTAAATATAAATTAAAAAACATTAATTTTAAATTTTATATTACCAGTATACAACAGTCTCCCCATTACATGGAAGCTACACTTGGACAACAGATTCCAAGTAATACCAGCATAATGGATTCAGCAAATCTAAGTGTTAGTAGTATTCCAAATACTGAAACACCTCCACCAGGTTACATGTCTGAAGATGGTGATCCAATGGACCAAAATGATAATATGAGTGAGTTGGTATCTGAACGAAAAAAATCTACGAAAAACACGGCTCTATTATATTTATATGAATTGTCGTTTCCTAATTTTAGAAATGTATTAAACTTTAATTAATTTTTTTTAGGCATGTCTCGATTATCACCAAGTCCTCCAATCGATGCTCAGCCGGTTATGTATCACGAACCCGCATTCTGGTGTTCGATAAGCTATTATGAATTAAATACTCGTGTGGGGGAAACATTTCATGCATCGCAACCATCAATCACAGTCGATGGATTTACCGATCCATCTAATTCGGAACGGTTTTGTTTAGGATTGCTATCGAATGTAAATCGTAATGAGGTGGTTGAACAAACACGACGCCATATTGGCAAAGGCGTTAGATTGTATTATATTGGTGGTGAAGTATTTGCCGAATGTTTAAGTGATTCGAGTATATTTGTTCAAAGTCCTAATTGTAATCAAAGATATGGCTGGCATCCAGCTACTGTTTGTAAAATACCTCCAGGATGTAATTTAAAAATTTTTAACAATCAAGAATTTGCCGCGTTGCTATCTCAATCAGTGTCACAAGGATTTGAAGCTGTTTACCAATTAACCCGGATGTGTACCATTCGAATGTCATTTGTAAAAGGATGGGGAGCTGAGTATAGGTAAGAAGAATTTAATTGTTAGTTTTAATATCTTATACATCGTGTATTCGTGTCCCAAAGAGTTGTGGTAGTTTTTAATAGATGTGCTCCAAATTGTGATAAATGTGTAAAATATAAATTATTTAATTGTACAGCGCGGTAATTATAAGGATCTCTCAGATCACAAGATCTGATATCAGCCTCTCTAAAAATTTAGGCGCATGGAAAACGGGAGAGAGAATCCATGGGAGTTTCTGGCATAAATGGATTTACGCTCCGTCCTATTGAAACATAGTATAGGCTGCACTCTGGATTGGCTCTGATTTCTACAGTTAAAAAATGTTGCCACATTTCCATGTATCGTTTCGAATTACATATACTGTAAATTTAATGATATAAGTTTAACGATACAACTGCAGACATCCAGACAACCACACCACACGATAATTTTAGAAGTTAGTAGTGGTTGATTAAACTAGATATGTATATGTAATAATTAGCATTGATCAGGTATATTCGAGTAAGAGAACATCTCTATAGAACAAGGAGGTCTAAATCAGTTAGGGTTTTTCAGCAATTCTCATCAACTTTTACAGCACATCAAAAAATGTCACATGCCCATTCAACTGTACAATACAATTTTTTTTAAACTTCTTTAAGATAGGGTTAGTTTATGGTAAAATTTTCTATTTCTGTTCGGAAAATCAGGCAGCTGGATCAAAATTGATTTCATTTTGCAAGATAAACTTCACAAAATTCATCCGATAGCTTGGGACCACAGTTAATATGACATGACCAAAAGACTGAAACAGTACTCAATAAATAAAAGTCATATAAAAAAAATCATGTATGAAAGGAGCTATAAAAACAAATTTGAAAATATAACCATGTTCATCATGGTTGAAAAAATGTATAAGCAAGAATATGGTTCGTATAATTTTTAAAAGCTTCCATGATTCTGTGTTTACATCCAATGCATTTCATTCCGAAAAATTCGATTGATCAGAGCCTTCATGTCCAATAAGTTTAACGATTACGAAATTGACTAAAATACGAATACCAGACAATGGGCCTGATTCATTGGAAATATTTTTATTTTGTTTTCTTCTATTATTTGCTGTATGTCGTCTGATCTGGATATGATTTGAACCACAAAAACAACTATTTATGCAGTTAGCTTATTGAGAGCCTTGAGCCACATAACAAGTAGAGAATAAAACATAAAAAAAACTATTTATGCATCTGTGTCGTTTAATGAAACATAATTTCATCCAGACTAAATCAAAAAAATGCGGATATTATTTCTATAAAATAAATAAAAATAAAAATATTTTATATTGTTCAATTTGAATGTGCAATATGCAAATTGTGTTCAATCCATTATTCAACGTTCAAACGTCCTCATTTCCATCTCTTGGTCAAATTTTAATGAATGTTTGTATTCACGATCTTATCAGAGACGTTTAAAAACAGTGGATGAACCCACTTCAGCCCTATTTATTTTGTGTGTGATAAATGAGTACGTTTTATGGTAAACCGTCCATTTTAATACCAGGACGAGTTTTCCAGTAGGTGATAAGATAAGTAATGATCGCTGATTGCTAAATCAGACATGGTACATATTTCGTTTGCTGATTATTACCATACAATAATTACTGTTTGGTGATGAAATTTTAGTGATAGCGATTGTGTAGTTGAAATTTAAATAATAACTATTAAGTTAGTTTTTCAAAATCATTATTATAACCGCTAAAACAATCAAAACGATTTAGCGCGAATAACATGCAAAACAAATCTGGTAATCAAACGTTAAATTCTCGATAGGCTAGTATATGCAAGTCGAAAAATACGACTACTCGATCCATTTTACCATGTAAATTTCAAAGCCAAAAGTTTGTTTAATTTTTTGCAACTGTACAGTCGAAACCCGATAAAATTGCTCACAATTTTTTGAGTTTGCAAATAAAAAAAACTATGAACACTAACTTCATATGAAAATTGCCTGCGTACGAGAATCGAGTATCTACCTCTTTATCTTAAATGTTTAACTATATATATGGTAAATACTAAATATTCACACAGTTTACAATTTCGATAACAAATTATTAATTTAATCACAGAATTAATTAAAAAAAATGTGTTAATTTTATTTCTGCAATCACAGAATTAATTAAATTTATGGATTAAAGTTACAATTTGGAAAAAATATGAATTATACAATTTGTGGATGCAACAAACCAGTATATCCAATCTATTTATTAACGGTAGATTTTTAAACAAAAACCAATAATATTAAACTATAATGTTGTTGAGAATGTAAAAAACCATTCACACTCGAGCAGCTAAATAAAAATATTTTTAAACTAGACGTACATATGTATGTATATCAACAAGATTATTGAAGATTTGAGGAGCCAAAAATAATAAGCGTGTTTTGAAAATTATTTGTTGTAAATCTTTGAAGCCAAATAAGCTGATCATTTCTTAAATTATAACTAACAGTGATACGAGTATTAGAACGCTTCAAGTTATTAATCAAAAAAAAGGAAATAAGAGAAAAAATTCAGCAAGTCGTTGGGAATCTCACAGTTCAAATAATATGTTTTTGAACAATAAAAATTTGGTAAAGCCTAGCATAGTAGGTACCCAACTAAAACAAATGTTAATTTCGAATCAAGAAGGGTAAAATATTTTATTTACCATTTTATCAATTGATAATTTTATTTAATTCCAATATTATTTTATGATTTAAAATGGTAAACATTACAAAGCCCTAGATTTTCTGATTCATCAAATTTTAATGTTAATCTCAAAGCTCTCCGAAACAAATTGTGAGTGTGAGATGTTTAAAATCAATTTATAATTTTTGAGAGATAAAATAACGCGAGATTTTTTATCATATTGCCCGATTGATGGCTAATTAAAATAACGAGGAATGTTGAGAACTTTAACAAAATGACAAGTAACCTGCCGAGGAAACTTTGGTACATATTGGGGAGCCTCTGCGATCTCGAAAACTGTGAATTGCGAGATACGAGTATCTCACGTTTCATAAGTAGCTCTGACTGGTTCCACTAGTGGTAAAAGAGGATTAAGATCCAGTCGTATAACAATGGAACGTCACCGGTCTGCCGTAGCAACCACTCTAACCTAACCTACTTAAAAGTAAAACAATACAAAAAATCGATACAAACCTACAGACAATTAATTCGTAAATTCGATTAAATTGTTTCTTTTGTTATTTTTAAACAATTAATAATTTTAAGTGAAGATTAAAGCTGTAGTCTTGAATATCAGCAACTTCAATCGAAAATTCAACTGACGTTCACAATCTAATTTTTCGTTTTTAAATACGAAGCAATATCATTTCATAAATTTCTGATATAATTTTGCAATTAATACTACATATTTCTATTGTTATATTTGCGTTTAAGAAAGTATAATTTATATGAAAAGATTTACGAGTAAATTGTATTCGAATCAGTGATTAAATTCGCAGTTTTATTTTGGTTTTAAAATACGGTATTCAAATTACGGATTCGAAAAATCAGCGCCTGGTACAACTTGTAGTTGTGTCTGCCAATTGTGACCATACTATTGAAAAATTTCGAAATGACATTAACTGATATAAAATTATGATATGTATTATCTATAATCTGTACTATCTATCTATAAATACAATTATTTATTTTAGTCTGCTTAAAATGGCAAATCGGGTTTAGGAGAATTGATCTATCTTATGATTGAAAAAAAAACTTTGAATGGCAAAACGGCTTAACTGTTAACTTGCTTAAAAACATTAAATTAAATTGTTCTTAATAACATTCAGTTAATGTCATTTTCCGAAAACGAATTTTATTGTAATTTGTTTTATTATTAAAATAATCAATTTAGTAGATTATGATTTTATATGACAATATAAACATATACAATTGTTTTATACTTTTATTTAGTTTTGTATTTTTATTATTTATTATATATGTGAGAACCTCATTAATCCTAATTTTTTATTAAAACACAATCTTTTGTAAGATTTTCCAATGAAGGAATCTTTCTTTAAAATGATATTTTATTGGATAGTTTTTATGAAATATATTATAGCATTCATGATTAGTTATTATATTCTTTGATTTTTGTGTAAATGGTTTACAGGGCCGTGTATTTAATTTCTAATTTCTGTTTCTTGCGAAATGATTTAACATTTGTAATGACTTAAAGGCGTATCTTGATAAAAAAAAAATTGTAGGATGGTTAAGTTGTCAAAGTATAGGGTAATGAAAGCATAATATATTTCCTTAAAAATTTGATATTTATTTCGGCGGCAATTTGGTTTTATGCAATTGAATTTGTGAATTGGTTGTTTTAAGAAGAACACAACAACTATTATATTCTAATAAGTCATTAAAATAAACTAAACATTTGGGTAAATCAGAATGACCTACCTTGAAAATATTTATTATTTTAAGTTTCTTGATCCGAGATTATATTCTTCTTGATCCGAAAATATTTTAAAATCGTGGTTGTGTGTTGTAGGAAAAACTATATTCTTAGAAATGTTTTCGCTATAATATCAATTTGGCGAAGGAAACTGTAAGAACACTACTATCATATCGAGTTAATAGGCAATTTATGTAGCAAACATTTTTAAATTGGTTTAAGCATATTTATTTTTATGCACATACGATTACATTTATCTAAATAATTTAAATTTATATAATAATAATAATGTATAATTGAATGATAATTTGTAATTTAGATTTAGAAGTTCATTATTGCTTAATACGTAAATTTCTTAAGTACTCTTCGATTTTGTAATATATGTACATACTTAATTATGTTTACAATCGAAAAAAGAGATATCAAGACATTTAAAATCAAATAATATTTGAATTTAAACATATATTGCCAGAAAAAATGTTTAAATTTTTCGTCAATCTTATTGTTTCTTGTGATATAGAGTTATATGGTGCAAACACCAGACTTAAGTATAAAAGGTAATATATTTTTTAAAATTCAATTATTTTGTGTAAATCGTTATGCAAAGCAAATGAGAGAAATCGAATGGTATATAAATAACCTCATTTGATAATTTTTGAATTTCAGGCAGGCCTATGAATCGATCAATTGAGAGAGTTTATAGTCTTCTCTGTACGATTATGTAGAATGATAGTGACGCCGTCTCAATGCTGTATTAAAGTTGAGAATAGGCTATCGATGATTTTTGCAGTTAACTCGGGTGTTCGGTAAAGAGATTATACTCTTTAATCTCATGTTTCTTAAAACTGAAACACCTTAGCGCATCATTTTATATCGGTAGTCCAATGCTTGCATCCAGATCAATTAGTCCAAAACAAATTACATGGTATTTGATTATGCCATTATTTGCACACCAGATTTTAGTAGTGTATCCTACACGTTTGAAGGAGTGAGGAGGTCCAAATATCTGGGCTCTCTTATCACGATCACAGTGTAGGTGAGGATATTAAAGGGCGCCTGGGAGCAGGCAGTTGTGTTTTGTAACCTCTAATGCTACTACTGAAATCTAAAACCTATCACGTGCCATAAAGCTAAAGTTCTAATGAGCATAATCTGGCGTTAGATGTGAAAGTTAGACGCTGGTGGACGAGTACGAGAGATGATTCCTTACATTTTAGAGAAGAAACATACGCGTGATTTGCAGCCCAAAACGCTTGAAGATCTGATGAAGATCCTCGTTATTGAACATGAAGAAAGATCTCAGATGGTATGCTGGCTAGACCACGTTGTGCGTGTGGATTCATAATGAATTGAGCAGCGATCTCTGGAAGAATCATCATTATATGGTAGTTGCAGTGCGCGTTGCAGGTGACGATGGCTCCACGGTTTCGAAAGCGATTTAGCTTCTTCATATTGTCTAAGACAGTATGAAGATTAAGCTCAGGATCGAAACCGCTGTAGTCAGATTGTTGACTCATTCAGGGGCTTAATAACGGCCTTTAAAAACTGAAATAATAATAATCATCACTTGTCTTGAGATGATAAAATATTTTGCCTTGTTTATCATCCTACAAATGTGCTGGTCGAAAATGTAACGCATATTCAATCACGCCGATTATAGAAATCACGATGCGAATGCGGCGGGAATCTCGAAATTGCATGTACAAAAAATTAAAACAAGTTCTATAAATCAGAGTTTTATAGAAAAATCGTACTGATTTTCACTTTATTGATAATTTTTCATTTGAAATCCATAGTAAAATATTCCCGTTTGTACGGGGAATCATTAACATCATTAATCATTAATTGAATGAAAATCATATTAGTTTTTTGTGGTTACTTTGATGTAGAGAATTTGTTTTAAGTTATGCAGTTTCGAGATTCCCGCCGCATTCGCGTTTTCTATAATCGACGTGAATATTTGAGGCGGGCTATGCCGCAGGAAAGATTTATGGTTATATTAATTTGCCTACATTTACAGCTAATGAAACAGGTGATAAGAATTTTTAATACGTCAAATATTTAATGAATACACCTAATAACGATGGCTTATGATATAGATAGTTTTTAGTATTAAAGAGATTTGGAATAAAACTGTATAAACTGTGGGAGTCTACTTCAGGCTAACTTGTACAATGTAATAATTGGCCCTCTGAAAAAAAAAATTGTGATAAAAAAATCGTATATTGACGATTGATATTCGTGTTTAGAATGTTTTTTAAAATTACTAAAAATAATTCAAATCTCGTAGGAAAGGAAATTATAAAAGAAATGTTAGTCGAATTTGTTTATAACGAACCTCAAGGGACCAACTATTTTGTTCGTTATATCAAGAGTTGGTTGTTTCGAGATCTTAAAATCAAAAGTTTATTATATCCAAAAATTAAAAATATCTCCTTTGAAATTAATGAATTTTTTTTTTCATTTTCATCGTACTATCACGAAATTTAACTTTTTACAAAAAAAATTACGGTTCAACCAGAAAACGTCCTAAGCCTATAAAGCATTATATGTATTTGTTTCGTGGAATACGAACCAGCTGGTCCCATGAATTCTAAGGGCTGATGTGTTCATCATCATCCTGATCGAAAATCAATACCGAAACATTCCTTTTACATCCCAGCTCTATTAGAATTAGAACCTGGTACCTCTCGATTCACACGCCACAGTTTTAACCACTGTGCTATTTGCTCGGTTGTAAAGAATTATTAGTCATTTGATTTATTTTTGTTTCTTTAAAACTAGGATGAAAAAAACCGGAACGAAACGAAAACTTTTATCGTTCCGGTTACGAATTCGTTTTTAATTTTTTTAAATTAAATCTGTTGCAATTGGGATTAAAAATCTGTAAATATTTCGGTTAATTACGGTTTAATGTTCCGGTTCAGTTTCTGTTCGAAGCGCTGATTCTATGTAAGTATCTTTTAGCAAGACTTTCGTTATATTACGGTTTCTTATATCCAAGTTCGACTGTATTCCAAATCAAATTGCATTGTTAATTGAAAAGTTTAAAAAATGTACTTTAGTTGCACTTTACTAATAAATGACAATGTAAGAAAGTTTGTCAACATCGTCTGGGCGTATGTATGTTTCACGTAGTGATTCACCCATTCGATTGCATAATTTTATTTCAAAACTTTGAATGGCAAAACGGCTTAACTGTTAACTTGCTTAAAAACATTAAATTAAATTGTTCTTAATAACATTCAGTTAATGTCATTTTCCGAAAACGAATTTTATTGTAATTTGTTTTATTATTAAAATAATCAATTTAGTAGATTATGATTTTATATGACAATATAAACATATACAATTGTTTTATACTTTTATTTAGTTTTGTATTTTTATTATTTATTATATATGTGAGAACCTCATTAATCATAATTTTTTATTAAAACACAATCTTTTGTAAGATTTTCCAATGAAGGAATCTTTCTTTAAAATGATATTTTATTGGATAGTTTTTATGAAATATATTATAGCATTCATGATTAGTTATTATATTCTTTGATTTTTGTGTAAATGGTTTACAGGGCCGTGTATTTAATTTCTAATTTCTGTTTCTTGCGAAATGATTTAACATTTGTAATGACTTAAAGGCGTATCTTGATAAAAAAAAAATTGTAGGATGGTTAAGTTGTCAAAGTATAGGGTAATGAAAGCATAATATATTTCCTTAAAAATTTGATATTTATTTCGGCGGCAATTTGGTTTTATGCAATTGAATTTGTGAATTGGTTGTTTTAAGAAGAACACAACAACTATTATATTCTAATAAGTCATTAAAATAAACTAAACATTTGGGTAAATCAGAATGACCTACCTTGAAAATATTTATTATTTTAAGTTTCTTGATCCGAGATTATATTCTTCTTGATCCGAAAATATTTTAAAATCGTGGTTGTGTGTTGTAGGAAAAACTATATTCTTAGAAATGTTTTCGCTATAATATCAATTTGGCGAAGGAAACTGTAAGAACACTACTATCATATCGAGTTAATAGGCAATTTATGTAGCAAACATTTTTAAATTGGTTTAAGCATATTTATTTTTATGCACATACGATTACATTTATCTAAATAATTTAAATTTATATAATAATAATAATGTATAATTGAATGATAATTTGTAATTTAGATTTAGAAGTTCATTATTGCTTAATACGTAAATTTCTTAAGTACTCTTCGATTTTGTAATATATGTACATACTTAATTATGTTTACAATCGAAAAAAGAGATATCAAGACATTTAAAATCAAATAATATTTGAATTTAAACATATATTGCCAGAAAAAATGTTTAAATTTTTCGTCAATCTTATTGTTTCTTGTGATATAGAGTTATATGGTGCAAACACCAGACTTAAGTATAAAAGGTAATATATTTTTTAAAATTCAATTATTTTGTGTAAATCGTTATGCAAAGCAAATGAGAGAAATCGAATGATATATAAATAACCTCATTTGATAATTTTTGAATTTCAGGCAGGCCTATGAATCGATCAATTGAGAGAGTTTATAGTCTTCTCTGTACGATTATGTAGAATGATAGTGACGCCGTCTCAATGCTGTATTAAAGTTGAGAATAGGCTATCGATGATTTTTGCAGTTAACTCGGGTGTTCGGTAAAGAGATTATACTCTTTAATCTCATGTTTCTTAAAACTGAAACACCTTAGCGCATCATTTTATATCGGTAGTCCAATGCTTGCATATGCACGCATATATGCTTGGACTGAATAGCAACGGAGTAAAGATTCTGTTGGACTCCAGATCAATTAGTCCAAAACAAATTACATGGTATTTGATTATGCCATTATTTGCACACCAGATTTTAGTAGTGTATCCTACACGTTTGAAGGAGTGAGGAGGTCCAAATATCTGGGCTCTCTTATCACGATCACAGTGTAGGTGAGGATATTAAAGAGCGCCTGGGAGCAGGCAGTTGTGTTTTGTAACCTCTAATGCTACTACTGAAATCTAAAACCTATCACGTGCCATAAAGCTAAAGTTCTAATGAGCATAATCTGGCGTTAGATGTGAAAGTTAGACGCTG
Source organism: Tipula unca (assembly GCA_951394425.1). Classification (NCBI taxonomy): domain Eukaryota; kingdom Metazoa; phylum Arthropoda; class Insecta; order Diptera; family Tipulidae; genus Tipula; species Tipula unca. The sequence goes on along the minus strand of OX596382.1, from coordinate 102,858,346 downwards.
GTGGACGAGTACGAGAGATGATTCCTTACATTTTAGAGAAGAAACATACGCGTGATTTGCAGCCCAAAACGCTTGAAGATCTGATGAAGATCCTCGTTATTGAACATGAAGAAAGATCTCAGATGGTATGCTGGCTAGACATCATTATATGGTAGTTGCAGTGCGCGTTGCAGGTGACGATGGCTCCACGGTTTCGAAAGCGATTTAGCTTCTTCATATTGTCTAAGACAGTATGAAGATTAAGCTCAGGATCGAAACCGCTGTAGTCAGATTGTTGACTCATTCAGGGGCTTAATAACGGCCTTTAAAAACTGAAATAATAATAATCATCACTTGTCTTGAGATGATAAAATATTTTGCCTTGTTTATCATCCTACAAATGTGCTGGTCGAAAATGTAACGCATATTCAATCACGCCGATTATAGAAATCACGATGCGAATGCGGCGGGAATCTCGAAATTGCATGTACAAAAAATTAAAACAAGTTCTATAAATCAGAGTTTTATAGAAAAATCGTACTGATTTTCACTTTATTGATAATTTTTCATTTGAAATCCATAGTAAAATATTCCCGTTTGTACGGGGAATCATTAACATCATTAATCATTAATTGAATGAAAATCATATTAGTTTTTTGTGGTTACTTTGATGTAGAGAATTTGTTTTAAGTTATGCAGTTTCGAGATTCCCGCCGCATTCGCGTTTTCTATAATCGACGTGAATATTTGAGGCGGGCTATGCCGCAGGAAAGATTTATGGTTATATTAATTTGCCTACGTTTACAGCTAATGAAACAGGTGATAAGAATTTTTAATACGTCAAATATTTAATGAATACACCTAATAACGATGGCTTATGATATAGATAGTTTTTAGTATTAAAGAGATTTGGAATAAAACTGTATAAACTGTGGGAGTCTACTTCAGGCTAACTTGTACAATGTAATAATTGGCCCTCTGAAAAAAAAAATTGTGATAAAAAAATCGTATATTGACGATTGATATTCGTGTTTAGAATGTTTTTTAAAATTACTAAAAATAATTCAAATCTCGTAGGAAAGGAAATTATAAAAGAAATGTCAGTCGAATTTGTTTATAACGAACCTCAAGGGACCAACTATTTTGTTCGTTATATCAAGAGTTGGTTGTTTCGAGATCTTAAAATCAAAAGTTTATTATATCCAAAAATTAAAAATATCTCCTTTGAAATTAATGAATTTTTTTTTTCATTTTCATCGTACTATCAAAGAAGATATACTAATAGAAGCACTATTTGTATGAGAGAAATATACCCAAATAAAATAATTTCATATTATTTAAATTTTGTTTTTGCAATTTTACGAGATACTATAACAATTTCGTCATGTCTCTTTCTTGCATTTACATTTTAAATAACACAGCAAAATAAAAAATAATAGTGAGCCAATTGGTTGACGAAAAGAAATTTCATAAAAAATAACATTTTAATGAATTATATTGTATTGGTATTGGTGGCAAATAGATCAGAACAATAGGCCAACAAAACATTTCAAAACGCAATTTGAGTTATTTTCAAAAACGTTACAGTACAGCACTCATACATGTTATATTGAGATGTGCGATTTATATGCGAGTATATATTTATTTTGGGGTCTATACTGTATATAAGCAAAATATCAACATAAGAAATTATAATAAATCGGATAAAGTTATCCCTACCTTCCTCGATTGTGTTTTAATTTTAAATAATGAAATGAAAACAAGCATTTTTTTAATTTTTTTATTGTTTTCAATCAACCTGTGAAAAGAAGGAAGGGATTTCGTTTGTTACTATTATATTGATATTTTAGTTATATACAGTATAGACATCAAAATCCCCTTATGATAACATGGAATATCGCAATGAAAATTGTACATTTCCATATAATGTATGAGTTCTGCACTGTAAAACTTCTGAAAATAAAATAGACTTGTGTTGTGAAAAGTTGTTGTTGCGTTGGTCTAAATAATTTGATATTTTCAAGTTTATTTCATCAATGAAAATCGTATTGTAAGAGAAGATCGATGAATGAGTATTTTGATTTTCACTTTTAGGAATATATTTACGCAAAACCGTCTATAGGTTACTTCCGGCTTGTATCTATAGAAGTATAGACTGTTTCTCTAGTTTAGGGGTAAAATTAAAAGCATCTTTTGATTTTACGAAAATTGTTTTCAAATACTTAACGTAATTTGTTGTTTTATTATTTTGCAAAGTGAAAAACAATCAAGGGTGGATTCATTTGAAAGATAAATGTTTAATTGAGTCCACACGATTGTCACAGCCGCGACTCCTTTTTTGAGAAACAGTCTTCCTGACAAGTTTGGAAAAGCACCTCATTAAAAGAAAAAAGAAATTTGTTTGAATTGAATTTATTTTTTAATTGTTCAAAATTTTTAATATTTTTGAAGCATGTATTGGAGCTAACATTGATGTACCTTTATTTTTGTTGTTTGTTTTATAAAATTGGCCTTTTAAAAGAGACCATTTAGCATTTTTTCATATTAACACAAGCATAAAAAACTTAATTAAGGTTTTCAAGTGTTCACAACACGGTTCTTCTGAAGGCATAATCCCCGGGAAATCTCGTTTAATAACATTTATGCAGGTTTCAGTTGCTCGTACACAAATATTTGATAAATGACATTCCTTTTTAAATTTTTGATCAAATATTTTTAAACAAGTATTTGCAACATCAGCGTATACTGTTGTCGGCGCTTTCAAAGAACCAAAATTTGAAGATCTTTGGACATTTTTTTCTACTACAAAAGTATCAGAGATCGCTGGTATTTCATCATTTTCTTTAATCAACTTAGTTCGACAGTCACTTCAATTAATTTTTTTGAATGCACAATACCCGCAGCGTAGTATGAAATAGCATTTTGTTTAATAATTTGGTCATCGCAATTAAGATGATGGAGGTTTAAATATTCATCCTGAACTGAAACGTCTTCAGACTCGCATTCCTGTACTAAACATTCTTTGTATAGATGTTGAAAATTGTCCAATTCTAATTCTATCATGTTGCCGTCATCTGCCAAGCAATTGGAATACTCTGAATTAAATAAGAGTTTAGTAACAATTATATTTGTGTAATTAAAACCACCCATACCGCGCAATTGAGTGAAAAAAATTTCTAGGCCGTTTTGATTTGTTTTTCCTGTCAAAATAAATTCTTTACCATCGCTTAATGTTAAATGGTCGATTAAAATTATCTGAGCGTTAATAGTAAGCTCAATGCCTTTAATACATTTGAAATAATTTTCATTTTCAGAAATTATTTTTAATTTGCTTAGAAAACCTAAACTCTCTACTAAATTATATACATCGTTTCCTTACTTTAATGGTTGTTCGAAAAGCAGTATAGAGTTGAAATTTCGGCAATTTAAACAATCAAAAATGTTGTTAAATCTTTCCACAAATTTGGATGTTGATAATGCATTTTCCAAAGATGTACTTCAAATTTCTGGACACGTTTGTATCACGACTCGAATTGCACAGCTTACGGTGTTACTTAATAATTGTACGGCCAACGAAACGTTCATTTTTTCAAACGAATTTGGGTATAAGTGTTTCCGGCCGAACTTAGGTAATAATTTACATTTGATTGCATCTCGTTCGACAATTTTTCTGATTACATCTATATCAGCTACTCCAATTTCACTATATGAAATTTTGTTACATACTATCAAATGCATTTCTGGTCGATTTAATGATGTGTGTAGGATCGTATTGTGCAAAAACTTTTTTGCCAGCTAATATAAAATAAGAATGTGATACCGAGACGCTTATATGCTTCCACATTTATGGCCCGCCCCTTGATCACATGTTAACATTATGACGTTTAACCCAATTTTTTCGTGACATACGATTATATTTTTTTAATCAATTCACATAATTTTGAAGCAGTGAATGTCTTGTTAATCAGTACATAATTAATCACATATTTCCAGTTACCTATTAGTGATATAGATAGACAATATGCTACACATATATTAATGGACTTTATTTTATAAAAGGATTATGCATGTATTGTTCAAAATAAATATTTACACAAAAAATTATATGATCGAAATTTTTTTTTCTAAAAAAAATCATACGCATCGTCCGTCTATATATTATTTTTTGATTCACACAAATAAATGTTTTCTACTTGACACGCATTTTCTTCGCCGACGATATATTTTTTATGCATATAGCAAAATCTTGAATTGATCGAAAACAACAATAGGAACATTTTCTGTTTTCTAATTCATTTATTTTTTATTTGTACAGACCAAAAATATTTATAAAAATTTCATTACAACAGAAATTAAGACGATATAATCCTCTAATATTATTAATGAACAGTCTTGCTTCAGACGAAAAACCACAAATTTAGTTTTTTATTCTATAATTTTGGATTTTGTTAGGCTATATTGTTGGGTAAATTTTCTTTTTTCTTTCAATGAGGGTATTTTCCAAACTTATCAGGAAGACTGTTTCTCAAAAGAGGAGTCGCGGCTGTGACAATCGTGTGGACTCAATTAAACATTTATCTTTCAAATGAATCCACCCTTGATTGTTTTTCACTTTGCAAAATAATAAAACAACAAATTACGTTAAGTATTTGAAAACAATTTTCGTAAAATCAAAAGATGCTTTTAATTTTACCCCTAAACTAGAGAAACAGTCTATACTTCTATAGATACAAGCCGGAAGTAACCTATAGACGGTTTTGCGTAAATATATTCCTAAAAGTGAAAATCAAAATACTCATTCATCGATCTTCTCTTACAATACGATTTTCATTGATGAAATAAACTTGAAAATATCAAATTATTTAGACCAACGCAACAACAACTTTTCACAACACAAGTCTATTTTATTTTCAGAAGTTTTACAGTGCAGAACTCATACATTATATGGAAATGTACAATTTTCATTGCGATATTCCATGATATCATAAGGGGATTTTGATGTCTATACTGTATATAACTAAAATATCAATATAATAGTAACAAACGAAATCCCTTCCTTCTTTTCACAGGTTGATTGAAAACAATAAAAAAATTAAAAAAATGCTTGTTTTCATTTCATTATTTAAAATTAAAACACAATCGAGGAAGGTAGGGATAACTTTATCCGATTTATTATAATTTCTTATGTTGATATTTTGCTTATATACAGTATAGACCCCAAAATAAATATATACTCGCATATAAATCGCACATCTCAATATAACATGTATGAGTGCTGTACTGTAACGTTTTTGAAAATAACTCAAATTGCGTTTTGAAATGTTTTGTTGGCCTATTGTTCTGATCTATTTGCCACCAATACCAATACAATATAATTCATTAAAATGTTATTTTTTATGAAATTTCTTTTCGTCAACCAATTGGCTCACTATTATTTTTTATTTTGCTGTGTTATTTAAAATGTAAATGCAAGAAAGAGACATGACGAAATTGTTATAGTATCTCGTAAAATTGCAAAAACAAAATTTAAATAATATGAAATTATTTTATTTGGGTATATTTCTCTCATACAAATAGTGCTTCTATTAGTATATCTTCTTTGGTACTATCACGAAATTTAACTTTTTACAAAAAAAATTACGGTTCAACCAGAAAACGTCCTAAGCCTATAAAGCATTATATGTATTTGTTTCGTGGAATACGAACCAGCTGGTCCCATGAATTCTAAGGGCTGATGTGTTCATCATCATCCTGATCGAAAATCAATACCGAAACATTCCTTTTACATCCCAGCTCTATTAGAATTAGAACCTGGTACCTCTCGATTCACACGCCACAGTTTTAACCACTGTGCTATTTGCTCGGTTGTAAAGAATTATTAGTCATTTGATTTATTTTTGTTTCTTTAAAACTAGGATGAAAAAAACCGGAACGAAACGAAAACTTTTATCGTTCCGGTTACGAATTCGTTTTTAATTTTTTTAAATTAAATCTGTTGCAATTGGGATTAAAAATCTGTAAATATTTCGGTTAATTACGGTTTAATGTTCCGGTTCAGTTTCTGTTCGAAGCGCTGATTCTATGTAAGTATCTTTTAGCAAGACTTTCGTTATATTACGGTTTCTTATATCCAAGTTCGACTGTATTCCAAATCAAATTGCATTGTTAATTGAAAAGTTTAAAAAATGTACTTTAGTTGCACTTTACTAATAAATGACAATGTAAGAAAGTTTGTCAACATCGTCTGGGCGTATGTATGTTTCACGTAGTGATTCACCCATTCGATTGCATAATTTTATTTCAAAAATATTTTTATGTTTTAGATTCTAGGCAAATTGCAATGTTATTTATTACTTATATGTACTACATACTTTGACGTTAAATCGGTATTTTTATTTTTCTATTTTTATTTTTGTACTTTCGGCCGTCTCTTATTTTATATAATTTAATTGATTTATTCGATTTAAAATTATTCAATTACTCTGATGCTTTTCTGATTCATTGTTTGGCAAATCTTCGGATATTTGTATATCAGTTAAAGAAAATTTGAAAATGATAAGTATAAGCTCTCCATTGGTTTGTGGCAAATTAATTGATTTATTTATATCGGATTTTGAAATGCAACCATCATCATTTAATAACAGGATTTTGTGATACAGAGTCCAATTTTTGGTTGGGTAATGAGTGCTAAAATTCCTTTTAATTTACTTCTGAGGACTTCACAAAAGTTTTCTCAAGATTATGGTGTATGGTCATAAAATATGCTGACTATTATATTTGATCCCTCTGTAAATCAAAGTTTATGTGCTTATTAATGTTGTTTTTTTTTATATAGGAACTTAGAATCTGATCTTACAAAAGCTGTTGTTATTTTTTTATTTTCAGACGACAAACAGTTACATCAACACCATGTTGGATTGAATTGCATTTAAATGGTCCTCTTCAATGGTTAGATCGAGTTCTAACACAAATGGGATCTCCTAGGCTACCGTGTAGTTCTATGTCTTAAATTATATCTGTAAATTATATATACTATATATATAAGAATATATAAGAATATATATGTATATATATATACATATATATATATATATATATATATATATATATATATATATATATATATATATATATATATATATATATATATATATATATATATATATATATGTATATATATATATATATATATATATATATATATATATATATATATATATATATATATATATATATATATATATATATATATATATATATATATATATATATATATATATATATATATATATATATATATATATATATATATATATATATATATATATATATATATATATATAAATCTTTTATATCTTTTTTTTTAAATTTTTTTTTTAATTATAGATTTTATAATTTTATAATTTTTTTGTTATTAAGTTTTAAAGTATCATATTTTTTAATACATCACAAAAAAATATAATATATAAACAATATATGTGTTAGTATATATATTATATATATGTATATATAATATACACATATACATATTGAAAGAATCCGTGATACAAAATATAAAAACATTTGAAAATAAAATTATATTTTCCTATTTCATGACATAAAACAAAAAATAAAATTTGAAAAATGTGTAAAAATTTAAAAATTATTTTAGAGATTACTAAAGAAATCAATATTTTTGCACATACTTCATAATAAACAAAAATATATAAAACATATTGATTATACATATAATAAAATTATATTTTTTCTTATAAAAAACAAAAATAATATTTATAATTATTAATAAATAATGTTAATTAATGTTAAAAACAAAAAATAAAATACAACATTCACACATTAGAAAAAAGGTACTGAAGGATGAAAAAATATAAGATTAAATAATAAACATAAATAAATTATTTTTAATTTATAATTTTATTTGTTGCCTTTAGAAATAAAAAAAAGTGTATGCCATATAAATTTACTCTTAAAAAAGAAAATCATAAACTCATAAAAACTGCCATTAATTTCTTATATTACTTACTATTATTTTTAATTTTTTTTGTTTGTTTTTAATTACTACTAAAAACAATTACTTTACCTAAAAATACAAAATAACTCAGGATAATAAAATATAAACAAAAATACTAATACAAATTTTTCATTCAAAACAACATCCTTCATTATAATGGTACCTTTTTGTAAAAAATAAAAAATAAAAATATTTTAATAGATGTTGAAATTTGTTAAAATTAAAACAGCGGCGCCCCAAAATGAAAAACTATGTAATAAAAAAGGAAAAAACAGAATTTGTCACAATAGTAGAAAAAAGTACAAAAACCAAACAAAATTTAAAATTAGAAGTTAAATAATTAAAAGAAAAAAAAATTAAAATACTAATATTAAAAATAATAATAATAATTTAATAAATTAAGAATGTGATGAATATAATTATTTTTAAAACTAAGGTAAAATGGATTGGCATGATTAAAAACGAAACTAATATTTTTGTGTTATATAAAATTGTATTTTTTTTTTACATATTAATGAAATAAAATAATTGATTGCCGAAGGATGTCAACGACTTCTACACGAGATCAGAAATATTAATTTGGAGTGCCTTTTTTAATAGAAGGGCTTTTTAATAGGCTTGGTTATATTGTGATCTGAACATATTTTTATTTTAACAAGCAATTTTAATAAAATCATTTTTATTATTTTTATTTTAGTTTTTCAATTTTTTTTTATTACTATATTTGGGCATATCATTAATTTAAAAATTAAATTTATGAAGTCGTGATTTACATATTTACAAAAAAAAAAAAAAATTATTTATATACTTGATTGGCTTGTGAAATTATTAAAAAAATTGAATTAATATTTAAATATATAATATTAAAAATATATATTATAAATATATATATATATATATATATATATATATATATATATATATATATATATATATATATATATATATATATATAAATTTATATATATATATATATATATATATATATATATATATATATATATATATATATATATATATATATATATATATATATATATATATATATATATATATATATATATATATATATAAATATATATATATATATATATATATATATATATATATATATATATATATATATATATATACATATACATATATATATATATATATATATATATATATATATACATGTATATATATTTAGAAATTAGTTAAGATTTTTTCGACAAATACGAAAAAATGAATCATGTATCCTTTATAAAAAAAAATTTAAGATTAGAAATGATCTAGCAATAAAAAATATTTTTTATTAATATTATTATTATTTTTATTTGGTGCAGAAATTAAATTTTTAAATATATATTTAAATATATATTTTACATAAATATATATTTTACTTTGATACAAAATTATTGTGGCTAAGCCAAAAATTAAAAAATTGTTTATTTGTATATAAATTAAATTTAAAAAAAACAACATATTCTATATATTTTATTGTATATTTCGAGAATCATTTTGGGAATAAATAAAACATGTTTGGAAATTATATCTATTTTAGGCAATAAAATATTGGCTGTTTTTGTATATTTTATATAAACAATTTAAGTGATTCTCACAAATTTTCTCGATCATTTGAATAAATAAAACCATTATTAATACCATTCATTCATTATAATTCTAATAATATATGAAAAATAATATAAATTTTTAAGTTTATAAATATTATTATTAAAACTAAAAATTGAAATAATGTTTTTGTTTAATTATTTAATTTTTTAGTTAGTAAGTTTTATATATATGTTTATATGTATATATATATATATATATATATATATATATATATATATATATATATATATATATATATATATATATATATATATATATATATATATATATATATATATATATATATATATATATATATATATATATATATATATATATATATATACATATATATACATATATATATACGTATATATGTATATATATAAATATATATATATATATATATATATATATATATATATATATATATATATATATATATATATATATATATACACATATATACGTTTTATTAATTAGTAATTACGAATTAATAATTAAAAAGAAAAAACTAAAAACGAAACAAATGGAAAAATAGTCAGTTTGATAATATTTGATTTTAAAATCTATATTATTATTAATTATCATATAAATAAATGAAAATTTCATTTTTTTGAAGAAATAATAAATCATAATTTAATGGTACGATTTTGTTTTATTTCTAGAATTACTTTTCTGTTTCTGATGGAATATTGACAACATCAACGAATTATAGAAATGATTTACTTGTAAAGAAATCAGCTTACATAAACATATTACACAATAAAAGTTTTATTATGCTGTTTATTCTCATTAAAAAATTTAATTCACATAATGTTTTGATATCTGCAGATACTTAATAAATAAAGGACACTTTTAATTTTTAAGTGCTGACAACTAGTTTTAACAAAACGATATATTTTGTATAAATTACAAAATTCTTATCAAATTCTCAATCATTTAGGGATTTTTGTTAGTTTATAGCAAGTCGATTACAAAACTTATTGAATTTTAATGGAAAAGCAGAGTTTTAAAAAATATTTATTGTGTTATAGAAACAATATAAGTCAATAAGTTATTTGAAAAATAAAGTTTATGTAAATTTAAATTGACCAATAACAATACAATAATACAAGCTATAATAGTAAACATCAATATGTTGGAAGACGTTTCATTATAGATGGGGATTTTAATGCGAAACATACTTTTTGGAGTTCTAGATAAACAATCACAAAAAGAAAAAAGTTGCTTAAAGGAATGGAGGAATATAAATGTGGTCCAATCTCTGCAGGAAAACCACCTCTGATCACTCTCCGATCGTATAAATCTAAGCGAAAATAACATCTACAAATTGAATAACTCATACTTAGTTAATTCACGAACAGTCCGTTGAATTAAACGAATTTTAGAGTAAACTTGGAAGAGAAAATACAACTCGACGTTCCTTAGAATCGCCGGATAAACTAGACAATGAACTAGAAAGATTTATTAAAAACAGCACTCCAGAAATTAAAACCAAGGAAAACTGAAATAATTACCCAACGGAAACCAGAGAGAAGAAAAGAAAGAAATCAGAGAAAAAAGAATAGCAGGAAGGCAGTGGCATCAAACTAGATCTTCGGGAGACAAAACTAGACTAAACAATCTCACAAGACACTTAAGAGATGAAATCAAACATCTGAAAAATGAATTAGTCGGTGTATATCTGAGGTAGATAACAAATGACAAAGTACGAAAAGCACACAGACTACACTTATAAAAATGCGGGTTGGATGAGAAAAAACGAAGAAAAAGCGATAAGATTTGCAGAGCATTTACAGGTAACATCAAAAGTAAAAATGAACGATTTTGAATTGGAATAATAAATTATACAGTTATGTTTTTAATGTCATTTTATTTTATATGTAAACCTTTGTTTTTATAAACAGTCAAACACCGACTTGAGCAAGATTTAAGAAAGAGCACGTTGAATTATTGAATATTCCTAATCTCTCGCTTTATCAGAGGAATATTCCTAATCTCTCGCTTTATCAGTCTTTTTAGTTGCGCAATATTATCAACTTTAGATCTAGCAAATTGTGACTTCAAGTAGCAGAAAATTATCACATGGTGCTAAGTCTTAGTTGAATGACCACTCCCTGATGAGGGAGTCCATAAACTAGAATGGATAAATAATACGTTGTTTTGTTGAAGGAATGCAAGTGTTTTCTCTGCCGTGTGTGACGGAGCTGACTCTTAGTGTAATATCCAGTTACCTTTTGGAAATAAGTCTTTTTGAATCTTCGATAAGTGGTTTTATGCACGGTTATTTATGTAGTTTTTAAACAGTTATTTATGTAGTAATATGCATTTATTTTAGTACCTGGCTGGACGAAAATGTGCACTGTGGTACCAAAATTAGATATCCCTAAGAATACCATAAAGCCTTTCGGATGAGACGTTTTTGTGAAGGGAAATAACTCCGTTTTAGTTTGCTTGCGACTCAAATATTGCACACTTCTTTGGCCATCAGCATTTGTTAAATAAAACGAAGCTTCGTCGACTGTGATATATTTCTTCCATTTATCGGCTTTCAGTACTCAGTAAAGGCCAAAGAAACCGTTGGTGTTTTTTGGTGATTGCTTGCGCAGACATATTGTGACGCTTCGGCTTCTTCAAATGTCTTAGTCCCTGTTTTTTTCATAGTATATTGTATGACTCGAACCTTTGTGTTAAAATGTTTTGCCAGATGTTTCTGCGTCGGTGGTTGTGGTTTGATTGCCATTTTTCGCAAATTGGTAATTTAATTTAGTGTTTTGACAAAGTTGATTTTCGTCCCGCATTTTTAATTTGTTTATTGCTTCTCATTAGTAGAATTTCATTTTTTTATAGTTGGTTAGTGTACCTTTTGAAATATTAAACCCCACCTTTTTATACTCAATTATAATTAGTGAAAAACTAACTGACATTTAAAATAAAAATGCATTTGGAATATTCTATTCTATTATTCTACATTTACTCTTCCTCTCTCTAAAATAACGGGGCTCTGAGGTTTTTGATTTAAAATCGTTCATTTTCATTTTTGATGTACCTGTAGAAAGCATATTTCAACCGAATACGAGACAGAATGAAGAAGCGTACCACGATGACCCTATTCAATTTCATGAAGAAATTGTCTTAATCTCTCCTGCTGAGGTGAGAAGAGAAATTTAAAAACATATCGATCTAATTAAGCGTTTTTGTTAACAAAAAAAAAATGTTTAAAAAGTAAAAATTTTTGTTCTCTTCTTATGGGAGACCGATTACCAGATGTGACCATAAAAGCACCTTGATGTTATCTCTCCTGGAAATATAATCTTGATTGTATACTCCAAAAAGCTGCTGCCATATTTTTCAACGTAAAAGAATTTTTGGGAAATCCAGGGGTCTAACCCATAGGATGTTGTCTTTCATATACATATATATCGCTGGTCTTACCGATATTATCTAACGCTTCTATTGTGTGGTGGCCAGTGTTTGATGTAAATTAGCTTCTATAGCCAAACTTAATGCTCTACAAAATAATATGTACTCGACTCCACTTCTTGCTATTGAGTTCACTTTTTCCTTGCCTCAGTTACTCGTCTGTATTCTTGGCACAGCTTGTTCTGCAGTGTTTCATTTGAGGTACATTGGGGCGTTGAATGTCCTCGGTTCTATCGTAGGGCATCGACAAATTTTTAAAAATTTTACTTTAGTTTTGCCAGAAATTGATATGGTTAACGAAAGATTACTACCCGAGTTCATCTTTTCTAATTCATTCTCAAATAAAAAATGTGCTGCATTACCGCGGTACAGCAGAATATTTGCGTGAAGTGAGCCGTTAGAGATTTGTGGTTTTCGCACGATTTCCTCTCAAAATTAGACGACTGCATATTCGTCTGTCCAGATGGTTCTTGCTCTAACATCAGTGCTGAGGCTTAGAATTTCACTGTTAAACCAAAACATTATTCAGATAGCAACGCTGTACTCAATTCAAATAATCCCTTAGCATTTCCAAACTGGCAAGGATTGCAAACACATCATTAATCATCTTTATTCCAACAATACCGTTACGATCATATGTGGCTATCAGTACATTATGACATCGAAAGCAATGAGATCGCGGACTGTGAAAAAAACTGAACTGTTTATAAAGTCAACAAAAGAAAAAATGGATATTGCCAAACCAACTCCGAACCCCCGGAAAAATCACCTAATAACAAGAATGAAGGAGAATCGGCTGGAACTCGCTGCTCTTCAAGAAACTCGCTGGCCTAAAACTGAAGACCATATGGCCCAGGGCTATACAGTGGAGATGACCTCAAATATCTTGAAACTATAGATTTCTTTCTTGGGCCTCAGGTAAAGAATGCTGTTTTCTATTTCCAAGCAGTTAATAACAGATGGTGCAAGCTTCGTATGCCCATGACGTTAGCCAACCTATCTATAATTTCTGTATACGAGAAAACCGTCGAAGCCAGCTGCAAGATATAAAGACTCATTTTACACTGACTTGGACGATCTAATGAGATCTATGTTTGGGTAAGTATGTTACACTAGTGATTGGGGACTATAATGCAAGTGCTGGCAGAAATCAGGCCTAAATGAAGATCAAAAGTAACGATACCAGGATCTTATCGGTTTGAGGAATTGAGGAGGTTCAAATATTTCGGCTCTTTTATCTCTTAAGAAAACAGTGGAAGTGAGGATAATAAAAAGTGGCTGGAAGCAACATAAACAACTTTCAAGTGCTGTGAACCTGAAGCTTTACAAAGCGTTGATCAGGCCCGTTGTTATGTATGGATGTGAAAGTTGGACGCTGACAGGCGAGTACGAGAGATGGCACCTTACATTTGAGAGAAGAATCATACGTGTGCAACGAGAAGAAGATGGTACATATCGGGCTATTGTACAGAGCTGAAGATCAGAGATCTAATTAGGATCCCGTGACTCGGCCACGTTCTGCATGCTGATTCGAAACGAATTGTGCGGCATACTCTGAATGGAGAGATGGTGAAAGCTGTTAAATGGCTGGGAGTTGACTTCGATGAACGACTTGGAGTAACTTCACATGTCAAAAGTGTCGCGGAAAACAGTAAGAAGGTTTTCGCTGTGAAAGAACTGGAGTCTCAAGCAACGTACTTTGTCAATAATATATGAGGGCCTTGTGGTCTCTTCATTGATATACGCGCCAAACCTCATATGGTCGCTCAAGAGGAAAACGAGAAAAGCGTCTGTATCAAAATGGCAAGATAGATGGTCGCATTCAATGGATGGCAGAATAACATATAGTTATCAGTCAAACATTGAAGCGACTTAGAGACAAAGATTCCTCTAAGTGTATGGTTTACCCAAATGTTAACGGGATATGGAAGGATGGCCTCCTATATGTAACGACTGTAGCTGTGAATGTGGACAGGTCGAGGATACCATAGAACACATCCTCTATGACTGTGATCTAGCTCAAGAAGCTAGAGGTCAACTTATAACAGACTAAATAGTTGAGTGGTCAGCTAACTTTAATGCTGCCAAACAACCGCAACTCTTTCAAGAAATTTTGTGATACCGTCTTGAGCGGTAGGTAGATATAAGAATTATTACACAAGATTTTTATCTTAAGTAAAATTTTAAAGCTAGTAAACAGTAGACGAGTATGCGCCTCCTCGATGGCAGGGACGGTAACAGGGTAACCTGGCTAAGCATACCGATATAGTAGTAATATTTTAAAAATTGTAAGTCCGCGTTCGATATGTTGAAGGTACCACCACCTGGGAATATGTTCTTCGTATCAAAGCGACACCTCAAATAAAATGAAAAAATCTCGTTTCAATATATCTCGTTTCATGGTACTGCTTTAAATTCACGATATTTTCGTGAATTAGTAGAATTCGTTTAAATGATTCAACTCCGAAAACTGTTTTAATAACCGCAATCTTCAATTTGCTAGTATACCTGTGTATGCGCTTTATAAATTATTTATTTATTTCCATTACGTTAAGTTTTCATGTTTTTCCTTCAAAATTAAACGAAAATTGTAATAAATTATCCATTTTTTTTTATATATTCATGTGATTTATTTTTTGCTTTTTATATAATATAACCATGAATTAAAGTATAGAGAATCTTTCAAGATTTGAATTTTTACTTAATATAGAGAAAGAAGCACAACAAAAAAAAAAAACGCTTTAGCAGTTGACAGGAAATCTATGAAATGAACGAACAGAACATTAAACATCTAATTTTCGACAATCATTCACTTTGTTCATTTGGAAAATAAAAAATATATTTATATTCATTGTTTCGGTTAATAATTTTTATTTTTTTTTGAATTGTTTAAACGAAAAGTTCATCTACAGCATATACATACATACATATATGTATGTAGGTACATTTCAAGGAAAATGGAATTTTTGTTTTATTTTTGAAAAACAAATAAGATTTTAAAAGGATGACGATTTATTTGTGAATCAAGTTTGAAGAAAATTGAAATAGTTTTTTCTATATATGTACACATAGTGAAATCTCGGTATAACAAACTCAAACCCTATTTATAAAAAACCTCCGCTTATTACAAACTTTTTCACTATATCCTTCATTTTGAATTAAAAAATATATGGCAAACACTTCGGATGTAAGACTATATAGCCGCACCCATTTCCTTAATTTTTCATACTTTTTCACTGCAAAAACATCCGGATATAACAAATAATATGAATGGTGTATCTCCTTATCTTGCAGCTTCCACAACTGTGCGTGTTACCTCCCCGTGGTGACCACCGGGCAACTAGTACACCATGTTTTATGTGGTGTACTAGACGAAAACACGGCGCTAATCAACTGGGCCGGGTTAAGGTGTCAACCGTACCGTGCTGATAACCGGCCAGGCTGGGGGCCCAGTCTAAAACTAGCACAGTCTCTAACGGTGTATTCGTATACTTGGCACCCTCCGGATCATGCAGCTTTACATGTGTATTGCGGATCTCTGCACAGGTGTACCTCCTTTCTCCGCTACTCGTGGGTCCTATTATGAATAGTGAAAACAAAAAACAAAAAGAGACCGGCATTCTTAAAAACAGGATTCTAGTGCTGTGGAGACAACGGCCTTTAGGCCCGGTCTCCAAAGTGCAAAAAGGTGCATAAGCACAAATGAGGGGCCTAACATTCCGTTGGAGCAGAGAACCGATAGAGACATTGTTATCTCCAGTACGAAGTGGATACAAAACCCACTAGCAAACCAACCTCCTTCAGGAATAGGAGGAAAACTGATTGGGATTGCTTCAGAACCATTCTGGGTTATTTATTACCGGTATCGGTTCCAAACCCACCTGTATCTACATGTTTTTGTTTACTGATGTTTTTAACAAAGCCATGTTAGGTTCATGTCCTATCAGTAGGCCCTTGGATAAATCTCGGCCACCCTGGTGGTCGAGAGAACTCCTAGGTAATCGTATGACATGCAGGAGATTGTTCAAGAAAGCGAGGAACACAAATTCTGCTGCAGATTGGGACTGTTATAAGGAAGTCCTCAAAATCTATTAGTAAGAGCTAAGAGCAGCCAAAACAAGGGCTTGGAAGCTCTACTGTGCCAATATACAGGGGTCCTCGGAGGTGGGCAGGCTACGCAAAGTACTATGTTCTATGTACTATTTTGTCATTTGACGAATCATTTGCCTCTAGACCTATCCTCCTCCCAGTCTTGTCTCGCTACACTACATGATAGAGTGTTGGTCTACCTTTCATTCGCTGAGCCTACTGCCTCCTTTTTAAGCACTGACTTGAGTGCCTTAATCGGCCTCCCCAAATTTGTCCCTTCCGGTTGAAAGTTGGAGAGTTGTACCATGCCAAGCTAGTTCGTCCGCCCTGCAGTTCCGCATGACGTCCGAGTGGCCGGAGACTCAGACTATCTGAATGTTAAAATGCTCACTTATCTCAGTCCAACGACTTGATTGCCGCCTGACTGCCCACATAAATTGCGATATCAATCGAAGATACCACATTATGTCTCAACCAAGTCAAGACCTCCTCAATTGCTATCTGCTTGGTACACGCTGCAGTGATCAGCGAGACGAACTGATATATTTTCTTCCAATTTATCACAGAAGACTCCAGCTCCTACTTTATCGTATATCTTGGAGCCATCCGTAAAGAACTGCAATGCCTCTGTTTCTGAAACCAACCCGCTCCTCCAAGATTCTCTTGAGGAACCTTTTCTCGAAGCATAATGTTGGCGTAACGTAATCTAGAATCACCAATTCCTTCCTTAGCGATCTAATTATCGTCGAGTGTCCTGTCTGTAGACGTTTCCACTGAGATATGGCTGATAGTATAGTGGCCGTAATTGCCACCGTCTGCTTACCATAAATATCAACGGGAAGAAGGTGAAACATAACCTCAAAGGCGCGTGTTGGTGTTGTCCTCAGCGCTCCGCTTATAAGCATGTAGGCCGTTCTTTGGACCTTCTCAATCCTTTTCCTGTAGGTTACTTTATCAAGAGCTGGCCACCACAAGCTCATCCCATACATAAGTATAGGTCTTACTACGGCAGTCAATAGCCAGTATACCACCTCCGGCTTCAGACCCCATCTCTATTCGATGGCGTTTCTGCACGAGTACATGCACGAGCTATTTTGCTGCGTCATCTGCATAAGCAATCACTCCGATACCTTCTCTCTCCAGCTCTAACCGGAACCCATTGATTGCTATGTTACAGAGAAGCGGAGACAGGACACCTCCGAGCGGGTATTCCTTTGCCACCTCTCCTAATGGTGGATTCCCCCAGCTCCGAGCTAACTATCCTGCCCCCAAGCATATGTTTGATTAACCCACTTACAGGGTACTGCATCCCAAGGAGCGACAATCTCAAGCCGGCCTCAATATCAAGGAACGCCATCATACAAAACTCTTGCGAGAATGTTGATTTCTGAGACTTTGCCCAGTCACTAGGGTTTATTTTTGCTCGTATATAGATATCTATCAGCCTTTCCAAGATTTTCAACAGAAAGGTTGATAGAATTATGGGTCTTAAGTCCTTTGGGTGGCCATGTGAGCATATACCCGCTTTCGGAATAAAGATCACTCTGACCTCTGCCCACTTCCGCGGAATATAGACCCATTTTAAACACCCTTTGAAGATTACTTCCAGCCAGGGAAGAATAATCGGCGAATTGTTATGAATTTCCGCTGGTATAATTCGGCCAGGACCAGCCGATTTATAAGATTTGAAACCTTAAAGTACCCATAGCATCCGATGGGTACTAGTCTCTGTCGTGTCGTCGAAGTTTCCTGGAAAGTGGGTTTCGATGAGAAGTTTCAAAGATTTCTAGCTAGAAGCAGTCTAAGATCCGCCCGGTTTAATTAAATAACTGGGACTGATTGGATTAGTAGACAGTGCCCCGGCGTTATTAGCTCTTTAAGCGTTTCCCTATACTTGCTCCAGTTTATCCTTCTAGAATTCCTAAAAGCTTTCCGGGTAGCATGGGAAACATTAAAGCTGAATTGTTACATATCGATGGTCAGAGAAGGGATGTTTCCCCGCCACTCTCCTTGACCATAGGATAAATATAATCTGAGGCGGAAGTTACGTCCAGAACCACCTGCCGGGTTCTAGTAATAAAAGTGGGTTCTTGCTCAATATTACACACCCAAGAGCAGGCAAATTTGTATGATATTTAGCATAATATCAAGTTGAGCCTACTTACCACCTTTCACTCCCCGCTGCCGCAGGCTTATGACTGTTGGTTCCAGTGGAATCGTCAGTGTCGCCACTATCGCCTCCTCCGGAGCTTGGTTCCCCGATGCTGGCAGCCCCCTCCTTCCGCGAGTCCGACAGGTAATCCTCGTCCGACACTAGGGGAAGTCGGATGTCCATCTCCTCTCCAAGAGCAGCCACCTCGGTGTGCTCCATTGGTTGGACTGTCCTCCTTCTGGTTCATCTGCCTCTTGTGTGGATGGGCTGCCGTCCTCACCAGGTTCCCCTGAGTGCGTTTTAGCCTCGTCTTTTTTGTAGACTCTGAGAGTAATTGTACCGAAACCGAAGTCAATTACTCCCTTAGTCATGGCAAGTGGAGCCAGGGACTCCTTGTTCATTACGATAGTATATAATCTGGAGCTCCCCTTGGCATCCTCTTGCCTCACTATCTTCCAATTATCTGTCGGACGATTTTGGTTGCTGATCCTAATTATTTCTAGGACTAGCCGGATCGGTTGGTAGCCAGATGCGTGCTCTTGGCCTGCTAGGAATCTCTTCCCTGCTTACAGCCGCCAGCCTCGTGGCACACCTCCCCTAATTCCACTACCGCCTCTTGTACAGATCCACTGCGCCCTTAATACCGTCCCGCATCTCTGCAGGATGGAAGGGGTCCTGGATTTTCTCCTAGGACTTTAAGAACAACTGAGTTTAGTGCGTTATACATACCAATCCATTTTTCCAAGGTGATGCTCCCATCTTCATGACTCCTGTCAATGACGGCTAGCACCAACACACGCTCTTTCACAATATCGCAGAACGACTTGTGTTTAAACACCTTGTGAGGAGTCTCCTTCTCCGCCTGTTTGCTTTGCCGTGAGTTGCCCCTCAAGGGTTCCAGCCCACCTGGCCAGAATCCTGAAAGCCGAGCGTTCATAATTATAGCGCTGCTTTGCCAGAGGGACGTTAGCACCCGGCCCATCTGCCGTCATTTAGCGTGACCCACCCTACACTTAGGCCAGTTTTACCCACCCGTTCATAACGAATGAGGACCTGGAGGCGACGACATTTATGAGGCAACCATATTATGGTAAACCATTTGGAAACATAAAGAGTAATCAAAATTGTTTTAATTACGTAATTTAACAAATTCCAATACAATAAATTAGGTTTTTAATATCCGTAGTTGCGTTTATAACAAGCACGTGCTTATAGCAAACTATTGCGTCGTTTGTTGATAGTTTGTTATACCGAGATGTCCCTGCTGCGTACCGTACTGTGTAATGTTTGTGTTTTTTCTTGTTAAAAGGAAAATGAAATCGACTTATGTGATTGAAATAATAACTTTGTATTCAGTGTACATTTAAATTGTTAACTTTTGATTATATAAAAATGGTCCAGCACCATTTACTGTACTATACTCGTACAAATATGTACTCGTATATGGTTTAGCTGGATCGGAAAAAAAAACCAATCGCATGAAAAATTAATATTTAGGCAGAGACAAAAATATCACCCGAATATAAATTATTTAAAGGCAGATTATAATTCGTATACGCATGTATCCAGATGTATGAGTATAATACTCGTAGTATATATATACTCGTACATAGGAATGAGAATTATAACGATACATTTTTGTATCGGTTACCAAAAAATATAAATAAAAAGCAATTAAACCGTGTTTACCTTCTTCAAATAAACGGGAGAAGAAAACAAATTAACTTATATACGTAGGAACGTAAAATCCTTATCATAAGTATTTCAATTTTTATTTATAAATTTTTATCTGTAAAAAACCATTTTCGTTTTTAATTGTTGTGCTTTTTAGAAAAATAAATACGATACGAAGCAAAAAAAAAAAAATTTACAACAAAATTAAAACAGAATTAAAAGTATCTTAATTAGATTTATTCCATCTCAATAAATTAGAAAAAAAAAATTTAATCCATTCGGATTATTTATATAACGATCATGATGATGATATTTAATAATGATAACCATTTCTTCATTGCGTTTAATTACAAAAAATTCAGGATAGGTACCTAATTTTGTATGGCTTAGATACCGTGACTGCATACTGTGAAATTTATTTTCTATTTTCGTGAAAATTTTATTTATATACACGATTTACTTCCAATCTGACAGTTTCCCCGATAAGTTGGATCGTGGGTATAGTGATGTGATATATGTTTTTTACAAACATGACTTAGTAAAAGGGAATGTTGATAAAAAAACATGCACTATGGCAGCTTTACTTCTCAAACTGACTGGATCAAAAGAGGACGTAGCGTTAATTCAACAACCTTGGATTAACAATAACAGGATTTGTGGCCTCAGTATGAAGGGGTATGAGATAATATACCCAAGCATATCTGGGAAAATTAATTCCTGCATTTGTGGAAACAAATATTTTCCTACATTCTCAATAGGGCAATCGTGATACAATATAACCAGGGACAGCATTTGGCTGGTCTCAGCCTATATGGGCATGGAGGTTCTGTCGGATAGGTTAGGCTAGGTAAGGGTGGCCGTCCACCCCACAAAATTGGTCCGTAGCTGTACCACATTCGAGTTTCCTCCTCTTCACCCGCTAAACCATCCTGAGCTTACCAAGAAGCGTTTAAAGTCCCGGATCTCGATCTCACTAAGATCCGTGATGTCGTTCAAAGGGGAAGTTCCCATAAATTTTGTTCTGCTGTACGCTAGACTAGGACAGGTGCAGAGCAGATGGAGCACATTTTCCTCCTCCTCCTCATCACCACAGCTGCGGTAGAAATCGTGGGCTGGGACACCCAGTCTGCTCGCATGTATACCAATGAGACAATGTCCCATTATAGCTCCCACGACCATACCAATATGGTGTCGTCGAAGCGATATCAGTTGGCCTGATCTGA
The DNA here is from genome assembly GCA_951394425.1 of Tipula unca. Lineage (NCBI taxonomy): Eukaryota > Metazoa > Arthropoda > Insecta > Diptera > Tipulidae > Tipula > Tipula unca. Next base: position 102,836,196 of record OX596382.1, on the reverse strand, counting down.
ACCGGTCAAGTCCAGGCCAGATCTGCCTGATTATTACACACGAACTGGCGTTAGACCATCTGACGTTCTTTTATAGCTTCTTCCTGAAGCAGCAGTTTACATGAAGCAAGCGGTATCGTTATATCCCGCCTGCTTTGGGATATTAGGCGTGCTGTACCCTCGCGGCCAGATCATCTGCCTTTACATTCCCTGCGATATTGAAATGCCCTGGCACCCACGTCAAGCGGATGTTGAACTGATCAGCCATCTCATTTAAAGATGCCAGACAGTTCTGGGCTACCTTCGACGTCAGGGAGTATGATTGTAGCGTTTTGCACTTTAGCACTCTTTCCACTATACCCCAAAATTTTTCGATACATCGAAACCTGACTCCACAACTGCAAATTGCTGGCCATATCATACATGTTTTGCAAATGTATGTAACGTTTCGTCATCCATCAGAACAGATTCACTAAATTTTGGGAAAATTTCGTCATCAGTTTGGCATGTTTTAGCGAACAAGTGTATATTATCTCAACAATTTCGATTTTTAATAACTCGGGAACACTTATAGCCTTCCTGAACTCGAATTCGTTTTACCATGGAGTGGGGTGTGTTAAATTTTATGGCACGGTCATAGTTGAAGTTAGAACCTTTTTGTCTGTTTTTTGTGAGCCGTCTTGTCCGATTTTTCTGGTAGCTGTTCTATACCGCTATAAAGATGGCCGCACTCTATATAACGCTATATATCGTTGTTTTGGGCTAATTTAATAATTTTGTAACGGATAAACATGACGCTGAAGTATAGATTCATGGTATTTGAGCACGATTAGTTTTAAATTCCGCCCTTTTTGAACAGAGAAACTTTGTCACCCTTTAGTTTAGAACTAATTGACCAAACACCCCTAGGAATTGTCTACATTATCGACGCTGTCTACGTTGTTGACGTTATCTACGGGTTGTCGACACATCAATGTAGAAAATAATAGATGACGCGTAAACGATCATCCCTGGTGAAGATTCTGATAATTCCAACTCAACCTCATAAGAGTAAATTGTGAATCTCTGTTAGGAGGAAAACCAACGTACTGGCCTACTGACACAAGGAAAACTCCGGATCTAATTGATTTCTACATTACAAGAGGTATATCCGAAAACCACATTTTTCTAGAAAATAGTGAAAGTCTCTCATTGGACCACTCGCCGTCATTATGACTGTTAGTTCCACGATTGTTAACAAGGAAAATCCACCTAAACTAACAAATAACAGAACCAATTGGGAATTATTTAGGAAATTGGTTGAAGAGAACACTGATCATTTTGTACCAATCAAGCATCCGGTTCAATTATAAAATGAAATAAAGCAGCATGGAATAGCACCCCTGTAATCCAAAACAAGGAGCGTAATAATTTTACTTATCCAGTCGTGATCAGGGAGTTGGTTAGTGAAAATAGGAAAAAAGGAAAGCAAGGAAAACATAGCAGAGACACCGAGCACCACAAAGCAAAATAATTTTTAATTATCTCTGCAATAAGCTTAAGCAAAGAATTAGAGAACTAAAAAATGGAACGGTCACCCGTTATCTTCGTAGTCTTACAGACAATAAAGAAACTGAGTATTCTCTATGGAAAGCTACAAAAGCATTAAAAAGACCAAATTATCAAATACCGCCAATAAAAAATTGTGAGGGAAGTTGGGTAACAAGTGCCAAATAGAAAGCAGCTCTGTTCGCATCTCATCTTGAAGAAACGTTTCAACTATATGCTAGACAGTCAGCGGATGAAAATATAATACCAGTGCACAAGGAGGATTGTAGGGAAACACCACCTGTAACTCTACAAGAGTTGAAAGATAAAATGAACCATAACTCTTGGCTATGATTTAACTACAGGTGAAATAGTGAAGGCTATGATACCAAAGCCGAACAAACCATCTAATCATAAAAAAGGAAGAAACCTATAATACTTGAGAGGAGTAAATAAGAAAATATTCTCAACAATATTTCTGGATGTAGCACAGGCCTTCGATAAAGTATGGCATCCTGTATTGGAATATAAACTGCATCGAGATTTGCCAAAAAATACTTTCAGATTTTGAGTTTTCAATTTTCCGAGCTACAGAGGGTATCTGAAGGGGTTCCTCAAGGTAGCGTGCTGGAGCCAGTCTTGTATTTACTTTACACAAGCGACTTACCAACCACAAGCGGAACAACAATAGCAACAGTCGCGGAGGATACTGCAATTTTATCTACTGGTTATAAAGTAGACGAAGCAACCAGAAAACTGCAACGAGCTACAAACCAACTAAGTGACTGGACCAAAAAATGGCGCATTAAGCTAAATGAAGAAAAATCAATGCACGTTACCTTTACCAACCAAATAGTTAATTGGATACCAATAGAACAAAATTCCAAACAAGTTCCTTATGCTAACATAGCCAAGTATCTTGGCATGACTCTCGATGCTAAGTTAAAATGGAAAGAGTACATTAAAAAGAAAAAGGAAATGTGTATTGGCTAATTGGAAAATATTCAGAGCTGTCAATGGTATTCAGCTTTGGGGCTGTTCTTAGAAAAGCAATATTAAAATAATACCAGCATTTCAAAATAAAGTGTTACGTGGAATAGTGAACGCTCCTTGGTATATAAGAAACGATAACCTACATAGGGACTTCCGGATGGAAAACGTCACCGAAGAGATAACAATTCATGCAACACATACAACGGCTTGGACAACATCAAAATGTTGGGTTACGTGGTATGCTGAGTAACACAAATGGAGTACGAAGGCTCCAAAGAAAGAAACCGCTGGAATTGAGAACACCACAATAGGGCGGCCAAATTTTTAGAGACTATCTAATGGGTTATATCTCTGCAAAATGAACATAAGAAAGATAGACAAATTACTAGATGATATATGTAATCAGTTGTAAAATTTAAAATAAAAATAAAGAAAATAAAAATATGTAATTAATTTGGATGCAGGTGATTTCAGGAAATATTCAATTACTACCAGAAGGTAATTTGCGCTCGCTCTTTTATACTATTTCATTAAAATGGTGATAAAAAGTTGAGCGTTTTGTATAGATTAGCAAATCTAAAGCTTTTTTTTGTACATAATTTTATCCGCATAATTTATCAAGTTAATCAATTTGAAGACATTGTTTACTCCTTCGAATATATGTATGTATATATAAGCTGAAGGCGTAATTTCATTACAAAATATAAAAATCTCTTATTATAAAAGCAGCACAATCTAATTTATCACATACAACACTTCAAAATCATCAAAATAAAAATAAACAAACCCTATAACCTCGCGCGCACAGCATAATACACATAAATAGCGATGAACCATGTACCATGCGAGTACGCATAAAACAAATCTCTGTGAAATAATAAAATATTTAATAAGAATATTATTATAAATAAAAACAAAAAAAAATCAATAAAACTAATATGGAAAATAAAACAACTTTGGCACCATATAGAACCATAATATATACACCCACCACATCTAAAAAAGAATCTAAAGTCTTCAAAAACACGAACGCCTTAAAATCTCTCATCATAATAAATTTACTTATCAACATTTTCTTTATTACATCGAACATTTTTTATTTTATTACACAAAACGAAAAAAACGTCACAGTGCTATGGATATTTTTTTTATGAGGATCTTCTTCATACGAGTATGTACTCGTATGTGTTTATTAATAAGAATTTTCTTTTACAGTTTTTCTGTATTTTTTTGGATGTGACACGAACATATATAATTGTATTGTAATTGCAAGAAGAATATTTGTTCTTATACACATATTAGAATGTTGTGTAATTGTTTTTTGTGATTCATAAGTGCAGAAAACCTATGGTTTAGAGTATGCCACAGCAGCAACAAAAATAACACGAAAAATGATTTTTGATTCAAATAAATCCATCCAAACAATAATAATTATATATCACTTTTCAACCTACAATTGCACGAACATGTTTTCCAAGACTGTGTCCGAAACCTGTGATAAGAAATCGTGAATTAATTTTTTGACATTTGCTTGATACTTATTCCGCTAAACTCACGATTTTTTATTATGCTGTCCGAAATGTGTAATAAATCTCCCCACCCGATAAGTTTTTTCCCCACGTCATATATGTCAATGTTAGTTTTCATAGCCTCAAATTTTCTGTGACAACTAATAAATCGCACAGATAATTTAAAAAATTTAATATTAAAATAATATTAAATTTTTCGGATCGTTATTGGATTTATTCAATTTTTTATGTAGTCTAACCAGGCTAATAAGTCCCCTATGCCCAATAAACTCGAACGCTATGCAGGGGAAAATCATGAACCAGATTTAAATATTGGGAAACAATCGATCCAACATTTAGAATATTTTAGATTTTGTATGTCTTTATAACAACTTGTAATGGTTCGAAAATAGATTTTTAGTTCCAAAATAAAAAAATTAAAAAAATTACGTTTTTAAGGTTTTGTTCAACCCTAAGGTGCATATTATGCCATAAAAATTGTCTTTAGCCATAAAATAGACGGACAAAAAAAAATAAAAATAAAACAAAATCGTATGATTGCAATAAGTCGGTCACTTGCTGTTTACCTATTCTTCTAAATACATCAACAACAACAAAAAAATAGTGTTTAAAAATAAAAATTTAATTAAAGTAAAAAAGTTAGAAATAAAATTATTTCCAAACCAAATTACAAGTGAACTTATAATTTGTAGTGCATTTTGGAATACTATAAGATTTGGCCGTCAATTTCATGACCGGTTCAAAATAAACTTATATATAGTATATTTTTTTTATATATACATTTACATAGCGGAATAGGTAAGGTTTATTTGTGCACAGTAATTGAGGAGCGCGCGAAATAACTCTTACGTTATATTTTTTTTTGTCAGTGCACAGCTCGCATCCGCCTGACGCCGTACGGTGAATTTTATTTCCACTTTGCGGAAATTGTCGCAGGGATTGACCGAACGAGCGATTAAAAAAATATAGTGGTGGGGTTGATTCGGGTTCAGGTTCGAGCGACCTCGCCTCCCGTTAAGATCGCAGTGCTGCACCGGGGTCATCTTTATATATATTTTCAAAATCGCATCGGAATAGTCGAGAACAACATTCTTCGAATATACAAGTGCTTAATTTAATTAGTTTTGTGTAGTTTCGAGATAAGAAAAGTTATTAGTGTTATTTTAACTATAAATCTATTTTATTGCTGTATTGGTATACATATAGGTAGACCAGGTGTTTATGTTATAAAATCTTAGTGGTTAAAACATTTATTACCAACTAAGAGTGATTCTAAGTGCCTCGACTTAGTTGGTTTTTAGAACCAAACATAGGAGTGATTTATTTTTGTTTCAGCAAAATCCGCCGAGTTTCTGTTACCGGGAGCGCTCTTCGTACTAGAAATTCAGGTGAGCTAATTTTATTTTATACATATTTACTTTGATTTTTGGTTCTACAAATATTACTTTTAAATTGATTTGTTGTCGCATTCTCTGTTCCAAAATTAATACCTGGCCTATAAATATTTATACTATATCAATATATAATATATATGTACTCGTTATAATACTTATATATTATTATACTAATTATCATTAATTATTATTTTTAATTTTCTTATTCTTAAACTACAATCTTTCAAGATTTGTATTTGAATTCAGCATTTGGATTTTCTTTCTTTATTTATTATAATTAAATTCTAGCTTTAGTTTTTCTTGGATGTGCTGGACATTGCGGTTTGATAACCTCTGGTTTCCCACATCCAAAGCAGAAGATCGCTTCAATAACCTGAGAACAGTCCTGATATCTATGACCTAAGTCTTTACAACTCCAACATACAAGTAAATTGGAGCTGTTTGTCCCTATTGTGTAGCGGGGAACATGCATTGGTTCCGCAGTATTATAGGCTTCTACATAAGGATGACGATCAATCTCTTCCGCACTTTTTGTAGTAGTCCTTGTTATTCCATGTCGCTCTTCAAAACGATAAGCATCTCCCAGTGGTAACTGTAACGCACTTAGATTTTTACGATATTTGATCTCTGTTAACTGGCGAGGATCGTGACCGGACTTGGCCCATAATTTTTCATATCGCTCACAAATTACACGCAAATCATCGGTGGATTGAATTAAAGAGGACAATGTTGCACTTTGTAAAGCTGGATCCATATTTTCCCTTATTATTTCTAGCAGTTCGGAATCCGAAAACCCAAACTCTAAGCGTCCATTTAGACACTCCATATCTAATAAAAATTTATCAAACGGTTCATTCGGTTTTTGCTTTTTGGATTCGATTATCCTACGAGTTTCGCGATCCGACGTTGGGTTCCGAAAACGGCTGATTAATGCGTTTCTTATATCAAGGTAAGTAGCTTGGGGATTCTTTCGCAGATATGTCCAAAACCACATTTCTGCATTGTCCTTGAGAAAACGAGGTAGTAGTCCTTCCAATTCAGTGGCCGGTATTTTATTTCGCCTGGCGTATGATTCCAAACGAAACAAAAAGTCAAGGACATCCAACCCAGATGATGATCCACTAAACGCAAGGTTCCACTTCGGTTCGTATCGAGTGAAGTATTTGTTAACTGACGGAGTTCTGTCTTCGTCAGGATAGGGAGGCATGTAAAATTGTTTAGTTGGGTTGGTAAGGCTTCGTTGAGCATAGATTGATTGATCCGGGAATGATGTCGGTTTATAATGATAATAATCTTTGGGATTAGAAATCGGGTGATGCGTAACTGACGTCACCTGAGCATCGGTAGTTAAATTTTTAAATTTATCAATTACTGGCCTGGCTCTTTCTTCAATGGTGGACACGGTACTGACGTTAGTATCGATAAATGTTACTTGTGGATTAGTTACGGTATCAGACTTAATTGGTGAAATCAACGACATGGTTTTAGCTTGCTCTAATTTATGGGATGGTTCGAAAGGTTCTGCAGCTTCTCCTAATCTAGCTGGGTTAGTAAGAGATAGATCAGCTGTAGGAACAGAAGGATAGTGGTCTATCTGCCGGTCTAAAGCCGCTCGATTTCTTCTCCATTTCGAAATGAGCTTATCAACCCGATTATCCGGATTAATAGAACCTTTGAGCCTTGATGTTCGCCTAAACCAATGGAGTACTCTTGCATTCAATATCCTCAAATTTTCTAGACAATCTGCTTCGTTAACACATTCTACTTGGAGTTCTTCTTCCTCCAAAGTTTGTAAAGCGAATAGATCCATGATAAAATAAGGTTTGACCGTTTGACGATGATACAACAAAAATTAAAGAAAATTGATAATAACCAATCACGAAATTCAATTTCTATAAAACGCTTATATAAATAATTAATTAATAAATTGGAATTCTATGAATTGAAAGTCGTAGCGAACTACGTAATCAAACAAAATTGTAGGGACCCAATGGTTCCAATAAAAAAAAATAGCAAAAGAAAAATAATTATAATAATCCTAAGTTTAACAAAATATTAATAATTATATTTTGATAATAATGTTATAATCTTGTAAATATTTATAAAATTCAAAGTGTACAAAATATTTTATTGGTGTGAGCCAAAATCCGAGCTGAACGACTCTATTAAAGTTAAAAGTAAAATGTGTATCGAAGAAACAGATGATTAAAACCCTTCTTCAACCGCCCTCTCGGGGAACCAATCCATTATATAGCGAGGTACATGGTCTCACTACGAGTCAATCGCTACATAATTGGAATGATCTTCAACCAAGTAAGAATGAAGAAGAAAGACACCAACCACCGGGATCAGAAAATAAATGTATAATAAACTGAAAGGCCACACAAATTAGCATATCCTGAATGAAAGAGGATCAAACTTCAAGGTCGCCTTTGAGTAAATCAAATCATGATCAGTCAATCAAAAGTACTACTTGAAGCCGACTTCAATCTTTACATCGGATAGAAATTTGTGCGACTAGAATTGAAAACAAAAAAATGTGAAATGTGATAACTGTGTAAAGAGAAAGAAGTTTGAACCGCTTGAAGTAAACTTTATAGGCGGATACATCAAACAACAAAAAGTGAGGAGAGAAGCTCCTTGGATGCTTTGTTAGAGCTACCTTACTTAATATTATGAACAAATGTGATACTGTTTAATCTAAACAGAACTCAAACATATGAAGTGACCTTCGGGTCCCTGTTTCGGCGCCATTTTGTAATGCCCCCATGTGTGCCAAATTCCAGGAATTTGTTGGGTTTGCTCATCTCGGCTTGGGAGGTTCTTTAGTAGCACACAAAAAGAAAATTGGGTCTCACAAAAACTGATCCTGGATTCCTGCTCAGCTCAATTTCACTCACACCAATAAAATAATTTGATTTTCTTGTTTAAAAACTCATTATAAGTTTGTATTCAATTTAAAGAAAAAATAATAATAATAATGGATGTACTAAACAGTACATTACAAACTTAAATAAATACATAGCTAAATTAAGTTAACTCAATTTTTAAATAATTTTAGCCAAATCCAAGAAAAACTAAACCTAGAATTTAATTATAATAAATAAAGAAAGAAAATCCAAATGCTGAATTCAAATACAAATCTTGAAAGATTGTAGTTTAAGAATAAGAAAATTAAAAATAATAATTAATGATAATTAGTATAATAATATATAAGTATTATAACGAGTACATATATATTATATATTGATATAGTATAAATATTTATAGGCCAGGTATTAATTTTGGAACAGAGAATGCGACAACAAATCAATTTAAAAGTAATATTTGTAGAACCAAAAATCAAAGTAAATATGTATAAAATAAAATTAGCTCACCTGAATTTCTAGTACGAAGAGCGCTCCCGGTAACAGAAACTCGGCGGATTTTGCTGAAACAAAAATAAATCACTCCTATGTTTGGTTCTAAAAACCAACTAAGTCGAGGCACTTAGAATCACTCTTAGTTGGTAATAAATGTTTTAACCACTAAGATTTTATAACATAAACACCTGGTCTACCTATATGTATACCAATACAGCAATAAAATAGATTTATAGTTAAAATAACACTAATAACTTTTCTTATCTCGAAACTACACAAAACTAATTAAATTAAGCACTTGTATATTCGAAGAATGTTGTTCTCGACTATTCCGATGCGATTTTGAAAATATATATAAAGATGACCCCGGTGCAGCACTGCGATCTTAACGGGAGGCGAGGTCGCTCGAACCTGAACCCGAATCAACCCCACCACTATATTTTTTTAATCGCTCGTTCGGTCAATCCCTGCGACAATTTCCGCAAAGTGGAAATAAAATTCACCGTACGGCGTCAGGCGGATGCGAGCTGTGCACTGACAAAAAAAAATATAACGTAAGAGTTATTTCGCGCGCTCCTCAATTACTGTGCACAAATAAACCTTACCTATTCCGCTATGTAAATGTATATATAAAAAAAATATACTATATATAAGTTTATTTTGAACCGGTCATGAAATTGACGGCCAAATCTTATAGTATTCCAAAATGCACTACAAATTATAAGTTCACTTGTAATTTGGTTTGGAAATAATTTTATTTCTAACTTTTTTACTTTAATTAAATTTTTATTTTTAAACACTATTTTTTTGTTGTTGTTGATGTATTTAGAAGAATAGGTAAACAGCAAGTGACCGACTTATTGCAATCATACGATTTTGTTTTATTTTTATTTTTTTTTGTCCGTCTATTTTATGGCTAAAGACAATTTTTATGGCATAATATGCACCTTAGGGTTGAACAAAACCTTAAAAACGTAATTTTTTTAATTTTTTTGTTTTGGAACTAAAAATCTATTTTCGAACCATTACAAACTAACCTCTACAATTTGTGTTACAGCACGAAATGATACACGCATATTTGTTTATTCGAGGAATCCGCGAAGGAAATGGGGAACATGGACCCAATTTTAAAAAAATGATGGAAGGCATTACTCGGGCAGCAGGAACGAATACAGTATACCATACATTTTATGATGAAGTTAATCTGTTTAAACTCATTGGTTAGTTTAAACAGAGTTGCAATGGTATATGCCAGCACCGCAAAACCATTTTTTTGTTACATTAAGCGCACATATAACCGAGCACCAGGTCCAAGCGATACGAACTTTAGAAAAAATTAGAGAACCTTAGAAGACTAACCCCAATAATCCAATTTCGTCTAAAGGAAGAGTTAAACGCAGAACTACTATGCCAAAAGGTGAGATCAAAGCAAATAATATTCCAGATATGAGGAAGTTCTTTCCAACAAATCAAGTCAGTCCGATAGAAAATCTTGGCAACCAACATGCAATTCCAAGTAGTTCTCATCGTCCAAGCTGTAACCTATCAAATGTAGTTGGATTCCTCACATTCCAATAATAAATCAATTGAACCATTTACTGGCCGAGGTAGATACCTTCCTGATATTCCACCCGCTAAACCGAATGAAAATGTTAATCATACAGTTCGTGATCTGTGGGCAAAACATGTGGGCAGTAGTGGTTTGAAAGATGTGCCAGATTCAAAACGACCTCGATTGGTCGAAGAAAATAGTGAGGATGATTTAATCCTAATTGAAGAAAAACACCCAACTGTCGAATTATTGGACAGTGATGAAGAAGTCGAGAGCCGCGGCACCATAAGAGCGCTCACTGACCAAACGATCCAAGAAAGACAAGAGGAGATATTAAACGACCTAAAGAAAATTGCACATAATTTCAGCGCTGAGGGTGATTTTGATGATACGATTGTAAATGATCCGTCCGAACTAATCGATAAAAAAATTATGGACAATTTATTTGGTGAGGACACACTTTTGAATCGATATCAAACTACGTCAACATCCCGAAACACTGACTTGATACACTTAACGGAAAATAATATAATTCATTGTTCATTGGCCTGTATGGGCATAAAAGGGCTGTATGGGCATAAAAGTCGAGGTCAGACCAGTTAAACATAATGTACCACAAAAATCACCATTTTATAAAAATAAACCAGTTAAAATTGACGCTGTGATTGAGGATGATTCAAATGATGAGCTGCCAATTTGGGAACTGTTTGCCCTGTTTGTAATCAACTACAACAAGGTGATATCAATGCTCATTTAGATGCATATTTTATTGCATTTTTATATTTTGTTGAATTAAATCATTCTTTTTTGTAATAAAAACTAGTAGTTTTTCTTTGTGTGTATTGTTTATCTGCGGTTTAATATCTAATCTTAATGAAGACGTTGGTATTCAATATGATTTTTGCACCAAAAATAGTACTTTTTGGTCAAGAGAAACGTGTATGTTTGGTTGAATTAATTCCAACAGAGCTTTATCGTTTTTTAACAAAATAACATAAATTTTAAATTGTGTTTATTTTATTCATTTGTTTTAAACAATTTCACTACAATATCGCAATATCGAGCTGTACCAGCTTTAACTTCACCTGTTTAACTAATGATTTCGAAATTCTTAGGAACACCCACTGTATGGAATTTTTTATGATGCTCTGTTAATCTGAATTTTATAATATATTATTACGTATGTATAAATCATATGTTGCACATGCGTACACAAATTATTCGATAGCTGTCAAAAATTATCATAGTAATAGACTCGAATAATTTGGGTGTGTTCGGTATTATCAAGTAAATGTCAAGTAATTAATTCACAATTTTTTATCACAGGTTTCGGACACAGTCTTAGTACAGAATTTTAACATTTATATGCAAAAACCTCATGCACCCAAATTATTACAGTCTATCGCTATCATAATTTTTGACAGATCCGTGCAAATAAATTATATCATTGTGTTGTGGGCCGATCTGTTGAGTTATTAAGTGTGAGAGAGCCTTTATTTTGTTTTTTTGTTTTCTATGCTAGCCGCTTGTGGCGTTCTATTTCTTCTGTTCTTTTTTAGTAGTTTCTTAAATTCTATAGTGAATGGACGTTTGTCATTTTTATTTGCGTTATATTTCCTTTTATTTAAGTCTATAATTACATCAGGTTATGGGCCCAGACCCACTTAAATAATCAAAGGAAAGAGTAATAATAAGTTTGTTAAAATTCGTGGTTAACGAGTTTATTGTAATTATTTTTTTTTTGTCTAAACAATATTAAAAAAAATAACAAAAATTATAAAATGGCGGCAACGTTTGCGTTCATAGAGAAATTGCGTGGTAGCGATAACTATGAGACATGGAAGTTTGCTGCTCAAGCATATCTTCAAATGAATGACCTTTGGAGTCATGTTGAGGGCACATGCAAGGTAATTGATCCAGTAAAGAAAAACACTGAAGATTCTAAAGAAAAGGCATCGATTATTTTATTAGTGGACAGTGTGAATTTTCCACACATTCAGAAAGCAAATACGGCGAAGGATGTTTGGGACAGTTTAAAAGTAGCGTTTCAAGATTCTGGTCTAGTTCGTCGTGTAGCACTCTTGCGTGAACATGTTTCAACTAGGCTGGTAAATTGTGGTTCGATGGAATTTTTCGTCAACAAAATTATTATGACCGCTCACAAGTTGAAAGGTGCCGGCATGGAAATAGATGATGAGTGGATTGGCACATTGGCCGGATTAAGCGACGAGGACAAGCCCATGATTATGGCGATAGAGAGTTCTGGCACAAAAATTTCGGCTGACTTAATAAAAACCAAGCTTCTTCAAAAGTTCGTTTGGATGATATAGAGTTGAGGGATCTGCCTATGCATCAGCCATGTACGTAAACCCAGCGTAGTAAAACAATTATAAAAAGAAGAAGAAACAAGTAAAGGACGGGAAATGTTTTGGACGTGGTGAAGTTGGTCACTACAAAAACAAATGTCCGAAAGCGAAGATGGCTAGTCATTCGTCAGTTTTTTCGTTTTTGACGGCATGCAATCTTGAATCAACTGAGTGGTATGTAGACTCTGGTGCCTCTGCACACATGACATATGAACAAGGTTGGATGGAAAATTTCAAACCAGTGTTAGAATCAGGAGAGGTCACGATTGCAAATCAATCAAAATTGAAGGCCGAATTGATTGGCAATGTTTTACTCCAGCTACGGGTAAATAATCGTATAGTGGATACTTAGCCCTTGTGGGCGGGGGACACTCACATGTCTCGTAAATCTAAATTGCACGAACATGTTTCCCAATAATACCACCACAGTATCCTTTGATTGTCGTAGGAGGCGACTAAACGGTTGGATCGCTGGCTTGAAGACCCGCATCCGTAAAAAAATCAAGTGTTTATAAAGTCAACAAAAAGAAAAATGGATACCGCCAAAACAACACCGGACCCCCCGCTCAAGTACCCGGACACGCGATTTAGGATCGGCACGGGGAACGTGCAGTCACTTAGAAAACCAGGAGCGTTGGAGGGCCTAATTACGTGCATGAAGGAGTATCGGTTGGAACTCGTTGCTCTTCAAGAAACTCGCTGGCCTAAAAGTGGAGACCATGTGTCCCAGGGCTATACGTTGTTCTACAGTGGAGATGACCTCGGAAATCTTGGAGCTGGATTTCTTCTTTGGCCGTAGGTACAGAACTCTGTGTGGGAGGTACTGAAAACTTCGGTTGGCAGTGCTGCTCAACAGACTTTAGGTATAGTGAAAGTCAGACCCAAGGATGATTGGTTTGATGACGAGTGTCGTCTTGCAGTTGAGCAACAAAATATAGCCCATAGTGAAGTGCAACAACGTCTAACAATCGCGAGGAAAAACCAGGATTCTCTTGCAAGAAGGGTTAGTAGACGGAAGAAGCGAGAATGGTGGAAGGCCGAGGTTTTAAAAGTACAACAACTCTGCAATGAGCGCAGTTCACGTAATTTCTTTAAATGAATTACTGGACTGCACCATACTTTCAGGCCTATGTCAACCGCCATTCGGGATCGGGATGGAGACCTCTGTGTCAACATCGACGCAGTACTTGACGCATGGAGTGGACACTTTACTGACCTGCTTGATGTCCATCATGCGTACAGACTGTTGTTGAGCCACCTCTAATACAGACTGTGGAGATTTGCACTGAGGAGCCATCCCATGAGGTATTCACTAAAGCCATGCAGAGATTGAAACGAAACCGCTCACATGGAGTGGAATGCATTAATTCGGAGCTCTTGATATTCGGAGGGGATACTTTGTGGAACTGTCTTTTCGACCTTATTCGATTAGTATGGCGAACCGAAGTTATGCCTGACGAATGGAAAGTGACCGCGATATGCCCCATCTTCAAGAAGGGAGACCGCTTGAAGTGTGAGAATTATCGTGGTATAGCTCTCCATTGCACAGCATACAAGTTACTGTCATACATTGTATTGGATAGAATCACTCCTCTAGCGGACGGCTTGATTGGTGACTATCAAGGAGGATTTCGTCCGAATCGATCAGTCGCCGATCAGGTCTTTTCGTTGCGGATGATTCTATCTAAATATTATGAGACATCCATCCCCCGTACATCCGGTGTTCCTAGATTTCCGGCAGGCGTATGACTCGATCAATCGAGAGAGTTTGTGGTCTGCCCTGGAATACCTAGGAATGCCAACAAAATTGGTACGACTGTGTAGGATGACAGTGAAGTCTCAGTGCTGTGTTAAAGTTGAGAACAGGCTATCGACAATTTTTACAGTTAACTCAAGTGTACAGTAGGGAGATGCTCTGTCCCCGATACTCTTTAATCTCATGTTGGAGTACATCTTTCGTAAAACTAAAACACCACAGCGCAACATCTTATATCGCCAGTTCAATCAGGTGCCTGCATATGCAGATGACATATGCGTGATTGGACTGACCGGTCACCAAAGCGGAAAATGGGACATAAGTACGAAGGCAAAGACACGTATGCTGGCTCGAAATTGTTCAACTATCAGACCAGGAAGAGAGTCTGGTGCATGATCACCAAGATCAAAAAAATTCCGTTGGAGCAACTTGCGTTGGCAAGACGTATCACCAAGCCGAAGCAGGAGGGCCCTTCTGAGATCACGCAGCCGAAAATCCAGAGATCTCAGGATGACTCGCTTACAGAGGCAAAAACAAAAAAGGTTCTGCAGACTGCCACTAGGCCCTTTAACGAGGTGCAAAAAGAGCACCTGACTATGGCAGTTATTGGCAGGGCTCAAGAAGATGGGAGTAATACGGTCTTTAACTGGAGGAAGAAGAAGGCCTAGGTCGCCACCTTCCTAAAATTCAGAGGTGTAATCCAGAACTTGCTCCGTCCTACCAAGACGGAGGGTGGCACCGGAATCATGTAAAGCTGACTGCCTCTGCCGACGAGAGATTGGTGACCCGCTACAAGAAGGCGATAGGCAGCCTGGGACCCACATTAGAGGTGGTTTCGGGGAAGGAAATTAAATGCAAGCCTAAGATACGAGCCTGGATCCCTGCCGAACCGAGTTACTCTAAAGAAATCTTGGAAATGTTGCAAATCAGCATTCCAGATCTGCCAACAACCACTTGGAAGATTGCCAAGTTGGAGGAAGTGAAAGCGGAAGCATATCATAGATCGACCGTTAACAATTTTTAACAGAGACTCTTTGGGTGCTCTGGCAAAGAATGGAACCTTGATCAGCTACGGATTTGAAGCGATTTTTTCAGAGCGTCCCTGAAGACGGTCCGGAGACATTTTCCATCGACTCAGAGATCTCGAGATCGATGTGCTGGATTGTGCGCTCCAGATGGATGACTCGCTGTCAGATGCGGAGTCCGATTCAACAGTGGTGCTTGGTCTCTGGGTCAGCGGTGACCGTGTACTGGGGCTCAGAACTCCTAACTATAAAACACTACATGCGAAAAATGAGGGTAAAATTCGTTCCTGCATTCTCGCTAGAAAAAAATTGGATAATTTTATACTACTAAATTACAGCAACGTTGACGTAGTGGTGGATATCATCGAGATAGATGGGCAAAAATCTCTGGCTAATATCGGCCTACCTACCTGGTGAAATTGAACTGGACCAAAGACCATTAATTTTCTGACCATAGGTATCTCCAGTATGCAGTAGTTATAAAACCCAGTAGTAAACCATCTTTATTGGTTACTCATTACCGCTATCGGTTCCCATTCCACCTGCATTTATACAGGAGTTTGACGCCCTAGTAAACACGCTATTTACACAAACAAGCTATTTTGCTTTTAACATCAAGCTATGTTAGGTGCATGGCCTATCAGTAGGTTTTTGGATAAGTCTCGGCCAAATTGTTAGTTGAGAACACTGCAAGGTACCAGTACAAAAGGATTTTAAGGAGTTCTTTATAGCAGATTGGGACTGCTATAAAGAAGCTCTTAAAACTACCAAGTGCGGGGTTTGAGTAGCCAAACAAACGGCAGGAGGCTCTATTTTCTAGTCCCTCCATCCCCAGTTCTTTCTAGTGGGGACTCTCTGGAGACACTATTAGAAATGCACTTCCCGGAGTGCTCGGCACTAGCTCTGGAGCGACCCATGATAAATAGCGGTGTAAGTCATATAGTAAATAGGTGGAAAATCCTATGGGCAATAAACAGCTTTAAGCCATACAAGTCGGAAGGACCTGATGGCATTATTGTGGCGGATATCTAGCGAACTATTGACTTAACTCTGTCATGGTTGGAAGACATCTTCAAAGGAAGCTTTGAACTTTGTCACATTCCTAGTAAATGGACTGAAGTAAAATAATATTTATACCTAAGGCGGGAAAGAGCTATCATTGCTATCCCAAAGACTTTAGGCCTATAAGCTTTTCTTCTTTTCTATTAAAATCCCTAGAAAGACCAATAGTGGCTTACAGCTGAGGATGAATCAAGCCGAACAAACTGTCGGATTCTCAACACGCGAACCGTAAGGGACAATCGGTAGAAACAGCTCGTCATTCCCTTTTTGGCACGATTGAGAAATTTCTTGGATATAACGAATATTCATTGACTCATTGATCTGGAGTCCAATAGAAGCTGAAAACTCTACAAGCAGATTAAGTATTTCCTTCACTCCGTTGCTATTCTATCACGCATATGTCATATGAATATGAAAGCATCTGATTGGAAAGCATCTGTTTCAGTTTTACGAAATATGTCCTCCAACTTGAGATATAAGAGTATCAGGGACAAAGCATCCCCCTGCCGCACACCGGGCTAACTGCAAAAATTCTCGATAACCTGTGCTCAACTTTAACGCAGCATTGAGTATGTGTCATTATCATTCTACACAACCGTCCCAATTTTGTTGGCATTCCTAGGTATTCCAGAGCTGACCAATAACTCTCTCGATTGATCGAGTCATAGGACTGCCGGAAATCCAGGAACACCTGATGTACACCTTGGAAGAAAGCCTCCTTGATAATCACCAACCAGGCTCTTCGCTAGAGGGGTAATCTTATCCAATATAATGTTATAGGACAGTGTACAAAGGAGAGTTATATCTCCCATCTTAAAGATAGGGCACATCGCGGCCACTTTCAGTTCGTCAGGAATTCCTTCGGTTGGAAAAAGACAGTTCCACAAAGTATCCCCTCCAAATTAATGGAGTCGACTCCAGGGAAGCGATTTCGTTTTAATCTCTTTATGGTCCTAGTGAAATCCTCATTGGATGGATCGCGATGTTGACACAGAGGTTTCCATCTCGGTCCCGAATGGCAGTTGACGCAGGACGAAAATATTGTGTAATCCGGTAATTCCTTGCTGAGTTGTTGTACTTTCAGAATGTCGGCCTTCCACAATTCTTGCTTTTTCCATCTACAAATTCGCTTAGTAAGAGTAGCCTTGTTTTTCCTTGCGATTGTGAGACATATAGTGATACTGCAAAACGACACTGGTCATCAAACCAATCATTCTTAGGTCTGGCTTTCACTATACCTAAAGTCTCTGCGGAGCAGCACTGATAATCGACGTTTTCACTACCTCCCAGACAGAGTTCATACAATCAAACTGGTAATTAGCTTCCTCAATGTTGTCGCTGACAAGATCCTGATATCGTTTCGTTTGATCTTCGATTATCAGACTCTTACAGTCGAAACGTTCCATGTGTCTCGCTATGTTCCTGGACGTATACGAAAACTTCCATCGTAGCTTTGCAGCGAACAAATAATGATCGCGGCCTATAAATATTTGGTTGCTGTTTGATAAGTTCTGACATACTGCAAAATCCGAGCTCGCCCTTTTGAATTTAACTCGTTGTGAATTTGGCTGAGGGAAATTTTGCGAGGATGTGTCCATGTTTTGGCTGTAACCATTTTCTTGGAAAATATGTTCGTGCAAATTATTTTTACGAGACATGTGAGTGCTCCCCAACCACAGGAGCCTATATATATATATATATATATATATATATATATATATATATATATATATATATATATATATATATATATATATATATATATATATATATATATATATATATATATATATATATATATATATATATATATATATATATATATATATATATATATATATATATATATATATATATATATATATATATATATATATATATATATATATATATATATATATATATATATATATATATATATATATATATATATATATATATATATATATATATATATATATATATATATATATATATATATATATATATATATATATATATATATATACTTATGTACATAGAGAATGCAAAATGAAAATTTATAATCTTGATTGTTGGTTTTCCAGTGTACATTCATCTACACACTCTGCTTCACTTGATTTGTCGTTTTGTTTTTAAATATTCGCATAAGATTTTATTAGTTGTATAATTATATATATTTGTTGCTGTTTTGTGCGAGATAATTCAATTTTGGTTGCTGAAATAACAATTCTCGTTCTGGACACGAGATACGGTTCAAAATAATTTTCATATTTCCTTGGTATGGCAAGTATGAATTTTGTCAGAATTTGTATCTTTAAGTTGGCATGAATCTACCAAAGTAAATGGAGGTGACTACGATCTATTCGATATTTCTATTACCATAATCATACGTCGAAATTAGTGTGCGGTTTTTATCTAGCTCGTGCTGCTGGTGAGGAATTATTTAATAAGTATCGAGTGGCTTGTGAGGAGTGCCCAGCTGTCCATAGCCCTATATTTATATCATCATTTGATCTAAATAGGTGGATTTAATTCTGTGTTTATGTCCAAATCACTTAAAAGTAGCACCAAACAGGAAATCAATTTTTTTTTAAAGTTAAATTAAATTAAATTTAAAATTAAAACAAAATGTTGTCTCTTGGAGATAGATCATTAAATAGCATTCTATGCTTCGAAGCATCGACTTCCAATTTCGCTAATTATTATCGGCTAACAATCTGAGAACTAAAGTTTCGTGCGCTCTATTGAAATCAGAAAATCAACTGTCGGAATGGGAAGGTGGTGTATGGTACATTTGGACGATTGGATAATTGCAGCTCAAGAACCATACAGATTCAGCATTATCATGTGTGTGTGGGTGTGATAAGCGTGAGATGGTAAATCGAGTACTCCCAGCTATCGATTATAAGTGAAGAACTCGTAAATTAAGCTGACCAGCTCTTCTCTTGTTTAGAGTACGGTTCTCTCTGGTTTCCGAATCGAGTTGCAAACAAAATAGAATATTTTCGATGAACATATATTATGTTTATAGATTGCCCTATTTGAGACCAATCAACTGCCCCAAAATCGTAGAGAACTTTATAAATTATTGGGCTTCGGAAATTTGAAAGTATTCCGAACCAATTTTACATTATTTTATAAATAATTCCGTGTGCAAATTTGGACTGCACTGTACTGTAATTATAAACAAATCAGACCCCAAGGTTAATTTAAAAGGTATAGAAGTGATATAATCGTTCCTTAACCGATCGCAATCAAGTGAGGCAGAGTGTACATTTATTATCCAACACATATACTCTTCTTGTAAATGGATATGACTTTTTCTCAAATATCGTTTTTTTTTATAGCTTTGTTAGGGAATTACTTAATCTTTGATTACATTATTTTGTTTCAGTTTTCTTTTGTCTGCTGCTTTATATTTTGTAACAAAAATGTTATAAAATTTCTTAAATTTTTGTTGCAGTTCATTTTATTGTGTGGCAAAAATTAAAAGTTTAAACAAATTCTCGCGAGGGTTTTGGTTTTGGGGTTAGACAGTAATAAAATAATACAGCACACTATTATTTTTACTGCAGTGTTAATAGTATAACGGGGCTGTTGTGTAAACGATTGTTGACATATGATAAAACAAAACTTCCGGATTGGTAAAATATGATTTTGTGGAAATTTTCATGACGTTAACTTTTTTCTATATGTACACATATAAGTATGTATTTTACCTTAGTAACATGGTTCACAAAATAATTTATAAGCATGTAAGTTTGTTAAGATAACTCTAGACAAGTTGAATGCATTCTTAATACTATATAAACATAGATGATAACCGTGAATATTTATTCCTTTAACTTAGAGTTGATGTTTTCTTCTTTATGAAAGCAATGAAATTAAACCTGAAGCAATAAATTTGTGTAAAATCGTTAAAGTACCCAACAACAAAAATTCTTCGGTATTTCGATGTATAAATATCAAAAGAGATTTTTTTTTTGAAAATATACAGAATAAGAATTTTTTAAATTGCTGGGCAGACCAAACTGGCCCAAATACTAAACTGGTACGAACCTAATCAATTCAATGTTATCTCAAAGAAGTTGAGCCTACCGGTTTCGAGCTATCCAAAAATATTTGGCAATAATGAAAAGAATGCTGATACGATAAGGTTGTTGAAAATTTGCTCTAAGCCAAGTATATTATATTCTTTAATTGAAGCTATTTGTTTTATTTCAACATATATTTAAAAAGTTATAGTATTGTTACGTTTTTGCCTTGTCAAATTCAAGGTTCGATCACTGGATTGTGAATAAAACAAATGATGTAAATTCTAGAACACACTAAATTTATTTATTTCCGATTAAACACTAATTTAATTAATTCACTTATTTAACTTAATTATTTAACTTCACAATAATTATTTTACTACACTTTAACAACACTATATTACACTTTAATAACACTTTATTTTACTTTATAAACACTTTCATTTTAACTACTATTAGCACTCTCACGGTTAAAACACAACTGATTTACTCCCAAATGTCTGTCGCGCATTTATACCAAATATTCTAACCATTCTAGAAATCTCCAGAATATTCGATTAGTCTAGATAAGTCTAGACACCTCTACTGTTCTACTTTATAACAATTTTACATTAACGATAGTGTCGCTATTCAAATATAGATGTCACCACGATCGTAACATTACCCCTACCTAATCCTGATTCGTCCCGAACAGGATCCAACTCACTAGCCCTGTAGATCGCTAATCGCTCTATATGCACCACCTTCAACTTTCCTCGCTGCCCTTTCTTGATCCGGTAGACCACGTCATTTATTTTGGTGATGATGGTATACGGCCCTTCCCATGAAGGTTGCAGCTTTGGTGATAAACCCTTCTTCCGTTGTGGGTTGTAAAGCCATACTAAATCTCCTTCTTCGAAACCTTTATTATTTGCTCGTATGTCATATCGAGCCTTCATCCGGTCACTTGATACTTTTATCTTCTCTCGTACAAACTGGTGTACCTGGTCGAGTTCTCCTCTTATCTGCTCAACATAATTCTGTCTATCTAAAGCTGATGATGGAACAGCTCCTAACTTTAGATCTCCGAGTAATCGCAGATTATAAAGGCGTTGTTCTTGTTTTATTTATACCGAGCAACTGACAGACTTCCTGAAATACAACTGACTCAAAATTTCTTCCTTGGTCTGTGTGAATCTCCATTGGTACTCCAAAACGACTTATCCAATTATTAATCACGGTGTCAGCTATCGTGGTTGCCTCCTGATTGGGTATGGGATACACCTCTGGCCATTTGCTAAAATTGTCCATTATTACTAGAACATATTTGTTACCAACATCCGTAGTCCGGAATGGTCCTGCCACATCCATTGCGATCCTTTCAAACGGCGCTCCAACGTTATATTGCTGCATTGCTCCCCGACTTTTCCCTGCGGGACCCTTTACCGCCGCACATTGATCACATTTTTGACACCACTCCATTACAGATTGTCTACATCCTGACCAGTAAAAACGTTGACGTATTTTGGCAAGTGTTTTATTAATTCCCAGATGACCCCCACATACTCCTTCAATATCTCGGCAATCCTAGACTTAGGCAACACTTTTACCGATTGTTTCACACTACCGTCCGAGCTTTCCCATATTCGTTTTAAGCATCCGTTCTCGATTTGGAGGCTATCCCATTGTGCCCAGTAAGCCTTTACCGTGGGACTCTTATCCGCAATTTCACACCAAGTTGGACGATTTCCTGTTTCTTTAGATTGCATGATTATTGCCAAATCTGGATCTGCTAACTGCTCGTCCCTAACCGATTCATCCGTCCATTCCTTATCGGGTAGTATTTGCATAAGCCTGATGTCGATAACGTCTTCCTTTGCTTCTATACGCCCGCAGTGCTTACATTCCACTTGACATGGTCGTCTTGACAATGCATCAGCATTTCCATGTGTACTCGCTTTCCGATGTTCGATCTGGTAATGATAGCTCTGTAGTCGCTCAATCCAACGCGCTACCTGTCCTTCTGGATTCTTGAACTGCAGTAGCCAACGTAATGCTCCATAGTCCGTTCGTATATGAAATTCTTGGCCATAGAGGTACTTATGAAAATGTTTCACACATTCCACTATAGCCAACAATTTCTTACGAGTTACACAATAGTTACGTTCTGGTTTAGATAACACCTTCGAGTAATAAGCTATTACTCTTTCTTGCCCTTCACTTTCTTGCGACAACACCCCTCCGATGCCATCATTACTTGCATCGGTATCAAGAATAAACTTAACACCAGGTATAGGGTATGCCAACAACGGTGCCGTACATAATCGCCTTCTCAACTCATTGAATGACTCCTCTTGCTCGTCATTCCATTCAAATGCTCTGTTCTTCCGAGTCAAATCATGTAAGCTCTTTGCCACATTGGCAAATCCTGGTACAAATCGCCTATAAAAAGTGCACAATCCGAGGAAGCTCCGTAACTCCCGTAAATTTTTAGGTCTTGGCCAGTCCTTTACCGCTGATATCTTGTCCTCATCGATGTGGATTCCATTGGTCGTTACCTTGTGCCCCAAAAATTTTACCTCCGTTCTAAATAATGAGCACTTCTTCGGATTTAACTTTAAACCGGCTGATTGTAATCGTATCCATACCTCTGACAAATTTGTTAAGTGTTCTCCGAAATCCTTTCCCATAACTATGATGTCATCCAAATACACGAGGCAAGTCTTCCAGTGCAGTCCTTTTAACACGCGCTCCATAAGTCGTTCAAAAGTTGCCGCGCCATTACATAATCCAAATGGCATCACGTTAAACTGCCATAGCCCATTACCCACACTGAACGCCGTTTTTTCACGATCTTGCTCTTGGACTTCCACCTGCCAATACCCGCTTTGCAGGTCCAATGTTGAAAACATTCTAGCACCTGACAATGTGTCTAACGTGTCATCGATCCTGGGTAACGGGTAACTATCCTTTTTCGTTACTGAATTTAGCTTTCGGTAATCGACACAAAAGCGCATTTTCCCATCCTTCCTTTGAACTAATACCACAGGTGAACTCCATGGACTGTTTGAAGATTCAATCACTCCAGCTGCCTGCATGTCCATTACCATTCGATCCACCTCTTCTCGTTTTGCTAAAGGTAACCTTCTCGGCGCTTGGCGTATAGGTGTCTCCGTTCCGGTATCAATTCGATGTTTCACCATGTTAGCCCTTCCATTATTATCCGGTGTACTGCAAAATATCGACTTATACTGTTCGAACAGTTGTCGTGCTGAATTTTTCTGGTTCATGGTAAGATCCCCAGTCCATTTTTGCATGAGTTGTTCTACTATTTGCTTTTGTCCATGCGTATCGGTGTTTCTAATCGGATTTTTCTGCTCACATTTCATTGAGTTGTTCTACTATTTGCTTTTGTCCATGCGTATCGGTGTTTCTAATCGGATTTTTCTGCTCACATTTCATTATCGTTGACACCTCTTCACATTTACCAATAACAGTTCCTTTCTTAATTGTTTTTGTTTTTTCCGAGAGATTTAGGGTCCTAATCGGTACCCTACATTCGTTATCTGATTTTACTAACGTCCTCCCTATCATAATTCCTTTGGTTTCGCTTTCTTCTTCACTGGCTTCTACAACCCACAACCTGGGTGGCCCAGAACCTCCCTCCAATCTCCCCCACACAATTGTTTCCGAATTCGGTGGCAGCTTTTCCCGATGTCCTATTATTACCCGCCTAGTAGTTGTTTCCACATCATCCACTCGCAGTGGTAACTCGAAATTATCACAGTCCAATACTCCTCTTCCAACATCCACTATCTTTGCGACCAGCACTTCGTGTTGGAATTGAGCATGGCCTATCTTAATTCTCACAAGCTTCCTGCGTCCTTTATGTCTGCGCTCTCTCCTGTGGCTGTACGTAATTTCAACTCATTGGCTGGTAGTACTCTTCCCTTTACTAGATCCTCACGGACAAACGTGCGCACCGCTCCTGTATCCAGTGTAATAACACAGCTCTTCCCGTCAATACTTCCTTTAATTGTTAAGCTGTCACCGACACGTCCCAATCTCGAAATAGGGATGGAGGTTATGGGGCAATTGGTTGTGGGAGTCAGCTTCTGCCCCTTTAGGCTGACTCGTTGTAGTTTAACGACTCCTTTCGTTCTTGGCCATCTTCCTTGACCAACGTTCGCTCTCTACTTAATACTCGTCGTTGCATAGGAGACCGTGATCTTGTACGTCTCCATTTTCCTTCTTTACAGTCTCTCGACATATGACCCATTTTGTCACATGTCCAACATTTTATTTTGCTACCACCCTCTCAGTATCTTGGAACCGACCGCTCGACGTTCGTGCTGCTATCCATTTCTACTCGTCGTACCTTAAGCGACGGTTTTATGATAGCCTGCGCAGTTTCATTTATTAAGGCACACGCGATGGTCTCGGCAAAATTCGCCTTCGGTGATAACATCTCTGCTTTACGTGTTTCCGGATCACGTATTCCATCGATGAATGAGTCCATCTTAATCCTCTCCATGTAATCGGGAGATGTATTCACATGTGCCAAATGCACTAGCCGCTCGACTGCTGCGGAATATTCTTGAAGAGTCTCTCCGATCTTTAGGCATCGGCTCTTCAGCTCCATACGATACATCTCTCGCTTATGGTCACTTCCATACTTTCGATCCAGCGCCTTCATTATTTCGTTGTAATTACTACGGTCATACTGCGGAATAGTCTGCAGTGTTTCAGCCGCTTCTCCTTTTAGAGCCACTATTAATGCTGTTCCCCGATTTGCGTCATTCCACCCATTTTGATTAACCGTTGTCTCAAATTGAAATTTGAAAACCGCAAACGATGTTGTGCCATCAAATATCGGTGGCTTAAATTTCATTGCTTGAATTGGCTGAGATACTGGCGATGCTGTTCCGTTAACCTCGATACATAGAAGTTTCTTCTCGAAGCCTAGGACTTTCTCTTCTAACCCTTGGATGTCCTTCTGTAATTTTTGTTCAATTTGCTCTACTTCTTCATGTAAATTGATATACATTTCATTGAATTTCTCATCCATTTTGTTATTGATCTCGCCCACCGACTGCTCCATGCGCTGATTTGACCGTTTAATTTCTTTCATTTCCTGATTTGATTGATCAATTTTCTGATTTAACTGATTACTAGATTGTTCCATTTTATGGTTTAATTTTTCAACAGATTTTTCAACTGACTTTTTCATTTCCAAACTGGACTGTTGAATAGCAGCCATTAACTGCGCCATATCGAAATTTCCAGAAGGTACCGCTGCAACCTCCACTACCGCCTCTTTACTTTCTCCATTCTCTTCGTCCCCTTCTGCGTGGTCGGAAAATGTCGATTCGTCAAAATTATAACTAGCCGGATCATTACCCTCCAGCTCTAATGCTTGAAGTAATCGTTGCCTCAATACATTTTTCTGGCCGACCGTTGACAAACCACGTCGCTCCAACTCTTCCTTTAAATCGGAAATCTTCAATTCGTCTAGAATCATCTTTTAATTCACAATCCCACCGCCGTCACCAATTGTTACGTTTTTGCCTTGTCAAATTCAAGGTTCGATCACTGGATTGTGAATAAAACAAACGATGTAAATTCTAGAACACACTAAATTTATTTATTTCCGATTAAACACTAATTTAATTATTTCACTTATTTAACTTAATTATTTAACTTCACAATAATTATTTTCTACACTTTAACAACACTATATTACACTTTAATAACACTTTATTTTACTTTATAAACACTTTCCTTCTAATTACTATTAGCACTCTCACGGTTAAAACACAACTGATTTTCTCCCAAATGTTTGTCGCGCATTTATACCAAATATTCTAACCATTCTAGAAATCTCCAGAATATTCGATTAGTCTAGATAAGTCTAGACACCTCTACTGTTCTACTTTATAACAATTTTACATTAACGATAGTGTCGCTATTCAAATATAGATGTCGCCACGATCGTAGCAGTATGTTATTTGATTCCCGATTTAATTTGAATTATTCTCAAATTTCTTCCTATGCTACTTAACTGAATCGGCCGTTTACAAAATACAACTGCAAACTGGAGTATTTTATTTCAAATCGCTAAAATATCATAGGTTGTCGATATTGCCTTAATTGTCGACGCTTACAAAAAATGTTGCCAAGTAATATACGTAATATTTTACGTGTCGACAACCGCGTAAATTGCACGGCGTATAATCTACCTCGCCCATCCCTAATAAACTCTATGTTTACCACGCCAGCTTTATAACGCTTCCATCTTCATGTTTAATAGTAAGATGTAAATTGCCTTTTCTGAAACCGAATGTATGGAATTTGGATGTTTCCCTTGTTTTTCTTAAATTTTTAAACTATAAATCGAATGGAATTTTTTCTGTTTTCTGAATCATACATGGAAGCATGAAAATGTAACAAAATAATTGTAAGAAAAAATTTATGAATATACATAACAAGGTCCATCCAGACTATCATCGAAACCCATCCCGTACCCTGAGTTCTAGTTGGGCACAGAAGACCGCCTGATAGTCTCTGGATGGATAAATTTCTGTTAACAGTCGGGTTCTCATATTCATTGACCTCCTGTACTGTTGCAATCATTTTAATCGATGGTGAAGAGTTCCCATAATATTTATCAAGCTTTGTTTTGGTATTCGAATGGTTTTTCCCACGCAAAAACTAATGTTTAATTAACACACGAAATTCACTTTTTTCCAATTTTCAATGGCTGTCAAAACTGAACTAAATGACAGATGTCTGAAAATTTTAATTTGGTCTAGTGACAGATGGTATTGACACATGACATCTGGGATTTGCGATTGTGGCACCCTATGTTGCAATTTTACTAGACTTCTCTCTCCGTTTTCCATATGTATGCAAATTTCAACATTTTCTTATATGTTTTCGATATAACGGTAATTTACCGGTTAATCTGGTTTCACCTCAATTTATTACCGTTTATCGTTTCGGCTGCAGGAGCCTTCGGATCATTATTCTGTTGGAGGTAAAGGTGACCCTGGAAGACCAAATTGTCGGCGGTCGCCCTTAAATTAGGTTTCAAAATCTCTTAATATATAAAGCAGTTCATAGTTTATAAGCGTTTCATAAGCGGGGCAACCGCCTTAACCCGCTCTAATCGCAAAGTTCGATGCATCAGTCGTAATACTGAACTTTCAAGCGTCCAGTGGGTGTACTAACAGAGTAATGTTAGACAAATCACTCTTCAGCGAGGCAAATGCATTTTGGCATTCCTCGGACCAAGAAAAGTTCTTGGACGACGTTTTAACAAGAACAGCCAAGTGCGAGTGAATAGGAGTAAGTGTTTTAACATGTTTCGGAATAAATCTATGGTAGTAATTAATCATACCAACGAAACGCTGAATGCCCGTAATTGAATTGGGAGGTGGAAAATTCCTAATGGCATTAATCCTTTCTTCAGCAGGTAGAAAACCGTTAGGTGTGATTTTATGACTGAGGAAGTGTGCAGCCGCCAAATACGCATTTACCACTATTAATGTGAACATCAAATCCATTAACTTTTGGAATAGTTGATCCAAGTGAAGTTTGTGTTGTTCCTCAGATTGTGAAGCAATCAAAATGTCATCAATATAAACGAAAACGAAGTCTAAACCATGAGTGACTTCGTTCATGTACCGCTGAAGCGTTTGAGCGGCATTGCATAATCCAAATGGCATTCGGATGTATTCGAAAAGGCCAAATGGAGTAGTGATTGCCGTTTTGAAAACGTCTTCAGGTGTAACGGGAATATGGTGATAACCTCTAATAAGATCGATCTTGGAGAAGATTTTGCATCCATGCAAGTGCATGGAAAAATTTTGTATGTGGGGAATAGGATATCGATCCGGCATAGTAACAATGTTAAGTCGCCGGTAATCCCCACATGGTTTTCAATCGTTATCTTTTTTCCTGACCATATGTAATATACAAGAAACAGAAGATGACAATGGCCGGCAAATTCCTAATTCCACCATGTGCTGGAATTCGGTTAGTGCAGCTTTATGGCGAACCGAATCTAGCCTTCGTGGTCTTAAAACTGCAGGTAAATGTCCTTCAGTTACTATATGATGTACCACGGAATGTTTTACTGGTAAATTATAGTTTGGCTCGACAATTAGGGCCGGATACTTTTTAAGTATCGTGCCATAGGCGTTGTCGATGATAAAATGGAATGGTGAAAGTATGTCAGAGCAATCCATTGCGGCAAGTGTTGACAGCAGAGTCGCAAATTTACACAGAAAATCGGCGCCAATTATTGGACGATTCACAGCAGTAATCAAAAAGGCATGCGTGAAAGTTCGTCTAAGCCCGAGGAGCAATTTAGTTCCAACATGGAATTTAGTTCCATAAGTTAAAATGGTTGAACCGTTGGCAGCCGAGTACTAAATCAGAGTTTGTATTGTTGAAAAACTTAAGATTTAGAAATTGTTTGACAGGGAATACTGATAAGTCAGCTCCAGTGTCAATTAAAAAGTTAAGATTAGTCCGACCGTCGTAAAGGAATAATCTGCTCGTTCTCAGAGTGTTGTGATTCGATGAATTTACCCGTGAGTCTGCGAGTTTTTTTATAATTGTGATGGTACCAACATTTGTTACCATATATCCGATTATTGTGTGGAGAACGTGACCGTGGACGAGAACGCGAACGAGACCGAGATTGCGACCTTGACCGAGATCGTGATCTATCTCTAGGTCTATTATCAGGTCAATTTTCTCTTCAAGTCGAGCTAATCTTGTGTTGTAAAATATTGTATCATCGATTCGCATTGTGTTGATGATGGGTGTTACGCTCTGCCGCTGAAATTGTATTCTGCGGATTAATATGTTCTTACATATTATCTGCTGATTTTGCTAGAGCATCTAAGTCTACAGTGTCGGCATGTGTAACCATCGCAATGCCAATAGATTCTGGGAGTTTCCTCAACCAGAGTGATCACAACACTGAATCATTCAATCTTCGTTCAGCTAATGTTTTAATATGTCTTACTATTTCTAAAGGTTGCATATCCCCCAAATCTTGGCCACTCAATCACTGAGTGAGTTTCCGTTCTGCCGATGGAGCCATAAACACTCGGATTCAGGTGACTTTGGAATCCATGAGTGCAGTATCAGAGGCATCGAGAGCTCACCAACCGGAAGTTGACAACCCTTCCAGACGTCCTTGATTCTGTCAATTCCCCACAAAACCAAAAGTACGTCTCATCATTGCTTGCTTTGCAGATGATGACGCCATCAGCCAGGTTGTAACCCAGCAATTGCTACACGGAATACGCAGTTTTTCCTCAATGAGAGTAATGGTTGAGTTCATCCCGCACGCAGAATTTTTTGACAGCACGGCTACTGTACCCGATGAGCTATTGCTATAGGCTTTTCGGAAATTGCACCCAGTTTCAGTCCAGATAGCTTTTTTTGTAAGCGTTAGCGGCGACGCTTGCCAAGCGGCTTAGCCTTACTACGATAGAGCCCTTGCCACCCACAAATAGTAGGGCATTCTCCGAACCCGAATTGGTTTCTGAGTTGAAACCATCAGCACTTAATGTGCTGAGGTCATCTAACTCGAAATATGACTCATTGTCAGCCCCAATGGTTATTTCTCAGATCCCAGTAATGGTAATAATTATTATGCTTTTTGGTGAAGAACGTCAGAGTGAGCACAGAACTATATTAAGGAAGCATATATGTACCCTAAAAACACATAAAATTAAAGTAAATATTTTAATTAAAAGACATTTTTAAATTAAATTTTAACATTATTTTGTATGATTTATCCCTATATCGTCTAATGAATTTCAAAAAAAGAAAGCAAGAAACCATTACAACAACTCGACTCAATTTTAGCACAAAAAGCTAATTATTTAGTACACACAAACAGACAGACAAAAAAAAAAGCTTGAAGCAAGTAATACATAATTATTGCTATTATCTTTAAGGACGTCTGAATGTCTGAAATAATAAAAGCTCTGAAATCCAAAAAAAAAAAAAAATCCAACAAAAAAATAAATAAACAATTTTATTGTTGTATATCTAGCTATTCATATTTGGTATTTATGGTAACCTAAGATAAAGCGCACAAAAATTAAAAGACAAATTTATAATACGTATAAATCATGCTAAATGAAGTGAAGTTGAGGCAAAACGATGAAAAATTATTTCACGGAGAGTGGAACGTATGGAAATATAATTTTCATCGCGTGTATTCTTTTGCGTATTGTGTGTGACTTTTTTTTTCTTTTTCTGGTGTTCGTCGTCGTCGTTGTCGTCTTCAAAAACATTAAACAACAAGCTAGTAAGTAATCAAGTATATATAAAAAAAAAAAATTATAATATCTTAAATACGCATATCACGTTATAATAATTTTTACGTTCAGAATGCAAATAAATCAACTTTTTTTTTTGTGCTGCTCCTTCGTACCCCATGTCTCGCTATATTGTGTGCTTTACAAACTGTAAAAAGCTTTATACATCCCCATATAAGCTGTGTTACTTTTTAAGAATATTTTTATCTAAAGTAGTTTTTAAAAGAATTTTTGAATTATTTTTTTGTTTGGTGAATGAAATAAATGTACTCTCGTTCTGGTATGTACATACGAGTATATGTATGTTCGGGATGTATATATGGCGTAGACAAGTGTACTTGCAATAAAATATTTTTTTTTAGGTTTTATATGTGATACTATCATGTATGAGATGTATGTACATATATGGCAAGGGGGACATGTTTTTTGGTCAATATTGTAATTTTAAAAGAAATAGGTTAAACGAATGTACACCGTGTGAATGGGATATACATTTTGGCTTTTTTGTTTACGGATATACCTTTTTATGTAATATTGAGGTGTGCAGATGGCCTTATTATAGCGTCTGGTATACATACACACATATATACTTTAATGTGTATGCATTAATTTTTTATAGGATTTCCGAAAGCTGTTGAAATGTTTACGCATTTGAATTTTCACGATTATCCAGATGCTATACATATAACTTACCTATATATACTTTAATATCCTGGGGAAATCCCATTTTAGAAAACCCAAATATTTAATATTTTTTATACTTGGATTTGATTATGCCAATTTGTGCCTTTCGAAAAAAAATTTGTGCTTAATATACTTTATGAAATACGAAGGGTTTTCTGACATGATTATCACACCAGAAAACCAATACAATGTTGCCACATTGTGCATCACTAAATTATTTTGCCACGCACCCTCCAATGACTAGAATAGGCCAAAATCGGCCATAGAGTAACCAGAAAATATCAAATTTACGGTGTTCTGGAACAGTTGTATGGATGATTTCTGGAAAACCCCACTTATATCACGCAACTAATTGAAACCAACTATAATACACATTTTGACCCAGTATCGCGTTTTTGAATACTCTACATTGGCTAGAAACGGCTATAGAGTATCAAGGAAATACCAAATTGGGCAAGATAAAATAAAAAATACCCTGGCAGCACTGCGGATGAGGCAAATGAACACCACAGCTTTCCATGCTCGAACCAATGGAGTATTGGAAAGATCCCATCTTACCTCGATCTGGGAACAACGGCCTCAAGACTTTATCCTTAATTTAGTTTACCTTATGCCACATTAAAAAGGCTGATTTAAGTAACTTTCAAATATGTTACAAGCCTATATTCGTTTGCATAGATCTTCAAATTGACTTCTCTAACCTCAGGCGTGTATAGTTAAAAACTAACGTCAACCTTTTTTTCAATAAGGATAAAGCCAGGGTCCTGCGAAATCATAATGTACATACTCATACAAATATAAATTTTTTATCGGTTTAACAAAATTAGCATTTCATTATAGTAAAAATGTCATAATGTGAACGCCTCTGTTATGAAAAAAAAAACTCATAATTTTAATGAAAAATAAACTCATAATTTAATATAATTTTTTCTAAGCACATACAATAATTTATATACGAGTACGAGTATGTATGTATGTATGTAGGAGATACATACATGTATATATCTACCTAACAACAATGAAATAGATAGATATCCATTATTCTTGTTTTTTTTCCTACTTTTTTCATCTGGAAACGGAAGTCATTTATTTTTTTTTTTTTTTGTGCCAGTGCGAAAAGTATTTACCAGCAATACGGATAAAGGAAGTTAGTGTACATAAAACAGACTCAAAATATTTTTTTACCATGAATACGTAAAAAAATTATGTATTCAAAAAAAATCGTTAGTGTAGGAGAGAAAATATTTAAGGTTAAATGTCAATATTATGTCTCTTTGCTGTCGATATCATATACAAATCATCATTCACAGCACAACAGTACATCAGTAAAATGACGTGAAGTGTGTACATATATCGTACGGAGGTACAAATAGTCTACACACACTCCAGAAGTTCAATAATTGAAAATTTGAACTTGTTGTTAGGTTTTTTTTTTTTGTTACGTTTAGGAATTATAAATTACGTTACAGTTCATTTAATTTTTATTTAAGTTACACAGCATCACACGCCATTCTTATGTATTAAAATGAAAATAATTAAGCTCTTTGTGTTTGTTTTTCATCATGTGATAAAATTAATTAGTAGAAAATGGTTGTTAAATTTATCATATTTAATTTGTTTACATGTTATTTTCGGGAGTTTGCAGAAAAACCAAAAACAACAATTATTTCGGATAATTTAGTTCTATATTATAGGCGTGTTGTGTAATATGAGTTTTTTTTTTGTTGTAATTTAGATTTGGTACAATACAAATCAAAAGTTTTTTTTTTTACTATTTAACATTTTATATAAAATTGGGAAAGCGAGACAATATTATTTTAGGGATACCACAAAAGAAAATTCTTATAATTAATAGATGTACAGATTTTCACATAGAAAACTTTGTTACCGTACTAAATCACAACTGTCAACTAATTTATCGAGGTCAATATAATTTGTATAAATTCAACTTTGGGTTTGAAGAAAAATATTGGATTTCGGAAATGTCTATTCAAAACGAAAATATATTCCGTAATAGAATTTTATTTTAAGCTATAAAGGTTGGTTTATTTTATCCGTTCAGTTCCTTACAGACACGTACCGACACAGACATCAAGTATTTATATTATCCGTACGTTTCCGTACAGACATTCATTCGTATTATTTCGATATGTCGATCGTATATATTCGTAACAACGTACAGTCACCGCTCAACTATGTACAGTACAAACGAAAAACAAAAATATAAAAATACAAAATAAATAAAATTAAATATTTAATCAATTGATAATATCAGTATTATAAGAGTAATATTGATAGTAAAAATTAATAAAAATGTTGAAATCATAAAACTTTAATAATCATATCTGAAAATAATTTAAATCTGAAATAAAAATTATCTGAAAGTATCCGACATATCCATACATACATATTTCGACCTATTCAGTTGCATGATCGATTGATCCGATCGCAACAAACTAAAATAATTCATGTACAAAAATATAAAATACATCAGCATGGATCTTCGAGCATAAAGATAAGGGGGTCGATTATGTAAGCATTACGAGTTACGAGTTTTTTTTCGAAATTACGACCAAACGCGATTATGTAAGACATTTCGAGTTCTCGTAATTGCGACATGTTGTTGTTGTTTTACTCGTACAAGTTTTTGAGTACGACAAGCAACTCGTAATGGTTGAAATGATTGTTTTAAAGGAAAATTTGTCAAAATAACTGTTGAAATAATGTTTTTAGACATTTAGTAGTAATTCAATAGTCGAACATATGATTTTTTATTAATAAATTACTATTAAATTTGAATTTAATAGTGTGATTTATTGCTATGTTCATTCCATTTTGAAAAGTGCAACACTACTATTGTGGTGATTTTGCGAAGAACGATTTAATTGTCAAAAATCGTTTAAGTGTTGTTGAAGAAGTGATTACAATTTTTTTAATAAAAATAATAAAAATTTCCAATCTATTACATAAAATGAAAATATATGTGTTTATACTAATCATAATTTAATACTTTATTTTGTATTTTAAATATAAATAAATAATTAATATAATTTTTATTTTGTGTTCAAAAACTATTATTTAGGGCCAACCGAACAAATGATGGCAGACCATCCCGATTTTGCCAAGGGTGAATGAATTCAACAACAGGATCCATTACAATGTTTTCCTTTAAATAGAATTATGATATGTCAAATTAGCTTGGTTATAATATTAAAACACCAAAAGATTACTTACTTTCAAATAAAGTTTTAAAGACACAAAATAATTTTATTTTTATTTATTTTATTTTAATTTAATTTTTTTTTGTTTAAAACAAATAATTTTGATTAAAACACAAACAATTTTCAAGCGCGCCAATTTTATTTTGACATAACTACAAAATATTTGTAAACAAAATAAAAACCAAAACAAAATATGTGTCCGAAAATGAGCATATCGGGCAACTCCTTTTTTTCGAAAAAATTGAATCTCGTACTTGCTTACATAATCGCGCTATGTCGCAATTACGACTTCATGGATTACGAGTTGTCGTAACTCGTAACTCGTAATACGAGAGATACATAATCGACCCCATGGCATGGATGGATAATGAAACGATATACTATGAGTTCGAGTTATTTCGTTTTGTTCGTATTTTTTCGCTTAAGCCGCTCTCATGCAAATGAGTCTAAGGCTTATATGAGATGAACTCGAGACGAAGTCAACATGACGGAGTTAAATTTTGTCCATCTCGTTATAAACATTTCGTAGTCGTACCAATTTATAGAGCAAATAGAGCAATAGCAAACAAAAAAATAAAGAAATCGTACCGATTTCCTTATTTTTTCTGTTTGCTATTGCTCTTTTTGCTCTATAAATTGGTACGACTGCGAAATGTTTATAACGAGATGGACAAAATTTAACTCCGTCATGTTGACTTCGTCTCATATAGCCTCTCATTTGCATGAGAGCGGCTTGACGTATCATTTTCATTGATCTCGAATGAAATGGATACAGTATACAAGAAAATGAATGAGTGAAAAAAAAAACCTATCTAGTGTGTGACAGAGAAAGAATCATTGTCCTTGTCTTTAAATTCGAATTTTCGAAAATCATATTCAAAATTTTGATTAAGGTCAGTAGAATAATTTTATGGTATTACATTTATTTTCAGATCATTTGAATCATACATTTTCACAAATATCGGTTGTTAAATAACTAATCCTTTTTAAATAAATGCTAGGTAGTACTGGAAATGTATTTAACCCTAATCCAACCAACGTGTGCCTTTTTGGCACATTTGATTTTTATTTTAATATAACGTACTTGGTATTCAGTTTGCAAAAATTTAGTATTAATTATTATTTTAGTGTTTTGGATGTGTAATAAAAATATGTTGGTTGGAATCACGGATTTGAATAAACAATAAACAATTAGAGATCAATGGTTGGAATAGGGTTCAAACTGTTAGAAATGTTATATAAACCATTCTAAATCATTAAATCAACTTCATTGTTGAAGAAAATCATAAAACATATGTTTATTTTTAAATAGCCAAATTTCCAATTATTTGGAAATTCCCATAAGTATTTAAAAACAATATAGTCTATTGTCCGTCGTCCTTATTTTATTGGTAGTCCTAAAAGTAATATTTTGGTTTAGGTTTTAATTACGGATTTAAATAAACGTTCTTCCAAATTTTGTATTGTCAATCTGTTACCACCGCAATAGAATTCTGTGAATGCGATTTACGAATGCCAGAATTCGAAGGCAGTAAACCAACTGTGAAATTTTTAACAATAATTAATAAATCATTCGATTTGTTAAATTCCCGTAATCCCTGGTAAAGGTCCTAAGGCACCGCTCAGGACAAATAACGCAAGTTGGTGGATGCCGGATATCACAAATATAAATAAATATTTAGAATCAATTAAATTGAATTCTGATGTATCCGTTTATAAAACAAATAAATCCACTGGGTTTTTAGGATTATACTTGGGGCTCATCGTAGCAAAAAATCTATACATTGATTTTTTAGAGACTGGATATTTAAAGTACATACTAACATACAAGTTAAGTCATGATCATCTTGAATTATTTTTTTCTGCAATGCGCGCTAGAAGTGGTAACAACAACAATCCGACTTGCAGACAATTTATCGCTGCCTTTAAACAATTACTTGTACATAGTCAAGTTAAAAGTGTCAGCGGGAATGTTGGGGAAAGCGATGAAACAAAACTGTTGGGTACTGTAAGCCGCATTCAACTATCTAGAACGGTTGGTAAGAAATCAATCAGAATTTGTTTTAATTCACAATTAAATAATAAAATTATTCACTTATCACAGATGATGTTGCATATCCAATAGACATGTTCGATATTGGTGAAGATGATGACAGCAGCCACGGTTCCCAGAATGATGTTTCGGATTTTTTGGAACAAAACAGCTCATCCCCATTCCAAGAAAATGTTATAGGATACATAAGCGGCTATGTAGTCAAAATGGTTGAGAAAATTATTAAATGTCCTGAATGTATTATCTCACTGCATTCAGAATTTGGTGGGGCTCATTCAACAGCTCTAAACTTATTGTTTTCTAAAACTAGAGGGGGACTGATAATTCCATCTAAAGATGTGACTGAATTATTAAATGTCCTGAATGTATTATCTCACTGCATTCAGAATTTGGTGGGGCTCATTCAACAGCTCTAAACTTATTGTTTTCTAAAACTAGAGGGGGACTGATAATTCCATCTAAAGATGTGACTGAGTCACAAATAAATATTTTAAACACGCCAACATAAACTTTAAAAACAAACATCAAGATGAACGATTGGCGTTAAGAATCTTACAAGATTTTAATATTAATAAATTGTTTCCATCGTTACATGCTCACCAATATGACACGGAAATTGGAAATAATCACATATATAAGTTGGCAAAAACTATTATTAAATGTTATATTAAAATAAAATTTTCTCAAATTTCCAAACAAATAAACAAAGCCAACACAACACATATAAGGCAACAATTAAGTCGATTAATTATATTCAGGCATGAATAGCTGTTAAACATAATTATTAAATTTAAATTAATTTTATTATATTTTATTAATTTTAATCAAATGTTTTTATAAATAATCAATAAATATGTATGCATAAATAAAATGCACATTTAATTTTTGACGTTTCACTCGAATTTTATTTTATTTTTCAGGGGTGCATTTCAAATTTCAAGGGTGAAATGGTAATTAATTTATCAAATTATTGAAAGAAAATAGGTAAAACCAAATTTTATTGATCAAAATTTGATATAATTAATTACATACATTGATTTTAGTAATATATTATATAATATTTTTGCAGTTCAATTACAAAATTTTAT
The DNA here is from genome assembly GCA_951394425.1 of Tipula unca. Classification (NCBI taxonomy): domain Eukaryota; kingdom Metazoa; phylum Arthropoda; class Insecta; order Diptera; family Tipulidae; genus Tipula; species Tipula unca. The sequence continues at coordinate 102,798,264 of OX596382.1, read as the reverse complement.
TTTTCGACATTAAACTTGTGGGAGTATAGCACTTCTTCGGAAATAGGTTTTTAGAGCAAGGGGAAAATATAAAAAGACCAGTAAAACTATATAAACAATTTGTTTCATTTCTTGTTGTTGTTTTCAATGTTATTTTCGGACGATACTGTATCCATGTTTATTGGAATCCGTGATCATTTCAGACAAATATTCTTTTATACAATATTTGTCTGTACGGTACGTGTCTGAAAGGAAACGTACGGATAATATAAATACTTCCATATAAAATGTATTAAACAATATTTTTTTTGTCTGTGCCGGTACGTGTCTGTGCGGAACGGAACGGATAATATAAACTAACCTTTAGGAGGAAATTAAATTTGACGGTGTCTGTATGTTATGTGGTCTCTATCGGCATATACTTACAAAGGTACACAAAAGTGTTCGTACAAAGTTCACATTTCTGGAACAGACGATGTTCTAGTATCTATAGGAAAGCGTTATGGTAAGGTGGAAGCGTTATGGTGTGGGGTCGTATTCGTATCGCGCCAGTTGGCGTTGGAAACATAGAGTTTATTACAATTATTTATGATAATATATTAAAATCCTCTCTTTCTCTCTTTTCGGTTGGCGTATCTGGTGCTAGTTATTACACATTACGATTTTGAATTTCAAGATAAATTTTGCGAAGTGGTGGTGAACAAATAATAATTACATTAAACAAATAAATAAATAAAATTATAAATTAATAATAAAATAAATTAATTACAAATTAATAAATTAAATAAATTACAAAATAATAAAAATAAATTGTAATTAACTGTGTGTGTTATTATTTGTTTGAAGTCCAGACCGGTCGAATAGTTTTAAATAGGAGTCAACTCCTGAAGTGGTGACCCCGATAACGGTTTTTACCGTAGTAAAATAACAAAAATATAAAAAAAAACACCAAATAAACCAAATAAAAAAACAACGCGGGCAAAAATAACAGAATAAGTTGTGACAAAAACGTGGTGTAGGGCCTTCCCACCCACGCGCCCACCAGGGAAACAACTCAACACTTGTGGTGTAGAGGACGACAAACCCCCGCCATCACTAACGTTGGGTTAAAAAGAAGAGAATAATTTAATGTAAAAAAAAAATAAAAGAATAATTTAATATTTACAAAAAACGGTTTTTATCAAAACCCCAACGACAGTGATTTCGTGCCCGCTCTATCTACTCAAACAAAAGGCGTATTTAAGACAAGACCAATTTTAAATATCTGCCTATTTAAAATTTGATTGATTTTATTGGATTCCGCCAGTTTGAGTGTTATCGTTTAAGATTCTTGTGCTTAACGATAGCTATTCGTGTAGATTTTTTTCTCGCATTGTTTTTTATTTTTTCCAGCACCACATATTGGTCTACTGGAGGTTTTTTTGCTCGGTCCGATTAAGTACCTACAAGGGAATACGCTTGGCCGAGTAGTTTTTACTGGAATATAACCTTAGAATAGCAAATTACCAATTTCCAAATTAAATATATAAAATGCCACCTAAATTGGACCCTTGTCAATCAAATGACGATCTAGCGGACAATTTAGATAAATTGGAAATTGGAAATGAAAATGGAACTGACCTGTCAGAGATGAGCATCAAATTACAACCGTTTTGGTTAGAAAACCCGTCTGACTGGTTTAACACGGTCGAAATTATCTTTAACCTCAAAGACATTACTAGCTATAAAACGAAATTCTTGCTAGTTCGAAACGCATTATCCCCGCAAGTGAGCCAAAAATTTCAAACATACTCGCCGATCCGCCTAAACAGAATTGCTATTTAACAGGCGTTTTTAGATCGTATGCAGTTATTACTAATAGCGACATCATGAATCCAATGTCTCGTCCACTGTTTATGCTCGAATATAAACAGAACAACCTGCAACGTAAGTGTTAAATGTTGTGGCTGAGTCAAAAAGTTTTAGAATGAAATCATGGTCGATCTGGAATTAATTTATAATTTATATTTGGATCGATGTACTTAATTAATTAAAAAACATATAAATGTTAAGTTCCTCCTCTTGAAATCTAAAACCTTACAAATGTTTATATTTTTATATATACACTTATATAAATGGATGCGTTCTAAAACTTATGGTTTAGCTATAATATTGGCCATCTAGTATAAAAACTACAAATCTATGTAAAATGTGCATTTTAATTTCGGTGAATTTGTGTAAAATACGTGGTGTGAACTGTTAATTTTAAAATGGCGGAAAATAGAGCGATTAAATGTTTGTTGAGAAGTTTAGAAGCCATTAAAGCAAAGGCACTAATATTTAACGAAAATACACGAATTAGTGAGATCTAAACATATTTGACTCTATATTAGCGGACGAATGGAATGAATTTCAAATACTTGAAAAATCTCTAAAAGGCAAATTTGATGATATTCATTTAAATGCAGTAGAGAAAATTGTATCAACTCATTTTGAATTAAAACAAAAGTTAGTGAGATGGGACAAGCTTTACGGAAAATAATTCAATTCATGGCGATCACAGTATGAATGAACTCCTGTTAAATCAAACCAACTTCTTACAAGAAATTTCCAATATAAACAAAAGAGAAACTGACGTAAGATTACCACGTGTTAATATACCGTTTTTTAGTGGGAAGTATTCTGTGTTTCCGTCATTTCGTGACCTTTTTGAGGCATCAATACACAAAAATAATAGTATATCCAAAGTTCACAAATGACAATATTTAAAGGGACTTCTCAAAGGAGATGCTTACGCACTCATCAATCATATTACCATAACTGATGCCCATTACGATGAAGCTTGGGATAAAATTAAAACTATAGATATAACAAATGTAAACACGTAGTACATGTGTTATTAAAACAATTTATAGAACAACCAAGCTTGAATCAAAATTGCACAAAATCGCTCCCTCAATTAACGGACGTATTGGATGAAGTAATCCGGGGTTTAAAATACTTGGCGAAAGAAGCGTGGGCTCACGAAATGGCGAGTGTTGATTTAAGTAAGAAAATTTTTGGTATTTATACCAATTTGGTGGGTTGATAGAGTGAGAGGAAAAACAAAAGAAAACGCATAAAAATGCACTCTATCAAAAACCACTTGACATCGTTTACTTGTGTTTAAAAAAAAATTAATTTTTTACAAACGTTGCAAAAACGTTGTAAAAGAAATATATTGGTCACAATAACAATTTCATAACGTAAAGTTATTTTGTAATTGTTACCGATTTTACATGGGTATGTATATTTCCATGAGTGAATAACTCACTATGGATTATAGTATTTTCACAGGTGAATAACATACCATGAATTTGCTCTATTTACACAATATTTTTGTCAACAAAAAAAAGTGGAGGTATTGGCCTCAAAATTGTGTTTGCAGTTTAGATTGTATTGGACAGGGTGGTAACGGTTGTTGACAGGCGACCGTTACAATATTGATTGGCGCAGACATATTCTTCATGGCTTTAGAAAACAAGTAAAAACAGTCCAACTCTACTATCTTACAAAGGACTGCATTCGGATGGATCGTATCTGGGCAACTGAAATCAATGCAAAGTATGGACTTACCAAATTATATGGCATTCAACACAAGATTAGATATAAATTTAGATAGAACTCTTCGACAATTCTAGAGATCGGGGAAACGCCGCAAATCAATATGCAATCGCCAGCAATCGAATTGTAATTGAGGCGTGTAATGTAATAAAACAAATTAATCACGATTATGTCATTTCAGGGTATGTTAGCAGTAATAGTATAAATTGGCATTTTATTCCACCTGCATCTCCTCATTTCGGTGGATTATTTGAATCTGCGGTCAAATCCGTCACATCGCATTTATTAAAATCAACAAAAAATGTGAACTTAATATTCAAAGATATGGCTACACTTTTATGCCAAATCGAAAACATCCTCAATTCAAGGCCATTATGTACAACATCCATAGATGACGATTATGAGGTGCTTACGCCTGCACATTTTTTAATTGGTACTTCAGTTGGAACAATTCCAGAGAAACAACTCACAATCGCAGATTCATTATCATCGAGATGGCAGAGGATTCAAGCGAGAGTACATTTATTCTGGCATAAATATCGTTTCGACAAAAGCAGAACAACGATCTTCAAGTCAACGACATCGTGCTAATAAAGGAAGACAATACTCCGGTATGAAAGTGGCCTCTTGGTCAAATCATAAAGGTACATCCAGGGGATCACAATTTGGTGAGAGTGGTGACTGTCAAAACGGCGAATACTACATTACAACGTCCGATATTCAAAATATGTAAATTACCTATTGGTTAACGATGAGCTCGTTAACAGTGGCGGAGTATGTTAAATGTTGTGGCTGAGCCAAAAAGTTTTAGAATGAAATCATGGTCGATCTGGAAATAATTTATAATTTATATTTGGATCTATGTACTTAATTAATTAAAAAACATATAAATGTTAAGTTCCTCATCTTGAAATCTAAAACCTTACAAATGTTTATATATTTATATACACTTATATAAATGAATGCGTTCTAAAACTTATGGTTTAGCCATAGAGTATTATATAAGAGTAGTAACTTTCATATATTAAAATGGCAATCAACTTTATAAACAGCTCACTGTAAAATAATTGTGTGGCTATTTTGACAACAAGAGACCATAACAATTATATAACTGTCCTTATTTATAAAAAATTATATATAAACCGAAAAATAAGATCCTAGTAGGCATAGTTTGTATGTATTTTTACATATCAAAATCAAAGCAATAAAATTATCAAACCCGGTTTGTAAAACCACCATAATAGTCTAGTTAGTCTAAATAAACATATTTTATTTTAGAATTGAGGAAAAACCTGCACTTTATTGCGTTAAAAATATTGAATTGCTTGATTCATTCATAATTTTATTATTTTGATTTTGTAGGCCTACTAGGATGTTATTTTTCAGTTTATAAAGATTTTTTTATAAATAAGGATAGTTATACAATTGTTATGGTCTCTTTTCGTTAAAATAGTCACATAATTGTTATACAGTGAGTGACTTTTCGATTCATATACCATTTTAATGTATGAAAGTTACTACTCTTATGTAATTCTCTATGGTTTAGCTATAATATTGGCCATCTAGTATAAAAACTACAAATCGATATAAAATAATATTCTGTCACTTGCGAATCATCTGTGAACACAATAAGTTAAAAATCAAATATCTCGTAGTCAGTTTCTTATGAGTTGAAACGGCTACTTGCTGTATCGCATAGATATTTTTGTTTAATCCAGGAACCGTACAATATTAATGGTGTGGTTTCTGGTTTAAACTCGAAGTTTGGCAGAACTTTTAAGTCCACTATCGTTAAAACCAGAGTGTGCATTTCTATATCTCATGGTATTGATGCCACTCTTATTAATGAGTGCAGCCCTGCTGATCTTGCAGCGTTGCTAATCAATCTCTTGTATGCTGACTCATAATTCAAATTTGTTATTACAACAGCCTGCTAACCCTTTGATTCCAACTCACCCTCTCGTTCAGAATAACGGGTGGACCTTGTAATGTAGTGTTGGGTCAATAAACTACTTCTCGTGATTGGTTGTGACGCTAATGCTCATCATAGCATTTGGGGTATGAGTTCGAATACCAGTAATAGAGGATCCTCACTGTTCAATTACATTTATTCTTCTCAGTTAGAGATTATCAATGTAGGTTGTGAGCCAACGTTTGTCAACTCGGTTCGTAAAGAAGTGATTGATATTATAATTTGTGCTCCATGACGTTAACCTGATTCTTGCTTGGAGAATGACGGATAATATTCTCACCTCTGATCATAGATACATCTCTTTATGATTAACTTTAACAGAACACTGATTAAAAAATATCGCAAAAGGAAACTTTCTGGATACATATTCCTATGAGGTCGTTTCACTACTAGATTTGCCTAACCAGATTAGATCTACCACAGATTTTGATTTATGCAGGCAACTAAAGTAACGAAACAATCTCGTCTACTTTTCCAAAAGTCTGGTCCTCTTTAGAGGATCATCGACAAATTTATTATGTATAACTATTTAACTACCTTCCCTCTCAGTAACATGCAACATGTTTACAGAGCTGAGAAGTTCTGCGAAACTGCTCTACATGAACTCGTAACTAGAATCGAAAGATCACTTAATTTCAAAGAGTTTCTATAGTAGTTACCTTCCTGGACATTGCGGGTGTTTTGATAGAACTTCATTTTCTACGATCATGAGTGCGTGTACCAATTTTAATATTTACCAAACCATTGGTCAATTCATCGATTATATGCTCAAGTCTCGGATAATTTAGTTGAACGGCCCATCAGTGATGAAGACCTGGACGTCTTATCTGATCTGTTGCAAAACACCCTTAATATAGTGGAAGTTTGGTATCTTCAAAAAAGGTTGTACGTCAATCCCTCTAAGACTGATCTGGTTGTATTAACTAGAGGTCGAGATAGTGCTAATCTGTCTGTTCCCACTCTATTTCATAGAGCAATCACAAGGGCAGATCACGTCAAGGCACCTAGGTGTTCTTCTAGATAGTGAACTCTCCTGGAAATTTAACCTTGATTATAAGCTGCAAAAGGCCATTGATAATTTTTGGTAATGCAGAAGAGCTTTTGGCAATTCCTATATGGTCTGACCTCCAAAATCATGTCGCTCATTTACAAATCACTGGTTTTAAGTTTACTTACATAACCGGAGCTATGTCGTCTACTCCTCTTCTTGCTATGTATAGTCTATTTTATGCTTGTTCGACTTGCAGTCATGCATTCTTGTCCATTGAGGCATGGAATGCCTTTCAAACTTGTACCGAGCATAAGGAAATTCTTAATAAGTTTAAGTTACATATTCCGGAGGTTGAAATGATGAATGATAGGCTATTGGCCGAGTTTAACTTCACCAATTTATTCTCCGTTAGACAGTTGTCTGAGTCGATAGTTTTTTTGAGGCTGGCTCTTGTTGACAAGTCAGTACAGGGTTTGGTAGTATGGACTCGGATTCTCGGGTAGTCTGTGTAAACACTGCATGATTTTTCAAGCTGAAATAATTGCACTTATACCCATAGTACGATTGAGGCATTCAAGTTTAGTGATTCAGGGAAGGATATTATTATATGTACGGTTAGTAAAGCCGTGCTTAATACCCTTAATAATCCTTTGACTGTGCCTAAACTGGTCAAATATTTAGGTTCATGTGGATGCCTTCTCATTGTGGCGGTGAGAGAAATGAGATTGCTGACTTTTTACCGAAACCTGGAACGCGCAAGAAATTTGTTGGTCTCCAACCAGCAATTCCTTTATCCTTCAATGGTGGTAAGGACGCTGTTAAGAAGTTTGCTTTACTTGAACTAGGACTGAAGTGGCGTGCTACTCCTAGCTGTCAAAAAGGCGAATCGGTTCATCATTGAACCCAAATTGAAGTTCACTAAATATGTGTTAACCTTTAAAAAGAACCAACTCAGAATTCTGCTTGCACTTATTACTGGCAATGGACAGTAATAATTGCAATACAGTTTGCTAACAGTGTTAATATAGGTTCTCTAAGTTTGCAACATGGGCCCATTACTAGATCCTTTTGGAACGGGATACGTATTTCGTAGCATCCATCTTATCGCCTCTTGTGCGTACTTTGGATATTTTTCAAAATCTTTCTCCAGTTCTGATTTATTTCTTGCAGGATTCTGCGGTTGCATACTTCCCAGAATTTTTTGAGGTGTTCTTCTATTTCTGTCGATATTACGTGTGATTTCATTTTCAATGCTCCTGGTTTGATGATTGTGAACATTTTTCCTAAGATAATCCATTCAAATTCTGTAAATTGTGCAGCTGCCTCGATCCTATTTTCTTTTAGAAGTTGCGGTATCATTAGTTGACTGTAATAGTCGGCATCTATAGTGCGGACTCAATGCGAGCCTGACTGTTATAGTTTGGGCCAGCCAGTGGTAACCCGCGTTTAAATGTCTCCATTGCTCATTGTGACATGGCGCATCTGGAAGAATTTTACTGGTTTGAGGTAACACTAGACCTACAATATCAATTGTTGATGGAAATCTAGGTTGTAGGTTGATGCTTACCACACTATTGCCTACAGCCATAAAACTATTAGAATAACATTGTATGGAGAAAACACCAGCACTGGTTTAAAATGTGTTGAATTCTTGATTGATTGTAAGAAAACTCGACAATTCGACATGTTTGATGAACATTACGGATTATACAATTATTTTTTGGATAAAGTTCTGGGCAACGGATATTGGCCGTCCGAGACACATGCACGACTACTCCCAGCACGCGATGACTTACGTGGGCAATTATGGACGGCCGAGATTACGCAGTTATCGCAGCTAGCTGAATCACCAAGCGATCGTCACGACGTTACAGCATGAGTGTTCAATCAAAAACTTAGATGTTTAATGGACTTCATTGCCAAACGTCGTGTAAACGGTACTGTCCGATGCTGAGATATGGCGGTTATTGGCGTTGAACGAGATGGAAAGACTACCAGCAACAACGTTAACGAGTTTCTTTTCAATTTGCGCCACTAATCCGATTGCGGGAATATTAGTTTACTCGGATATGTCTCGATATTACACATGGAATGCATCGTCGAAGAAATTGTTACGCAGAAAGCAATGCCAACCAGTAGATGGACATCCAAGTGAGTTTTCAACTGATGCATTTAGATGAATTTACACAATCCATCCATAGAACGACGATTGCTTCGGTTGTTTTTGGTTAATGTGCGCGGTTCTATTTCATATTAGTCATTGCGGATTGTGAATGGTACGGAGTGTGGAACATTTCGAGAAGCATGTCAACAGTTACAATTGCTTGAACATGACAATCCCTGGAATCAATGGTTCTTCGCCTGCCAATCAAGTTCGTACACTTTTCGCAATGATCATTTCGACATGTCATTGAGGCATCAATGATATCGTGCTCAAAGTGGCATTGCGTTAGCTCTTGCATAGCTTGTTGAAAAATTGTAAATTGATCATTTGTGGTGAACTAATAACCATAATTATCTGCTGAACATCTTAAATTATAGATTTGGTATTTAAAATTGTTGGTTGATTAATAATTTTGCCGTACACCGCTACGGAATTCTGTTACATATTTAACTACAGTTGTACGTAAAAGTTAAAATACAATAGAAAATATTCTATATCAAGAGTTAAAGATGTCACATATGTTTCCGATAGACCTTTGTATTTCAAATCCCGAAAATTGCTGCGCATTATCCTCTAATTTTCCTAATTAATTCAAATCTCATAAATTAATTGTTCAGTTCGATCTAAAATTAATTCCACCAAACACAAATATAAAATGTTTTAATTAATTTTGCTCAGTGGACGAATTTTTTTTTTTTTGTCAAAAATCATTAAAAACCATGTGGCATGCCCACCCCGAAATTAGAATAATCGTTTCGCAATTTCTGTACAATTAAAATTAATGAACTTTTATTTTAAAATTTCTAGGGACAACAAATTTTTCCCGATAATTACTTTATGTGGGGTGAAATAATAATTTAACGAACAAATATTTGTGAACCTTTCCGAACGTTTATAATTTATTTTAGTTTTTTTTGTTATGTTTAAGGATTCAAAATATAAAAGGACGCTTGTTATCTTGTTTCACGCTTCTTTCAATGGTACGAGAAAGTGCTCAACACAAGTACATGTATGAATGAGTGTTCAAGAATCCATATAAAAATAACACACAGACGAGAGTATGGACCGCACCAATGAACATGACAAAACTTTGTAAATTTGATTTTGTTGGATCTTCAGTTGTTTGGTACATTAGGGATCAATCATTTTTGATTATTTTCCACGGCTTTTCCATCGTTCGCATATGTCTTGTACACATGTTTCATGTCCGACAACTATCGGAAGAGAAATTAGCGACGTTGTTTTATGCTAAATCCTGAATTGTTTTATTGTGATGACAGTTTAAGATTGTTACCATTGGTAGGGTTGATCTAATTATAATGAGAACGAATGTTATTTTATTGATCTTGGGTAGATCACTTAATTACAATTCACTCTAACAAGCCCCTCTTGACCAGAACATAGTTAGACGGCTCTTGCTAGCGGCTAGTGCATGGAAGTAGTTTAGATTGTTTGACTAACCATTTTGGCCTACGATGCAATCGTGAAAGGTAATCCACATGTAATATTTTCTAAAATCATCTCTGACTGAGTTTGATTAGTAAATACTACTATATAGGGGCGGGTCTAAAATTCAAGCATGTATCTGAGCTAGAAGTACCAAGAGTTCCTCGAAAGTTAAAGTGTGAGTTCCAAATTCCAATTACTTGACGAAGATGTGTTTTAGTTTATATGACTTCAGCTTCCCATAACCCACCTAAATCAGGACTTCCCGGAGGGATAACATTTCATTCAGTTCCTATCTGGTTTCTTTTTTATCTTTAATTTCCGCCTCTTGCTTTGTTTTTGTAGCTGTTTACTTGCTTCAACAAAGTTTGCACCACAATCACAATTTTTTTATTCTTTTATCTCCAATATAGGAACGCATGTTTCGCCTCGGCTAGCATAGTTCTATATTCCATGTCATGACTGGTCTTCCTACACTCCTTTTTCTTTGTTGGTTCCAGTCCAGTGACATTCTCTGGTTATATCGTTCGTCGGCTTCCTACGTGTATGTCCGATCCATCTCCACTTTCGTCTTTTTATGTCGATCTAGATGTCCAATTGGTTTGTTTTCCTGTGTAGTTCTGTATTGGTTATGATGTTTGGCCGGAAGCAACACAGTTTTCTTCTGAGGCATTTGTTAGCGAACACTTTCCACGTTTCACACCCATTTAGTAGTACCGATTTTACACACGAGTTTAATATTGGTATCTCGGTATTGTGTGTGTATTCCACATTTTATGTAGCATGTCAATTTGAATGTATATCTGGCCTTTTACTTTGTCTAAATCATTGAGTTTTACCTGTTAATCCCGCCATCGGGGGACATGTTATCTAATTTCCGCAAGCCAACGCATCCCTGTCTTACTCCTAGAGTGTTGTAGTATATTTCACTTTGTTTGCCTTTGAATTGAACTCAATTTCCCAGCATCCCGATACATTTCCTGTATGAGTTCAACTATCTTCTTTAGGATGCCAATTTCACCAAGTGTCTGACATAATATGCTCCTATTTAAGGATGACCATTGCAGTATTTTTATTTTTGTGTTGAGGAGGGAGATAATCCCGCCCATTCCTGCATTTCTTTAAGTCACCATTCCTGGGTATCATCATTGTCAAGCCTTCTTTCCATTTCTGTGGTTGCAGATGTATTGAATTGGAATATTTCGTTGGGTATGTTGTCTGTGCCAGCAGCCTTATTGTTCTTCATCTTCTCGATGACTCATAGTTTCGCTATCGGTGCCAGTTGATAGTTCGAGATTTTCGGTGTTGTTTGTGTTGTTGTCTTCGAAATATTCTTTCCATCTTTTATATGTGCTTCATCAGTTGTTAAGACTTGACTAGAATCATCCCATATAGGTGGTATGTTGGGTTTTGCCCGTGACCTTCTTCTATCTTATATATATATATATATATATATATATATATATATATATATATATATATATATATATATATATACAGTAAAAACTGCGAAAGCCGGAATCTGAAGGGACCGATCCAATTTTCCACCATTGACAAGTTTTCCGCTTCTCACAGTTACTTAGGGATTTTCGAATCGATTTGTTTGGATGAAATATAGCAAATAAAAGCCAACAAATATTTACATTAAATAAACATTTTATTTAAATTAATCAAAATCACAAAAAATAACACAGATTCATTCATTATTAAGTAATTACTTAACGTTATTCAATAAAAATAAAATTATATAAAAAATTACGTATGGTATATTATTTCAGGTATATTATTTCAGGTTCCAATTATGTCAGTATCTACAGTGATACATATTTATTTCTTCATCCAATCACAATACTGTTTATTATATTTTGTCCCGCACTGCTGACATAAAATATGATTGAAGTGTGGATTGAACCAAATTTGGTTCCGCCTTCATTAATTGAAGGAAATAAACTTTCAATTCACAAACTTTATCGAACATCAACGAATCACCTTTGTGTTTTGCAAATGCCTCCAAATTTTTCAAATTCTTCATAATTTCTGCTTTATTTGGTACATTTTCAATATCATCGTGGTCATCTTCATCATCACCACCATCGCTATTCAAATTATTTTCAAGATCTCCGGAGGTATGTTGTTGTACTAGTTCAACTATGTCGATGTTACTGGATTCGGTAACGGTTTCAACATCCATATTGACAAAATTTATTGCGCTATGCAAATGGTCGTTATAAATAGCACCTATAAGATGTTGAATCTCAACCACCCCATGTTCTGATTCCTCGTTGGCTTCGTCATTTAGATCTGCAGGAAAGCCACAATGTTTAAAACATTTCCGAATAGTGGTTATGGTTTCAAACACTTAATTGCGGAATCCAAAAAAACTATTGCATCTAGAATAGTAATTTTTTTTGTTAAAGCTGAGCCTGTATTTCCTTCCTCAATTTTACTAAGCAAATCTTTTAACAAAAGTTTTCTGTAGTTAACCTTCACTGCTTGAATTATGCCATTATCAAGTGGCTGAAGCACGGACGTCGTATTTGGTGGTAGGTAAACCAATTTTATATTAGAAAACGTTAAGTGTGGATGACAGGCAGCATTGTCCACAAATAATAAAATATTCCTTCGTTGGCTTCTCATTTTGGCATTCAGTTGGGTTAAAATTGTTTGAAAAATTTCGGAAGACATCCATGCCGTTGTATTGTTGAAGTAAGAAATAGGGAGAGACGATTTGTTTAAATTTTTGAAGCACCTTGGATTAAGACTTTTACCTATTACAGCAGACTTTTCGACTGTTCCATCTGCGAATACGATTAAAAGTAATGTTATTCGTTCCTTTGCTAACTTGCCGTGTGGGCATTTCTGCCCTTTTAGGTGCAATTAACAAAACTTTGACAATTAAATTAAACAAACAAATCGAAAAATTTAACTCTGTCCCTATACACCGTAAGATTAATTTTTTGTTACATTTTCTGTGTGTGTTTAAAAACAATGAAAGTAATAATTAAATCTTACATTCCGCCTTTGACAAATAAATGTTCATTAAATTTACATTTAAAATTACGAAAAAACAATTTCTTTCCGCGTCTCACAGTTTTCCGCGTAAAGAGGTTGAAAATATATTAGAAATGGTACTTAAATTTTTTTTGTCCGTGTTTGGTGGGATTCCGGCTTTCGAAATTTCCGCTATTTGCAGTTTTTACATATATATATATATATATTGGTGTAGTGCCCGCATGTTTTGGTTTGCTACTATTCTTCATCAGCTTTGAGAATATCTCCTGTATATTGCCTTCGATCATTCCTAGCCATTTTCTTGACGTATGCATCTGCATTTCACTTTATCCGTGTTTTGTTGGGATGTTTGTATTTTTAGCTGAAGGTGCCTCCTCTTCACTCGTTAAACCATCCTGAGAATTATCAAGAAGCGTTTAGAGTTCCGGGCCTGGATCTTACTAAGATCCGTGAGGTCGTCCAAATGGAAAGTTCTCTCAAATTTTGTTCTGCTGTACGCTAGACTAGAACAGGTGCAGAGCAGATAGAGCACACTTTCTTCCTCCTCCTCATCACCGCAGCTGCGGCAGAAATCATGGGCATGGACACCGGTTTGCTCGCATCAATTCCAATGAGACAATATCTCGTTATAGCTCCCACGACCATACCAATGCCGTCGAAGCGTTATCAGTTGGCCTGATCTGGACCGGTTAAGTCCAGGCCAGATCTGCCTGGTTATTACACACAAACTGGCATTAGACCATCTGATATTCGTTTCTTTTATGGTTACTTCCTGAAGCATCAGTTTACATGAAGCAAGCGCTATCTTTATATCCCGCCTGCTTTGGGTTATTAGGCGTGCTATGCCATTGCGGGCCAGCTCATCTGAATTTACTTTCCCTGCGATATTGAAGTGCCCTGGCTTCCAAATCAAGCCGATGTTGAAATGATCAGCAATCTCATTTAAAGATGTCAGACAGTTCTGGGCTACCTTCGACGTCAGGGAGTATGATTGTAGCATTTTAATAGCAGCCAGGCTGTCCGTAAAAATGCAAATATCCATCGTAGATATTAAATTATACTTCAACCAGTCCATGACTTCCATTATCGCGATAAGTTCAGCTTGAAAAACACTGCAAAAGAAGACGAAAAGAGAGGTTGCCAGGCTGTCCGTAAAAATGCAAATATCCATCGTAGATATTAAATTATACTTCAACCAGTCCATGACTTCCATTATCGCGATAAGTTCAGCTTGAAAAACACTGCAAAAGAAGACGAAAAGAGAGGTTGACTCCTAGTGCTAACAGAATACCCCGCAGCCAACCCCTCTATCCTTTTTTGAGCCATCCGTAAAGAAGCTTAGCGCCTCATTGTCCATAATCGATTCGTTCACCCAGTTGTCTCTGGTAGGAAACTCAATTTGGAATCTCATCTCAGATGGCAAAGGGATAGCGTAGTCGGTAGCTTCCGGAATACCCCTGTTGCATAGGATAGATGAGTGCCCTATATTGTTACAGGTCCACATAAATATAAATTTGAGCCGAATGGCTGTGCAAGATGCAAGCTGCTCGGCCGCAATATCCAAGGGAGGGGGATGAAAGAGAATCTCAAGAGCTTGAGTAGGTATGCTCCTGTGAGCCCCACTTATACTCAGGCAGGCCGTTCTTTGGACTTTCATCAATAGTTTAAGGTTGGCTATAGTTTTGGCAACCGTTTGCGAGCGTACAAAGATATTTATCGAAGACTGCAATAGCAACTACATCCGCATAGGCAACCACCTTGAAGCCTTGCCCTTCCAGGTTTAGAACAGGTCATTAATGACCAAATTTCAAAGAAGAAGGAATAAAACCCCACCTTGAAGTGTCTCTCTGCTCACGCATCTGTCGGCAGACCAACAGGGTGGCCGAGACTTACCCATGGGCCTACTGATAGGACATGCACCTACCATGGCCTCGTTAAAAGCATCAGATAGCTTGGTTAATAGAGCATCAAGCTCCAGTGAAGATGCAGGTAGGTTTGGAATCGATACCGGTAATGAATTATCCAGAATGGTTCTGAAGCCATCCCAATCAGTTTTCCTCCTATTCCTGAAGGATGGTTTGCTAGTGAATTTTGTATCCACTTCGTACTGGAGATAACAATAGTCAGTAACAGAATGGTCTTCGGACACTTTCCGGTTCAATATCCTCTCCTTAATAAAAGTGTGATGTCCAGCACTTCTTGTCTATTTTTAGTAATGACGGTTGGCTTACACCCAATATTACATATTTTTAGGTTAGTATTTAAAATAAAATCAAGGAGTAACTCACCTCGCCTGTTCATATTTGTAGTTTTCCAGATTGAGTGATGCGCAATAGCATGATGACTCTACTTTTCGCTTTTGAGCCTCCGTTATTACACTGTCCTACCTGGTGGTATATTTTCCTCCTCGTATGGCAGCTAGGCCGATATAAGCCAGCGATTTTGCACATCTTTCTCGATGGTAGCGACCGCTACATCAGCGTTGCTGTAATTTAGTAGTATAAAAATAAATATTAAAATTATTTCTAGCGAGAATGCAGGAACGTATCTTACCTTCATCTTTCGCATTTTGTATTTTGTATTTGAAAGTTCTGAGGCCCAGCACCCGGTCGCCACGGACCCAAGGTTCCTGGACCAGAACCATATCACTGACTCAGATTCCATTTTGAGCAGGAGGGCCGCCGAGGCGGCTTTACAGTGATGGAGGTTGATCTGAAGGATCTTAAGCATTAGATAGTGCTTACCTCCAATGGTCCCCAACACCAGGCAGGGAAACCACAAATGGTTTCTCCACCTGCTACAGATGCCCCGGATCTATCGGCCTCATCGCGCTTATAAATTTTCAGCGTAATCGCGTTACCTCCCCTAACCTGGCATTCTTCTAGGTCGGCGTTGGCAGATCCAGATTGCTAATTTGCAACATTTTCAAGATCTCCTTTGGATTACTTGGCCTGCACGGGATTTCATCCCTTGTCACCCCTTCTAATTTGGCCCCGGCCGGACTTCGCCCAGGCTGTCGATCGCCTTTTTATAGAGGGTCACAGACCTTTCATCTACACAGGCAGTCAATTTAACGGGACCCCGGTGTCATCCACCGTGACGGCAGGACCGAGCATGTCCTGGATTCTCCTTCATGATGTTTAGGAAGATGGCGGCTAAACCCTTCTTCACTTTCCTCCAGTTAAGGGCCATAATGCTCCCATCTTCTTGAGCCCTGTCAACGACTGCCATGATCAGGTGCTCCTTTAGCACCTCGGTGATGGGTTTAGTGATATTATCCGGAACCCTTTTGCTATGCAAGTGTATTCTTGTCTCCGTTCGTTCTCTTCTCCAACGGAATGTTGCTGATCTTAGGGATCATGCGCTCGGCTCTCTTCCTGGTCTGATAGTTTGACACTGATACCAGAGGGCCCGCTTTCATGCCCATGCCCTTTGGTTTCGAGGGGCCAGCTTCATTTGGTCTTATGCCCCTTTTTGCACTTTGGAGCACGGGCCTAAAGGCCGATGCCTCCACAGCACTGGTTTCCGGTTTTTTAAGAGCGCCGGTCTCTTTTTTGTTATTTGGATCTGCCATAATAGGACCCACGAGTAGCGGAGAAAGGTGATCCACCTGTGCAGAGATCCACAATATACAGGTAAGGCTGCATGATCCGGAGGGCGCCAAGTACCCGGATACATCGTTAGAGACTGGGCTAGTTTTTAGACTGGGTCCCCAGCCTGGCCGGTTATCAGCACGGTACAGTTAACACCTTAACCCGGCCCAGTTGTTTAGCGCCATGTTTTCTCCTAGTACACCACATAAAACATTGTGTACTAGTTGCCCGATGGTCAACCCGAGAAGGTAACACGCACACATGTGGAAACTGCAAGATACGGAGCTGGCAACAAGTACCAACATGATTCCCCCAAGACAGCTTCGCACCAGACCGACTTTGGCACTAGAACATTTATAACTTTTGTTCCAATTAATGAATTTGAGTGATGTTTTTTGTGTTTAAAAGGCATTGGGTCTTGGTGTATCGAAAGTCGGGTCGGCTAGTGTTACATTAATTTGTACCTCAATATAAAAGCCGTGTCGTAATGGTTTTCAGAACTAAGGCTTGTTTTTATATTGATGGAAATCTGTGGAATTTGTTGAAAGTTATTTGTTCGTGTGCTTTCCATTTTGATTAGTAAGCCTAATTGTTGTGCTGCTTGCTGAGTAGTAAATGTAGCTTGCGAGCTCGAGTCGATTAGTGCACGTGGTAAGTCGAAGCATATCAAACATTTTGCATATTGGGATAAAATCCTAGTCGAATTTATAATTATTGTCACGGTAATGTTGTCTTGGTAATCATTGGCTCCAATACTCGAGTTATTGTTGGATTTTTCTTTTCTTGTTTTATTTGTCAAGGAGGAACTAAGTAAAAACTTTATATAAATTATTGTATCCTGTTTTGCTTTGGTATGTTATTTCCGTTTATTCATGTAGGCCATAAAAAAAATCGCACACACTGTAATCGTATATAGAGAAAAGAAAATTAAATCTTTTATAGATGTTCGTTAATTTACTGTTGTACATGCGAGTATATATAGTTCGTTCGATTTCGATTTACTATACAGCCATATGTATGTTGTATGTAAACGGTGTATACATATATGTACATGGCCCAAACGGTGATGGGTTATATGGTAATTCGTGTTTTTATGTTTATTACCCGCCATCATCATCATTAGGAATTTAGTACCAGCTACTAGTACATACATATATATATATACATATATGCACAAAATATACATATGTACATACTACTTCAAATCGATTCTGTATCACTATATACTATATAGAGGAGAGATACGGGAATATTAGCAGCCTACGTTTGTTTCGTTTTTATGCGATATACCGAATGGAAATGAAATTTTTTATGATGATTTGAAAGGATTTTTCATTGATGGATATATTCTTTCTATATGTATACGTATATATACTTGGTTATATGTAACTATATGTAGATCGGCTTTAAACTAAAATCCATTTTTTATTATTCTTCATTACAATGTATTTTATTACATCGATTTTTAAATGAAAAACTATTTATTCCAAACGTATATTGTGTCCCAAAAAATATAAAAGCTCCATGTCATTGTTTCTTTTCAACATCTCATCATGCTGATGATGATGGTGATGATAGTCTTGATAATAATCATAAAGTGCTTTTGTTTCTTTGTTGTTGGTTTACCGTAAATTGGGAAATTTTCTGGTTCCTAAATTGGATATGTAATCGTAAATTGAAAATTTTTCAATTTTTTTTTTTGTGTACTGTGTAGAAAAAACATAATTTAGTTTTTTAATAGAATTTTTAATTTTATTGCGAAGTTTTTCTCATTCAACATTTCGAATAAACAGTTCAGTTTTTGGGGACACAGTGTAATCATTTTTACAAGGTCAACTGGTTGTGTAATCTTAGAATTAAGTCAAACTAAGTAATATTTTTAATCTTTGAACCGACCTTACAATTGTACCGACCTTAAGCGAAGTAGTGAGAGTACCAGGTCGAGGAGTTCCCCGATCGATGCCGTCCGCAGTGCGAATGGCAAGCTTCGATTGTACTTGGATGTAAGAAAGGTTAACCTGGGGTCAGTGAATGATGCTTAGTTATTTAGTAAAGCTGGCCTTACAATAAGTTTGCAGAATAGTAAATTCCTTCTGAACGGAATCAAATGCCTAGGCCTCTAGGGTATATCGTCGGAGATGGAGTACTAAAGGTAGATCAATCTAAAATTAATTCGTATCCAACAATTATTTCGTATCCAACCCCCAAAAACCGTTAAAAGTCCGTTACCTAAAAAGGTTTTTCGGTGTGCCAGAGTTTGAGTGGAATGACATGCCTCAGAGGTCTTTCGAGAAGTTAACATTGTCTCTGTCATCTTTGCCTGTACTTTGTAATCCTGATCGAAGTCAACCATTCTTCATTCAGGGCGATGCGTCTATGACTGGAGTGGGAACCGTTTTATTCCAGAATCCAGCGGCGATGAACGCCCTATTGCTTTCATTTATCAAAAATTTAATGCAGCGCAGCGTAACTATAGCATGGCAGAGCTGGAATATTACGCGGCTGTATTAAGTGTTGAAAAGTTTAGGCAGTTCGTAGAAGGGTAGGCTTCACCATTATCACGGATCACGCAAGTCTGAAGTGGTTAATGGGACAAAGGGATTCTGCAGGGATTCAATTTTACGCGCTTTCTCGCCAGGTGGAGGCATTGGTTCTCAATGAACGTTGGAAACTTGGATCGCGAATCCATCCATTTTCAAGTTCCAAATTAGCCTAATCCAAACTAATCCGCATATTAAATCTAACCTTCATCTCACAAACGGTAAATTATTCCTTCTTCATAAGCCTGATTCGGATCTTTCCTCTGATACCCCAATATGGAAAATGTGCATCTCTATAATCCATTCAATCCCATTTTATTAGAAAGAGCCCATTCACCTCCTAATGCTTCTCATTTGGAAGTAAGAAAGACCTTAGAGGTCTTGCGGTGATATTACCATTGGCCAAAAATGGCTACTAACGTTCACCAATTTATAATATATTGTCAAATATGTAAGACTACACTGTGTTACCTCCGCCATTGGGCTTGATATTGATTTTATGGGACCATATCCTCTCTCTTAGCTAGGAAATACTTATTTGTAATCATTGATCATTTTAACAATTACGTTTTGCTTAAGCCTATGCGGGATGCTACAAGTATAAATGTTGTGAAATTTTTAGAGAACCGAGTACTAAATTTTTATTCTGTTCCTGAATAACTGTTCCTGACACTAAGCGATAATGGGAAACAATTTACATCCAAGTTTTATCGTGTTTTTTTGAAGAAATATAATAATAACTCCGAAATACTCACCTCAACCGAATGCTTCAGAAAGAGTAACTCGAAATATATTATCGGCAAACCGCTCTTATACTCAAGAGGATCATACTACATGGGATGTACATATTTCCTTTATTGCAATGCGGGTGTTGCAAAATGTGAAACATGAAAGCACAGATCGCTCACCATATATGTATATGTGTTTAGGCAACATTACCGTCCCCATGGATCCATTATGGATTACTCCGTCAATTAAATACTTTGGTAGGAAATTGAACTGTTAAATGCAGATAAACTAACACTTGCTCAGAAAACCGTTGTTGAAAATTAACGGAAATCTCATAAACAACATGCGAACACGTATAATTTACGGAGCTGGCTTTGAGACACATCTCATGGCATGTGGAACGGCCTCACGAATTTGTACTGCCAGACCACGGGTTTTCACACCACTTCCGTCCCGGAGTTGATTTGTGCTATTCGATAGTTGAGTTCAGTACGTCATTTTATATTGCTTCACATCATAGTTTTTTTTCACACAACAACAAAATAAATAAATTGAAAATTGATATTCATTTATCCCAGTTAATAATCAGCTCTGATACGGTATAAAAGGCCGAAAAAAGTGTGTTCGGGGATACAATAAATTCTTTTTTTAATAATGCAGATGCTCTTGGCCCCTGTGGTGAGGCGCACATCTGTCTCGTAAGCCTAAATTGCACGAACATGTTTTCCAAGAATACCAACACAGTATCCTTTGGTTATCGTAGGAGGCGACTAAACGGTTGGATGACCCGCATCCATAAAAAAAGAATCTGTTTATAATGTCAACAAAATATAAAATGTGTACCCCCAAAACACCACCAGAACCCCCCTCAAGTACTCGGACAGGAGATTTTGAATCGCCACGTGGTACGTGCAGTCACTTACGAAACCAGGAGCGTTAGAGGGCCTAATCAGATTCATGAAATATTATCGGATGGAACTCGTTGCTCTTAAAGAAACTCGCTGGTCTAAAAGTGGAGGCATAAATCGTGTGTCACAAGGCTATACTTTGTTATACAGGGGAGATGACTTCGGAAATCTAGGAGCTGGATTTCATTTTGGTCCGCCGACAAAGAAGGCTGTTTTCGATACCCGAGCAGTCAATATCGGGAGGGCCCCGAGGTTCTGAATGTCAACAACTCAGCAATGAGCGCAGTTCGCGTAATTTCTTTAAAGGAATTACTGGATTGCACTATATTTTCAGGTCAGCGTCAACCGCCATTCGGAACCGGGATGGAAACCTCTGTGTCAACATCGAGGCAGTACTTGACGCATGGAATGGACACTTTACCGAGCTGGTGTTCATCATGCGTCACAGACTGTTGTTGGGCCACCTCTAACACAGACTGCTGAGGATGATTCTATCATAATATTAGGAGATTTCCATCGCCGTACATCAGGTGTTATTAGATTTCCGGCAGGCCTAAAACTCGATCAATCGAAAGAGTTTGTGGTCCGGAATATCTATGTATGCCAACAAAATTGACCGTGTCGCAGTCCCAATGCTGTACCTGAGCGCAATATCTGAGATCGTTAGTCTAATCAGGTGCTTGCATGTATGCAGATGACAAAAGCGTGAGTGGACTGAATGTGGAGTGAAAGAAATACTTGATCCCCTTGTAGAGTTTTCAGCTTCTGTTGGACTCCAGATCAATGAGTCCAAAATAAAAGACATGAACTCTGGTTATAGGGACAATGGCACACCAGATTTGAGTAGTGGCGACTAGACGTTTGAGAGAGTGAGGAGGTTAAAATTGTTGTGCTCTCTTAAGGCTCACGATAACAGTGTGGGTGAGGATATTAGTGAGAGTGGCAGCTGGCAGTCGTTCTTTGTATCTTCTAAGGCCACTGCTAAAATCCAATCACCTATCAAGTGCTGTGAAACTGAAGCTTTACAAAGCGTTGATCAGATCACGTTCTGCGTGTCGATCCAGAACGAATTGAGCAGCGATCTTTAAAAGGAGAACCACCATATATGGTGGGCGCAGAGATCGTTGCAGGCGACGGTTGCTCCACGATGTAGAGAACGACTCGGCCTCCTTAGATTGTCTGAGACAGTAATGAAGACCATGCTCAGGATCCAAACCGTTGGAGCCAAATAGTTGATTCAGTAAGGGGCCAGTATATGGCCTTTAAAAACTGATTATAATTATTATCAAAGTCCGATAATATTGAGGTAGGTCGCATACTTAAAATTTTCTCTAGCTTTAAATATAATTGCACTGATTACAACCTTCACCACTTTCTATACTTGACTCATAATTTCCGCCATTTGGCAATTATCTGTTCACGATTTTTTCTTGTAAATCCTCATTTTATAATTTCTCTTTCCACTTATCTACTTCTCAATCAGTCCAAAAATTTCTCCATTTAATTTTATTCTTAATTATTATTCCAATTATTATGAATTCTAATTTTTTATCAAATAAATTAAAACGAATATCAGAAGATTGTTTGATTTGTTTGCCTTTTGAAAATAAAAATATCTGTCAGTTCAATCACAAAACAGTTTACATGCATAACTCAGAACTAAACCTGACTCAAACAAGCAAATTTCAGTTGAGTGAACTCAGACTTTTTTCATATAACTTTCAGTCATAAGTCACGGTTTACATATGTTGAATTGAACTCGGTCAGTTTTCAATCAGACCGTGTTCAGTTCATCCAGTATTATGTGGAATAGTATTTTGAAAATTTACTGACGATTCGGTTCTGATAAAACCGAAGAAACCCTAAATACAATAATATGCTTCATAGGATAGAAAATGACAATTCTATAAATACAGCATCCGCATATAAGACGATAGATGAATTTAAAATAAGATTAGCGTATAAATTTTAGTGATTTAAATTTTAATTTGTTTTCCCTTATACGATTTGCGAATTATTTTTAACTGTTGTAGGTGGAAATGAAATGATGATTGATTGAAAATCATCAATATTTTATTGGATTCTATTTTTCTTCTTTTTTTTTTTTGTATTATTGATAAAGTGACGAGAAGATTGTGAAATGTCATTTAGGTTATTAATGATTTTTCATTTCGATATATTTTGATTATTAACGTATAGTAGTGTAGCGATGATTTATTTCGGTCATCATCCTTTTGGGAAATTTATTGTCCCCACCGTAGGAAAAAAAAGTACTATTCCATCAGTCATGTTGTCATTATTTAATTTAAATTGGTGGTTTGCCAGAAATACGCACCTTCACTGATAATTCAATTTGTATGTATATATGTATGAGTTTTAAATCGCTGACGGTTCCTCGAAGAATGAGCTTTGAATAAGTAGAAGATTGTTCAAATATATTTATTTATAATAGAATAACAATAAAAACACTTTAAAATTACAATGAAAATGGAAAATTTTCATTTCATTTAGCAATTCGATTTCCTCTTCGAATTTCTTTTCATCTAAAAATTTTCGTTTTCTAAATATATGTTCATACACGATAGAGAATTAATTTAATAATAGAAATTTTTTTTATCATCAATGTCATTATTGTTAAAATAATTTATACAAATATTTCCAGTACGCCTGTACAGAGAAATAGCACTGTAGATGTGTAGTATCACTCAAAAGCAGGTTTCAAACCAGTTTACTCATTTCATAAATTCACATAATTTGTCTATAATTCAATAAAACGTTTACACTTTACCTGAACTAATAGACGGGCACTTTACCCCCACATATTTCCAAATCGTATCAATGCGCTATAGTAATACACTGTTAAATCAAATTTCAATTAGGAAATTGTGTTTGAGTATTTGTCAAATGATTCAAAGTGTTACCATAGGTAAATTAGATGTTTGGTCTAAGCACTCGTTAACACGTTGTCTGTGGTAAAATCTTTGTGTAATTATATATAGAGTGATTACCATAATAAAATAAAAGTTACAATGTTACCTCGCTCGAATTGTAGAGCGCGACAATCGACTATAGAATTGTACATAGTAGAATGAAATTAAAAAAACAAAAGCAAAATAACCTTACAAGCTATTAGCTAATACAAACAAATTTTTTATCTTTTGTTTTTTAAATTTTGTTTTTATTTCAGTTTTTTAATAATATTTTTTTATTATGTACCAATTTTTTATTCCGTCTAAGGTGAGCGATTGCGTTGCTTCGAAACCAAAATTTGGTTAGGAATATTTGAGTAAATTGCGCTGGTTCTATAACAAATTTTGTATTTAAAGAAACAAAATTATATACACAAATCTGCATGAGTTTAAAGCCTCAAATCTGTTCTGTTGGCACTGTATGTAGTAAAACTTTGTTTTGAGATCTGCGCAGATTTTATCAAGTGAAATATTTACAATTAATTAATTTCGATTTTATTAAAAAAAATATGCAAAACCCAAAAAACTATATGCCAAATTTTAATAAAATTTGGATACAAATTTTGAGAATTCTTCTGACCGCAAAATATTTAAAATAAACCGAAAATGTTGAAATTCACATACAGATTTTGTGCAGAAGGGTCCAATTTGTTCAATTTATTTAAGAAAAATTTCCTCCATCATTTTTATTTCATCCCTTGCTGTTGTACTGTTTGTGTTTTCGGTCCCACAAAGAGCGCCTTTCTTCCACAAATTAGATTTTTCAAAATCCATTTTTTACTGTAAATAATTTGGCTAGCCTTTGCAGTCATGTCTCCCTCGAAATAGGGCATAGCTTTTATAATTAGAAATACTTTCATTAACTATAAGTAAGCTCCATTTTGTTTGAAGTGGTCAATTTCTCTTTTTCCTGAATTTATTAACCAAATTGTTGACCTTTTTTGAGAAATTAGTCCTTTTCCAGAATGCACAGTACATAGTCGATTTTGTATGGGAGACGTCTGCCAAAAGTGTTCCGATAATTCAAACGACAGCTGATCAAAAAACAAAATATTTTGTTGCTATTGAAATTCAGTTCAAATTCAGAGGGTTCGTTCGAATTACATAGACGAGCTTTTAGTTTACTTTTGATGATTTCGTACAAATTCGTTAAAAATAAATTTTCGTAAGAATTCATATCAAATGTAACTCCAGCCTAATTCTAAAAGGTATGTACTAGGGAAAGGGTATTTAGGCACTCTTGAGTAATCCTATGACCTCTTTTAAACTACAGCGTTTAATGCAAATTATTATTTTAATGATGTATAAATATGTACATTTTTAATAGATGATTATAGCTATAGAGTTTCGTTTTAATAGATGACGCTTTCAAAATGTCGTTTTAGGAGTAGGATATACCAAATTTTTTCGAAATAAATTCATTTAGAAAGCAGGTAAATAAGAAAACAGCATGCATTTTATTATTCCAGAATCGATCTCTTTATATTTGCTTCCAAGTTCCAACGAAGCGCAGCAAGCAGACTGTGATTTGAAATAAGGAAACTAATTAAACAATTAAGACGGGTACATGTTTTTTATTCTAATAAAAGAGCCTCTTTTTCTTTTTACCTGGAATGTCCAACCAAGCCGACTTCGATTTACTTTCTTATTATAAACACGGTCTATAAAAGGTTTTTTCAATTGAATTCAACATGAAAGGGTACGGTGGTAGATACTAGATACCTTAAATAACTTCCTGAGGTTTTTATTTTATTCATGAAATGCGGAGTTTTTTAGATTTGGGCACTATCCGTTCCAAAATAAATCAAACTCCTCTACCTCTATAATTCAAACTCTAATTCAAATAAATTTTGCAAATTTATTGAAGAACTCGCTGCAAAATTAATGACCTGAGTTCTATTTTGTAATGGATGACGCACAAATCCACAAAACTGCGCAGATCAAGGATATAATAGAAACCTCAGGAAACGGTTTAAGGTTCCTACCGGGTTTTTAAATGATATTTAGCAGAAGATGTGGAATAAAGAAAATTATGAAGGAACTTGGCTATTTATTAACCGATTATGATGAAGACGATGTGAAATATAATATTTTATTATAACCGGTTAACCGGATATTCCAGAACTTGTAAAAATAATTTTAGAATTCCACTTGCATCGTACATACTAAACATCGTCAGAATCGGTTAAGAAATAACAAAGTTCCTTCCTAATTGGCCATATTCCAGAACTTCATATGTGAAAATTATTTTAGAATCCCGTTTTCATCATTCTTGCTGAATTTTATCTTTATCGGTTAGCTCGTTTTGCCGAAAAATTTTGAAAATTGTCCCCTGCATTTTGTAAACAATTCAATTTGCGAAAACAATGATAACAAAATAATCAAAATTACACTAGACAACAGTTTTATTGTGTTTTTAATTACGAAAAAGTCTTGGTTTTTATACATTTTTATGCTAAAAACCATCAGCAACTGAAAATCTGCAAATAGCGAAAAAAAATTAAAAAATGAGTCCTCCTATCAGATCGATAAGGGTTAATCTTGTATTGTTAATACCAATTTAAAATTAATTTTGTCGAATTTTAAATTATTGAAAACAGCTATGTTACTGTTTATTACAGATTAATCTTCATAAATCTCAAGTGTTAGATACAAAGGCGATCAACTTAATATAAAAGGTTTCATTGGATTTGTAATTAGTATCATTCTAATTGAATAAAGTTTCATTCCAATTGAAAACGGTTTCATTCTATTTAGAAATGGTCTCGTTTTATTTGAAAAAGGTTTCTGTTAATTTATAAAAGATTCATTCAATTTGATCTGAAAAACCTATAAACATTGGAATATGCGTGAAATCGTTTCACTTGCAAACTTCATTTAATTAACTACTTGTTATATATTTCTACAAGAACGTACATTTAAATGTATATTTCGAAAATCCTAGATAGTTCCGAAGTGAAATTTCCAAAGATTTTAAAATCAAAGTACATAACACTCTCACTGATATCGCACATTCACACGGGTCCTGTCTGTGTGATAAAAAAAAACAAAATCTAATTCGTCTACCTTAGTTTTTAAATTGTTTTGTTGTTGTTTTGGTGTACATAAGAGCGAAAAGAAATAACGTTCGAATGATACTCAAAACAAAATATTTCAGCAAAAAATCTTACTGTATAGTTCGATACATTGCAACCTAAATATACTATGCAAAAAAATCGTGTATGTAACGCTATCTATTGAGGTGACATTGTAATTGCTCATGATTTCTCTATTTATATATACTCAAAGGTAAAACATACCGTTACGATCGTGGCGACATCTCTGTTTGAGTAGAGACTCTAGCGTGAATGTAAACTGTAGTAAATTAGATGTGTCTAGACTATTCAGGAATAGTCTAGACAGTCTCAAATATTGTGGAATATTCTAGGAGGTTAGAATATGTGGTGTGAATACGAGATGAAATGGTAGGAGTTAGTTAGTTGGATTTAACAGTGATGTAGTAAAGGTAAAATGCGATAGAGTTAGTTGTGTTTTAACCGTCATAGTGCTAGTAGTAGTAAATAATAAAAAGTGAAAGTACGAGTAATGAAAGTGTAATAATGTGATTATTATGAAATTAATTAATTAATTAAATAAGTGTTCTGTTTACTAATTAGGAAATAAAATAAATTTAGTGTTATCTAAAATTAAATTGGATGTTTTATTCACAATACAATGATGGAACCTTGTTTGGCAAGGCTAAAACGTAACAATTGGTGACAGCGGTGGGATTGTGAATAAAGAAATTATTCTAAACGAGTTAAAGATTTCGGAATTAAAGAAGGAGTTGAAGCGGCGTTTGCTTGTCAACGGCCGGTCAGGAAAATGTATTGAAGCAACGATTACTTCAAGCCTTGGAGAAGGGTGGTATATATTGAACCTGCTTGTTACAATTATGATGAAGCAACGTTTTCGGACCCAGCAGAAGAGGACGAAGAAGATGAAGGAACAGTAGTTGAAGCAGTGACGGTGCAACTGGAAATATTGATATAACGCAGTTAATGGCCGCTATGTTGAAAATGGAACAGTCAATAGAAAAGTTAATTGAAAAGTCAATTGGACAATTAAATCAGAAAATGGAACAATCCAGTAATGAATTAAACCTGAAAATGGATCAGTCAGCTGTTCGGGCAAATCAAGGCATGAAGAAAATGAAAGAGGAGAAAAAGATGAATGGAGAAGTAGAGAAAATTCAATGGTTCAACAGAAATTACAAAATGACATCCAAGAGTTGGAACAGAAAGTTCTCGACGGGAGGGAAAAAGTACAAAATTTAGAGGAGAGAGTTCTGGGTTTCGAGAATAAGCTTCTAATAGAAGTTAACGTAACTCAGCCAATGCACGCAATGAAGTTTAAGCCACCGGTACAGCATCTTTCGCAGAATTCAAATTTCAATTTGAGACAACTATTCATCAAAATTGCCGGCAGGACCCAACTTATGGAACAGCGTTAATAGTAGCCTTTAAAAGTGAAGCGGCTGAGACATTTTAGATCATTCCGGTACATGATCAATACAATTACAACAAAGTAATGAAGAACTGTAACTAAATTACGGAAGTGATCATAAACAAGAAATGTATCGTATGGAATTGTAGAATCGCTATCAAAACCTCGGAGAAACTCTTCAAGAATATTTATCAGCGGTCGAGCGGCTAGTGCATTTGGCACATACCGATTACTGTAGAGAATTAAGAAGGACGCGTTCATTGATGGATTACGGAATTCGGAGAAACGCAAAGCTGTAATATTATTACCTAAAGCGACTTTTACTGCGAGACTGCACAGGCTATAATAAAACCGTCACATAAAGTGCGACGAGCAGAAGTGGATAGCAGCACGAATATCAGTCTTCAGTACCAAGCCGTAGGGAAGGTGGCAGTAAAATAAATTGTTGGGCATTTGGCAAGATGGGTCACATCTTACGAGATAGCTGTGAAGTATGATGTAGACGACCAAGATCGTGATCTCCTATGCAGCGAACATCAAGTTTTGGCTAAGGAGGATAGACAAAAATCCAAGGTATTAAGAAAATGGATGTCGGATATGGCACAAAACGGGTCACACATCACGAGATCGTCGGTAAATAAAATAAAGACGGACGGGATCGCGATCTCTGGATGAATCAAGGATCGGGTAACGAGGGAATTGTGGTCTAGGAGGAAAAGGAGCATGAAGAAGCAATTGAACTACGGAGTATCAGCTACTACACCACCCCTGTAACGAGATTGGGACGAGGCGGAGACGGTTTATCAGCTAAAGGTGATGTCGCCACGATCATAACGTTACTCTCTACCTAATCCTGATTCGTCACGAACAAGATCCAACTCACCTCCTCTGAAAAGTGCTAATTGCTCTAAGTGCACCACCTTCAGACTTCCTCGCTGCCCTTTCCTAACGTCGTTTGATGGTTGCCGCTTTGGTGATAAACCCCTTATCGTTGTAGGTTGTCACACCATGATAATCCTCCTTCTTTGAAACTACCGTTACTTAAGCGCAAGCCACTCAGAGCCTTCATTTGATTACCCGACACTCTCATTTTCTCCCGTGCAACTGTTTCTGAGTTCGATAAACGGTTTTCCCGCTGATCCACTGCTACTCTCATGATTGTTGCTCCGATATCATCTATACAAAGTGGCAACTTCAATCTATTGGAATCCAATACTCCATGCCCTACATCCATCACGAAGCCATTCGCCCTCATGAAGTCCATCCCCAAGATGACTTCATCCACTATATTTGCGACCAGTACTTCGTGCTGGAACTTAGTATTGCCAATCCTTTCGCCGTTCGTAATTTCTTCCCATCCAATGGTTGTACTCTTCCCTTAAATAGATCTTCCCGTACAAACGTTCCAGCTGCTCCTGTATCTAGGGTTATAACACAATTTTTCCCGTCAACATCATCTTTAACTGTTAAACCGTCTCCGCCTCGTTCCAATCTTGTAACAGGGAGAGAGTAATAGCTGACTCTCCGTATAGTCTAACTGCTGCTTCATGCTCCTGTTCCTCCTTCTGAGCCTCAATTCCGTTGTTACCCGATCCTTGATGCACCAGAGATCGCTATCCCGCCCGTCTCCATCTTATTTACCCGACTTTCGTAATATACGTTGGTTTCCTGTTCGAAACTTTTATTCTACTGCCACATCTCCATCCGTCGCACTCTAAGTGACGCTTTTATGATGACCTGTGCAGTCTCGTTTATCAAAGCACACGCAATCGTCTCGGCGAAAGTCGCTTTTGGCGACAACATTACTGCTTTACGTATCTTCGGATCCCATATTCCATCAATAAACGCGTCCATCTTAATTCTCTCCATGCAATCAGGAGACGTATTTCTAGGTGCGAAATACACGAGCCGCTCGACCGCTGATAAATATTCTTGAAGAGACTCTCAGCGTCTTCATTATATTATTATAATGATTTCTGTCATATTCCGGAATAGTCTGCAGTGTTTCAGCCGCTTCTCCTTTTAGAGCTACTATTAACATTGTTCTGCCATTTGCGTGTCGTTCCAATAATTTTGATTGCCCGTTGTTGCAAGTTGAAATTTGAAAACCGAAAACGTGGTTGTGCCATCAAATATGGGTGGCTTAAATATCATCACTTGAATTGGTTGAGCTACTTGTGGCAATGTTCCGTTAACTTTGATGTATAAAAGTTATTTTCATCGACAATGTAACAAGCAGGATTAATACCATTTTTCTCCAATGATTTTTTTTAATTTTTTAATTTTTTATTTTTAAATTCAGCGGATTTTACTCCAATACATTCCCACGAACATTCATTCAACCCATTCACACACGTACAGTATACCAACCTGCGCATTGCATAGCTCCATGTCATCCTGTACAATGTCACCCTCTACATTCCAACAGAGGGTCATAGATGTTTTCAAGTTAATCACCGATCGTAATTGGAAGATGAAAAATCCCTTTTGCATCTCGCCTCTTGTTGGGATTCGAACCCGGTACCTCCCGATCCAAACGTCGGAGCTTTAACCACTGCGCTATTTGCTCGGTAAACGTTGCTTCAACACATTTTTTTAACCGGCAGTTGACAAACCAAACCGCTGCAACTCCTCCTTTAATTCGGAAATCTTTAACCCGTCTACATAGAATCATTTCTTTTAATTTACAACCCTATCGCAGTCACCAGTTGTTACGTATTTGCCTTGTCAAACAAGGTTCGATTTACTGTTTCCATTTTATTACTACATACAAACTCTATCACTGGATTTTAACCAACTAACTAATGCCTACAATTTTATCTCGTATTTATACCAAATATTCTAACCTTCTACAAAATTTCACAATGTTCGAGAGTGTCTAGATTATTCCTGAATAGTCTAGACACATCTAATTTATTACAATTATATTTACGGTAGCGCCTCTACTCGAATAGAGATGTCGCCACTTTGAAGAAGTCAAAGCTGCCTAAATTACCAATATTAATAGAAATTTCTCAAAAACACTTTTATACAACTACAAGCAAACAATGAAGGAATCGACTGAAGAAACATAAGAGTGGTGGTAGAATAAATTCTTGTTGATTATCTTTATAATAATAATAATTTATAATATTAATTAATGAGAGATTATGGTACTTATGGCGTAAAGTAAAAAGTAGGTCCTCTATAAACAGCTCGACAAAAAGCGTAGGTGGCGTATATGTAGGTGGCTCTGGTAGTAAACACCAATTTGCTTTCACCCTATTTGTGATATGCATGCCAAATTTTATAAATATTTTCTGAAGGTTGAATACAATCTTTTCAAGTATTTCAATGTATTTAGAAAATTGATTAAGTTCAAAGTTCATAATATACTTGATTGCTGAAAGAAATCCTACCCTTGTCCGAACTACGGCCACCTAACTGTTTATCTAAATAAATAATATCCATGTTTAATAATCTCGCTCGAAGCGACTCTGTTTTCAGAAATGTATATTACGTTAGAAATTGTTTAGATAATATCTTAGTATAGACATAAATAACATTTAGATACATCCTTCCACGTATATTATACTAAAGGATATCCAAATAGGAGATATAATCTAAAAATTCGCAACATTGTTGTGTGAATCTTTCAATACTTATATTTAAAGTTCTACGCATATTGTATTGTGAAAATTTGTTTGGAAAATTCCTGCTAACGTTAGAAAAGTACACATGTTATTGTAGGACACTCCTTCTTTATTAAAATTAAAAAAAAATTTAATTTCCACGAAAAAAATGTTATTGTTTAGCGGAAAAATTTAATGGAATTGCAATTGTTTCAATCAAGGTATTATTAATTCCATTATAGGAATTTTTAAAGAGCCCTTCCACGTTTCCCACTTCGCTAAATAAAAGCTCATTAATGTTAAACAAAAAATTATGTTAATGTTGTTGTTGTATTCATTCGTTGTTTATAACGTAATTAAACTCTCTCTCTCTCTCTCTCTCTCTCTCTCTCTCTCTCTCTCTCTCTCAATAATACAAACTTCTGAAACAGATTTAGAATTTTGTGTTTCACAATTTTGATATACCAATTGGCTTGGAACAGAAATCGTTTTTGTTGCTGCAATAATTGTTACGGAAAAAAGGGATACCGCAAAAACCAGACCGAACGGAAAAAACAAATGATTAAATTTTACTGTAAGCAAAATTGCTTTTATTTTCTTGATTGATGATTAATGGATGAAAGCGATGGTTTTTTTTTGTGTAGATGCCTTTTTTGTTTTAAGTTTTGTTATTGGATTTTCCTTTTTCAAATGAAAAAGTTGTAATAAATTAAATGCTATTTTTTGTATGCGCCGGAAGCTTTTAGCAGAAACGATCAACTTTTTGCGTAGTTTATATAAAACTTGTTTTATTTATAATTATGTCTGTACATTGTATTAAGGTACTGTTTTTTTTCTTAATTTTTGTATGTATTTTAGAAATAAAAAGTTGAACTGGATGATATTGATTGAACCAATATTCTGTTACAATAAAATTGCACTTAAAAACAACTGGTTGGTTCGATAGTCATATATTGGCTAAGGGCCAAATCCAAGGTAAATACTGGTTTTATTTACTTTTTAACAGTGTATTGGGTAAATTCATTTACCGTACTAAAAAGGAGGGTAAACAAAAATAAAAAGGTAATTGTTTGTTGTTGCTTTTTTTGAATGTATTTCCAAACATACTTTGCCACGTCGATGTTGGGAGTAAGTATATCAGCGATTTTTATAGGTTATATTTTATGTATTAACAAATATGCTTTCGTTTTTAAAGAAAAGTACTACAGGAAATAAATTTTACAAAAATAATTAAAAATTGTACACAGAAGTGGCAGCTGTTCTATAAATTGTGCAACCGCAATCGGGGATTTCCACATAGGATGGAGACTTACTTAATAACGAACATGGGATCAAGCCAATTTATTTAATTGATGGGGAAAAGAGTGAACCTTCCACATCTGCCTCGTCAAGTAGCTGCCACTGTGTGGGTAATGTATGTTCGACTCCACCCGAATTTTTTTATGCCTACTCTGATTCGGATGTCACAGACCAGTGTACGCCTCGAAAAAATAGGAAACAACCGGCGAAAACCATGAAATGGTGAAGTTTTAAAAGAAATATCCGATATAATTCGCACAAGTGTAGGGAACATCGAGAAATTGATTAAGTTCGCAACCCAACGAATGTTTCCAAATGAGGATTTTCCCGAACTCGAATGAAAATAATTATTTTATTTGATGAATTATGTGATGAATAATGTGATGAATTAAACAAATTATTTATATATTGTTTTGAATAATTTTGTCCCAATGGCGCTAAGATCACCAGATGCTAGACAAATGTTATGCATTACACAAGATGCACATATCACATGAATGCATCGTTTTACTTTCAACTCAAGCGTTTTAATAAAAAATTGACCGCCACCTTGTTTTTAACGTGCCAAACGTCTGGTCAAATGTTATGCGAGCTTTTAAATGAGCATAATTGAAGCGTGTTTGTGCTTCGGTTAAATTACCTCCTTTATATGGTATCAGAATGCTTATTGGATTAACCATACATTTGTATCCAGCATCGCCCAACAAAAAATAACCGTCCGGAGGAAAGCGAATCGTCCTGTACAACCGGCTATTTATTAAAACTTGTTGCTCGTGCACCGACCCAGGATATCCAACACACATGTTTATAATTGTATTATTTGGTTCGCCAATCGCTTTAATGCTCTTAAAGGAGGCGGTTTTGAACTATATCATTCGATAAACACTATACGGTGTTCACCAGGTCGAAGCCGCAAAACATATAAAAAGGTTATCTAGCAGTATTCATATGGTTTGCGGTAAAACCTATTTGCATAGAAGTAGTAAGCGACAGGTCAACAGGAGGTTTCATAGCAGCATTCAAACACTGCACAGCACGCGGAGGTCTTTGGTCGGACCTCTATAGTTAATGTGGTTTCAATTTCATAGGAGCTTCGGAAGGTATACGGAACGAACTCATTCTTTCAGTAAAACAACTAGCGGGTAAATGGCCAGAAAAGCTTGAAAAATATGGTACACAATGGCATTATATATAACACCAAGAGCACCTTATATAGGCGGACTTTAGGAATCAGCTGTTAGATCCATCAAACACCATTTGCGTAGGATAATTGGAGAACAACATTTAATCTTTGAAGAAATGTCTACGATGGTTGGCCAAATAGAAACATGCCTGAAACTTTCAAGATCTGGATGCGTTTTTAGAAAGTGTTGTATCGCTAAGGCCATTATTGTGTTCTTGTTTTGAGGGACACAAAAGAATCACTCCAAGTAATAATTTTAGTGATATCATTGTCCTCAAATACTTTCTCGGGTATTTTATAGAGCGCATAGGCAATATCATTGCCACTTCCGCCAATGTATTCCGTCCATATGATAGAGTATATTTTTGTTGTTGTTCACAAGTGAATAGTTAGATTATAAACACTTAACTTTGAATTGTAAAACAATGGCCCAATTTCGGTGAGGACATTTTCTAAATCGAATGTAAGGATTTCTTATCGAGTGGATTATGATCTCTCATCAATCTATTGTAATATGGAAGTAAGTAATCTTTCTTTTTCAGCTACAGAAAACGCCTGAATGATTTCATTCCAGGATTTTTTTAAAATACCTCTGACAAGACAAGCGTAAATACTTCTTCCCAGAATTTTCTAAAATACAGTATAATTTATTTGGTGGAAAATCAATTCTTCTGGGCAAATCGATAAAAGTACGGCTATTTTGTCTTTGCGATTATGTTAAGGACCCCACCATTTAGCCTCCATTACGCCAGCTTTGATAATTTTTTATAAGTTGGATTTTTCGTAATATAAATAAATGTCGCGCCCACGCTAAATTTACTAAGAAAATTAAAATCACATTGAAGAAAAAGTCGTATGGCCATGCTTTTTTAGGATCACATATCGATTTTCAAACTGTGCCAGCGTTGATATTTTTCTGATCGTTGGAATTTCCTTAATATTTTATTTTAGTTTACTTTAAAAAATTGGCAATTTATTTTATTGGGGTAATTAATAAAATGAGTCATACATACATAAAGCTGTGACTCATATCCGACGATCCGTGAATTCTATACGTTTAAAGTCAAAAATGAAGAAAATACTCTTTGAGGCATATTCAAAAGCAATTTTAACATATAACAAAAGTA
Source organism: Tipula unca (assembly GCA_951394425.1). Classification (NCBI taxonomy): domain Eukaryota; kingdom Metazoa; phylum Arthropoda; class Insecta; order Diptera; family Tipulidae; genus Tipula; species Tipula unca. The sequence goes on along the minus strand of OX596382.1, from coordinate 102,762,674 downwards.
CCCGATGGTACTTTAACCAATTTTGCAAGAAAACAAAACATTTTCATATTCTGGTTTGTTGCTATATGTAAGAATATTGAGCAGTCTACAGTAAACAAAAAATTACAGTTTTAGAAAATTGAACAGAATTATGGCGGGAATTTTGAGAAGGAAGAGTTTACAGATGATGATTTTTATATTTCTGTCTTAATTGGAATACTCTTACCTAAAATGTCACCTACCTATCATTATTATCCGGTAACTAGTTTTTATTTGACAGTCAAATACTTGACATCCTGTATCTTCCGCAACAACAACTTCGAAAAATCGTCTTCCATAAAATTTTTCTTTATTCATGTACTAACCAAGGAAAATAGAAAAAAATAGAAAATGTTGATAGGACTTCCGGCCCCATATATTTAATTTTTGGACTGAAGAATTTTTCACCAATATGTACATGAGTATATGTATCATGTGACATCATTATTTTCGATAAACATTTGTTTTTTTTTCAAGAATAAAATGATATGCTATTCCGTAGGGTTAGGGACAAAATACCGATTTGAAAAATGTCGACTGCCAACAGACCGTCTGCGAAAATGTTGACTGGAAATGTTCATTTTGAAATGTCGACATGAACAAACACAAAATTTCACGAAAAATCAAGAACCCATTATATTAATAATAATATAATAAGGTTAAGATAAAAAGGTGTTCAATGGTAATCCCCTTAAAAAATCATTTTGGATCTCTTCTGATTATCTGCTAAAATCATCCTTAATCTCTTATCACGTTCAAGATAAATTCTTTTAATTCTTATTTTTTCCACCTGTTGCTTTCGCTGTGTCTTCCAGTTTACAGTAATATACATTTACTGGGAATGGTGCTTTCCAACCAGTACTTTCAATCTGCGATGGCAACCCTCCATAGAATTTTGAGTAGATTTGGTGGATTATCACGTAAATTTTATCCCAAATCTGTCCTAAAATAAAAAATATAGGATTTTTAAGACAAAAATTCACAATTCTATATAGAAGGGTGAAGTTTGTCCTAAAACTGTACTAAAAAACTACAAAAACCATTTTCGCTTATATGTGTTAGTGGGCAAAGTAGATTGTCCCGATATAACGAATTTTATCTATAGGCCAACAAAATTTTGTAGGAAGAATATATGATTTCCTGAATTTTCGTGCGATCCACTATTCTTATCCACTACTATGTCTTTGGGTGTAAGCTATCCAAAATATATTACAATTTTGGAAAAAGTTGGGGATAAGGAGTTTAGGATAACCGCAAGTTTGGCATGACCTTATGTAAGTCGATTATCTGGTTTTTCCTGATTTTCTTGGAAAAATCTTAGTAAGCTGGTACCACAATGACGCATATACCATGATGTCTTAAGGTCTAAGCTATGCGAAAAAAGTAGGGATTAGGAAGTTAAGGATCATGTTTAGTATGACCTTATCTATGTCGATTCTAGATTTTTTCTAATTTTCTTGGGAAAATCCTAGGAATCGGACACCATAATGATACATATACCAAGATGTCTTAAGGTATTAGCTATTCGAAAAATATTTTAATTTTGAAAAAGTAGGGGATTAGGGGGTTTAGGACTACCAAGCTTGGTATGGCTTTATGGATTTCGATTATATGATTTTTCCAAATTTTCTTGTACATCATATTGAAACATTTACTAAGATATCTAAGACCTTAAGGCACATTAGTATAAACGTTATTATAGTGGCCATTACCCATAGGTAGTTTACCAAGTAAATTCGAAATCATCGCATAATCGACATACAAGAGTTTATACCAAACATGGTTGTCCTAAACCCCGTAATCCCCTACTTATTCCATATTGTAACTTAAAACTATTATATTTTAAGAATTAATAAAAACATTTATTTACAAAATTCCAGCGCTTCTCCATTACCTTTTTCTGACAGAGAAATTTTGTACGCAAATAAATTTAACCGAAAACCAGTGATGCAAAAACTTTCAGAGGACATAATTTCGTAAATATTTCCACTCCACCGGAATTCTTAATAATATCGGGAATATTGATATTCATATTTTTCAATATAATCTCCACCTACGGCTAATACACTTATTACACCTGTCCATTAATTTGTACAAACCATCAAAATAAAATGATTTCTCTTGTTCTTCAAAATATTCTTCTACAGCGGAAATAACCCCATTGCCATTTGAAAATCTTAACCTTCTTAATTTTTCTGTTCAAATTTGTAAAAAGGAAGTACTCACTTGGAGCCATATCTGGATTGCAAGGTGGATGCGGTCACCGCAATTAAAGACCTCGGTGTAATATTTGTCAGTCATATTTTATTTTCCAGATACATTGATCAGAGTGTATCGAAAGCCAATTCCATATTTGGCTTTATTCGCCATTAGACCACCGAGGTTAAAGATCAAATTGCACTATTTGCACTATACTTTGCTTGCATAAGATCTCAACCAGAATATGCAGCAGTAGTTTGGTGCCACGCTGACCACATTCATATAGAATTGAGGGTGTACAAAAGCGAGTTTTACCTTATATTATGAAAAAAACCAACTGGAAATTGCGACATTGGAAAGACGCAGGCAACAACATTGCCCAAGTCTAGTGGGAAATGTACTTTTGGGTCACGTAGACTCTCCTTTCATTCTTCAGAGTATTAAGATAAACGTGCCCATCGTACTAACTACGACGAAAATGAACCAATCAATATGATGTCTATATTTCTTTCCAATGTCGGAGACCTATTTGAGTTTGGACTTTCGAAAGGGCAGTTCAACCTCAAATTGAATCAACACCAGACAACTATCATTTTAATATTTCTTAAAATACATTCTAAGACTGTGTCCGAATCCTGTGATAAAAAATCGTGAATTAATTTTTTGACATTTGCTTGATATTTATTCCCCTACATTCACGATTTTTTATTATGCTGTCCGAAATGTGTAATAAATCTCCCCACCTCATAAGTTTTTTCCCCACGTCATATATGTCAATTTTAGTTTTTATAACCTCCAATTTTTTGTGACAAGTGACTAATAAATTAATAAATTTCATAGAAAATTTACAAAAATTAATATTAAAATAATGAATCCGATAATACTTTTAATGGTTCTGTATTATTATTATGTGCACATACAACAACGGTTAAATACCAGGATGTTGTTGAGACGAAACAAGATGCCATATACGCACCACAAAGCCAAAACTCAATAATAAAATGAATTTTGGCATACGATGACAGTGAGACCCGTAAACAATTACGCGTATCAGCCAAAACCTTTCAGCAAATTGGATTGTTTTTAAGTAAAAAGTTTAGTGGGTGGTCTCCAGAACTTGAACTGATGGCATTTTTGTTATGGCTGGGAAGTGGCACCAGTTACAGAATGGTCAGTGGAATTATGGATATAACGAGGTCAACAATAAATGACATAGTCCATAAAATGCTGGATTTGACGTTCGACCGTATAATGCCGAGGGTGATTAGATTACCGTCTACCTGTGATTTATCAGACAGAAGTTTTATGAAAAATTGGATCTACCAAACCAAACCGATCTGAAATGAGTTGGAAGGACAAAATGGGAAGACAAAACGGTTGAAGGATTTATTATGGAATTATAAGTTCAGTTATCATCGGCCGGATGTCAAAAAGAAATAAATCCGGTGGATGTATCGAATCACGTAGAAATATTACAACTTTATGAATGTTTAGAAAATGTTCAAATTGACTTGGATTTGTTGAAAAAACAAGAAAAATACTAATTAGATGGTTTATTGGTTTAATTGCATGCCGACCTGCACTGGTCGAAGGTTCTAACGCCGAAGACATTTTTGTAGGACTTGATGTGGTCTCAGCTACAGATGCTCCAGCTGTTATTAACTCAAACGACCTTGTAAATTTAAACATTCCATCGTCCGCTCTTCTTGGATCTTCAATCGGTTCACCAATTCGAGAATTTGCTTATAGCCAGTTCGGTGGAAAATTCTCCCAACGATTCGCCATACACGTTTAGAAAAATCTCGATTGCATCCAGTAGAATTTTTGTTAAACATGACTCACTTATATATTGTTTGATAAATCGTACAAATGCTGCAATAAACTTCTGGTCACAAACAAACCCTTGCGTCTAATCAGTTCCTGTATTAAAGCAACAGTAATGTGTGGATTCTTGTTTACAACATACGCCTTCATTACACAGTCTAAAGATTTTCCGAATTCAGACTTTCGCAGAGATTTATCGTATCATAAAACTGGCCGATACTATAATTAGAATATATCGTATAAAATATAATAATTAATATACAGCAAAACCCCGCGATATTTCTTGATATATGGAGCTCTAAGCGAATCAGCGTTAATCGGGGTCATTTTTATATAGAAACATATGAGATAGGTATAAGGCCATCCTATATAAGTACAAGTTTCACTTCATTGATGGTACACTTGTTGGTTCTCCTTGTTTCTGAGACTTTGAAAAGAAACTGTCTAGCGTAAGTTGTTTTTTTTTTAATTCCTTTTTTTTAACATCTCAACGTAGATAGACATTTTATCCAAAACACCTCGCCTCGCTTTAGAATTGCGTTCAAAATTTGGATCAAGTTCCATAAATTGGTCCATAATTTGCTTAATTTGTGTTACTGTACCAATGCTGCTGTTGAGGAATTCAGTTGTTAAAACCTTTGCAGGTGTTTCCTCTTCTAAAGTGGGACTAGTTGCTCGATGTTGTAAGGTTTGGTTTGCCAACAATTTTAGGTCATCACACTCGCCATGAGATTGAAAAACTTCTTCTATATCTTGTTGATCCAAATCAGCCATTCCTGCTTCTTGTGCCAACTCATCGATGTTTTGAACAATCGATTCTTCAACTATTTGGTCCGTGCAAATTTCACTCCTGGTTGTGCAAAACTGCTTGTAACATTCTCCAGGTCATTTTGTGTGGTTGAGTGTGCATTCACTTGATGGGAAATTGTACTTCTTGAAGTTATATTTCTTTGATTGTAATGTGACTTAAGCATTCGTTGCTCAGATCGCAACTTTAGATTGGACTTACGCTTTAAATCCAGAAATACTGGGCAACCTATGTAGTTTGCTGTGTGATTTTCACCGCAATTATACTACAACGTTTTACTGATGGATCATTTCTCGTCTTATCGCATTTTTTTGAATCATGAAGTTCGCCACAAATAACGCAAACTTCACTCAATGTGTAATAAGCTTTTCTGTGCCAGTATTCTTGGCACTTGATGAATTGTACTGGTCCGGTTGGCTTTTTGGGTTCCTCTTATATAGGGTGTTTTTTAAAACCCGATAGAATTTGAAATTGTAAAAAATAACACAAAACGTTAAATTGTAATCAAAATTTCTTTTTTATTCGAAAGATCAATACATATGGCATTAATATTTGAAAATGATTTCGGGTATATGGGCCGCTTTTTCGAGCACTGCTGGCACGCATATGTCACGCGTAACACGAACAACGCTGACGTTCAACGCGTCAATTGTTGTTGGTTTATCAGCATAAACCAGTGACTCCACGTAGCCCCACAGGAACTAATCGAGAAATGTGAAATCGTACGACCTTGGAGGCCAATTGACGGGTCTATTTCTCGAAATCAACTTATCACCAAATTTTCCACAGAAACCACATCTCGTCCGGATCAATGTCATCCATATTTTCAAACAACAAATCATTGATCATGGTGCGGTAACGATCTCCATTGACCGTAACGCGTTCCCAGGCCTCATTTTTGAAAAATTAAGGTCCGATAATGCCAGCAGCGTGTAAACCGCACCAAACGGTGCATTTTTCTGGATGTAATGGAGTCTGTATAGTCTCTTGTAGATTGGTCTCACTCTATAAGCGGCAATTTTGTTTATTAACAAATCGATTAAGCCAAAAATAAGTCTCATCGCTGAACACAATTTGACGATAGGAGAACGGGTTATTTGCCAACTGCTCTAGAGCCCAATCGGTGAAAATGTGTAGGCCAAGATCTTTGTGCAAAATTTTCCATGTGTGGACGGACTTTCTTATTCGTTCAGATGACTAATTTTCAAAGTAAATTTTAATAATTTCGTAGCGTGAGACTATTCATGATGATTTGCCAGAGAATACTGGATCTGCTAGAGTATATTTTACAAAAAAATTTAATTTTTGGTTTAATTTTTTACAATTTCAAGGGCTTAAAAAAACAACCCCTTGTATACTGTGGTTTCCTTTGTTTTTCTCATCTGGCTCTAATTCTATGCGAAACATCATTTGCAATAGATTTGCCATGGAAACCGTGCGCGGCGAGAGCCGCATGAATGTCGGACACCTGTACGCTGCTCTCCATATTCATTGCATGTAAACAATCATCTCATATAAGGGAAATCTCAATTTAAAATTTGTCAGAGCATTTTTTTATTGTAATTTGTATCATTGTATCTTTTACAAATTTTTCGAACGTAAATTTTACCAATTTGTAAGTTAAAACGACGATTCTTTTAAAAGAGATCCTTAAACCCTTAAATATATTCACCCCATTTCATGTTATTGTTGTTAAATGTTTTATTAAGCTTCTAAAGTGACTTTTATTTTAGCTGTCAGCGTGAAAATTTAATAAAAGTATATTAAACTCGACTTATTAGCATGTATACATATACTCGTATTATATGATGTATCCCGATTATTTTACGACAATTTACTTACCTTCGATAATACTTTTTGACGTCAATGTCATCATCTCGTAAACTTTTTATTTTATTTTTCAAAACTTTTGCATTTTAGTTTTTATCACTTTTTGTATATCTCTATATAGAATTTTTATTATTATTGTTGTAATTTTACACACACACACACACTCACTCACTATTACTATATTATTATTACTATCATCATTATCATGCAAAACAATGATTTTATTATATTTCATATAAGATATAATAAAAAGTTAATTTAAAAAATAAAAATAAATAAATTTTTTGTTTTTTATTAAAAACGTGAAAATTTCGTCTAAGCGAACGTGAACATTTTTTCAAAATTCAAAAATGTATGCTTCTATGTGTGTGTGTGGGTTGTGTGAATGTGTCACACTGAATACAATTTTTGAAATAAAATAATTTTTTATTTTTATTAATAATTATTTTTATTTATATTCACAAAATATTTACAAAAAATGTTTTAAATATTTTATTTTGTCTATAATTAAATTATTTTTTTTAAAGATTATTTTCTTATTTGTTTATTAGTTATATATATATAATATATGTATGTATATATTTAATAATAATAAAAAAAACAATATATTTATTTATATAAATATTCCATCTCTACAATTTTTTGGTAGTAAATTAATTGTTATATTAATTGTTGTTGTAATTAAATTCTATCTATTTATAATTATTTTATATTTTATAAATTAATTTTTATTTATTTAATCTTTGGATTCATTAATGCTATTAATAATCGTTTTTGATAAATCACAAAAAAAAAAAAAACAACAAATTAATTAATTAATTTTCATAATACATATTTCGACAAATATGACATTGTCAAGATTTATGAGCAGAAATTAAATTTTATTTGCATTAAATTATTACGTTAATTAAAATAAAAATGAAAATAAATAAAATTTGTTGCTGAAGGAATTTTATAATTTATTTATTTTTAGCACCCATCAGTCACAACAGTACATTTAATGACCGATTTTTTTTTTTTTTTTCATTTTGTTATTAATTGATGGTAATTGATCCCTTCCGACTATGAGAAAGGTAGACAGGTTATTTAAAAACAAAAACAAAACAAAAAATAGGAAATTGAAGGAAGTGGCTACAATAATTAAACATAACCGTGAAAATTTAAAGAGAAAATTTTTAAATTTAGTTTTTTGGTTTTTATTTTTATTATTAAACATTTAAAATTCTTTATAATTTATTTACAAAAACTACACTTCCACGAAATAGAACAACCTTTGATTTGGACCCATCCGATTAGGATCAAACACACGCATAATTTTTCGTGCTTCTTTGATCTGCTATTTTCCAAAAATGTATTATAATTAATTCAGGATACCGTATCTAGTTATAAAATTTTCGCGTATGATGTTTATATTATTAAAATTGGCTGGAACCCACGAAGATTCCGTACTCAATGCCACAAAGGCCTATGGTACAAACCGAGGATTCTATCCCAATTCGCAAACGCGCACTGCTGCCTTCGCAAACTGAACAAGTTTAGACCAAGGCAGAGAGGACAACTGACCTAAATTCAAAAATCTAAATTTGAATACCTGAAGCCGAATAGAACTGAAAGCTGGACAACTGTTCACTAAGTGAAGGCAGTCATCATCTTTCTCAAGGCAGTCCTCGCCAATAACATCATGAAATAAACACATACAATGTAGATGATCTTTAAAATGGCCATGTCCCGTAAGAATCGCTACCAAGATTCTTAGCTGGTTCTTTTTTAAAGATAAAGCATACTTCGTTGACCTCAAATTAGTCTCCTTGATGAAGCACTTCGCCTTACGACAACTAAAAGTTGCAAGGCACTGAGACTTTAGGTCTTTCAAAGCGTAATCCTTTGTAACATTCTTCCCGTAGTTTAAAGTATTGGTACCCACATCACCGTAACTTTATTGTTAGAACAAAGAAGGGTCATGAATTGTTTGCATTCCTTGACGAGTTTAGAAACAGTCAAGGGATTTTTTTAAAGAGTTAAGTACAGTTAAGTAATGAAACATTTAAAAATTTGTCGATGTCCCACTATAGAACCGAAAACATTTCATGCTCTAATGCACCTCAGACGATAAGCTGCAGAACAGGCTGCTCCTAAAATAAAGGTGCGTAACTGAGGCAAGGAAAGAATGGATTCCATAGCAAGAAGTGGAGTCTAGAACATAGCCCCAGTTATGGCTCTGCAAGCAAGATTTTGTAGACCATTAAGCTTGGCTACAGAAGCCTTCAAGTCAACCACAGTGATTTATAAATGAAAGAAAGCATCCTAGGGCTTAAGTGCCAGGATTTCCCAAAAGCTCTTCTATATTGCCAAAAAATGGCAGTAGCTTTTTGAAGCTTGTAGTCCAGGTGATTCTTCCAAGAAAGTTTACTATCCAGGAAAACACCAAGGTGCTTGACGTGATCACATATAGTGATCATTCTCCCAAAACGGGAGGGAACAGATAACTCAAGAGTATTCCTTTGCCTTGTAAAGACAATTAAATCAGTTCTAGAAGGGTTGACGTGAAAACCCTTCTCAACACACCATGCCTCCACAATAGTTAAAGCATGCAGGATAATGGATTCAATCCATAAGATAATGGTGCGATCAATACCAAAATTGGTATACAGGCAGTAGTAATCGTAGCAAACTCTTTATTATTAAGGGATTTTTCAATCCTTGTTACGAGTTCATGTAGGGCGGTTTTACAGGACTTACCGACTCTATAAACATGTTGCATGTTACTGAGTGGATAGGTGATTAGAAAATGAGCTCTAATGAATCTATCGAAAATTTCTTTCTAGAGCTGTAAGAAAAGTTGAGGATCGACTAATAGGCCGAAAGGACTTAGGATCCGTATAATCGGACTTACCAGGTTTCGGGATAAAAACAACTCTGCTTCTGCTCCAAGAATTTGGAACAGTGCTTAAAGTGATACACGCTGGAAAAAGGTGGAGCAAATGATCCTGAATTAAAGGAAAGCCCTGCCATCAGGGCCGCCAGCCTTATAAAATGCAAAGGAAAATAGGCTTAATCGCAAGACGTCACGATGATCAGCTTGTGAGCCAAACTCCAATCGGGACTTGCAACAGACGTCCCAGTGAGTTCGGCAGCAACATCATCCGAGTTGACGATATCACAACCAGGAAAATGAGCCAAAAGGAGCAGCTCACCAATTTCCTTATTGGAGGTATAATATTTAGTTTACAGGATTATAATTTTCTACACATAGGTACATACCAGGTGGACAAGAAAACAGTAATATTTGTATGGTATTTTCCCGAAAACATTTCATGCTATTCAGACGCTCAATTTGTCAAATCTTGACAATGAAATCTAATACATTTATAGTGGTTTCGATACAATTGTAATTGAGGTGATTGCCAAATTAATTGTATCGGTCGCTACAGGACTCCCCCACAAGTGAATATCCTCTCCTTGAGACTTTTAATAATTGAATACGGTGAAGTTGGGACAAGGTATTGCATGGTTTGTAGCAGTTGGTCAACGACTGTGTCTTCTATTGGTAATGGTGAAAGAGGATTTTCTACAAAGAAATCACAATTTGATGGTTTGACTATAAATCATTTCAGCTGCGGTGAGCACTTTAGATCCTCTTTCACTTTAGCTCTGATTCCGAGTAAAACGATGGGAGTCTCAGAGCTCCAATTCCTAGTATTTCATCGAGCCATGAGTGCTGATTTAAGTCGGCGGTGAAAGCGTTCAACCAAAAAGTGTAGTCTCAAATTGTGTTTCATGATCGGGGTGTCTAAGAGGAACCCCAAATCGGGATACGTAATTAGATACGAAAGTAGAAGCAATTGCACCTGCAGACATAATGTTCCTGCAGTAAGGTTCTGCCCATCTAGTGAAGCGATCGACACAGGTGAGTATAGATATTGATATCGATTAGATGGAGGAAGTCGTCTTACTATGTCTAAATGGATGTGTTCAAATCGGCCAGGTGGAATCTTAAATTGTCGGTGAGGTGAAATTGTGTGACGTTGTACTTTAGATTTTTGGCAAGATATATACTGGGCCAAAAGTAGCGAGCAGTAATCAATTTTCGAGTCGCCAGGATGTGAAATGTTGTGCAATGTGTCGAAGATAGTTCGACGTAGTGGTTCTGCGATGTACGGGCGATTATTTCCCGTTAATATTTCGCAATATATTTCCAGGCCTGGCACTTTAAAAAGCTCTAGCTTATAAGATGTGTTAGTGGGACGTCTGGAACCAGAAAGTAAATTCTGAAGTTCTAAGTCATGTTTTAGTGCCATAATTATTTTTTGATAGCGGGAAAGTGTATCCGCGATACTACTTCGATCATGAAACGCTGAAACGTTTGTGCGGTATAGCGTAATCCGAACGGCATCCGTGTACATTCGAATAGGCCAAACGGTGTGGTAATTGCCGTTTTAAAAACGGGAATATGGTGATAAGATCTGATTAAATCGATTTTGGAGACAATTTTACAACCATGCAAGTGCATGGAGACATTTTGAATGTGGGGTATCGGGTATCGGTGAGGTGTTGTGACCGTATTAAGCCTGCGATAATCCTCACATGGTCTCCCATCGTCGTCTTTCTTTTTCACCATGTGAACTGGACATGAGACAGGAGATGACGAAGTCCGACAAATCAGTAATTCCACCATATCTTGGAATTCTGTAAGCGCTGTTTGTGACGAATTTGATCTAGTCTGCGTGGTTGTGATACCGGAAGATGACCTTCCGTGACCATGGTGTACCACATTATGCTTGACTGGCGCTTTGTAGTTTGGCTCGGTTGTTAAATACGGAAATTATTTGAGTAATTTTTCGTAGCCGTCGTCGATTGCGTAATGAATTGGTATAGGTGTGGTGGTGTGCACCATGAAGGCATTGATTGACAGTTGTGTCGCTGAACAAACCAGCGGCCTACGGCGTAGATCGGCAAGCAAGCCAAATTTTGCTATGAAATCGGCTCCAATGATCGGGCGATTCACATCAACAATAATACATGCATGTGTGTAGCTTCTTTTGAGTCCAATATTAATTTGGAGAAGCTTGGTTCCGTAAGTATTAATGCCGGAATCATTAGCTGCCGATAAGACTAGTTCCGGATTTTTTGTATGATTAAATATGGATTTACGAAAAATTAGCCAATATACTGAGTGCTTATATGATCCCTATTATGATGACAAGGAAATGGCGCCATAAAACCACTTATACCATAAGTTAGAAGTGACTGTTTCCCATGCTAGGGGCGGCTTCGTACAGAGAAGGATACTCTAAACCAAAACAGTCAAGCTATGGTGGCACGACATACGCCGATAGCTGCATGGCTAAGAGTAAGCTTAGTAGCTTATAACCTAGCCTTCCTGTGCTAATGCAGAGCTCTGTCACAGATGACTGTTTTTTTTTCGTACTACTCGTGGGAACAACAATGGGAAACTAACCAAATAAACTAAACGAGAGTGGTGCCTCTCTAACAGCACCAAAAAGAAAAGGTTGAAAGGACCTCCCAAGTAACGACCAGGTAAGAGGGGTGATCATATCCACCCTTCAGTAAATCTGAGCGCATGTGACGAGGACAGTTGCTTTGGAAGACCAAGGCGCCTATCAGGCGTAGTGGAAGATCCCACCCCGTTTGCCCGAAGCAGTTTAATACAAAGGTCACCTCGCAACCCTCCTGTTGAAGAAAAATCAACAGAGCAGGAGATATCGAATGGTACAAGTCAGTTCATACCGAGAAAACCAGGAGCAATGAGTCCACGTGGGATTGGACTTCCGCAACTATATAGTATTTTCCAAAGTTCATTTTCAAAAATTCCGAAATCAAGGTCATTATCGTTTTGTGACGTGACATCAAAAGCTAGCGCATCAACCTACCTACCAGGGACATCAGAAATTCCGCCCTCGCTTGTGGATAGAATTATCTTAACGCTATAGGATTGCAACCAATCCTACTGAAGGAGAATCAGTGGGGCATGTTGAAGTGAACTCAAACCCAGAGGAGAATATTGAAGCAACAAACAATATGCCTGGCTTGGCATTACTATCTCGTCCAAAGCGATGTTACATTGCCCAGATGACGAGAAAGGAAGAGGAAGAAGTGGATAGATGTAAGGAGTTAGCTGGTAAAATGATAGCGGTAACCAAAATGAGAAGTATCTCTTAACAGCATTAAGAATGGCCTTTTTGAGGTGAAGGACGCTTTTGGATCAGTCACTCACTCCAAACAAAGCTGGAAATTAGTGAAGGATCAGCTGGAGTCCAAGCAACAAGAATCGGCTACATGAATGAGTTCCGAAGCTGCAAACCCATCGCGCAACAAGAAAAGAGTTGCATTAAGCCCACCGGAGCAGATTAATGTCAAGAAGGTCATACAAGAAACTACAAGTCGTCATAGCTGGAAGAAGCACGAGTCCAAGAGAGCGAGAGAAGAAAAAGGAAACGAGAGGAAAAAATGATGGAGGACAAGCAAGCTCTCAACTCTAAAAATGAGAACGCGCCGATCGGTGTCACAAAAAGAAGCGGGAGGCAGTTGGGTAGAAGGAAGAGACCTAAACCGTTGATGATTAGGCATTACGGCATTACGAAATCTGCGGTGGAGGTGTTTTTTAGTCGGTAGGTCAGAAATTCAGATATTTTTGAGAGTCCCATACTCTGTACCTAAAAACATTTCATACTTCCTCATAAGAAGCAAAAAACTATTTAATTTTCGCTTTAAGATTTTCAACGTCAGTTACCACTTAGTACTCGTAGTTTACCAACATCAGTTGTTAAGCTAGAAATTCCAAATAAAAATACGCCTCCTTCTCGAGTTGGAAGAATTATTTGTGCTCCTAATTCATATGTCAAGCTCAGTTAGCGCCTATGAAGTTTTCAACATTGAAACGTGGAATCCAAACATAGAAGGTGGGATTGAATAAACTCAGCCAAACTCTAAATTTCACTCATTTTAGTGAGAAAGAATAAGCAACTATACACCTGTGGTTGGTGGCTCACAGTCATCACTGGAACGAGATGAAAACGTCTCAGTTGTTTGCAAATAATGAATTGCCAATAGGTGTTGTGGGAGCCATATCGCACGTTATACTATGATCGAACGGAGACTAGACTACAATTCTATTCTGATTTCTTTGAAGGCAGTTGATATTAATACCGCTTCCTGAAAATTTGTAGGACTACATATATGAACTTTAAATCGGATCAGCAGATTAAATTAAGGTTAACTTTTCTGGGTATCCAATAATATAACCAGAGCTAGCTGTACCAGCGTAAACGAATGTAAAAGATTTTTGTGATGCTCAAAGTTTAATTGAAAATAGAACCATACAGTTGAAAAACTTATAATCATGCATCAACTATCTAGGAAATCTAAAGGTATAGTTGGAAAAAATAACAAAAATGTATTATATCCGAAATTCATTTAATGTCTATACTTCAGTCAAGATGGGAAAATCTAACAATGAAAATGTGTTACAGTCCACTCAGTGTTATATTTTTCCGCTTTATGCACAAAAAGGAAGTTCAGCGAACCATAACTGTGGGTGTTAGCTGTGAAGTTGTTGAAAGTAACTCGTCAATTCATGAGCAATATTTTAATGAATGCAGTGTTCTTGAATTTTTTTTTTGCATTTTAAAATCAATGTTTTATTAACTTAATTTGTATAGTTTTATAGAGATCCCTTAACTAAAGTTTTACTGTATCTTCAAGTCATATGGACATACATTTACGAGTATGCACACATATATGGAAAAGCCGATGTTTCATGCAATATTTTTATTTGCTCATTGAAATTAAACCACCACACGACATCTCAGTGGATTGGAACGAAATTATAAAACAAACAAGTTTAATTCCACTGATTTCATTCAAATCAGAACGGGCCAACTCAAAAATTGTTCGATTCCGTTGTTGGGCTTGGCTGTATACGTTTACATTTATCTTATATTTTATATTATGTTATTCCATAAGTGTTGGGTTGGTAGTGTTTTTTTAATGAAATTTTTATTGTGTCGTTTTATTTAATTTAAATAATTTTTTTAATTAAAATTTAATGACCATCATCATATATTAAAATTGTCTCATAAATATTAAAAAAAATATTATTAAAAAATTTCTAATATTAAATGAATTTAGTTTGTTGCCATGTCCGACATGATGAATTGCGGCTGGATTTTCACCTGAAAAAAAAAACAAGAAAATGAAAAACGTTAAATTACATTAAAAAAGTTTTAATATGTTACATGTTTTGAACAGTTGAATATTGAATATATAAAATATTACTTTTGGAATTATTAATAAAAACTTATCAAATACGGATAGATTGGCCGGTAATAAGTCAAGAATTTTCTCCAATATACACCAATAATAATGAGCGCTGAAAATTTCTGACAAAAACAGTTTATTATACGCTTCACCACAATATTAATTATATTGTCGGTGTCAAATTCAGCCTCAGCTTGAATATAATTTTGTTTATTTCACTAATCTCCGAGCTTACCGGTGGTACCGAGATGGCTGATACAAGAGTGAAATGAAATAACGTTGAAAATGGTTTAGTTAATACTGATTTTATTAATTCATTTTTCTAGTACAAATATACAAAACACTAATAATGCATATAAGGATTACACTAATATAGAACTGCCGAATTGCAGTTCACTGGTGTCTTATAAATGAATTAAAGCATATTCTATTAATAAATGTCTATACGATATATGATAATAATTAATTGTGTGGTAAACTCTGTTGGCGCCTGAATGTGTATACTGGTATAGTTCTCATGCCCATTATTTCCTCATGGGCTACAGCTGTTGCGGCTGTGTTGGATTGTTGATTTCGTTTGTTCCTTCGTAGGTGGCGTATTGCTTAACCCATGGCAGCCACTATTGATATCCATAGGATAAAATGCGCAGCTGCATAATGAAGAATGTGATGGAAATGGTCGTTGGTTGTCCTTTGTTCCTGCTCGATCAGCCTAGTAGTTTGTTCTCCTAAGACCCACATATCTGG
Source organism: Tipula unca (assembly GCA_951394425.1). Lineage (NCBI taxonomy): Eukaryota > Metazoa > Arthropoda > Insecta > Diptera > Tipulidae > Tipula > Tipula unca. The sequence goes on along the minus strand of OX596382.1, from coordinate 102,746,971 downwards.
AGTTGTTTGTAGCTCATTCTGATGCTTTTAACAAAGCTATGTTAGGTGCATGTCCTATCAAGAGGGCTTTGGGCCACCCTGGTGGTCGAGGGAACCCTAAGCTACTCGTACGAAATGCAGGAGAATTTTCATGAAAGCGAAGAACACAGATGGTGCTGTAAATTGGGACTGCTATATAAAGAAGTTTTAGGAGGTTGCTCCTAATTTAAAATTCTCGTCCGGTCCGGACTTCTCAAATTAAATAAAAACATATACACACAATGATGAATTTATAATTTAATTTAAATATTAAATAGTATTACTTATTTATTAGTTTATTTATTTATTATTTTAAGTATTATTTTATATTTAATTATAAATGTTTATTATATTTTAATGTATTTAATTATTTTCACCACCACAAAACTTTTCGCTTGCACCAAGATAGAAAAAACGTAATGGACGCAAAATATCTTTTTGTATTGTATTGGAGACGAATGTGTTGTGACGTGTAGAGACGTGTTGTCTCTTTGGTTGTTGTTTTTGTAATGTGACGTCGCCTTCGTGTTCGTTTTGTTGATGAAGGAACACATGCGCCGGCGACGGTGAATATTGCACTTACGTATAAGTGTTGCATCACCGAACATTGTTGTTCGTGGTGATGTTGTTAGATGGCGATGGTTTTACTATAAATGTTTTATAGTAATGGTTCGGTTATTAGATAGTGTTGGTTGGATAGATGGATATGTGATGGGGTTAGTGAACGCTTAATTCAAATAAGTTGGTTTATATTTGAATTTCACTAATTGTTTTGTTTGTGGCAGAATCGAATATCGAATATCGGTGAGTCGAATATTCGAGCTGCTACAGTACCCCCTCTCCAGATGAGAAACCATAGGTTTTGAGACGTTATACGTTGAACCGGACGGTTTTATATCGTTTGCTGGCTGATATTTGATCAGCCGTGTTGAGAATACCGTACGCCGGTTTCAATCTGTCGATGGAGATTGAGTGGTGTTTGTCTTTGATTGAGACAATGAATTGCTTGCGTAAGCGGCGTATAACTTTGTATGGCCCATCGTATGGAGATTGTAATCCAGTTCGAACCTTATCAACCCGGACAAAGACGTAATCGCAATTGTTGAGCGATTTAGGAACGAATATGTTGTTTTCATTCGTTGGTCTTGTTGCCGTGGGGATAAGATTTTGCATGGTGGTGCGGAGTTGGTCGATGACTGTGTCGGTTGTGGATGGAGACGGTAGAGGATGTTCGACGAAGAACTCACCGGGTAGCTTAATGGTTTGACCGTAAACCATTTCAGCTGGTGAGCACTTCAAATCTTCTTTAACCGTTGCTCGAATACCAAGTAGAACGATTGGTACTTCGGAGCTCCAGTGAATTGTCTTGCCTCGGGCCTTGAGAGCAGCTTTGAGCTGGCGGTGGAAGCGTTCAACCATGCCATTGGCTTGCGGATGGTAAGCCGTTGTACGTATACGATGCGAGCCGAGGAGTTTCGTTAACTCCGAGAAAAGCTTCGACTCGAATTGGGTTCCTTGATCAGTGGTGATGTCAAGTGGAACGCCAAATCGTGATACGTAGGTTTGAACGAATGTGGTGGCAATGGTTGCTGCAGACATGTCGCTCATGCAGTACGCTTCTGGCCATCGAGTGAAACGATCGACACAGGTGAGTAGATATGAGTATCCATTGGATGGAGGAAGTGGTCCTACGACATCCAAATGAATATGTTCGAATCGACCAGGTGGAATGGCGAATTGTCCAAGAGGCGATTTTGTGTGTCGCTGGACTTTTGATTTTTGGCAGGATGAACAGGATTGTGCCCAATGGGTCACGTCTTTGTTTATGCTGGGCCAAAAGTATCGAGCAGTAATCAATTTACGAGTTGCGCGGACACCAGGATGTGAGATACCGTGTATAGTGTGTCGAAGATGGTTCGACGTAGTTGCTCTGCGATGTACGGGCGATTTGCACCCGTAGATGTTTCGCAGTAGATTTCTAGGCCAGGTAGTGTGAAAAGCTCCAGTTTCAGTGATGAACTGGCGTGACAAGCGGAACCAGAAAGTAAATTCTGAAGTTCCAAGTCTGCTTTTTGCGCTTGTGCGATCTTGTTGCAGTCGAAGTGAGTCTCGACTGTGGCCGTTTCGTTTGATGTTGTGCGCGAAAGTGTATCCGCGACAACGTTGTCGGTACCTTGAACATGCTGGATGTCCGTGGTAAATTGACTAATGTAATCCAAGTGGCGTGCTTGCCTTGGATTGCGTTCAGTTTTAGACTGAATTGCTCGAGTGAGAGGCTTGTGGTCGGTATAAATTGTGAAGTCCCGACCCTCGACAAAATATCTGAAGTGTTTGATTGCTAGATATATTGCGAGTAATTCCCGATCGAATGCAGAGTATTTCTTTTCGGCATCCGAGAGCTTCTTTGAGAAGAATCCCAGGGGCTCCCAACACTTGTCGTTGTACTGTTGCATGACTGCTCCGACAGCAGTGTTTGATGCATCAGTAGTAATGCTGAGCTTTGAGTCGCTCAGTGGATGTGACAAGAGTGTTGTGCGTGCCAATTCAGCCTTTAGTGACGTGAATGCGTGTTGACATTCGTCAGGCCAAGAGAAGTTCTTGGCGGTTTTGGGCTTACGTAGTAGTACTGCCAGGTGGCTGTGAATTGGGTTGAGTATTTCAGCGAGCTTTGGTATAAATCGGTGGTAGTAGTTGACCATGCCGATGAATCGCTGAATACTCTTGATTGATGTTGGAGCTGGGAATTCTTTAATGGCATTGATTCGTTCTTGTGAAGGAAGGATGCCATTAGCGGTAATCTTGTGGCTGAGGAAATCAAGAGTGGATGCGCCGAAGACGCATTTTGAGCTCTTGATGTGAACATCAAACTCGACAAGTCGTTGGAAAAGTGTTTCCAGATGGAGTTTGTGTTGTTCCTCAGTTTGAGATGCCACAAGAATGTCGTCTATGTAGACGAAAACGAAGTCGAGATCTCGAACGACTTCGTTCATGAAGCGCTGAAACGTTTGTGCGGCATTGCGTAATCCAAATGGCATTCGGGTGTATTCGAAGAGGCCAAATGGTGTGGTGATTGCCGTTTTGAAAACGTCTTCAGGTGCCACGGGAATGTGGTGATAACCTCTGATGAGATCAAGTTTGGAGAAAACTTTGCATCCATGCAAGTGCATGGTGAAGTTTTGAATGTGGGGTATCGGATAGCGATCCGGTATCGTAACCGTGTTTAAACGCCGATAGTCCCCACATGGCCTCCAGTCTTGATCTTTCTTCTTGACCATGTGAAGTGGGCAAGAAACGGAAGATGTCGATGTTCGACAAATTCCTAATTCCACCATATGCTGAAATTCTGCTTGTGCAGCTTTGTGACGCACCGAATCTAGTCTGCGTGGTCTCGACACGGGAAGATGGCCTTCCGTGACGATGTGATGAACCACGTTGTGTCGGACTGGCATTTTGTAGTTCGGCTCTGCTGTAAGTAGTGGGTACTTTTTGAGCAGAGTGCCGTAGCCGTTGTCGATGTTAAAATGGATCGGTGTTGGTGTGTTAACACGAACCATTGTGGCGTTTATTGACAGCTTTGTAGCTGGGTCAATCAGCCGTTTGTGTTTGACATCGACAAGAAGTCCGAATTTGCTTAGAAAATCGGAGCCAATGATCGGACGGTTCACTGCAGCTAGTATGAAAGCATGCGTGAAGGTTCGTTTGAGTCCGATATCCACGTTAAGCAATTTTGTGCCGTACGTGTGGATGATTGAACCATTGGCAGCCGATAAGACTAGATTTGAATTTCGATTAGATAATGTGTAATTCATTTTGAAATTCATAGCTGGAATAACCGAAAGGTCAGCGCCAGTGTCGACTAAGTAGGTGAGTTTGTTGTGTCTATCGTACACAAACAAACGTGACGTATAGGATGTGTTTGTGGTTAGGGGAGTCATGTTGCTCTCAACCCGTGACTCTAATAGTTTTTTTGGTGGTCAATGTCCATTTTTACGGCGGCCGCGGACGTCGATGGTTGCGACGTGATGAAATTGCACGGTGGCGTGCATTTTCTGGCGGCTCTACCAAACTTGTTATGATACCAGCATTTACCATGTCGGTATGTGTTATTGCTGGGACTGCGGGTTCTATTCTGTGAGGGAGCTCGTCGTCCACGCGAACGGCTTCGACCTCGGAGAAGCCCGTCGAGTCTGGACTCAACTCTCGACAACCTTGATTCGAGTGAGTTTGTTGTTGTTGTGGAACGGGGAGTTCTGTCCCCACTGCGTTCCCTTGATTGCCGGTATGGTACATTGACCTAACTGACGCTTGGTTGGTTGATGTGTATGACATCATACATTTTGTCGGCAATTCACGTTTTGGGAGTTATTTAAATTGTATGGTTGGTACGCGTCCCTTGTCCAGTTCCCAAATTCACAAACACAATTATTTATTAGGTTAACTTAATTAATTTATTTATTTATAATTTAGTTCAATTTATTTATTTATTAATTATTTCAATTTATTCATTTATTAAATTATACAATTTATTTATTTATTAAAATTATAATTTATAATTTATATATTTATTTATATTTTCACACCACCATTAATTTTTTGTTGTCAAAAATGCACACGTATTTTTAGTTTGAGTATTCAAGCTGGAATGTGTTGTGATGAGTAGAGACGTGTTGTCTCTTTGGTTGTTGTTTTTGTAATGTGACGTCGCCTTCGTGTTCGTTTTGTTGATGAAGGAACACATGCGCCGGCGACGGTGATTATTGCACTTACGCATAAGTGTTGCATCACCGAACATTGTTGTTCGTGGTGATGTTGTTAGATGGCGATGGTTTTACTATAAATGTTTTATAGTAATGGTTCGGTTATTAGATAGTGTTGGTTGGATAGATGGATATGTGATGGGGTTAGTGAACGCTTAATTCAAATAAGTTGGTTTATATTTGAATTTCACTAATTGTTTTGTTTGTGGCAGAATCGAATATCGAATATCGGTGAGTATATCCTCAAAACTTATAAGTACGAGCTAAGAGTAGCCAAAACAACGGGCCCGTAGGCTCTATTCTGGTAATATACAGGAGTCCTCGAAGGTGGCCAAGGCTTCGCAAAGTGCTATATTCGAGTCCTTCCATCCCGAGTTATCTCCAACGATCGGATGGGTCATGGACTACGTGTAGTGGGGTAGTCGGCAATACCTGATGGCATTGTTCCTACGGATATCCAGCGAACAAGTGACTTAAACCTACCCTGGCTGGAAATCATCTTCAAAAGCAGCTTAGAACTTTGGCACATTCCTACTAAACGGACTGAAGTAAAAGTAATATTTATAACTCATTTATATCCTCTTTTCTATTAAAATCACTAGAAAGGCAAATATAGTCTTACATATCAGAGGCTCAATCAAGCCTGTACTATAACGGACGATCGGTGGAAGCAGCTATTAAGGAATATTATATTGTAACTTTCTTGAATATAGAAGTTACCTTTTGCACCGTCAGTCCAGGGGCAATCAATCGTCCCGGATAGACCATCAGTGGCTGCATAGATCGAACGCTTAAATGCAAGATTGTGACAGCTCACCTGGGTGGGGCGTCTATATTGATGTATGAGGTTATCATTTGGTGTACAGCTTTAAAAACGATGTAAACTGAAACTATTGATTGAAGTCTAAAGTACCTTCTTCTTATGTATAATTGGAGCCCTCAGGGGCACACCTACCCAAGCTTTGGACACTCTCTTTCATCTCATCTTGCAAAGCCATTCAAAGAGCCAGTAGTACTAGTTGTGAAATGGACCGAAAGATTACATGCCTACACGTTCAGAACAGAGCATCGGCGATGATTTTTACAATGCAGATGGAATGTCCAGGAGGCCTAGTAATAGTCGGTATAAGCACTGTTCCAAACAGAAACAAAGGAATCCAATTGCACAAGTTACAAGGATCAAAGTAGATGCCGATGTACGCTGGACCAAAGAACAACGGACGACCGACGACACGATTATTCCATCGCGGGAACCAGACCGCAGTAGCATGAAAACCACAACGGGAAGTGCAACCGAGAAAAGTTATTTGGGTCAGTGGAAGTCATTGAAATTCTAGAATGGTTTGCTGGTTACACTTTGGGAATCGACCGACGGCCACAAATCGTGCTAGCAGAAAACCGGATAAGATAAGTCTACAATAACAAATCTGGAGTGCATTTGGGCATGAATAAAACGCTGAACAAGATAATACTCCGGCTCTATTGGGTTAATTAGAGAAAAGATGTGTAAGGGACCACAAACAAGAACAAAAGGAAGGATGAAGCAATACAATGTCGGGGCACCGTTTGAGCAGATATCTATGGATATTGCTGGCCCATTTTCCCTGGCAAAAAAACGAATACATCGTAATAAAAGGTATACACCGATTTTTTCAGTAAATTGGTAGAAGCATATCCAATTATGAATCAGAAAGCTCGAACAGTTGCGGATGTACTTATAAGCAATAGGGTATGTATAGTTGGAGTACCGTTCAAATCATAAAGTTTGAATCATCCGTGTTCCAAGAGTTATGGAAAATACTCAACCTCAAGAAACCGAGAACTATTCTACTACTAAAAGAAACTCACCAGATATGGTCTAAATGCCATGTTACGTTAAATTTGGATCACCGGAGAGCTGCAGTAAAAAACAACATAGTTAATGTCAGCGATCGAAAGAAGTCAAGATATGATCTTCGATGTTGGCTTTTCAACCAAACGAAGAAAATGGAAATACTCGAAGTTAAAACAAATAACGATGTTGTATACCGGAATCAAGAAAGCCCCAGGATAAAAATAAAAGTGTTCACATATAGATCGGTTGACACGCTACAACGCTGGAAATACAGATTAATCTGTTCGGGACGAACAGAATTAAGGAGTGGGTAGTGTGATGATTATGCCTAACGGTAAACTCAATTACATCAAGGACGTTTTTAGTCTGGTGATTAGAGTTGTAACTAAAATGCATGATGTGGTAAATCGATGAATCGATGGTTCGATTCTCACCAGGGTATTTGTTGTTATTGTGATGGATATTTATTTGAGTCGACGACCGAGGTTGGTGCGATGAGCTGTAAAGGCAGAGAATGATCATTATTCTTCAGTAAAACACTACAAAATTCGATAAGCAAGGTGTGAGCAAAAACCATAGGGGAGAAATGAGCAAAGCCGCGGCGAGACAGAGACAGTCAGATTACAATAAATAGAAAATTGCAATGATTACATCACAGATTACCCTCGAATAAATAAACACATGCTTAAACAATTTTCATGCAACACCGCAATATGGAAAGTTCGAGAGTTGCATTGAACGGGTTATATAAAAGTAACTAGGTTGCAGAGTGTAAGATCATTTTAAATTCAACCAGTGATCAGTAAAGAAGTAAGTTAAAGTGAAATAGTGAACTAGTGAAATTTTAAAGTGATCATAAGTGTTGTACCTTATTCTCGAATAAATTGTGCAGTGTTAATAAAATAGTTCAAGAGTTTTATTGCAAAACCCATTACGAAGATCCTGAAATTCGTAACAATTTGGTGTAAATCGGTTTCAATGATCTCCAAACCCGAAAACCACCCAAGTTTCAAAAATTTTCCGGGTTTTGCTAATGCTATTGTATACAGGTTAAAACATTACTGCTGAATTGAGGTGCATATGACAAAACCTGCTCTTGAGTTCACAGCAGAAAATCGCTTGCCAAATCATGAAACGAAAATATAATGTCAATTCACAAGCTATAGATGAGTTTGACATACTCATAGAATTGCGCCATTGCTAAAATCAAAACACCTATCAAGTGCCGTGAAGCTGAAGCATTACAAAGCGTTAAAAAGGCCCGTTGTTATGTTTCGATGTGCAAGTTGGGCGCTGACGGATGAGTATGAGAGGTGGCTCCTCCTTATTTGAAGTAGATGCTACATACCGAGCTCTGTACAATACCGAGATCAGAGATCTGATAAAGATCCCCGATATTGTACATGAAATGAGATCTCAGCGGGTACACTAGATCGGTTTCGTTCTGCGTGCTGAACCAGATCAAATTGTGCAGCGATCTCTGAAAGTAGAGCCATCATATGGTAGGCGCAGAGGTCGATGCAGGCGAGGATTTCTCCACGGTGTAGAGAATGACTTGGCTTCTTCAGGTTGTCTAAGACAGTATGAAGACCAAGCCCAGGATCAACACCGGTGGAGCCAGATTGTGGGGCCAGTAATGGCCTTTAAGCACTGTTTATTATTAAGTGAAAAATAGAAAAAACTGTACAATCATAAAGTATTGGAATTAAAGGCAAATTGATTTTTCTATTAAAAAAAAAGAACTTTTAACAAAGGCTGGCTTGTCAGTGCGAAGTGGTAGACTTAAAACCATCTTCGCTTTGATCAAGGAATCCAACGGTACCATCCGTTTTAGCGTTAAATTTGGGGCAACCTGATCATAAAATCATCAAAAATAAAACAGATAAATCATGTACGACCAGCCTGGGCCGATTCAAAAAATGCAACCTTATAAAAGTTTAACTCCATTTGGAAAAAGGTTAATTTCAAATGGAAAAAGTTTCTGTGAATTTGATAAGCTTAAATAAAGGGAACATGTCAAAATTAAAAAGAAAAACTTAAAATAAAGTTCAGAAAAATGTATGACAGAAAAATGTAACAGACGTTTCAAAACAAGGTTCTTCGTAGCATCGTAACTGCTTCGTGGTACACAAGAAATGAAGACCTTAATAGCGACCTACGGATGGAATAAAAATGCATCGCGCCAAACACAAAATAAGGCTTCGGGAACATGGAAGCCCCGATATATTCGCCATATGGTAGATAAACCTGTCGTTGAAAGAAGACACCTAAGAATGAGGTCACTTGATTTATTGAATTTACCAATTTATTGAATAAACAGGTTTAATGAATTATGGGACTAGCCATTGGGCTACACTCAAACAAATGAGAATTCTATAAGAAATGTAAATTTTGTATTTGAAAGATAAATTGCTAGATGGCAAAAAAAAATACAAATAATTACGCAAATTGTATCTACCACTTTCTTCACGTCAACAGAAAGACGTACGGTGCCCACTCGATTTAACAAAAATAACTGATTTTTGATGCGGCCTAGCGATAGCACTGAACGATTAATTTTTATGTTTATTGTCGGACAAATTAATTTCCATTATAATGATTTTGATGATGTTTTGACAAAAGATGCTTTAATATTTTGAAAACATTATGGAAATGAAGATGGGGAGGCAATGCAAAAGTTATATGTTGTAAAATATATTTCCTTCCCTCATTCCATCATTTATCGTCACATTTCCTCAACTCGCAAATAGTCTAGACATTCTTTCTAGATAAAGTTTATGTTTTCTTGCAAACTCGTAAATATAATCTTTAATTTTAGAATAAAATGCAAATAATTAATTTGGATGGGGCTGAAAAAATCCAGAAATAATTATCACCGTCTTGAACAATTGTCAAACGTGGTTTAAATTGTTACCAACTTCAGATCAAACTACCAATCGTAATTCTAGTACGAAACAAGTAGAAAATTTTACAGCGAAGTTATGTTGTATAATGAGGGATAGCTTTGAATGTCGTTGGTTTTGTATTTTGTTCCATCTTATAAAACAAATACAATTATAGAAATAAATCAACGTTAATTACAAAATTATGACATTTCGAATTTTTGTTGTTGTTTTGTTTTTGGCTTGTGTGCGCTTTACAATTTAATAATAATTAGAATGGAAATGTATTCCAAAAGAAAAATTTTCTTCATTTCGTTTATATTTATGTATGTACGTATGTATATGTGTTCATTCCGCACAAGATGTTGTTGAACTTTTCCCATTTTCTCACTTTTTTTAATTTTTCGTAATTTTTTATTCTTTCTTTCGTCATGTTTTATATATTTGTTTAAGTGCCTAATGTCAAAAGCATAAGCAAACAATAAAAATAAAACAAAACCCAGCAACGAACGAGCACACATAGACATACTTTGACGGATTTATAACGTTTTGTTTAAGAACAATAATAATAAAACCAAAAAAATATTGAACGAACAGAAAACAAAAAAAAAACAAAAAAATACTTGTGATGAAACATAAGAAAAATGAGCTTTTTTCTTATGTGTCATTGTAGTTTAATTATGACATTTGGTAACCCTCAACATTTATTTTTATTATACTTGTACAATATGTATGTTTGTATATACAATAATTTTGTGTACAAAAAATGCGATATTCCAGTTTTTCTACAATTTGATTTTTACTTGTTGACATGGGTTTTCTGGGGAATTTTCTTGTCGTAATTTTTGTTGGAAAAATACAGAACATAAAATTACCAGGTCACGAAGTCAGAATACTAAAAATATTATATATCAATCGATAAATTTTGTTGTATAGTTGCATAACGAATAATTTCATTTCAAGTTTTGTGTTGAGTGAAAGCTCTCATCCCAAATATAAAAATAATTTCTGCAAACTTTTGTACATTATGTGATACATTTTAATGTTAACCGCATATGAAATGAAAATTACGATCATTTATTTCAAGGACGAAATACTAAAAGCTTTCATGTTATACCTACATATATTGTAAATTTTTTATGTAAGTCATATAAAATTTAACATTTTATAACTATTGCACAGAGGTTACATTTTCTAGTTGTACAATAAAAATGTTTTCGAATTATTTTAACAGTTCGAAACACTTAAAATTTTTATGGGAAATATTAAAATGCATCATGTGTTTAGGTGAAACGATGATGATAAAACGTCAGAAAATAATTTTAACTACAACTATCATTTATATTATATTATAGCAACTGCATAAAAAACAGTTTAAATAGTTTTATATCGAAATTAAATAAAATTCGTGTAGAAAAGGAAGTTACAAGGTTAAAAAATTGGTCTAATTAAGAATAATAATTTTAACGATATTAGTTGTGTTGACCTTTGAAACATTTGGATTTCAAGCTATTAACCTAAAACGACTAAAATAAATAAACTAAAACTACTAGGTATAGTTATTTTAAATTGTGGAATTATTAAAAGTCAACCTAAATGCTTAAATTGAAAATATGTTCATACCCAAAAATCCCAAGACGCTACAGTATCCTTTCTTTGTCGTAGGAGGCGACTAAACGGTTGGGTCGCTGGGCTTAGGGTTTATGAAACTCGACCTTTTTCGTAAGTTAGAGCCCGCGAGTGTTTTGGTGGAGCCAAAGAGAAGATACCAGTCAAAGAAAATGCGTTCACTTTTAGTACAATACATTCTTCAAATCCTCAGAAATAACTCCTGATTGTATATGCATTTATTTTATGATAAACTATAACATATTCATCAATCAATGTAGGCTATGTTTTCTAAAGAGAAAAAGACAAGTGATATGAATATATATTCTACATATATATAAATAGTAGTCTGTTGTAACACGTTATTCAGATAACATGTATTAAAATATCATGTGATATTAATTAGCCGAGCAATAAAGAGTGGTTATTATTAGAAAGAAGAATCCGTCTTTAATTCAGTAATCACGGTACCATCATATAAATAAATTAAATTCAACAAAGGTTATGGGCCCAGAACAACGCATATTAAATAGGATTTTATTATTCTAAATTTTTTTTTTTGTAAAAATATTCGAAACGTAAAAAAAAAAAAAAAAAAAAAAAAATGAGTGACATTATTGCAAAATATCAAATTCCTCGGTTAAATGCAGAAAATTATTTCAATTGGCGATTCAGGATGTAAATGGTATTAAAACGCGATAGAGTATGGAATGCGATCACAAAAGATAGGCCGGAGAACAATGCCGATGAATGGGACAAAGCGGATGAAAAAGCACATTCAACTATATCATTGTGCGTGGAAGATAACCAAATACATCATATCCGAAACACGAAAAATGCGAAAGATGCATGGAAAGTACTAAAAGATTTCCATGAGCGTGATTCGCCGGGCACTAAAGTTCGAATATTGCGTGAAATAATTCGACAACGTGCAACAGAGGAAACTGATATAGATATAACTGTGATATAGATAGAACTGATATGGAGATGCATGTACGAGTTATTACAGAAGCTGCTTGCGCTTGGTGAAGACTTCAGTCCAGAATTTTTCATGAGTGCCACGTTACTTGGTTCTCTGCCACGTAGCTATACGATGGATTGATTACAGCACTCGAGGTATATAACGAAGAAAAATTGACGCCAGAATTGGTACGTGCAAAAATTACAGAGGAACATAGACGACGAAAAGATCGCGATGTATCCAAAAATTCTGTTTGTGATGCGAATGCATTAAAAGTAACAAATAATGATTCACATGTAACAAAAAAAATTGTCAGCTGTTACTTCTGTAAAAAGTCAGATCATTTTCGAAATATGTGCAATGAATATGCAAAATGGAAGGCAAGAAATAACAATGAAGATAACAAATCAAAGGCGAATATAGTTCAACAACGTAATACAGATGAAATCTTGTTCATTGTTGGCACATGTCCAAGCGAATGGATAATCGATTCTGGAGCGACATGACACATTTCCTGTCGTCGTAATGTACGAGTATTCATCGAATTCGACGGATTACATACTGAAAATGTATCACTTGCAAACGGCCAGCAAATAAAATCGTCTGGCAAGGGCAGTGTGGTTGTGCCTTTTATGAACAAAGATGGAATTCCCAGTAATGTAAAAATTGAAAATGTTTTGTATATTCCAGAAATTGGCGGAAATTTAATTTCTGTAAAACGATTGACCGAAAAAGAACTAAATGTGATATTGAGATTTGGTATTGAGATATTGAGGTTTGGTCAGCTGACAACAAGTATCAGATTGCTATCGCAGAGATTGCAAATAATTTGTACCGGATGCGAGTAGCAAATAATAATATTAATTTGGTTGCAAATAAACAAAATGTTTGTATCCATGAATGGCATCGTATTCTAGGCCACCGCAGCATCGACGCAGTGAAAAATATTCCGAAAGATTTTCTTGTAGAAGGGATAAAGCTGGCAGGCTGCAAATCGAATTGTATCCATGCGGCAGAATGTGAAGTCTGTATCAAGGGAAAGTTAACTCGAATGTCATTCCCAAAAGAGTCTAAAAATTGTTCATTGAAAATTTTGGATCTGGTTCACAGTGATGTATGTGGACCTATGCAAACGGCCACATTCGGAGATAAATGGTATATATTAACGTTTATTGACGATTTTTCAAGATATACGTCCGTGTATTTGTTAAAAGAGAAATCTGAAACATTCCAGCGATTTAAAGAATTCCACAAGATTGTCCAAAATAAATTTGGAACGAAAATTAAATGTATTCGAACAGATCGTGGTGGAAAATATATCGGCAAGGAATTCGTGCAATACTTGAATAATGAACGGAGTCAAAATTCATCGTACGGCGCCATATTCTCCTCAACAGAATGGTGTTGCAGAACGCAAAAATCGTACATTAATGGAAATGGCCCGTTGTATGCTGCTGAATGCTAAATTGGAATATCGCGATAGTGATGGCGAATTGTTTACAAAATGTATTGCCATAGACGGCAGTAAAACGAAATCCATTTGAAATTTGGCAAGGTAGAAAACGATTTTATTGAAATTTGAAACGATTTAGCGCAAAATGCTTTGTACGAATCCAAGAGGCTCAGCGTCAGAAATTGGATTTGAAAGAAGAAGAGGCAATTTTTCTGGGCTTTGATTCCGAATCGAAAGCATACAGATGTTTCGTACCAGCAAAACATAAGATCGTAATTTCCCGAGACGTAAAATTTATAGATGATTGTGATATTATGTGAAAGTGCAACCTACCGGCAAAGCCTATTGAAAATCATCGTGGGGATATTGCTGTGAAGACCAGAGTAGAATCTTATATTTACTTTGATTCCGACGATTCTGGAACTGTTGATGACACCAACCAGTCAAATGGCACGCTAAATAATGATACGATTATAGAAAGCATAGAAAATGATGCTCCAGTCGGCAATTCTTTGAGTTTAACTTGTAGACCCAATCCTAAATGGGTCTACAAGTTAAAAACTAATGCTAGTGGACAGATACAGAAATACAAGGCTAGATTAGTCGCACAGGGCTTTAATCAAAAATTAGGAGTAGATTATGATCAAGTGTTTGCTCCTGTCGCAAGACATGTAACATTTAGAATTTTACTGTCCATCGCAGTGAGCCGGAAAATGACAATTAATCATTTTGATATGAAGACCGCGTTCCTGAATGGTGACTTGGAGGAGGAGATATATATGCGGCAGCCACCTGGTTTTATCACCGAAGGAAATGAGGACAAGGTATGTCTGTTAAACAAGGGTATTTATGGTTTTAAACAGTCAGCACGGGTCTGGAACGATAAATTACATAACGTGCTTATCAGTGCAGGAGTCATGCAGAGCAAAGCAGATAATTTCTTATACACATACCATGGGAAAGATGGTTTCCTATTCGTATTAATATATGTCGATGATATATTGGTAATTTACAACGATAAGCAATGTGGCGATAAAATTGAGAAAGCGTTGCGTGTAAATTTTGAAGTTGATAATCTTGGTTTGATTTCAAATTATTTGGGTATGAGAATCACAAAAAAGCGACTGATATTCCATTGAGTCCATCGTATCATAAAGATACCGATGAAGAGAAATTACCGAGCAATGTAAAATATCGTGCAGCAATTGGATGCTTATTATACATGTCGACGAATACGCGACCTGATATTACAGCTGGAGTAGCAATATTATCGCAGAAAGTAGCTAACCCGACGCAATCCGATTGGAATGAAGTGAAGAAATTGATTCGCTACCTCAAAGGAACTTCGAAACTTCGTTTGAAATTAGGGGATTCGGAAATGAGTGAGAAACTCATTGGGTACGCTGATGCTAATTGGGCAGAAGACCGCCAAACCAGAAAGTCCAATTCTGGTTACATATTTTTATTAAATGGTGCAATCAGCTGGTCTTGTAAAAGGCAGGATTGGGTGGCTTTATCATCAACTGAAGCAGAGTTCATCGCACTGTTTGAGACTGAAAACGATATCAGCCAAATGGCCGCCAGGCCTATTCCGAACATTTGCGGCTGTATGTCTTCGACAACTTCACGAATTCCATCTTTGAGGTCTTGAATCGATTGTGAAGCATTGGCATAGACCTTATCTTTCACGTGGCCCCAAAGAAAAAAGTCTAAAGGTGTTAAATCATAAGATCTCGGTGGCCAATTGTGATCACCTCTTCGAGGTTTCGTTCCGTGAGTGGCATTTAGCGCCGTCTTGCTGAAAATAAACGTCGTCCACATCAATATCTTCCAATTCCGGTCATAAAAAATCATTAATCATAGCTCGGTAGCGCAATCCATTCACCTTAAGAGTTGCACCTGAACAGCAGTTCAGGATCTAAGACTTTATGCAAAAAACGGTGTAATGTCATTTGTGGAATGTCTAATTCCAAAGATCGACGAGGAATCGACAAACCTGGGTTTTCTTCATCACTACGTGCTACAGCAGCAATATTCTCAGTTGTTCTTGAGCGACGCACATGGTTTCGTTTCTTCACATCACTAACTTGTCCCAACAGCTCAAATTTTTCCACCAGTTTCACTATTGCTGGCCGAGTAGGTGCGAACTGTGAATGCAAAATTTTCACCATTTTTGTTGTGAATTTTAACAATTTCAAAGCGTTGTTGAAGCGTGTTTCGTACCGGTTTTAATAATGGCGTATATTTTACTTGTCAAATGTCAAAAGATGACAGCTTCAAAATTAACAGCTGCCCAAATAGCAGGCTATACCTCTTATTGGAAAACCCTATATATGCGTTTATTTTATTTACAAGCGATGAATACTCCATCTAATGATTCCCGAATTTCCATTGGTTTCAAAAACTTTTCTATGCTACAGTTCAGAATTACTGATAGTTCATCCCACTTTTCAGGTGCCGTAGTCTCATCAGTCACTGTGAACAATTCACTAACAGACTCAGGATCTGAAACTATTGGCAAAGAATTCGTTGTAGAACGTTGAATACAATTTTATTAATTTTGAGATTTTTTGCTTTGATTCCATTTTTAAAAAAATCACAATTTTTTCTTTTACCGATTGTGGGTTTTACAGCAACTTCATTACAGAAATTATGTCATTATTTCGTTGCTACTGATACGTTGTTTAAGAGCGGAGTTTTCTTTCTCGAGAGTTTTAAATAAAAACATTAAAACCCCCTCGCGTGATAGTAAGTTCACATCTGGACGGCTTAATGCTGTTCGATGATTCTCAAATCGTCTCCAATCAATAAATGCAGGAGACTTAAATCAGAAAGTACCTTGTGTACGTTACTCGTAACTACAAGAAAGCAGATAATTGCTTTGATAATTTTTCGAATTCGTGCCAGTGTATCGCTGAAATGTTTGTCGCAGTTGCGGCAGTTTACTATAACTTGCATTGTTTTCGTTTTCTCATCATCGCATGTAATTACATTTTCACTTAAAAATTCGCTCTCTGATTCCGAACTTATATTACATTCAGTCCTAACAATTGGAGTAGTAAAAAGTTTATCAATAACCGGTAAATTAATAGCGTGGTTATAACACAGTTGATGAGTTGTTGATGTTGGCAGCATGAGACCTAATTTTACCAATACTGCCGCTCAAATGTATAATCCTTAAATCAAAACTTTTAAGTTTATTCATTAGAAGTTCTAGCGCTTACTAGCCCACTCTTCAATATAGATTTCGTCTTTTTAAAGCATCACGAATAAATCTGCTGTTTATGACGGCGTGAATAGTAAACCATTCAACGCCGCGAATTTTGCTACTATATATTCTAAAGATTGATTTGCCAATTGTTATGATTTTTGCTGCTGCGAAGACGTTCCGGGCAATTGTACTTGCACATTAGTTGGGTCGTTAAAATCTTGTTTACGTTTTTTTATGTTCAATTGGTGCGTACTCTCTAAATGCCGTATTGCACTAGAAGTTGCTGATCCTTTGCATGACAACTTTGTCAAAATTTATAATGGAATAAATCACACACATACTGAAGTACTAGAATTAAAAGAGTGCGTTCAATTTGAGGATGAAGAGTGCGTTCGAGAAGTGAAAACGGTAAATTATTATCGTACTAGTATTACATCGCAGAGTAAATTAAAAAATTGCGGCATAAACAGTTTTAAGTATTATTATTATGTTCGATCTGCTCGAGCTGTTTAAAAAAAAACAAGTTAAATTTGAAACAACAACTAAATTCTAGCTGGGCCGACGAGCCGCATGCGTAAAAAACTCAACTGTTTGTAATATCAACAAAAGAAAAAATGGATACCGCTAAACCAATACCGGACCCCCGCTCAAGTCCTGGACACGAGATTTAGGATCGACAGGTAGAACGTGCAGTAACTTAGGAAACCAGGAGCGTTGGAAGGCCTAATCACGTGCATTAAGAAGTGTCGGCTGGAACTCTTTGACCTAAAAGAGGGGACCATTTGTCCCAGGCAATGGGTAGGCGAGGTAGATTGCGTAAAATTCTACGTAGATTACTTGGAAATACTTTTTATCAATCTCGACAATTAAAACAATGTCAACAACCTACAATATTTAAGTGATATGTAATAAAATAAAATATTTTGTAAAATTCTGTTAATTTCTGTTAAGCCGTAAGAAGAATTAAAGATAATATTCAAATTAAATCGAAATAAATTTTGAAGTAAAATGACTAAAAGCTTTAATTAAAGAAAGTGTATGCACTAAACGGTCGGTTTGGTCTAAATTTCAAATTTTGTTATAATGGATAAAGTCAAGCACATGTTGTTCAATGTTCCCCATAAGATTCTACACAACTTCCGATATGACTTTGGCAGCAATATTGTTTCATTTAGAACGCATATTTTCAGCAATCTTATCGCATCCGCCATCATAAGTTTATCATAAGCAATTCATCGCAAGCAGTTTACCGTTACGTTATTACAGTAATGTTTTGAGATTTGAGCACAGGTACATCAAAAATGTAAAGGAACGATTTTACATACAAAAAACTCAGAGCAAAAGGTACACTAACCAACTATAAAAAAAAACTAAATTCTACTAATGAGAAACAATAAACCAATTGAAAATGCGGGACGAAAATCATTTTTGTCAAAACGCCAAATTTCTAATTTGCGATAAATGGCAACCAAGCCACAACCACCGACGCAGAAACACCTGGCAAAACATTTTAACACAAAGTTTGGAGTCATACAATATACTCTGAAAAACAATTGGACTAAGGCTTTTGAAAAAGAGGAAGCGTCACAATATGTCTGCGCAAGCAATCACCAAAAGAAACCAACGGTCCCTGGGTCTTTGCACTGAAAGCCGATAAATGAAAGAATATTTGAGTCGCGAGCAAACAAAGAAACAATTTTCGTTTAGCCCGGTGCTAAAATAAATGCAGATTACTACATGAACAACATAATACACCAAGACTGAGCTCCGCCATACACGGCAAAGAAAACACTTGCATTCCTCCAACAAAACAACGTATCATTGTTCATCCTAATTTATGGATTTTCTCATCACTCGACTCATCGCCATGAGATTATTTTCTGTGGGCTACTTGAAATCACAATTGGCTAGATCTAAAGTTGATAATATATTGCGCAACTAAAAAGATTGATACAGTGAGAGATTAGGAATATTCCTCTCGCAATGATACAACAGGCATTTAAATCTTTGTCAAGTCGGTGCTTGATTTTTGAATGAAGTTCTGGCTGACCTGTACAGAAACTTAACTTAGCTACTAACCGCTTCTGATGATTGAAATGTGATTATAAATTGATATTTGGGGGAACTGTGGGGAATAAAAAAATATTTTTGTATCATATTGTGGAATATGGCCAACTAGGCTATTTCTGTAAAAGTTAGTTTAAGGCAAATTTAAAAATGTTTTTTTTTTGAATTAAAGACAAACCTCTCCTAGATAGTATGTATTATATTACACTAATTTGACAAATTTTCACAAAGAGGACATATTTTGTTATATTAAGCGATTGAAATTTTTTTTATAAGTGTAAAAATTTAATCTTAATCAGTGAAGGTCACATTCCAAATCTATCCTAAGTTCATATTCCAAAACATATCTCGAATTTTCATTTAAATCGGTTAACGAATAATCTCAAAATTAAATCCTGTTTCTATCCTGTAGTTCTATTTCAGTTGGCCATATCCAAGATGTGTATTCAAAAAATATTTAATCCCACTTTTTCAAATCAAAAATCATTATTTCCATCCAACATGTCGAGTTTCATTATATACGGTCAAGGATTAGCCTATAGTTCCGCTCAAGCTAATCATTTTCCATACCTTTAAAATCATCAACATGTCGAGTTCCATTATAGTCAAGAAATAACCTTGTTCCGTGGTCCCAGTTTCCATCCAACATGCCGAATTTTATAATAAATTATTAATGCCAGGCTGAATTATCATCACGATTTGCGATGAATTTTTGCCGCGATTAATTATTATCGCGTTGAATTGATTACGATGAATTGCTTATAATGAATTTCATAAGAAAAATTGCTTGCCGTTTAAGAATCGTGCTAACGAATTATAGTTAAAATACGTTTCTGTAGCCATTGTTGTATGTACAGACTCGACGCTACTGTGGAGAATGATACAAAGACCTGGCAAAGACCGCATGAGTCGACAACTATAAATCGCTTGCCATCATAACTATTTTTGCAAATTTATCATCTAAGTTGAAGTGCTTATATTTAGCGGAAGCGCATTGTCACTATTTTTGGCAAGATGTACAATTTGATCTGCTAACCTGTTTCAAATCCACCTTCACGCACATTTCATTCAATAAATTTTGTCAAAACTTGGCCACATAACAGTTTGGCTCGTTTAGCAGACAAATTTCTGTTTATACGCTTGTAGAGTTTTCTCTTAAACTTCTATTGGAAACCAGAGAAACGAGTTCAAAACGAAATATGTGATATCTGGTTATAGGAACAATGGCACACCAGATTTTAGTACATTTATTAGAACATTATAAAAGGGGAATTCACTAGAACGAGAACAGTGAAGAAAAGTAATTCACGAGGGATTAGATTTCCTGCAGTTTAATATGTTACGGCGGTCTATTGAAAATAAAATAAAATGTAAGGAACAAATTCGTTGTAGATTTGCGTAAGTGCCGCACCTCTTTTTTTACTAGTTGTTCTGTTTTGTATGTTGTTGTTGTGGTTGAATGCTATTTAACATTCTATAGTACGTCAATGAACTCGTATTCGTATAATTTTTAATTTTGCTTTAACCCATTTTCGCAATTGACCATCCTCATCACAGTGGTGGTAATTTGTGTTATATGACACGGTTATCTTTACAGTAGTCATCATGTATCGTGCGATAATTTCATCGAATAAAATTTTTCCCGGAAATTTCAATACCTTAGAGGTCTGTTGAAGGGAGAAGCCGTAGCACTAATTCGACATCTTGCTGTCACCGATGTCAACTACAACGAGGGTATGACAGGATGCGCGATACAGTAAACACGTTCAATAAAATTTATTTCGAACATTTATTTAAGGCATTAGGAACAGATGCCACAAAGCAAAATCAACAGTGAAACCAGGGTTCTTTGGGCAAGGGAGATATAGAACAGTTTTTCCGACGATTGAAGAATTGTTAACATTTCTTTGAAGGCGCATTGAAACGTTAGACGCAATTTAGGACTGTACAAAGAAGATTGCTCCGAGACGACAATTAACTACTAGAGCGTATCCAGTATTAACATCTTCGAGTATGCAATGCCTAAAAGACCTACAAAGAAAGATTTAAAAATGTTTAATGGACTGCTATTGGCTAACCTAACATATAACAACTGCGTCCAGATTGATATAATCTTTAGAATACATGTATTTTTGAAGGCAATACAACATGAAATTGTAGACTTACCCAGTGGATTACGAGCGTTCAGAACAAATTTCGGATAGTGGGTAGAAAAATTAACTCAAAGCAATATCAATATAAGAGCTGATGTATCTCGCATCATAAATTGTTTTGCGACTATGTTCAATATTGAGTTTACAAACATGTTCAATATTGAGTTTACAAACACACCTAATTAAAAGAAACCGTTATATTATTATTGCATTTCATATACCATTAGAAAAATCAGAAGGTATATAGTCTTGATTGGAATAAGTATAATAAAATAAAATATCAATAATATAAATATAAATATAGTGGTTAGTTTTATTAATTATCTCCACACCATACTGTGTAATACAACATTTTGGCGACGAGAATTGTGAATATTTTTTTTTCCTGAAACAGTGAAAGTGCGTCCTATCGAAATCGCAAATAAAAAAAAAAATATTTCAACCGCGTGTGTGTACAGTGAACAAAATGGACGTCAATCAATTTAAAGAATTGTTGCAAATAATGCAAAAGCAGAACGAAAAGCTGGTTGAGGCAATGTTCAAGGAACAAAAAATCGGATCACCGTCAGTAGCCGTGCCACATTTTCATGCTTTCGAAAAAGATAAAATGAATTGGGAAACTTACCTTGTGCAAATAGAACAACATTTTATGGCGAATAAAATAGAAGAAGAGGCGGTCAAGCGAGCATCTTTCCTCGCAAGTGTAGGAGACACATCACTGGAATTGCTTCAAAAACTATTCCATAACGATCTAATGAAAAAAACCTTTCAAGATTTGGCTAAAGCGTTAACTGTTCATTTTGTGGAAAAAAAACATGTGCTCGTGTCGCGGTGCAATTTCTACAAAAGTCGCATGATGCCAGAACAGTCATACGCAGATTGGATTGCCAATTTACGCGGAGCAGCGCGAGATTGCGCATTTGTTTGTTCAAAAGCTGGATGTGAAGAACCTTACACCGAGTGGGAACACATGAGGCGGTCCGCAATGCTGCGTTGCTGAAAACCAACCCCACACTGGATGAAGTAATCGAAGTAGCACAAGCATATGAATGCTCTAAACGATCCTGTGCAGTTATCAAAGAAGGAGTTCAAGCTACCATTTCCGATTCAGCTGTAGTCAATTATATAAAACCAACGGAGGGTCATAATCAACAGCGGACAAATCAAAGAAGAGGTCGAAGTCGAGGCTATAACCGGTCACGTAAGTTTAATAATAAATACTCTTCAAACAGCTTAAAATCGTGTCCTGAGTGCCAAGAAGCCCATGAGCGTCGAGATTGTAGACACATCACATCTATTTGTGACAAATGTGGAAAGAAGGGTCACATCGCCAGCGTATGCCAGTCAATCAATCGGAAGACATCAATAAATCATAATCGACCAGGAACACATCGTGGACGCGGTCGAGGTCGAAACTACTTCTCGAGGAATCACGTAGTTAATGAACTGACTGATTTTCATTATATAAACTCTGTTCATAGCCTAGAAACAAATTCCGAGAAGAAACCGATCAAGTGTCAACCGCAATGGTGCAAGGTCCGGAAAAAATTATGGTCGATATCAGTGTTAACAACAGACAAATCTCTTTTCAAGTTGACACGGGAGCATCTTGCTCTATGGTTGGACTTGAGGGATACTATCAATTGGGCTCTCCAGCATATGAACTGACGAATAAGGTTCTGAGGGCTTATGGCAACACGCGCGTTCCGCTCAAGGGAGTTGTTAAGGTTCAAGTTATGTGGGAAAATAAGCAGTGCATGCTGCCACTTTTGATCGTCGACAACAACGAAGCATCAAATATTCTTGGTCTAGATTGGTTCAAGGCACTAAAATTTGAACTATGGACATCAACAAATCGTAATCTAGTCAATATCTGTTCGGTGCTAGGTATGTCTCAGCAAAACCTAGTCGAGTGTGCTTCGAGGATTTGTGCGGATTACCCGAATCTGTTTTCGCCTACTCTCGGATTGTGTAACTCTTTCCGGGCGGAAATCACATTGAAACCTGACGCTCGTCCAAAATTCTTCAAGCCTTACAACGTACCATTTGCTTTGAAGAAGGATGTGGATCAGGAGATTCAGAGATTAGTGTCCAGCGGCATCCTTAAATCAATCAATTTTAGTCGATGGGCCGCCCCAATTGTAGCGGTAAAAAAGCCAGGTGGTAAAGTCAGAATATGTGGAGATTTTAAAGTTACCATCAACCCACAAATAGAAATCGATCGGTACCCAATTCCGCGCATTGAAGAATTGTTTCATAAGCTTCAAGGAGGGCAGTTCTTCACTAAAATTGACTTAAGCGATGCCTATCTTCAAGTCGAGTTGTCAGAGGAGTCTAAGCAATTGACGGTAATTAATACACCCTCTGGCCTTTTTCAATACCAACGTCTACCTTTCGGAGTGGCCAGAGCTCCTGGAATTTTTCAAAGGTTAATGGAAGAAGTTACCGCCGGTATTCCAATGTGTGCGGTGTATCTAGATGACGTAATCGTCACTGGAGCGACCAACGAAGATCATCTTCGAAATCTCAAAGAACTGCTGAGCCGTTTTAACAAGTATGGTCTACGATGTAAGAAGGATAAGTGCACGTTTGCAGTGCAGGATATAGAATACGTGGGGCATATCATCAACGCACAGGGCATATATCCATCAGAAAAGCGATTGGAGCCATTGAAGAACATGCCGCGTCCTACTGATGTCAAACAAGTAGAGGCATTCATTGGCAAAATAAATTACTACAATAAATTCATACAGAATTTTGCTTCGATTGCCGCTCCACTTAATGAGCTCCGCCACAAGGGTGTGAAATTCGTTTGGACCAATCGACAAGAAACCGCTTTTCAGACACTGAAGTCGCAACTGCTAAAAGCGTCCAGATTAGTCCACTACAGAGAGGATTGTCCAATCATCCTTGCTACAGACGCATCCAAGTACGGTGTTGGTGCTGTAATTTCGCATCGTTTCCCAGATGGATCCGAACACCCTATCGCTTTTGCGTCAAAAACATTATCGACAAGTCAGCAAGCATACGGTCAGATCGAAAAGGAGGCGCTTTCTATTATTTATGGAGTGACGAAGTTCCATCAGTATTTATACGGCAGAAATTTTGAGTTGCTAACGGATCACAAGCCATTGACCACAATTTTTCATCCAAACAAGAAACTGCCAGTCGCAACTCTTCAAAGACTTCAGCGTTGGGCTATTGCGCTACAGGGTTATAAATATACTATCAAATACCGTCCAACAGAAAAACATGCCAACGCAGACGCATTATCCAGACTGCCAGTAGGCAAAGATGAGGAGTTTGATCACTTTGAAAAAGGTTTGACTAACATGGACCATATAAGTCAAATGGCACTAGAAGACTTACCTATAAATTCTGCGCTGATCGCGAGGGCAACACTCGATGATCCAATTTTAACAAGAGTTTCATGTTTCATCCGAGACGGATGGCCGAGTGTTCTTTCCAAGACGGATAGCGCGCTTAACCCATTTTACAATCGAAAGTTTGCTTTATCTTTACAGTCAAATTGCATTCTTCTTCAAACAGAACATACCCGAGTTGTCATTCCAAAAGCAGTCCAGCTAAACGTACTTCAGCTTCTACACGAGGGTCATTGGGGGTCAACTAGAATGAAACAGATGGCTCGGAGACACATTTGGTTCCCGAATATTGACAAAGAAATAGAACGAATCGTATCAGAGTGTAAAGTGTGCCAGTCAAATATGAGTGAACCCAGGAAGACATTTTCCAGTTGGCCGGCTGCGAAACATCCTTGGGAGCGTATCCATGTTGATTTCGCAGGTCCATTCTTTAATAAGATGTGGTTAATCTGTGTGGACGCTTTTTCTAAGTTTCCGTATACCGTTGAGCTGAAAGATATCACTGCAGTTACCACGGTACAGGCGCTTCAATCAATCTTCGCAATTGAGGGTCTACCCGTAACAATAGTGTCTGACAACGGCACCCAATTCACGTCAGAAGAGTTCCGAAAATTTTGTGAGCTTAATAGTATTAAGCATCTGACGTCAGCACCATTTCACCCAGCTTCGAACGGGCAAGCCGAAGTCCGAACTTTCAAAGCATCCTTCACCAAAATCATGGCAGAGGAAGACAATAGACAAAAAGCTCTTTTTAAGTGCCTTAATACTTACCGAGCTACTCCTAATCCATCTAGTGGTAAATCTCCAGCAGAACTTCTACACGGGCGACAACCGCGTACTCTCATATCAGTCTTAGTACCGAATCCACAACATCAGCATTGTGAAAAAACGTCGAAGTTTTACCCAGGTCAAGCAGTGTACGCCAGATATTTCGGGCGTGGGGAAAAGTGGATTCCGGGAATAATCTCTAAAGTCATCGGACGAAAAATGGTCATCATAGAGTCATCGCGCGGAGTCTGTAAACGCCACCATAATCAGATTCGTCTAAAGTCTCCAGAAGTCCGACGACCAACTTCAATAATAGCGAACGAGTTTAACTTGGACCAGAGTTTAAAGCAAGAACCATTACTAGCAGAACGATTAGTACTACCGTTGTCATCACCTAAGCTTTCGCCGAAAATAATACAGCGAACGCCAGAACCAGAAGCAGCAAAATCGGTCTCACCAAAACCATCCGCATCGAGAGATGAAAACGGTAATGCCAACCAGGCCAACTTACCTATAGACGTTCGTCGCTCAGAGCGACCCCGAAATAAACCATTACGGTATAGGCAAAATTAAGAGGTGGAAAATGATGTATCTCGCATCATAAATTGTTTTGCGACTATGTTCAATATTGAGTTTACAAACATGTTCAATATTGAGTTTACAAACACACCTAATTAAAAGAAACCGTTATATTATTATTGCATTTCATATACCATTAGAAAAATCAGAAGGTATATAGTCTTGATTGGAATAAGTATAAAAAAATAAAATATCAATAATATAAATATAAATATAGTGGTTAGTTTTATTAATTATCTCCACACCATACTGTGTAATACAACAAGAGCATATAGCGACGTAAAGAATTTTAATACTATTAGATATCGATAAATCTCTCCGCAAATTTTGGGAAGCATAAATGTGAAGAGTTGTTTATAACAACTACTAGGCAGATAAAAGACTACCGATTATTTGTAAAACTACCATTCACGCAATCAGGTAGCATGCTTGGAACAACGTACAATGCCGATTTGAACCGCCTAAAATCCCTGGAGCGAAAATTCGAACGAGACAAGGAGTTGGGCAAAAAGTGTAAGGCATTCATGGCCGAGTATGAACAATTAGGCCACATGGTACGAGTTCAGGAGGTTCAAAAATCAAATAGATATTTTCTGCTACACCACAGAGTTTTAAAAGTGAGCAGTACAACAACAAAACGTCCACTAGTCTATCGCTGAATGATATTTTAATGGTGGGCCTTAATGTACAAAAACCACTTGTTAATAGTTTTCATAGATTTCGACAACAAGAGCTCGTGATATGTGGGGACATCGAGAAAATTTATAGACAGGTATGGGTATCGCTAGAAGATTGAAAATATCAAAACATTTTATGGCGGGTCAGTCCAAATCATCAACCATCGAAAAGATTAATAAAGCAAATAACAAACGCGTTAGGAGCTCATGGCTTTAAACTACGAAAATTTCTCACGAACAGATAGCGAAGTCCGATACATAACACAATGGAGGAAGATGTCAAAGATATAGGAGAAATTACGGATATATCAAAGATATTAGGCCTTCAATGGAATTCATTTGAAGACCTATTCCAGTTCCAAGTAAGAATGCCTGATCGCAAGCTACATACGAGGCGCACATTATTATCCGACGCTAGACGCATATACGACCCGCTGGGCTGGTTGTGTCCGATAATAATAAGGGTAAACATTTTGTTCCAGAAGTTCTGTTTCCAGAAGCTTCCTCTATACAGATTCTAAAGTAATGGATAGAGATCAAAGATGGTTTAAGCAAATCCCACAGTATTCGCATTCCAAAATGAATAAAATCAATAACCCAAGTGAAATTGAATGGGTGCATTGTTATTGACAAAGCTCATGAAAACGGTGGAAGAGTCTTTAACTGTGGAAATTTCTAATGTTTCACTATTTCCAGATTCATAAATAGTTTTAGACTGGTTATTGGAACATCCAATGGACAACTTTTGTGGCGAATAGATCTAGTGAAGTAATACAGCCATATAAGCGAGACCAGTGGTGGCATGTTATTTTCAAGGATAGCCCGGCTGACTGTGCATCCCGAGGTACAGATACAACGGAATTAACTGAAAGTAAGCTGTGGTAGCATGGACCTCAACGAAGAACTTTCGCTCTTCAATGATTGTTACCTACGTAGTAACATCAAA
The DNA here is from genome assembly GCA_951394425.1 of Tipula unca. Lineage (NCBI taxonomy): Eukaryota > Metazoa > Arthropoda > Insecta > Diptera > Tipulidae > Tipula > Tipula unca. Next base: position 102,719,674 of record OX596382.1, on the reverse strand, counting down.
CGATTTTATACACAACTTCGTCAAAAGATACTGAGATCGTTCAAGCGGAACACATACTGATAAGAGAAATTCAACAATCGCATTATTAGACAGAAGTGGTTGAATTGCAAAACCAGGGAACACTACCAAAGCGAAACAAACGTATAAGTTTGCATCCCTTTTTAGATGACACGGGTATTGTTCGGGTTGGAGGCCGGATTCAAAATTATTGTGTGTTCCATTTAATACAAGACATCCTATCATCCTACCAATGAACCACCATGTAGTAAAATGATTAGTGACATGAGTAAATTTTCTTACTAGTCTAGTTCGTAGCAGATATTGGATTTTAAAGGCAAAATATTATCGAGAATGATTGTGCACAAGTGTATTAACTATATCAAACAAAGCCCGAAAAAACAAGTTCAATTAATTGGGAAACCTACCGGAAGAGAGGGTGCAATATGTACTAAAGAGTGGGTGTAGATTATTGTTGACCAGTGAATGTGAAACCAACCAGAAGGAGAGGGCAGGTACCTGTAAAAGTGTTCATCTGTATATTTGTATGCTTGAGCACGAAGGAAGGTACACTAGGTACACTATGTGTACCATATAGACTGTATGTAATCTCACAACCGACCGCTTTCTAGGATCACTAAGCCTGTGCATATGAAGAAGAGGAAGTTGTCACACACTGTATTCCGACAATGGTAAAACTTTGTAGGAACAAACAACAATTTCTGACATCGCATCAGCACAATTGCAACACAAAATAGAGTGCAAAATTATCCCACCTGGTTCACCTCACATGGGTGTAATATGGAAGGCGGCAGTCAAGCAGGCGGAAATACATCTAGGAAGGGTAATTGGTAATTCATTACTAGCTCTAGAAGAATTTACTACTTTACCCACCAAGATCGAGTCCATTATGAATCGATGTAGAATATAATTTTTTGTAAAATATAAATTTAAAGTAATGAAGAAATAATAGTTTTCTTAAATGTTGGTGATGAGTGGCTGCGTATGTGAATATGTGAATTTTTTTTTAGTTTGTTTGTTTGCAACACGAGTGTTTGTGGTGTCTCGCAAAAAATGTGGCGGCAAAGGATATGGCGCCCCTCCCCCTGCTTTGAAAAAGCAAAATGTTTTCATCAGTTGTTGAATGATTTTATTTCCTCTATTGACTCACAATGCTTTCATAAGGATGATTTATTAGACACTACAATTTATATGGAAGTTCCTTAGAGAGTGATAGCGGATAATGGAACATTATGGATTTCTTTTTAAAAAGAACAACGTCAGGCGTTCAACTTATATAAGCAACATTTTAATTTTTACAAATCCTAAAAACAGTTTTTATTGAGTGATACCGGATAATGGAACATTATGGATTACTTTTTAAAAAGAACAACGTGAGGCGTTCAACTTATATAAGCAACATTTTAATTTATACAAATCCTAAAAACAGTTTTTATGGTGTATTCAAAAAAGGTTCAATCCTTATAACAGACTATATAGATTATTATATTGAAATCTCCAAAACATTATGACACGGCAGTAGCGCTACCTATTCAATTTAATTGCATTGCAAACCCAATTAGCAAAAAATATTTTTTTATTTATCTAAATTTTTGAATTTAATATTTAATTAAACCATTTAGAAAAAGGTTTTAAGTATGGCTTCAGTATATATAACACAATTCTAATCATTAAAAAAAAACTAATTAAAAATGAAAGCATACAAAAATACATTTACCACAAGATCAGAAGCATAAATTTATGTTTGCTTTTAATGTAGTTTGTACATATTTATAACTAAATAGCTTTTATTTATATAAAACAGGCTAATCAATGAGAACTAATTAACGTTTATTACATGTTCAATTATTTATTTCTGTACACAAAAGCTTTTATTAAATGTTACAGGTTCAAAGTTCACAAGTACTTTTAATCATATAGTTATAGAAAATAACTAATTTATTCCGAGAACTGTTTCTAGAAATTCAAACAATTTTCAACATACATTTACATGGATTTAAACAAACCCAAACGAAGAGCTTACATTAATTCCAACATTAATAGGCATCATTAATAATTTTACACTTATACGAATATGTACAATCAGCACAACAGAAATTTTACTGGAAATTAAAAATTATTAGCTTGACAGAGAATTAACATGAAAGCTTTTAGTAGTACTACATAATGTATTGTATATATGTACATACATACGGATTATGCGTAATTTAAAGCAACAATATGTAAAACATAATACAACAGAAAATACATTCAACAACAAAAGTAAAATTTCTCAGAATACATATGCTTGTATACAGAAACACTTAGTATTGTCAAAAATCAGTTTAAAATAAAAGCTTTTTAGATTATTTTATATGCTGAGTTAATGTGGAAGGCTGCATCTTAACTTTAATATCAAACTCAAATTGTAAAACAAAGCTTTATTGTCAAACTCAAATTGTATAACTATAACTTTATAGAGCGGTACCGTGTTTACTATACTATATAAACGAACTTTTAAGTTCATACTGAAAGCTATATAATTGTATATATTTAGTTCTCAGAAATGTGTCTGCTACTGTATTGAATATGATTTATATGTATGTCTAGTCGCGTCAGTATAGTTTATACAAATTTAAATCAATTTAATTAAGCCACGTATTCTAGCTATGTATACGTATTTTTTTATTGACACCTGTATCAGCTCGAAGCATCGAGTCACCGATATTCGATACTGCCACAACAAACATTTAGTGAAATTCAAATATAAATCAACTTATTTGAATTAAGCACATCCAATAGACGAAACACCACTATAAACATTTACAGTGCAGTGTGGCGCCATCCAACCAACATCATTCGAACCAACAAAGTTCCATGATACAAATTCACTGCACTCAAAATAAAGTGCAATGTCGACCGTCGAATGTGTTCTCGCACGCATCAAAAACGAACACAGAAAGTCGACGTCACAAAAAACAAAAACAACAATACTTTTACAAAACAATCAAAGCAACAAGCACAAGTGAAACACCACTACAATAAAGTCAGCCTTTGCCTACAAAAGACAATAAATTGTACCGCACGCACAGTGAATAAAAACAGTTTCCGCCATTAATAATAAAATTATATCGTGTGGTGTGTTAATGAAATTATTAAACAATAATATTAAATAAATAAATTAAAGTATGATTATTAATAAATAAATACCCAAGAAATAATTGTTAAAATAAGGTGTTAAGGACGTGTTTATGTTCTCAAACCACAAGGATAATATAACCTGTACGAACATACGTCACCAGGGTGGTGATAATCCTGTGCGGACTTTGTTCGTGCGAATAAAAACAAAATCACATGTGTCCAACGTTTTAGGGACAAAGATTGTGTTCTGATTAGTTGCTCGAGTTGCTGTCGGAATAAGATTATGCATGGTTGCCCTTAAGTGGTCGACGACTGTGTCTGCTGTTGGTAAAGGTGGAAGAGGATTTTCCACGAAGAACTCACCGGGTAGCCTGATTGTTTGGCCATAGACCATTTCCATGATAGGCTGTCGTACATTTTCGATTTCAGCCAAGGAGTTTAGTTCATTTAGCAAAAAGTTCGAACTCAAAATGTGTTCCTTGATCTGTAGTAATATTTAGTGGAAGCCTAAATCGGGATACGTAATTAGATACTAAAGTAGCGGCGATTGTAGCTGCAGATATATTGTTCATGCAGTAAGCTTCCGGCCATCTAGTAAAACAATCGACACAGGTAAGTATGTAAGAATATCCATTGGATTGTGGGTATGTTTGAATCGACCTGGTGGAATTTCGAAATGTCAAATGGGCGATTTCAATGGGTCACATCTTTATAAATGCTAGACCAACAATATCGAGCAGTAATCAATTTCGGAGTAACACGGATATACCAGGATGTGAAATATTGTTTAATGTGTCGAAAATGGTTCAACGCAATGATCCTGATATGTACGGGCGATTTGCACCCGTAGATGTTTCGCAGTAAATTTCTAAGCCAGGTAATTTGAGAAGCTCTAGTTAGTTTCTGTGTTGAACTACTGACAAACAGAACCAAAAAATAAATTCTGAACTTCCAAGTCGCCTTCTTATGGTTATGTTGTCCATACGTCATTTGTGTCATATTGTGTATTACTTATTTAATGGTACAGTGAATATTTAATGCTTTGTGAGTTAATATAGTTTGCAAATTAGATAAAGTCAAAGCAACATTTAAGCTGTATAAGATTCAAAATTTGTACTATGGCTGCGGAGCGAATAGGGTTATTATACTTTATTACAATTATATCCATTTAGGAATTGTATTCATTGGATATATTTCGCCATTAAATTTGGATTTGAATACATAGACAACGTAAAGCGTCGTAATGGATACATTTCATTCAAACTGGGTACAATTAGAATATTTTACAGTGCATACCTTAATCAAATAAAAAAATACGTGAAATTGTTTTTCCGTCATTAATTTACAAAAATCGTACTCGTGAGCGATACAAGTAATGTGAAAAGTAATGTCAAATAAGCTTTTAAGATTTGTAATTCGTACGAAAACAATTTTTACCTAACCAGCAGCAACATGAAGACTAAAGGCGTCTTCAAATGCAACGTAACAGGTGGCAACAGTTCTGTTAATTCCTGAAAAAAAATCGGGCTCATCTTCTTTGTAAGTGTTGTTTTATAAGAATTCGGTTTCGAAATTTAAATGTTTAATATCCACAGATCAGCTAATCTAATTCACATGGAAATTCTGAACCGAACATATCGAAATCAAGTGATTCGGGTGATATTAAAATGCGGACGAAGTAAATCCAGTTTGCGATTGCAAAAGATACCAGTTACGACTGCGTTTTTGAAAAGGATAAAACTTTAATTCGAGACCGATTTTTAGGTTCTTTAAAGCTGATAAAAACTGATGCTGCGTCAATTTACTCTACCATTGTGGAATATATTAATTTATTAAATAATCCCATAGACAACATACTTAAACTGGGGTTCAAACTAAGCCTAAACAAGTTATACCCATCTTTTTTTCCATGAACTGTATCTGCCAGCAACATAATGCCTTTTTCGGTAATTTACCGACGACATCGAAAATTTGTGTGATGAGTTCCGACGAAATTGTGATTAAGCAAGAACTAATTTATAACAGTCTTGTGGATAGAATAGGCTAATAATCGGAGACTGCAAGTATGTTCTAAACTACGTCTTGCAAATTTGCCAGGAAATGTTAAGTTTAAACTAACTTGCGATCAAGGAGCTATTAACGTGCAGGCATATAAACTTCTCGGCATAACACCAACTGAACCTTATATTTATTTTGAAGGAAAACCAGCAGTTTTTGCACGATACGATCCACAGATATATAAAATGAAATAAAAAAAAGCTGCCAAAAATTACAAAGAAGTACTTGTATCCCAACAGCTTCGAAAAAGAGATGTGGCGTACTAACCGTCGGACTAAAGGTGGATATGATTACATCAAATTGGGGTTCATTTCGCTAATATAATAGTAACAAAGCTTTTATTTCATAGTGCGTATTCCAATTGAAATTTTCTGTTTTTTAAATAAAAATTACCAAATGTCATTTTTTATCTCTATTATTGACAATATTCACTGGTATTCTCGTTTTAACACTGGCTGCGGGCCAAAACTCTGCCAAGATGACAAGAACAACCTGAACGTTAAACTTATAATTTTGTGTATTCGTTTCACCTTACTTTTTGATAGGGTAAATGAATTCACCGAAAATTAAAGTAAAACTCACCAGTAACTGGAAACATCCTGTATAAAAAGAGTGACCCGATCGTAATTAAACTGATTCTTTCTTTACAAATGCAACGTTATTTTACCGTAACGTTACCAATCTTAAGCAATTCAGGTAAATCAATCAAGTAAATATTGAAACGCCGGTTAACTGTTAACAGAATTGATTTCCGTTCAATTGTTTGCTTTATTAAGAAATTGTAAGTCTTCATTTACATGGTTGTTTTTGTCGTTGTTTTCGAGTATTGTTTTCGACTTATCGTGGGGCAACAAAAAAAACTTAACTGATCGCTTTACGGTTGTAGCATCCATATTTGTTGTGATGTCAATGTGTCAATATGAAATTGAAAAATATTTGTGACACTGACAGATTGCATTTATAAACAAAAAAATATCGATGTATCGATAAGTCACATTTAGTTATTAAATAAAACTACCAAAAACAATTAAATATATATATATTAAAATCAATTTTTATTATTAAATATATCAATTTAAATTCATAATTGTAATAAATACAAAAAAAATTAAAAATATATTTAAACAATCGATAAGTTGTTTTTCGAAAACAACCAAAAAGTCCTAAATTAAGTGGAAAAATGACTCTTTTATTGCATGTTAGCACGTTTTTAACAAGATTTTCATCATTTTTGGCCTATTTTTTCAGAAAAAGTTCTAAATTAAGTGGAAAAATGGCTCTTTTCTTGCATGTTAGCACGTTTTAACAAGATTTTCATCGTTTCTGGCTTATTTTTTCAGAAAAAGTCCTAAATTAAGAGGATAAATTGCTCTTTTCTTGCATGTTAGAACGTTTTTAACAAGATTTTCATCATTTTTGGCCTATTTTTTCAGAAAAAGTCCTAAATTAAGTGGAAAAATGACTCTTTTATTGCATGTTAGCACGTTTTTAACAAGATTTTCATCATTGTTGGCCTATTTTTTCAGAAAAGGTCCTAAATTAAGTGAAAAAATTGCTCTTTTCTTGTATGTTAGCACGTTTTTAACAAAATTTTCATCATATTTGGCCTATTTTTTCAAAAAGTCCTAAATTAAGTGGAAACATGGCTCTTTTCTTGCATGTTAGCACGTTTTTAACAAGATTTTGATCATTTTTGGCCTATTTTTTCAGAAAAAGTCCTAAATTAAGTGGAAAAATGGCTCTTTTTTGCATGTTAGAAAAAGTCCTAAATTAAGCGGAAAAATGGCTCTTTTCTTGTATGTTAGCACGTTTTTAACTAGATTTTCATCAGTTTTGGCCTATATTCTTCAGAAAAAGTCCTAAATTAAGTGGAAAAATGGCTCTTTTCTTGTATGTTAGCACGTTTTTAACAAGATTTTCATCATTTTTGGCTTATTTTTTCAGAAAAAGTCCTAAATTAAGTGGAAAAATGGCTCTTTTCTTGTATGTTAGCACGTTTTTAACAAGATTTTCATCATTTTTGGCCTATTTTTTCAGAAAAGGTCCTAAATTAAGTGGAAAAATGGCTCTTTTCTTGTATGTTAGTACGTTTTTAAGAAGATTTTCATCATTTTTGGCCTATTTTTTCAGAAAAAGTCCTAAATTAAGTGGAAAAATGGCTCTTTTCTTGTCTGTTAGCACGTTTTTAACAAGATTTTCATCATTTTTGGGCTATTTTTTCAGAAAAAGTCCTAAATTAAGTGGAAAAGTGGCTCTTTTCTTGTATGTTAGCACGTTTTTAACAAGATTTTCATCAGTTTTGGCCTATTTTTTCAGAAAAAGTCCTAAATTAAGTGGAAAAATGGCTCTTTTCTTGTATGTTAGCACGTTTTTAACAAGATTTTCATCATTTTTGGCCTATTTTTTCAGAAAAAGTCCTAAATTAAGTGGAAAAGTGGCTCTTTTCTTGTATGTTAGCACGTTTTTAACAAGATTTTCATCAGTTTTATCTCTGTGGTCGGGATGCACCTACCTTTACATGTCTCGTAAACCAAAATTTCACAAATATATTTTTGTAAGAATACCACCACAGCATCCTTTGCTTGTAATAGGAGACGACTAAACGGTTGGTTTACTGGGCGGACCTCCTGCATCCGTAAAAAACTCAACTGTTTGTAATGTCAACAAAAGAGAAGATGGATGTCGAAACAAAACCCCTGGACCACCGCTCAAGTACCTGGTTACGAGATTTAGGCTCGACACGTGGAATGTGCAGTTACTTAGGAAACCGGGAGTGTTGGAAGGCTTAATCAGGTGCATGATTGAGTATCGGCTGGAAATCGTTGCTCTTCAAGAAACTAGGTGGCCTAAAAGTGGAGATCATGTGTCCTAGTGCTATACGCTGCTCTACAGTGGAAATGAGCTGGAAAATCTTAGAGCTGAATTTCTTCGTTGGCCGCAGGTAAAGAAGGCTATTTTGGATTTCCAAATTGTCAATTACCGATTGTGAAAGCATCGCTTGTGCAAGAAGTTAGCCTACCTGTCGATAATTTGTGTACATACGCCCACAGAAGTCATCCAGCCCCATGATAAAGATTCATTTTACACTAACTTGAATGATCTGATGGGATGTATATTTATTTGAACACGATGTTAGAATGGTAATTTGGCACTTTGATTCTAGGGCTGGTTGAAATCAGGCCGACTTGTGTGAAAACATCAGCGTCAACCGTTATTCGGGTCCTGGATGGGAACCTCTATGTCAACATCGATGCAGTACTCGCCGCATGGAATGGACACTTTACCGACCTGCTTGGTGTTCATCATGCGTCACAGACTGTTGTTTATTCACCTCTAATACAGACTGCTGAGATTTGCATTGAAAATATTTCCCATGATAAATTCCTTAAGTCCATGCAGTGATTAAATTAAAACCGCGCCCCTGGGGTGGACTGCAATTATTTGGAGCTGATTATACTCGAAGGAGATACTTTGTGGAACTGCCTGATGATTGGAAAGTGGCCACGATATGCCCCATATGGCCATATTCAAGAAGGCAGGCCGCTTGAAGTGTGAGAATAATCGCGGTATAGCTCTTCTTTACACAACATACAAGTTATTGTCATAAATTATTTTAGATAGAATCACCCCTCTAGCGAGGGGCTTAGTTGGTGACGATCAAGGAGGATTTCATCAGATTCGATCAGTCACTGATCATGTCTTTTTGCTACTCGATCAATTGAGAGAGTTTATGGTCTGCCCTTGAATACATAGGAAAGCCAACAAAATTGGTACAACGGTGTAGAATGACAGTGATGCAGTTTCAATGTTGTATTTAAGCTAAGAAAGAACTGGATATCGACCATTTTTTGCAGTTAACTTGGGTGTTCCACAGGGAGATTCTCCAATGAATCCAAAAAAAAATAAATGCTCTCTAATTATAGGAACATTGGCACATCAGAATTTAGTAGTGACCACACTACACGTTTGAGGGAGTGAGATTCAAATATTTTGGGTGATAACAGTGTAGAGGATATTAAAGGATGTATGGATGTGAAAGTTGGACGTTGACGGATGAGTACGGGAGAAGGCTCCTTACATTTGAGAGAAGAATCGTGCGTGTAATTTACGGCCCAAAACGCAAAGTAGATGCAAAGTAGATACATACCGAGCTCTGTGAATATCGAGATCAGAGATCTAATGAATATCCTCGACATTGTACATGAGGTACGATCTCAGCCAGTACGCTCGGTCAAAGGAGAGCCATCATATGGTAAGCGCAGTGGTCGTTGCAGGCAACGTTGGGTCCACGATGTAGAAAATAACTTGGTTTTTGAAATTGTCTAAGACCAAGCTCAGGATCGAAACCGTTTAATGTTTAATAATAACAATCAGATGTAATTGGTTTCATTTTCTGTACATCAGCGTTGTTTTATATTTTAAATATTCTAAGGACCGATCCTTCAAGGCTATTGATGAAAATATTGTGTTTGATGTGGAATTGTTTAATATACTACCTCGTAAGGTTCGTTATGAAAATAATTAAAGAAAATTACTTAGATCACTGGGCAGCATCTGTTATCAGCTAACAGATTTTTAAGATTCTCCAAAACTAATGGATGACCTAAAATGTATGGTGCTAAATGTTCTTCTTTGCAAATAAAATAGGTTCTAAGAAATTGATACGAGTATATGTAGTTGAAGTAAATAAATTATATTTATCCTTCCTTTCGGATTATGATTTCTGAGAAAGCACAAATATACCCATGTGAACCCAATACATTATTGATATATAGTTTATTGGGAAGATTTAAATAAAACCTTTTGAAAATACAATATTTAAAATCGATAAAATTAATAAAAATAATGATTACGTCGATTGTTTTTGAATTTCCATGAAAAACCTCTCCGTATTGAACCTCCTACTAAACAAATGCCTTACGGGCTATATAAAAAAAACAATGATTTGTAACGTTTTTAGATCAACATTTGTTTGAACAAAAAATACAATTTTTTGAAAATAATATTCTCGATATGTGAAACATAAAGGTTTCGGAATATGTAATTGATTTGAAATTTGCTTGAACATCAAACGTTCGTTAAATTAGTTTTTTATTGTGCATTTTGCAAAAAAATATTTGAAATAACCATTTCCTCCTATACAAATTGGATGTGAACTGAGCGCAATATTTTTTTGTTATTGCGTCAGTGCATATATGACGGCCATAAGATTTAGAATACTGAAAATATTCAACTCTAAATCCGAATTAGTTTAGTACAGTTAACTATTGTGTATACAATATTTTAACATGACGTATGTACACAATAAATGGATTAAAATATAAGCTTAATTGTTATATACGAGAAACTTAAAATTTTGTAAAAGCAAACAATGTAATCTACACAAGTCGGGAAATATTAAAATTAAAATGTTTAACATGAGAAATATTCTTAGAAGCCCCCTTAATGACTTTACGTTTCGATTTTGATTTGATCTTCGCAAAAATGAATTCTCAGTAAAGGAACAAACGATTCGTAGAGATTAGAGAATATGTACACAAAACTAATTTATAATTCTTTAATGTTTGAAAATGTTGTATTTATACTAAGAAGCATATCCTAGCTATAGGATATTAACCTTTATAAATTTGTATATCTGAATTGCTGATGAATAATTTCTAAAGAAAGTTTAATCATCGTTGGAACCTATGTATATAAGGTATACCAAAAAATGTAAGTGTTTCTATTATTCTAACCTGATTAAAACTGGAAGCTACAGTGTTGTTTTAGTACAGGCCCATATATTTACCGAAAGTCACCTAGTTAATTCAACTAATCAAATTAAATCACTTACACTTTAAAAACCATTCTTGTTGAGTAGTGACATAGAATTTAACAAAGTAACTTATTTGTTTTTAACTTTTTCTCTTATCTCAAAATTTATCGTCATCATTATTCATATATCTAATAGACTAAATAAATCAAGCAGGCTGGAAATGTAAATAAAATTGAAGCTTAAGTGACAACACTTTTATATGGTAATATGAAAGTGATAGTACGCCGGGGACAAGAAACAAATGGAATTTAATGAAAAGTTATATGAAAATACCAACTAGAGACAACGCTTTTGATTAGAGTTTCAAGGTTCAGAGTCAAGCGGCCCATTCCAAACCTATTGGAAGTTAAAATAAAAAATTGTGATCAAAATGTATTTTTGATTAAAGCTGAAAGTCTGAACATTTGTATATTTTCTTAGATCAGATTAGGTAGTAATCGGTGGGTCTTAAATCAGGCTCGATAACCTCTTAATATTGGATGTTAAAATCGAACGAATTCAATCAACACAATAATACTAATAAAATAAAATTTAAGTTTCTCAATACCATGCAAGATAATATTCTTCATGTGTTGGAAAAGGTCGAATGTACTTTGGTACGGAAATATTTTTGTTTTATAAAATTTCATTTACCATAATTTATAAATAATAATACAAAATAAAATAAAAACTTTATACCAAATTTTATTCGGCCTTTCCAAGCAGCCAGATAGTAAAACACGCGAAAAATTGTCTTGCATTAGTGTGCTAAAAATTGGTTCGTGAGCTCGGGTGTGACCACCGGGCAACTATCTCACCATGTTGTGTGGTGGGCTAGGCAAATACACGGCGCTAAACAACTGAGCTGGGTTAAGATGTCAACTGTATCGGCCTTTAGGCCCGGTCTCTACAGCACGAGCAGCAAATGGGACATAAGCACGAAAAAAAAATGACCTATATGAGTCTGTTTTTCAGACTAACAGATTAGCTTGGCGTATTCAAACGAAGCTAAGCAAGATTACGTTAAAAGAGAGAACGGACAGCAATGAACTTCGCCTCGTGGACTTCGCCCAAATAAACCAAAAAGAAAAAGGAACCAGGAACCTTGGTCAGCGGTGACCGGGTAATTGACACTCAGGACTCCGAGCTATCCAATGCTATATGCGAGAAAAGAAGGAAAAATTCGTTGCTGCATGCCCGTTAAAACTAACCTGAATGTTGCTATACTACAAAATTACACCAGCGCTGATGTAGTGGTCGCTAGCATTAAGATGAACGAAGGGCAAATAATGGAAGTCCCAAAAAACGAAAAGTTGGTGTTAAACTAGACAGTGATGCAAATGAACATCACACAATTTGAGAAAGTACAGACATAAATGGAAGAGGTGGGTTACTCCTTGATTTAATTTTTTGCAAGTCAAGAAGTGCTAGACATCACGCTTGTCTCAGACTTCATTAGGGATGGTGTACGGAATTGAAAAGTGTCTGAAGATCATTCTTTTTCTGACAATTCTGTTTCTGACCATTACTATCTTCAATATGAGTTGTCTACAAACCCTACAGGAAACCAATCTTTAGAAACAGGCGGGAACCCGACTGGGATACCTTTAAAATCATTCTGGGTAGCTCATTACCGAAGTCGATTCCAAATGCACCTTCATCAACATATGAGGTTGATGTCCAAGTAGACGAGCGATCCAATGCTTTAAACAAAGCTCTTCTTAGTACATGTCCTCTTAGTTGGGAGAGCTCGGCCACCCTGGTGGTCGATGAAATTCCAAAGCACTAGTATGAAATGTAGGAGACTCTTTAAAAATGCGACGAAAACAAAAGAACGTATAAAATTAAGAAGCGCCAAAACAAGAGTTTGGAGACTCTACTGTGGTAAAATACAGGAGTCCTCAGAAATAGGCCACGTAAGGTACTATCCTCGAGTCCTTCCATAGCGAGCTATCTATACAACGACCGGATGGATCATGAAGAATCGCTAGAGCTACTATTAGAGACACACTTTCTGAGGTGGTCGATTCTGCCTCCAAAGCATCATAAAGAAAATAGTACTGTCAGCATTGACCGTTGACATAGAAAACAGTTGATGGAATTATTTTATTCCTACGGAATAATAGAACTTTATCACATTCCTACTAAATGGACTGAAGTAAAAGTAATATTTATACCTACGGCGGGAAAAAGCTCTCATTGCTATCCGAAAGACTTTAGACCTATAATCTGATCTTCTTTTCTATTGAAATCACTAGAAATTCAAACAGAGGCTTTCATCAGAGGCTCAATCAAGCCGGACGAGCTGTCGGAATCTCAACATGCGTACTCTAAGGGAAACAGTCATCCGCTCCCTTATCGTCCTATTGAGAAATCACTTGATTACAAGGAATACTCTATGGTAGCTTTCCTGGACATGAAGGCTTTCAGCAAAATCAGACTCGGGCACTTTCATGTCTCTGGGTGGACGAATCATTTAGGGATTGGATATATTATATGCTTAAATTCAAAGTCGTGACAGTTCCCCTGGAAGGCACGTTTTTGAGCCAGAAGTTGTGGGCTTAATGCAAATTCACAGAAAACTGAGTTGATCCTTTTTACTAGGAGGCACAGACTTCCTCAGATTGACCCAGTAACATTAAATGGTACCTTAACTTTTATAGATAAAGCGACCTCGAGCACATTTTGGACAGACAACTAAGCTGGAAAGCAAATAGTTTAGTAACAGTAAAAAAACTACACCTGTAAAAATCCCATTGGGGAGATGAGGGGCTTGGACCCTAACATTGTACACTGGTCCTATATTTCAGTAGTCAGCCCTATACTACTGTATGTGCTTGTGTATAAGGAGTGCTTAGGAGCTCACCTACTCAAGCACTGCAGACTCCTTTTCATCTCACCCCCCCCCCCCCCTCCCCCCCTTTTCCCATCGTCATCCTTCGAGGTGAGTTCCTAACTGTATTTCCACCAGAGAGAATTGGGTGAATGAGGTAGTTATGGATAAGGTGATGCTGAGCTTCTTTACGGACGGTTCGAAATGGAATGGGAGGGTCGGGTGTGGTGTTTTCCGTGAGGCACTGAATGTAAACCTGTATTTTCGTCTTACCGACTTTTGTAGTGTCTTTCAGCTGAATTTATCGCGATAATGGAAGAGATGAACTGGGGATATGGATATTCGCATTTTTACGGACAGTCAGGTTTCAATCAAAAGGCTACAATAACACTTTCCTATACGTTTAACGCAACCCAAAATTGTCTCGCATCTATAAAATCACCTAGGCTACATGTAAAATGCTGCTTCATTAGGAAGCTATGAGAACAACGCACGATATGGTCTAACGACAAATTGTGCGTAATAACTACGCAATTCCGGCCAAAATCAAACATTCGGGTAGACTGCGAGTCCTCGCTTATGATTACTGTCGTAGCTGCGAAGATGAGGAGGAGGAACCCACGTTTAGTGCAAAGCAGAATAAATTAATGAGAGCTCTCTTTCTAGATGACCTGACGGATCATGGTGAGACCAACGTCAGAGCTATTGAAAGTAGAAGAAGAAATTTTATATGTAGTGACTATACGGCCCGGTCTGTGGTAAATTTTAAACTAAGATAGGAAGCCATATTTTTTTATTGCAGTTACGGATTCTACGACTACGAAAGTACGTATGATTTGAATGAAATATTTTGTTCGGTTCATGATAGATGGCGTTGTAATCGACGAAATTCAATTTTTTCAATTTCTCCTTCTTAAAATACACGCATTCGATCCTGCAATACGTTTGAAATAAAAAAAATCACGTTTTCATTGGAAATACTCGAAATTCGTCATCAAAACAATTTATTTAGTTTTGTAAATCACATTTAACGTCGTTTGTGTTATTTCTTATCTTCATGTTTTTCGTAATTGCAAAATAAACGACAAAATACTTTAGAATGGAGCATTTAACTGTGCCAGAGAAAATTGAAATGGTTCTGGTTTATGGAGAAGCTGGCAGAAATCTTGAAAATGCTGTTGCTATTTACGCTCAACGTTTTCCGGATAGGATTCGTTCACGTGCTTCATTTGGCCGTACTATCAAACAATTTATTGACTGATGGAAATGTTCAACCGAAAAAGAGGACCCGTAGAGTAACAGTCACTGGAGAAAATAATGAAATTGCTGTATTGGCAGCAGTGGCTCATAATCATCATATTAGTACACGAGAAATAGTTCGCGATTCCGGATTGCCCCTCACCAGTGTTTGGAGAATTTTAAAACGGCACAAGTATCATCCATATCATGTGTCTTTACACCAAGATCTTCATGGTGTTGATTTCCAAAATCGGGTAACTTTTTGTCAATGGGCACGTGAACAAATACAACAAAACCCCAATTTTTTTCGTTGCGTAATGTTCTCCGACGAATCGTCTTTTACAAACCATGGAACGGTTAATCGACACAACATGCATTATTGGAGTATTACAAATCCGCACTGGCTTCGTCAAGTTAAACATCAGCGTCCTTGGACTGTCAACGTGTGGTGTGGAATAATTGGCAACAAACTCATAGGCCCCCACTATATTGAAGGCAACTGGAATGGTCAAATGTACCGAAACATTTTGGAAAATGAACTGCCAATATTACTTGAAAATTTGAGCTTAGAAGTGAGACGGAATATGTGGTTTCAACATGATGGTTGTCCTGTACACTATTCGTTGATAGCACGTGAAATACTTGATCGTGATTTCAATGGTCGCTGGATCGGTAGAGCTGGTCCGATAAATTGGCCCGCCAGATCACCAGATCTTACTGCGCCAGATTTTTTTTTGTGGGGCTACCTCAAAAACAAAGTTTACACACAAAAACCAACAACACGTCAGAACATGATTGAGCGAATAAGAAATGCGTGTGCTGAAATTCAACCAGACACACTTCTCAGTTGTGTACAATCATTTGAAATGCGGATTAATAAGTGCATTGAAGTCGCAGGCCATCATTTAAACACTTATTTTAGATTTACAAAACTGAATAAATTGTTTTGATGACGAATTTCAATTTGATGACGAATTTCGAGTATTTCCAATGAAAACGTGATGTTTTTTATTTCAAACGTATTGCAGGATCGAATGCGTGTGTTTTAAGAAGGAGAAATTGAAAAAATTGAATTTCGTCGATTACAACGCCATCTATCATGAACCGAACAAAATATTTCATTCAAATCATACGTACTTTTAGTCGTAGAATCCGTATCTGCAATAAAAAATATGGCTTCCTATCTTAGTTTAAAAGTTCCTCCCCCCCCCCTCCTACCTACAAAGCGGGGGTGGGGGACTATTTTTTTTGCACTAATGTATTTTCCCCGCGGTATGATTAAATTTTGATTATGGACATTTTTTCCGTAGAGTGGCTATTTTTCGAGATATTTGATCGTCTCAGTTTAAAAGAAACACCCGGTATTGTACAGGGAGAGTTTATTGTTTCAATCATCGAAAATTCGTTTGTTTAGGAAAGTTGGGTATAGGGTGTTGATGAAGCTCTTTTTTTATATATAGAGTTTTTACAGTGTTTGGACTCCCCCATTTTACGATTTGATAAACAAAATCTTCCCAGAGTTCAGCTAAAATATTATTAGGGTTCTTCGTTACCATTTTCATTTTTTAATGTATCTTAAGTTGTTATAACTGTTCTGTGAGTAGTAATCTTGTATACTGACGTCAAAATTAATTCAATTTTACTTGAATATAGTTATGAAAACAATTTTTTGTACAAAACCAATTATTAATCGATAAATTGAATCATCAAATATATATTTGTATCAGTCTTAAGGGAGTCACAATTTATATCCAGGTAACAAGAAGTGAAGAATAAATATAATCCACGACTAAGGTAACATTTATTTGATTGAACTATGTATACGTTGAAATGACAGTTTTCCGTATAATTTCTGTATGTTTGACGAACATATATGTATGTAGAATACAAATCAGTTTCCCAGGCGACATAAAAAAAGGTGACAATGTTATTATCCATTAAAATTGACACATGGAAAGGAAACGTTTCTGAATAAAAATTTCGGCTGAAAGGTTTTTTGTTAGTAATAAAAGGGTAAAGGTGAACGGGGTAATTTTTTTTTTAATCGACAGTAAGATTTGGATCGGAATAAAATCTCGTCCTAATATTAAATTATTAACGATTATACGTATTTATATAAAAATAAATTGAATTCAATGAAAATATAATACATTTGAAGCTCAACTAAGCGCATGGAAGGGGAGGGACAAATTTTCCTTTTATATAATTTTTTTTTGTTATTTAATCCTCTTTACTTCACATAAGAGTCAATACAACATAATCTACACGGTTTTTTTGATATATGGCTTGCCGTTCCGCCGACGATTTCACAATAGATATCTGACTGTCGATGACTGTGGGGGAATTCTGTGCATCTTGGCAAATCCGTGCGTCAAAATACCAACATTTCTAATTACCTTATCCAACCCTGAGCTGTATCAGACTGTTCCTTTTGATGAGCTCGATTATTAAATTTTACCACCAATCGAAACATTACAGTTGGTGAGAAGACATGAAAACAAAAGTTTTTTTGTATATTTTCTTATAATATTACCGTGTCAAATTAACGGTAAGGAATATTAATTTACGGTAATTCCCCACGATCGCCATTGTGGGGAAATAGTGTAAATTATATAGGAAAACATCGCGGTACACTGCATAAGAACTTAGTTCTTTTTCTATGTTATTAAAACTGCCTTGTACATTTTAGATACCTCGAACATACGTAAGAAAACGCACTAGACGTGGTTGGTCTGAAGAAATGATGAAATAAGCTTTGTCTGATCTTAAGCAATGAGAAATGGTTTGAGTTGTCTCTAGAAATTACCAAATACTTGCATCAACGTTGAGGGACTATATATAAGTTGGGTGGCTATGCTAAATGTGACAAATATCGGTAGAAAACCTATCGATCATCTCCTTAATATGTCGAGTTCCGCCGCATGGTGTTCGACTATGCTGGACAAAACAGTATTTTGAACCGATTCAACAAAACAAAGCAGGAAGAGACTTGTATGAGAAACAGTTAATGAAACAGAAATAAACCGCTCCTACACGCATCTCGTCTACACAAAATTCAAATTTGAACCTGGTCGGAATTTCAATATCGATGAAACTGGAGTTAGCACGGTTCAAAAGCCAGGTAGAATTATTGGCCTTAAGGGCCAAAGGAAATTGGCAAAGCCATTAGTTGAGAACGCGGGAAAACGGTTACGGTTTGTTGGGCGATGAGTGCAGGCGGTGAATTTATACCAACAATGTTCATTTATCCACGTTCCCGTCTATCACCACTTCTGAGTAAAGATGACCCTCCTGTGGTAAACTAAAGCTGCTCTAAGAACGGAAGGATAAATGATGATCTTTTTATCGAGTGGCTGAATCATTTTATTAAATTCACTTGGCCTGCAACTGATCCTGTTTTATTGATCTTGGATAGTCATGGAACGTACAAAACACTTGCGGCATTTATACAAAAATAACAATATTGTGGTAGTGTCTCGATACCACCGCATACGTCACATCGCTTGCAGCAGATCGATGTAACATTTTTTGGTGGTTTAAAGATGGCGAATGTGATGTATTTATGAAAACAAATACCTACCAAAAAAATTACGCCATACGATTTGGCTGGTATTTTCAATCGGGCATATACATTCGCGTCGTTATCCTTGAAAAAGGAATATCAGGATTTAAGAAAACTGGCATTTTTCCTTTCAATCCAAACGTATTTGCGAAGGAGGACTTTTTGTCGACAACTAACATCACTGGAATTTGTTTAGAGTCAGATGAACCATCAAGATCTGAAACAGGTTTGACTTAGGTAAAATATGTTTTTTATTTCATCGATGAATTCGATCTCAGCAATTCCGATAAAAACAGCTTCGTCTCAAGTACAAACTTTATCCAAGGGCCTTAGTGTAAGTAAACATTACAGAATTGAATTTGAGAATTTCAGAATTGATGAAGTTTGTCCAATGAATATATTTAAAATTTGTAATGAAAAGGATACAAAAAGAGGTGGGCCTCCGATGCAAACATCAATTATTTTTACTGCAACTTCAGTAAAGGAATGCTGGGTAATCACTCGAGAAAAAAAAAAGAAAAAACTGGAATGTAAAAGCAAAGCTATCATGAAGAAACAAATAAAAAAGAAACATAAAAACCAAGCAGAGTCCCTAAAACAAAAAAAATGGCCAGTTCGTCGACAAGTCACTTTCACATAATCTGATTCAGAGAGCGATCTTGATGATATTTTATATGATGACGATTAGCTTGATGATGTGGAGTTCGGAAGAGATGGTGAACTTTGGTTTAGATGTGTGGGGTGTGGTGTTGGGTGTCACGCTAGTTGCTCTGGTGCAGAAAATGCCGCGAACTATATATGCGATTTTTGTGAAGATTGTGTGTCCTTTCAAAATAATTACAGGTATGTGTTGTACTTAAGCAAAGAGTATAGAAAGTAGAAGAGAACCGAAACAGAACAAAAAATTACATCAGACGATTTGCATGTATTGTAATA
The DNA here is from genome assembly GCA_951394425.1 of Tipula unca. NCBI lineage: Eukaryota > Metazoa > Arthropoda > Insecta > Diptera > Tipulidae > Tipula > Tipula unca. Next base: position 102,700,114 of record OX596382.1, on the reverse strand, counting down.
AAATAAACTTTATGAGTAGAATTACGAGTATATCAACGAACCAACACAAATTCACTTCCATCAACTTCTACACCACACACTAACAGATAACTTACGAAAATATTTCAAATATCTTTTTAACTACTCACACATTATGAAAGCAACCGAAATAAATATTGCAAGGACAAAAACAAAATATGTAAACAATAACAACAATTAATAATAAAAATTTTCAATGGCTGAAATTTTCAATGTCGGTTACATGACCCCATATGATTGCATCTCCCCAACAGTATTTGATGAAATTTTTTGTTTTGCTTTGTTTCTCTTCTACTTTTAATACTCTTTGACTTAAGGTATTAGACAATTGAAATGTGTATAAGCTCCTTTGAATTTTTATGTCATAGCTAAAATGTGATATTTTTATTTTTTTATTATTTGTAAGCAAAATAAATAAGTTTATTTGAAATATTATTTTGAACTAACAGGGAATTACCCCAGTTAGTGCACAGAAATACCCGTAAGTTCGCGAATTCAATTATCTCGCAAAAGTCGTAAGCCATTTGGAGTATGCAGACTAGCATACATAACTGGTTATAAAAAAACCTAAAAGCTGTTAAGTGGCTTATTAAATGAATATTCTATTGATTTTCGCTTAAGGGCACGCAATTCCTCTACTTTCCCCTAGTACTAAACGTCGAAATAATATCACACAATGATATTGCTCTCTTGACATTATGATTTACAACTAATTATGGATATATAGGATAAGATAATTAATTATAGTACTAAAAACTGTCAAATAATGTCCGTAGCTTGATTTACTCCCCAATTAATTATAACATTAAAACATAGTAACCCATAATTAATTGGCCTACACTTTTATTTTAAATATCAAAGTAGGCGATTTTATAATCACAACGAACAAACAGAAAATTAAATTTATGATCAAATTTTGACGTTTAGTACTACAATAAATTATATCGTCAAGACGTCGCACATGTACATATATAGGGGGGATTATAATAAATTTATAGCTTGTTACATTTATTACAGGCAACTTGAGAAAATAACTATTTCACGCCAGCATACATTTTTCCTCGGACACCCTACTACACCGAATCTTGTAGAATTTGTTCATTTCATGATAAGTTCGATTGAAAACAAGCAAGCTGGTGCGTTGATCTTTACCGATAAATCGCGCTTTCATCAATTTTCAACAAAAGTTCAAAAATTTCAAAAAATCCAATGTTTGTTTAATTTTGTTGAAGGCAGATTCGAAGTCTATTTCAACACCTACCCAGTGGGACCCTTTTGTATTTATACTTATACTTATATGAGATATATCAAGAAACTGGTGGCTTCAGACAGTGACAAGGATCTGGCCGACTTCGTGCTTCAATACAGCGTAATAACAGTTTTCTTGTGACGACGACTTCTTTACAAAATTGTCGTTTGAATGTGGTTCAACTGGGACAGCAGCTTCAAGGAGTTCATGTAGTCGAAGTTATTCGGTGAACAGTTAGAAGACGACTTCCAGTAGGTAATCTACCTGACTGCACACAGACCAGCAAACGGACCGAAATTGACCCCAGCCCACAGACGAGCTCGCCTTCAGTTCGTTCGAGTTCATTTGGATTAAATTTTGTGCTCCTAACTATGGAGAACAGTCCTGTTCTCTGACGAGTGCAGGACGTGTTTATATGGCAACGATGGGCGAGCAAGAGTGTACAAAAGATCAGGGGATCGATTTGTACAATGTTGCATTGAAGAACGTGTCTCGTATAACGGTGGATCGTGCATGTTCTGGGGGCGCATGTAACTGGTGGCAAAGACAGATGTTGTGTTCATCTCCGGAGCGAATACTGGCAGTCAATGAAGAGGACTGACTTCTCAACGATACATTGAGGAAGTACTCTAGGACTACGTATATTGGTGAAAACTTTCTCTTCATGCAGAATAAAGCGAGACCGTATACAGTTGGTATGTGAGAGTTGCATGTGCCTGTAATGGAGTGGTCGGCTCAAAACCCAGACCTCAATCCCATCGAACATTTATGTAGCGAGCTGAAAAAATGAGTTAAAGCCAGAGATATTGCTACAACAAGTCTACAGAAGCAGTGACAGGCGATCGCAGAAGAATGGGAGGACATCGAATGGAAGCTGTCTGTCGGGATGTATTTTTGCTGATTTCCATGTTTTAATTCTATTTTTACCACTAATTTTCATGTTGACAAATTCACAAAAAACGTTTTCTTCAGATGTTGGCCCTAAAAATCACTTTGTTGGCATGGTTAAGTATAAAAAACATACCACTGGATAGGTGTTGAAACAGACTTTGTATCTGCATTAAACAAAATTTAACAAACTTTTGATTTTTTGATATTTTTGAACTTTTGTTGCAAATTGATCAGTTTTGCATCCATTTGTATTTAATAAAGATGGCTAGGCCAATATTAATAATAAGAAGCCAGTTTGACTACTGCCTATATTTTTCAAAGTAGAACCGTTTGAAACTATGTTTTAGTTAGTATGAAAAATGTGATATGTTGAATGGGTTATTGCAAAATGCAGTGTGGATTTTTTATTCACGTGAAGTTCGTCCACAAAATCAACAATTAGGACACGTTTAGGACAAACTTTTCGCCCCTGTCGAAAGGCGTGAAATTTGTCCTAACACTAAATTAATTTGAATGTATTAGTGAGAATCATATATATAAAATTCGGATAAACCGATCAATTGATTAAAGCTATTTGTTTTATTAGCAACCGTAGAGAAATTATCGAATCTATAAGCTAAGTGATCCAAATACAATAATATTCAATCACACTGTAATTGCATTACACAATTGCAATTTAAAATATAAAACTGGTTCAAAATTTAATTTAAGCATACACTTGTTTAAAGTAACTGGCCGGAGAATTAAAGTGATTAGTAAAAAACAATTCTAAATTTAGAAGTGACTTAGGGCAGGAGTGTTGTATGTTAGTACAAAATTTAAATTATCAAAAAATTCTTCTGCTGAACCAAGGTTTGTACCCAAATATCGAAATATATTTGTGGGTAGCTGAGGATTATATCTAACAAAAAAATATAAAACCTTACTTAAATCTAGCAAATAAGTGGCTTAGGACAGGGTGTTTTACTACGTTGATATTAGTTAATGAAATTTTGGAAAAATTCTAATGTTGAGTTCCATTCGGGTGATAAAGTGTTTTACCAAATAAGAGTAACACGAGTTACTGAAAATACTCAACAAAATACTTCAATATCAAGTATTCCGAACGACCAGGTTCGAACATTTAAATAGAAATGTTACAGCTTGTGATTGACAGATATGTATCATAATAGCTGTATCGACCCGAAAGAAAATATATTTTATATTTTCATTTTCAATTCATTTCATTTTATACTATGCTTGCATCATTAAAATAAATAACAAAATCATTCCAATTGCTGAGTGGATTTCTATAGTGATCTAAAACGCTTACACAGATTCTTCAGAAAATTCAGAAAATATCGAAAGTGAATTTGCCAAATGCTAGGAGGTAGACTGGTCTTGGGCTTCGATAATTGGTATATTACAAGCAGTGCACGTACTGAATGTCACGAGCTACCTAGAATATACGTATATATGGAAACAGAATTTTACATTATTTTTGTATTTATCAAATGTACTACAATCGTAGATATCGACAAGATTTTTGAATGTTTTTGTATAATACAATATATTATAGTCCTTCTTTTACACAGGAAGTTATCCAAGCATTTGAGATTTTTTAAAGGATTTACTCTCTTTTGCATAAAGATATCATAAAACCAAATACACAAATCCTGAATTTGTCACATTTGAAATTATTATTTTTTTCTTATTTACCAATTTTGTGCATTTGTTTTTCGAAATTACTAGACATTCACAAGCCCAGTCTGGATTGTTCGGTGTGACCGTTCCAATGCGCCATTAGACTGGGAGTGGTACGCCGTTGTATTCAATTTCCTGATGTTGAGGATCTTACAAACGTTTGCAAAAGCTTGGGTTATAAAATGTTTGCCTTGATCCGTTACAAGTGACTATATGACGATCCGTATTTGCACATAAAATATTCCACAAATGCTCGTACTACTCTCTCTGTGTCTGCAATCGGAATTGGTACGGCAATCGAAAATTTGGTGAGATCATCTTGCATAGTTAAAATGTACTTGTTGTTGTCTAAGCTAGGTGGATCAAATGGCCCGACAGTATCTAAAAATATTTTTCTAACAAGGAACCGATGATATACTCGTATCTGTGATTTTCATTTCGCATTTGGTAGACTGGCCAACTTTGTTTATCTGACAATTTTTGCATTTTTTAATAAAATATTTGATTCTACTATACATTGCAGGATAGTAATAGTATGATTTAATTCAATTAAAAGTACGCAGAATACCCTTTTGCACACGTACCTAATGGACTAACATGATATTCATTAATAATTTGAATAATCTTGTTTTCGTCCGTTAAATAAATAACTTTGGAAGTATTATCAGATTTATTAGAATTTTCTGGTAGAATTTTCATTAGTGACGTACAATCATTAGTTCCTGGTACAATCATTAGTTGATGTGTTCGCATGTATCAACGAACTGTCCTGTGGTAGCATTGAATTTTCCCGAATTGTACTCAATTCTCGCATCATAATCATCCATCAATAGTCTCCATCGAATGATTCGTCTGGTAGGATTTGTGCTTTTCCCAAGCCAAACTAATGGTTTATGGTCTGTTCGGATTATAAAACTTCCGCCGTATAAGTAAAGTCGAAATCTTTCAACAGCGTAAATAATCGCGAGCATCTCCTTCTCTATTGTTGAGTAGTTTCGCTCGACTTTGTTTAGAACGCGACTAGTGTATCCAATCGGCCAATCATTATCTTATTTTTTCCGTGACAATAATAATAAATTCCTTGGAGAAAACCGGATACTGACTGTAAAATTGGAGGATTATTTAGATGTTCTTTTAAAATACGAAAACTCGTCACAAAATGCATCCCAAATAAACGAAATATTTTTTCTCTATAATATCCGCACAATCCAAGAAATGCCCTTACGTCTTTAACGGTTTTGCATTAGTTTTTGACTAGTCAGGCATAAAGCCTGGGGTAATGATATGTCCGAGATATACTTTCTCGCGGCGTAAAAAGTTAAACATTTGTCAAGATTTAATTTGAGACTATATTGTCGAATTCTATTGAACATATGAATTAATTTTTTATTATGATCATCTAGATATTATATCCGTACACAAAACATGTTAATCCAGTAAGTCCTAAGAGAACATTGTTCATAAGTCGTTGAAATGTACATGGTGCGTGCATCTTTTAAACAAAAAAGCATGCGATTAAAGTTAAAACGTCTTGCGTCTGTACTAAACGCGGTTTTAAATTGATATCCATCAGCAAGATCTAACGTCAAAAAATAATTAGCTTTCCCCAATTGGTCCAATATATAGACTATATTAGGTAGTGGGTACATTTCGCTTAATGTGATCTCGTTAAATTCCGACTAAAATTAACAATTTTACTCACAACTTTTTCAGTTCTAGCTGGAATTTCTATTTTATTATCATCGGACAACGATTAATTTACAGAAACTGGCGAATTGGATCGTTTGATTTCTAAAATTTGCTGATCATAATTAATTTTACACTTATATTTTTCGAAAAAATCTTTGCCTAAGATTCCTTCCCTTCAATTGGAAAAGAATGGGCAACAATATGAAAATTATGAACCACGTTTTGAGAGTTTGGTAGAAGAATGTTTGCTGTACAAGTAGCTAAAGTGTTAATTTTCTCATTTGTTATTCCTGTGATCGAACATTTCAGCAAAGGATTACATTTAGTGTTATCGTCTATAAAACATTTTTTTACTTCCGAAATGTCTGCCCCTGTATCTACAAGGAATTTGGCGCGTTTAACTTTCAATATATCAAAACTTAAATTGACGTATTTTATTAGAATCCGAATTTGGCTCATTGAAATTATTTATTGAATATAGTGCGGCAAAATTTTTATCATAATTTTCTGAAGATGACATTGTGACTTGAATTGTTGAACACGGTGCTTTTAAAGATCGATCACTCGACACGGCGTGTTCGAATCGAGTGAGTTGAAGTTTTCCGAATTTGAATTTTGTTCATTTGGTGATGTGTTATCCGAAGGTTTCCTTCGCACTTCTTTAAATATGCGTTTTCTACAATCTCTAATATAATGACCTATTTTTCGACAAAGTTGATAACGAATATTTTTATATTGGCATGTCTCATTTACAGAATTGTGAATTCATACAATCGATACAATTATTGAAACGACACGCCTTTACATCAGTTTAATAGGTTCCTTCAAACCTTCTTGGAATGATCGCAGAGCTGTTGATGCGTTTAATGCCTAGATTTCTTCTGTGCAACCGACCCCTTTACGCAGAGAACATGCGTTATTTAAATCGCTCAACACGATTTGCTCACGCCCTCATTTTGTTTTGTTGAATTTGAACCAGTTCTATTTGCAGTTTAACAGAACGCTGTTCGCCGAATTGTTTTTTTAAAGCTGTTTCGAAATCGACGTAGCTTGTTTGCGAATATTGTGTAATTATACTCTTTGCCTTTTAATTTAGTTACAGCTAATCTAATATAGCAAAAGATTTGTTTTCTTCATCGTTACCAGCATCGTGACAAAGTTTAACATGTGAAAGAAATCGATTTAATTCCGACGAGTTACCATCGAATTCGGGAATTATTTTAAGCATTTGATCGACAGTAAATGACATTTTGTTAATATACTATTGTCATAAAAATATTTAATAACAACACGATTTTTAAAATCATTCCGAAATATTCGATGATAAATTATTCTTGTCTTGATTCTTGGACCAACTATCATTATATTCTAGAGAGCACACTAATTTATTTATAGAGTGCATTATATTAAATAAGTGTCTCCTAATTTACGCTTAGCTCAATAGATATTTTAAGAAAGATATTGTACATATATGTACATACATGTGTATAGCTACTATATATTATGTTTAAGACCATAAAACATTGATATTAAAAAACATGTTCACGGACCAGATGGCTTTAGGCAATAAGAGGTCATCGCACGAACAGCTAACTTGTGTAACAAGAAAAAAAAACATCATATTTCTGTGAATCACCCAGGCTGTTTGTTACGTGCTGTATGTGTATGTGTATCCCTCAATAAAATGACAGGCCACATGGGTTCTTTCCTTTTCGACATAATGTAATCAATTGGAACAATAACATTGTGGTAAAATTATTCGAAACTTTTTGATTCCTCCGCACTTCACGATATTATATAAACTTAACTTTATCTCCACAGAAAACGTACGTACCTACATATACCCAAGCAGTTTATAAGGAGCTGGGGTATAGAAGAAGAACAGTAACTAATGAAAATACATTTTTAATGAATTTCTTCGTAAAAAGTTTTTTTGTTTTGTTTTTGTTTGTTTTTATTTGCTCTAAGTTAAAAAAACGAACATCACTTATCAATTTTTCACAGTACAAAACATGTGTACCGTACCTATATACTATATTTGTATGTATATGCCAAAATGCTGTATATAATAAATAAAAAGGAACAAAAACTTTTTTGCCCATCTATAAAAATTTTCCAATTTTCACATTATTTGTTGGTTCATTTTCTTTGTTTGTGCTTTCAAACAAGTTCCTTCATATTATTAGTTGGGCAATTCTATACTTTTCTGTTGTTGTTGTTGTTGTTGTTGTTCCCTTTAATTTTTTCTTGAGAAGCTTATACTTTCCTATCATCTCCATCATCATATAATGAACTTTTTGGTTGATCAATAAAGGTTTATACGTTTACACAATTTTTTTTTTTTGTATATTTATGAGAATCATGTTCAAGACGAAAAAGATTAGATAAAGTTTTCAATTAGTTTTCGTGGAATTTAATTTTTTTTTTTTTTTTTAAATTGTATGAATGATTGATCAGTTTTTTTGGTTCAGTAAACCTGTTTAAAGTTAATTTTCTTTGCCAAATTAGACAATTTTACACAATTTGTCTCAAACGTGTTATTCTCAGGTTTGTAATCAGCACAAAAAATTAAACTCAGACGGTAGATAAAAAAACTAAAAAATAGTTTGGTTCTTGGGTTGTGTTGTACGAGTATACCAGACGTATTAACTATCTATGTATGTATGTATGTGCTATCTAATAATCATTTAGAATTAATATATTTTGGGTACCAAATTCAATGTGGATGGGCTTTTATTAATCGATTTATGTTACGCACATAAATTCATAAATGAATTGTCTGTTTAAATCGTATTAATTTTGGAGTAATTTTGTTTTGTTAAAATAGCCTAAAATTCTATCCTCGAAAATTAAAAAAATTTAGACGAATTTTGTATTTTTATACCGTTTTCTTTTAAATCAGCGAATTCATCCGAATATTCAGAATTTTAAAATTATTATTATTATTAAAATTGGCTGGAACCCACGAGGATTCCGCACTCAATGCCACAAAGGCCCTTGAGGCAAAGCCAGGATTCTATCCCAATTCGCAAACGCACACTGCTGTCTTCGCAAACTGAATAAGGCACAGAGGACAACTGATCTAAATTTAAAGACATAAAGTTGAATACCTGAAATCGTATAGAACTGAAAGCAGGACAACTGCTCACGAAGTGAAGGCAATTATCAACTTTGTTAAGCAGGCCTCGCATACTTCGTTGACCCCAAATTCGGCTCCTTAATGATACTTCGCCTTACGACAGCTCAAAGTCTCAAGCCACTGAGAGCTTAGGTCTTTCAAAGCGTAGTCCTTTATAGCTTTCTTCCCGTAGTTGAAAGATGCACGCTAAACAATCCGCGATCTCATTGGCTACGATGTCACAATTAGCCGATACCCACATGACCGTAACTTTATTGTTAGAACAAAGAAGGTTCACTAAATGTTTGTATTCCTTGACGAGTTTAGAAACAGTCAAGGGATTTCTTAAAGAGTTAAGTACAGCTTTACTATCTGTACACAGTAGAATACTTTGGTTTTAAACAGCCAAATTCAAAGCCTCAATAACACTAGGTGTCAGCGCTATTAGTTCCGCCTAAAAAACTGTACAATGCGAACCAAGACTACCGAAAAGTCTCAGATCCGTCCAAGGTCGGTAGAATTCAAAACCTGCACTGAGGTTAGAACGAAAGCCATCAGAAACAAAGACTATAAACTCATCTAATTTGTTAAGAAAAATCCTGCGAACTCCACAACTCTCTCGAAGGATAAGCCCCCGAGAAAAGATTTGAAAAATGGAATTCGGATAGTTGTCTGTCATTAACCATATCGATTTCTGGTAAACATGTCCAACGATAGAACCGAAAACATTCCATGCCCCAATGCAAGTCGAAGACATAGTTCCAGTTTTGTCTCTGCAAGCAAGAACTTGTAGACCATTAAGCTTGGCTACAGAAGCCTTTATGTCAACCACTGGCCGCCACACAATAGAAGCGTACGATAGTAGTGGTTGGACCAGTAATTTATAAATAAAAGGAAGCATCCTAGGGCATACACCCCAGAATTTCCCAAAAACTCTTCTACCTTGCCAAAAAGTTGTGATTGTATTGTAGTAGAAATTACTTAAAACGAAAATCAGAACATTGACATTTGTGTGGATGGTGTTTTGGACGTTCTATTGTGTTAACTTTGTATTGAAAATTTTAAGCGGTCAATCTCTGGGGTCAGCGATATAAATAACGTGTAATATGTCGGGAATGTTGCAACAAGATTGAATAAAGAAATCTGTTAAACAAAAATCAGAAGATTGGCATACGAATAGGTGTTTCGGGCCGTCCATTGCAAAGACTCTGCATAGAAAATTACAGAATGTCATTAGTTTGTTCTCGGGGCCGACTATCATTAATTAGTGTTGCCATCGTATTTATCGGAGATGAAAATTGGGCTATCTTCGAACGTATGTAATCGTTTCATTCTCGTACAATCGGCTCAAAAAGTAGAATTTTCCAAAACTCATTTTTATTCGTAAAATTCTTCAAATTAATAAAAAATAATAACCATAAAATTCATGTTCAGATATTTCAATTCACAAAATTCATTAAAGTTTTAAATTTTATTTTCATTATAGATCAAATTAGATAAAAATCTTAAATCATAAAAACTCAATTAATGAAAACAAGAAATTCCTAAACTGTACATGCATTTTCATAAAAATCATAATCTTCGTAATAGTTTATAAAATTCATCACAGTTGTGATAGAATTCTTGGACTCTAATTCTTTTAATTCATATAATTCGTAAAACTCATAAAATTTATAAAATTCATTAAATCCTTACAATTATTCCTAAAATATATTTATAATTGAATTCGTAGATTCCATTTCAATTATTACAAAATACACAAAAAAAATTAGGGCTTTTCAATTAAATGTGCCTTAGAATAGGTACCAAACAAAATTGTTATTTGTTTGTTTATTTGTTTCACTCCCAAATGCAATTTTACAGTTATAGATTTTCTGATTATTTTAAATCTAATCTCAAGTGCACCATATTTTTCTTTACGAAATAAAAACAACGCCCTAAATTTTCCATCATCCATTTTTAATTTATTTGCATATATGCGTATTTGATGTGTCATAATTTTATTATTTACAAATACTGAAAGGAAAATCATACATTTTGATTTTCATAGTGGTTTTAAATGTTGATTTCAAATTCGGAAGCACGTCATGAATTCGATTTAAAATATTACGCAAAAATCTATCTAACCCTTTTTCATGAATTGAGCAGCAGGAACACGTTATAGTATTTTTAAATTCTAATATACAATGTATAGGTATTAGGTACATACACACATAATTCCAAATTACAAAATAATAATTTTAAAATACTTCTAAACCCACAAATGTGTTTCTGTTAACCCTAATTCATTGAATTTTTTGGATGGTAGTACATATATAATGGATATGACGTGCTTATCAATTCGTAATCAACATTTAGGACAACTTCAAATGAAAATCGTAAAAAATATGAAAACGGAAATTGAAGTTAGTCGCAAATGTTGATTACAATTTACAAATAAAAACTTTGATCATGTCGTATAAATATATTTAATTAAAAATGGATGAAGATAAAAATTAGGGTGTTGTACTTATTTCATGATAACCAATGAAATTTGTAATAAAATATAAAAAATATTTGGTTCTCTGTTTTTCGATTATTTTATATAATTCGGTGTGAACTATGCTTTACAATTTAACGTATCAAAAGTGTTTCAAGATTTATTTTAAAATATGTAATGATGAGAAGGTCTGTTGATTAATTTAGTTAAATGGTTATAAATTTATAATACCTGACACCAAAATCCACACACAATATATTTGTTCATCGTTTTTGCCCTGTCAAACAAGGTTCGATCACTGGATTGTGAATAAAGCAAACGATGTAAATTCTAGATCACACTAAATTTATTTATTTCCGTATAATTACACTAAATACTAATTTAATTATTTAACATCACAGTAATTATTTTATTACACTTTAAGAACACTGTATTTTGCTTTATAAACACTTAACTTCACTTTTTCCTTTCTACTAGCATTAAGCACACTCACGGTTAAAACACAACTGATCTTCTCCCTAATGTTTATTAGATTAGTCTAGACACATCTACTTTTCTCTTTTATAACAGTTTTACATTAGCGATAGTGCCCCTACTCAAATAGAGATGTCGCCACGATCGTAACAATACGTTAGTTGAGTAGCGACACTATCGTAAATGTAAAACTGTTATAAAGTAGATGTGTCTAGACTAATCTAGACAATCTCGAATATTATGGAGATTTCTAGAAGTTTAAAGCATCTGCTATAAATACGCGATAAGCATTTAGGAGAATAATTAGTTGTGTTTTAACCGTGAGTGTGCTAATAGTAATAAAAAGGAAAGTGTTAATAAAGTGTTATTAAAGTGAAATATAGTGTTGTTAAAGTGTAGTAAAATAATTATTGTGAAGTTAAATAATGTTACGTTTTTGCCTTGTCAAATTCAAGGTTCGATCACTGGATTGTGAATAAAACAAACGATGTAAATTCTAGAACACACTAAATTTATTTATTTCCAATTAAACACTAATTTAATTATTTCACTTATTTAACTTAATTATTTAACTTCACAATAACTATTTTCTACACTTTAACAACACTATATTACACTTTAATAACACTTTATTTTACTTTATATACACTTTCCTTTTAATTACTATTAGCACTCTCACGGTTAAAACACAACTGATTTTCTCCCAAATGTTTGTCGCGTATTTATACCAAATATTCTAACCATTCTAGAAATGTCCAGAATATTCGATTAGTCTAGATAAGTCTAGACACCTCTATACTGTTCTACTTTATAACAATTTTACATTAACGATAGTGTCGCTATTCAAACATAGATGTCGCCACGATCGTAACAATAATTAAGTTAATTAAGTGAATTAATTAAATTAGTGTTTAATCGGAAATAAATAAATTTAGTGTGTTCTAGAATTTACATCGTTTGTTTTATTCACAATCCAGTGATCGAACCTTGAATTTGACAAGGCAAAAACGTAACAATATGTTAAAAATGCTTTGTCATAATTTTACCCCCTCCAGTTCATTTTAACCAACATAAATAAATTCGTTTCCGCTCAGAGAATTTAACACAGAACTAAAATTGGTATGATCAGCATGAATTAAATCTTTTTCTTGTGTTTGCAAGTATTTCTTATCAAAATATTCCGGGGAATCCCCAAAAATATGTGACAGAAAGAAACATGTTTAGTTTATCTCCAATCGCCTCCATTCATGAAAGTAAAATCGTGTGGTTAAGTTTAAGAAGTTTTTATTAATTTTAGTGAACTAATAATTAAAAATTAAAATGTCTGTGAATGCGGCAGGCGACCATCCCATACAAATTGTGTCGTGCAACAATGAAACGGGCAAATATGAATTGAACACAAGTGAATTGGAAACGATTTTGAATAGTGCAGATGTGCGGGGTGTAGAAATTGCAATTATTTCGATCGCTGGTGCGCTTCGTAAGGGAAAAAGTTTTATGTTAAGTTTTTTTCTACGATATTTAAACGAAACGTATGTGGAAAAAAATAGTGATTGGTTGGACGATGAAACTACGGAATTATCAGGGTTTTCTTGGCGTGGAGGATCGGAACGGCTTACTACTGGTTTAACGGTTTGGTCTAAAATTTTTATAAATGTGTTACCGGACGGAAAGAAAATTGGTGTTATGCTCATGGATACACAGGGTATATTCGATAAATACAGTACAATGCAAGATAACATAACCATATTTTCGATGAGCACATTGTTATCGTCCATACAAATTTACAATCTGACAAATACCATACAAGAAGACAATTTACAATTTCTTAAGCTGTTTACGGAATATGGGAAATTGGCATTTGAACGGAACGACGAGAAAGCTTTTCAAAAGCTACTATTTTTGGTGCGTGATTGGAGTTACCCCTACGAAAAGTTATATGGTTATGCAGGCGGACAAGAAATGTTAGAAGAAATACTTGGAGTCACGACAAATCAAGCTGAGGAATTAGCCTATGTCCGAAATCACATTAAATCATGTTTCGAGAAAATTGAATGCTTTTTGATGCCACACCCAGGTCGCATACCAGCAACATCATCAAATTTCGCTGGACAATTGCGTGATATCGATCCAGAGTATAAACAAATGCTGCTCGTTTTGGTTCCATCTTTGTTATCGGTCGAAAATATAGTGCCAAAAAAAATTAGTGGAGTCACAGTGAAAGCCGAAACATTGTTGACTTATATTCAAACGTACTGGGAAATTTTTAGTTCCAGTGAAATTCCAATGGCACTTTCTGTTTTGGATGCAACCGCGACCGCAAATAATTTGGTTGCTAAAGAAGAAGCAATTATTTTTTATCACAGTAAAATGGAAATTACCAATTCAAGTCCAGATGCTATAGAGTTTCAAGAATTACAGAATGTACACAACTTGAATGCCAAAGAAGCTGTTGAACTGGTAATTTGTTGTTACATTTTTTATAATAAAACGAAATACTAATTATTTCTATTCCCTTGTTTAGTTCACGTCAAAAACTTTTGTTGGCAACGAACAACAAAAAAATTTTGAAATTGATAAATTAAAAGAGACACTTCAGAGCTGCTCTGCTTTATATTTTAGCCAGAATGAGGCGAAAAAAACTAAGCATATCAAAGAATCCACGGACAAGATGGCAGCTGAAGCCGAACAATTTCGGGCACAATATCGTGAACTGGCAAACGAGTTTTCACTGCTGAAAACAGAACTGGAGGAATGTAAAGAAACGAGTGCGGCCGAAAAAAAGCTTATAGAGAAGGACAGACAATTGATACGGAATATTTTTGAAGCGTTTCAAAATCATAATTATTAAGTTGACATTATTGAATCGGCTCGAATTTTATATAAATATTTGATTTTCTAACGTGCGTGTTTAATAAATTTACTACAATCTACCTCTTGTTTCATGTGGTTCATTGATTATGTGGCCAAAGCCAAATTGCACGAAAAGTTTTCAACAATAGGTTATAATATACTGTTTGCCTGCACTGAAATGTAAACACAAAAAGTCACGTGTATGTGTATAGAAGCGTGAACTCGTTAAAATGCTCGGTGTAACAATCACGCAACAACGTATTTACCACAAAGTTTATTTTAATTGGTCGGAATTATTAAAAATGTATAAATCGTATATCAGCCGGAACATGTACATATATGCCCTTGAATTCTAAACCAAGCATGGTCGAAGATTTCGATTAACATTTTCTAAATTATCCTTTAACTTAAATTGTTAAGGGCCCACATGCTCATCCTAGGGCGTTCGAGTACGTAGGATGATTTTATAGATATTACTAGTCGCTCCAATGGGGCCCCATTTCCTCATAAATTTGTCTTTTATGCTATCATCATTGGTTTTAGTTAATTGTCAATTGATTTAGAAATTCATGAAAATTAATCCCATTAGCACACCACATTTTTCTTTGGCGATTGGCGTTTCCTTTTCATGATAGTGTTCGACCAATCGGCTTTCGATTAGCTATCTACATTAATCTTAGTACTTAGTTTGTCAATGCCGCCCTCGTTGGCGCAGTAAGTAGCGTCCTTGCTTTGTTATTCGAGGGTCTCGGGTTCGATTCCCAGTGGTGACCAAAAATCACGGTTGAGTGTTTTTAATGTGTAAGTATATGTGTTTGTTGTTACTATTAATTGATGGCTTGTTGGGCCGGTTGTCCGAGACTAAGTATATTACAGGATTGGACTGGAAGGACGCTTTTAGCCAAATTCTGCTTGCGAAGTCTGCCAAAGGAAAATTGCATTTAAGGTACAAGCTCTATCAGTTCAGAGTGATGCCGTTTGGGCTGTGAAATACAGCCCAGTCAATGTGCCGTTTAATGAAATAAATTTGTTTAAAAAATTGTTTATCACGACAACTTACTCATAGTCACTGTTACATTGAAAGAGCACTTTGAGCTGTTACAGTTGGTGAGGGACCGGTCTTACAATAAACGGTGAGAATCTGGTATTTAGGTTATCTATTGGAAGAGGAAGGATTTAGACCAGGTACAACAAAAATAGAGGCAATATTAAATCTGCCACCTCCAGCAAATATCATGGTATCGCAGATTCATCCTTAATTATGCAGATGTAACAACACCTATATCTGATTGCTTCAAGAAAGGAAAATTTGATGAAGAATATAACTCCGAAGTGTCCACGTTGATGACTCCGAAGTGTCCACGTTGCACATTACACGATCCGAGAAGACGTGGACAACTGGGTATCATCGTGCCCCAAGATATCTTCAACCCAGCACGGCTCGTCAGGATGTTACCGTAAATACAGAAACCAGTGTGGAGAATAATGGCTAGGCAAACGATCCGAAATAGGTTTTACAGAATCATTAGATTTTACCATCTTTAAAAATACAGTACCAGACGACGTCGTACATCCCAGTTGCCATTTCCACATAACAACCAGAAGCGTTAATATAACTCAAGCAACGCTTAAGAACTACGTACTGGAGTATGAGACGGAGCGGTGTTACCATCAGCGTACTAGGTGCTGGGTCAGATAAGGTTTTGAGTGATACTGCTACAGCATTTCACGACTTACCAAGTTACGTATACGGCTAGCGAACATGCTCATCGAGTTTTCGGGTACATTCAGGCTCGTGTTCATTTATTTCCGCTTCTGCTTAATTGCGAGTCTCTGAAGCAACGATTCTACGTTCTTTCGTCAATTAAGCCGAAATAATGAATGAGGAGTTAGATCGAATATTATCTCTGGGTATCATTGAGGAAAGACAGAGCTCTTGGTGTTCACCGATCACTATGGTGCATAAAGGACAAATGGTTTGCCTGTGTCTGTTTGCCGGGGAGGTGAATAAGGTAACCGTCAAGGATGCGTGTCCTTTTACGCGAGGAACACTATATTCCCAAAACTACTAAACAGGTCAGACGATTCATGGGAATGTGTGGTTGGTAACGGCGGTCAGTCGTAAGTTCGCGACACTAGAAGCACCACTAAATCTAGCCAAGTAGGGCGTAAAATGTAAATGGTCAGACGCAGCCGATTCGTTTTTTTAAAGCCTTCAAACATGCACTCACAACACTCGTTCTGGCAAATCCGGATTTTGAGAAACCTTTCTATATACTGTGTGACGCAAGGAAGCGTGCTATTTCAGCTAAATGCCGCCGGAGAAGAGCGATCCATTTATTTAGTTCGTTTCTCAAGAGGTAAATGCCCCTCAAAGGAACTACTCCATCACAGAATTAGAGTGTTACGCATAATCTCGATCATTACTTGTACTTTTAAAGCTTCTACGGGAAGCATCGCCCGCTCTGATCTGCAATTTTCTCGAGAATGACACCTGTTATGTTCGATACCCGAAGTTATCACTAGTGATAATAGTAAGCATTATGTCTCCAAATTGTTTCAGGAGGTTTTGGGTAAATATGGAGTAGAGCATACTCAAAGCAATGCGTTCGAACGAGTCAATCGAACGATCTTGTCCACCATCCGGTCCGACATCAGCGTTACTCGCCATAATGAGTGGGATTTACCAAGAGATCGCTTCTGCTCTTCGTAATGTTGTCCACGAATCAACTAAATTATCCCCTCATTATATCGTTTTTGGACAACATATGGCGCTGCATGGGTCCGAATTCAAATTACGGATTCACATAAACTCAAATACCCCACGCCACCTCTGATGCTTAGTCACCGATGACCGCTAGAGCCCTTGTGTGAGTCCAAATTCTATGGAATCTTGGTTGGAAGAATTATTTTAATTCGCATTTTGTTTAGAGACAAATCACGGCATGGTTCATCGACGTGGTTACGTCTCTTATCACGCTTTACATCCAGCAGAAAGAGCAAGAGGAGGATCAACAATATTTGTGAAAGAAAATATTCAACATCAAGAGGGAATAAAAATTGAAGAAGAAAGTATGCAAGTAACCACTATCAACGTTCAACTTAACAACAACAAAAATATTCAATGTGTGCTCAATTTATTGTCCTTCAAGACATAATTTAAATAAAGAGGATTATAAAAAGTTATTGAACCAGCTAGGATTTAATTTTATCATTGTAGGTGATTTTAATGCAAAAAATACTTTCTGGGGGTCAAGATTAACAACTCTAAAGGGTTGTTAACGATCCTCTTTCGAGAGGAAAACCATCGTAGTAGCCTACTGACACAAGGAAAACTCCGGATTTAATTGATTTCTACATTACAAAAGATATATCAGAAAACCACATTTTTCTAGAAAATACTAAAAGTCTCTCCTAGACTAACAAATAACAAAATCAATTGGGAATTATTTAGGAAATTGGCTGAACAACAAACTTCTTGTATGAAGTGGAACTATTAATCAATAATATACAACAAGCAGCATGGGATAGCACCTCTGTAATCCAAAACAAGAAGCGTAACAATTTCACTTATACAGTCGAGATCAGGGAGTTGGTTAATGAAAAACGGAAAACAAATAAATTTTAATTACATCTGCAATAAGCTTAAGCTTAGTCTTACAGACGATAAAAAAACTGAGTATTCTCTATATGGAAGGCTACAAAAGCATTAAAAAAAACCAAATTATCAAATACCACCAATAAAAAAAGATGAGGGAAATTGGGTAACAAGTGCCAAACAAAAAGCAGCCCTTTTCGCAACTCATCTTGAAGAAACGTTGCAACCATATGCTAGACAATCAGCGGATGAAAATATAATACCAGTGCACAAGGAGGATTGTAGGGAAATACCACCTGTAACTCTACGAGAGTTGAAAGGTGAAATCAATCATAACATAAATACGAAAACATCTCCTGGCTATGATTTAATTACAAGTGATATAGTGAAGGCACTTCCTGAGAAAACTTCTTTGCATAATCAAAGCTTCATTCAAAGCCAAATAAACCATCTAATCATAAAAAGTCATAATTTCATAACATATCATATTATTTCATATAATATTATTTCATTCGCGGCTGGCCTCACAGTACCCCATTCGATCGGATCAATTTTCGAGCACTTTTTCGAGTGGCGAAAAAAAATATAAATGTGTAAAATTACCGTACTTGGGGCTCAGAAAACACACACGTGGTCTTACAGAAGCCAATGCACCCATTACGAGTGACTGTTTACCGATTTATAGCGTCAAACGTTTGATGGCCGTTTAATTAGCCGAAATAATGATGTTAATTGGCCGGCAAGAAGCTGCGATTTAACACCATTGGACTATTTTCTGTGGGGCGCAGTTAAAGACAAGTGTTATGCCGACAAACCAGAGACAATTGAGCATTTGAAGGCCAACATTCGTGATGTAATCGCCGAGATACGACCCCATACACTCGAAAAAGTGCTCAAAAATTGATCCGACCCGTATTGTTGTTGTAATTGTTTATGAGTTTTATTAGTTTTTTATTTTAATTTATTTATGTTTCGAATACAAAGTCGAATCACGAACTGTATGTACTGGTATACCAAACTGAATTGATTTAATTTCTGAATTGATCAAATTTCGCACGAAGATCAAATTTTGCAGTAGACGAATGTATTTTTACAAACCGGATTATTATGTGCATTGTAATTGTTTTCATTACTTGTCGTGAAAAATTTATCGCGGTCAGGGGTTCCAAATGTTACAGGGAAAAAAATTAATAATTTTTTTCAAAACAGAAAACTGAGACTCCAAAAACTGGTTTAAGTCGACGCTTGATATGGATGTGTTTTTTCCATTGATGTCTTGACCGTAAAATTATCTAATGTGGTCTTTTGTAAGGCGTTGTCAGCCCAGTTCGAATTTTATCTAGCCTGATCGGAGTCTGCTGGTTGTTGATCCTGGTGCTTCCAAGAAAAATAGTGGTTGTACATAAACTAGTTCGGCCGGAGAACATTTAGTATTATCTTTTGGTGTAGCTTTCTTATGTCAAGAAGAACTATTGGCAGCTTTAGAGATTCTTGTAGTGAGGATGAAAATGTGCAATATATTGCGGGTGATAAGGAGTTTTCCGAATTCGATGTGTGCCTAGAAACTTTATTAATTCTGAGAATAGCTTAGATTGGAATCGGCTACCTTGACCTATATTAATGTTGACAGGTACTCTCCAAATCTGGATATATAGTTTCCACAAAAGCTTTTGCAATTGTTGCGGAGGTTATATCCTATACATAAGGTAAACTTCTGGCCATCTAGTGAAACGATCTACAGCAGTTAAAATATATTCATATTCATTTGATCGGGGAAGTGGTCCAACGATGTTCAAATAAAGTGTTCAAAAATGTGTTTAAATGGTCCTAATTATAATGCGTGTGGTTAACGTGTTTGTTCATGTTAGGCCAAAAGACAATAGGATGTGAAATGTTATGGAAAGCGTCGAAAGCTAAGCGACGAATTGGGTTCACAATAAATATTAAACCTGGAAATGAGAAGCACTCAAGTTTGTATAAGATGAACTTGTGAGGCGAGTGGTACCAGAAATTAATTTCTGATGTTCCTCTTCAGGCTTCTGTAATTCCGAAAATGATTTGAGATCTATCAGTTTTTGGCTTTCTGAGAAACAAAAACGTATTTTGAAGTTTTGATATTGATACCAAAATCTGTAAGCCTTTTAAACCCTTCTTCTGATTTCGAAGCTAAAAGAATATCATCGATGTATGCGAACACGAAGCCAACCCTTAAACTACCTCGTTCACATTCGCGTGAATTTAAATTAGCCAAAAAGAATGATATTTGCTGTCTTAGCAATATCTTCTATAGCAACAGGTATTAAATGATATGCCCTGCCTAGGTTAATTTTAGAGAAGATAGTCCGACAGGTTAAGTTCATAGAGAAATGTTGTATGCGGGGTATAGGGTAACGGTTTGGAACTGTGGCGGTGTTTAATCTCCTGTAATCCCCACAAGGCCTCCAATCAAGTTGTTCCTTATTTCTTACCATATATGCAAAGGACTAGACACTAAGGAACATGATGGTTGGCATATTCTCAATTCCATCACAGCTCACTGAATAGATTAGTTTCATACCAATTCATTGCGCCTGTAGAGTACTGTGAACTACATAGTTAAATCAGTAAAGGAATTCTGTTAAGAATGATTTTTTTTTACTATTTTTTAAATTAATCATTGAAAGAATAAAACACCTGACAATAATGTAGGTTAGTCAGTTTCTACTATTGTTGTCGGAGAATGTGACAAAACCTATAAAGATATAACAAAGTCCTGTTTATCTGACGATTTGTCTTTTTAATAACTCGGAGCAGGATGGATTACATTTCATGGCACGGTTGAAGTCAGAGACCCCGGATTGTTTTTAAAGTAAGCTATAACCTTCTTGTAACGAATTTTATCATAGTTGTGAGATCTTTATGATTTTTGTGAGCTGCTCGTTATATACTGTGATCTTCTTTGTTTGGCAGACAATACGCTGATTAAAAAACAAAACTTTTATTTTATAAAATTGTAGATTAAAATGTTGAAGGCGCAATTCTATAAATTTGTCGCCACCCGTTTCACATTGATGCTTTGAAATTTAGTCACCGTAGCTTAGAATTGTAAAATGGTGTACGAAGTTTCCAATGAGAGAAACCGCTGGAATTGGGAAGAGTAAAGCCTGTATTCCATTGTGAAAAATTTACTGACAACATTTTTTTGTTGCCATAATGAAAGGAGAAAGGAAAGAAAAAATTCCATTAGTGTGACAGAGATAGTATTGGTTTTTTTATTTTTTATTTTATAGCGAAACTTTTATGGTTACGTTTTGACAGCTTCTGTAACATAACCAACAAATTTCATAATTTTTTTTATGTCTAGAGTGCGAACATAATTTTATTCATTTATTCATATGCTATTACATAATAAATAATTTATTGTAATATAATTAATAATAATAATAATAATAATAATTTGTTATTATAACGTCTGAAATATTAAAAAAAAATGTACAACAAAATAACATTTGACCATAAAAATATCCAAACATGTGTGTGTGTGAAAAAAATTTCGTATCCGCACACAATTTTTATGTCGATGTGTGTAAATGTTGCCATAAAAAATACTCAACTTGATACTTTTCTATAATAAATTATGGCAACACACTAACACAAACACATTTTTCTCTCCAGTAAAATTTTGCTGATGAAGTTTTTTGTTTCTTTCGCACCACCATCAAATCTATATTTTTATCCCATTTTGGTTTTGCTGACAGTAAATTTTTCACAATGGAATAGGGGCTTAATGGGTTATATTTCTACAAAATGAACATAAGAAAGATAGACAAATTACTAGATGATACGATTACTAGAATCAGTTGTATTATTTAAAAAATAAATAAAAATAAAAATTTTAAGTTTTTATTTAATTTTGGGACTTCAGCTCAGACTAAGTGTTACACATGGCTCAGTAAGATAGCATTGATTTCTGAAATTAGCTCTGAAATTTTCAAATGTATAATTTGATTTGGGTTTTGCTCCTGAATTTATATATGTATTTAAAATTGAGATCCAAACCAAAATAATGAAATGTGCTGATGTACATATGTATGTATATGTAACTGTTGAAACATTGTCTAATTTTGATGAACCGCAACAATACCTTTTTAATACCGGTACATATTAACAAGCTTATTAAATTCGTGCATAATCCTAAAAGATCGTTCATAATAATGTTTTAATAAAAAATTTCTTTATAGAAATATAAAAGTCCGCACATACATATATGTAAATAAATTTTAATCATAAAAGGTTGAAAAAAGCACAAATTAAATCAACACGTGCGTCCGCCTGTCCCTAACAATAAACAACCATTTTCATTTAATTTAATTTTCGGTGACCACCACACACTGTATACATACATTTGAATTGTTATTTTAATTCGTTATATAACATCATAAAAACACAAACCTCTAAGCCAACAAATTATCTTATATCCCATATCCAAAACCACAACACTAATAAAAATTAAATTTTCTTGTGTACACATAGAGAGATAGTCGACCGCCCATCCCGCCGTCTCGGTTTCTATCTCGTCGTCCCGCAACCCAATCCATTTAATTTTTTTTCTTGTTATTTTGGTTTCGGTAAACTATGTACGTACATACGTACGTACATATATAACTTAGAAAGAAAATAAAAGGAAAATTCTTGTCCTTTCGAATAATTTTCCCGTTGACTATAACATTTTAGTTGTGAGTTTATATATGTATAATCCCTTCAGTCGGTTCATCATAATTTTGAATAAATTCAACCTAACATGTTATAGGTACATACATTATAAGATATGTATAAGGAAAGCTCTTTCAACTTTTTGATTTAATTCCTGAAAGTATACATACATACATACATACCTATACAACTATACTTTAGTAAATATATTAAAGTTTTTCAACTGTACAGTGTTTTATTTAGATATTTAATTTTCCATCTCTTTACGGGTTTTCCTTTTGTTTTTTTTATTTCTTTGCTGAAACGAACGGAAAAAAATTTTCTTCTCGCTTTTGGCTTGAACTTTCCCAAAAAAGGAATGTGTATTTTGTACAACTTTCCTTTTTTTTTTATTTACATTTAGATGATGCCTTTGTGGGTTTTATTTATGTTTTGTATTAAATATTTTTCTTACAAGTTTTTTATTTTTGGGGTTTCAACTTTATGGGAAGAATAAAACACATACATACATATATATATGTATGTATACCGAGGGCCCACAGATTAATTTTCATTTGTTTATGATATTATGGAGTTTACTTGTTATTTAGACTATGTATGTATACATATGTAAAGCTTGCGAAGTAAGATCGGTTATCAACCACCGTCCTTAAAACCAGAGGGTGCATTTATATTTCTATCTTGCGGCGGTGCTAATCACTCTCGTGTATGCTGACTGACGTTTAAAACTTGTCATTGCATCAGCCTATTTACCCTATGATTCCACCTCGCCCTCTCCTTCATAGGAACTGGTGAATCTTGTAGTGCAGTGTAGCGTCAACAATGTACCTCTCGTGATTGGATGTGCCGCTAATGCTCATCATATCATTTCGGTTAACTCGAATACCAACAGTAGAGGATCCTCACTGTTGAATTATATTTACTCCTCTGAGTTAGAGATTCTCAATGTTGGTTGTGAGCCAACTTTTATCAACTCGGTTCGTAAAGAAGTGATTGATATTAGTTTGTGCTCTATGACCATCGTTGACCTGATTCTAAATTGGAGGGTGACGGATGATATTCTCACCTCCGATCATAGGTGCATCTTTTTTAATATTAACTTTAAAAGACCACCGGTTAAACCATATCGTAATAGGAAACTAAAAAATTGGGTTTCATTCTCATCTGAGGTCGTTTCACTACTATAGATTTGCCTAATCAGATTAGGTCAATTACAGATCTCAATTTGCTGGCAAATGTACTAACGAAAGCAATCTCGACTGCTTTTGAAAAGTCGTGCCCTCCTATATTTACAACCAGAAGAAGCTTAACAAAGTGTTCTTGTTTTCTGAACTTAAAAAGTTAAGGAAGAGTGTACGTAAAACTAAAAATAAAGCCAAAAATACGAATCTCATTTCTCATTGAAATCGATTTTTGGTAGCTCAAAAAGCCTATAAAAAAAGTCTTAGATCCGCGCAGAGGGCTGCTTGGAAAAATTTCTGTGAGGAAATTTATAGCTTATCTGTTCTCGCCAGTCTTAACAAAACTCTGGCTAAGAATGATACTTGCAAATCTGATAGCCTTCGCCTACCTTCCAGGAAACTCACCTTCTGCAGACTAGAAGTTGGTGAGCTACTGTTGTATGTCCATTTTCCTGGATGTAACCCTGTTGATTCGAGTGTGGTTGCATCTGAGCCTTCTGACATTTTTGTCGGTACGCCAAACTACGATGTTCTACACTGGGGTGTTTTCTCGTTCGCACCGTTCAAATCGAGTGGTCCTGATGGCGTTTTCCTTGCTGAATTTCAGCATGGTTTTCTACCCATCCGCACTTACCTGCTCAATTTGTTCCAGGCGTGCATTGTTTTTAGTACTGTACCACGATTCTGGAGCAGGAGTAGAGTAGTACTCATACCTAAAGCTGTATGTTTACAGAGCTGGCAACTCCTGCGAAACTGCTCTACATGAACTCGTTACTAGAATCGGAAGATCACTTAATTACAAAGAGTTTCTTGTAGGTACCCTCCTGGACATTGCGGGAGCTTTTGATAACACTTCGTTTTCTTCGTTCTCGAGTGCGTGTACCAATTTTAATATTAATCAAACCATTGGTAGATTCATCGACTCAATGCTCAAATCCCGTATAATAGAGACTGAGTTAGATGGCTCATCAGTGTCTGTCAAAGTAGCCAAAGGCTGTCCGCAAGAAGGAGTACTCTCACCCTTTCTGTGGCTCATGGTTATCGATGAATTACTTGTTAAATTGCAGCGATCTGGATTCATCGTGCAAAGCTACGCGGATGATCTCGTGTTGACAGTTTCTGGTAAATACCTGAACGTCTTATCTTATCTGATGCAGAACACCGCTTAATATAGTGGAAGTTTGGTTTGTTGAAAAGGGGTTGCACGTCAATTCCTCGAAAACTGATCTGGTTGTGTTTTCCAGGCGTAAAGACAGTGCTAATATATCTGTTCCCACTCTATTTGGTAGAGCAATTACAAGGACAGATAACGTGAAACACCTAGGCGTTATTCTAGATAGTAAAATCTCCTGGAAATATCACCTTGATTATAAGCTACAAAAGGCCATTGCTATCTTTTGGCAATGCAGAAGGGCCTTTGGCAATTCCTGGGGTCTAACCCCCAAAATGATGTTATTCATCTACAAATCACTGGTTTTACCCTTATTGTTGTATGGTGGCCACTTGTGAAACGAACGTCTTCTGTAGCAAGCCTGGATGGACAGAAGATGACACCCTATAGGGCTTTAACTGGTGATATGTCGTCTACGCGCCTTTTTGCTATGGAGTCTATTTTATGCTTGCCCGAATTGCAGTCTTACATTCTTAGTATGGCGTGCTCTGCTGCATTTCGACTGAGGTGCATTGGGGCATGGAATGCCTTCGGGACTTGTACAGGGCATAGACAGATTCTTAATAAGTTTAAGTCACATATTCCAGAGGTTGAAATGGTGAATGACAGGCTATCGCCCGAATTTAACTTCACCAATTCATTCTCCGTCGTTTTCCCCTCGAGAGAACTGTGGATCTCTCAGGATTTCTATAGACAGTTGTCTGAGTCGATAGTTTTTTTTGCGGATGGCTCTCGTTCAGAAGTCAGTGCAGGGTTTGGATTATTTTGTCCAAAGTAGGGGCTCAGATTCTCGGGTAGCCTGGGCAAACACGGCACTTATACCCATAGGGCAATTGAGGCGTTTAAGTTTAGTGATTTAGGCAAGGTTATTATTATCTGCACGGGTAGTAAAGCAGTGCTCAATACCCTTAATAACCGTTTGACTACATCTAAACTGATCAAAGAGTGCAAACACTTCATTAATCTCATTTGCTCTAATTCTATATTAAGGGTTATGTGGGTGCCTGCTCATTGTGGCGTTGTGGGAAATGAAGTTGCTGACATTTAACGAAAGCTGGATCGCGCAGTAAATTTTGTGGTTCCGAGCCAGCAATTCCTCCTTCCTTCAGCGGTGGTAAGGATGCTATTAAGAATTTCATTTTATTTGAACTGGGCAGAAGTGGCGTTCTACGCCTAGCTTTCGAAAGGCAAAACGGTTCATCATCAAACCCAACGTGAGGGTCACTAAATATGTGTTATCCTTAACAAAGAGCGAACTCAGAATTCTGGTTGCACTTATTACAGGCCATGGACGTTTCAAGGTTCATCTTCAACTAGCTCAGGATGATCTTTGTGACGATTGTCTGGATGAAGTGGACGACTGTCTACACTACTTTTGCAGCTGTCCTTGGTCGAAGCTAGACTATCCAACTCATCCACCGTTAGTTGCTCCTTGTTTTTGGTAGTCTTTTCTTTAGTACAGTTTGAGATGAGGTGAAGACAATATGCAAATATTCGTTGTAATTTCGCAAATGACTGCTTATGGTTCATTTCATCTAAAGGGTGTTTTTATAGAGCTACACAAATTTAAATCATAATAAAACAAAGAAATTGATTTTTAATATCAATGAAACGGGCTTTATTGGATAGAAAATTTTATGACATTCGTTTAAATATGATTTTGGCCATGTGGCCGCCACAGCTGGCGCAATCTGGAACACCAATTTTCACAAACTTTTCGCAGCATTTGCGGCCGTATTTCACCAATAACTATTCGAATGTTGATTTCCAGGTGTTCAATTGTCTCTGGTTTATCGACTTAGACAAGTGACTTTACATAACCGCAAAGAAAATAGTCCAATGGGGTTAAATCATACGATCTTGGTGGCCAATTAATTGGACCATTACGCGAAATTATTCTTTCCACAAAAGTTTCATTGAGTAAATCAATTGTAGCGCGCGCTGTGTGGCACGTGGCTCTGTCCTGTTGGAATCACAAGTCAGCAAGATTAATGCCAGCTGATCGAGGTACGAAAAAATTGCTAATCAAGTCCCTAAACCGCTCACCATTGACAGTAACATTCTGAACAATGACTCCACCAGCCCATAAAGCGCACCAAACAGTAATTTTCTATGGATGTAATTGTGTTTCGACAAAAGCTTGTGAATTATCCTCACTCCAAATGCGACAATTCTGCTTCATCGGAGAACAAAATTTTGAATGGAAATTCAACATCAATATCAATTTGGGCTTCAGCCCATACGCCGAATTGGCGGCGCATATACGATGGTCGTTTGGTTTTAATTCCTGCACAAGTTGAATCTTGAAAGCTTTTAAGCCAAGATCCTTTCGTAAAACTTTCCATAAAGTGGAAGGACACAATCCCAGTTGCTGATAACGGCGCGACGGATTGATTGATTTGGATCTTCTTCAATGCTTTCCTGTACAGCGGCTACAGCTTCTTTAGTGCGCACTGTCGGCGTCTCACAGGATGCACATTATCATTAAGAGTAAACGTGGTCCGAAAACGATCTATTGTTATTCGAATTAGCCGCTCTGAAGAACGATTATGTACGCCATAAATTGATAAACAATTTCAACAATTTACAAGCGTTGCTCT
This sequence comes from Tipula unca, assembly GCA_951394425.1. Lineage (NCBI taxonomy): Eukaryota > Metazoa > Arthropoda > Insecta > Diptera > Tipulidae > Tipula > Tipula unca. The sequence continues at coordinate 102,672,418 of OX596382.1, read as the reverse complement.
GATGTAAGTTTATCCATAATGAAATGTCAAACCAAACTAAACAAAAAGCAACTATCAGCTGTTAAATGGGTTGTCAAATAAAAAAGCGTTGCCAACTTAAAGTTGTGAACCTCTAAAAAAACACCCTATACAAAGAACAAACTTGTTTCTTTTGGTTACGATGCTCTGGAATATTAGTGTTCATTGTGGGTCGACTTGAATTAGATGGCCAAACTCTTTCTGGGTTGTGTTAGAATGTAGGGCCATGAAACCATTATGGTATCTTGCATAGTTGATTGGGAAAATTACCTCGACTAATAATATCGGCTTGATTTACGGATGCGTAGATCTTGTATTTTGGCAATCTGGTTCGCAACAAAGGTGTTCCATGTATATGACGGGGTGGACAGCCAAGACAACACTATCGTTGAGTCTGCACAATAGAACAATTTTTTTGGTTTACATGGAATAATACCACTATCTTATGCTGCTCCAACGACGGGTTGTGCACTGTAGAGACCATATTGCAATGAAAGCTTCTTTGCGGCAACATGATTCCACCCGTATCGATAAAACCGAAAGCTGTATTTTGCAGTACTGGTTATTTAATGGTTAATAGTATAGGTCAGCTGCGATTAACATGTCTATTGGTTGTGGACAATTGAAATTAGTGCTGGGATGTTCTATCATCACTTCGATTCGCTTCGATAGACATTTGTTTCTCTTTTTTCACGAACAAAATTGTATTCTATTTCGCAATTTATATTGTGATCATAGCCTACTCGATTCTATTTCAATAAATTCATTCGATAAAATATCACCAATATTTTTATTTTCGATGGCAAGTGAAAAATGTAAAAAGAGATAGTTTGCAAATTTATTCTAACAGGCTGAGATCGCAATAGACAAAACGTAATTCAAAAAACGTAATGGAGCACAATTTTGTTCGTGAAAAAAGAGACACAAATGTTTATCGAAGCGAATCGAAGTGATGATAGAACATCCCAGCATAGGATTCGCTAGTTCTATATTGTGTGGAAGAGGCCAACTGTTGATATCAATAATCCCGTTATTCTAGGCTAAGGCAACATGTAAAACGTATACTTGTGTGTAGTACGTGTGTTACGGCAGTAGCCAGTATGACTTGACCTTGTGATTTGATGTAGGCGCTTGAATCGGTTTGAATAGAGCCAACTGATGCATGGTCACTGGTAGAGTTAAAAGATTGACTAATGAAACCTTGGCTTGCAGATTCAGACTGAGCAGTGCCACCATTAATATTTTGAATAGAACTCAACGTTGCGGATATTGATGTAAGTATGTATGATGTTTGGCTGAACACTCATGACATCTTGATCCCGAGCACGAATCCGACTTATGAGAACTATCAAGCAAACAATTTAAAAACAAATGAAGACGAGAAATTGCATTGTGACGATCTGGTAGTGAAAGGTTGATCAAACGCCTACAGCTGTATATGTTGTGTTTTGGCATGGCGCATTACGAACAAACTTTATTTGTAGCTTGATGAAACGAGAGATGAGATTAAATTCACAGCGGTGGTTGATAAAATGAGAGATGAAGTTGGATCCGCAATGCTGCCTGCAGAAACAAGAGATGACGTAGAAGCTCTCTGACGAGTAAATTTCTGATTGTGATTAGGCTTGCTAGGTAGATTGTGTGGTTGGTGAGTTTGCTTTTTCAATAAACTAATTAGTTACATATATAAGTTAACTAAAGGATAATTCACAATTATAAAGTTACAATAAGTTAAATTGACTAAATATATGTTGAATTGTCTTAACAACATATATGCGAGCCATTATTATGGGATAACTATAATTTCCACTCAATTTCTAATCATTCCATAGAGATGGACTATATGTCCGTATACACGATATGTACTACTTACTCAGCACACGATTCGATTTATAAATTGATTTGAACAGGAAATCGTATGTATGTATGTATATAGGAGCAAAAAATAAAATTGAATTCCAAAATCTAAACTGGCAAGCATACGTGAGTAATCCCATAACCCTTTTTTTTATATTGTTACATATTATATGTATGTATATGTGTATCCATATATGGAGTGTATGTATAGAGATAAACAAAACAAAAAAAATTGAATCTTCCTGATGTATCATGGAAAATTGATTTCAATTCTATTAGAATTCGGTTTCCAATTTTCATGTTTGATATTATTTTTTGTAGTTATCTGCCAGCTCCATCATATGTACCCCGATATACATATCTATGTATGTTAAGTCTAAGGTGTGTTTTACCTACTCGTATATACTGTACGTATATGTATGTACATACATCATTATTTTATCTTACATTTCATATCAAAATATTTGGTTTCCTTGTGCTATATGCCCAATAGTTTTTAGGTTTTGCTTGGTGTATTGTTCACACCCTTCCATCCATTCCGTGACCAGTCCTTAAACTCTTAATTCTCTTCAGCGTCTCAACCTAAGATTGAGATTACCACCGCAATCTACTCCCAAGATGATTCTCTTCTCTCGCACGCTCTAAGCATCTCAGCTTGTTTAGTACTACTGCTGCCATGTGGCTTACAGCATTCCATTTTTCTTGAGACACAAGCATTACATCTAATATGCTTTCAGGTGCTAAGTACTTCCCGAGGTTTTCAGACAGTCCCCTTCGACTTGTTTTGTACCGTGGGCATTGAAAGGCAATGTACACCACTTAGCAACTGCATTAGGTATAGTATAATTAACGTCACCGTGCTGTCTATTAGTCCACCGACCGTTTTTCGAGCTGCCCCAGCGCATTTGCCATTCTGTCATAGTTACAACGGGTTCGATAGGGAACATCTCTGAAATTACGAATGCCGCATCATCAGATATTGTGCGAAAGCCACATATCACTCTTAACGCATCGCATATGACTTTGACGAGACCCTCCAGTGTTGGGCATAATGCGAGAGCGGGCTTCATATACATTGGTAGCTTTTCTGCTCACTATCCTTAAGTGCTCCTTGAAATTAAGGCATGCATCAATTTCAACACCGAGGTGTATGATCCCACTAACATCAATATTTACACTTTCTACCACCTTCCTACTGGTTATTAAGACTGTTTCGGTTTGGTTGGCCAGTTTGAATTCAAATGATATCAGCCACCTTTTAATAATTATTATGGCAAATCTGCATAACTCCATGATTTCCTCTATGGTTTCGCTACCACTACAATGGCATCGTCTTCCGCTAAGCCCACAATTTACACACCGTCAGGTACGCTGAACCTCAGGACGCCATCATACATGATGTTCGAAGATGTAATTTTGTATTCCATGATACCGTCGTCTGTATTATACATCAATATTCTATTGCGAAAATAATCGGAGATCATAGCAGTTCATGCAGGTCATTGAGAATACAGTCCAATTTGGCCGAGTTGAACGCATTCTTGATATCGAGTGTGACCACGGCGCAGTATGTTTTAGAGCCGCCTCTCCATTTAAATCCATATTGTCGATCGGCGAGGTCTCAGGGCCTTTCCATGGCTTTCTTCAATCGATTATAGATGATGTGCTCTAATACTTTGCCAGCCGTATCCAACATGCACAATGGTTGGTATAAGGATGGATCTCCTGGAAGTTTCTTTGTCTTTGGCAACAGATCCAGACTTGGTATATTGTCAGGTCCAGGAGCTTTTCCATTTCCAAATCACCAATATGAGCTCTTCTGTGGATACCAAGGGGACTTGCTCACTATCTTTAGGTGCTCTTTAAAATTAAGGTGTGCATTAATTTCGACACCGAGGTATCGTAGTGAAGGCTGAGAGGAAATTAAAATCCCGCCAACATTAATATTTACAGTTTCTACCATCTTCCAAATGGTAATTAAGACTGCTTCGGCTTTGTGCTCGGCCAGTTGCAGTCCAAATCATGTCAGCCACCGGTTAATTATTATTATGGCCAACCTGCATACCTCCATTATTTCCTTTGTTGTTTCTCTACCACTACAATGGCAACGTCGTCTGCGAAGCCCACAATTTCCATACCGTCAGGTACGTTAAGCCTCAAGACGCCATCATTCGTGATGTTCCAAAGCAGTGGTCTCAATATTAATCCTTGTACTCCACACGTTATTTTGTATTCCTTGAGACCGTCGTCTGTATTATATATCAATATTCTATTGCGAAAATCGTCGGAGATGATCCTCCTTATGTACACTAGTACTTGCTGTTCATGCAGGGCATTGAGAATATACAGTCCCTTTTGGCCGAGTTCAACGCATTCTTGATATCGAGCGTGACCACGGCGCAGTATTTTTTAGAGTCGCCTCTCCATCTTCTACCATCTGTTGCTTGCGTCGCGATTTTAACGACGTGTTGGATTGCGTCAAGTGGTGATCAAGCCTTTCTAAATTCATATTATCGATCGGTTTCCGGCCCTTTCCACGGCTTTCTCTAATCGATTGTAGATGCTGCGCTCTAATACTTTGCTAGGCGTATCCAACATGCACATGAATCTCCTGGAAGTTTCTTTGTCTTTCGCAACAGAACCAGACGTCGTCTCTTCCGTCGTTCCGTAATACTCCCTCTGTCAAACATGGGTCTAGCTCGGATGGCGGCCTTTAGTGCAATATTTGGAATATTCTGTGTATATCAAGGGAATTTGCTCTGAGCCAGGTGTTACACCCATGACAGGGATCGAATCATTTTGCTGTGAGAATAAGGCGGTTACAATTCTGTTTAGTGTCACTGGGCAGGCTCTCTACCCCAGGCACACTGGTATTGCCTCCTTGCATGATGGTACTTCCGGCGTGATTGTATGCAATCTGCTCAACCCATCAGTATGCTGGTCGGCGATGGATATTTAGTTATTTTTCTACAATATAGTTTTACAGCAGTCATCAGTGATCACACTGGCAGTCCCCGATAGGTTCAGCTTTTTAAGAAAGAGATTAAATAAATCTTCCTCGGACATACTTGTTCTCTAACCCACTGATTTCCTTACAACTTTTATACGAGTATCTTCCTCTGCCAGTTTTATTTCAAAAAGTATGTTTGGGTGGTCACTATGCGTGTTCACTGATTTTCCATGTAGTCTCCAACCACATCAAACAGCTGCTACCGAATATCAAATCAATTACGGAGAAGGCACCACCTCTACAAAAAGTCGGTATATCCCCAGTATTGAGTTGCATAACGTCTATTGAAGAGAATGCATCTAATAGTGCCATTCCTCTGCTGTTCTGTTGCCTACAGGCGATAAAATCCCCAACAATAACAAGAGGGTTTCGCAATCGGATATCAGCAATCAATCAATCCAGGTAGTGCTTAACCTCTTCTATTGTATAACACTAGATAACAGCATAGCAGCTGTAGATATGCAAACCAACCACTTTGACTCGCACAAATCCCGCGTTTGGGATATTAGCCGACTCCTCAATGATCCGTCTGCCACAGGCTCATATGGCAGTTGTTGCATCGGTTGGTCAGCTACACCTTTCCATATTTTTGTACTGTTCACACAGAATGGCGATCTCAAATCTAGCTTCATTCACAGATTGGAACAATACGTCCTGAGCAACCTCACAATAGATTACACATGCACTGACCATCCCCTGCTGTATAATTACGGTTCTTCCTGGTCTACCATCTATCTTTTTTTCATCCAATACGTATCTTGCCTTCCACATGCATCGCCTTAGCTATCAAGCTTGATACAGCCATCATTGCTGTCTATAATCGCCTTATGTACCTCAATTTCTGTTGTGGCCTCATCAATGTCTTTAATTTCGACCGTAACCTTATCACTCTGTGCTAGCGTTTGGATAGTTGCATCCGTGAGTAATCCCATAACGCTTTTTTATATTGTTACATATTATATGTATGTATATGTGTATACATATATGGGGTGTATGTATAGAGATAAACAAAACAAAAAAAATTGAATCTTCCTGATCTATCATGGAAAATTGATTTCAATTCTATTAGAATTCGGTTTCCAATTTTCATGTTTGATATTATTTTTTGTAGTTATCTGCCAGCTCCATCATATGTACCCCGATATACATACATACATACATAAATATGTATGTATGTTAAGTCAAAGGTGTGTTTTACCTGTTTGTATATGTACATATGTACATACATCATTATTTTATCTTACATTCCACATCAAAATATTTGATTTCCTTGTGATATATCCCCAATATTTTTTTCGATTTTGGTTGGTGTATGTGTATGTGTGTGGGTATGTGTGTGTATATGTGTATAGTTCGTTCGTCGGAAAAACCTTTTTATTTCAATTTTTTGGTTTGTTTTGTTTTGTTATCTATCATAAATTAAATCTCTTTATCTATCCTGAAACATACAATTTTAGCCGGTAAACTAACAACCAAATAACAACAACAAAATACGTACAACATAAATATAAATAATAAAATCACGCACAACAGTACACATAGGCAAACAGCATCATGTATATACGATACATACGTACACAGCGTATACCACCAACGTAAATCAACTCCCAAGTGACATGAAAAATACATTGATGAGGAAATAATTGTATCGATTTGGTGCTGCTGTTGCTGTTATTTTGCCTTCTTATCGTATACGGGTGTGTGTGTGTGTGTGTATATATAGGTACGTACGCAAAGAAAATGTAATCAAGGATGAAGGACGACGAAGTTATCAAATTTTTTAATACATTAATTTATCAAAATTTTTTCCAAAATAATTCATTGAGCTGCGTATACCTATACGTACATTACGTATTATATTGTATTTGTGCTAATATTCAGAGGGGATTACCATGTAACGTATTCGAACAAAGTTTGATCGAAAGCAAATTTGTTTGTGTCGAAGATGTGTGTTCTATAACATTCTCTAAGGTTTTATTATGCGATGGAAAAGAAATTATGCCGCACCTGGTGAAGTTTGGATTCGACACACCGAAAAAAAATTCGAATTTTAATTGAAATAAATTATAGTCGGGTGGGTATACGCAAACCTAAATGTTTTTAGTTTTTCATTGTGCTTAGAACATTACAAATATGAAAGCTTTATATAAACACTAACGTCTTTGGATCATAAATATTCTAAGACTGTATATATAGCGGACATGGTTATATTGAATTTTACCAATTATTCATTCAACAGTTTGAGATGAACCTTGAAACGTCCTTAGCCAATAATAAGTGTGATCAAAATTTTAAATTGATTCTTGTTTAAGGATAATCCTCATGTTGGATTCAGTAATGAACCGGTTTGCCTTTCGGCAGCTAGGAGTAAAACGCCAAATCAATGTGTGCGGAATATAATTAAAATAAAAAAGTGCCGTGCTAGTCCTTATTAATTAGTTTTTGTTTTTTTTATTACTGTGCGCAAATAAATATTAGTGCTAAAAAAGTGATTTATTTGGACAGGTGCATCCGCAATGGGTAAAGTTGAACATAGCCCCAAACAAAATACAACTATAAAATAGGGATTCAACAGCAAGTTTTCCACCTAGTGCAATGCAGTTAAACAAAACTATAAGTTCGTCGTCGACAAATGATATTAATTTTACTAGTGAGATAGGTCACTTAAATAAAGAAAATCTTGTGCAAACCGGAATGGACAGATATATCACTGTCCAGTCCAAACGAAATAAAAGCCCGAGATCAGCGCAATTAACTAGCAAAATAAAAGATTGGAAAATAGTACTGATCAAATACCAAAAGGTAATAAATTTTCTAGCTTGGAGGTGGATGGTGCCGATGGTATAACAATTAAAAATGCGAAGACCGAAAAGCTGCCATCAATAAGCTTTTCGCGATAACACGAGAAATGATCAATCAGTAAACCGCAGTAGTATTTGTGGTGAAAATCACACAGCAAACTACAGAGGTTGCCTAGTATATCTGGTTTGGAAGCGTATCACCAATAATAATAACTATGGGTACCGAAGCTTTAAAAGAGGAACCACTTCAACGTCTAACAAATAAATCAACTACAAAATGGCCACTATGTATAAAAACATAGTCGAAGAAAATTATCAATTGGATATCCAACTCTGCACCCCAGAAGATATTGATGCGGCAACCAATTATTTAACACATATAATGGAAATAGTAAAAAAGAGACCACTCTACCTGATATAAGCAGCTCTCTATATAAATAAAATTGTATCCGATCGGTGGGATATTATTTGACACCGATTCGGTGTCAGGAGAACTCCGTTTTTTTTCTGTGTAGAAATGTATGTACGTTATTTTCAGATATTATTATTAAAGGTTTATGATTATCAACATTTTAATTAATATTTACTATCAATATTCTATAATAATACTGATATTATCATCCGATTAAATATGTATCTCATATTAAATATTTAATTTTATTTATTTATTTATTTTTATATTCTGGTTGTTTGTTTGTACTGTACGTAGTTGAGTGTTGACTGTACGTAGTTACGAGTTTATACGATCGACATAGCGAAATAATACGAATCAATCAATAAATACTTGATGTCTGTGCCGGTACGTGTCTGTGCTGAATTGAACGGATAATATAAACCAACCTTTAAGCAGCGTACATAACATCGGGAGAATTTACCATAGTATAATTCCCGGTCTCTCGATCAATCAAATCGCTTAAAATGATATAAGTCCCTCCTACTTTTGCCATACTCGAGTTAAAAAAATTCTATCTTTGAGCAAAATGGGCCGCAGGGTTACCAACTAAAACATAATTATTTTTTAAATGATGAGCAATTTTTTGAATATTGACAAAAGAGCAAACTGTAATACGCAGTGTAACATAAATGTACTGCATATTATAGTTTGCTCTTTTTGAATTTTGACGTCTTATGTATTTGATTTGATTTTTCGATGCCGTGTCACCGATATTTTTGTGTATATTGTTTTAATTATATTTCGTGTAGATATTTAAGTTTATTATAAAATTATGTAATATTATAATAAAATTAGATTTTTATATAATATAATTAATACATAATGTCAATTAAAATAAATGATTTTCAGTAAGTATTGTGAATTTGTGAATATCCGAAATAAACCGTAGCAGAGATATTAATCAGTCATGGAGATGAGAATCGTTTTGTATGACGGTATACCGATCTACCAGAAATCACCTGTCGTCATTTGATTAAAATTAATTATTAATGTTGATTCTTTGTCAGTAAAAAGTACAATATAGTTCCAAAATGTCTCCGTTTAATTTGGAATTGTGTTTTGTTGTTTAGTCGGTAAATCAGTCCATATATGGCGATTTGTATATTTTGCTCCATTTCATTGAATTTATCTGTTATTTAAAATCACCACTAGAAAAAATAAATTAAAAAATCTAAAATAAGACATGCTATCTCAAAACGCACAATAATAAACAATTTGCTATTGATGCAGCCAATCTCAAATTGATAATGAAAAATTTAGCAAATCTAACAAAATGGGCTAAATTTTGAGCGAAAACATCAGCGTCTAACTTCAACTCAATACTATGGTAAATTCTCCCGATGTTATGTACGCTGCTTTAATCGTTCTTTTGATGTACCCGGGTTATTTATATAAATTTTGTAGTATATTAATATAATAATTAGATGTCGCTGTTTACATAGTTAATACAAATTTTGTGGTACTAAAATACTTTGTTCGGTTTATGTCTGAAATAAATTTACATTCTAATAAGAAAAAAACAATGTTCACTATGAAAATTATAAATTTAATTAAATTATAATTTCTAAATAATAATAAACTAATTAAGAATAAAACAAAATCATTGTCTTCTCTTCTCAAGATAGTGACCCTAATCCCACGCAAAATTTGAACGCTATATTTGCTCAGAAACCAGTTCAAATCCAAATTAAATTTATAATTTTGAGATTTAGAATAAAAGTGTTGGCACTCTTTGACATAGATTTGAACTCAGGTTCCGTTAGTACACTAGGTAGATGACTATGTTCCTAATCCACCAAGGCTCAAAACTACCCCCTATCCCCAGGAATAAATTAATCGGGAAGCTGATATTGCTATTTCGAATAAAATTGTTAAGGAGCTATTTACAGCCCTACCCAGAGATTTGGACTCAGGTTTCGATAGTACACCACTTAGATGACTATATTCCTAATCCACCAAGGTCAAAAACTACCCCCTAACCCCAGGAATAAATTAATCGGGAAGCTGATATTGCTATTTCGAATAAAATTGTTAAGGAGCTTTTTGCACCCCTACCCAGAGATTTGGACTCAGGTTTCGATAGTACACTAGGTAGATGATTATATTCCTAATCCACCAAGGCCAAAAACTACCCCCTAACTCCAGGAATAAATTAATCGGGAAGCTGATATTACTATTTCGAATAAAATTGTTAAGGAGCTTTTTGCACCCCTACCCAGAGATTTGGACCCAGGTTTCGATAGTACACTAGGTAGATGACTATATTCCTAATCCACCAAGGCAAAAAACCTACCCCGAGGAATAAATTAATCGGGAAGCTGATATTACTATTTCGAATAAAATTGTTAAGGAGCTATTTACACCCAGAGATTTGGACTCAGGTTTCGATAGTACACTATGTAAATGATTATGATCTACATAAGTCGTGTTTTTTAATTCAAAAAATTTTCTTATTGGAATGAAGTTCTGCATAGAATTTTCTCATTTTTTCAGTAAAATCCAAATGAATTAAATTTTTTATCAATAAATAAGATACATTTAATGTTAAACTACACATTTTAATTCACTATTATCGAAATAAAATAACATTTAACTTTATTTTTCAATGTTCTGGATAAAACATTGGTTTTTTCAAGTTCGCGATAAATTCATAGTACACGAACTCGAAAAAAAGGGGAAATTTTAAAAGGAAATATTTTAAACAAATATTTTTCATTGTTTTATGCTTGATACCTGTATTATTTCACAATAGACGTCAAAACATATATAGTTAGAAGTTGAAATTTATTCAAATAAATAGAACATAAATTAAATATATTGGTTAAACTAAATAAAACTTCCCAGTATTATTCCCGATGTTCTTATAGAACTTGAAGTTCTGTTAATAAAAAAACGCATCTATAGTTAGATATGTAAAAATTAAATATTGCTATCTCAAGTTATGAGCTTTATGTATCGCATTAATTCAATTTTTTTCAAATATTATATTAAAATAAAAATTATATTTCTAATTTAAATCGATTTTTTTAATAGAAATTTAATATTATATTTCTTGGAATTCATAACAGTGTACATTATGCACCAACACATAAAAACTGAGCTAGAATCCAATATGATATGGTTGATTCCAATAAGATTTGTATACGTATTACTGTGGAAAAAAGTGTGGAATACTTCACATCCATCAGTCAGATTACACCTAAAAATAATTTCAAAACGCGGAAAAAATATCAAATCAAACCGAATATTTCTCAGGCCAAACCGATCATGGAAAAAGAAGACAGATGTTTGGGTTGATAATATACCAATAGGGAAAAATACATCCGGCAACACATTTGCATCCCATCCCCGTTTTTTTATTACTACATACTATTACTATACAAACAATAAAAACCCAGTTTTTAATAATTTTTTTGATTTTCTTTACCAATTTTTAATAAACTCGTATCCCGACAAACATTTCAATACCGACAGCTATATATCGGGGTCAAAAATACCATGTGTCGGTAACAATTACAACAACCGAAAAATACCGATCATCGGTCACAATTACAAAAACAACAACTCTAAAAATACTACAAAACAAAATAACAAACATTTTTTGTTTTATGTTTTTTTGATTAACATATACTGAACTATTTGAGTGAGTGAGACAAATTATTATTTGCCATTTTACTACATGTCGTCTTCTACATTCATTTAAGTATTTAATTTTATTTTGTTTGCGCGTTGAAAAAAAAAATTAATTACAGGTCCAATACCGAATTACCAAATAAACACGATCAAATTACGGTAAAATAGTAATTTGAATTGAGCTTGATAATCTAACATTCATAAACAAAACAACGAATTACTGAACAAATAGCTGAGAAAAAATTAAAACTATTAAATTACCGAGTAAATCCCATCAATTTACCGCTGAATAGAAATTTGAGATTATCATAAACTAAAATACAAGAACAGACCAAAACTTTAGAATTAATTAGCTCGAAATTAGAGGGTTTGGTTAAATCTTAAATTTCGTTGAAATTTCGTCTTAAAATTAAATCTTAAATTTCTTTGATTTAATTATAAATCGCTGAGAAATACCGAGCAAATCCCATCAATTTACCGTGATATAGAAATTTGAGATTACCATAAACCAAAATACAAAAAAAGAAAAAAATTTAGACTAATCTCCCAAATTCCCTAAAATTACATTGAAATAATGGCAAAAACGTCTTAAATATTAGTTGACATAATTAATGTAAAGAAATTGTTTTCTTTTGTATTTCATAATAAATTATTATAATTTTTTTTTTTTCGACTATTTCGAGGTAATTTAGTGGACTTTGTAAGAATAACTCGGTAATATTTTGGGTCTAGCTCGGTAAAGATTTTTTTTTTTCTTTTAACGAATTACCGATCAAAGTCCATAAAATTACTGCGAAATAGTAAAAACAAATTGTAATAATTTTATTATTGAAAACACTTCATCATGTGATCACGTGCACATATTCCTTTTTTTATATATTTACATATTTATATTCGTTTCGTTACTAATCGTCAGTAAGGTAATAATCGTGGTCAAGTTAAGACGTCAGTTTTTGAATAAAAAAATTTAAGGGAATAATCCAATTTTTTATTTGTTGTACGAGTATATAGCAAAAGGTAAGAAAATTTTATTAATTTTTGTTTTTTTTTTTTGCATTTCAATTATAAATCATTATAATTTATTTTTTGACGATTTCGCAGTAATTTTTTGGATTTTGTTCGGTAATTCGTAGTTTTGCATATTTTTAATTTCAAAATTGTGTTAAGTTGTGGTTTTGCAACAATTGTTCGGTAATATTTTGGATCATTAATGATAAATAAATGGCTTTCGACCAAAAATGATAGTATTATTACTTTTCAATATTTAGAAAAAATTGATAATGAGTTAACAACAGCAAAAGAACATTTTTATGACGTTCCGGTAGCATCAAGCCGTTTCAAGATTTTTAAAACTACCACAAATCTTGTTTATTGGAAACTAAATGGCATCGCTCAAGAACTATTTTGTATGGAGTTCTCTGAAGGAGAGGGATATACAGTTTTTTACCAATTAGTACATAGTAAAATGTAAGTCAAATTATCACATTCGTTTTCTAGATTTAGTACCTATACTAGTTTAACTCATGTTTTACATGTGTTTGCTTTACTAATCATTTAACGTTTAACTTAGATTTTATCAGTTTAAATATATGTTTTTATGCCGTAATATATATATATATATATATATATATATATATATATATATATATATATATATTGATATATATATATATATATATATATATATATATATATATATATATATATATATATATATATATATTTATATATATATATATATATATATATATATATATATATATATATATATATATATATATATATATATATACATATATGCTTTTGATCGCTTTGTATTGTTAATCTATATAGATAATTCTATTGCATGTATTTTATTGTATATTGTGTTTCTATTTAGGTAGAATGTATTGCGTACTGGAAACCACTAAACCCAGTGGAATTATTGAATGTGTTGCGGTTTGCAAAAAATAGGTTATAAATTCCAAGCTCATGTGGCCCACGCATTATTCGAAGGCGTTCAAAAATAATGCAGACGTGAATACGGACTGGGTACCATATGATTTCAAAATGCTAAACAATTATATCTGTAAGTATTGTGGATTTACATGGTATCTCGGTTTGTCATATTAATTGTAATACGAATTTTTTTTTTGTATTATTTCAGAAACACAACCTGAAGCTATTAACGCTGAGGAAATATATGCGCAGTTCACCAATTCGGAATCGGAAAATTTTACCCGTCGAAAAAATCCAACAATTTATAATTTCAACGAAGAAAGGGATAACGAATATACACCTGAACACACTGACAATTTACAGTTACCCTGTACCACAAAATACTGATTCGGTTACGTAGAATATTCCAGTAAAAATGTTAGAAATGTTAACGTAAGACTTCAACAGTAAAGGCTGACATTATACATAAAATAAAACCGTAAAAATACCGATCCATTAATGCAAAATAGACCCGAAAATCTTCAGTAATAAATACTTGCATTTTATGGTAACTCGTACTACAAAATGACCAATTAGGTAAAGTAAAATATTCCAGTAAAAATACCAAAAATGTTAACGTATGAGATCCATAATAAAGGTTGACATATAACAGCTATTAAAACCGCAAACATACCGATCGAGTTATCTAAATATGGCACGTAAAAATTCAGTAACAAACACCAACATGTTATAGTAATTTGAAACCGAAAAAATACCGAATCGGTAAAATAGGCCTGCCCAAAGAGCCACAAATTACGTTCTTTTGTAGGTATTACGTATTATATCATTAATTACCCGACACGGTTCTCGGTATTTTCTGAGTAATTTTGCGGGTCAAACATTTAAAAATGTTTGTCGGGTATGTAGCATATAAAATAAATGTATATGGAATATTGTCTTACACTACTCTGTCCTAAGAACTTGAAGTGCCTAAAACTTTGCGAACTGTTTTGTGATTCGCTGAAACCCAAGCAGTTATTAACCACAAAACTTGAAAATTTTGGTATATTTTGGTCAGACATCAGAGCGGCAACATGTGACGGTGAATCTGAAATTTGGCAGAGAATCTGAATCGGAAATCATCATTTGTATTAATCATAATATACATTTGGCTGTTTTAGTGCGTCTAAATCATTAAGAGAAAAACATCTAAAATACATACTAATATTGCTAGTTCAAATAACTGAAGTGACACCGACGATGAATCCAACATTGATTCTGTTGAGGAAAGTACCTACGACGAAAATATAGAAATAGATTATAATGATGACAAACCTCACAATTGTATTGAAGCAACAAGGAGTATAGTAAAATTTTTTAAAAATTCACCCGTTCGTAACACATGCTTACAAAATTATGTAAAGGAAAAATTCAACAAGTTGGATGGGCTCAAACTAAGAATAATAGATCGTAGAAATGTCAATTTAACGTCATTGACACATTATTTAAGAGACCCGTCTAGTTGGGATAAACACGCAGATACCCTTCCGTATAGTACAAAATCTCAAGTCTTGGAGTACGGAGGAAAATTATTTAGAAGATTGTTTATTGTTATCGATGGATCTGTACAACTATCAATGTCCGAAGAATTGGATATCGCCATTAAAACTGCCTCTTCACAGCAATCCAAACAAATTCTTCAAAGTAATAATTTATTTAAAAAAGAGGGCACCGCATGTTCGAATTTTCAGGTGAAAGGACCAACAATTTAGAAAACTTATTTAAAGCTTTACTAACAATATCACCAACTTCAACTGACGTAGAGAGAGTATTTTCGATTGCAGGGAATATTTGCAACAAAACCAGAACGCGCTTAAGGGATGAAGCCATGAATGCGTTGGTTTTTTTAAAACATTTTTTCTTACGGCAATAAAAATATTTATAATTTAAATGAATTAAACCATATTTTTTATTTATAATTTAAGATTGAACTGTTATTGTGTTATTTTATGAATACAATTGAATTTTTATTGGGAGTTTTAAAGGTTTTTGTTATTTTTAATGAAGTTTGAAAATTTTTAAAACCCGAAAACCCGGGATTTAAATATTCCGGGTTTTTGCAAACCCTAGTTGGGATAGAATATTGTAAAATTTATTTTTTATTTTTTGTATCTTGCTATGTAGTAACAAAAAAAATGTGATGGGATGCAAATGTGTTGCCCGATGCAAATTGTTTTTTTTCTGGGGTGAAAAACTGGGATAACTTCACATGCTTATCAATCAGCTAAAATTATACGAGCCATATTAACTCGAATTCTATAAAGACGTATTTAAATCTTGATCGTCAGCATCATAACAAAATAATCGAAAATATGCGAGGAACTACCTCTTTAGAAATGGGAACATATACACACCATATCATTATCGGCATCTAATTCTACCCTTACTTTTTCATCATTTTCATTTTATAATTGTATTTTTAATAAATAATCTTCAATGAATAAATAAACTCAGTAAATGTTTTAGGTAATATTCAAATACTGTATTATGTACAAATATTACAATAGCTATTTTATGTAAAAAAGAAAACAGAATAAAATAAAATTGCCAAAAAATTTTTCTTTGAATGAATACCCCTCGAGCCTTTATAAATACCTCATAATTTTATTATATTTCCTCAAGCACGTTGCTTTTAGGTAATACCCCTGTTACCAAGCAACGTGCTTTCGAAAAATATAATAAAATTATTTCGGGAAATTATAACTGCCCTTGGGATATTGCTGCTGAAATTATGCATAGGTACAAACGTTGTACAAAATTGTTTGACTGTACACTTTGGTTGAAAATAATAAAAATTTACTTAAAAAATGTCAATAGATGCTAAATAAAACCATCATGGTCATGTACCTAAAGGTTTTAAGGACTAAAAGAATGCGAGTGAAGCTTTTACTATTTTTTACTAAATCACGTTATAAATAGTAAAGATTTAGTAAAATCTTCACAAGTCTACATATGAGTGTGAAGTTTTTACTAAAATCATACTAACCTATATATTTTATAGTAGACATTTAGGCGGTTAAAATAAATCAAAATTATAAATCAAGTTATGGATGTATAAATGAAATTTCTAGTACGAAATTCAAATATTATACCATAAACCATTACATAAAAATTTGAACAAATAAATTGTGATACACTATTTTTTGGACAGTAGTCGGTTGTCTCTTGGACTACAAATCTATTTTTTGTAAATCTGGCTCATTTACCCCGAAGACTATGTGACAGTAATTGCCCATTTACCAACCAATACATTTTGATAAGAGGAATGACCAACAAGAACTTTTGGGAGGTATGAGACACCCACCTTGGATATAAAAAATTAAAAAGGGGGTAGTTTGGAAAAATAATTTATTTTGCTTCAATTGAGACACTTAACCGAATACTAAGCAATGTTATACTGTTTGTCCGTTCATCAACCAATAAATTTTGATAAGGTAAGTGAAGACCATGTGTCCGCGGGCTATACGTTGTTATACAGTAGAGATGACCTTGGACATGTTGAAGCTAGATTTCTTCGCTTGCGCATGGAGTTAGCTAAACTGTCGATAATTTGTGTACATGCGCAAACAGATTATTGTTATTTTATTTATATTCATATTAATTAATTCGCCTAAATGTTTACCTTAATACTTATTAATATAAGACTACACACTACTACATATACTCCTTATAAAAAAATAGTAAAACTTTTAGTATAAACTTCCAACGCGTCTAAAAGAAAGTTTCTTTCACTTTTATAGTTTTACTGAAGTTATATAGTTTTACCATTGAGAAAGGCGTTGAAAGCATCCATTGCCGAACTCATTATTTTCACAAATAACTTTTACGACCGAATCCTTTTCAATACGAGCTACCTGTGAATTTGTATAAACATCATTAATCTGCATTAATAGAAATTTCACTATAAAACGCAAATAATATTAATTTAACCACAAAACTGTGTACATACCTACTTGAAAACATATAACTCAACCGGCTTGTCAAACCGTATATCCTATTAAAAAAAAAACTAATTTAAATAACGAAAACCACAAACTAAAGTGAAATCTATTAACACAAAATAATATTTAAATTTAGTTTTTAAACTTTTGATGAACAATGGGCATAGCTGGTATAATATTCAAGTCGTATGTATCTCCACCTCATATATACACATTTAGGTATGCATATACACATAATATAGGACATGGATATCCATTTTAAAGAGTCAAAGTGACAATATTATTTATGTAAATTAAATCACATGCTTATGTAAATTTTGTTTATTTACATTTTTGTTAAAAAAATATAAAATAAAAACGATTTCTCTATGTACATATAGCTACGAGTATGTAAAAAAAGTTTTAAAATGAAAATAGTTGAAATAATTAAAAATAAAATTAATTTTTTGTCTGCGCAATTCTCATTTGAACAAACGTTACGGTTGATGCGTCCGAACTAACAACACAAAACCAAATGTTTTTATCATTTGGCCAAAAGTCAAATTGACCCAATTTATTCATTACTTTTATTAATTTTTGTGTATTGTTTTAATTTAATTTTAATGTTGTGCAGATAAAATAAATTAACAATATATAGAAATTTTGTTTGTTATCTCTAGTATCTATTTATGTATGTATGTATGAAGTTAGCTGCACAGACAAAATATAGCAATTCCTTTGACACATAATTGGAAGAAGTACTTGCAAAAATTAAATTAATATTATTTCCAAAAAAAAAAACATATTTTTAATTATTTTTCATTTTTATTATTACGTTTGGGAATTATTGTTCATGTGTGTGTTTAAAAAAAAAGTAATGTTAATAATTAAATACATTAAAAAGTCGTTCCAATGAGAATGAATTGATATGAAAATAAATTTTCATTATAAAATTTTTATAATTTTGTTGTGACATACAATTTTTTTTGTTGGTACACGGCAAACATACTCGTTCATATTTACATACATATACATATATTATGTATACAAATTATTTCTACCAACTCACAATAGAATTTTAATTTAAGCTCAGCTATAGATAATATTTACCAACAAGATCGACGATAAAAATGTATTCGTTTTAGCTGAAAGTTTTCAAAGCTCTCTAAATAATTCATTGTAAAGGGATACCGGATCACGAACATTTTCTGGCCAAAATTGGGTTTGAATTGGCCAAAATTAGAATAATAATTTTTTTTTTATTAAAGTGTTACGATTTTTTTTTTGAATTTCCAAACGTGTGGAACTTCTAGATAGGCTACTTCCTCGTGTACTACTAGATAGACACGGGTAACAAAAAATATAGGATCAGGAAAAATTAATTCTGTGTATGACGAAAAAGTCGATTGAACCGTCAAATAAATACGGATTTTCAAAACGACTTGTCCTTTGAAATGGAACAAATCACAGAACAACTAAACACTGTCCTATAGAACAGCTAAACCAGATGAATGTATTTCTATAGGGCAAAAGCTCGATGTACAACCAAAGGTTGATCCCGATAAAATAGAATTGAAATGGAGATATTCCGTTTACCTGAGAAAATATGATGAAAATAATACAACTTTCCGCTTGCTTCAGGCGGCCGAAGGAACTTTAAAAGTGTTTCATCCACTAGTGATAGAAGCACAATTTTGCAATACTTGCAATGTATTAGCAATAAAATCGAAGTTAAAGCTAAAGACATTTTGTGTATGGCTGGAATCCCTCAGGCATTTCCTGAGATTAAGAGAATACTAACAGAAGCGTTAAGCGACAGGCAAGAACTGTCGTAATAAAAAGCTTAGGTCTGGGCTACAAAACAAGGCGACCATATGTCTGCACATGCTTACTTTAAGATAAGTAAAGAAATTTAATAGAATAACTCAAGCAAAATGCCGTCTACAAGCAATCATGGCCAGCAATAAACGCATTTATCGAGGAAGACACATTAGCCACTTCATAGCGGGTCTCCGAAAGCTATACGTTGGATATGCGCAAGCAGCTATAGACCAGAAGCTTACGCATTCTTGTGTAAATTAAAAAAAAAACGGTTAGCAGTGCACCACAAAATACACAATATAAATTCAAAAAAAATTTAAAGAATTCAACTCTATAATTCTCAATTTCTACAAACCTATAGTTATTCGGTGAAGGGAACATTAACACCGATGGACGTGGTCCCTTCGGCGAGAACAAGGAATTCATTTAATAAGAGAATGACAAATTATCATGAATTTTTAGACGGAACCGAGGTAGACAAAATCAATTTAAATGATGAATTTTCAGAAGAAAGCGCTCAACCAAACTCAGGAAGTTTTCAAGAGGGCCTGAGTTCGGATACGGTACAGTGTTATTGTAATGAATCAGATCGAACAACAACATTGTTAGTAGATACTGGTGCTTACAAAAATGTTATCAAACCAGGTATTATCCAAAATAATCTCACACAATTAAAACAAACGATGGTCAGGAGTATCCTAGGACTCCACCATCTTAAGAAGAAAGGTAAAATAAACTTTCTAGAGCATAACCTACCAGACCAAACTTACTATGAACTAAATTTTCATTAATTTAGAGTGGAAATTATAGACAGAACAATTATACAAAAATTTAATCCGAACGCAACATTTAAATGAAAAAGAAAATTCTGATAAAAACAATCTTCAAAAATCAAACAGTATTATTGAGACAGAAAGAATAGCTGTTATCAACAACAATAATCAAACATCACATTGTCACAAACCAAATACAGGAAATGTTGGAAAGCGGTATAATCCGCAACTCCAAAAGTCCTTATTCCTCTCCGATTTGGGTTGTATACGTACCAAAAAAATCGCATGCCTCCGGAAAAAGGAGAGTCACAGTCGTAATTGATTACCGTAAGCTGAATGAAGAAACGGTAGAGGACAAGTATCCAATTCCGCAAATAGAGGAAATCTTAGACAATTTAGGAAAACCAATGTACATCCCAAATTTGGATTTGAAATCTGGAATTCACCAAATCTTTATGGCCAAAAAGTCCTAAGAAAAAATGGCATTTTCAACCGGATAAGATCATTTTGAGTTCAACAGAATACCTTTTGGCCTGAAAAATGGGCCTGCCTCGTTTCAACGGGCAATGAACAACGTCCTACCAGATTTAATTGAAGATATACGCCACATACACCTAGATGACATCATTATAGTGGGACATAACCTAAATAACCACATACAGAACCTTAAATACAGACAAGATACAAAAATTTTGGACGGCCGCTACCTAAAAATCCCAAAGAAACCAAACAACGGACGCATCAGCTTTCGCTGTGAGTGCAGTCCCATCTCAGATTCAAAACAACTTTGAAAGACCTATCGCGTTCGCTTCACGCACCTTAAACTCTACAGAAATAAACTATGCGACCAATGCAAAGGAAGCATTGGCCATAATATCTAATATATAATATAAAGGATCATCTACAACATCTCACCAAACGCAATCAAGAGCTGTTCACAAGTAGGAAGTACGATAATTTTGTATAAAGACATTCAGACATACTAGAATTCAACGACGATTGCATCAAACGACTGATGTTGGGGACCAGAAGCCATTGCAATGTGACATGCGAACCTGAAACAAAGATACAATTTATTTCAGATATAGCAAACTGTTAAACAACAATGCACAAAACGAAACATTGTCCTCAAACTGTGGACCAACCGACAGGATGTTAACAGGAAACATCCTTTTGACTTTCTGGAATTGATCGATAACCATCAAAAATAAAAAATTCCAATCCTTGGAGATTAGAAGCGAAATCGAAGAAATACAAGGGGTTCTTCATAACATTTAGGTAAGCCGCCATTTGGTACAAATTCTCAACATCGAAATACTCAACCAAGAAAACATTCAAAACAAAAATCAATTAAGAATGTACACCTGTTGATCTTTCCGTCAATGACTTTTACGCAATTTTTAATTAAAGAGATTTGAAAATTATTTAAACGATATCGTGGGTCTATTATGCCAAAACCCTATACAATCATGTCGAAATTGCGGTTTCACTAAATTTACATTTTAGAATTTTCTTAACGCACTTTGCGTATCTTAAAATTTTCAATATTTATCACAAATCTCACTATGACTTTTTGATAGGCCTGAACTAACACGACAACAGTGCTAACAGGAAAAGTTGCTAAATTAACATTTTACATTAAAATAGGTTCAAATTTTAACGTCTTCTGGTGCTTCAATATATGTACGTCTTTCGTTAAGTTGGCAAAGTATACAAATTTTAAAAATTCTGAAGAATCCAGACTTACACTGCGTACAATTTTTTAAACTTATTGTTGAAAACCAAGAATCGTGGTTATAGTTGACATTTTTTCAGGTTACAAAATAACGTTTAAACTCTTCGTTTTTCAGCTCATAAATCGCACATAAAAACTTTCGCAAAAACGGCTATCACCAATATTGGTTTAGGCATAAATGAATTTGGAAAGAATAACGTTGAAAGAGACTTTCTAATAAATTGTCGGTATTAAAGTTTTCTTTTCATACGGCTATATCTAAACAGGTTTCAAATCCTGTTTCTGCGAAGGAGCTTGCTCATTTTGTAGAATTGGCTCGGAAGGTTGTCTTGATTAATCGTAATTCACCCTTCACGAGTATTTCAAATCAAGAAAATCCAATTAAGAGTAGTACTCCGAGACAAACAATGCTAAAAATCAGTCTACCTCCGTTTGAAGCTAAAGGTGACTTTCAAAACTAGCCGAACCTCAGATCAGCACAATCCAATTCCCATTATGATTTCCACTCAGCGCTTTTATCAATTTATAAATGAATTATAACATTCGACGGTTCACCCAGTGGTCCACCTATAGAACCATTTTTATACCGGGTAGAACATTTAGCCAGGTGCAATAAAATTCCGTTTACTAAATTGGTAAACGATTTACATATGTTATTAAGGAAAAACGTTGGTCCTATTTAGAGCGAAATTTCTAAAGATATGTGAAGTCGATTCCAAGACAGACGAACAGATTTTGAAATTCGACAGTCCAGGAAAATTTTGTGGATTTTTTCATTCCGAGCTGCCAGATTCAACACTATCTCTCTCTATCTATCAGCCGTAACCAGAATCCGAAATATTCTTTATACCGCGCCAAAACATGAGCCCCGATTTACAATTGAAGTTAGCCGTCGAAAAATATCATCGATTCTCGATCTCGTTAACCAATGAATGTGTCGATATTGAGGATACTTGGAAACGAGTACACCAACACCATGAAGCACAACGTAAATTCGTGCATGAGGTATCCGATATTTCCATGCCATTGGCGTCCTCAAACTGAGTAACTCCCCCTTTAAACGTGAAAACGGTATCTCCTGTGTTCACTAACCAGCAAAATTCATATTACACATGAGATGAAAACAAAATGCCTTCAAAAGTCAGTGCCATAACTAATGTTCGAGATGTCGGTCAGTCAACTTCATCGGTGTATAGAACACCAGCACCAAATTTAAGTTCCAATTTACCCTTTCGATATGAGTACCCGTCATCCAACCTGGCAATGTTGGCTCTTTAGGTCCAGGGAAATACTGCTATGGTTGTGGTGCACCCAATGTACTGAAACCTCATTATCAAAACTGTAATTCACTAAATACGGAAAACCAACAGGCTAATTGCAGAGGGTCGGAATAATTTTTAGAGCAGAAAAAAATCAAAGTTCATCGATTATCATCTTTCTTGCAAACGGCAAGTGGCGAAACACAACCAATAATTTGTCATGTCATACTCCAGTGTCTTACCATGGTACAGTAAAGCGTAGACGCTTACATATAGCTCCTAGTCTGGTACAACCTTATTGTATTATTGATTCCTTTGGACTTTTGTCTATTAAGGTAAATTCATTAGACATACCAGAATGTGTATAGGTATACCAAGTAACCGCCATGAACTTTCTTTCAAGAAAATCAACTTGGAAAAATTATCGAAATGTTTCAACCAAAAATGGGTTAGGAAGGACGAATCTAGTTTCTCATATAGTATTGACATCCAAACCGCTGCATCTGTAAAGCAGCGTTACTACCAAGTGTCACCGGTGATTTAAGCCGATATAAAAAGTGCATGGTGCTGTAACCACTGTTCGAAGGAGTACTGGTAAGGTGGGGCTATGTCTTGATGGAAAAAGAATGCGGTCACTGTCAAAGATTCATATCCCTTGCCTTTAATAGCCGAATTATTAAGATATGAAGTACATATCGTCTATACTATACTGTTTCTTGCTGATCTCTAGACCAATTTACCGTAATGCCCTTCGGACTGTGCAATACACCACAGACAATGTGTCGTTTGATGCATCGAGTGATCCCGTATCATTTGCATGACTGAGTGTTCGTTTACCTGGACGACTTACTTACGTCTCAGCAAATCTTGAGGAACACTTCTCTCTTTTGCCGCTAGTTGCACATTAGCTTAAAGCTGCCAATTTGACTATAAACGTGGAGAAAAGCAAGTTTGTCTTGAAAGAAACGAAATACCTCGGTCATGTGATTGGTAACGGTGTAATCAGAATGGATCCCGTAAAACTGGCATCGATAAAGGTTTCCCACTTCGCTTTGATATGTTCTCCACTCACAGATTTACTTAAACGTAATCAAACATAAATGTGGAATGAACAAGCTCAACAGGCGTTTGAAACTCTTAACACATCCTTAACAACGGCACCTATACTTCCGATTTTAAAAGACACTTTTAGATCCAATATGAGCCAGTAATTGTGGGATTGGGAGTGTTTTGTTCCAGCGTAACGATGATAGTACGGAATATCCAAGTGCGTTTTATTCGAATAAATTGAATTCTGCCTAACGCAAGTACAGCGTTACTGAGCTTGAGTGTTTATCAGCTGTAATGACCGTGAAAAAATTTAAACCATATGTAGAGGGGTATTCCTTCGCTATAATAACCGATCATTCAAGTCACCGTTGGTTAATGGACTAGCGGGATTTATCAGGGCGGCTTGCAAGATGGAGTCTTAAGCTACAGGGTTTTAATTTTAATATCGAGTATCGAATGCTGGATCTCTAAATTTCGTTCCGGAAGCTCTGTCTAGAATTCATCTTAAACCTTTCGTTAAACTGGATGTCGCCAATGATAGTGGCGCTAGCTATTCCCATTGCATGTGGATTTAGATGATGATGCATTTAATGAAAATGCTTATGTTGTTAAGGTAAAGGAATTACAAGAAAATTCGAAAAGAAAACCAATTACCGAGAGGCCAAAGGTAAAATATAGATTTTACTTAATGGTAGCCTAGACAAATTTTCTGATCTCTCACCTTGGAGACTAGTGATTCCAGAGCCATTAGTTAACACTAGTCTCTTACATCAAATACACAGTGCTCATTTCATTAAAAAACTGGGAGACCTGCAACAAAATAAAACCAACAAATTAGAGTACGCAGCCTGTAATGGGAAACCATCGTCCGTTGCAAATGGTTTTTATTGACTTTTTAGGTCTATGTACTCGTATATCTCCAAAGTACAAATGTGAATACATATCTATTAATTCTTTTAGACCATTACACTAAATTTGTTCTTCTAGAACCTCTTAAGAATGCCACCGCGAAGGATGTGGGTGCTTTTTTAAAGAAAAAAGTTTTTAATATATTTGGGATTCCAGAATACATTGTATCTGATAATGATAATTTTCTCAAAACGTACGGCATCAGAGAGGATAAATCGCACAATTATAGCCGCTATCCGAGCGTATATAGCAGATAACAATAATCATTGGGACATGTATGTATTGAAATGAAATTGGTTCCGCCTTAAGAAATGTAAATCTTTTTACAACCGGATTCCCTCCTTATTTCCTAACCTTCGGGCACCATATGATGAGGTCCCCTTACCGTTTAATGAGGGAACTTAAGTTATTGAATGAACGCTACCTCACCACAAATGATAATGTTAATCGGTTGTCTAATTGGCAGGAACTAGTTTTATTCCACCTGAGAAACGGTTATAATCGGAATGTTGGCAACAAGTTTTTGTTCGGAACTTCGCACACAATGTGCTAAATTGGCCTCCAATTTTGTTAAAGCTTCCGTAATGCGGAATATTGCTTATCTGTGTCGTACGAGCTTCCTCCTATATTAATGTAACAGCATATTAAAGCTTTCCAAGTGATCCAAAAAACAACCCCCCAACCACTACAACAAGGCCGACCGAAATAATGCTGTCTGGATAATCACTGGACAGTCTGTAACGAGTTTTTGAATTCTTTGAAAACTGTTACAAGGTGTCTTTTGTTATTTTTCATTATTTTGAATTCAAATCGATTAGCCTAGCGCATATTGAATATAAATTTTAATTTTATAAAGCTCGACTATTATGTCAAGCTTAATAAAAATTCTTCGGAATTATGAACCCAAAGTAAAAAAAATCTAAATTGAAGTTTTATAAAATCTTTCATTCTCACAAACAGAATAGCTTTTATCGTCCGGGATTTTGAAAGAAGTAATAAAATTTCTTTATATCTCAAAACGTTTGTGGTACTCGTACAGCTTTTATTTTTAATTTCTCGGTAAAACTTAATTGTAAGATGTTGTTGATTGAAGTGGGTAGATTTTTTGATTAAAGTAAAAAAATAAAAATCAATTTAAATGCTAATTTAGGTTGTTGAGTAAAAATGCCTGCAGTAAATTTGAACATTAATTATTCTTTTGGAATTAATTTAGGGATTAAAATCCTCGGAAACACGCAGTTATTACAGATACACATTTATCAAAAAGGTGCGTTAGGTAAATAAAGGTGCAGGACAGGTTTGTGCTAACATTTTTGTGATCTATATCATCTTATTTAACATTAATTTGGTGTTATAACAGTCAAGTCATAATTAAAGATTTCATTTTAGTTACTATAGAGACGGTTTTAGGCTGATTAATTTGACTCTAAACGGACATCCACTTACAAGTTAAATGCTTTTATACTACATTTAAATCTTAATTATATTTCGGCAGACCAAAATGATTCACCATAAAAATCAGTTTAAATTAGTTTCTATATTGATCTTAGTATGAAAGCTTCATGATTGATAAGAGAATTTCAGACTTCCTGTATTGTTTACAGACAAATAATTTTAACTCAAATAATTTTCAAAATTTCTGATAGCTCTCATATACACATTTACATACGGTTAGTTATAATTCTAGTTTCAATAATAGAACCATAATCTTATATATTTATCATAAAAACTTTATGATTACAAAAAAATTTAGTATTTTGTCTAGCCAGCTGATTATAAGCTTTATAACAGCTAATAAAATATTTCTGTTGTTTATAAAAAACATTTTATTTTATGATTCTGGGAATTTTAATGTTATAAAAACTTTCATCATTTCAATAACTCTGTGTGAATGACCATTTGTAGCCAACGATGTGGAAGTTTGTCCTAAAAGTGTCTTAACTTTTATTTTATGGTAAATGTATTAGTGTTAATTTCATTTAAATTACATACATTTAGGCGGAAATATTTTATTTTATGTTTTATTTAAATAATGCTGTCCTATTAATAAATTACAATTAATAAATACAACAAAAATTGTTTACCCTCAAATAACACAAAAAAATTAAAATTTGAAAAACATTCACTCATAATAATATTGCATAAAAAACCATACTAAACAAACACATAATAGGTACGAATTTCGTAAGAAGTAGCAGTTTCAGATGAAATTTTTAATGAAAATGGCCGTGACCGCACTTAAGCTAATATTTTTTTGTTTGACCATTGTGTTCTTCATTTTGTGGCCGCACAACAGATTTTTATCTTGGATATTTCATATCCAAATATGTAAAAAAGTTCGTATAATTTGTAATGAAAATGGCCGTGAAAAAATATCTTAAGGCCCTACTTTACCTAGAACAAAAATCAATATTGATGTCGATATTTAAATGCCAAAAATGCGTCTAAAATAAAATTTGAAATAGTGTAAATCTCCGCTATCGAAAATTACAAAATATTCCATGAAAAAATTGTTTTTTTGCCACTTATGACATCTAATTAAAAAGGGGTGAACTAAAAAATACACAATATTTAGTTGATTCCTAAACCATTTTTACATCGAAGATACATTATTTTCAATAAATTGATTGTCAGCTTATCGATATAAAATAGTTTTCAATTAAATTTTCAATTTTCTCGCTTATTAGAACGAATTTTTATAAAAACGTGTGTTAATCGCTAGATAATATCTTCCTGAACGTACTTATAAATAAAACTTTTACAGATTAGTGGCAAAATATTGATAAATTTGGTTTGTGAGTGAATGGTTTTATTAAAAAATAATTAAGGCAATGTTAAAAAATAATTAAGGCAATGCCGAAGTTTATGTGGCCATAAAACGATTTGTAAGATACACATGTTTTCGCAAATTGAGTAAAGTAGAGCCTTAATTTCAATGTATAATGGAAATTTACGAAATTGTAGAATTCAGTGCCTTGAAGCTGCACCAGCCAAATCAGCCCGCTACAACGAAAGCTAACCCATAATTTATTACAATTTTACAAATCGTGGGTGGAGTAACATCAAATTGAACCTACACCGCCACTTTGTAACTTTTGATATAATTGTGATATCGAGATAAAACGTGGGCCAGAATTTAATAAAAATTAATAACAGTTCACTGGTACGTCGCCGAAAGTTAAAATGTAATTATTTTGTGTAAAAATCATCTTATTTTAATAGAAACCTACTGAAATTTAAAGGAAAACATTAAAATGTCGATAAAAATCACCTGAAATAATTTATTACACCAGACCGCCACAATATTTTAGAGAGAACTGGATGTAGTTTACACTATACGGTATACGGATTTTTAATTATTTTGGGTAAAATTTATTTCAAGTCAACGAAAAATACCAAAATTTCAATAAAAATCACCTGTAATAATTTATTACACCAGACCGCCACCATATTTAGGATAGAACTATGGGTATTGTTACATATTTTTCTTTGAATTTCAGTAGGTTTCTATTAAAATAAGATGATTTTTACACAAACTAATTACATTTCAATTTTCGGCGACTTACCAGTGAACTGTTATTAATTTGTAATAAATTCTGGCCCAAGTTTTATCTCGATATCACAATTATATCAAAAGTTACAAAGTGGCGGTGTAGGTTCAATTTGAAATTACACCGCCCACGGTTTTCTCGCGAACGGCAAGTGTAATAAAATCGGGACCTGGTGTAATAAATTGTAATAAATTTGTAATAAATTATGGGTTAGGTTTCGTTGTGGCGGGCTGATTTGGCTGGTGCAACTTCAAGGCACTTAGATTCCCCTTTAATTGTCGAACACGTTTTGGTGGTTGTTTCATAAATCTTGGCGGTTTCCAACACTTCTTCGAGACTTGGGTTTTGTTTTTGTAAACATGATACGCGGACTACATCATGTGGTGTGTTAATCACAATGACGTCCCTAATTAAGTCGTCAACAAAAGAAGCTTTACACGGTTCATTAGAACATTGAAAAACGCATTTTCTAGCCACGCCACGGTGATCTGCGACCCACTCTGTGTAACTTTGATTTGGTTTCATAACAGTTTTACTGAATTCATAACGTGCCGCCAATATATGCGTTTTCGATACAAAATATGTTGTTAAAGTACCACTTAAATCTTTAAACGTTTTACTTACGACGACCCCGTTACACAATTTTTCCAAAATATTGAAGATGAAATCCCCGACAGATGATAAGAAAAAGGCACGCTTTTGGTTGTCGTTTTCAACACCGCTTGCCAAAAAATGTTGATTCAGCTTCTCCAAATATATAGGCCCCTGATGCTTTTTCTCTTCAAACGGTGCAAAAGTTGGAATTACCGCGTTTGTCCATTTTAATGCATCACCCATCTATTTTTGTTGATTTACCATCAATGTATTAATGAATTGATTCTGCTTGTCCAATACCTGTTCCAACGCCGCCTTATCCATCGTTGAGAATAAATTTTTAACCTCGTCGCCACATTTATAATTGAAACACAATTATAATAATTGTATTTGCTTTTGTTTATTAAGCCGACTATGAGCGTTCATCGCGGTAGAAGAGATCGAATAATAATAAAGACAATTTGACAATAACCAAAATGTCGTTTGCCGCTTAATTATAATCAGCGCCTTTTGAAGAGACTAATTATTATGTAATTATCAACTTTAGTGCATTCTACATTAAATATGGAAAAGAGATATAACAGAAAGTGGCTGCGATATGCCCAATCTACAATATACAAAGAGACACCACTTCAAGTGTGAGAATTATCGCTGTCTAGATGCCCTTTGCACAGCATACAAGTTACTATCCTATACATTATATTGGATAGAATCAGTCCTCTAGCGGAGGGCCTTATTGGTGACTGTCAAGGAGAATTTCGTTCGAGTAGATCAGTTACTGATAAGGTGTTTTCGCTGTGGATGATTCTATCTAAATGTTATGAAACATCCATAAGTGTGTGAAGTTATTCCAGGATTATAACCCAGAAAAATTAAAAATGTTAATCATGGTTCTCGAGAACCATGATTGCCGTAAAAAGTTTCCTTTGCTTTCGACTTGGCATGATGTCCACTTGCGCTGTGATAAATCGTTAAACACCAGCAATTTATTATATGGAGCCATATAGATAGCCCATTGCGACAATTACAACATACGGCTGGTGTTCAACGATTTATCATATAGGAAGTGGATCATGCCAAGTCGAAAACAAAGGAAATTTTTTGTCCTAAAAGTGTCGTAATTTAGGACAAATTTAGGAAAAACTTCATCCGCCACGCTTGCAAATTGTTGAATTTTCTTTATCAAAATAATGGTTCTGTTCGTCAAACTTATCGTGCACTTCGTCCATTTTATGGCGTACATAATCGTCCTTTAGACCGGCCAATTTGATTAACTATAGATAGTTTTCGGACCACGTTTACTCTTAATGATAATGTGCATCCCGTGAGATGCCGAACAGTGCGCGCTGAAGAAGCTGAAGCCTCTGCACAGGAAAGCATTGAAAAGATTCAAATCATTCAATTCCGGGGTTGTGTCCTTCCACTTTATGAAAGATTTTATAAAAGGATTTTGGTTTAAAAGCTTTCAAGATTCAACTTGTGCAGGAATTAAAGCCAAACGACTATCGTATGCGCCGCCAATTCGGCGAATTGGCTGAAGCACAAATTGATATT
The DNA here is from genome assembly GCA_951394425.1 of Tipula unca. NCBI lineage: Eukaryota > Metazoa > Arthropoda > Insecta > Diptera > Tipulidae > Tipula > Tipula unca. Next base: position 102,641,502 of record OX596382.1, on the reverse strand, counting down.
GATGTTGAATTCCCATTTAAATTTTTGTTCTCCGATGAAGCCCATTTTTGGTTGAATGGGTACGTAAATAAGCAGAATTGTCGCATTTGGTTTGAGGATAATCCACATGTTTTTGTCGAAACACCATTACTCTACAGAAAATTACTGTTTGATGTGCTTTATGGTCTGGCGGAGTCATCGGTTCATATGTCTTCGAAAACGTTGATGGTCAGAATGTTACTGTCAATGGTGAGCGGTATAAGGACATGATTAGAAATTTGTTCGTACCTCGATTAGCTGGCGTTAGTAGCCACCAAAATAGTGTAATTTAACCCCTTTGAATTATTTTCTTTGGGGTTATGTAAAATCACTTGTCTACGTCGACAAACCAGAGACAATTGAACACCTGGAAATCAGCATTCAAAATTTGGTATTCCAGATTGCGCCTTGTATGCGCAAACTTCAATAATTATTTAAAGGACACGGCCTTTATATCACCCCAGCCCATTCCATTGTTGCTGCTGGCCGCCATGCCACCGTGGCGGCCACATGGCATTTAAACTTGGCCACATTTAAACTTGTGACGCTTTATAAAAATACCCTTTATACCTTTGGAAATATATATAAGTCTATGCACTAAACGTTTGGATTGGTGTAAATTTCAAATTTTGTTATAACGGATAAGGCCAAGCACATGTTGTCCCCAATGCTCCCTATGAGATCCTACACAATATTTAGGCCAACACTTTGGTTCTAGACTGATTTATCACAGGCAGCTCATCGCAAACAATTTACCGTTACCATTTCAAAACAGAAAAGCAGTTGAAAAGTTCTGATATTTGGACTACTATAGATGAGGATTAGGCTATTTCTTGATCGATTAAGATAAATCTCAACATATTGGATGGAACTGTGATTTTAAATTGATTTTTGTATAAAGTTCTGGATGACCAATTTTAATGAAACTCAGCATGTTGAAGGGCAATGGGATTATAAAATGATTTTAGAATGAACTACTGGCTTACCTGTACAGAAACTTAACTGAGCTATTAACCGATTTTATTGATTGAAATGGGATTATAAATTGATTTTTGGATAAAGTTTTAGAATATTACTTATTGTACCTTTGTGAAGTTGGCCCAAAATTCTATCCCAAAAACTATATTTTTTTTAACGATGGCAATACCATCGTATTCACTTTAAATAAAAGAAACTATCACGATACAAATCACATTAGAAAATATATTGACTCAATAAAATTAAAAAGGTAATTTCATAACAAGTTAAATAACACTTAGGCATTACTTCGAATTTTAAGCTATCGAATTTGGTGCAGCCATTATCGCATTACGTGACGAAGAATACTCATATGCATAAACCTAACATTTCTGATCTGCCGTGCAATACTCACTAAAGCGATTTAATCAAACTGAGCATATCGAATGGATCGGTTTGACTGTCTCTGGAGATTGGACCACCGCATGCTGTGCCATCTGCGCTAAGATGAATAGGTCGGTTAGATCTGGAAACATGCCCAACATCTAATGAGAGGTGTAACATAAACTAAGAATTGCTTATGGATTAACATATCTTCTCTAAAATTGAATAACTTACTAGTATAAGTTGCCAACAATTTGTTACGCAGTTACTCAAGCAAAAGAAGGCCATATCGATCAGCGCCTAATTTAATCCTTTTTTTTTGGCTGTCGTATTTAAAATGAGTTAGAAATAAATTAAATTTAATTTAATTAAAATAAATTTGTGATAAAACAAATCTTTTACAGCGCTTAGTAATGACGATGAATGTTTTGAAACATAAAACGAAATTATTTGGAATTTCACTGGAATTTAATTAAATTTAAAAAGAAAAGTTTGGCCCGGTCAATTAAAAAAAATGTGGTAAAAATTTGTAAAACTTTTCTAGAAAATTGAATTTTTTGTTTTATTTTTTCAACGAGACCTTCTTGGGAATTTGCAATATTTTTTGGGGGACGTACGAAGTAAATTTTGTAATTTTCCAAGTAAAATTAAATATGCGTGACTATAAATATGAGTTATTTTGTCTGGAATTAATTATTTGACTGGTACCTACCCGTTTAGTGTAAATTCTAATTCGGCTAAAAATATATTATTTTACTATACATTTCCAGTTATTCTATATTTTTGACGTTAATGAACTCCGGTATTTAGATTGGCCTATTGTTTTTGTAGTAATGTAAAGATAGAAAACCACTTCCCAATTTCTCAGAATTATTGGCTTGGATATATTTTAGAATTTAAAGTAGCAGTAATAATGGGCGAAATTTGCCATCTTACTTATGGGTGTATACATACATACACACATACATATATTATGTAACATCCGAGAAATGATTTCAATCAAAATTACATGCTAAGCAAACGAACATGATTTCTAATTCAATTGTTTTTCAATTGTGTATATAAACAATATATATGTATACCTACATATGGAAAAGCTTTTTATATCAAAAGAATACTAATCATCAGTAAAAAATAAAAGCTTTTGAAGTACGATTTTCAAAGAGCTAACAATAATTTTAAAATTACATTTTATTTATTGACGTACTCGTATTGAATTTATATTAAAATAATAATTCGATATTTGAAATTTTAATCTGAAACATATCTACTTGTCAGAAACATGAAATACGTAAAGCTCGGCAGCCTAGGCTTATTCTCCACTCATATGAGTACGCAAAGATTTGGGAGAAAATTACTATTTCTATACGCATTGCACAGCATTAAAGAACGTCATCACATCAATGCAGGCTTGGTAAATATGTTTCTGGTCTATATTGGTATTGTTGGTTGGTCCACTCAGTTAGGAAAATATCCAGAATTTGAAATCTTTTGATTAAGAAAACTTTTCCACTTCAACATTTTTTTGTTTCCTTAGAGCACATTCGACTTTTAAGAAGTTTCTAATAATACATTTTTCAGAAACTACAGTCTACCCAAGTTTGTGAAATAATTGTAATTGAAACACACAAAGTTTTCTACAACAACAGTTATTTGATTCCAAAAAGTTGAAAACATAAAATCTCTTGGAAAATATTTTTATAAATTTCGTACAAATTATGATGCCATAAGCCAAAAACATCTTATAAATTTGTGAGAGCTTTTTGTTTGAAATAAAAAATGTAAATGTTGTTGGTGAGTTTTGGTTACAGTAAAAGTAAGATTCGCTTGGACATTCGAAATCTATTGCAATAATTTTTGTATGCGCAAAATTTGAATTCAAAAAAATTAAATCCCATAATCTAACGCGATATTTAACGTTTCAAAAGAATTTCTAAATTCAAAATTTTACAAATATTAAACAAAATTCAATATTTCAAAAAGGTTAATACCAAACAACTTCTCTGTCATATCAAAAATCAAGAATTCGTAAAATTTGGGTTCAAAAATTAAAATTTGACATTCTCCATAATATGGGAATGTATAATGCTGTTTAACTTTTGAACTTCTGTGTTGTCAATTATGGTTAGTAATAAACAGATTTCTATATGCCATTACTAGCCCCTTATTGAGTCAACAATTTGGGTTCGATCTTTAATATCCTTAGAGAGCCCAAATATTTGAACCTCCTCTCTCCCTCGTATAGGGACTACTACTAAAGTGGGAGAAAGCATCTTTCCTGTTCTCAACTTTAACACAGCATTGAGACTGTGTCAATGTCATTCTACATAATCGTACCACTTTTGTTGGCATACCTATCAGTTTCAACAGACTAATGGAAATCCAGGTACACCTGATGTATATGACTGATTGGTTCAGAGGAAATCCTCCTTGATAGTCAACAACCAGGCGCTAGAGGGATGATTCTATCCAATATAATGTAGGACGGTAATTTATATGCTGTGCAAAGGAGAGCTGTACCGCGATAATTGTCACACTTCAAGCGGTCTTCCTTCTTGAAGATAAGTGAATTATTTATACAAATGTTTAAATGTTTTTAAAATAACAAGCTTGGATCTTAAACATATCGTGCTAATTCAAATCTTGGCTTCAAAATTTAGATTTTAAATATAATTTAAAAAATTATGAGTTTGATGAAGTTTAAAATTTGGAATTTATAATTGTTACAATTTGTCTCTGGTGTATGTAGTCCGCCATCGTCAAATTACGATTGGCATAGTTTTGATAACTCGGATATATTAAACTGGCAGCGAATTATGAGATAAAACTATGTTTCTTAAACGATTTATGACTGTTAAAATGTGACTGTGGTCATCAGGTCGCGCCGTTAGTTCATAAATGGTGATTTAGTTGGCATTACACGTCCAGTGTCCTATTTGTGATTTCATTTTGGATGCGCCACTCTGTGTGTAATTTTTGTAATATTCTCTGATACATCGTTCTAGGCAACTATGCACGATTCTTCCTTATTGACATTTCGTTCTATGTTTTAATCTTTGTTTCGTTGATCTGATAAGTTTGAGATTTAGTGAATATCCGTTATAAACTGAGCTGTGTGAACTGTAAATTACATTTGCCTTGGGTTTCTATATGTATTAGTAATAGACGTAATGGCGTTTGTTAATGATTCATGATCGTTTTATGCATCGACATAAAATACTTGTGCAAAATACCTTAAATGTTTAATTGAACTAAAAAATGTTGTAACTAACATGAACTTCGAAATACTTCGACTTAAATTATATTTTGTATGGTATCATGTGCCGCGTCCTTTACCTCTGTGAAATTAGCCCGAAAATATTTCCCGAAAAATGATTGTAGTTAAATGTGGTAACACTAATATATATTTATAAAAATATCTAGAAAATGTAACTATAGCCAGGGATGAGCGTTTACACGTCGTCTATTATTTTCTCCGTCGACGTGTCGACAATCTGTAAACAACGTCGACAACGTAGACAACGTCGACAACGTAGACAACGTCGACAAAGTAGACAATTCCTGGAATAATTTTGTGAATTAGTTGTAAACTAAGGTGAACAAATTTTTTTTAGGATCATTTCAATACGTGTGGTGAAAATTTTCTTCAATGCAAAAACGTTAAAAAGGAAATATCAGCGTAGAAAAGCAGCTCACAAAAATCGGAGTGATAAACATCTTTACAATAAGATTATAACTTCAATTAAAAATAATCTGGAGATCTCTGACTACGATTGTGGCATAAAATCAAGTACGCTCCATTCCATGATAAGACGAATTCTAGTTCGCAGGAAGGCTTAAAGAGTTATCGGGTTATTGAAAACCCAAATCGTTCAGATAAGCAGAACTTGTCCGCTAAACATTCTAGACTCCTCTATATGATGTACGCTTTAAGTCCAAAATTGGTGGTTTGATGGATAACGAAACATATACGTGAAATTAAATTTGAACAGATTGGCAGATCAAAAATTGTATCGTGCCAAAAATAGTGACAATGGTTCCGCTAAGTATAAGCACATTAATTGAGATAAATTTACAAAAGGTATTATGATGAAATAAAAAGGATCAAGCTCACCAGCACCACTTTTAGTTCTACCTATTTTCCACCTTTAAGAGGTTTAAACTCATATACGTCCTAGATATTCCTTAACGTATAGTACATATACTGCATTTAATCACAATCTCGAAAAAGTGAATAAATGCTGCAGAGACCTGTGAGGGTTATACTAGAGTAAGCAATATACAGTATAGCAAAATTTGAATCGACCTCTTCAACCCCTCATAGATATATAATAAAACGTATACGAAAAATTATCTTGCATTAGTACCATACAATTTTTCGTATATTTGATCTTGTGAAAGCTGGGTAAGGCCGACTATAATTTGGTATTGAAATTTTGCTTTTTATAAAAAAAAAAATTCCTGACACCAAATTTTATAAATTGTATATGTATGAGAAAATTAACTGTTGTTAAACATATACAAACGTAATTAATAACTTTTGTTGGCCCAACAGAATACTAGTCGTACATCGTAAGATGTGTAGAATCTCACGAGGAATATCGAACCACATATGCTTGACCTTATCCATAGTAAGATAATTTAAAATTTGCGAGCTGGCGCATTTTATTTCATATTATTAATATATCGTAGGTTGTTGACATTGTCTTATCGGCGTCAACAAAAAATATTTCCAAGTAATGTACGTAATATTTTACGCGTCGAAAACCGCGCAGATTACACGGCGTAATCTACTTCGCCCATCCCTGACTATAGCATCATTTAAAAACTATAACTATATCGATAGTAACAAAAACTGTATGTCGATTGAAAATATTAAATACAATTCTTGGACGTTTATAAATAAAAAGGCACTCGTAGGTTTAAAAAAATAATATTCAAATCATACGTTATAGTCGTCTGAAGTCATATTAGATATGGATTACCAATAATCGCTTGATATGGAATTTTTAGGTAATGGATATATCTTTCTTATGGCAAAGCAAGAAAAAAATTCTATTAGCCGAATTCTAATTTCTAATCTAGCAAATTCTATCTCTACGAATTCTAGATCGCACAGTCCTTTTTCTAGCATTTAGTAGTTATAATCGTATTTCAGAGTCAAGGGAATGAATGTGCATGTTCAATATCATGATTTCAATTATTTTTTTTTGAATTGGCTATTTTGTTTTTTTTCCTTCCTCTTGGGGAGGAAAAAGGATCAACTTACAAAAAAAAAAAAAAAAAAAGTTATTCTGAAATACGATTATAACTCCAAAATGCTACAAAAAGGACTGTGCGAGCTTACCGGATTTATTCACCTATCTTTATTTAAATTGAAAAAAGCATCCAAAAGTGTTTTGATTTATTAGTGATTATATTTATTTTTATTTGTTTATTATTTTTTTAAATTTTTTTTATAACTAGTATTAACAATATACATTGAATTTAATTTTCTCAAGTGTTCTTAAGAGTCTGTATTTATAATTAAATATAAAGGATCCAGATCATCTGGCTCACGACGAGTTCAAATTGGAATGTGAGGTTCGCAATATCAATTGCGATAACCCACTTAATAAGTTGAATCAGCTTCTAAAGCGTTTAGAAGATGAAAAAGGCCATCCTGTATTAGTGCCTAATAGACCACCGCGCTCAGTTCAAAAAATTTCAATTTCACTAAAACTATGACAAATTTATGCCGAACTAGAAAATATAGTAGAAATCAAAAAGACAAACATTAAAGAAAATCTCGGTACATTTTTTTCAAGACTGATACATATACATAATCGACTGCTTAGACTTGAATATCCTACGGTAGTAGCACCTGATGTTAGCAGCTCCAAGAAAAATGCAGTCATTTGATTGATTTCATTAATCATCTTAAGGAAGAGCAGGATGACAATCAATTAAATGAATCTTTCAAACAATTGGCAACCTTAAATCCTCAAGATAATGACGGTGCTTCTACCAGCGATACTACTCAGTTGTCCGATTGTGAATCATCTGAGGAGTCCGTTGGTTCTCAAGTCGAGGCCAGAAATCAGCTAGGTCCTTCTCATGCGTCAACCAAGAAAATAACTTCAAGGAACCAAGCAACATCTAACCCACCAGTAATGTATTCCAATTATAGTTTGCCTAAGCAAAACTATGTATCGTATCCACAATCATTTCAACCACTCCAACGAGACCCTACCAAATGGCCCATCTCATCCGATGGCACACTAACAGGAACTCCGGTAAAAAAATTTATTCGTATGGTTGAGCATCAAGCAATGACAAATTGTATCCACTTGCAGCAACTTGCCAATGATATGAGCTACTCCTTAAAGGAACCGCAGCTGATTGTTGGGACTTCATTCAAAGTTATGGCAATGCTGATTGGGCGTTGCTTAAAAAAAAATTGATTAAACGGTTTGCTGATAGACGGACAGATCTGGAAATAAGGCGTGGTATATGTAGATTCCAAGAAATAAAGGCCAAACGAGAAATTCATTGATTTCCTTGTCTTTACAAATGGAAAACCCTCTGAACGATTCGGAATTGATTTTTATAATTACACAAAATATGCGGACTGGGTTGCAGGACCGACTGGCCGTTACCCAGTTTACTTCACTAGATGAACTTGTGCGACAATGTGTTGCATATGAGGATACATGGATCCGAAATCGGATAATCCCAGAAACACTTGCCGAAGATCCGCATCTATATTCCACAAAATTAGCTACACAAAATCCCTTTCATTATCAAAACCTGCCGTCTTTTGTGAATAGTACCGCGTTACCGTATCCAGGTGGCATATATCCAACTCCTTAAGAACACATGGATTATCGGGATCCTTATAATACTATGCCAATCTATCCCACATCTGGACAACCAATGGTAAACGCTTTATCCAATCATAATGTGCCAGCACCGCAAATTCTAACAAGGAACAATCCAAATATGATTAAACATTGTTGGAACTGCGGACTAACAGGTCATTTCTTTAAATATTGCAATAAGCGAATATTGCACACATTTTGTTTTGGTTGTGGTAAACCCGAAGTGCTAAAAACGGGAAGGACGGGGTGAACGTGCCAAGGACGGTTACCCCCCATTCATCAATAACAACACAAAACAAAAGTGGAGGGCATCATTCGATCCTCAAGTAATTCTACATGACAGATGTAGTTTCACAAAATACTCTCAAAGTAAATGTAAATTTCCTAGCTTTAGACCTAAACGCATTACCAGATCCATCCAGTACTTCCGCGTAAGAAAATCTTATAAATCGCAGATCCTGGAATCACTAATAGCTGATTTATAGACGGGCGACCTTACGCCGAAGTTGAATTACTCGGAAACAAAATACGAGGCTTATTGGACAGCGCTACCAAAGTATCCCTACTGGGGAAAAATTGTGAAGAAATACTCAAGGACCTCACCGTAAGCTTTCGTCATTTTCCGTCATCTATAAAGAACGCAAACGGAAATACCGAGCAAATAATAGGCCATGTCAGGATTCCGATTACATTTGCGGGTCAAACTAATGTTATTACGTTGCATTTAGCTCCTAACCTCAATCAAGAGTTATATCTTGGCGTGGATTTTTGGCGGATATTCAAACTAAAAATTGTGCATCCTTCTGCAATTTTCGAATTTAGTGATCCTTCTCTTAATTGCGCTTCTTCGCCATACGTATCTGAGGCGAGCATGTCTCATTCACCGCTTCATCATGAGTTAACACCGTCACAGCAACAACAATTGGAAACAATTAAGGAACGGTTCCCATCATCCACTGTACTTGATCTAGGCCGAACCCATTTGTTAAAACATGTCATTGATGTTGGGGATACTAAACCCGTCAAGCAACGGTATTATGCTGTGTCTCGGGCTGTTGAGGCTGAGATGGGCAAAGAACTCGATCGTATGCTTGCATTAGGTGTTATAGAGAAAAGTACCAGCTCGTGGTGTTCCGCGTTAGTCGTAGTCCGCAGAGCGAATGGCAAGATCCGATTGTGCCTAGACGCAAGAAAGGTAAACTTGGTCACGGTGAAGGATGCTTACCCTTTGCCTCTCATTTATGGGTTGATAGGGCGTCTAAACAAGACAAGGTATATTTCAAGCCTTGAAGGACGCTCTTTGGCAAATACCATTAGATGAGAGGTCGAGAGATAAGACCGCCTTCACTGTGCCAGGTCGGCCATTATACCAGTTTACTGTGATGCCTTTCGGACTCTGTAATGCGCCGCAGACTATGTGCCCGTTTATGCATCGGGTGATACCTCACGAGCTGCATACACAAATTTTTGTATATCTCGATGACCTCTTAATAACCGCTGAGACCTTTGATGAGCACCTTAAATTGTTGAGTAAAGTGGCAGAATTGTTGAAGAAGGCGAGCTTAACAATAAACCTGCAGAAAAGTAAATTTCTTCTTAAATAAATTAAATACGTCGGGTACGTTGTTGGAGATGGTGTTCTAAAAGTAGATACATCTAAAGTATCTGCCATAACTTCCTATCCCATCCCTAAAACTGTTCGTCAACTCAGAAGATTTCTGGGCATGGCGGGATGGTGTCGACGGTTTATTCGTCAATATTCAAAATTGGCAACACCATACTCACAAATTTGTTGAAAAAGAATTCCAAATTTAAGTGGAACGACATGGTTCAACAATCCTTTGAGTAGTTAAAACTATCGCTTTCCTCAGCACCAGTTCTCTGCAATCCCGATTGGGAACAGCCGTTCTTTATTCAGTGCGATGCTTCCATGACTGGGGTGGGTGCCGATTTCAACGGTCATTCAGCGGTGAAGAGCGCCCTATTGCTTTCATTTCTCAAAAACTTAATGCAGCGCAGCGTAACTATAACATCACCGAGCTGAAATGTTACGCGGCAGTATTAAGTGTTGAGAAGTTGAGGCAATATGTAGAAGGATACCCTTTCATCATTATCACGGATCACGCAAGTTTGAAGTGGTTAATGGGACAAAGGGATTTTTCTGGGCGCCTCGCTCCCTGTCCCTCGCACGTCAGTCGTAAGCATTGGTTTTGAGTGAATGTATAGGTAACAAACATGCACTCATAGATACTGATTCCATCCATTTCCAGGATCCTGAATACTTTAATCAAATGAATGTCATTCAAAATAATCCTCACATCAAATCAAATTTTCGGATTAGTAACGATAAAATCGTCATTCTCCCTAAACCAGAATTGAACCTATCATCTGACATTCCATCTTGGAAAATTTACGCACCAAACTCACTAATTCCGATTTTGTTAGAAAGAGCGCATTCACCACCTAATGCTGCTCATTTAGGTATACGTAAAACATTGGAAGTCTTGCGCAGATGTTACCATTGATGTTCATAGATTCGTTGTAAATTGCCAAATATGTAAAGTCAGCAAGGCAACGAATACGGTAACTCGTCCACCAATGGGTCATTACACTGAATCGGCAAGAAGTTTCCAACGACTATATATTGACTTCATGGGTCCATATCCTCGCTCTAAGTTGGGAAATACCTACCTGTTTATCGTTCTAGATCACCTAAGTCGATTTGTTCTGCTTGAACCTATGCGAGATGGTACGAGTAACAATGTTGTAAAGTTTATGGAAAACCGAGTATTCAATGTTTATTCTGTTCCCGAAGAAATTCTGAGCGATAATGGTAAGCAGTTTACCTCTAAGATTTTCCGCCAATTACTACAAAAATATACCATAAAACAAATATAAACCCCTAAATAATCGCCCCAGGCGAATGCTTCGGAACGAGTTAGCCGAAACATATTAACGCAAATATTCATTCTATTGCATTCGCATTGCGTAATGTGATTCATGACAGCACGGATCGTTCGCCTTATTTCATGGTGTTTGGATAGCATTATATTCCACACGGGTCGCATTACAAGTTGCTTCGACAATTAAATAGTTTGGATGATAATGAAATTTTGCTTTCCAACGCAAATAAGTTAACACTATCACAAAAAACCGTCCTTGAGAAGTTGCAGAAATACCATACACAACGCGCAAATAGGTATAACCTACGAAGATACAATGATACAACCGTACTCGAAAATTTTCTGCTGGAGATCCAGTTTTTGTTAGGAACTTTTGTCAAAGTGTTGTATCACAAAAAGGTTCAGCCAAATTGGCCTCAAAATTTAAAGGTGCGTTTATTAAAGAACCTGAAGGGAATGTCGCTTTCAAGCTGGTAGATGAAATCGGCAATTCTATTGGGATATATCATATGAAGGACATAAAATAGTGAGAATTAGACATTTCTACATTTCCTGAGACAATTTTTTGTTAATAAAAGTCTACAGCTCAAAATATTAAGAGTATCCCATTTCAATACTTGTAGTCTTATGGCAAGCCTAAAGAAAATTTAACAATAATTTAATATAATTATGTCAATTATGATTGTATATTTAATGCCCGGCTTTGAGACATCTCTCATGGAGTGTGAGACGTCCCCACGATCTGTAACGACGGACGTTGCTCGTCGTCCCAGTGCTATGGTTTAACTACCTTGGTGTCCATTATATTACATATATATATATATATATATATATATGTATATACAGCTTATTTCTATAAAAGCGCGGGAAAAATAAAGAAACTGGTATATGAAACGGATAAAAAAAAAATAAAAAAAAAGATATAGATTAAACGAAGAGGTCAGTCAAGTTTCTTGGAGATCGACAAGCAAACATGCGGTGTTAAAAAGAAAAAGAATTAGTAAAATAATTCGTATAGAAATATAAGTCTATGGTTAGAAAAAAAAGTAGTGTTATTGATTGAAGTGATGAAAAATACATATATCTTCTAAGATATACCCATAGAATAAATTGTTTTATTGAATAAAATAAAATAAAAGTAAAAAGAAAGAATGTGTAAAGTTAATGGTTCGAACTATGGTTCGATAAGATTATACATAAGTTTATATAAAATAATTAAGTGAAATATTATATTAAGTTATAGTGATAAATATGATAAGTGGTAGTGTGGTCACCTATATGCAAGAACAAAAACTAAAAATAAAATAGTGTAAACCGCATGGAAAATAGAAAATAAATAAAACCAAAATCGTCGGTTCTGGGATGTTCTATCATCACTTCGATAGACATTTGTGTCTCTTTTTTTACGAACAAAATTGTGCTCCATTTCGTTTTTGGAATTACGTTTTGTCTATTGCGATCTCAGCCTGTTAGAATAAATTTGCAAACTATCTCTTTTTCCTCTTTTCACTTGCCATCGAAAATAAAAATATTGATGATATTTTATCGAATGAATTTATAGAAATAGAATCGAGTAGGCTATGATCACAATATAAATTGCGAAATAGAATACAATTTTGTTCGTAAAAAAAGAGACACAAATGTCTATCGAAGCGAATCGAAGTGATGATAGAATATCCCAGCAAACAAAAATTAAATAATAGAAATAAGGCGACCACATGTACATGTTTAAAAGAAAATGGTAGTGTAAAACAATACCGAAAAGTGCACAAGTAAAGTAAAAATAAAATAACTTGATAATAAAAATGGTGTCCGAAATCATCGTAGGATCGCATAAACAATTGTAATTAAGCTAAGATATTTTATTTTATTAATTATTTTCTTAATTTTAAGTAAACAATTTTTCTTATAATTTATATAAATATACATTTTTTTTTGGGTTATGGATTATAATTAAATTATAGATAGTTAATTTTGGGTGATTAAGTTAGTTGGTAAAGGTAATTTAGTTAAGGTCATATAATATTTACAGTTAACTATATACACATTTTTTCCATTGTTTTGGATTATGTTATTTAAGTCTAAAGTTTTTGTTCTCAAATTTTTCATGGGATTAAAATTAGAAACTGTTAACTATACTTTTTTTTCTTTCTTTCTTCTCTTCTTCTGTGTTTTTGCTATTCGTGTCGCGTGTTTAGTTTCAGGATGAGGAGCTAGAAGCCACTAGCATCTACTTATCCTTGGCAAACCCCACCCCACTCTCTGAGCTTAAGACGGCACAAACATAACCACGCCAAGGCTCTGAGTAGATGATTAAAAAAAAATGAAACTCCGTAATGAACGGCACTACATTAGGAGCGATTAATAATCGATATCCCAGCTGCCAATACGGTTCGTTACAGATGGATCCATTACCTAAAATTTTCATATCATGTGAAGCTTATGCAATTAAATTTTTATACATCTGTGGCGTCTTTTGCTTATATTATTTTATGTGAAATTTTAAATTGTATGATACTAATAAAGAATTATTTCTGGTGGTGATATTCAAAAGTATCGATACAGAAACTTAATATTCGTGACAGAAATATTTTTTTCAGGATGATTTTCAAAAATAGCGTGATATTGGTATGTTAGTGTTGCCATCGTATTTTTTCGGGATAATTGTCGGATTAACTTCACACACATGCGTCCTATATTAATAATTTATCTTAAAGTAATCGGTTGTGGCAGAATCGAATACAGATTTAAAATTAACAAAATGAACCCAGCCTGGTTAAATTAATGAATTGACCAAATAAAAATTGAATAGTAATGAAAGCTGTTTCTAAAATGATTAAATTTTCTTTATTCGCTTAAACTATAACGAATATTTCAAATAAAGCTTCTTACAATCCAAATCCATTACCAACAATAACTTTATATAAAACTCGACAATTTAATCCTTTTGCTGAGATAGATAAAATTTTGAAATGAAAAACTACTTGTTTTTTTTTAAAGTTCACTTAATTCGATTGGCTTTGAAAGTTTTGGAACGGAAATTAAATTAGTTGGAAAATTCGAGATTTTTTTTTAAATCAAAATAGATTTATGTAATTTTTACAATTACATTAATTTTTTGTTATGTATTTTGTACTCTATAACTTTCCAACCAATCTGATTTGTACTAAACTTTTGAAAGCTTTCAGAAACAGTTGTCTACGTTTAACTATTTCAATAACTAACCATAAGTAGTATTTTTTGTTTATACATTTTTTTATTTCTCCATAATCAAATAATTTAAATTTGTAAAATGCTTGGAGCAGCGTTTTATTAGTATTACATTTTCAAACAGCTGATTAAATTTATGGAATACGAGCAACTCAAGAAGACTGATTTATTCATCTAAAAAAAAAAAAATCATAAGATTTGTGTAGCACATCATAACCATAAATTTGATCGACTATTTTAAAATCCAACAACAACGCTAATTTAGTCTCGCATAATAAGAAATTATTTAAAATTTTTAACTTTTACTCAATACAATTATTATGCAAAACCATAATAAGAATTCAACCAAAAGCTTTTGTATAATTATGTATTCTATGGATCACATAATATATACTTTCGACTTTTGTGAAACCCCAAAAAACTTTTCCCGCATAAAATCTATTATTTCTAAATGAATAATTTTTCAAGTTTATATATTGAATATGGTCCATTTTGTAAATTCAATTGGTTGGTATATAGTACATGAAATTTAATTGAATTAACGTATATACACAACAAAAGCTTTTGAAATGGAACTTAATAATAAATTTGTTTGAAAAGAATTCGCTTCTGCAATAAATTCACTAAGAATTTTATAGTTTTTCAATTATTTCGACCATATTGTGCTAAACAAAGTCTGAATACCGATTTTTATAACTCACAAAGTTGTGCTTTTTTTGCGATACTATATTCTCTATATTTTATTGCGTTTTAAACTAATCATTTAAAGTTGAAAAACCAATTCAAGATTGATTGAGAATTTTATTGCATGCAATGACATTGGTTTCTGTTTTTATTTTGTATAGATTTGTTAATGTTCAAAATGTGTTTGGTAAACTTTTTTAATGGTACGATCCAGATTGCTGTTTGAGTACGTAGTACGAACTGAGGTTATTTAAAAAGAATAAATAAATGTTTACAGAATTTTGTATAAAAAGACGAAATAATAAAATATAAAATCAAAATTTATAAATAAAACAAGTTGTTTGTTCTCCGATAGTAAAAAGACCTCACCAGTGGTAATCTTTTTAATGTATATAAAGTTAGCACAGGATTC
The DNA here is from genome assembly GCA_951394425.1 of Tipula unca. NCBI lineage: Eukaryota > Metazoa > Arthropoda > Insecta > Diptera > Tipulidae > Tipula > Tipula unca. The sequence goes on along the minus strand of OX596382.1, from coordinate 102,626,074 downwards.
ATCCCAGAAAAACGCAATGGCAACACCATAACTATAGCGACACTATCATCCTATAATTTTGTCTCATCCTAGGAAAAATATGTCCTAGTGTCGCGACAGTTTCATTAAACTATCATTCCAGGAAGATACACAAAAATTCATCATAAAAAAATGTAAATTAAACCATTCAATGATTTTATTTATTAAGTCGGATTCAAAAAAGATTGTGATAAAGTAATGTACAAAGTCAAGTAATTTTTAATCTTGGCCAACAAAAAAAAACTTCTTCAAATGACTCGAGCCAATGTCGGACAAACCCGGGTGGTTTTAAGTTTGGCATACTAACACCAATTTATCCTGTTCGTTTCAAAAAACTTCAACGGTCGTGAGCGAGCCAACTTAGCTTTAAGCTAACCATTTCATATATTTTTCATTATTTTTAATTATTTCACCAGTCCCATCGTCTCCAGAGTCAATTGGTAATTTGGAGCACGTGGTAATTTCGTCTTGTTTGTCTTTCATTCAACTGTCTCCACGTGTTAAATAAAATCTCATTAAATCAGTGCCATCGGCAATCATCTAGATAACCATCTGCTTATTTCGTTTCGCTCGGCAGATAATAAAAAGACATTCGATAGTGAAAAATAAGGAAAAGTGAATTTGTGATAAAAAAAAATAGTGATAAGTGGTGGTAAAATGCCGCCTGGTGATGCAGCTGCAATGTTGGCCGAGTTTAAGACCAGCCGTTCATCCATAAAGGATTCCCAAACTAAATTTAAAAATTACGTCGAAACAAATAGCGATGGTATGACTGAATTTGAAGCTACCACGCGACTAGGATGGTTGGAGAACTTTTTCAATCAATTTGAATTAGTTCAAGCAAATATTGAGCGTCTTGATCCATCGGAATTGTCTAAAGATGATCGTGCAAAATTCGATGACACTTATTGCAAAGTCAAGGCTACATTATTATACTGAATGGCATGATTTTTATAAATCTTTTACCACTCTAGTTCATGAGGATGAGCATCTCGCGCCAATCGAGAAATTTACGCACTTACGTAATTGTCTGAGAGGACCTGCAATTAACACAATTAAGTCGCTGGAGATGACCGATGCCAACTATGTAGACGCCCTAAAGCTGCTTCGTGAAAGATATGAGAACAAACGCATAATTTTTCAGGCACACATTCGCGCACTCAACGAAATTAAACCTATTTCGAAAAATGCAGAATCGCTTCGTAACCTCATTGATATCGTAAATTGTAACTTGCGTGCATTAACATCCCTCGGGAATCATGAAGAGCTATGTCATGCGTTTTTGTTGTTTGGAATTGCCGGTCAACTCGATAATCTGGAAAATCTGGAAGGTTGCCTCATAAAGTAATGCCACGCCTTGGAGAACAAGGAATACAATGCTGGAACATTATCAACTAGAGCACCTCCACCTACAACCGAGCCATCTTATAATCGATTCGCGAGTCGTCAAACCATTTTGAATGCAAAGGTCCATGGCGCACGACAAAGGCAGTGTGTTATATGTGATAGTAAGGAGCATGATGTTGCACGTTGTCAGAAGTTCAACCTAATCACTACCATCGATCGATTCAATGAGGCGCAGAAATTAGAACTTTGCATAAATTGCCTCCACAAGGGTCACAGAGTACGCTTTTGTCGAGCTGGTAATTGCTTTAAATGTAAGCAACGGCATCATACTCTTTGCATCGCGATGAGGAACAAGCATCATTTCACATACCTACCACAGTTGCCGTAACTTTGAATAATGGTACTGAACCGGAAAAGAGCAAAGTAAAAACCACTCTTCATTCGTCATGCAGTTTAGATAGGCATGTTTCTGCTAGTCAGAAAGTCAAAGAAAAACGCGCGTTAACCATAAGGTTTATGTAAGCATTCAATCTCGAGTGACCAGTTTCACAAAGGGTTTGGAGATGATGGTGGTGCCACGGATAACATAAAATCAACCAAGCTGTCATATTAACATCGCGGATTGTCAAATTCCAGCAGACATACCATTGGCATCTATCATCAAGTATTGGCAGATATTGCAACCTTGTTTGACCCTCTAGGGCTGCTTAATCCAGTGATCGTATCGGCAAAGATTTTTCTGCAGCATTTGTGGCGGATGAAATTGGATTGGGACGCAACTTTACCAGAACCATACAATTCACAATGGAGAAAATTTTGGGAACAACTATCGTCTGTGGAGAATTTTTCATTTCCCCGATCCGTCTTCAATCCAGCATTTAATAGTGTAGAGTTGCATGGGTTTCTGATGCATTAACAGTGGCTTATGGATGCTGCATTTACGTTCGATGCATATCTCGAGATGAGATAAGTCATCGCCTACTATGTGCAAAGTCTCGTGTCGGACCAATTAAGACAGTCTCATGACCACGCCTTGAGCTATGTGCAGCTGAACTCTTATAGCAAGTCTACTTCATCGTGTTGTATCGGAGCTAGATTGTAACTTCGACAGAGTTTTTTGTTGGACAGACTAGGAGATTGTTTTAAATTGGTTAGCGGGCCATCCAGCAAATTGGGCCACTTTCGTGTCAAATAGAGTATCAACCATTCAGCGTTTAACCGAAAACTACGCTTGGAATCATATAGACACAATGAATAAAGCAGCCGATCTGGTCTCGAGGGGTGTTACGCCAGAAAAATTAAGCCAAAACACCATGTGGTTTGATGGGCCACCTTTCCTCTCTCTCGAGTTCAATCATTTGCCTGTTCAACGCAAATCATTAGACCTCGGAAATGCACCAGACAGAAGAAAGATGGAGATGGTCCTGGTTGCGTCAAAGAAGAATGTCAACATCGTTTCGTCCTGCCAATTTGTTAACTCGTACGAAAGAGTAGTTAGAGTTTTTGCATACATACTTCGTTTCGTCGATCGTCGTATATTAAGAGAGGATAGATGGTTGTTTCACTCCAACTGAATTATCGAGGGCGCAAAAGTTCATTGTTCGGGCAATACAGCGAGACGCTTTCTCCGAAGAATATAGCCAAGTCCAAAACGACAAACCAGTCGCCAGCAGTAGTCGCTTGAAGAAACTCAGCCCGTTTATTGATAAGGAGGGCATTATTCGTGTAGGAGGACGAGTGGACCAAGGCTTGTCATATGATGTGACACATCCTATGTTGTTACCAAATTTTACACCGTTTGTTTTTTCGTTTTTCAAGCACTATCATTTTAGAAATCTACACGCTGGGCCACAATCACTCCAATTGCTGGGCAATCGTTGATCAACGATTTTAGGTCCTTAGAGGTCGAGACGTCGCTCGCAAGGTAGTTCACCGATGTTTTATCTGTTTTAAACATCGACCAGCACTGTATCAGCAAATCATAGGAAGTCTACCTTCCCACCGAGTCCAGCCAGCCAGACCGTTCGTAACCAGTGGTGTCGATTTCTGTGGTCCAGTGTGTGGATCAAGCATCGAGGACGCCGTCCCTCAAAGGCGTATATCGCAGTATTTGTATGCTTCACGACGAAGGCAGTGCACCTGGAGTTGGTGAGAAACCTGTCGGCTGAAACATTCATTGCCGCATTAAAACGTTTTGTTGCATATGACAACATACAATTTCGCCACATACCACCTGGATCGCCACATTTCTGTGGGTTGTGGGAAGCAGCGGTAAAATCTGCTAAGCACCATCTTAGCCGAGTTCTCGGAAATTCTACATTGACTTATGAAGAAATGTGCACTGTAATCGCCCAAATCGAAGCAGTATTGAATTCACGGCCGATTACCCCAATGTCATCGGACCAACCAGATTATTCTGTGTTGACACCGGGTCATTTTTTGATCGGTGAGCCACTCAACGCAGTAGTTGAACCTGATTTGACCGAGTTGAAAGTGGACCGGCTCAACCGCCTGCAAATTGAGTTGTCAGCTGCAATTAAGAATATGCGATCGAGAATTTTGGAGTAAACACCGAGTCCTGAAATTCATTCCTAATTTCCATGTCATTGAGAAAATTATACAATGAAACACGACGAATGTATGAAAGTTCACTTAAAAACCCATGTGAATTTCAAGAAACAACCGAATTCCTGAAGTTCCTTGAACAAAGATTCAAGACTTTAGAAAAAGCGTACAGTAACAAGAGTTATACACAACAACCTAAAAGTCAACCAGTGAAACAGATATACGTCTCAATACGGTACAAAGAATTTGCGTCTATTGTCAAAAAAATCATACAATAGGAAATTGTGAAAATTTCAAAACGCTGTCATCGTCCAACAGGAGTCTAATTACATTACTACATAAATTGTAGAAGGTGCCTAAGGACAACACATCAAATACAACAATTCAAAAATACCACAAGATGGTTGATTTGTAATGGACTACAATATACCATTCTTCATTCTCCAAACTCTCGGCAACCAAGGTCGAATGGCCAAGATGTAAAAAAATGTAAGCTCAAGACAAAAATAAATAGTCAGAAAGAAGATGTCTTACTAGCAACAGTTTTAGTCAGCGCCAATGCACAATCATTGCCTCATAAGATGAGAACGGTGACATATGGATCAGCCGCAGGTATATATTTGGCCAGTTCTTCATCAATTCGCATAAAATGGTGAAGAATAAGAAGATTGCAGATTTTTATGCTGATTATGTATTATCAGGTGCGAACACGATAGAACAAGCGGTATTAATGCAACAACAATTAACAATGCTATTAAAGCAAGGCAGTTTTAACCTAGGAAATGAAGTAGCAACAACCGCAAGAAACGCTCAAAACCATACAAAACAAATATACAGACGAATGCAGCCATACGATAGACATTGGCGAAACGATTAAAACCTTAGGTATCAATTGGAATCCTAGAGATGACACATTTCAATTTAAAATCAAAGCATTGGGTACTAAAGCACCCGTGTTATCTGCAACATCCAAATTATTTGATCTAATAGGTTGGTTGGCCCCCGTTATCAGAAAAGCAATGTTAGAGGAAACTAAACTACAACGATAGATCAGGCACGACAAAGAAGAGCTAGATGAACTGCACGGTTTCTGTGATGCATTGGAAGATGCATATTCAGCTATGTAGTTTATTACAAAGCAAGGTGACTATTAAAGCGCAAAACAAACAATTCCCAGATTAGAGTTGTGTTGTTAGCATGACTAGTAAGAAAAACCAAAGAAGGGTTACAACTGCTTGATATCAAAACATTTGCTTGGACAGAGTCTATGATAATTTTGGCTTCGGTTAGAGGAAAGCAAAATAAGCTTAAAACGTTTGTTGCGAACAGGATCGTTGAAATGAAATCTACATTATCTCTACTACAATGGAATTATGTAAAATCAGAGGACAATCAAGCGACCTAAATGCTTCAAAGTTACTAAACCATCAACTGTGGTGGATTGAAGAAACCACACAAGAGAAGATCGAAATACGTACTCTAATCCTCACTGTAGTGGCTGTGATTGTGGTTCGAATTTCATAGGAGTCTCAAAACTTATACGGAACGAACTCACACTCGCACTAAAACAACTATCGGGAAAATGGTCAGAAGAGCTGGCAAAAGATGATACCCAATGGCATCATATACTACCAAGAGCACCATATATGGGCGGTCTTTGGGAATCAGCTGTTAAATCCATCAAACACCATTTGCGTAGGACAATTGGAGAACAACATTTAACGTTTGAAGAAATGTCTACGGTGGTTTGCCAAATAGAAGCATTCCTGAATTTTTGAGCATTTTTTCCACTGACATGTGTTCCTAACGATTTTACAACATTATCACCCGCGCATTTTCTGATAGGCGATCCTTCGAGAACAATGCCAGAACCAAGATTCTTGAACGATCAACCGTTTAACACGTTGGAGGCTCCTGCATAAAATAACTCAAGTGTATTGAAAAATTTGGGTAACCGAATATATGTTACTGCTACAAAAACGAGGCAAACAGACTAAAATACAAGCTAATATAACAAAATGGGAGTTAATTCTCGACGATAACTTATAACTTGTCCGTCGAACACACAATGCCTTTTTCCTCACAATCACAAAGCGATTTTTTTTTTCAACTAAGAAATAAACTTTCTAACTAGTCGAAAGGTATAGCTTTCCGAATTTAGTAGAAATACAATTTCAATAGTTAGAATAGTAAATGTCCAGATGTTTCCCAATAATTTTACATTTCAGATTTTAAAGACAATGTTATGTTGACATTGAGCTCTCAACAGAAATATTTTCAAGATATTTAGACTTCAAATAATATTTACGCTCGGTAACATCGAAAAGGATACTTTCTAAAATAAATAATATCATGTATAGGTTCTGTTCTGTAACCTCAATCAAAAGGAAATATAATGTAAGCGCTATTATTGATTTTTTGTGCTAAAAATAGAAAAATACTGAAAGGTCTGGGTTTGAAAATAAAGCTTAAGGCTTAAAACGTTAAAATACAAAGAGCATTGATACTATTTGAAAAGCAATAGTTTGGAAAATTCAGGGATACAAATGAAAGCTTTTTCAACATAAAAAACATGAAAAGAAAATATTTTCTTCAATTTAAACGTTTCAGAACAAATATATTTTTAAAATAATTTCTCATAAAATCAATTGACTGGAATATTTTGATTCTAAGATATCAAATACATCTGTTGATAAACCTATTTATAGGGTGATTCAATAAGACTGCTGATTTTCTTTTATAAATCAAACACATTTGTCGGAATAATTTTTTTTGTATTTCATTTTGTCCTTTAATGTAATACAATTTACGTTTGAAACAATATCCTTGCTCTGAGGCTACGTGAAGAGTAAGGTACTACTTTGGTTGTCGGACATCCCAGATAGATGGCAAACGTTCATAGCAAATCGAGCGAGCTCTATTTTGGACACCATCCCAAGAAAACAGGCGAACTATATTGCTTCTAAGCAACACCCGGCGGATTATATCTCCAGAGGTTTAGATCCCCAGCAACGTTCGTATTAGTGGAAGTTGAATCTAATGAAATAGTTAACCAGTTGGTAAAGAAGTATTCTACTGCGTTCAAGACGAAAAGAGAGATGAGTTATGTTCTGCGTTTTTTGCGGGTTACCGAAAATTGAAGACGGCAAATTGCGTAAGAGATGACTAACGTACCAGGAATTCATCATCGCCGAATGTTATATTGTTCGTGCTATACAAATCACAAACAACTGAAAAAGAAAGTTCTGCTAAAAACCAATGACATGTTAATGTCACTATTCATTGAATCTATTGCGTCAAAAATCTTTGATTGTCGGCGCAAGACATGCCATTAAAACGCACATAAAATACTGTGCCTTTTGTATTAGTAACAGAAGCAGCCAAAAATGGCGGATTTACCAGCAGAAAAGTGTTATAAATCAAGACCCTCTCTAAACACGGGTGTTGATTACGTCCAATTTATATCAAAACAACCCAACAGCGAAATGCAACATTAACCAAATCATACGTTGCTGTGTTTAGAAGTTGTTAGAAGCATTAACTCAGATGCCTTTCTAGCAGCGTTAAAAAGATCTGTGTCTCGTCGTGGCCTTCCCAATCAAATTTTGTGTGAGTGGATAAAACCGGAAATTTTACACCAACAAAACAATCAACTAATATGTAATTTTATCTTGCTGAAAGTTGCATCACGTCAGGAAGCAAAGCTTAATTTTGAGAAGACAACGACGTTACTTATCCAAATCGAGAGTGTACTCAATTCCAGACCCATATAATATAAATTATTGTGATCTCAAAATATTTAACGACGAGTTCAATCATACTGGAAATCATGGTCGAGAGATTATCTACATACCTTGCAAGAAAGAAGTAAACGGAAAAGTGGAAATGTTACACTTAAAGTTGATATGATATTGTCTCAAAGATAATTTACCACCCAATCAGTGGTTACTTGGCCGAATTATTAACGCATCAGGGTAGTGATGGTATAGTACGCGTTATTATAAGTGCCAGCTATTGTTACGTTGTATTATAAAAAAAAAAATTTTGCTGCCCTAGTACATAAATAAATAAATACTCAGATTAGTTTTGTGCGAGCAAGTTTAATTCTGCAACAATATGGTGATCCAATGTCAGCCCACGGAGGTATAGCAAAAACTTTAGAAAAACTTGGAAGGTTTTTATTTTGGCTTTCTATGGCAAAACAAGTTAAAGAATATGTATCAAAGTATAGTGTCTGCAAGAAGACCAAAGGTCAAAATCACATAACGCGACCGCCAATGGGAAAACCTTATAATATAGAAAGACCTTGACAAAGGATGTATATAAATCTGCTCGGACCTTATCCGCGATCAAGCCAAGGAAAAACAATGATTTTAATAATGCTGGCCCATTTGACTAAGTTTGTTGTTTTAAGAGCCCTCAGTAAAGGAACCGCGCAACATATCACGGTTCCTCATACCATCCATTCAGATAACGGAAGTCAATTTAAGGGGAGTGAATATAAAGATCTCTTGAACAAGTTTGGTGTTACCGACTCTAAAACAGCTATTTATTCTCCGCAGTGAAATGCGTCTGAGCGAGTGAATCGGTCGATTCTGTGTGCCATTCGGTCATATATTGCCGGCAAACATACATTATGGGATAAACATATGTACGAAATTGCGTCTGATTTGAGGAACGGGGTGCATGACACAATTCAAAACTCGCCGCATTTCTCATTATTCGGATATCATAAGATTGTCACCATGGTCATGCCTACAAGATATAACAGCAAATAGGAGACATATCCGAAGGTGAAATAATCCTACCTTTGTAGCAGCTCGAATATTCGACTCACCGATATTCGATTCTGCCACAAACAAAACAATTAGTGAAATTCAAATATAAACCAACTTATTTGAATTAAGCGTTCACTAACCCCATCACATATCCATCTATCCAACCAACACTACCTAATAACCGAACCATTACTATAAAACATTTATAGTAAAACAAGTCCGCCATCTATCAACATCACCACGAACAACAATGTTCGGTGATGCAACACTAATACAATAGTGCAATATTCACCGTCGCCGGCGCATGTGTTCCCTCTTCACAAAACGAAGACGAAGGCGACGTCACAACCAAAAACAAAATACAACAAGAAGCAACACGCGATAATTTCGGTGACAACAAGTCAGCCATATTTATATATAGTGTATTGTGGTGGTGAAAATAAATATATTGAAATTAAATAAATAAATTATTAAATAAATAAATAATTAAATAAATAAATAAATTAAATAAATGGATAAATAATTAAATATAATAAAAGTTATTATATCAAATAAAATAAATTATTGTGTTGTGTATTAATTGAGAAGACCGAACCGGACGACATATCTAAAATAGGAGCAACCTCCTAAAGTGGTGACCATCGACGGCGGTTTTTATCGCCATATAATAACAAAAAAATAAAAAACACGCAGGCAAATAATAAAAAAACGTGGAATAGGGGACGTCCCACCCACGCACCGAGGGATACAAAATTTAAGCGGAGACGTGCGTAGGGCCATCCCACGCAACAACGAGGGACACCGTGGGACAAGCAAACGGTGAAGCGATCCACCCTCACCGCAGCGGATGACCATCAACAGCAGCAGACCCATCAACAGCAGCAGAAACAACAATAAAAACCGGTACCAAAGTTTTTTTTATATACATTTTTTTTTCTTTGAACATTAATTTTTTTTTATTTTTTTTTATTAACGTAAAATCATTTTTTCAATATTACAAATTAACGTAGAATCATTTTTATTTTTTCAACTTAACGTAAAATCATTTTTAAATTGTAAATTTTTTTTATATATATTTTTCACCACCACAATCGTTACCCATCCATTTCACACACACTGGTCGGTTTCTCGCTGCACATAAAATCCGCTGCTCAAATTTCACCTTGCATATTCTGAATTGTTTGCTACAAATTTTAACGAGCCCCCCCAATATAAGGTAGGACGAAAGGAACTCCATATTCGGGGGTTTTCTCGTCACACATACAAACACTGGCTAACAACAATTTTAACGAAAACATCATCAAATCACTTTAGAATCGAAAGATGCCGGAGTTGATTCGCATAGCGCTAGTAGCACAGCCCGAATCCTCCACGACACAAATGTTAGCCAGAATTGCCGACAAGATGTATGATGTCATAAACATCACATCTCAAAGCGTCAGCCAAGTCAATGCACCATACCGGAAATCACGTGAACGCAGTGGAGACAGAACTCTCCGTTCAACACAAGCACCAAACACACTCGAAGCAAGACTATCTAGAATCGAGTCCAGACTCGACGGGCTTCTCCGAGGTCGAAGCCGTTCGCGTGGACGACGAGCTCCCTCACAAACAAGAACCCGCAGTCCCAGCAATAACAGATACCGACAAGGTAAATGCTGGTTCCATGAAAAGTTTGGAAAAGCCGCCAAAAAATGCACGCCACCGTGCAATTTCATCACGTCGCAACCATCGACGTCCGCGGCCGCCGTAAAGATGGACATTGACCATCAAAAAAACTTTTAGAGTCACGGGTTGAGAGCAACATGCCTCCCCTGACCACAAACACACCCTATACGTCACGTTTGTTTGTGTACGATAGACACAACAAACTCACCTACCTAGTCGACACTGGCGCTGACCTTTCGGTTATTCCAGCCATGAATTTCAAAATGAATTACACATTATCAAATCGAAATTCAGATCTAGTCTTATCGGCTGCCAATGGTTCAATCATCCACACGTACGGCACAAAATTGCTTAACGTGGATATCGGACTCAAACGAACCTTCACGCACGCTTTCATACTAGCTGCAGTGAATCGTCCGATCATTGGCGCCGATTTTCTAAGCAAATTCGGACTTCTTGTCGATGTCAAACACAAACGGCTGATTGACCCAGCTACAAAGCTGTCAATAAACGCCACAATGGTTCGTGTTAACACACCAACACCGATCCATTTTAACATCGACAACGGCTACGGCACTCTGCTCAAAAAGTACCCACTACTTACAGCAGAGCCGAACTACAAAATGCCAGTCCGACACAACGTGGCACATCACATCGTCACGGAAGGCCATCTACCCGTGTCGAGACCACGCAGACTAGATTCGGTGCGTCACAAAGCTGCACAAGCAGAATTTCAACACATGGTGGAATTAGGGATTTGTCGAACATCGACATCTTCCGTCTCTTGTCCATTACACATGGTCAAGAAGAAAGATCAAGACTGGAGGCCATGTGGGGACTATCGGCGTTTAAACACGGTTACGATACCGGATCGCTACCCGATACCCCACATTCAAAACTTCACCATGCACTTGCATGGCTGCAAAGTTTTCTCCAAACTTGATCTCATCAGAGGTTATCACCACATTCCCGTGGCACCTGAAGACGTTTTCAAAACGGCAATCACCACACCATTTGGCCTCTTCGAATACACCCGAATGCCATTTGGATTACGCAATGCCGCACAAACGTTTCAGCGCTTCATGAACGAAGTCGTTCGAGATCTCGACTTCGTTTTCGTCTACATAGACGACATTCTTGTGGCATCTCAAACTGAGGAACAACACAAACTCCATCTGGAAACACTTTTCCAACGACTTGTCAAGTTTGAAGTTCACATCAAGAGCTCAAAATGCGTCTTCGGCGCATCCACTCTTGATTTCCTCAGCCACAAGATTACCGCTAATGGCATCCTTCCGTCACAAGACCGAATCAATGCCATTAAAGAATTCCCAGCTCCAACCTCAATCAAAAGTATTCAGCGATTCATCGGAATGGTCAACTACTACCACCGATTCATACCAAAGCTCGCTGAAATACTCAACCCAATTCACAGCCACCTGGCAGTACTACTACGTAAGCCCAAAACCGCCAAGAACTTCTCTTGGCCTGACGAATGCCAACACGCATTCAAGTCACTAAAGGCTGAATTGGAACGCACAACACTCTTGTCACATCCACTGAGCGACTCAAAGCTCAGCATAACCACTGATGCATCAAACACTGCTGTCGGAGCAGTCATGGAACAGTACAACGACAAGTGTTGGGAGCCCCTGGGATTCTTCTCAAAGAAGCTCTCGGATGCCGAAAAGAAATACTCTGCATTCGATCGGGAATTACTCGCAATATATCTAGCAATCAAACACTTCAGATATTTTGTCGAGGGTCGGGACTTCACAATTTACACCGACCACAAGCCTCTCACTCGAGCAATTCAGTCTAAAACTGAACGCAATCCAAGGCAAGCACGCCACTTGGATTACATTAGTCAATTTACCACGGACATCCAGCATGTTCAAGGTACCGACAACGTTGTCGCGGATACACTTTCGCGCACAACATCAAACGAAACGGCCACAGTCGAGACTCACATCGACTGCAACAAAATCGCACAAGCACAAAAAGCAGACTTGGAACTTCAGAATATACTTTCTGGTTCCACACGTCACGCCAGTTCATCACTGCAACTGGAGCTTTTCAAACTACCTGGCCTCGAAATCTACTGCGAAACATCTACGGGTGCAAATCGCCCGTACATCGCAGAGCAACTACGTCGAACCATCTTCGACACACTACACGGTATCTCACATCCTGGTGTCCGCGCAACTCGTAAATTGATTACTGCTCGATACTTTTGGCCAAGCATTAACAAAGACGTGACCCATTGGGCACAAGCATGCTTATCTTGCCAAAAATCGAAAGTCCAGCGACACACAAAATCGCCTCTTGGACAATTCGCAATTCCACCTGGTCGATTCGAGCATATTCATCTGGATGTCGTAGGACCACTTCCTCCATCCAATGGATACTCATATCTACTCACCTGTGTCGATCGTTTCACTCGATGGCCAGAAGCGTACTGCTTGAGCGACATGTCTGTAGCAACCATTGCCACCACATTCGTTCAGAACTACGTATCACGATTTGGCGTTCCACTTGACATCACAACTGATCAAGGAACCCAATTCGAGTCGAAGCTCTTCTCGGAGTTAACGAAACTCCTCGGCGCGCATCGGATACGTACAACGGCTTACCACCCACAAGCCAATGGCATGGTCGAACGCTCCCACCGCCAGCTCAAAGCTGCTCTCAAGGCCCGAGGCAACACAATTCACTGGAGCTCCGAAGTACCAATCGTTCTACTTGGTATTCGAGCAACGGTCAAAGAAGATTTGAAGTGCTCACCAGCTGAAATGGTTTACGGTCAAACCATCAAGCTACCCGGTGAGTTCTTCGTCGAACATCCTCTACCGTCTCCATCCACAACCGACACAGTCATCGACCAACTCCGCACCACCATGCAAAATCTTATCCCCACGGCAACAAGACCAACGAATGAAAGCAACATATTCGTTCCCAAATCGCTCAACAATTGCGATTACGTCTTTGTCCGGGTTGATAAGGTTCGTACTGGATTACAATCTCCATACGATGGGCCATACAAAGTTATACGCCGCTTACGCAAGCAATTCATTGTCTCAATCAAAGACAAACACCACTCAATCTCAATCGACAGATTGAAACCGGCGTACGGTATTCTCAACACGGCTGATCAAATATCAGCCAACAAACGATTTAAAACCGTCCGGTTCACCGTATAACGTCTCAAAACCTATGGTTTCTCATCTGGAGAGGGGGTACTGTAGCAGCTCGAATATTCGACTCACCGATATTCGATTCTGCCACAAACAAAACAATTAGTGAAATTCAAATATAAACCAACTTATTTGAATTAAGCGTTCACTAACCCCATCACATATCCATCTATCCAACCAACACTATCTAATAACCGAACCATTACTATAAAACATTTATAGTAAAACAAGTCCCCCATCTAACAACATCACCACGAACAACAATGTTCGGTGATGCAACACTAATACAATAGTGCAATATTCACCGTCGCCGGCGCATGTGTTCCCTCTTCACAAAACGAAGACGAAGGCAACGTCACAACCAAAAACAAAATACAACAAGAAGCAACACGCGATAATTTCGGTGACAACAAGTCAGCCATATTTATATATAGTGTATTGTGGTGGTGAAAATAAATATATTGAAATTAAATAAATATATTGTGTTGTGTATTAATTGAGAAGACCGAACCGGACGACATATCTAAAATAGGAGCAACCTCCTAAACCTTTAACCGCCAGACTCCAATTAATTCACGACAGAACCAAAATTCAAATCGCACAAGCATATGAAAAAAGCCTCAAGCCGCTCTCATGCAAATGAGTCTAAGGCTTATATGAGACGAAGTCAACATGACGGAGTTAAATTTTGTCCATCTCGTTATAAACATTTCGCAGTCGTACCAATTTATAGAGCAAATAGAGCAATAGCAAACAGAAAAAATAAGGAAATCGGTACGATTTCTTTATTTTTTTGTTTGCTATTGCTCTATTTGCTCTATAAATTGGTACGACTGCGAAATGTTTATAACGAGATGGACAAAATTTAACTCCGTCATGTTGACTTCGTCTCATATAAGCCTTAGACTCATTTGCATGAGAGCGGCTTCAAGAGATAGAACCTACGGAGTAAGCCTATCGAATTTCAAATTAACTAAAAATATCTATGTTTGAACCCATCCACAAAATGATGAAGCAATTTATTGAAGGTACCATAATTCGGAAAATAGGCAACGTCAACTACGAAATAAAAGATAAATCCGGCAAAATCATGGATGTGTATCATACTATAAGGACATATGAAATTAACACTTACATATACATCCGTTGTTTCAGCGTCTTCTGACTATCCCTATGATTATCATTAGAAAGGGTGCTGTTACGGTTGAATTATAAAAAAAAAGAAAAAGGGTTTTACTGCCCTTTACATAAATAAATAAGTACTCATGATTAATTTTGTATTGGTATAGCGTAGAAAGCGGATATAGCGTTCGGTAACATTCTCTTTTCAACTGTGCCAATACACTCCCAGGAGCTCTTCGGATGTAAACTAATTTGGTAAGCGTTTACTTAACTTTCAATCTGGCATTGATCTGGCCATATGTGAATTGAGGGTTAATTTTATAACTATGTACACGTATATGATTTGTATGGGATCAAAAAAAAAATTATAAATAAGGGTCCGGGAGTAACAAACCCCCAGCCGCATAAGCTACCGTAGAATGATCCGTAACACTGTCTGAATTTTCGAACATGGGCCATGTACAAAATTGGGGGGCGGGGGGGTTGGTGATTTTAATTATTTTCAATCTGATTCAACATAAAATATGACCTGATACGAAGCATAGCGGTTCTCTATTAGGTTGATAACCCAAACTAATAGCCAGCTTCCACGATAATACATATGTGCCAGCTACCCGAATTTTCGAACATGGGTCATTTCATACGAATAAAAGGTGGGTGAGGATTTTAATTATGTTGAACATCTCTATATAAATAATTCAACACCAGAAAAACACAAAAATGTTCATAATAACAAATTTATTGTATTTTTTAAATTAAGTGCAAATTGGAAAACAAATATATACTACTGAAGTAAGCAGAAAAATTTCAGCAAAAAAAATATCTGCATTATCGACATATATTATTCAAATTAATTACACAATCCACCCATTTATAGTTTGTAGTGTAAGCGGAAATTCAATTTAGATTTTTTCTTAGGTAGAAATGTTTCATGACGCATATTTTCAATTTGACAAATTTTCATGCTGCATATCTGGTAAATTATGTGGGATCAGGATCAACATAATTAAAATCCCCACTCATCTCTTATTTGTATGAAATGGCCTATATTCAAAAATTCGAGTAGCTGACACTTTTGGTTTGTCTTACTTGGTTGTTAGTTTGAGTTGCTATCCTAATAGAGAACTTCTATTCTTCGTATCAGGTCATATTTATGTGGGAAAATCTCCACCCTTCTTTTATAAGCGCATGAAAAGGCCCATATCCAAAATTCGGGTAGCCGGCACTTATAGTTTATCGTGCAAGCGGATTATTAAGGTGATAGACAACTTATATGGCCAGTTTGGTCTTTTGACCGTGGTTTTCGATCACCTCAATTGAAAATATTATAATCGAAGGTGCTAACTTCTTTCGAACAAAATGCGCATTCTTCTACAGTTTTAGCTTAAATATAAAAATTGTTTAAGATCTGACTTTTACATGGATGCCATTAGATATAAATTTGTTAACCATTATCCATGTGTTATTTCTGTTGGAAAGACTTACATAACAGACAAAAGCATTACCATATATGCAAGGAAATGCAAACAAATACACTGCAACAGATTTTATACATTTATTCATTATACAACTAATTCTAATGATAGAAAAATATTTCACATTAAATTTCATGATGGTGAAATAGATCATCGTGAAGAGTTAACCTGCCTTAGAGGGAATCAACGTGTTCAAAATAAACTAATGATGAAAGTTGATCTGGAGTTAAAGAAAAAGAGGTGAAATCTTGGTGATTTAAAAGCATTGATGTGCTCAATCAAGCTCGCAGAGTGGTTTTGTTGTCTACAGATGATCATGTAGAAGATTTCATTGACTTAGAAATCAAAGTAGCTAGACTCGATTATTTACATTTCCTAATGGCTAATCCATTCTCAATTTATTCGTGGGCAAAAAACCAATTTCATTTACTTGCGAAATTGAAGCAAACAAATACACATTTATGTGCCCACTTTGATGCCACTGGAACGGTTGTTCGCGCTCCGCGTGATTTGAATAAGCAGCTGATGTATTATGCCGGTGTAATTAATGTGAAAAATATTGATGGCAAAACCGGTTATAACATTCCCATCGCAGAAATGTTGACAACTTTGCAAACGTCTTTATGTATAAAAATGTTTCATAATCGCAAGGCATCATTAAATGCTATTTCGATTTCATGGAATAATAAAGAACTTATAGATTATGTAAATTTGTGTCATGATTGGGTCAATAACAATAAAACTAATGAAATGGAAAAAATTAGTAAAATTCGTTTGTAACGGATTTTTCAATAAGAGCACTTCAACTTTTATTTTTAATAAAACACAAACTGTTCGACTTTTGAGCTAACTTTTTTTTTTATTAACGAACTTGAACATATACATTTAAGTATGAAACTCGATTTCTTTTGCATGACCACCGCGTGCACGTTTTACGAAGTCCAATCGTTGAACCCAATTTTCGACCACTCTTTCGCATAAATCGGCCGAAATTCCAGCAATTTCACGTTCAATATTGGCTCTGAGCTCTTGAAACGTCGCCGGCTTATTGGCATAGACCAATGACTTCACATAACCCCAAAGAAAATAATCTAGAGGTGTCAAATCACACGAGCGCGGCGGCCACTGGACGGGCCCATTTCGCGAAATAACACGCTGATCGAACTTAGTCTTCAATAACGCGATTGTATCGTGTGCTGTGTGGCATGTCGCCCCGTCCTGTTGAAACCACATGTCGTCCAAGTCCCTTCTATTCAATTGCGGCAAAAAAAAATCGTTTATCATATCGCGGTATCGATTTCCATTAACAGTAACGTGGCGATCGTTATCGTCAATGAAAAAATATGGCCCAATGACGCCGCCGGCATGTAATCCGCACCAAACAGTGACTTTTTCGGGATGCAACGGTGCCTCATGAATCACGTGTGGGTTTGACAAAACGATTATTTTGATAAAAAATTTGCACGATTTGCAATCGCTGTTCAAGTGTGTAGCGTTCCATGATGAAATGTATACTAATGAAGTTTCCAAATGACAAAAGAACAATAAAAAATATGGCGTCGTTCTCCGTCCCTATCGGAAAAAAGTTGAAGCGCACCTGTTCAAACACCCTATATTATGCACATTTGAAAACAAATGATTGTAACAGCCTTTCTCAGGAACCAGACATGGCTGGAAGCTGAATTTTCACCATATAGATTAGGATTTTAGCGGTTCGGTTTTTTTTTGTTAAATTTTGGCCCGAACAGGTGGGGCTGTTTTCAAGATAGTAGATGGTAATACTGTTATTTTTGACATTTGGTTTAGTTTTTAATTAAAGTAAAATTACGATTAAACATAATAATAATAACAGTGTTAAAGGCCATTACTGGCCCCTTACTGAATCAACAATCTGGCTCCAACGGTTTCGATCCTGAGCTTGGTCTTCATACTGTCTTAGACAATCTGAAGAGGCCAAGTCGTTCTCTACATCGTGGAGCCATCGTCGCCGATTAAACATAAAATTTTACAAAAATAAAAGAGGACGCGAATACGTTAATCGCAGGACGCTTAAGAGTGCATACATTTTCAATTATTGATTGTGCTACCATCGACACGAAGTGACAATTAAAGATAATTCGATTGTATTGTAAAATTAAGTGTTTCTTTCATAAAAATGCGACGCTCAAATATTGGTCGCAATATGCGAAGAAACCAAGCGATTAGACGATATAGAAAAAATATTAATGTTGACCAATAATTATCAGAATTAAAGACACAAAGGTAGCGCAACTTACAACGTGGAATATCAACAAGAAAATATAACCGAAATTCGAAGAGTTACTACTCGAAGAGCAAATAGAAATGTTCGAGCTGCGGCAAGAGCATCGAACGCTCAATACGAGCGGAACAGAAGAGCATTAGTAATTGCTTCATTTCATCGTATTGCCTTTAATTATGAAGAAGACATCGATTATTACATCCATCCTAAAAAATGTATCGGTGAAATGGATAAAGAATGCAATTATTGTCATGCATTAAAATTTAAAAATAAAACTCTTGGGATGTGTTGCTCTTCAGGTAAGTTTTTTTTGGATATTAACCACCCCCTTCCCCCTTTTTATTACGTCATATATTTATAAACTATTATCGTAAAATATTTCAGGTAAAGTGGTTTTACCAATTTTAAATCCACCACCTGATGCTAAATGAAAATGCGAAATTTTTGAAAAAATATTTTATTGGATCAAATGAACAGGTTCAAGAACGTTGCGAAATACATCGCATAACCGTAATTCGAGAGCGTGAAATCATTAATACAATTCAACAATTTTTAATGGAAAAAAATCAATTATTACAATTGTTCCCCAAAAATTACACCACAGGATAGATATAATGCACCAACAGTTGATGAAGTTGCTATTGTAATGGATGGGAAAGTTTTAGAATCACGTGACATAGTTATTAAGCGTAAAGATAACGCCATTCAGAGAATTGAAGACACCCATCGCTCTTACGACGCATTGCAATACCATTCAATTTTTTGGGAAGGTGATGAAAGATATCAACATAAAACAAACAAATCCATCCACCGACGCAGAACTGACCAAAAAAGTTAGTTCTATGAATTATTACGCTTATCGACTAATGATTAGATCTACTGAAGACAATCACATTTTAAAATGTAGATATTAATACCATCAGTATGTTGTGTGATATGTATGCCAAAATCGAGAATCAACGTCTTCGTTTTAATGTAGACAGAAGTATTAATGCCAATGACATCGGTAATGCTGTTTTTCTTCCTTCATCATACATTTGCAGTCCGCGTCATATGCAAGAGTATATTCAAGACGCTATGACTTTCGTTCGGCATTACGGAACACCCGATTTATTTATAACATTCACATGCAATCCAAAATGGAACGATATTGTAAAATTATTAAAGCATGGTCAACAATCGCATGATCGTCGAATGGCAAAAACGAGGACATCCTCATGCTCATATATTAATTTGGCTGACAAATAAAATAAGATCAATCGATATCGATCAACGTAATAAGCGCTGAAATTCCCGATGAAGACACGGATCCAGAATTGTTTGAAATTGTTAAATAAAATATGGTTCATGATCCATGTGGACCACTTAATATGAATTCACCATGTATGATTAATGGTTAATGTTCCAAAAGTTTTCCTAAAGATTTTACAATGCATACGTTTATTGGAATTGATGGCTATCCATTATATCGTAGAAGATCCACTGAGAATTCTGGAAAGTCATTCACGATAAATATTCACACAAATGAATTTGAAGTTGACAATAGATGGATTGTGCCTTACTGGCCATTTTTTTCAAAAACATTTAAGGTACACATTAATGTTGAACTATGCTCATCCGTAAAAGGAAATGCACAGAATGTCGGCAGAATGACAATTCTCCCAGCAACATACACCGGAAGTCATATGCATGAGTACACTCAAGATTATATGATGTATGTACGTCACTATAGTTTACCAAATTTGTTTATCATGTTCACGTGCAATCCACAGTGGACAGAAATCCGACAAGAATTATTTCCTGGCCAATCACCCATTGCACGACGAATTTAATCAAGAGTTGTGACGCGAAACCCAATACGACTCCAAAGCATTGAGAGAAACCGTACAATGAAACGTTCCACTTTTAAATTAGCAAAAACGTTTTTAATATAATTGATTTTGGCAACGATTGCCAAATTTTGCACTTGCTTCATCAGGTATTGCAGCTACGTTGTTGAAAGGCATTCGTACAGCTCATTCAGCACTGAAGTTGCCGTTGAACATGAAAACTAATGAAACTCTTACTTGCATGAATAAAATCTAAAAGTTTACTTCAGATAGTTGCTCGGCCTCTGATATCGACACGAGTCCATTTAGAAAAAACCATACTGCAATCTTTGAACAGTCCAGATTTTGAAAAGACTTAATAGCAATTAGTGCACCAGATGTTCAGACGGTCAAGGCAATAACTATTACACAAACGGATGTTTTTCCAACCAAAGTTTGTATTAGAAATTCTAAACAATTTTATTTGAATATTGACGTTATGGTCGCCATAATTGAAAACAATAATTTTTGCATAAAGAATTTCACAAATGCTTTAGTTGAAAGTTATTTTGGAACTACAAAATCCGATATGGTTAAAAAGCTGTTGAAATAGGAAAGCGGCTTGTATGAATGCATTGTGTTTTTAACACATTCGGGGTACCACAACCAAAACAAAATCTATGCTTAATTGGTTCCACACACTCCTTAAACATGTGTCCAATTCCGAAGCAGTTCCAACACGCATTTGGGGAGTAAATTTTCTCGAAGGTAGGTTTCTGTTGCCTATGAGCACTATATGTGGATTCAAAATTCCTAGGAAATGCTATTGCACACACCGAATCAAAATGTTGAGGCTCCTCAGAATAGTTATAACCGATGGCTCTACTATATTCAGAATTAGCTATCCCGTTCAACTCGTTAATTTGGCGTGGTCTTGACTGGTGGTAAATCTCAGGAGTCCAACCCAGTCGGTTCCACGTGTCCTCTACAGTCACACACTGGTTGACCATCTGTGCTAGACTGTTGAAATGATGACCTGCGAAATTGGTTTGCAAACCTGCTCTCATGTTTCTAGTTATGAGATTTATGAGCTTCAAATCCGTCAGTGAAATAATGAGAGTGTTAAGCTTCGAATAGAATGGTAGAAATCCATAAACGGCTCTTTAAATCTTTGCTTTCTTCTTTCCAAAGCTTGCCTGACATCGTCGTCTGTCCTTCTAGTTTTAAACCTCTGTATAATTGCTTCGCTCAGCACCTTCCATTCTACTGGTCCATATGTCTCTTGGTATTCCCAGTACCAATTAAACCATTAAATTATCTTTCAACAACACGTTGAAGTTAGCAGCTAATCGTTGCTCACTTAAGCCATTTTCTGATGCCATACTCTGAACTCTATAAATGAACCTATCAACTGGGAGTTCGTCCTTTTCATCCCCATGATAAACCATTCTCCAGTTGTGTATCTCTAAACACTGTTTAGCGTTGGAGCTAGAGGAAGTAGCTTCCGCAAACTGTGCTTCCGGATTTATTCCATAAGATGGTGGAGGTAATGTAGGATTAAAAGTTACTGCAGGGAGTTGAGTTTTATTGTTTATCGGAATTTCGCGTTTTTGAAGTTCGGGTGAAGATGGTGGAGGAATTCCCGTTAGACTTAACTTTCTAGCCAGTCTATCAACTATTAAATCAAATCTTTCATCCTCTGTTAATTCTGCGATTGAATTTTCACAATTTGTAGATGCGGAAGGATCGGATAGTATTTGAGGTGGCACAGTTTCTTTTTCCACTTTGTTGGTATCCATTATATCATCATCAGACTGATTTTCTATGCTCTGTGGATCATCTACAATTTCGTTAAACACCTGTTTAAGCGAATTTTCCATATCAGTTGATACTGTTTGCGCTGTACGAATATCTTGCAAACAGCTTAATAACTTCTGGCAGACATTGATTAACTTGGTTGAACTTGAAGTTACGGATTTTGAATTGTTGATTCTGCCCAGTCTGTCACCGACATGGAATATGCCGGTGGTCAGTTCTGAGATTCTTTCCTGTGTGCACTACATTGTATGCAGTATGGTAAAATCAATGTTAAAACCAAACCTTGCATTCCTAAAATAAGGTTAACGGTTCAAACCGACCTTTTGAATTTTAGCTGCAATATGCAAAATTATTGTTCGATTTGTGGTGTGCAGTTGTGCACGTAAATTAAGTAAGTGATATTGTTCAATGTCACGTTTGTCATAGAGCAATCTGTGCCAATTGAGTTGGAGTAAATTTGGCAGTGAATAATTATTGCTTGGGCACTATTTATAATTTTTATTGAAATTCGGAAATTTTATTCTTATTATAGCGCCGATCACAGAGATTGCCCCCAAGGCTGGCGACTGACACATGATTGCTGTAACTATTGCTAAACGAATAAATTTTTTTTTTACAATTTTTGTATGGGGCTCTTATAAGACTACCTGTGTCGTCTAAGTAAACAGAAAGTTCTGTATTTGATTGAAAGTCACACATAAGCTTTAAAACTTTATTTTGCAGTATTCTAAAAGTTAAAACAACAAATGGTCGATAACATATATGTTTTATGTATGAATTAATACCTTCAGTTTTGTTCATTTCTTCAAAAATGTCAACAACGTCATTTGGCGAATTATCATTGGTTTTTAAAGCTTCTGATCTTATTTTTCGCAAGACATCTAATGATTTTGCTTTTGGAATGGTATTTGTTCTTGTAACAAAATCTAAATCCTCTTCATCAATTAAACTTTTCGCTACTATTTCTACAGTACCATTTAATAATTTTTTTTTGTATTCTAATCTACTAAAGCCAGCAGTGTGATGAAACTTTTTATAAGGATGATTTATTGACCTACTTGTACTATAAACATCGAAAATGAAAGGTTCCTTAACACTTTTATGTTTACAATACGCCCTAATTGTCAAATGATTTTTAAGAATATCATATCCCTTAATATTTATTAAACATCCACTTAATTTAGTCAAATATTGAGACTATAAAAAAATGTAACTAATTTTCTATCCCTAATATAGAATACATCTTAATCTAAATATCATTCGGGATAGCAATCTGATTATCTAATTTTTTAAATTTGTTAGTGTTGGCTCCTCGGTTTATAATTATTTCAGAATCATTCCCAACTTTATCTGAACTATCTACATTTATCAAATCAGCAGCATCTATCCTATCATTATTAATAATATCAATATTATCTACTAAGTTGCAATTAATAGGTTTTATAACAAGTTCGTCAGTGTGCGGTACTTCTTCAACCATTATTTTATTTGGAGAAATGCGTTCGGCAGAAGGACTACTAATCCTAACATCTATATCAACTGGATTTTTATTTAACAAGGTAACAATATGATAATCCTTTGTATTTAAAAAATCAGAAGTTACTATTCCATCTGCATCTAAAATATAAATATTCTCCACCATGTTTTCATCGAGAGGTTCTATAAGCAGTTCGGTAGACTCCAGTGCATTTTCAAAGCAAGTGTTCTTTAAAGGAAGCGGCTCTTCGGCAAAACGATTAACTCTAAAATTAATTTGAACGGAATGAGTATTTAATTGGGGAATCGTATGTTGTAATATTTCAAACCCAGTTTCGTTATTAACAAGGATTTCATCAGTTTGCGTGAGTGGGCCAATTTTATTCGAATCCAAGCGGTAGGCGATTTCATCACAGAAGTCAAGCAACATTGTGCAGGGTTAGTACTTGGATGGGTGACCGCTTGGAAACATCACAGAAGAAAAAGGAAAAATACACAAAAAATCAAAAACCTCCCCCCTGGTAATCCAGTATGCCTTATCCAGCAGCCCTGGAAACTGGCTAGGATTCAATGGACCAATCATTCATTAATCTGAATTAAAAATGATTACAGAAACGAACACTAGAAGAAACAACACAAACCGCAAAACACAAATATCGACCCTTGGCTATCGTACACGGACACGAATTGGAAATTGGAATATCAGAACTCTAACGGAAACATCAAGGCTGGCGCAAGTAGAGAAAGAAATGAAACGTTACAACATCGAAATTCTAGGACTTAGTGAAGTTAGATGGAAAAACAATGGCGAAATTAACACAAACGAAGGCAACTAGCTGATATTCTCTGAACGAGATGATACACATATATGAACAAGGCGTGGGCATATTAACAACAGCGAAATTAAAAAAAAGAAACACAACCATCATCCAGTGCTATGCCCCAACAGAAGATGCAAATGAAGCAAGAAAAGATGAGTTCTACGGACAATTACAACAATAGCAAGAACCAAGAACGCACAGAAATGGCGTGAAAATTATTCAAGGAGATTTTAACGCCAAAATTCTGTACGAAACAATAATGGAGAAAGACTCATCGACTTCTGTGTCACAAACCAAGTATGAACCAGCAAAATACACCGGAGGTGAGAAGGAAATATGAAGACACGGCAAGACAAGTAAAAAAGATGGCAAGAAATGATCGTAGAAAATACACTGAAAATATTCTCAAGGATGCCGAAGAGGCAGCAGCAACCAGAAATATGCGCACTCTACACCAATGCGTACGAAAGGTTACAGGAAAATACACCAATATACCACCTATTATAGATAATAATGGTAAAATCCTAACAACAGATGAGGGACAATTAAAGAAATGGAATGAATATTTCGGAGAGGAAATCGCAAACAGCACAGAAAACTTTGAATTACCCAATATTGCTCTTATTGAAACACCCATCCACCAACGGAACGGGAAGTTAGCAGTATCATTGAGAAAATGAAGAATAACAAAGCCGCTGGAATAGATAACATACCATCCGAAATATTCAAAGGTGACGCATCTACAACTGTGAAGACTCTAACACCGATCATAACGGAAATATGGAATTCGGGTAAAATACCACATAATTGGTAATAGGGATTAACCATAATGATTCCAAAGAAAGGAGACCTAAGAGAATGTAAAAATGGCGAGGCATATCACTACTCAATACAACAATAAAGGCGTTAGCAATGATAATCCTCGTCAGAATATCACCTACGATCAATTCGAAATTGAGGAAAGAACAAGCTGGCTTCAGACCGGGACGTAGTTGCACTGACCATATAAATACGATCCGCATCATCATTTAACAATCCAATGAATGGAACTCCCCACTATACCTCCTCTTCGTGGACTTTGAGCGTGCATTCGATACAATACATAGAAACGCAATATGGAAGACACTTTGTGAAATGGGCATCCCAAATAAGATTATCGTACTCGTACAAGAGATGTACTATGATGCAGGTAACCGAGTTCAATACAAGAGCAAGCAAAGTGATGCATATTATAATAGCAATGGAGTGCGATTTGTGGTCCAAAAAATGGACTACAAATCGCCCAATGGCATCCAATGGGGACTAACTGATTATATATGCCTGCTAACACATAAATACACGGACATGCAGCAGAAAATAGAACAGCTATCGGAGTTAGCGAAAGAAGTTGGTCTAAAAATAAACATTACGAAAACCAAGACGATGAGGATAAATACTACGATAACCACACTAATAAGCGTCAACCAACACAATATAAAAGATGTAAAGGAATTCGTATACTAAGGTTGTACACTAGCAGAAACAGGCGGAACCAAGGAAGACATTAACAAGCGCATAGACAAAGCCAGAACGACATAAAACATGTTACACAAAATCTGGAATGCATCTGTCCTCCCCGTAACACCAAGATACAAATGTTCAACTTGTGTGTAAAATCAGTACTCCTATATGGCTGCGAAACGTGGAAGTAAAATCGGCAGATTACGAACAAACTACAAGTATTTGTCAACAAATGTCTAAGAAGAATACTAAAGTGCTTCTGGCCCAATACCATATCAAATGCGGAACTCCATAGAGTAACTAATCAGGTAAATATGGAAAATGAAAATAGGAAACGTAAGTGGAGATGGATCGGACATACACTAAGAACACCAGCAAGTGACGTAACACGCATGGCCTTAGAACCCTCAAGGGAAAAGGAAGGTTGGACGTCCACCTGTAATGTGGAAACGAACGGTGCTAGCGGAAGCGAAACATCTCGGCAAATCATGGAAGGAAATCCAAACAGTAGCAGCCAATAGAGTTAGATGATCCCACCTAGTAGACTCCCTATGCTCCTAAATTGGAGATAAAGGTTAAAACAAAAAAAAACAAAAAAAATTAGAAATTAAAATAATACAATGTATGTAATTAGCTAAAAAAATATTATACAGGGTGTTTCTTTTAAACTGAGACGATCAAATATCTCGAAAAATAGCCACTCTACGGAAAAAATGTTCATAATCAAAATTTAATCATACCGCGGGGGAAATACATTAGTGCAAAACAATTAGTCCCCCACCCCCGCTTTGTAGGTGGGGCGGGGGTAACTTTTAAACTAAGATAGGAAGCCATATTTTTTATTGCAGATACGGATTCTACGACTAAAAGTACGTATGATTTGAATGAAATATTTTGTTCGGTTCATGATAGATGGCGTTGTTATCGACGAAATTAAATTTTATCAATTTTTCCAATTTCTCCTTCTTAGAACACACGCATTCGATTCTGCAATACGTTTGAAATAAAAAACATCACGTTTTCATTGGAAATACTCGAAATTCGTCATCAAAACAATTTATTCAGTTTTGTAAATCTAAAATAAGTGTTCAAAATGATGGCCTGCGACTTCAATGCACTTATTAATCCGCATTTCAAATGATTGTAGACAACTGAGAAGTGTGTCTGGTTGAATTTCAGCAGACGCATTTCTGATTCGCTCAATCATGTTCTCACGTGTTGTTGGTTTTTGTGTGTAAACTTTGTTTTTGAGGTAGCCCCACAAAAAAAATCTGGCGCAGTAAGATCTGGTGATCTGGCGGGCCAATTTATCGGACCCGCCTCACCTACAAAGCGGGGGTGGGGGACTATTTTTTTGCACTATTGTATTTCCCCCGCGGTATGATTAAATTTTGATTATGAACATTTTTTCCGTAGAGTGGCTATTTCTCGAGATATTTGATCGTCTCAGTTTAAAAGAAACACCCGGTATATAATATTCTAGCCCGAAAAATACGTAAAAAATATTGCTGATATAAATTCTAAATAATTTTAATTTTTCGGGATGGAATGATTTTTTACTCTGTTTTACGCTGTTTTTCGTGCTGAGACGCTTTTTATGTATTTAGTGAGGACACAAATATTTTATTTTTGAAAAGTCTTTTTTCGGGATGGTTTTCGGGCTAAGTTCACATACATCAATAAATAGGCTTACTCCATTCTATAATGAATTCATCAAAGCATTCAATCGCCAAAAAGCATACAGCAGCAAAAAAGTGGACTTACATATATAGCAACATAATATTTGGTTGCCGAATTTTATACGTATAAAAATTGGTTCCGCTTACACAAGAAACCAAAAGTTCAATTACATGACAAATCAAAAGTGCTATGTACCAGAATTCTTGAATATGGGCCATTTCATATGAATAAAAGATGGGTGGGGATTGACATTTTTTTCCGGCTTAAACTGGTTATAATTTTGGGCATAAGGGAAATTTGACTTGCTTTCCCTGCGTCTCAAATCTTATTTGAACATGTATGTACGAATTTGGGACGTAAGATGATATATTTGAAAAAAAACAATCTCATTGAAATTCTATTCTATATTTTCGCATCATTTATAGTTGCTTAGCTTTTAATTGGAATTTGATGAAATATCAGAATCATATTCGTTACATTAATTTTATTATTTGGAACATAAAAAATTACAGAAACAAATGTATGTTATATGTATATAAAGGGATGAAAGCAGCATCAGAATATCTAAAATAAAACAAGCATGTAACATTAATTAAATTCTCTAGGAAAATAATTCGAATCAATAATCATAAAAGAAAACAGAACATGAAACCTTTAAAATTACGATCCATTAAAATCATTTTCGGAATGTATTTATATAAATGATTGTCCATTTTTATCCGGCAACATACATACATACATACGTACATAATATATTTATGTACATGGAACAAAAAAAACCATAAAACTTACAAGCAACAAAAAAATTATATAATGTGCCCATTCCAAGATGAAGTCCCTTTTTTCGTATGTACACATGTATGTACATATATATCGTTCAGCCAGAAATAAGGGACTAATGTAGAATTTTGATATGCGAGAACATATTGTTGATGGAATCAATTTTTGTGTTTTTTTTTATTTTCAACAATAATTAATCTTATTTTTTTCTTATTATTATTGTTATTATTATTATTACAAATAAACAGTTTTTCCAAATGAGTTATTTTTTCGTTTTCCTCTGGTGAGTTTCGTACGGGGCTCTTTTTGTTATTTGTATACGATATACATACATATGTACATACGTTATATGACATGGGAAAATTGTTTATAAGAAAAATGATATATTTGTATGACAAGAATGAAATATTTTTGTGCAAACTAATATTTGATCAGCTTTTTTAAAAGCTCTGTCTATAATATAAATTCTATTTTTGATGTAAATTTATATATTTTATCCCTCCATAGTCCATAGGATATTATTAATATATATTCGTACATATGTAGTATATATAGGGATGACCTCTGATGTGACTTCACTCTCACAGTAAAATAGAAAGTCCATCCCGAAAAAATAGTATTTCTAAAATACTAAAAATTCTAAAAATTCAAAATTAATTATCAATGAACATTAGTACGTAACCGATTCAATAGTACGTACACAAATTATCGAAAATTTGAATAATTTTTTATGGAATGTTTCAGTTTATATTCCAGCGTTGCAACTATGTAGAAATCATCAACTGTCTCTAGTTTACCTCTTCGCGGTAGCGGATACCTGATTTGGTTCTACCGGGAAAACATTTGTTTTACATGACTAATGGATTATAGGATAATTTTCATTCCAAACGAGCTCTATGACGCTCAGATCTCCAATGAAAAACAACAAATTCATATTTGCAAAACACGCAGTCTCCACTGAAAAAAAACCTCAGTGTCAGAACAAATTCCGAGAACATCAGCAAATATTATAAACAGCGAGGAGCTGTTGAATAAATTTAAAAAAATAGACAAACTAATTGCACGAAGTTGCTGAGCTTAAGAGTGAAAACACTACGCTAAAAGAAAAGGTCAAATTAACAAAGCTGGGAATTCAGCACGAGTTAAAAATCTGTCTGCAGGAATTTCCAATTTTTCAAAAGAATAATAGATTCAATGGCTCTCTGAGTCAAGAGGGATGAGTAAGAACTGGAAAACGAAGTTGGCGGTGCTGATAACAGAAATACCAAAAAACGTAGGCGAACAAAAACGAAAACGCCTCCAAAACATACTATACACAAAGTGTGAACAATAACAATGAACAGAAAAACCAAAAAATACCACTGCCTTCACCCAGTAACGTGAGCAACAATTTCGAACTTTTTCGTCAAAAATAATAAAAACCACTACTGAACCAAGTAATTGTAAGGCTCTTTCAAACAGCAACATTAAAATTACCGTTTTAAATGAAAATGACTACAGAAATGTCAAAAAAACTATTGGAAGAATTAAAAAATGAACCCAGAACCCACCAACTAGAAACTATCGAATATCACACCTATCAACTGAAGAGTGAAAAGGCTTATAGGCTTAAAACGGACTTAGAAAAAATGGGACATGAAGTCGCAGGTATTACCAACATATTCAAAATGGTCACAATTGATGGTGTAAAAGTCAAGAAACACTTCCATTGTTTTACATCGATTTAAAACAAAAAGACATGTTCATCAACATCAAGAAAATTGCATACTGCACATTTAAAGTTGTCAACAACTCGGATATACCAATAGTTGTTGCTATCGTCAAACCTATTGCGAGAAATGTGCTGAAGATCACCACACAACAAAATGCAAAACACAACGCAGATAGCGCATCTTGATGTGCTCTTTGTCATCAAGAAGGACATACTGCAAATTATAAAGGATGCCCTGTATATCTGAACAAAATTAAAAGTCAACAGAGCAAAAACAAACGTAGCATAGCGATTACAAACCAAAGCAGCTAAACCTCAAACAACAATTACACCATCCACAGTTGGATTATCTTATACACAAATCAACAAATCAGCTGATGCATTAAACCAAAACAACAAACACCCAGAAGTTAATAACGAGTCTAATAACATTGAAATCATTAAAATGCTCAGTCAACTTCAACAGACACTTGGCCACTTAGCCGAAAGGGTGGCAAAACTGGAAATTAATTTCTATCCGCCAATCAAAAAAGTCAGCATACACAAAAATGATTAACTCGTTCCTATACGCATTGTAACTTGGAACGTCATTTACTGGAAACGCACTCCTCCAAAACAAATTTATTATAATAAAGGGATTCAATTCCTACTGGACAACCCATCCTAGTGAAAAAGCTGGAGGTAGTTCAGCTGTACTAATTAAAAACAATATCAAACATAATCAACAAAAGGATATTCGGGAGAACTACATGCAAGCAACGGTTATCTCACTCCAATATAATGGGGCAAATCTAAATATTGCGGCAGCATACTGTCCTCCACGGCATACACGAACGAACTTAACATTTAATAATGACTTCATTAAATTCGGGCCACGATTTATCATTAGAGGGGACTACAATTTAAAACATGCAGGTCAACCGATGCAGAAAAAAAAGCCAGATCTACTTGATTTCTTGATCATAAAGAGTATTTCATCCAGTTACAGTAGAGCCGAAGGGATTAACGACTTAACATCTGATCACATTCCTGTACTGTTGTCAGTAAGCGCTGTAGTAATCAAAAACCAAAAAAGTGTAGCCTTACTAATAAATTTACGGATTGGAATCTCATCAGAGAAAAGTTAGAAGAGCTAGTTGAATTAAAAGTGAATATCAAAAGTAATGACGAATTGGAACATCAACCAAAGAATTTCATTGAATACACTCGAAAGGCCGCCAGCCTTGGAGCTACTCCAAAATTAAAGGAAAAAGCTAACATGGAAGTCAAATATCCTGCAGAGATCAGAGAACAAATCAAGGAAAGGAGAAAGGCAAGAAGAATATGGCATCTCACCAGAAATCCGTAACAAAGTCAATAGGCTTATCAAAAGCTTTACTCATGATTGCTTTGCCAACTACTTACGCGGGCTAGGTTCAGAAATGGAAAAGGACTACTCGTTATGGAAAGCCACCAGAAAATTTAAACGACCTGTAGCTCGGAATTGTACAAATTGTGTACAAATTTGATATATACAGGTTTTGCGAAAATTTTCGTAAAGAAGAATACCGTAAAGATCTCTCGCTATAAGACAACCATGTGGTACTCCTATATAGATTCAAAATTTGTGAAGAACTGATACAGTTATTTATTTTCACCAATTGAGTCTTTTCGATAGATAACTTGTAAATAAATTAATTTGTACTCGTGGTTAACCGTATCAAAAGCTTTACATAAGTCCAAGAATAATCATCCACAAAGTAATTGTAGATCAATTTCTCTACTAGTTAAATCAGTAAAGTTCAGGCATGCAGGTGTATAATTTGAACTAACAGTGCAGCCAAATTGTTGCTTGCAAATAATGTTGTTTAATACTAGAAACTTGTTGATCCTCTTGAGCATAACATTTAATATCCGCGAGATTGGTTTATAATTAGACGTATCAGATTGATCTCCAGATTTGATTTTTGCAATTTTACAGCAATATGTAAAAATTCCACTATTAAACGCGTCAGTAACGAACTTTACCATTAACGGACTAAAATAATTTATAGCATATTTTAGTACCTTCGTGGAAATATTGTCTTTTGATGTGATTGGCCAGGAATTTTTAAATTATTTTTTCAAACTGAAAGTTCGGTATGTTGCAATAATGTTCATATTTCTGTCGATCAGTTTAACGCCAATCATAATCACCCGATCATGTAAATTGAAAAACTTATTCTCTTTCCAAATGTCCATATTTATTTTGATACTTAATCCATCGTTTTAATTCTTCAGCCATTTGGACAGACTAGCACCAAACAAAAATACACAAAAATAGTTACTATGTATATGACCGCGGTTTCGGGAAGATTAGTTTTGTAATTTGGTAATTACGATTCTACGAAAACTGGTGACTTAATTCTCCTTTAATAGTAACTAGCTACAAGGCTATGTCAAAGCCAATAAAATCTTCCACCCATCTTTGAAGTATAACTTTTAACATGATGTCTGAGGCCCCAGTCTCTCCCAGTTTGGTACGATTACAGGTCCGATTTAATTCGAACCCCTGTTGTAGCCTGTCTCTATTGTGATTCTAATACAGTACCTTCCGATCCAAACGTCACAGCTTCTACCATTGGGGCCCAGGTCTCATAGAGATTGTTATCCGGATCTGATGGAAGCCATTAAAACTTATCAGTATTTTGTTGTGTTCTACGCATAATCTGATTGTCAAGGTTCAATTCTACTATGATTCTCAAGCTCTCTGTTATTGCAAAGAGATAATCACAGTTTTGATGAACATAGAGTTTTTTCGATTTCCAACATTGACATGTTTACGCTGAACGGGTCCCATATGAGCATTTAAAGTTTATAAAATTGTATAAGATATAACTGAAACTTATAAAAATTTAGACAATCGTAAAATTCAACACAATCGAATAATTATTGAAGTAAAATTTATTTAGGAATATTATTTTATTTATGTGATTTGGAATTGTCGCAATTTTATTGATGTTCTAGTCCTTTTAATTTTAAAATGTACTAGTCCTTTTAGAATTGTTACGAATATCATGCCAAATTATTTGAATTTTACAATATCGAATTTGAGTAAAACTAGAAAACATCGAATACTTCATGAAATTCATAAAATTTGTTTTTGGGGGAAGCTCATCAAATTACTATTCTACTTCATTAAGTATGAAAATTTTGTAAAATAAAATATATCTCCAAAATGAAAAATGTTTCAAACACTCATTCTAAAATTTCGAAAATTTTGAAAAAAAAATAGCAAAATTTAATATTTATTAAAACCGTCAAGTAAGACGATGAGCCCATCGCGTTGAGCTGCTATCCTAGATTATGTAAGGTAAAGTTTTTGGGGGCTTGCCAAAAGAGGCATGCATAGACACATATAGCCATATCACAAGTTCTTAGTTTACGCACCATTAGTAACATTTTGAACGTTTTCCAAAGCGTTGTATGCTCCTGACGTCCAACTTAATTTCCTAGATAGTTTAGTCTGTTTAGTGATAAGTGCGGACCGGTACAGAGAAGAATACTGAAGTAAGTAGTACTGTTTATCCCATTTGATCATCGTCACAGCTGCGAGAAAACTACATAAGAAAAGAAGCTAAGCTTACTCGCATGCTTGACAACCATCCTGACCTGTCACCGTATAGGAGATATATCAGCTGATTAGGCCTAGCCAGGTTCAATCCCAACCAAACTGCGGGCTATTATATGCATGAAGTACTGTTTGTGACTGGTTTATCAGGTGCTTGCATGATGCAAGAGGCATTTCAATGACAGCTCAACTTAGTATTCATTTAAAATTAAACCTCCAAAGAATTATCACGAATTTCAATAAAATCTTAGTTTTGTTGAAAACGCAGCCAAATAATATTTTTATATTTTAAAAAATATTAGAGATTATATTTATCTTTTAAACCATTGTAATTCTTTTAGCTTCCCAAATTTCAAATCTGGCAACCCATATAGTATTAGAATACCTATATGCCCTGAACCACATCGCTTAATCAATTCTAGATTTTAAATTTTTTTTATAACATTCGAACTTAGAAATCTCAGAATTTCTTCATAAATTAAGAATTTAAAAATATTTCTGAATTCATAACAAATTCAGAAATATTTTCTAAGTATAAGTCTTTTCCATGCTCCAGAGTTCCATTACACTCTGTGTTCCTAAATGTTCAAAATAAAAGTTATTTTTATAAATTTTATATAAATTCACAATTAAAATTAAATAAATTATTAAAAAAAAAATAATAAAAATATTTTTGTTGGGCGGACAGCCATAGTCTGTTAAATATTGTAGTTAAATGATTACAAAGTTACAAATAAAATTGATTACAGAATCTAATTCTTTTTCTGGAGACAATATATGCGTATAGCAGAAAATGATGCAGTCATGAGAGCGCCGTTAATTTAGGTTTAACATATTTAAATGTTGATCGGCCATAAACTCTTCTTTTACAAACGAATTAAAAAATGTTGGAATGTAATCGAGGTATTGCCGCATACAGAAGATGAGGAGACTTCTTTTGAATGAATTTTAAAAATTTCAAATAAAGTTTCAACTGAGGATATTGAAAATTTTCATTAATACTTTGAGCTGACTCGAATTTATATCTTCTAGAATAAAAAATAAACGAAGCACTTCATATTTGCTTAATATTTAATTCACAGTGCGGCTTTAAGCGATAGCCAGCGGTTTTGCGATGAATGTAACAATTTTATCGGAATACAATTCGCGCTATAGCTATAATGTTCACAAAGATCAGCTAAATGAGATTAGCCTTTAAATATTGCTCTTGTTCAAAAGATTACACATGTTTGTCTAGAACATTTTAATTTTTTCAGGCGATGGGAATGAAAACATTACAACCCACACCACGGGGAATGCACAAAAAACCCTTGGTCCCTCCATTTATGATGGTTTTTGCTGAATGGCGCCAAAAAGGATAAACGGTTATTTGCTTATTGGAAAGACCTTAAAATTAAAATAGTTCGGAATGATTGTAATATAATGTAACAGAACGGAGACATCGAGATGCAACGGAGATAGCGATCCGCCATTGGGACATTAACCTAACATAACATTACTTGTCGAATGTATGAGCAAGATATTTTCCAGGTAATTTTCATACTCGAGGCGGGACATCAAATAAGAAGCCTAATATATCGGAAAGAGTAAATAAAGATACGGAAACGCTATACTTTTGTGAAAATTCTATTGGGAAAGCGAGCTCTGTGTCATACAGTTGGCTCTATGTTGCAGTGGTCAAACCCATTTAATACAGTCGTGGCCTGCTCTAGGCAGATTACCAATCAATAGATTTTGATGGCAGTTCATAGAACAGCCACAACATGGGGTAGTGGTACACTGAGAAGCACATCCATCCAGACATGCGACATTCTGCCACATCCGACACCTATCACGTCTTAGACCAACAGTTGGAAACAACTGTTGCTTTTAAACAGAAATCCGACTCCCGTGGATTTG
Source organism: Tipula unca (assembly GCA_951394425.1). Taxonomy (NCBI): domain Eukaryota; kingdom Metazoa; phylum Arthropoda; class Insecta; order Diptera; family Tipulidae; genus Tipula; species Tipula unca. Next base: position 102,590,565 of record OX596382.1, on the reverse strand, counting down.
TAACAATGCAATGTAACATCTATTCTGTGTAACAGAGAGATTCCCAAAACTTCTACTATACTATTCTGACGTACCACCCATAAGAAATGCACAAAGTAGTTGGGTCCAACAATACAAAGAAAAAGCGGAACTCTTTGCTCAACACCTAGCAACAGTATTTCAACCCCATGACATTCAATCCAACATCGACGTAACACCTGTTTATCAACCAAATCAAGATTTTAAAAGGGTCGCGCCAATGGAAATTGCCGGAGAAATCGACAAAAATCTTAACCAAAAAAAACGCACCAGGAATTGATTAAATATCACCGGGTATATTTAAGGAACTACCACGTAAAGCAATCATTATGATCACATACTTATTTAATGCCTGTATGAGATTGAAGTATGTACCCAAATGCTTCAAAACGGCCCAAATAATTATGTTGAAGAAACCAGGCAAACCAGATGAAGAAGTAACATCGTACAGACCAATCTAATTGCTTCCGACTTTATCAAAGCTGTTTGAAAAACTACTTTTGAACGGTCTCAAGCCAATGGTAAACGTTCCTGATTTTCAATTTGGATTCAGGAGTAACCACTCCACAATAGATCAAGTCCATCGAATCACTGCGGTGATAGAGCAAGCGTTAGAAGAAAATAATTATTGCCCCGCTGTATTTCTCGATGTATCCCAGGCCTTTGATAGCGTGTGGTACGAGGGATTGATATTCTAGATGAGCAAAATGGTACCACAAAATTATTGCCAGCTGCTTGAATCATACCTTTCTGATCGCAAATGCAAAGTCATCCATGAACAAATATGTTCTGTAGGGTTGTACTCATAAATCGAAAGGAGACATTATCGAACGTAGCCAAAATAAATTTCTTCGATTCGTCTAGTGTCATTTGTTTCGTCATAGTTTGGTCAGTCCATATACAAATTATATGAAATCTTTATAATTATAAAACAGAGAAGTTCAAACCCTAAAACGGCGGCAGGAAATGATCTTATCACAAGAAAAATTTTGCAACATTTGCCAGATAAAGGTATATTCGAGTTCTAACGTACTTATTCAACGCATTAAGATAGAACTGGATATTTCTCAATAAAATGGAAGGTTTCACAAGTAATATTAATCCCAAAACCAGGCAAGCCCCTAGAAAACAGTTTGAATGATTTAAACCAGATCACGCAACAATAGAGCAGGTACACAGAATAGTTCAAGTAACTTAAGAAGCACTTGAGGAAAAAAGATATTGTTCTGACAGATGCTTTTTTTAAAACATCAGAATGATTATAGAAGTGTCCGCCGAATGAAATCTGGTATACTACAGGGCAGCATGTTTGGCCTTATATTATATCTGCTATAAACCGCAGATTTACCTACGGCAGTACTCTTATCACATGAAGACCTCCAACCAAGCGACATAAATCCATACGTGAAACTAGTGCAATTAAAGCAAGTAAACAAAAATGTTTTCAATAAAATGGTTATGAAAACGGTTAAGGGTGCATTTATACCATGCCCATCATGCCCAGGAGCGTTGGAAAATATCGTCACGTCACTGTTTCCACAACAACCAGATTGCGCGGTTAATGTTGAAACAAGAGGCGACGGAGAAATATTTCCATTAATAACAACGGAGAAGGTGCTTAAAGCATGTAGCCAATTGAAGAGTAGCAAGGCTCCGGGAGCTGATAAAATTCCCAATATTGCAATTAAATCAGCGGCCCGCTCATACCCAGAGTTGTTTGTAAACTTATTCAACTCATGGATAGAGGAAGGAGTATTCCCAGAGCAATGGAAAGTACAGCGGCCAATTTGCTTGCTATAGATACGGCAGGTAAATTATTTGAGAGAAATATATGTGAGAGACTAACGGAAACCATTAAAAACAAAGGGGACTTCGCGGAGAACCAATATGGGTTCCGTAAAGCTCGCTCTACCATTGAAGCGATTAAACTCGTAGTGGATACGGAGCGAGAGGCAATATCTGGTGATAGATGGAAAGGAAGTTCTTAAAAGTAGTGTGCGGTAGGTGAAAAATGCATTTAACTCGGCGAGTTGGCTAATCAATAAAGAGGTCCATCTTCATTTACTTAAAATAGTGGCTAATTATTTTAGGCAACGAGTTTTGAAGTATGAAACCGATGAAGGTACTAAATACTATCACATTTCTGTAGGTGTACCACAGGGGTCTGTGCTGGCACCCACATTGTGGAATGCCATGTACCATAACATTTTCAGACTGCCGATACCAGAAGAAGCAATGGTGGTTGGTTTTACTGATGATGTGGCGATTGTAGTTGTTGCAAAGTACAACGAAGAGCTGAAATAAATCTGCAATTGGAGTATAAGAGTAATTCAGGATTGGTTATCATCTGTGGGTTTACAGTTGACGGAGCACAAAACAGAAGGAGTGCTAATTACCAGTAGGAAAAGGTTGGAATTCATGACGGTTAAAGTTGGTGGTCAACTGATTCAGTCAAAACAATCTATTAATTATCTAGGAATAATAATTGATGCTAGAATGTCCTTTAAATCGCTTTAGATTTAAGGCAATCTCTCAGCAATAGATTTTCTAGCTTGGAAGAGGATGGTGCCGATGACACAACAGCCAAAAAGATAGAAAAGCCGCCACCAATTTATTTAAGAGAGGCGTCAAATAATGAACTCGTCAATATAATCGATAAATTAACGGATTCAAAATTTTATATTGCCCCACTTAAAAGAGGCAATATCAAAGAAACCAAAATCCAACCTTTGGAAATTGATGGTTTCAGAGCACTTGTAAACCATTTCGATCAAACCGGAAAGCGATATTACACTTACCAGCTGAAAAGTCAAAACGGGTTGACTGTTGTTTTAAAGGGAATGGAGAGCAGCGTAGAGGTGACCAACATTCACTTGCTCTCGCCGCGCAAGGTTTCCATGCCAAAATCTATTACAAACATTTTAAATCGGGAGAAGGTTCCTCAACCGATGTTTCACATAGAATTAGAGCCAGATGAGAAAAACAAAGGAAACCACAGTATATATAACTTGAGATATTTAATGCATCGCAAAATCACTGTAGAGGAACCCAAAAAGCGAACCGGACCAGTACAATGCATCAAGTGCCAAGAATTGCACGTTGAGTGAAGTTTGCGTTTAGGCACCAATTAGGCAACCAGATGGACTTTGGGCCAGAAGTGACGTAGAAAAGGCTACTACTTTCTCTAACCACTTGAAAAAAGTATTCACACCAAACGAAAAAACAAGCAACAGTGAACTACTAAAGTTCACGGAGGACCCTTCAAAACCAATTCTTGCGATTATGAGATGAAAACGGGAAAATATCGCAACACACACATTTAATGTGTTCATGCATACTAATAATAAGTATTTAACATAGGTTAAGGACTTAGGTAATACATTTTTGTTTAGATTGTAAGCTTTGCACACTTCTTGTTAGTTTCGTATAAAGAAAGATTCAAGAATAAAGCCATTGGCAGTTTAAAAAGAAAAAACAAATCGCATATGGGTACCGTTGGGAAAAAGGCTGGAAAAGTGAATGCAAGGGGGAGGGCGCCAGAGCCGCAAAGTGTTACTGAGTAGAGTGGTGACATCTATTTTGAAGTATGGAGCATCAATCTGAGCCAGTGGTATGGAGAGAAGTATTTACAAACACCCGTTGGCATCTGTTTATAGGTTAAGCGCTTTGAGGGTGGTTAGTGCATTTAGAACGGTCAGATGAAGCCGTGTGTCTATTAGCTGGTATGCCTCTAATTGACTTATTGGCTAAGGAGCGTGAAAGAATGTATTCTCGCCGTGCAAATGAGGATAAGAGAGGAAATCGTATTATCGACACATCGTTTAGTCCCTTCGGTAGTTAAATGGCTAGATAGGAAACATGGAGAGATTGACTTCTATTTATGCCAGTTTCTGACTGAGCATGGTTGTTTTCGCGCTTATTTACATAAGTTTAAGCAAGATGATTCCCCTTATTGCCCAATGGGCGAAGGAAAACAGGAAATCGTAGAGCATGTATTTTTTGACTGCCCGCGCTTCGAGGAAGGAAGATTGGGATAGATTTGTGGGAACTGACTTATCATCGTCAACAGTTGTTGACTGTATGCTGTACGAAGAAATTTGGGAGGTGGTGTATAATATGAGTGCAAGGATATTTAAGAAACTGAGAAGTCTAGAAATATAAAATAGACAAAGACAACAAATGTAGATGGCAGCTAATGCTGAGCCTGTTCTCGTGAAGTAATTTATGGATTAGGTCCACATGTGAGGTCTTATGAAGATTCCCCCCTCCACCACAAAAAAAAACACACACACACACGCATATAAAAAAAATCTCATAAAATTCATTTCAATTATAAATATCGTCCGTAAATAAAAATCAATAATCGTTTTTCAATAAACTCATTTATTAACATCATAAAATTATATATCCGCTTATATACATACATAATATATGTATGTAAGTATAAGTATATAAATAGGTTATCAATCATAATTAAATTGATTAATTTTTATGTACACAAGCATTTTTATTTATTTATTCGATTACACGAGTTAAATAGAAAATTAAACGAATTTTTTCGTTTAACTTTAACCTTTTTGACATGCTGTTAATTTATTTTTATTATACATAAATAAATATATAATATACGTATGTATGTATATGTTTATTACTTCTATTATATAACATACATAAATGAAAGACCACACACTTGGTTCGTGTCACATATTTTATGAGTTTGATTGATTTTTCCATAAACCGAAATATTGAAATCAATCAAAAAAATATTTTCCAAAATTTTTGTACTTTTTTTTTTTTTATTTTGTGTAGAGTTGATTTGATTACCAATATACGTGTACACATATGTACATATGTACATTTATACGGATATTAGCAATAAAAAAAAATCTGTACGTAAATTAACGTTCAATTTAATTTTCGATAAAACAAAACAAAAAATCCTAGGAATAGAAATAGCTGTGTGCGGAGGAAGTTCCTATGAAACAAAAAAAAATATACAAATTTTCCAGTACAACAATTTTTGCGTTGTCAAATCAATCAAGCGAAAGCTATCAAATTACACCATTAAATAAAACTAAAATGTGAAAGAATAACCTGTTGAGCACCTTCACCAATTTCATTGTTTTAGGTTGGAAAATTTCTATCGTTAGTTACATGGGACAAATTGAGCGTGTTTATTATACTCTGCGAGTTTTTTTTAATTGAACCAAATTATTTATAATAGTTACTATAATAATTTTGTACTTTTTTTCATGTTTATAAACATGTACAGATGAATCAATAGTTCTGCACTTTATATACAGGGAGAAGAAGATGAAACTTTCAGATATCTTGGAAAATAGGCCGGCTACGATAAAAAATGACCATTATCAAAATTATTTCATTCCGGGAGGGAAATACATTAGAGCTAAAATTAAGAGCCCCCGCCCCTCCTTGTAAGGGGGATGGGGGGCAACTTGGAAACTGAAATAAGCACCCCCATTTTTTATTGCAGATTCGGATTCTACGGCTAAAAGTAAGTAGGATTTCCTTGAAACATTTTTTTTGATTCATGATATATGTCGTTGGAATAGACGATATTCCTTTTTTTTGATTTCTCCTACTAAGAACATTATGCATACGATTCTGCGATGATTATGCATAGGAACATGCGACTAAATTTGCTTTCAAATAAATGATTTTTTTGTTTTAAAAAAAGCTGGCCGTAGTCTTGATAAAGCAGTCAATCTCTACGCTTCACGTTTTCCAGATAGGATTCGGTCACGTGCTTCATTTTACCGCATTTCCAAACAATTTACTGCTGATGGATCGACCGAAGAAAAGGACCCGTCGAGCAAAGTCACTGAGGAAAATAAGTACACGAGAAATAGCTAGCGAATCCGGATTATCCCATACTCGTGTTTGAAAAATTTTGAACCGATATAAGTATCATCCGTATCATGTGACATTGCACCAAGATCTTCATGGCGTTGATTTTCAAAAATTGTGTAAATATGTATTGTTCTCCGATCGACACAACATGCATTACTGTAGTGTTGAAAATCCACACTGGTTTCGACATTAACCCTTGGACTGTCAACGTGTGGTGTGGAATAATTGGCAACCAACTCATCGGCCCCCATATTATGGAAGGCAACTTGAATGGTCGAATATACCGAGACATTTCAGAAAATAAACTGCCAACAATATTTGCAGACTTGAGCTTAGAATTGCGACAGAAGATGTGGTTTCAACATGATGGTCCAGCACACTATTTGTTGGTAGCACGTGAAGTACTTGTTCGTAATTTCAATGGTCGCTGGATTGGTAGAGCTGGTCCGGTAAATTGACCCACCAGATCAACAGATCTTACTTTGCCAGATTTCTTTTTGCGAGGCTATCTCAGAGACAAAGTATACCAACAAGTACCAACACGCTTCTCAGTTGTGTACATTCATTTGAAATGTGGATTAATAGGTGCATTGAAGTCGAAGGTCATCATTTTGAACACTTAATTTAATTAAAAGATGATGTCCACGTCGTTGTTCCTGGGTTACGCTAAAAGTAGTTTCTTGACAAGTAATGTTTCAGTAATTAAAAATTTAAGAAATACAATTTGTTTAAAACTAATTTCGAGTATTTTCATTGAAAACGTGTTAATTTTATTGCAAACATATTGCAGAATCGTATGCATAATGTTCTCAGTAGGAGAAACCGAAAAAAGTTTAATATCGTTAATTACAGCATGAATCAAAAAAAAATGTTTCAGGGAAATCCTACGTACTTTTAGCCGTAGAATCCGAATCTGCAATAAAAAATAGAGGTTCCTATTTTAGTTTCCAAGTTGCCCCACCACCCTTACAAGGAGGGGCGGGGGGTCCTAATTTTAGCACTAATGTATTTCCCTCCCGGAATGATTTAAGGCTTATAGATAGAGGACTTATTTTCCGAGATATTTGAAAGTTTCAGCTTAAAAAAAAACACCCGGTATACATACGTGCGTTTTATATCAAAAGCAGCTTAGTTCGATGTTCAAAAATAAAATTTACTAAAGAACTTCCTTTTTATCTGTGGGCCAGTACGTTGGGTGACCGGCAGATAAGTATTCCAGGGATTGTTCTTCTATATAGCTTCATAAAGTTGTTTGCCTTTCGTCGATGTTAATCTGGAACCCGATTGAGTGAAATCACCCCCTGTAAGAACTGCAGTATTTTTATAGCATGTTTTGGAGGACAGTAGACTGCTGATACGACACAGTTTCCAGACCACTGTTCCTTCTCATATTTTATAAACTCATTGTGTTTTGATCTTGTTATTATATCAGTACAGCTGTGCCTCCATTAGACTTGGTGAAGTGTGTTTCAGATATTAACATTATGTCAATATTGTGCTCAGGCATTTTTGATTTTTAACGACTATCTGCATCAACGTGTTCATATTCTGCATTACTAGGTTCATGGTTCTCTCCATCATCGCCATGAAGCTTTGCAGCATGTTAGTGAACTTGCTTAAAGCTTCTGCGATGTTTTCTTCTTCGCTTGCTTGCACTATAGGAGTGGTACCCTTAAGGATACTTACATATGAAACCTCCCGATGCACACTACTGTTAACAGTTGTTTTTGGTTGGTTATTTTGTGCGTATAAGGGTATAAAATATCGTATAATTAGATTTTATTAACTGATTTAGTGAGAGTTCAAATGACGCTTAGAAATATTTTTCAGCTTAAGCAACTTATATATGCGTATATAGTATTTTCTAAGCTTGTTTAGATAAATCGGATGAAGTCTATCTATGTAGGTAAGCATTCTTTGGCCAGGTTCCTAATTAAAATTTTTCTTAAAATCCAAAATCTATATGGAAATAGTTAAGTTTAGTCTTGAAGGCGTCTTGAAATTTGATTACATTCGATTAGTACTAGTTAAGATCCGAAATATCTGATTACGCAGAGAGTCATAAAGAATCATTTAAACAAAAAATAAGAATTCAAAGTTTAGTACGGCAGCTATTAAAATTAAAACATTAAAGAAATTTGAATCCGTAGTTCTACGGAAAAATCGAACTCAGATCCATAGTTTGGTTATTCCTGAATGAAAGATCAAAACTTAAAACAATTCGAATATTAAAATTCTCCAAATTTAAGAGGCTGAAGAGTTGGTCATAGAAGTTATGTAACTAACCTTTGATTTGTCTCTGATTAACACAAGTAACAAATTTACAACTGTCGTGCGTTGTTAAATACTGGCAGTCCTTCAAAATCGAACAATTCCAATCAAATTTCAAATTGCTATGCGACGGCTGCTTCAGTAGACAAAACTTCATGCAGGCCAATCTTGCAATTTAATAAATCTAAATTTGAAATTTTGAAATGATATCGATGTTTTGACAGTCCGAATTTATTAAGAATGGAGATTTTAATATTTTTGATCTTCTGGTCAAATATCGTAAAATCAGTTACAAAAAATATATTTTCCTACGGACATCGACATCGTTCACAGTGTTAAACTCATTGTTACTCATCGTTTTGATCTAAACAGACCAGATGCAGATTATTAGTAACGCGGGAATTGAAAAGTTTTATATTCGTAGTTATCACTCTGTGAGCGTTGTGATATAGCCAACATTCGTAAAAAAATATGAGTTTCTGACCGACAGCCTGCTATTAATGTTATTGTACAGTGCTTACTGAAAAATTAATTTCTATTTATAAATTTACTATCCCCACTTCTTTATGATGATCAGTTAGGTATAGGTCGCAGAAAATGTTCATAAATAGTTCAACTATCCAGCTAACATCAGGTCTTTGTCCACAAATAATTCATACACAGGATTAATAAGTCAATAACAACATCTTGCTGAGATTCTCATAATTGTGGCAGTCCAAAGAAGGCAGGCATAGACACAAACTGGTCCATAGCCATACCAAACGTTTTATAATCTACTGAGGCGCGGCAGGTCATTAAAAATGGCTTATTGCCTGCTTCCTGAAGCCGTAGTTTACTTGATGCAAGAGTCATTTCAATATGCTTTCCGCTTTTTAAGGTGTGTCTTGAGTGCCGAGTCTAGCGTGCTCATAGGTTATCACATTTTATGAACTGCTTAAATGTCCTGTAATATTATTAGAGGAATGTTGAACTGATTTGCCATCTCGTTAAGAGACATAGTCTGGAACTATGATCAATAAAAATTCACTATATACGTCGTTAAATCCCACCTGATTCACCTACATATATTATCTTACACTACATGCTGTGATACAATTGTGAAAATTATCAATAGGATTGAAATTATATTAGCTGGGCATTTGACGAAGGAATAAGCAAGATTGACCGAACATTAGACTTAATTTTTCCTAATGATCCAGTCTTATTTAAAATAGATAGAATCACCAACGCCGTTCATTCTTAATGATTTTCACCATAAAGCCATTGAAATACAATTTGCAAGTAAAGGGAATAATGATTTAAGCAACTAATTTTTACAACTTCATAAAAGCCGCTATAGACCACCTACTTTAATATTTGAAAGAAAGAAATTCGAAAGCTAAACTTAACAGCAATGATATAAATGTAAGCGTGGAGAAATTTTACACTATGCTATTTAAAGGCATTGAATTGTTCTTTTCTGTGACCTTCAGTAGACTAAACAAATACATTCCATGGTATGATGACCAACTTATCTCTCTTCCTCTTAAAAACAAGAAAGACAAGGCTTATAAAGAAATCCTGAAATTCTGTTCCCAAACACTGTTGGGGCTTTTATAGAACCAACCGCGAAATTGATGGTTACCCTGCAGCCTGGATGATATTTAAAGAACAAAAGTCAGGCGACCCGTATAAGGCGATAAGTATGCTATTCAATCAATCATTACAATTGGCAACATTTCCACAGAAATGTAAAATAACCAGAGACAACGCCAATTTCTTAAAGTGGAACTATAGAAGTGATATTTCATTGTACTGCTAAAATCTAAACATTTATCAAGTGCCGTGAAGCTGAAGGTTTACAAAGCGTTGATCAAGCCCGTTATTATGTTTGAATGTGAAAGTTGGGCGCTGACGGATGAGTACGAGAGATGGCTCAAGAGATCTGAACAATTTCGAGATCAGAGATCTGATGAAGATCCCCGATATTGTACATGAAGTAAGATCTCAACGAGTACGCTGGCTCGGTCACGTTCTGCGAACCATATGGTAGGCGCAGAGGTCGTTGCAGGCGACGATGGCTTCACGATGTAGAGAACGACTTGGCCTCTTCAGGTCTGGTCGTACTTTTGGTGCAGTGGAAGAATGAAGATTACTGCCTTGGATTGATTCTTCTTTTCTATTCTAAGTAAATTGGACATCCTTTATAATTTGCAGTGTGATTTCCTTCACAGTTGCTGCATTTTCTCACTGATGCTTCCGTTTTTTCTTTGTTTCATGCATTTAAGTTATGGAGTTCACCACAGACAACACAAACATCACTTAAAGTGCAATTTGCTTTAGTGTGTCATACGCTTGGCACTTAGGCAGTTCTTTTTCTGGGTTCCTCAATGGTAATTCTTCTATGAAGTAAATATTGCAAATATTACATGTTTCTCTTTGATTTTTTTATTATCTAGTTCCTTATTCCAGACGGAACAATGGCTGAGGCAACTTCTCCCGGTTAATAATATTGGTAATTGATTTGCATTGAAATCCTTTCTCAGCGGGAGCCGCTCGTATCTCGGTTGTATCCATCTTTTTAGTTGGTAAGTGTAGTAATGTTTACCAACTTCGTCGAAATGTTTAACTAGATACAATTCTCCATTAGTAATGCACTCGATTGTTTTTGCGAGCTCTCTATTTGATTCTTCCCGCAAATAGATTGGTGGTGGTTTCTCTGTTTTTGGAGCATTTTCGGTCGGCGGGTCTTCAACAACCAAACAAGAATACCGGTTGCTTTGAGTTAATTCAACGCTAGCTAGCTTGGAGATTTTATTCACGTTTGCACCAGCCGCTGATCTAGGTCTTCTCCTTCGCTTTGAGCTGACAGTAATATACCTCTCCTGCGATGCACTTTTATTGTTCAATGCACTAAGTTCATTTACGTTAATTTTTAGTATACTTGATATTAAATTACCTGGTAAAGTAAGTTTTGATGCATTTGCGATTTGTTGTCGTTTTTGACTATGTTGCACATTTTTGTTAGTCGCTATTGTGGCCGTGGCGTTTAGCGACAAATTGCTTACTACAAATTTGACCGAACCTTTCTTATTCGAGGTGGAGAATATTTCAACAACACGATTTTACATATTTTGACATCAAAATGTTTTTATTTTTTATAAAAAATTAATAACTGCTGTTTCAACTTTTCACACAAGTAATAAGTGAATTATTTTTAATGTTGACTCGGGGGTATCAAAGTTGGCAAAATTATAATATTAGCCATATTTGATTTATAACTAAATTTTATACCAACATGGATAATTACGAAGCAAAGCAAAACAAATTACTCGCTCTTTTTGAAGAATTGTCCAGCGGTTCCGAGAACTATGATTTCTCGTCCGGTGACAGTTTACATAAATAATAGCGGTTAAAATACAGATGTTCCAGAGTACATAAACATTAGCGGTGAAAATACAGATGATAGTGAAAATAGTGAGCACAGTTATGATGATGAAAATGAAGATCAAATAGGAGACGTTGAAGAAATGTTCGATGATACTGACGATCTATGGACATCAAATACTGCAGACATACCAAATTTTAATTTTGATCAGAGTTCTTCAGGCTGAAAAATGACTGGAAATTACCAAGGGAGGGCTTTGATGGTTTATTGGCAATGTACTACTCAATACTTTAGCTGACCCAACGAATAGACTTTCTTTTAATCAACACTCAACGAGCTCTTCTCGCGCAACGAAATTTCAATTAACTAACTCAACCGAAATGCTGAAATTTATCGGCCTCTGTCTTTTATAAGGCCAAATTAAGCAACTAAAAATACAATATTTATTTCAAAGTATTCTTTGTATTTTAATCCGGATTTTCCAAGCACCATATTGGGATGTCTCTGAGCAAATTTTAATATGCGTGAATATTAATTCTGTCGTAGGTGACACCTAATCGAAATAAGTTAATTTGTTATAATGTTTCGATATCGTGGCCGCTTACATTTTAGGATGTACATCAAAAATAAAAAATCAAGGTACGGCATTAAATTTGTTGAGCTGTGTGACCCAAATGGATAAGTTTTTATTCTAGAAATATATGGTGAAAAACTAACTACTGATCAAACATGATCAAAATTTAATTCTTTGGTCTTAATGGAACCATATTTAGGAAACGGACATCCGATTTTTATGGAAGACTACTATAATAGTGCGACTTTATGTAACGTTTTACTTATCTCATAAAACCCATACTAGTGATATTATGCGAAGCAACCGGAAGGATAATCCAGTAAGTATTTTTGTTTAAATCTTTTTTTAAATTTATCAATCAATAGTTCAACTTTAAGTCAGTCAAATTTTAATAGTTAAGGTACTGTAAATTAGGAATTAAAAATTTTACCTTCTTTGCTAATTCTAAATAATATATTCCACATACGAAATTTAACAACTTCTCGATTCTAAATTCGTTAGATCCAATATATATTTTCCGAAAATAGAGAAACCTTTGTTCTGATTCAGACTCTATTGTAGACTCTAAATTTTTTTCATATACAATTCTATAAACTTAGCTTCTACTATACAGTACCGCTATTTGCATTTAGTTATCAATTTTTAATAGTTTGCCACAAACTTTCCAAAATCCCAATTGTAAAGGGGACGAAGGTACCCTTTCTAAAATAATTCTACCCAAAAGCAAAATATATGCATGTAGCCTATGTAGGAAGCGCAGCCGGTCATATTAGGCAAGGTATAGACAATGCTCACACCATTCGTTCAGTGCCCAATAAATAACATTATCCAAGTTAAAAATATTTATAAAAACAAATCCATTATCATCAAACAAGCCATATTACCACATTTTAGTCGACCATAGTAAAATACATTTTCATAGTAAAATACCCGAAAAATTGTTTAGCACTGATAGATGATAATTTTTCGTGTTTTACTATGTGAGTGCTGGGAAAGGTCGAGTATAATTTGGCGCCGACAATTTTTTATTTTATAATTTATTGTAAATGTAATTTTACAAAACAATACAAAATTTAGTACCAAATTTTAATCGACCTTGCCAAGCATTTACATAATAAAACACACGAAAACTTGTCAAAGGCTGATGCAAGACAATTATTCGTGTGTTTTACTATGAGTGAGTGCTAGTAAGATTGACTAAAATTTTAATATTTTTTTTATTATTTTTCCATTAATTGTATTTTGTCTATCGTTTTGGCTAATTTATTGCTTCTACAGTTAGAGTAGAAAATAATAATTGACAGTTTGACTGAATAATAGTTGACAATTTTAACAGTAAGATCGTTGTGAATTATTTTTGAAAGTTATTGTCTGTGATTTTGAAAACTCCAATCCAATAGGAGGTCCTTTTTCTAATTGGGATTCTCATTGGGGGTAATGTGTGACAACTGTCATGTTCATATGACATTTGTGTTCAGTATTCATTGACATTTCACCATGAATAGACTTACGCGAGAACAACGTTTACAAATTGTGGACATTAAATCAGTGTTCAGGGAAAAAAGGTTTTCGTGCTCGTCGGCCAGTTTATGGTGTTTATAATCGTCCAATCGAACGCACTATTCGCAAAACAGTCAATAAATTTCGAACCGCTTTTTCATTATTGGATATTCAGCACCCGATAGAGTGCGTACAAGTCAATTTAATGTGAATATTGCTTCACGATTAAATAGTATCCTTCAAGCTGTAGCTGAAAGTGTACGTGAAGACCGCAATCAATCAATTCGTCGCGGTTCTCAAGCTCTGTGTATTTCTCATATGGCAGATTGTGGCATATTTTCAAGAGAGATGTTGGTTTTAAGGTATACAAAATACAGCTTGTTCAAGAATTGAAGCTGGTTGACCTTCAGCTCTAAATTGATTCGTTTTTTTTACGCGAAAAATTGTGTTCAGCAATGAAGCTGATTTTTGGCTGAATGGATACGTCAACAAACAAAATTGTCGTATTTGGGCTGATGAGCAGCCAGAAGAGATTCAACCACAATCGATCGAAACGAAACCTGATAAAATATTGGAAACCGAATGGAGTAAAATGGAGGTTAGGACGAAGAAATATACTATATGAATAGTGTGAATAACTCTCGGCTTCAATTAATAATATCTGAAGGAAGTGCGAAAAACATGTTAAAAAAGTTTGTAGTAGTACGAACAAATTGCTATGTAAAAGAATGCTTCTTGATTTGAAAATGAACGAAACCGGTAATCCCACCGATTTTTGTAATATCTTCGAAAAACACATCAATGATTTAAAAAGCGCCGGTGACAACGTCAGTAATGATGATAAGTTAAATTTTATTTTGCTTTGCTTGCCTGAAGGTTTTTCACATATCGTCGATATTGTAGATGCTCTACCAGAAAACGAAAAATCAATCGACTATATTTAAAGTCGAAACTAGGTCTGGAACATAAGAGGAGGGAAAATACAAGTGGTCTACAATCATTTAATACGGAATCGTCTAAAAATAAAATTAAAAATTCAAACAACAACAACATAATATGCTGTGGCTGTCAACAAGGAGGACACATACAAAGGCACTACCCGAATTGGAATAAACATGAACAAAGCAGTTACAACTGGAGAGCAAACAAGAGCTGGAGAGGAAACAACCAATACATCGAAATTTTCATTGAACATATAAAGCTTCCATAAAGGAAGGAATTTTACTGTACTAACCGTAGATGACACGACCATATTCAATGGAGAAGTAATGACGTCACAAGCGCAGTATAAAAACGATATAAAGGATACTAAAATAGTGACTTGGTTAGTAAGTAGTGAGTGGAAGCCAACAAGATAGGCGATATTGATTTGTACTGGAATAATAATGGAATTTGGCAAACATCAAAAGTTCGTAATGTATACTGTGTACCCAATATGAAGCAAAATGTAATGTAATTTGTATTAAGTGTTTCAAGTTTTACCAGTCAAAATAATTCGATAATAGTTAATAACGACGGTGCCGATATCTATGGGCCTAAAAATAACTTGATTGCTGCACCTGTAAAGAAAAATAAACTATTTGAGTTCACAGGTGGAATAGGCATAGATAAAATAGATGCAAAGTTCAACGTAACTGTTGCGCAAATGTCTAATAAAAAGAGATGCATATAGAATTCTTGGGCATACTAATTTCAACTGCCTAAAACAGTTATGTAAATATAAATTATTAGTTCGACCTAGTAATACTGAAAAAGAGATGGTGCAGAGTGACATATGTCTTGCAAATAAAATGTGAAATTTACCAGTTAAGAACAATAGGCGACGAGCGCAAGATGTGTTGAAATTAATACATACAGAAGTTCATGGTTCGATGACTATACGTCTTCAGTGTATCTTCAATTCTGTTTTGTCCCTTACTCCCTTTCTGCCGTCAGGTTATGAACCCCATGTCTTATAGTGAAATCGGAAATGATAATTCCACTATTAAGATTCACTCTTTAGTGTAGTGTTTGGATACGGGCCACAATCTCATTTCATCGTCAACTGCTTACTGTTATTAACAGTCAGTACAAAACTGACGTGAACTGAAATGGTCTCCAAATTTTGCAAGATAAATTTAAGTGGAATATGACGTTAATTATTTTCTAGATTAGGAAAATCTCATCGGCCAAATATTCATTTCTAAATAATTGAATATGTGCAGCGTAGTTTATTCATTCAGTGAAACGAATAAATAGTCTAAGCGCTGAAAAGGTAAAATGGAAACAATTTTGGACAGAACAGTGCAACATGTTCGACGAAAATCAGAGGAAAAAATTTAAGCCCCAATCAAAAGGGCTAATTTTCACGTTTGATAAACACGTCAATCAAAGATTGTCTGCAAGAAGCTGAAGTTGGGTGAAGAGCTCAAATATTCGAACCTTAGTATCGATAGAAGTTATATTTAGTCGGATGATATACAGAAAGGTTCGCTTGACTTTGACAGTTTCACTGGACGATATGGTTATATTTTCAAAACACAACCGAGTTAAATTGAAAATGATTGATTTTATTCCTTTAACATGATCGATTGCTTGCAACTACCCATAAAAAGAAACTTCCATGAGTAGAGCATATTTTGAATCCCAAAGGAGCAATACTTGAAGTGGCAAAGACAACTAAAGGAACATCATTTATGTATTTTTGTCAAAAATGCATTCGTTCTGTATTGTTGGCAGGGGATGGGCAGTTACGCGTCATCTATTATATTCTACATTGACGTATCGACAACTCGTATATTAATTAACGTTGTTGAAGTTGTCTTCAACAACCAAAAATACTGTTCTAAGACGTGGTACAGTAAAATTTGCACACAATGTCGCTTTTGTTTAACGAACGCACCAAATCAAATAAAAAAAAACAACATGAATTGTGATTTGCCGTTAAGTTACAAAGCAGGCTGTGTAATATTTATTTGTTTTAAAATTTTAAATCAGTCGTTTGCAAAATGTCATCGCAGACAAATTGTGCAATTTTATTTGGAAAATCAAAGTCTCACAAACAAATCCATCGCAAAAAAGCTAATTCTACATATTCTACCGTTAGAAGGACTATAATTCGGTTTATGGAGACTCAGAGCGTCAATAGAAAATTTGGAACAGGCATATCGAGCCATATTGCTAAAAAATTGGAAACTAAAGTGGTGCGCGCTCTGAAAAACAATCCAAACCTATCTCTGAACAATCTAAAATCTCTAAACAAGCTACGACAATCCGACGAAACCGAATGCTGTACAAACTTTTGGTGGACAAAAAAGATGATTGTTTGGTAATCGATGACGAAACCTACGTTAAAGCTGATTTCAAATCTCTGCCAGGTAACCAATATTATTCTGTAAAGGATAAACTGAAGGTCGACATGAAATTTAAAATTATCGATCATGAAAAGTTTCCGAAAAAATACTTGGTTTGGCAGGCTATTTGCCAATGTGGCTCTAGAAGTGCTCCGTACATCACGCAAGGGACAATATCTTCGGAAAATTACATTAAGGAGTGCCTCCAAAAGCGACTCCTGCCTTTTTTACGTGGGCACCAAGTTGGTGCTTTATTTTTGCCTAATCTAGCGTCATGTCATTACTCTAAAAAAACATTAGAATGGTACGAATCTAACAACGTGTGTGTTGTTCCCAAATTTGTCAATTCGCCCAACTGTCCTGAACTTCGTCCAATCGAACGATATTGGGCAATAATGAAAACTAAATTGAGAAAGACCCACAAGGCAGCAAAGAATATAGAAGACTTAAAAAAAATGGATAAAAAGTACGAATTTGGTTCCAAATTCATCTTTGCGTGCCTTAAAGGTGACCGTCCGCTCCAAAGTAGTCGAACTTTCTTATAGTGAAAAGTGCTAAAGTTGCTGAAGAAGAATATCGGATGCGTTAATGGACCCATTTTGGTGCCAAAGTCACACCGGAAGTTCAGTCAGAAACAGGGAGCATCAAACAATATGTCAGTGACCAATTGTAATCGTTTAGTGTAATAAAGGATCTTTTATTTCAACATAATTTCAAAAAATTCAATTTAATCGCATGGAAACTTTAATGTCATTCGAAAAAACATTTCTTGCCATTTATTTGTTTAAAGATTATTTCGATTAAATGTTTGCCGCAACTGAAATTAAGATGGTCAATTTTGAAAACCCAATTTTGAGGGCGCTTCCAATATTGACTTCCAATGCCTGAAGTGTAGCTGGTTTATCCACATATAGATTTAGGACTTTACGTAGGCCCAAATAAAAATTTGTTGAGGTGTGCGGTAACACACGACCTAGATAGCGAATTCATCAAACGAAGCGTGAAATGAACTGTTTGTCAACATGATTTCTCAATAAATTCATTGCTTCGCGAGCTGTATGGCAAGTAACGCTTAATTTTTGGAACTAAATGTCGTCGTGATCACGGGATTCATATTCAGACCGTCTTCATTTGTGAAGGAATATGAACCGACGATTTCACATGCCCATAAACCACACCATTTTCGTAATGAAGCTGAACAAATTGTAGACGCTGCGCCGGGCTCGGTCTTTGAATGATGAAATGTCAAACAATACTGAATAAAAATATTATGACAGTTTGACTACCAAAATTCACCTCTTGATGAATCACCCTTTTGTATGGTATGTGATTCCCGATTTAATTTAAATCATTTTTTAATTTCTTTTTATATTTTATACGTCTTAACTGAATACCTCTATTACAAAATACACCTGAGAACTGGTGTATTCGGTTTAAAGTTTTTTTTACAAAAAACTCATCCCTAATTGTTGGACTAATTATAAATATCGCCCAAATTGAATACATTTAATGGAATAGAGGACCTTACAACACTTCATACTAAATATCATCCATCATGAGAGTGAATAGAATGACTGGAGTTGCAATCATCTAATTAAATTTCATACATAGTTTGATCCACACCACAAACTGTATGTGTGTTCAAAAAAGCTTTACCGAATAAAAATGACAAAGTTTAAATTTAGTTGGGTCGTGTATTTGAATTATATTTTCTCATTCTAATGCATTTCATAATTCCAACAATATATAGGTGAAAACTACATTTTGATAGTGTAAATATTAAACAAACTAAAAATATGGAATTTTAAAATTTTCGTCTATACAATTTCGAATACTGATGAAAGGTATAAATTTTTTAGTGCAGTTACCGTTGAAATTATTACATTTTTCATTGTATCATGAAATATTTTATTTACTCTCTGTTAAAATAGTTAGTATAAAAGGTATAAACATAAACTTTATTAATTATTACAGAGCTTTAGTGGAAAAAATTTTTATTACAAGTTTTATCTGTGTATATGTATGTGGTTGTTTAGTACGGTGCAATATTCAATTTTATATAAAAAAAATGCAAACTTTAGTTTTTTTAGTTTGTATCTTGTACACCTGCTATTATATTGAATATTAAAGTGCTTTAAGTTTACTTTTTAAATTTACAGAAGCTTTCACATTTTGGTTTTATATCTATTTATGTAAGATTAAAGAATGTTGTGAAATATAATGAAAATATATACCATCGCGTTACAATAAATTAATCTGCATAATTTTCTTAATGGATAAAATATAAATTTTATAACTGTAATGTTTTCTCTGGAGGCACAATTCTACATAAAACATTTCACATACATACATATGTATGAGATATTTTTATTTGTACAACTTAAGCACTAAAAGCTTTCATATACTAAAAAAAAAAATGTAAAGATTTGTTTAAATTTTAATTTGTCTAGCATATCGCTATGCGCTATCTAAATATAAAATCACCCAAATATAATTATACAGTTGTCATAACACTAAAAGCTTTTACATCAAATATTATCAAAAATCATAAAATTTTCTTTCTTAATCAAAAAATCGCTACTCTAATTAAATTCTTAGTGCATCCATTGTTTTATCGAACTGGTGGTATCTCTTTTATATCATATTTTTGTTTTTAAAAATAATGAAAGCTTTTTGATTGTTGAAAAGTTCACAATTGTCGTTAAATTATTATATACAGTCTAACCAACGTTTTAATGTAGTATTGTCTGTTGCAGTTAAATGTGGTTTTACCATAAAAACAAAAACAATTTTTATCGCGTCTTATAAAAATACCACGCTTTATCTAAATTCTTACAGTTGCTATCTTGAGAAAAAAGAAAAATGAATTTGAAATAAAATACTTGCAGTAAAGACATTCCTTCACACAAATGAACAGTATTTATTCTGAATATTTAGTATACATCGAAAATTGGTAATTTGATTTTAACAGTTTCCATGATTGTCTAAAGTTATATAAAAAAAATAAATTAAAAATGTATACATTTTCCAGAATTCCAATTAATTTATGAATTCACCATTTAAATTATTATAATTGTTTGCTTTTATTTTTTGTATATCTGAAATACCTTAATTGAATTTTTTGTAATCAAATTTCTGGCTCTGTCTCTGAATGTTTTATGATGTTCTTGTTTTAAAGCAAAAGCGGAAAATCATTTCATTTGCGTAATGTAAATTTTGTTCGCATAATATTTTTATAGTCCTTGAAAGATGAGAGTCAAAGGTTATCAGCTTTTCACTTCGTCTGTCAAATAGCAAAATCATCAATTAAGCAAAATGTGGTTAGATAGAAGTACAAAATGTTATTAAATTTCAACTGTAAAACGGGAAAGTGATATTTATTAATACTACGAAGTAAGAAAAATGCTTCGAATTTTAATTTAAGGTAGTTAAAATCAAACAAAAGAAACTTTAAAAATGCTATTCACCTGGGTGGTTATTGCTATCTCGCACGTTTATTTCACAGTTGGAGACTTTTTTTGGCGATATTATAGTAAGGGGAAAAGTCTACAAATCCAACCCTGCGAAATGAATTTTATGGGGAAGTTGGATGAATTTTGTGGTATTTTGTCGTTTATTGCTAACCTCAAATCAAGAGATATGAACATTTTTTATCGAGTGCTATTCATGGTAGTGAAATCACTATGAAAATAATTTTTAATTTTTGAATTAAATATTCAAAAATTTTAAAATAAAATTAAGTTTTATTAAAAAGATATAAATAAATTCTTTCTTTTTTGTGAAAATTTAATTTTTATTAATTTTATTTTTCTATAAAACCAAATTATGACTGTTTGGTTTTGTTAATCAAAATGGAATTTAAATATTTTTGTTGTGTATTTTATATTTATATTTATATATGTGTATATATATATATATATATATATATATATATATATGTATATATATAATATATATATATATATATATATACATATATATATATATATATATTGTATATTGTATATATGTATATATATATATATATATATATATATATATATATATATATATATATATATATATATATATATATATATATATATATATATATATATATATATATATATATATATATATATATATATATATATATATATATATATATATATATATTGTATATATGTATATGTATATACATGGAAACAAAAAACAACAAAATTATTTAAAATTGGTAATGAAAGTATTTTCGTACGGATATTGTTTTTATACGGCGTTATACATATATACGTAATTTTTCACAAAAGATAGATAATATCCCGAATATTTAAAGTTCTCGAAAGTATTTTTTTTAAATAATATGTTTAAATAAAATATCACAAATTCACAAACAGAAAAAAAATATGTTTTATTTAAATTTAAATGAAAACGCTGTATAAAGAAAATATTTGGGATAAACACAATCTCTCCTTGTGAAAATAATTTCATTTATGATTGTTTTTGTTTACCAACATGGCATTATATATACATATTCATTCGTATTATAAATTCCCCCTCTCCAATTCACTTTAAAATTCATTATTGATGTTTAGTTTCATCCCATTTTGGTAATGGTTTAGGAATCAACTAAATATCGCGTATTTTTTAGTTCATCCATTTTTAATTAGATGTCGTAAGTTGCAAAAAACAATTTTTTCATGGAATATTTTGTAATTTTCGATAGCGGAGATTTTAAATTTTCAAACACTATTTCAAATTTTATTTTAGACGCCAGTTTTGGTATTTAAATATCGACATCCATTTTGATTTTTGTTCTAGGTAAAGTAGAGCCTTAAGTAAAAGTAAGTAAAACACTGTATTTGTTGTATAAAAATTGTCCTAAAAAATTATTATTAGAACATTA
This sequence comes from Tipula unca, assembly GCA_951394425.1. NCBI lineage: Eukaryota > Metazoa > Arthropoda > Insecta > Diptera > Tipulidae > Tipula > Tipula unca. The sequence goes on along the minus strand of OX596382.1, from coordinate 102,568,750 downwards.
ATAAAAAAAATACTTTTAAATAAGATTTAATTGAAAATTGGCATATGGATTTGTTTAATGACGTCACCAAAGATAATGCCAGTCTAATTAAAATAAAAAAAAACTATATAAATAGATTACTTTTGTCATAATTTTCTGAGAAAAAAAATTATGTTTCCATATAAATCCAATAGAACACAGTCACAAGTTGTTTGTTTTTGCCACTAGTAAAAGTAGAACGGAAGAATATTGTTGTCTTTTTCATTCAAATCAATAAGCGACGTGACGTTATTCATCAACAATTCATACACGTAAGCTACGACAATTTATAATTTCCCCACTTTGTAATCGCCTAATATGAGATAGCACCACAGAATGACCACCCTGGATTTAGTTATTACTATTTTTCAAGTATGGGCATTTACGGACAACTCGTCGACAATGTCATCAATGTAAAGAACGTCGATAATGTTGATCTACTGAACTAGTTCAAAACTACTGTGATCCAATTTTTGTAGAGTGAATTTGATACTTTGATGGGACTATACAAATTATAGTTTAATTAAATTTAATATTAAGTTTACGTTTTACAAAATTCCACGAATATTTGTGAAATATTTAAACCAGTCGGTATTTTGCCAAAAACGATTTTATAAAAGTATATTTAGGCTGCGGACCAATTCACGGGTAAAAGTGGACTTTTTTTGTAAATTCATTTACCCTATCAAAAAGTAGGGTAAAGCGAGTACACAAAAGTAAATATTTAAAGTTTAGCTTGTTCATTTGTTAATGATCTACGGATTGAGTAAGCTGAAAATAAACAAAATCACGTATTTCAATAAAATAAAAATACCAAAAATCGACTTTTACCTTAGTAATTGATTTACCCTTGGATTGGTCCGCAGCCTTAGTAGGTAATGTAAAACTGAAAACTTGTGGAATTATATTAACCAGTTTTTAAATAGAAACCACTCCAAATCTGATGTTCAGACTATCGTGTTCAACAACTAAAAATATACTACTATATCCGATATAGGAAATTTATTCACTGAATATTGCGTGAGAATAGGAAATTTGCTAAGTGAAACAACTAGGAGTGATAGAGATATTCATAAAGTTCAGACATTGCGCTCGAATTCTGATACAATGTTTCTGTGTCCTCCAATACATCAACAAATATTACAAACAGTTATACATGAAAAATAATTAGTTGAAATTGTAGTGAAATAGAAAAAATTAAGTGAGGTAACTATAGCGTCTAAAATGACGTGAGACGACTATGACAATTGTCGTAATAATCAGTTCTAAAAGATGTATCCAAAAGAAAACGAAAGACTATAGTTTAAAAAAAAAAATTCAAATAAAGAAAATTTGCAGAATTATGCATAGCGGGCAGAACATAATTCTGCACATTTGTTTCCAGCATAAAGCGAAAAATGAAATATTCTATGTTTCACCGTCTGTATATCAGGAGTTTTATATTTTTATAACCGTCTTTTGTTATTTGTGGCAATCTTAACAACGGCTATCTATCTGCACTGTATTTCTCAAAATAATTTTCTATCACGGATTACATTCATAAACATATAAAACATATTTCAAGTCAAAATGGCTGATAACGACTTATTTGCAAATTAAAAAAAGCTATATGAATCTAGAATAAATTCAGTCAGATCATCCATAAATCCTAGAATAACCTTGAACAACAAAGGTTTTTATTTGATGCTTTGTTGATGGGAAGTGGACAAATTCGAGTTATCGCTCGTATGAATTTGGCATTTTGAGTTTGGACAGTAACCACCCTAACATGGTTATCTTTGCCTTTATGAAGCTGAATAATTCTAGCCATTGGCCATTTCAACGGTGGGATGTTATCTTCTTGCAAAATGACGAGGTCACCGACATTGATATTTGTATTTGGTTGAGTCCATTTTTTCTTTTGTTGTAATTGAGAAATATTTTCTCTTGACCATTTTTTCCAAAATAGCTGGAAATTGGCTTGTATGCGTTGGTAGAGACTTAGTCAGTTACAATCAAGGTGTGATAAAGATGGATCACCGAATACTAGTTATCGGTTGTCCGATTAAAAAATGTTCTGGTGTAAGACATTTGTAGTCGTTTGGGTCGGTGGACATATACCCAATCGGACGTGAATTCAAACACGCTTCCACCTGGATGACAAGTGTGGAAAGTAATTCCAGAGTATACGACGATGTACAGACGATGCTTCCCCCAAACCGCCAAAATGGGCAGATTGTGGAGGAATGGTATGCCATTGGATGCCGTGATCAATACAATATTTTAAAATCTCATTATGATTGAATTCGGAGAGGAATAACTTCCTGAGATCTTGCAATTCGGCTTTTGCTCCAATAAAATTCGATGCGTTATCTGAATATATATTAGAACAAAGCCCTCGACGAGAAACGAATCGTCGAAGTGCAGCTATAAAAGCGTTAGTCGACAAATCTGATACGACTTCCATATGAATTGCTTTTGAAGCAAAGCATATAAATCTGCTATGTATGCTTTGATCTGGGTTTTGGAGCGTATTTTTGTCGATGTTAAAAACGGTTCACAGAAATCAACTCCTACATGCTGAAATGGTCTTGACAGACTGACTCGGTGTTCAGGTAATTAACCCATGATGATGCATTGAGCAATGACCCGACAACATAGGTTTCTTCCACCGATTATCCAAAATCGCTGCCGAAGGCTGTATAATAGGGATTGAGGACTGGCATGAAGTAAACGGCGATGCTCTTTACGTGCTAGTAATTTAGTGAAGTTGTGCGATCCAGGCAATAAAAATTGATGTTTATAATCATATGGGATATTAGCGTTATTTCATCTTCCGCCGACTTGAATTAATCCGCTTTCATCTAAGAATCGACTTAAGAATCGCAGATTGCTATTTTGAGAAACCATTAAGCTTTAAGAGCGTTGTCCAGTTCGCCGGTCGAAAGTTGCATAATTGTTCGAGAACATATCCAAAACAACGTATGATGGTTATTGTATTTTAATCCACGAAACTAAAACACTTAGACGTGGAATTTCAATTTTATAATTTATGATACAATGATGTCACTTTGACTCGTACAAAAGCAATGCTCAAAATTATAATTCATATTCCGTACAATACCACAGTACGCGTAATTTTCGTTATTCATTTTAGGGGTTTCCAAATTATACAAAACAATGGTATTATAATTAGAACTTTTCTCGAAGATTGATTCTGAAAGTTTCACTGGATATGATTGAACGTGAATTTTTATTTTTCGTAATTCCAATTGATCGGACCAAGTGTTAACGTTGGGCTGCTCAGGTATGACTAGATTTAAACAATTTAAAAATGATGGCCCAGTCGACCAGTTCTGAACCTTTATAAATTCCGAAGGCATTAATCCTCTTGAAGCCATATCAGACGGATTTTCTAACGATTTCGAACGAGTTCAATTAATTTTGAGTTCAATTAATTTTGATGAAGGGGCAATAATAAATCTTGGGATTGTAATTTTATCAATTGAAATTAGTTGTCGCTTAAACTCATTCCAATAGTCACGGAGCGAAGCTGGAAGCAAATCATCCCATTGATAGTTCGACGACCATAAAATTTGCATGAAAGATTTAGCAACGAAAACGATGGGTGTACATAATCCCAATGGATCAAATAATTGTGCAATTTCAGATAAAATTGATCTTTTTGTGCAAGACTCAGTAATGGTGTATTGTTGAAATGAGAAATTAAACATATCATTGACAGAATCCCAATTTATTCCAAGAACGTGAATCGATTTAGATTGCGAAGAATCCTGTACGGATGAAACATTGGAATTATTGGATTGAATTTTTTGCAAATCGAAACGAGATCATTTTTTAAGGGAATAGCATCTTGCTCTGTATCCGACCCAGTAAGAACGTCATCGACGTAAAAGTCGTCTGTGATGACTTTTGCTGCGATGGGAAACTCGGCTTCCACATCTTTAGCTAGCCGTACCGTATGTTACCGTTTGATGTTTATAGCATTTTTTTGGGTCTTCCGGAGAATGACGCCACTATATTCTTTGTAGATCTTGATATCAGAATTTACTAGGACCTGCCGGTACATTTTTACTATATCACCGGTTCGGTCCATCTGGTTATAATTGAAGAAAGATCACTTTGGATTGTTGGCCCTACCATCAGGCAGTCATTAACTGAAAGCCCTGATGAAGTTCTTGCCGAACCATTGAAAACCACTCTAACTTTTGTTGTCGAATGTATATTAGGATTTAATACTTCCTCCATGTATGTGGGGATTTAATACTTCCTCCATGTGATCAAGTTCGAGGTATTCACGCATAAAAGCCGTATATTGTAAACGAAGTTCAGGGTTACGAAAAAACGATTTTCCATGTATTTAAACTGCTTTAATGCACTATGGGAAGATTTACCCAGGTGGGAAATGTTGGATTTAATCGGAAGTGAAACACTATATCTTCCACTTTCGGTTCGAACGGCTGATTCAGAATAAACATTTTCACAGCACTTTTCTTCGATTGAAAGCTTTTGGGGATTTTTAACATTTTCTGTTTTCCAAAATGTTTCAATTTGCTGAGACAACTATCTTCAAAGGAACATAAAGATGTTAAATTATTTGAAGTTTGTATATTCGAAGGTATTTTTCCGACGACTATGAAATTCGCCTGTGACCCACAGTCGGGCATTGCCCGACATTTTATACGATCCCCAACGGGATTTCGAATCCACACTATTGCAGTGGCTAACAATATTTGTGAATTAGACGAATATTTATGTGGAACTGTCAATGAAGCATAATTTTGTGAATTAGCGACAGAATCATTCGAGAATTGTTTCGAAGAAATTGTTTGATCAGACATATTATCTCGAATTCCTAAGTTGTGAGGAAACGACATTTGAGGGATTTTTCGGTGAATTTATCGCTGAATTGAATTGTCTTGAACGGCCAAAATGAAGTAACGAATGGTGTTTTAACGGGAACAAGGAACACGTTGGTTTTGTACATTCCAGTGTACGATGAGTTGCGATAAGACAATTTGTACATAAACTATGTTGTTTTATGAAATTATAACGATCTTAAACTTCATACAATAATCAAGCGAATGATTGCCTGTGCAGTAAAGGCGCAACTAAGGTTTTGTGCAACCATTACTTTCGAAGATTTATTGACTCGATTATTTCGATCATTAAATAATGATGATTTATTTTTATATTGGCCAATGGAACCATTCTTATTTAACGAGGCAGATCGCTTTGCTTCCAGAATTTTACAGCGATGCTGCAGAATTGTAATAAACTCTTCGAACGTCATTATGTCGGTATTTTAATTTCGATGCGAGAAGAATCATTAAGGCGATCGTTCAAATGATGAAAGAGAAATAGATTCTATTTATTTACTGGAACGTCCAACGATTTAAGTGCTTCATAGTGTTTAACTACTGTGTCAATAAATGACTGTAGAGACGATGAGGAACTCTCGAGGGGTTTTTTAAATTTCATATAGACGTTTAACATGTGTTTTATTTAATTAAAATTTGGTTGTTGTAATCATCTGATAACTTTTTCCAAGCGATTGGATAGTTTTCACATGAGAGGGATTAGATAAATTTGAATGCCTTACCGTCACGAATGCAAGAAGTTAAATAATGGGATTTTGATACGTTGCTTATATTTGCATTTGAATGAATGAGATCGACGAAAACACTTCGAAAATCTAGCCAATTCAGTTCCGATCCGTCAAACTTTGGAAGTTCAATCTTAGGTAATTTGATAGATACCGCAGTATGAAGATTATCTGTGGATCTGTCTTCATTGTTTGTTAGTTTTGATACATTTTTTGCATCGCGAATTCTGTCCAATATTATGTAGACTCAACAAACCCGAAATCGTCTTCGAAATTATTTCTTTGAAAATATATTGATTTGTGTCTAGCGTTTCTAACTGGGTTTCAGATTCAAATTTGGAATACGTTATATCTGTCGTCACGAGACTTAACAAAACTCTGGCTAAGAATGATAGGTGTAAACTCGATAATCTTCGTCTACCCTCCGGTAAACTAACCTCGTGTAGGCGATAAGTGGGTGAGCTACTATTATCTGTCCACTTTCTTAGGTGTGACATTGTTGATTCGGATGTGGTTGGCTCCGAGCCAACTGACATTTTTATCGGTAGGCCGCACTGGAACTTGGCCCGTAGGCTGATCACCACTGATGTCTTACGCTGGAGTGTTTTTTCGTTTGCACCTTTCAAATCGTGCTATTTTTTGGCAATGCAGAAGGGCGTTTGGCAATTCCTGGGCACTGACCCCCAAAATGATGTCTTTCATCTATAAATCTCTGGTTTTACCCCTATTGTCGTATGCTTAAGTTATTTGGTGACCGGTTGTGGAACTGACGTCTTCGGTAGCAAGGTTGGATGGTTTGCAGACGTCAGCCTGTAGGGCTATGTCCGGTGGTATGTCATCTGCTCCGCTTCTTGCTATGGAGCCTAATCTACATATGCCCGAATTGCAGTCCCACATTCTGAGTACCGCGTGTTCTGCTGCGTATCGACTAAAGTACATTGGGGCATGGAATGTCTTCGGGACTTTTACGGGGCATAGACAGATTCTCAATAAGTATAGGTCACTTATTCCGGAGGTGGAAATGGTGAATGACAGGCTATTGCCTGAATTTAACTTCAGCAACTCATTCTCCGTAAATGGTGATAAATTTTTTAGTCGATAGTTTTTTTTGCGGATGGCTCTCGTTCGGAAGTCGGTGCAGGGTTTGAATATTACTGTCCTAAATATGAGCTAAGATTCTCGGGTAGTCTAGGCAAACACTGCACGGTTTTTCAAGCTGAATTAATTGCACTTATCCATTGTGCGATTGAGGCGTTGACGTTTAGCGTTTTAGGGAGGAATATAATTATCTGCACAGATATTAAAACCGTGCTTAATAGGCTCTCGTTAAAATTTTGACTATGTCCAAACTAGTCAAAGATTGCAAGCACTACATTAATCTCATTTGCTGTCACACGACAGTAAGGATCATGTTGGTGCCTGCTCATTGTGGCGTTGAGGGAAATGAGGTTGCTGACTTGTGAGCGAAAGCTGGTTCGCGTAATAATTTTGTTGGCCCCGAACCAGCAATTCCCTTATCCTTCAACGGTGGTAAAGACGCTATTAAGAAGTTCACTCTATTTGAGCTGGGACTGAAGTAGGGTTCTACTGTCGAAAGGCGAAACATTTCATTTGAACCCAACCTGAGGTTCACTAAATATGTATTATCCTTAAAAAAGAACCAACTCAGAATCCTGGTCGCACTTATCACCGGGCATGGACGGTTCAAGGTTCATCTTCAACGCATGGGACTAGCGCAGGATGCTCTGCAGCTGTCTTGCCTTTGTCGGAGCTAGATCCCAAGTGATCTCTTCCGGATCTTTGATCGTAGATCAGTTAGTATCCATTCCTTGGTTTAAACTTTTACAGTTTGCTAAGATTGCGTTACGCTCCTGCGAATTAGGATAGATTCTCTTGGTTTGCACCGTGGGTCTGAATCAATAATTGTTCTTTGATTGATTGATATACAGAATAAATTGTTTATTTTCCTAATTAAAAATGTTTTCTAAATTGTTATTGATATTTTTATTTAAAATTAAAATAAAAAAAACAGGTATACGGATAGGTTAACAGGTGAGTTTTGTCATTTTAACCAGCTGCTAAAAACATACAGTTTGAAATTTTGAACAGCCTGAAACTAAATATTTGCCTAGCGATGCACATATTATTCATAGCGCGTATAAATTGTAATAATATCGAAACAACCAGGAAGCATTATTTTATTTTGATAAACCCGGAAGTTGAATTAGACTTTTTTTTCGGTTATTTGCATGTACAATATTATGAACCAATGAATGGACAGTAAAAACTATAACAACAACAATATTTATAATATAATTTTGACACATAAATTTTTGCTATTTAACATCAGGACGCGCAACCAACAAAAACAGCAAAATCGAAAATAACAGACAACTAAAATTGGAAGCAATTTTTTTTTTGTTCAGTTTTAACGGTCGTTATGTTACTATAATAGCCCGGGTATATAAAAAAAATTAAATATTTATTACGGAAATTATATTTTATATCGTTTAAGGTGATTTAACTTTATATTATGTATACATAAAATATAATAAAATTTAATTTTAATTGAGCAATTTTGATGGAAAATTAAATTTTTGTATTTCTCGCCGAAATATCTCACATCTCGTGTATACATATTCGACCTATTGTTCTGTGTAATGGCTTTTTCAGTGTAATAAATATTAATACAATTTTTTTTTTTTGGTTCAAAATACTAATATTTTCCCTTATTATTATTTTTATTGTTATAATATCTAATTAACCAATTTTCAACACAACACGAAAATTAGAAGCCATTATAATTCTTAAAATATTATAGGATAATTCTGTTATTATTGTTACTTTGGTCTATTTTCTTCGGTGCGTATATATCGAAAAATATGATTCGAAGAGGGAAAACTTTTTATAATTTTATTCCGGTTTATGTTTCTTAAAAAAAAAAGAAAAATGCAAACCCCTAATATTTTAACCACCGCGCCGCCACCACCAACATAATCATAATCAACAATACCATCATCAAAAAATGTAACAGACAGATTTTGTGTGATAACAATAATAATAATAATAATCATCTTTATTGTAATGATAATAACCATTTGTCATATTTAAGACAGTAATAACCATTTTCTATTCTTTCGACGAGCTTTTTGCTTTGTTTTCAAATTTTTTTGGTACTTTCCCTGCTTTGTATATAAAAGTTTTAAAAGCTCGAATAATTTTCTAATCATTATGACGATGATGGAATATATTAAATATGATTTAAAAACCATTAAGGGTCATTGGAGCAAGGATATATTATGTACGTACGGTAGGCATTTTTTTTTTGTTTATTACAATTATTAATGGAATTGTTAGATTTGGCAGGGTGTTAATGATCGATTGTTTGATTTATATCCACAAACAAAGACACACACACACACAGAGTAATAATATAGTCTGCATGGCTAACAGAAAAAAAAAGTTTTTCCGCATATCTTAATTTTAAATCTCGTTTCGAATTTTAATACAAATTTTTTATTATTTTTTTTTGATATAATCTTATATAAGTATGTTTGTTGTACGTATGTATATGTATAGGCTCCAGCTTTTATTACACTCGAAGAACGAATAAAATAAAGAAAATCTAAAACCAAATGGAAAATCTATATATTTCTTTGGGGTTTTCATCTTATATTGATTTTGACCTTTTTTTTTTTTTTTTTGTTATATTTCTATATATGGTTTCGAATTCTTATTTTATTCTTGTGATTGTTCTTTCAAACAAAAAACAAAAAAAAAATACAAAATTATTTGAAAAACATAACCAAAAAATTGAATGAAAATTTTCTATCGATTTATTATTTATTGAAGATTTATATCTTACATCCTCGTATACGAGTAAATGTATATACACATTTTATAAAGTCTGTATTTTGTAATATGCGATCTGACCTTAAAGTGGTCAACATAAATATGTATGATCTATGTTTCTTGTTTAAATTGCTTTTTAAGTCTAAATTACATTCGCATTATATACACACACACACACACACACACACACAAAAAACGGATTGTTATTTTATAGCGGACATCATAAATTTTGATGTTATATGGTTATTGTCATCCAGACCGTGTGTTTTTAACAAAACTTAACAGTCTGATGATTTAGAAGGCGTAAAGACTTATAATTTTATTACGGTGTTTTGTGTTATTTGCGTGAATGAACTTAAATTCAATAATGCGTGCATTATACACTTGTTGCAATATAATAAATATTTTGTTATTGTACCAGATTCAGACTTGATTTCACATAAAAAAGTGTATTTGAAATCTATGCCACGAGTAATTTTACATAATAAGCGATGGTTTTAATTAAAAAGTTTGCCACTATATAGCTTTATGGATGGTGTTTTACATGGGAATGCTATATTTTTTGTTTGTTTGTGTTTTATTATGTGTTCCAGATTCATCAAAAAACGACTTCAGGTTTGCTGACCACGACAATATTGGTTGCAACTCTGACATACCGTCAGGTACAGAAAGTCTCCTCTTAAACTCGAATGGCGACGGTCCCATAACTAGACCCGAAATGAAGTTTTTCCTCAATTTGTCCTAAATTACGTCATTTAAAGATAGGACACTTTTAGTACAAAATTCACACGCCTATATAGGCGAAGGAAGCTTTTCCTAAAACTGTATTAATTTTTTATTTATGTAAATGTATTAGTGTTAATAATAAATAAATAGCATACATTCGGGCATTTAAAACTTATGTCCATCCAATTAGTAAATAATCATTAATTATTAATGCATTAAACTAATTAAATAAATTACATGGCCATTTAATTAAAATTTGGTTTGGATATCACTTGGCTATTTAACATTCATGAGCTAGTATTTAAACTTACATTAAAAAATTACTTGTTTAGCATCAAAGAATTATTATTATTAGTGTTAAAAAAAACAGTTTGCCGATTATAATACAAAATAAAGGCCATTGTACTCTCCATTTTCTGGCCAAATTTTTAACTTGGATATTTCATATCAAAAGTACGAATTTCGTAAGAAGCGGGCAGTTTATGCAATCATTTTTAATGAAATTGTTGGGTTAATATTGGCACTTGGGCTAATATTTTTTTGTTAGGCCATTGTGTTTTTATTTATTTTGTTTCCAAATTTTTCACACAGTTTTCATCAAATGCAGTTTTAAGACATTGTTTTTGGTTTGTTTGTGTATGTGATGGAAATTTAGGAAACCTTAGAATTCTTCGTTCTGGCAAGAAATCTAGTCTATTAACCAAAATTTGTATATGGAATTAAAGGTTTCGGATAATGATAAAAATATGCTGCAAATTTATTAGACTTTTTAGGTCACTAATTTTGTGTTTGTATATTTCAATCTCTTCCATTCTATCCAATGTTTGTCCCTTTCGTAATCTATGGAGTACATGGAAATTAGTGTCTTTATCTGGGTGATTTGTTAGTGTTAAATGTGCAGCAAAATTTGATCGTATGTATTGCTTTCCTATTTCTTTTGTGTGTTCGTTGAATCGTTTTTCGAACGATCGACCTGTTTGTCCAATATAATACATGTTGCAATCGTTACAGGTTAATTTGTATACTCCTGTATCGTTGATTGTCTTAGTATTGGTGCTCAATTTTTGTATTATTTTGTTGTTTGTTGCATAGAGAATTACAAAAGAGTAGTAACTTTCATACATTAAAATGGTATATGAATCGAAAAGTCACTCACTGTATAATAATTGTGTGGCTATTTTAACGAAAAGAGACCATAACAATTGTATATAACTATCCTTATTTATAAAAAAATCTTTATAAACTGAAAAATAATATCCTAGTAGGCCTATTTTTTATGTATTTTACATAGCAAAATCAAAATAATAAAATTATGAATGAATCAAGCAATTCAATATTTTTAACACAATCAAGTCCAGGGTTTTCCTCAATTATATATAAGTTTAGTTAGACTAGACTATTATGGTGGTATTACACAGCGAGTTTGATAATTTTATTGGTTTGATTTTGTTATGTATAAATCCATACAAACTAAGCCTACTGGGATCGGTTTTTTCGGTTTATATATAATTTTTTTTATAAATAAGGACAGTTATACAATTATTATGGTGTCTTTTTGTTAAAATAGCCACACAATTATTTTACAGTGAGCTGTTTATAAAGTTGATTGCCATTTTAGTATATGAAAGTTACTACTCTTATGCAATACTCTATGGTTTGTTGTATACGTAAGAATATATTCAGCCTGTTTTAGTGATTGTTGTATTAGTTCGCTATATGTTTTGTTATATTCTGATACCACATCTTTCTGCCCTTCTCTATCTATCTCTCTATTTTGTGCGAATAAAGTGGATAGGCTTTCTAGTTGTTGTTTTTGTCTGTATTTTTGGTTCAGTTGGTCAATAATTCTAGCATGGTAACCATTGTTTTGTGCAATGTGTTTTATTATATTCAGCTCTGCTTCATAATTTCTCTGGGATAGTGGGATATTATTCAGTGTGCATATCATATGTTGATAAGCTGCTATTTTATGTTGAAATGGATGATATGATATGTTATTTATAGTGTGGTCTGTGTGGGTTGTCTTTCTAAAAATATTAAAAGAGTGTACATTGCCGTTCCGTGTTATTGTTAAATCCAAAAAATTAATTTTGCTATTTTCTTCTATTTCTATTGTGAATTTCAATTACCTGTGTATGGTGTTTAGATAATTATGTAAGCCGGTTAGTTGTCTATGTGGTTGAAAAGAATGATGATGTCATCAACATAACGATGCCAATATATGATGTTGTTCCTGAACTTATTGTTTCGGCCAAATATATGTTTATCTTCGTACCCATCGCTAAGCCATCTGTTTGTGTATAAAATTTATCGTTATGTACGAAATAATGTTGCTTAGTGATTTCTTTTATGATGTTGATCATCTCGTCAATTTTTGCTTTATTAATGTGGTTTTGTTCCAGTAGAGGTTTTGTTATGTTGAGCGTGTCGATTATTGGGATATTGGTATACGGTATGTTAGTGATATCAAATGACGCTAGTTTAGCATTGTGTGGAATATTCACAACTTTAATTTTATTCACTAGTTCCATGTTATTTTTGATTGAATAGCTGTTCTCAAACTTGAGGTTTTCAGCAAGCCATTTATTTACACTTTTCACTATTTTGTATGATGGAGCAACTGTGAAATTCGCTAGAGGTCTAATAGGTTTTTCTGGTTTGTGTATTTTTAATCAACCTTTTAGTGCTGGTGCTTTAGGTTTTATCATTTTGGATAGCCTGCGTTGTTGTGATGTTAGTACGGTGGCTGCATTATTTATTGCTATGTTGATATTTTTAAGATGTTTATCAGCTGGATCCATATTAGTTTCATGTATATTGTTATTTCCGATGAAATTATCAATTTTTTGGTTATATTCATGTTTGTCTAAAATAACAATGGTGTTGCCTTTATCTGCTTTAGTTATTATTGCGTTATTTTGTGTTAGTTTAGACTTTATACTTTTGATGATTGAATTTTCATTTTTTCGGGGTTTAACACGAGTAGTTTGTGTATTCAAGATTTTGTGTGCAATTGATTTTCTAATATTATTTCTATCTGCTTCTTTTGTTTGCATAATGGTACTCTCAATATCTAGCAATTGTCTTGTTTCCTGGTTTTGGTTTTGTATCGGAGCGACGTTGTATTTGAGACCTTTATTCAATAGTTTTGTTTCTTCTTCTGTGAATGTGATATTTGTATTCGTTGTGAATTCTTCTATAAAATGTGTGTGTTGAATGCGTTTCCATAATGTTGTCGTTACCACGTCGTTTTGACTCTACTAGGTTTATCAATTTTCTTCTGATGCAATTTCTCTTTAATTTCATTTCGTTATTTATTCTTCTATGTATAAGTTGTAAGGCGTTTTCATATTCCAAACGATGAAGGCATTTTGACATTTTTAGTTGTGTACTATACAGTTTTAAAGTTAATCCATTAATTATGCTATATAGTTGCTTTATTGATTGGTTCAACCAAATCCTTTCTGCTTTTTGTTTTTAAGATTTGCGGAAACGAAAAATTCAAAATCGAGATTTACTAGATCATGACGTAAAGAAGAACTGAATGAAATGCAACAGACTGCAGATATATAAGCTCCTCTAATTCAGTAATTCAGTAAGAACTTCACTTGACGATATTTTCTCTGAAGACAAAACTACCTAATGTTGAAAACATTATAACAAATACAATTCTACTTCTTACGGATGAAATATGTCCATCAGTATTAACAGCACCTAACATTACGGACACCCAAACAGCAGATCGCCAGATCAATCATTCGATTTTAGTAATTGTCCAATTGATTTTCTCAGCCTAAAAGAAAAACAATGAATTTCACGTGGTTGTATGAACATTTCGGTAAATGTTTTTGAGAACTGGTCAAAAGAAAAACTAAGAAAAAGTATTCAAGTGACGTTAACTAACATAAAAAATAACTACGTGATAAGCTTCAGGAGTATAACAACTTTATACAATATGGTCACTGTAAATATCGTAGCCACAAGCAACGATATAAATTTTATATTCACGGTAATTGCATGGAAATGCTGACTGAAGATGACGACGTTGAAACTCACGGAATATATAAATAGTTTTCACAGCTCAGAGGAGAATAGAAATTCGTAAAGTGGACATGTAAAATAAAATGAGGCACATTCTACCATATCAGGCATATCTCGAAAACAATCATTAGATAAAGAGTTATGAAGTGCAGGTATAATACACAAACCGTAGTAAAGGCAAATGTTTTGCGAAAGGCGCGTTCGGAAGGAATGTTGAAACAGGACATAATTAAAGGTTGTGAAGTAGCTGATGCCTTTTCACAATTTAGGAACCAACCTCAAAATGAAAAATATATTTTTTCGGTCGCAGATGCGTTATCAATAATTTTGATGAGGACAGCCGAACTAAGGATATCAAATAAAAATCTTCCAGTGTACATTGATGCCACTGGTGGTTTAGTTCGAAATGCAAACTGCTGTCCGCATCATAAGTTTTCTCGAATTTATTATTGTGCTTGCGTAATTAACATAAATAACACATCAATTCCTGTTAGTGAATTGATCACATGTCAATATGAGATACGGCTGAGATAACAAAATTTCTTACTGGTTTTAAAAAATCAATTGAACGGGCCAAACCTAAAATTATGCTACCAAAATATTTCATTGATTGGTCTTGATTGACGATTGGTTTTGAGTGTTTGTTAATAGTATACTCTTGGTGATGAATGGAATGAAAATTATTCCGTATTTGAATCAAACATATCAGTTTCTGCTTTGAGAAAGAGCAAATATTGACCTTATTTGTGTTTATATTTATTGCTCGCATTTTAAATTCAAGGCATGACAATTTAAAACACAATGACACTTCTTACGAAATTCGTATTTATCATGGGTTGGTTTAGTATGGTTTTTATACAATGATGTGGAATATGTTTTCCAAATTTTAACTTTTTTGTGTTATTTAAGGGTGCGTTTATTATAAAATTTTGAAGTTGTATTTATTAATTGTAATTTATTAATTAGACAGCATTACTTAATTAAAATATAAAATAAAATATTTCCGCCCGAATGTATGCAATTTATTTGATATTAAGACCATTTATTTACCATAAATTAAAAGCTAGAAGACTTTTAGGACAAACTTCCACATCGTTATTGCATTTATTATGCAAATCCAAGGAATATATTAACAAAATTTCCCCTACAAAATTTCTCCTCTGTTAAATAGGCTACTCAACTATTTCAGACGTGTTTTATACCTTCGGAAGACTTATCTTTGGACAAATTACTTATGCTTTTCCACGGCCATTTGATTTCAGGTAATATATAAAAGGCAAACGAGCTAGGTATGGAATAAAGTATTACTCTATATTTACAACCTGATGGATACGTGTTAAATCTTCAAATTTATCAGATTGAGCAATGTATAGCTAGAGCTAACTCAATGTTTAGTTTTATCAAACAATGGACAGGCGTGTGATATTAACGATATAGAGACAATCAAGATCTTATATTATGTATATGTCAGATCTCAAGTGGAGTATTCAGTTAATGTATGGTGCCCCGTTTACAATGTTTATATTCAAAATCTTGAGAATATTCAAAAGAAACGATGCGAAACGGTAAATTTACAGATTGAAACGTTTTACATTCAACAGACGCTGCGTATATGGAGGAAGTCAGAGCGCGATGCCTATGCTGTTTTTTTAAAGATATTTCAAATGTATATTAATTTTCGACATATTGCAAGCAAAAGTAAAAGAGTAGGGAATTACCAGCCCGAAGGAACCCATAGTGATTACTATGCGTCCTTCGATGACTCGATTAAGGAAGTCATGAGCACAACAATTCATGTGATTTAGTTCTTGTATGTTGGGTGATTTCAATCTTCCAAATAACATCTGGAATTTTGATCCTCAATTGAATTGTATTCTACCATTCAATATAAAGTAAGATACTGAATCTATATTTGTTGATGCCATGCTCGGTTATAATTTAAACCACAAACCGTTGGATATTGTATTCGACGCTACTCACTGAACACCGAAAAGTTTAGAAGACGTACAACAATTCAAATACAACTTTAAACAGATAAACCAAAGGCCTATGCGATTACCTGATAGCCGTGAATTGGGATAAAATTCTAAATGCAAAAGATGTGTATGAAAATGTCGACAAATTTTATGAGATCATACTGTGGTTATTAACTCTGCGTGCCCATCTCGAACAAAGCACCAAGTACTCGTCCTCCATGGTTCGATGATCAACCAATAAATCTAAAAAATCTAAAATGTAAGGCCTATACGAAAATGGTGAAATCTAGTTTGGAAATTAACAAGCTGTCTGTTTTACATACTCAGTGAGGAATTCGACGTATATTTGAAATTGAAGTACAAATCATATCTAGACGGCATTCAAGAGAAAATTAAAGAAAATCCTAAACACATTTGGAAATACTTTAGGTCGAACGTGAAGTCGAGGGATGCTGAGGCTAATATCAATTACAATAATATCAACTCCTCGAATGCAAAAGAGATAGCAACGGACATGTTTGCAGAATTTTTTTCAATCTGTCTATAGACCAACCGATACTACTGGGTACATCGATGAAATAATAGCGTATTTATTCTCCAGTCATTTTTGATGATAATATTCTAATGCTTTGAAGGGTTTTGCAGATAGCTGTGGACCGCACTCCTTGATCTTAAAGATAACACCAATCTTAAAATCGGGCAAACGTGATGACGTCACATGTTAAAGGGGATTAACAACTTTATCATCAATTCCCAAATTATTTGAATTTGTTGTATGAAATGCGTTTAAATCTACATTAATTCGTCATATATCCGTCACCACCATATGGGGTTATAACTGGCAGATCAATATGTACGAACCTGATTGAATTCACCAGCAAAATAATAAATAAGATAGAAAAACATCTTCAAGTATAGATGTAACTTATACGGATTTGGCAAAGTCTAGTTTCATTCGGATTTTATTTCAAATGGTTCAAGTCGTGATAATTGATAATAAGAAATCCAACGTTATTAGAGTGACATCTGGTGTTTTTAACGACATGGTAGTGGTGCGATCAAAACTCATTGCAATTAATTATCAAGAAATGCAAAATTATGTCGGATCACCGTAAGAAAAACCCAATGGTTACCGCATACAAAATAAATGACAAGGAAATTCTAAGAGTAAACGAACCTTTGTTGAAAATGATACTTTTCACAGATATATCGACAGCTGTATTCCTAAAGCCTAAACGATGAACGAGATTTTCAAAATCTACACACTTTATGTACATTATATTTCGCTTGAGATCTCAGGTGGAATGTGTTGTGGTGGTCTGGACTCCTAACAATGCTGTACATACCAAAAGAATCGAAAAAATACAATAAAAATGTTGAGCATAATATACCATTCTATGAAAATATGACCCACCTATCTCCATATTCAACAAGGTGCAAAGAATACAAAATATTCACCCTCGAAAATTGACGTCTACTTCTGGATGCTATTTTTATCGGTAACGTACTACTTGGCTACATCGATTCACCTTACATATTGAAAAACATCTCTATTAATGTTCTTAGTATAACGCTGCGTGATCATCGATTTCTGACGTTGGAGCAACCATCCACAACTATGGTGGAAATAATCCCACCAATAGATTGACAAAATCAATTAATACCACAGAGATAATCAATTCGGTTTTAATTAATTAACAATTTTAAAAGTACTTTGAAATCCTAATTTTTAAGTTTTCACTTCTCACAACTTCAACTTTGAAGACAACTATTTTAGTTCTTTTATTTAATTTTCCATCAATTTAAAGAGTAGCATATCGCGGCCACTTTCCATTTGTCAGACATTACTTCAGTTCGCCATACTTATCGAATATGGTCGAACAGACAGATACTTTTCCACAAAGTATCCCCTCCGAATATCAAGAGCTTCGAATTAATGTAGTCCACTCCAGGTGAGCGGTTTCGTTTTAATTACTCATGGGATGGCTCCTCAATGGTTTCCATTCCGGTCCCGAATAGCAGTTGACGCAGGCTTGAAAGTATGGTGCAATCCAATGATTAACTTAAAGGAATTACGTAAACTGTGCTCATTGCTATGTTGTACTTTCAGTACTTCGGCTTTCCCGACCACAAGGCTCAATTATCATAAAAAAAATATTTAAAAAAAAAAAAATTAAAGTTTTAATCCATTTTAATTATTAGATCAGTTAATCCATATTCACGTGCCAAAAAATATTACCGCACGCTACATTTGCTATACGTGTCATAGGTTCGGCAACGCTGACCTAAAGGTTTAACTCTCTTTTATCTAGCTGCAGACAGCACGGTTGCAAAGCAAAATTTTTTGAAGTAGAATAATTTGTCGGCTCTACAATCTAGTTAGGCGCCGTTGATCTCGCATAAATCGCATAAAACAAATCTAAATGGTGCACCGTACAAATAGTGATATATAGTGATTCTACAATTTTAAAAAAATTAAAAATTCTCGAACGCATATTTTAATCAACCTTTCCAAGAAGTCACATAGTAAAACACACGGAAAAAAGTCTTGTATATGGTCTAGACAATTTTTTGTGTGTTTTACTATGTGAGGTGCTTTGAGAGTTCGACTAAAATTTGGTATTGAAAATATTTTTACTTTAATTCATGAATAATAATAAAATATTCTCAATTCTAAATTTTAGACAACATTTTTAAACACTCACATAGTAAAACGCACGAAAAAGTTGTTTTGTCACAGTGTTAGATGATTGTCCATGTGTTTTACTATGTGAGTGCTTGGCTAGGTCGACTAAAATTTAGAACCGAGATTTTATTTTATTTAAAACTCTATTTACATACTATAATTTATGAGTGATATGTTGACGGCATTTTTGAGACATTCTGTGGAAATATGTGTTCACCTTAATCGGGCGTTAGTTTCATTTTATTTATAGCCTTTCTGTCACTTTTATACTAAACAACAAAGGTCATTAATTTCAACTATTTGTTTCGATATCTTTCTCCACTCTTGTAAATGAAATATGATAACTTATTATTTTATATTTAGATCTTTGTGATTTATAGAAACTGGTGTATTAAGGCCAGGTGAATTCTGGGTATTAGACCGTGTTATTAATATTATGATCAATAAGAATTGTGTGGTCGTATCATATCATATAAGAATTTAAGGGTAGATTTACACCCACATATGTATATTGTGATACGTATACAATTTATATTTTCGAATGCTTTGTTTGCATCTTAGAAACTAAATATTTGTAGCGTATACTATTCAAAATAGAATTATCTTATGGAAATAATTAAATTTCTTAGAAATTGAGATAAATGTATATAAGAGAATATAATATGCAGATATGCAGACGCTTTCATGCATAATTTTATTATTTTCCTGGAACTCGAAGCTTATTTGTTGTAGAATTTAATTAAAAATACAGAATTAAATTGACTTACCATTAAATATATGTACATAAATACTAGCCGCTGCTGCACTATTTGGCACGCACGAATAATTTCCCGAATGTGTGATTGTTGTCGACGCTATCACCAATTCTGAATAACGATTATCCGATTCCGTGCTCACCGTAATTCCGCCATCATAATTTATCATACGATTATTATGATACCAAAATATGTAGAGCGGTGGCTCTGTACTACTCATTACTTTGCACACCAATCGTAATGGTGACCCCGGTTTTAAATACTTTTCCGATGGTCCAATTATTTCTGCCCGTGCTTCTAGAAAATAATTAAAGTTTTCTAATTTAATTTATAATACAATTTAATTCATGTTTCACACTAAACACGACTTTCTATGTTTAATCGTACCAACAACATTCAGTTGAATAAAAATCGATGTTGGCGGATGGGTTGATACTTGACATTCGTAAATGCCGGCGTCCCGAAGCTGAACAAATTTTATTTGTAAGGTCCAATCCTGCGTGCAAAACAACAAAACAATAATAAAAATAATGAAATATTAAAATTTATGATTAAAAAAAAAAATTTATAAAATTAATTAAATTTTATTTTGGTTATATAGAAAAAAAAAATCATACGAAAGAAAATCCTTTATACATAAATTTCCTTTTGTTTTATTTATATTTTAATCCTGTAATTACTCGGATTAAATTTTTTATTTTTGTTGGTCCGTATTTGTACTATAGGAGTACAAAGCAAATATATATTTATGGAAAGGACGATTTTCGGTATGATGAGGTTGGACAAATTAATTTTTTTTGTCAATTTTCCTAATTAACTTTGTATAGTACTTAAGTTAATTTTTTTTTTTGTTTATGTACCTCAGAATGTTGTAAGTGTACTGTACTAAATCTCTCGTCACTGCTATAAGTTGTTAATCCAACAGTTAATAAATGATAATCTTTCCTTCGTATCCAGGTAACCTACAAAAAAAAAAGGGAAAGATATAAAAAAATGTTTTCTAATTAAAATGCAATTTTGTCCCGCACTTGAGAACAAAGTATTCGTGGTACAGAAGTGGAAATATTTTAATATACATTTACATTATTTTTTTGTGTCATCTACTATGTGCGGTTTTTTTGTGAAATTTAAATTAACGAAAAAAAAAAATTACAAATTGTGAGTAGACACGGAGGAAGAAGAAGAAATGTGGAAAATAAGAAAACTGGAAAATTATTATTAAAAAATATAATTTTTGGGATACAAATTTTTATAATTTAAACATATTTTATTTTTTTTTTCTGTATCCTCGATGTTTGGACAAAAAGAAAACGTGGAAATTATGAAAATTATGATGAGGGTATATGCTTGTTTGTTATACTCATATTAACAAAACAAAAAATGTGTAGATTTTAATTAAAATAAATAATAAAAATATGCGAGTATATATACATATACATTATGTTCGCCTCAGGAAGTTATAAGAATACTAAAAATTCTTAGTGACAGATTATTTATGTAGATTTACATATTTTTGTCAACAATATAAATTATTGTTAAAATATAATTTACTTGCAAAATTTGACTGTTGGAATATATTAAATTTGCGATTACAAACGTATGTATGAAATTAATTAATTTTTTTAAAGTAAAATTAAAGTTATTGAAAGTCTGATATCATAATGATACACGAAAAGTACTAAGAGTTAAATTGTTCATAGCAAAAATTGTTTAACTAAATTTTTGTGTCACTTCAATCAATAAAATATTTTAGAAATATTATATTTGAACGGGTAGCGAAGATAACATGGATGACGGTGAAAATGAGAACAATGAAATTAATATTGAAGTTCAAATAGTTTATGGCAATGTGCGAAAAAATGATGAAATTGTGCCAACAACTTTTGTTGCACAAGTTGGAACTACAATCAGTTAATTCTTCTCGGTTGGCAAATGTCAATTAAATTAAATCTACTTTGAAGCAAAATTAATTTATTTTGCCTGCAGAGGAAATTACATTTAGAGGTTCTGAAAATCACTTTAATGATAACGAGAAAGCACTACCAAAAACACATTCTAATTTTGAAATAATTTTTAAGATATAACCGGTAGTCAATATGCTTCAATCCACGTTCATTTCTTCTATTGAGTTTTTCAGGATTTTGCCATAATCTCGAATTGTATACGGGTCAAGAAAATCGGTATATGCCTACCCTTGGCCCGACCTTTGAGTTATATGTAAGTGAAGTTATCCCCTGATTTTATCACAGAAAATAAAAAATTTGAATCATCATACTTGAATACTTTGAATTTCAACAGCTTACTTGAAGAATTTTTTTTTTTTTGTAAATCGTACGGTGGCAATGTGCCTAAATGATGCCCGGGGCTGAGAATATTTTAACTCAACTTTTGTATTTTATTTTAACTTTTTGTCTGGCATGTTTAAATTAAAAATTTGTCGGACAAAGCTATTCGGGTTTGAGATGGGCATACCAATAGCTTGCTTCAAGAATTTTTTTTGTGAAGATTGGAATATGCCTAAATTATACCCGGGTCTGAGAATATTTCGACCACCATAAAATAGGGCTGTGATTTAATTTAATTTCATTCCGCTTATATCCCTATTTAAATTGAATATTACTATAAAATCCTACCAACGTTCGAATAAGCGAACAGTAATTTGACCTAGAAACATCTTTACTATAACGTACCCTATAAATGTGTCGAGTCGTTGCCTGCCTTTGCGTCCCTAGTGCGACCAGAATTCTGAGTTGGTTCTTTTTTAAGGATAATACATATTTAGAGAACCTCATGATTGGGTTCAATAAAGAACTGTTTCGCCTTTCGACAGCTAGGAGTAAACCACCACTTCAGTCGCAGTTCAAGCAGAGGATTTGCTGGTTGTTGGCCAACAAATTTGTTACGCGAACCAGCTTTCGCTAAAAAGTCAGCAGCCTCATTTCCTTCAACGCCACAATGAGCAGGCTTGGGTGCCTGATGATCCTTACTCTCGTATTAGAGGAAAGGAGGTTAATGTAGTGCTTGCAATCTTTGACCAGTATGGATCCAGTGAAAGGATTAATGAGGGTATTAAGCGCGACTTTAATATATGTGCAGATAATAATATCCCTCCCTAAATCGTTAAACTTAAATGCCTCAATCGTGCTATGGGTTAGTGCAATTAATTCAGCTTAAAATACCGTGCAGTGTTTGTCCAGACTACACGAGCATCTTAGCACTTACTTAGGACAGTAAAATCCAAACCTTGCACTGACTGCCGAACGAGAGCTATCCACAAAAGAAATTATCGACTCAGACAGCTGTCCATAGAAGTCCTGAGATAGCCACTATTCTCTCGAAGGGAAAACGACGGAGAATGAATTGTTGAAGTTAAATTCAGGCAATAGCCTGTCATTCGCCATTTCCAGCTCCGCAATATGTGACTTAAACTTCTTAAGAATCAGTCTATGCCTCGTACAAGTCCCGAAGCCCTTTAGTCGATAAGCAGCAGAACACGCTGTAGCAAGGATGTAGGACTTCAATTCGGGCAAATGTAAAATAGACTCCATATAGCAAGAAGAAATAACCGGCCACCACTTTGAGATAACATTGATTTAGATTAGTCTCGTACCAATTTTTTGGGCCTTTAGGGTAGTGTGAACTAGCTTAATCAGGACAAACTTTACAGTTTGCATTACATAAGTAACTAAGCATGGCACCTGAGAGGCACGTAATATCTCATTAAATATGTAAGTGTTTCGTTCAATATTTGTAAATATTTTTACATTGCATACTAAAAGAATACGCCGGGTTTGCGCTGGTTTTGCACGGATTATATGGCCGGCATGCCAAATTTTCATGCTAATATGGTCAATTCTCTCAAAAGAATCAGAACAGACCCTAAAGACATCGATAAATGTTTTGTCCCTTTCAAGTGTAACGGTGGCGGATCGGCGAGTCCCACGGCCACCGAAAAACTTAACACCAGTGGTCACAACACCTAAACCACCTCCTGTAACAGCACTGCCGTAAATTTCAGTGGTAAGCACCATATCACCTCCAGCCAACAGTACAAATGGCATATCACCATCCAATAGTCATGAATAATTCTGATAAAATAGTGACACCAGTTGCCGGTCTACCTAAGTTGGCACTAAATTGAATGATCCTGTTAATGTAAATAGCGGTATACAACTATGCCAGCAGAACGGGTTAGAACTGACATTTAAAATACGGTTGATTGGAGCATAAGGGTAGTTCAACCAAGACACTGGTACTTTGTCACGCGAGTACATCAATCTGTGCCATAGGAACAGTTCCATAAATTATTGGACAAGATAACACCCATGAATGAAATGATCGTACAAAAAATCACTCAAAAATCGACTAATTTAGTGAAATATGATTAAGAAAGAGTATTTTCAAGCTGCAATAACATCTAAATTACGGCCAGATGGGCTTCTTGTCAAAGAGTTTGAACGGGGGCGAAAAAACCGTTTTTTCAACAACTTTTGCCAAGCCACACAAACCGATAATTCCGATCCATAATCATTCACTCCAGCTACCAAAGACTCGAGGAAATAATACTCGTATCAAAACCCAATTTTATTGTGAAGCACACACGGAAATCCAGCATCAACATGCAGAATCATCATCACTATAAGAACACTACCTCAATGACCAAACAACAAAATACTACGAACCAATCATTTTATTTCCAAAATGTAAATAAAATGTCTTTAAAAGCTGCCTAATTTCACAATTTTGTGTTAATTACGCTCTTTCCGGTTTACATCATTCAATGAAGGGATCCTGAGTTCGGAATTACAATTCTTTCCAAGCCAGTATGTGGTTTATATAGATGTGATCGCTCACCACAAACAAGCATTAAAGAAACTGGTGGAGAAGTACTTATAGCCGTCCATGCATCATTATCCAGTGAGTTAGTTCACATATCCAACCTGGCTGTCGAGCAATTATGTGTTAAAATTATAACAATTAACCTTCAGCTATATCTCGAGCAGATTGACATAGATGTTAACGTTGAGAAATTGTATAAAATTATTTTCAAGGGTCCATCACTATTTGTTCCCACTACTTTGGCCAAACCTAACAAATATCCTCCAAGAATGACAAGGCTTACAAAGAAACTCTCAAATTATTTTCTGAGGAAAGTAAACATAAATTCACTGATGGTAACCAAAATTTCGAGCGGTATTTTGATCCAAAAGACTTGTTGAGTTTTTTTTTAAAAAGAAAAACGTGAAATTAATGGTTACCTAGCGTGAATGACATTCAAGGAACATAAAACTTGTGACCCGGAGGTTATATCAAATATGTTTGCTCATTTTTCATTCAGTTTATAAGCCGGAAGATATCGATAAGTATGAAAACCCTAGCAATGGTGAAAACTACGTAACCATACTTGAACCACGGATTGAACCCGAGGATATTCATCGAGCTCTAGAAGTATTCGGAAATGGATCCGGTTCTGATGGCATTGCAGCTCCATTATTAAAAGATTTCACAGTGTTAGCAATTTGTCTTCTATTCAATCAATCGTTAAGATTAGGAGAATTTCCACAGATTTTGCAAACATTGGTTCCTCGATTCATCTCACAGTATCAGCACGGTTTCATGCCTAAAAGATCAACATTAAGTTTGTTGCCTGGTTTTAATCATATATAAGCCAGTTAACCCATAACCATACAGCAATATCAAATAGATGGCATACTTTCACAAAAAGCATTCGAAATTAAAGACCTATAGGGGTTACTTTCGTTGCAAGCAAGAGCTTTACTAAGCACATTGAGCAATGCGTCGCTAGAGCTAATTATATGCTTGGTTTTATTAAGCGGTGAACGTGGGATATTTATGCCCACGAAACATCTAAGGTCTTGTATTACGCTTACGTCCGATCTCAACTTAAATATGCCTGTTAATGCCTGGTGAACTCTTTACGACGAACATATCAGTAAAATGAAATTATCCGAGAAATATTTATATGCTAAATAACGTGGAAAGATGGGTGGTATTACGACCAAGATTTACAGTACCATGTCAACAAAAGGGCTTAAACGACAGAACATTCATGTGCCTCCTATCAAAAAGGATGAGGGAACTTAGTGCTAAATAAAAGGTTGTCTTGTTTGCAGCCCACCATTAAAATACATTTCAGCCACTTCCGAGGCAATCAGCGGAAGAAAACCTAAACCTAGTTTAAAAAAATGGATAATAAAACAACCAACCAGTAACATTCCAAAAGTTAAAATACGAGGTTACTAAAAACTTAAGCTAGAAAAAATCAACTCGTTATGACCTAATTTCAGGCCAAATAGTTAAAGAGCTCCCCGAAAATGGTTTACGAAAACTGCTCCAAGAAATAACCAATTGCGGCACGGTCTTCCATGTCACTGTACAGGGTGACATGGAGCTATGCAATGCGCAGGTGGTATACTGTACTTGTGTGAATGGGATGAATGGGTTGAATGAATGTTAGTGTGAATGTGGGTATTGCACCGTGGGCCCATTAGTGGCATTGAGTGCCTAAACCGTCAACTGCTAATCATAACATACAAAGCCAGAGAGTAAACGAAAACGTTACTTATGCACAAGTAGTTCAGCAAACAGAGGAGAAACAGTTAAAAGTGGATCTCGTTCTACAGGACATACTGAGAAATCTAGAGAACCTTAACAAAAGACTTATTTCGCAGGAAATGAGTCTGCACAAAACACTAGAAGAAATGAAAAAATACATATTGGGGATCTCGGTTAACGACCGCTAAAGGAAAAGAACTGTTCGCAGCAGGCAAACAATTAAATGCGAGTTTCACTCAGGCGGTACACCAACCTATTGGCCTACGGATACCAGTAAGATTCCAGACCTTATAGACTTCTTTATTACAAGAGGAATTCCAGATAATTATATCCATATAGAGAACGAAAGAATTAGTCTCCAGAACCCAAGTCAGGGACCAGTCCAAATAGAAGACGAATTAGATAAGCTCATCCATAATATCCAATATGCTGCGTGGGAAAGCACTCCAAATAATAGGCAGGAAATGAAGCGCAATGCTAGCTATCCAGAGGAAGTGAGAGAACTTCTTAAAAATAAAAGAAAAGCACGGAAGAATTGGCAAAAACATCGAAATCCTGAAAATAAAAGAGAATTTAACCATTTGTGTAACAAATTAAAATACCTTATAAAAGACATTAAAAATCAATCAGTTAATAAATACCTCAGCACTCTAACTGGGCAAAAAGATACTGATTATTCATTATGGAAGGCAACTAGGAATATTAAAAGACCTAAACTTCAGATTCCTCCAATTAAAAATAATGAGAATTGGGCTCGAAATGCTAAACAAAAAACAGATTTGTTTGCAAATCACCTTAAAGAAACATTCCAACCTTATCCAAAACAAACGGAAGAGGAAAATATTACACCAATAAATAAACAGGATGAAGTAAATATTACACCTGTAACATTGAAAGAACTAAAATGGGAAATCAAGAATAATCTGAATGCGTATAAGGCTCCAGGATATGATCTTATAACGGGTCAGATAATAAAACTGTTACCGGAGAAAGCATTGAGGAAACTAGTGCATATAATTAATGCAGCATTTCGACTAAGATATGTACCAAGACAATGGAAAGTTGCAGAAGTAATTATGATACTTAAACCGAACAAACCTCCGCAAGATAAAGCTTTATATAGGCCAATTTCTCTGCTACCAACATTATTGAAATTATTTGAAAAGGTTCTTCTTAAAAGACTAAAACCAATTATCGAAGAAAGGAATCTTATCCCTTCACATCAGTTTGGATTTAGGGAAAAATATTCTACGATAGAACAAGTACATCGAATTATTGATGTAATCGAGAAATCACTAGAAAGCAAACAAATATGCTCAACTATATTCCTTGATGTAGCGCAAGCATTTGACAAAGTATGGCACCAGGGGCTAGAATTCAAACTTCATCGAGATCTTCCGGAGCAATTTTTTCAAATTTTAAAATCATACATATCAGAGAGGCACTTCCGAGTAAAGTATGAGAATGAGTACTCCCAACTAAAAAGAATAACAGCCGGAGTACCACAAGGGAGTGTTCTTGGGCCAATCCTATATCTCCTATATATACTAGAGATATACCAATTACAGAAGAAACAATGGCGACTTTTGCCGATGACACGGCAATACTTGCAACAGCAAAGAACATCAATGAGTCCTCTAGTAAATTACAGAGGGCTACTAACCTGATATGTAATTGGACAAAGCAATGGCGAATTAAATTAAATGAAGCAAAATCAATCCAAGTGATCTTTACAAATCAAAAAGTTAACCATATACCAATAATGATAAACTCAATAGTAGTACCCCATGCAAACACTGCCAAATATCTTGGTATGACTTTAGATGCTAAGCTTAGATGGAAGGAACACATAAAAAAGAAGAGAGAAGAACTAAACATAAAATTTAGAAAAATGCATTGGCTCCTAGGGAGACAATCTGAACTAACGATCCATAACAAACTGCTGTTATAAAGGGTGATTTTTTTGAGGTTAGGATTTTCATGCATTAGTATTTGACAGATCCCGCGGGATTTCAGACAAGGTGTCAAAGAGAAAGATGCTCAGTATGCTTTAACATTTCATAATGAATAGGCCGAACGATCTGCCACAACGTCGAATTTTCAGTGAATGGGCCCTAGAAAAGTTGGCAGAAAATCCGCTTTTTTATCGACAAATTTTGTTCAGCGATGAGGCTCATTTCTGGTTGAATGGCTACGTAAATAAGCAAAATTGCCGCATTTGGAGTGAAGAGCAACCAGAAGCAGTTCAAGAACTGCCCATGCATCCCGAAAAATGCACTGTTTGGTGTGGTTTGTACGCTGGTGGAATCATTGGACCGTATTTTTTAAAAGATGCTGTTGGACGCAACGTTACGGTGAATGGCGATCGCTATCGTTCGATGCTAACAAACTTTTTGTTGCCAAAAATGGAAGAACTGAACTTAGTTGACATGTGGTTTCAACAAGATGGCGCTACATGCCACACAGCTCGCGATTCTATGGCCATTTTGAGGGAAAACTTCGGAGAACAATTCATCTCAAGAAATGGCCCGGTAAGTTGGCCACCAAGATCATGCGATTTGACGCCTTTAGACTATTTTTTGTGGGGCTACGTCAAGTCTAAAGTCTACAGAAATAAGCCAGCAACTATTCCAGTTTTGGAAGACAACGTTTCCGAAGAAATTCGGGCTATTCCGGCCGAAATGCTCGAAAAAGTTGCCCAAAATTGGACTTTCCGAATGGACCACCTAAGACGCAGCCGTGGTCAACATTTAAATGAAATTATCTTCAAAAAGTAAATGTCATGGACCAATCTAACGTTTCAAATAAAGAACCGATGAGATTTTGCAAATTTTATGCGTTTTTTTTTAAAAAAAAGTTCTCAAGCTCTTAAAAAATCACCCTTTACAAACAAATTCTGAAGCCTGTATGGACATATGGTAGCCAACTCTGGGGATGTGCCAAGAAGACAAATATCAAAATCATACAAACAGTTCAAAATAAAATCCTACGATGTATTGTTAATGCACCGTGGTACATTCGAAACGACAACCTCCATCGAGATCTCAAGATTGAGCTTGTCGCGGATGAAATTAAGCATCATGCAACAAAACACCTACAACGTCTGCACCAGCATCAAAATCTGGACATACGCTGTATGCTGACTACATCTCTAACAAGAAGACTGCAAAGAACCAAACCACTGGACTTATCGCGACCAGGAGGTCAGTAGACTTACTGTGGCGAAAAATCTGAGGGAGGAGTTACACTACCTGGGGATAATCACTTGATTACGCCGACTATTCAAAATACTGTATTATACAATGTAATTTACTAAATGGGTACAAGACTCAGTCGTAATATAAATAAAAAGAGAAAAAATTGAGTGCTGGAGTAAAATCCGCCCAATTTAAAAAAAAATAATAATAATAAAATAAACGTGAAAAAGAAAAAAGAAGCGTTAAACATCAAATTCAGGAAAATGTACCGGCTCTTAGGCAGGGATGGGCGGGGTAGATTACGCAATGTAATTTACGCGATTGTCGACACGTAGAATATTACGTAGATTACTTGGCAATATTTTTTATCAACGTCGACAATTAAATCAGCGTCAACAACTTACGATATATTTACATGATGTGAACCACGTATGTGAAATTTATCTTAAATCTGTCCTCTAAAACCACAAAACCAATTTCCAAACTAACACCGTAATGCTTGCACCATTGAAATATTTTTCGGTTAACTTAGGACCCATAATGAAATATTGGAATATTCGGCATTATGATGTTAACTTTCTAGGATTTTCCCAAGAAAATCCAGAAAAATTATTTAATCGACATACCAAACTTGGTTGTACTAAATCCCCTAATCCCCAATTGATTTTAAAATAAATTTTTTTTCGGATACCTTAGACCAAATGATATCTTGAAATATACGTCATTGTAGTGTTATAGCTTCCTAGGGGTTTCCCAAAAAATTTTGGAAATTTTTTTAATTGACATTAGTAGAAAATTCACATAATCGGTTAAATTATAAGATTTACGGGTTTGTCCGCGACTTCTCACTTGCGTATGTAAACATTTTTAGGATTTAGGACAAACTTTGTGATGTTTGTCCTAAAAAAATCCTCATTTTTAGTTTTAGTTTTAATTTTAGCTTCCCTAGTTGACATTAGTGTCAGAATTTTAAAAAATAAAATCTAATGTTGTTGAAATGTGCTTCTTAATTTCTAGAGATAGATTATGAAAATATTTTCATTAAAATGCATCGAAAGGGATTATAAAACTGACGCCATCCGTATCGGATTAAACCTAAGGAAATCGGGTATGGCGTTACTTGAGCTAGATATTTTGCTGACAATGCAGTGGGGCCACCAAATATTAGTGTTGCATTTTGGAACTATGCGTAATGAATATGACGTGTCTTTGATAAGTTCTAAACGCCATTAGTTACAGTTCACATTTGGAGGCCATACAGAGCACTATACTAAATGTACACTAATATTTGGTGGCTCCACTGCATTGTCAGCAAAATATCTGGCTCAAGTAACGCCATACCTACTATTACGAATAGTCTACGTTGTTTTCTATATCTACGTTGTCTACGAGTTGTCGAGTCGTCGAAGTAGAAAATAATAGATGACGAGTAAATGCCCATCTTGGCCCTTAGGTAGTAAATCCAAGCTATTATATCGGCAGATACTTAAACCTATATAGACATATGATATACACCTGTGGGGTTGTACCAAGAAGAGTAACGTTAATATAATTGAAACCTTTCAAAACAAAGTTTTACGTGGCATTGTGAATGCACCATGGTACATTAGCAACGATAACCTTCATAAGGACCTAGAGATGGAATACGTTACCGAAGAAATCAAAAACCATGCAAAGAAACATGTACAGCGACTCGGTCAACATAAAAATGCAGATATGCTCTGTATGCTGAACACCACAGACCTAGTCAGACGGACAAAGCCGTTAGATTTAGGGCAGTTAATGTAACCGTATAATCAGTTTGGAGCTAACCACTGGCCGAAACTCCACTAAAGTTAACACACTTTACCAACACAGAACAAATTATGGTGACAATGAACTGGTAAACATGATGTCGAACAGTTTTTATAAAAATGACCATCTATTCGACTTTTGCTTAAGTAAAGATAGCTTTCATTATGCGCCAACATTGTTTATTATGGGCAGTAGGTTTTGTTTACAATTACTGGGCGGTAAGTGAATTACTTACCGCCTCATAGGCGGTAAGTAAATAAAGAATGAATGTATAATTTTATAGTTTTCAATTAATATGATTTATTAAAAATTAAACTAAAATTACAATTGGAGCAATTATTTAATGTAATTGGGATGTTTGCTGCAATTATCTTCTCCGATACAATATTTTCCGTGTTGGATACTTCAGTTACAGTCGAAGTACTCGAAGTTATTGGGATGTTTGCTGCAATAATCTTCTCCGATGCTGCAGTCCAAGTATTAGGAGTAGAATGTTTATCTCCATTTTCACTTAAAATTTTTTTTGAAAACTCAATTTTGTTTTGGAGAGAATCCTCCACATATCCCTCAGCGACAGAAGACGAGCGCCACCCACCATGTCTTTTAAGGCCTAAAACATCAACACCTTTGTTCGCCAGACAGGTAGAAGAACTTCTTCTGAACGCATGTCCGGTATAAGAAAGTGGATCTGACAAATTCAGGCATTTCGCTATCTTCGAGGGCCACCTTCCTATTGTATTCTTGCCCACTGCTTGATTAATGACTTTTCCATTACGCATTGCTAAGAAAAAGTTAGAAGATTTTGAATTTTCTGGTCGTAACTTCAAATATTTTCTATAAATATCCAAATAATTAATAGTTTCGCTTCCTTGAGTAGTAATTGTGAAAGTTCGCGGAATATTGGTTTTAGTATTAGGAATATTGACTATAATAAAGGACCCAATATCTTGAATATCTTCTAATTTTAAATTATATAATTCCTCCCTTCTGCACGCCCCTGCTATGCCAAATATCATACCTAGTTTCATATTTAAATAAACTTCATCGGGAAATTCCTTAAGAAACTTGAACATATCTTCTTTAGAAAAAACTTTTGATTTCTTAGGCCGATATCCGGTATTTTTTCTCTTAAGAAAAGCAATTAAGGTTTTAAACTTCGAAATATCGGACGCATCATTTAAAAAAATTGTAGCCTTAAGCATAGAGTACTCAGCCCATAAACTCCCTGTAGATTTAAGTTTATCACTTCTTCGTACAAAATAGGCCAAGAGTACCTTTTCTGTGATGTTTTGACAATGTTTCTCACTGTACCATGCTTTGAAAAGTTTATAGGTATTTTCATACCGTTCTCTTGATTTTTCTGGAATAATTGAGGAACATCCTATGTTCCATGCATTTTCCAGATCAGAATCGTCACTGTCATCCATTTTACAAAGAACTGACAGAAAAAATCTCTTGATAAATAAATAATTATTGTTTTCGTACGTCCATGACAACATAACAACGAACAAAGCTTACTTTAAAAATAATGTGCAAAAAAAACAACTCTGACATCTAAATATGTCAAAACAATTTTCAAATATTTCTAAATTGTAATTTCGTTATTGCGCCGATCGTGCAAAAAACGTAATAAGCATTGCGGTCAGTAAGTGCCCTACCGGTATCGGATGTATTGGAGATCTCGACTTCGTCTCGATCTCCAAAATCATCCTCAACCGGTAGAAAGCACTTACTGACCTTGATACTTAAATAACTATAATGTGTGCACTCAAGTCAAATTTATATCAAATATATATCGTGATAGTATAACTTTTCGGGGCTGAGAGCAAAAAATGTCGTGATAGTAGTCGTTAGTGTTGCCATCGTATTTCTCGGGGATGGGCTACTAGTAGTATACAGTGGAACCTCTTTTATCAGGAACGACTGGGGCCAGAACAATTCTGGATAAACGATTTTTCCGGATAAAGGTTTTTTATTAATACTTTCATAGTAAAACAGCAAATTTTAATATTTTTTAAACTTCATCGTCATTTATTAAGAATTTTAATTCATTTTAGTTATTTAAATTATAAAAAAATCATTTCATTTTTGGAAAATAAGATAAATAAAGTCTTTCATACAAATATAAATAATTACGAGATATGATAATGCATAACTACCAAATGCTGTCCGGATTTGAAAAAAATCCGGCTTTTTGCAACACTGTTGGAGTCACTGCATTTCCAGCTCGAAAAACGCACCAAATAAAATCTTTAATGCTAAAAGAATTTTGAAGAGCGAGAATGTCCTCGCTAGTACCTATAACTTTCCGATAATGGCATTTTAAACTCCAAATCACACCCTGATCCATAGGTTGTATCAATGAAGTACAATTTGGTGGTAGGTAGATTACATGTACATTATCCTTTGTTAGATTTTCATCAGGATGAGCCATGCAATAAAATTATTTTGGAATTTCTCGAAGACGAACTTTTTCACAATACGCATGAGCTTCTGGAAAGATGTGATTTTCAAAACAATCGATGGTCAGGTCTTGTGTAATCCAGGGTCTTTGTTTGCTTTATGTACAACAGGAAGCTGACAAAGAAAGGCAAACAGCCCTAGTGTGCTCAAATGCAGCTGGCACGCATAAATGTAAACTTTTCTATAGGCAAAAGTGCCAAACCACGAGCACTGAAAGGAATTCAGAGCTCGTGGTTTGGCCCTTTTGCCTATAACCAAAAGTTTACATTTATGCGTGCCAGCTGGATTTGAGCACACTAGGGCTGTTTGCCTTTCTTTGGATACTTTTATTCCTGAAGTCCTCGCCTCGTTAGATGTTACAAAGGTATTACGCGGACGGTATTTTCAAAAAGTGCCTTTTTCATCGGCATTATAAATTTCTTCTGCCATGCCTTTCTTTTAAATTTTTGTAGCACTCTGACGAGTAATTACGTCCGATGTAATTTTCAGCTCGTTATGAAAATATTTTGCCTTTTCTGGTTAGTAATGGGCCGGAAATTGGGACTCCATAGACGCGACAA
Organism: Tipula unca; assembly: GCA_951394425.1. Taxonomy (NCBI): domain Eukaryota; kingdom Metazoa; phylum Arthropoda; class Insecta; order Diptera; family Tipulidae; genus Tipula; species Tipula unca. Next base: position 102,534,501 of record OX596382.1, on the reverse strand, counting down.
TGTTTAAACTACATGCATAATGCTGTGTGCAACGTCATACCTTTTACAATCATACTTTCCGCGAAAAACATAAAAATTGTCTCTTTATTTTTTTTAAATTATAGATTGTTGATAGGCCAACGACGTAGTTTTTCTTAAGTGTATATTTATGTTTCTACCGCTCTCCACATCTTTAATAATGTCCACTTTATCTTTAATACTTTTCGTTGTCTTTTACAGTTTTTTTTGTAGGTGCTTTACGCAAGCGAATTAAAAGAGAAAATGAAAGAATTTCCCGGATATCAGAGGTTATTCCGGATAAAAGAACTTGATTTTAGAGAACCAAAATTTACGGTTATTAGATATTCCGGTTAGTAGAATTCCGGATAAAAGAGGTTCCACTGTATTTAAAATTGCTCGGTAAATAAAAAAGCAAAGCATTTTTCATGTTGAATAATTTCCAAACCCCATTATTTGGTATATTACAAAGCCCCATTTTTTTAAACTATTAAATTAATATATATATACTTTTAATAATTATTATTAATTACCTATTGTCTATAAATTTGAAATCAATATACATACACATTATAATATGAGACCCCAGTTCATAGTTCACAGATTTTTAACTTTATTATTTACGAGTCAATTATAACCATTAAAATATAGTCAAACAAATTAAACTCACCCTATATCAACTGACCCAAATTAATGAACAAATTATTAAATATATTTTGTATGTTATATTTTTTAAAAAAAATTCTTTATTGATCACCAAAATATATATTTTGCACACCACCACCAAACGACAAAACCCCGCAATAATATTATTTTTAATTAAAATAAAACTTCAAACTACAGCAATAAAAATCGTATTTCGGTATAATGATACTGGAACAAAAATAGCCGCCGAAGCCGTATAGACGGTCCCTGAATAATAAATAACACGATAATAAATAAATTTATATTTCATTTATTTAAAAAAAAAATAAAAAAAAAAATAGTACTCGACTAATTCCACCTCGCACCTTATCACAAATTATCAATACTCTAATAAAAAAAATAAAATTTACGACGCGATTTTATTTTATTTTATTATTTTTTAATAATAATATTTTTTTTTGTAATCCAATATTTTGGACTATAATAATTCATTATCTCACAAAAACATTAAAATAATTTTATTTTTGTTTTTAATTAAAAATAATATTAATAAATTATTCGTATATAATGGTACATATACGAGTATATCCAATAATAATTTCGTGTTTATTTAAATAAATAATTTTTATTTGAATCACTTTCTCATACGTAAAATTATTTTTTATTTAAATATATATTTATTAATAAATATTTCATTGATGCATTTTATTCATCGAAAATATTTAATTTATTGTAAATATTAATAATTATTTTGTTGTAAATAATAATATTTTTTTTTAATGTTTACGTTATCTCTCTACTAAATGCAACTCGTATACATAAATAAACAGATACCTACATACGTACATATATCGAAATTTTTTTAACAGCTTTTTTCGGAATATTAAAATAAAAATGGAATAAAATAAAAAATAAATAGTATTTTTATAATTTATGGGTAATCAATACGCACAAACCATAAATCAAACTATAAAAAAAAATGTGTTCAATCAGGAGGATGGTTATGGTAAGCATCGCACTGTACTATTTTATTTATTACAAGTAAATGCTTATGGTCCAGACTATTTGAGTATTGAAGTCGTAACAGATGGAAATAGCGCTATACAAAGCTATATAATCCTAATCTTTGAAACTCGTAAAACATTTGATTGCTGTATTTTAGTACTCACATTGAACAACCATATTCTTATAACTTTAACAACTAAAATGATGAAAGGTCACACTGTATGGATCAATTCGAATCGGTAATTCTTTTTTTTATACCACCCAACCTGTTTTAATTTTATTCAAGAGCAGTGGTGTATAAATAAAATACTGTCACCGACTAAATTATGCGACACACACAATCGACTAAATTAACAAAACTAAAAATAAAATTGAAGCTTCTGCTAATGTCCCTAATGTTGTGACATTTCTATTTGGGTAGCGACGCTACCGTAAATGTAATCTGTAGTAAATAAGATATATTAGGGGAATAGTAGAGACACTCTCGAATATTGTGGAATATTCTAGAAAGTTAGAATACGAGATGGTGATAGAGTTAGTAGACAGTAAAAAGTGACAGTTAACTGTTATTAAAGTATAATAAAGTAATTATTGTCAGTTAAAGTGAATAAGTGAAATAAGTGCAATGATTAAATTAGTCTTTTGTGTAATAATTCGGAAATAAATAAATGTTAGTATTTTCTAGAATTTAAATCGTTTGTATTATTCACAATCTAGTGATCGAACCTTGTTTGACAAGGCTAAAATGTAGCAATTGGTGATAGCATAAATTCTTTACAGAACACGCAAAACGAACTGTGTGCACCAAATCCGGATATAGCAAGGAACCATACAAAAACTAATCTTGAAACCGTTCAAAAGTTTTAGGAAAACATTCGCGACGAGTTACATTCGCTGGGACCACCGATGAAAGAAATTGCGGACTGGAAAAAGGTTAGGAGATTTGCTCGAACACAAATAGATGTTTTAATTTTTAATTTCAGGTTTGGAGTGATTTTAAATGTTTCTTAAGGAGAAAATTTGCGGTTAATAATCGCGAGATTCGAGGTACTGGCGATGGGAAATAGTCAAAAATATCATTCAGCCCATTGGAAGATAAAGTGATTGTAACCAGGTGATTTTTTTGAGCTTAAGTTTTTAGTAATCTCACATTTCAGCTCTTGTAACGTTACTGGTGGGATGTTTTTATTATCCATTTTTTAAAATGGGTTTATCTTTTGTTCCGCTCAATGCCTCGGAAGGGCAATTAGCACTTCTTGCCCAAGCTCCATCACCCTTTTTGATAGGAGGCACCTGACTGTTAGATCGTGTAAGTCCTTTTGTTACTTTCCAGAGCGAATAGTCTGTGTCTTTTTCCGGAAAGATCGGTTAGATATTCGCTAAATGAATTGTTCTTAATTTCTTCGATTAGCAACTTCAGTTTGTTGTTTAAATAAATACGTCTCGATTTACTTTTTGGTGCTCTAGATCTTTGCCTGGTTTTAAGAGCCTTCCGCTTTTCACTAACCAAATCTCTCACTTCCAATGAATATTTATTGCGCCACGATATTTTATATTGACTAGGGAGCGTACTCTGCCACGCTGCCTTCAATATTTTTTTATTTAATAGTTCTAATTGGTCATCGTGTTGTGTCGCAGTTTTAATTGGTACTTGTAAGACTGTCTTTTCTTCGATCAGCGTTCGGAAAACATCTCAATTTGTTAAATTGTTTGTTATAGTAGTAATCTAGAGGCAAGTTTTCTTTCTTGATTATGCAACTATGTTGCTACTAGTACGTAGTTTTCGGATACTCCTTTTCTTACAAAGAGGTCTATTAAGTCTGGTATTTTGTTATGATCGGTTTTCATTATTTATTCGAACGTTAATGGTTGATACTTGCATAATTTCCTTTTCTATTTTAACTCCTTCGCCGTATTTGATATTTTGCCTTACAAATATTGCTGACCCTCCTCTCGCTTTCCCTGCTGGATGGATGGCATGGTAGCACTTCAGAAGTGAATTCATTTAATGCTTCTTGCTTATTTAGCCCTTTATGAACGGCTTCTATTCTCCTTTCAGTTTTCGCTATGCGCATGTTTAAAGCTTCTATACTCCTAAATATTTTTTCAAGAATTGGAGTTTCTTAATTTTCCTTAAAATGACGGATGGCTACGGTTGCTGCTGGGCAATCTGTGAGTATTTCTTTGGGCCCGCTGCTGCAAAGGTTAGCTTTCGCCGAGTTTTTCGGTGGTATTCTGTCGAATGGTATTTCACGGTTTATCTATTCCTCAGATATTGTAGTTCTTTTGTTATCTCTCATCCTCTGCAGTTTGCGGGATAATCTCCTTTTACAGTTTAAACATTTAGGGGTGGTAGTTTTCTCCAGTTGGCAGGTTTGTGCTAGATGTCTTCTGGAGCATTTTATACGTCTAGGCTCTCTATTACAATATTTCTGAGTATGGTTAAATCCTTGGCATTCTCTAAATTGGGGTGTTAAATCAGTAATTCATTTAGTTATGTAGTGATCTTTCTTAATGTTTCAATTCTAACCCTAATATTGAGAATAGCTTTATGGTAAAGATGTTTTCTACTTTTTCTTTATTATTAAAAGTAAGCATGAATAATGGGAGTCCTCTCCTGTTAATTTTATCAGTTTCCTGTTTTTGTTTTTTAATTATGTTTGCGGCGTTTTGTATTTTCAACCTCTTACCCTTTAAATCGTTTATTATATCCTCTATTTTACAAGTAGGATGAAGACTAGCCATATATTTTATCGGTCGGTCATTTTTATCTTCATAATTGTAACTTTCTTTCCCTTCTGCTGCAAGCTTCGTAGCTAATGTTCTATACGTGTCAACGTCTGTTGTGTTGAGTTTCCAAATTTTATGGTTCAGAGACACGATTCTGTATTCTTTATCAGTAATTGATTTCATAAGAAACTGAATAGTGCCATATTCCGTTATTCCCAATATATTCATTGGAGGCGGGGCCTTATCCTTGGGTTAGGCGATCTCAGCCTCTTGTTGAACTTCAATCATGTCATTTTATTTTGGGGATTGGCTTGAACCTACAGCTTCTGGGCTTCAGCTTCAGCTCTTCTTTTTTTAGAAGGTGGTTTTTTTCTGTTTTTTTTAAGGAGCTAGTCTATTTCGTCTCGGAATTTTTCTTTATCAGTGAATTCTGGTGCAGCTTGGTCCTGTATTTCTTTGACTTGAAGTGGAGTTTAAGTTGAGATGTGATCTTTTCTATTTTAATTAATTGTTTACGAAGTTCTTGGTGATCTCGGTACTTTGGAGCTACGTCCAAAGGGGTTATCATTATTTGACTTTGACAAATCATTGCGGTCGATGAATATTGACGACTGGGGGCATCCACACTCCATGTCGCACTTACTTCTTTATCATCCATGCTGGTTTTTTGTAGGGTAGCCTTCCTCTAGCATTTTAAACCTACTGCCAGATATTAATAACAGCCGCTCCTACCTTGGAGGACAGACGCTGATCAAGAACCCGCCCAATGTGAGTCTGTTGCGCTTGGATTTCTTGTTCATTAGTTTTGGTCCACGAGTGGTATTTTATTTATTTATTTTTAGCAGCTCTCACGGGGCGGACACCATAATGACGCAATAACCAAGATATCTTAAGGCCTAATCTATCAGAAAAACATATCAATTTTGGGAAAAAGTAGGGGATTAGGGGGCTTAGGACAATCAAGTTTGGTATGACCTCATGTATCTCGATTATATGATTTTTCCTAATTTTCTTGGAAAAATCCTAGGAAGCGGACACCATATGACGCATATACTAATATGTCTTAAGGTTTAATCTCCACCAAATATTGGAATTTTAACCTTTAGCAGGCTGGTTAAAATGCTTGGTTGTTGAGAGGTGTTCAGCATTGTGGTCTCTAGCCTTTGAGTAGTAGTAAGACTGCGTTTACGTAATACCTTGTTTTTGAGAAAACATTGTTAAAACAGACGATTCAAGGTTGTTAGATGTAAAGTTTACACCAGAAGATTCCGACTTTGAATTTACTGTATGGATTGCCATTTCGGATATCGACGATTTTATTTGTTCAGATGGAATGATTGTAACCTGATTTGGAATTTTCAAATGGGTGTATTATAACACAAATATCGCGCTCGTCTTGGTTGATCACAATTATCAGTTCTATGGGAATGATTATAACAGTTTACACATGTAACAAGTTCAGTCTTGGAATTTTTATTTTGATTATGTGCAACATGACGATTTTTGTTAAAATTTTTGGAATTATGATATTCTCGGTTGTTAAATTTATTTGGATTATTTTTACGTTGAACATACGTAGGTCTGCCTGAGATGGGATAATTATTATTTGTTGTTACGAAAAGTTTTGGAATGTGAATTAACTTGGATATTTTGAAATTCTGTATTTTTGTGACTAGGTTTGGTATAATTAGAAAAATTAGGCTCGTCTATTAAATGAAGCTGTTCCATTCGTTTGTTGGCACCTGTGAACTTCTGTTGAAAGTGGAAAAGGTCCAGCACTGTGTAGAGACGGTGGTGAATGATTGGTATAACTATGCTGGAATATATTTAGTAAATTATTAGGTTGGTTTAAAGACCGATTCGACTGTCGAATTTGTTCTGGTATAAGATTTAAATTAGTTTGTGATGTGGTTGAACTAGAATGATCTCTGCTTGTACCACTTTCAAAAATATTATATCTGATGTTTCGTAATCTACGCAAAATTCGGGCTAATTCTTCTTTTTGTTGGGGAATAATTTGAACTCTACATATCCTATCCTCTAAATGCTGTAAGACTAGAATATGACCTTTTAAATTTAATTTTTCAATTTCGTCTAATCTAACCAATACTATATCACAGACCTTCTGGAAATTTTCGTTTGTTTTTTCCTTAGGAAAAAGATGTTCATATGCTTTTTCTGCTTCTAATAAATAACCTAGTATATTAATGGATGAATTTCTTCGGGCGAGAATAAATCGAGATTCATTTTAACGAAAAATTGTAAAATTGATTTAAATATTAATAATTATGAAATTTGTGCGCCACTGACTTCACTTATCAAAGACTTAAGACGGAAAATTATTTATCGAGAAATTTTAATTTTAATTGGATACAACCAAAATATATGTAGATAGACACAAAATATAATATAATATAATATTAAAAATTAATGTAATCTAATTAATTTTTAAACAAAATTAATTTACTTAAATAATTTATTTGCACATTACTTTAATTATTAAAAATATAATAAACAAAAAGAAATAAAAGTTTATACGGTTTATTACAGATTATATCAAGGCCCCACGTTGGGCGCCAATTTATGGTACGCAATGCGAAGACTCGGCTTTTACTCCGGCTAGTTTCAATTCAGCGCGAGGGGTGGATATAAATAAACAACAACGTATACAATTTTATATCTTTTCTTAATTTATATACATTTATTGATTTCTCTTTTTAAACTTAACTTAACTTACAAAAATAAAACAAAAAAATTGGAACCTTGATGGTTGTTGATGACTCTGGCGATGGATACAAATCGTGCTAACTTAACTTAACTTACAAAAATAAATGATTATCCGGAAATTATTCTGCTCCCGATTTTATTATTATAATTATACTGCATACAATCTCCCGGTCGAATTATCGTATTAATTCGGCTCCCGGTTGTTTACTTATTGTGTATCCGTATTTTTAAAAAGATAAGGGGTTTACTTGTTTTTTATTTTATTTTTAATTCTTTTTCTAAACCTTTAGTTGAATTTTTGATTAGCCGCTTACCACGGGTGGGGGCTTTGTCACTAATCTCTTCAACGGTTTTCAACTGAATCTCCTCTTGAGTGAAGAGATTGTCCTTTTTATTCTAATAGTGAGCACCGTTTTTCTCGATCACTCATTTTTTGTTTTCTTTTTTTTTTGCTTTTCCCAACGAATATATACATTTTTTTTTTTTTTTTTTTTTTCAATTTTATTTAAATATTTTAAATAAACAATTATTACAATCTAGTCACCTGGACTAATGAGCAATTTTATTCTAACTTAATGTACTATGTTGTATTAGTCTATGGCTTCTTCCCACTGGTGTTCCATAGTGTCTGATAAATTGAATTAAACCACATCGTTATTGTGGATTTTAGATCAGCATTATACGCTGTTTACACTAGCAATTACACCAGCTCAAAAGGTTTAGTTCGTTTGAGCCTGCGTACAATATCTGTGTTGTTTAACAGCTTAGTTGCCTCAGTGTTAACATGTTGTTCGAGCCTTTGCCTATGTCTCAATGCATTTTTTTGGATTTCCTTTGAAACAGTGTCCACTTTAAAGTCCCTATGGAGGTCTCTGTTTCTAACATACCATGGTGCATCAACGATGTTCCTTAATACTTTGTTTTGAAATCTTTGGATGATTTCCACGTTGCTCTGTTTGGTACAACCCCAAAGTTGGATACCATAAGTCCAAACCGGTTTTAATATTTGTTTATATAATAGAAGTTTGTTGTATGTTGATAGAGCGGAGCTCCTTCCTATCAGCCAATACATCTTTCTATATTTAAGCCCCAGTTCTTCACTTTTCTTTTTGACGTGTGCTTTCCATCGTAGTTTTGCATCTAGTGTCATGCCAAGATACTTAGCCTTGTTGGCATACGGTATTATTTCTTGATTAATTGTAACCGGAATATGTTCGAGTCGTTTGTTTGTAAAATTGATGTGAATTGATTTAGTTTCGTTAAGTTTAATTCGCCATCTTTTGGTCCAGTTATGTATTTGAATAATAGCTAACTTTAAACTATGAGTTGATTCTTCGTTGCTATCTCCAACAGCTAAGATTGCCGTGTCATCAGCAAATGTCGCCACAGTGTTGTTTTCTAATACAGGGAGATCATTAGTGTACAATAGGTATAGGACAGGACCTAATACACTGCCCTGCGGTACTCCTGCCTTGATTTCTTTCAATTCAGAATAGGAATCGTCTAATTTTACTCTAAAGAATCTATCTTTCAAGTATGATTCTAATATTGTAGTGAATTGCATTGGTAGTACAGTTCTTAACTTATAGTTAAGTCCTTCGTGCCAAACTTTATCAAAGGCCTGTGCAACGTCTAAGAATGTCGTTGAGCAGACTTTTTTCTCCTTTAATGCTCTTTCAATAATATTAGTTATTCTGTGTATTTGATCTAATGTTGAGTGTTGGTTGCGAAAACCGAACTGATGATTTGGAATCAGGTTTTTCCTCTCAATTATCGGATTTAGTCTTTTTACTAATAACTTCTCGAAGAGTTTAGACATAACTGGTAATAGTGATATTGGCCTGTATGATCCAGTTTTGTGTGGTGGTTTCCCAAGTTTAGGAATCATAATTACTTCTGCAATTTTCCAAAGGCTGGGTACATATTTCAATCGAAAGGCGGCATTTATAATATTGGTGAGCTTTAATAATGCTTTCCTTGGTAGTTCTTTTAAAATTTCTGCTGTGATAAGGTCATAACCCGGCGCTTTTCTCGGATTCATGTTTGTTTTTATCTCATACATGACTTCTTTTGGTGTGACTCGTAGGATTTCTTCACTTTCCTGTACAACCTCTCCAGTTATTATTTCGGCTTCCAATGATTGGTCATCATGTGGTTCAAATATTTTTTCCAGGTATTCAGCAAAATTTCGTACTTTACCTTCGTTATTTTTGGCCCATTTGTTATCTTCTGTTCTGATTGGAGGAATCTGCATTATTGGCCTTTTAATTCTTCTGGTTGCTCTCCAGAGAGAATAATCAGTACTAGTATCATTAGATAATTTTCTGAGGTAGTTACTGATAGATTCGCCTTTCAAATCTTTGATTTCCCTTTTAAGTAGCTGAGTCTGATTGTTTAGCTTAGTTTTATCTTGAGGGGCTCTAGTTTGTTGCCATATTCTCCTTGCCCTTCTTTTTTCTGCCAAAAGTTCTCTAATTTCTCTAGGGTAGTTGTTTCCCTTAATTTTCTTTTTAACTTCAGGAGTGTTTTCCCAAGCTGACTGCTGTATGTCACATATGAACTTGTGAACTTCTTTTTCTAATTGCTCCTCACTCCTTAGCGGAACCATTAAGTTAATTTTTCTTTCTAAAGACAGTCTAAAGTATTCCCAATTTGTGTGTTTATTTACTAAACTAGGATAGCTTTTTTTTTAATGATCCTTTCACTTAATGTCAAAAGTATTGGGGAGTGATCGGAGCTTAAGTCAAGACTTTCATCTATATGTATATAATTTACAGATATATTTTTCACTATATAGAAATCAATCAGATCTGGTATTTTATTTGGATCAGTTGGCCAGTAGGTCGGTTTACCATTTGATAAGGCTTCACAACCGTATTTTCTGATAGCATTGAGGAAATAAAATAAAATAAAATACTCACTGGGGTTCTAACTAACAACTTTCCCTTTGGTTGTTGTTAGTTAGAACCCCAGTGAGTATTTTTTGCATTAAAATCTCCTCCAATTACAAATCTTTTCCGTAGTTTACTGAAAAATTCAAGATAATCTTTTTCTTTTAGAGAGTATTTCGGTGGGCAGTAAATTCCAATAACACTAATAGAGTTATTTTTGGTCTTGATATTAACAGCTGTTGCTTGTATTTGTTCTGTTTCATATTTTAATTCCTCGAAGTGATTAATACTATTTTTAATTATAACAGCACTACCTCCCTTGGCAGTATTTCCCGGGTGAATAGTGTGATATGTTTTATAATTTCTAAATTTGATAATTGATTGCCTAGTGAAGTGAGTTTCAGAGATGAGACAGACATCGATTTTCTCTGCGTCCAGAACCATTTGCAATTCCTGTTGGTGTTGCTGGAGTCCATTGGCATTCCAGCATAAAATTCTTAAGTCGTTAGACATGGTTTTGTTTAGGGATGGCCCCCTTGGTACTGTATTCTAGTTTCTGTAATCGCTGATCAAAAGTATTAAGTTTGCTTAATATCAGCTTAAGCGTTTGATTTATGTCGTCTGTTTGAGGAGTTTTTTGTTTGTTTTCGTTACTCATCATTACTTGAGCGTAAGTTTTTTTGCCCACTTCTGCTTGAGAGGCTATCGACGCTTTACGCCTTAACTCTCCTTTAAATGATTCAGGCCTGTTTATTCCAACAGTTTGCTTCTTTATTACATTTATATTTTTAGCATGTATGTTTTTATTTTTGATGTTTTGCAATTCAATAGCAACACTGCATCCTCTGTAGTTAGCTGGATGGTTTTCTCCACAATGTACGCATCTAGGCTGTACATCTGTGGGTTTGACACAATCTCTAGTATGGTGTTTACCTGTACATTTGGCACACCTGGGTTCTTTGTTACAGTATTTTTGAGTATGTCCATATGCTTGACATTTTTTACATTGTGGTATAAGCCTAGATCTTCTTAGGGGCTCAATATTGACTTTACATCCCAAGATGTACTTGATTTGATGTATTTTTTCAATATCATCATCTGCGCTGAATGTCAGCATATACATGTTCAGAGGCTCCTTACTTCTTCGTTTTAGCTTAATTGATGCTTCAGTTGCATTAAAACCTTTTCCTTTCAGGTCCTCAATTATTTTTTCTGGTTTACATGTAGAGTGCAGATTTTTAACCATTACCCTAATTGGTCTGATTTGTTTGTTTTCAAACGTATGCCAGGAATGTCCCCCTTCGCTTAATATTTTTGTCATTTCTCTGGTCTCACCAAATGCTAAGTTTATTTTGATGTTGTTTCCACTCATCAATTTTGTATTAAACTTATCTGTTTTAGTTTTTGTTTTAATTTTCTCATACAATAGATCATAGTTTTTAACTCCATCTATAAATATTGGGGGTGGTGGAGGTAATTTTTTTGGATTGTTTTGGATTATTTTAGGAATTGTCTCTTTTAGTTGATGAGGAGTCGGTGTATCATTCCTTCTCCTTTTTTTTCTCTGACTTTTGACTCTAATTCACTCAGTTTCGTGAGCTAATTCTTCTTCATCCGTATCGTATTCTTGTTCCATTACTTTTTGGGTAGGAGGAGAATCAACGTTTTCCTTTGCTTTAAGAGCTTTAACTTCGTTTTCAAGAATCCTTATATGTTCCTCCATCCAAGCAATTGTATCATTTAATTTGTTATTTAAATTATTAGATTCATCCAATGCAGCATTGGCCTTACGCAATTCCTGATACAGCATTTCTTCTTTTTTAGAACAATTGTTGTCCTCTGGAAAAGCATTTCTCTGTAACTCCACAAGTTCTGTAGGTAATATTTTCGTGGTGAACGTGCTACAGGCTCTCGTAGGAGACCTCGGTAGGACCTGACTCTTTTGGAAAGGATCGATATTATCCATTTCTGCTTCACTCATTCGTATATTACAATTCCTCAACGTATCTTGGGATTTTTTCTGATTAGAGCGCCTATGGAAAGGAAATGGCTTCTCGTCGTCACTCATTTTACCGACCGGATTTGATGTTCCCCATCGACCCAATAATTTTGGCCGGGAGTGTATTTAAAATAAATAAATTTAAAAATAAAATAAAAAATAAAAAAAAGCTAACACTGCACTTTTAATTTTTTTTCACTATGTTCAATATGTACATACATAAAATAATTAAAAAGAAACTACACTCACTGCACTTTTTGATTATTTTTATTTTATCGCTTACTTCACCGATTCCACGTCCAAACCCCACAACGATTTGAAAGAGGACTATATACATAAGGAATATATACATAAATTGATCTATGTACAAAAAAAATAGAGAAGGATATTTCCCTTTCTCTAAAAAAATCAATAATTTTAATTTTTTTTTATTTTAAACTTATTACCTATTGGTTGGGTGTTTTTTTAAAGTTGTCCAACGGGAATTTTTTAATTTTTATTTTTTTAAATATTTTTTTAAATTTTTGCTTTTTATAATAAATTATATATATTTACTATATCATACTATTGCTATTTCTTTTCTTAATGCTATTGTCTATATACATATTATGGTTTAGTTCATCATGAGAAACGCGTTCGTAAGTAATAAACGATCGTTTCAAAGTCAGTTGGAATATTATATAAAAAACAAAAAAATTAAAAACACAACCGTTATGATTTTTGGTCACCATCGGGAATCGAACCCGAAACCTTCGAATAAAACAGCAAGCACGCTACTAACTGTGCCAACGAGGGCGGCTTAACCATATTTTCATTAAACGACGATGTATTTATTAATTTTATTAATTGCAGACTATACGCGTACATGATTTGTACTGTTTGTTCCTAATCACATCATAATAATTTCTTAAATCAAAACCTCGTTATGCGTACTCGTTTATCGTAATTTGCATAAAATACCAATAATAAGGAATTTGCAGCAACGAAACATTTATTTTATTTTATTATAAAAATTAATAAAATAAAAATAATTAAATTCTGTTTTTAAATGGACAACAAACAACCAAAAACAAAAAAAAAATTATTATTTTGATGAGAATTAAATTAATTTTATGTTAATTTATAGCTTGTACATGTTTTATTATTATACATAATATTTATGTACATTTATTTGCTTGTTGTTATTGTTGTTATCTACTGGTACCCAATTAATTAGCATAATTAGTTATAGTTATATTAGATAAAAACTAAATATAACAAGTATTTTTAATGAACACACATATAATTGAGTTTGGTTAGTGTGTACTGGGACGATAATTTTATGTTCCAGCATAATCTGCATATATGAATGGATGAGATGCCTCCAGATGAAACAAAAAAAATTACTGTATTTTTAGTCGTTAATGAAGTTTTTTTTTTTCAGTGTGTATGTTCCGAGAATAGTCTCTTCTCCTAGAAAAACAAACTGTTGCACATCTAGTACAAATGTGTGTGTCTTCTGTTTTTTTTTATTATTAATACAAACATCAAAATCCAATTTCCTAAAGTAGAATAATTTTACTATATATTACATATAAAATTACATAAATTTTCGTGATGCCAAAAAAAAATTCGACAAACAAATAATTCAATTTTAATTAAAAATGGAATGTCGACAAATAGACGACGATGCGCATATATCTTCCGTTATCGTCGTATTATGGCGTAATCTTATCTTTTGAATATATTTATGTTTATATCTAAATTTAATTGAAATCCATATTATTAATGCGGGATGCCAACGAATCATAATATGATTTTATCATTTTTGACAACAACAACAACCATGATACCATGTATAATATTGACGTTGACAACAATAACAACAACAGCACCATTTATAATGCTATGATGATGATAATATGGAATCAATATAGTGGCAGATTACCAATTATTATTTACCTTTCTCGATTATACGATTAGTATATGTACATACATAGCTATGTGAAATTTTCTAAATTACCATTATCAAACTGATTACGCTGGTGTTTTGAAGATAATTAAAATAATAACCGTTTTTATTATATATTTTTTTTTGGTTTAATGTGACTTTATGGCCTAATTTCGTTTTTTTTTTGTTTTTTTAACTCATTTGTAATTTTGCCAATTTTTGTTACATAAATAAGATTATGTTGGCAATTTAAAGTTTTTCAAAATGTTTATTTGCAATTTTTTGGCACCATTAATTATTCGATTATTTTTTTTGTGTATATATCGAAGAAGAAAATAGTTTTTTGTACACATATTTGTTTTAATGTTATCATGTACATAGAAAATGGTTTTCTTTAATGGTATTTTAGAGTATGTGCAGTGGTTTTTAATTACAAGCACTCAACAATAGTTTACGACTGCAAATGCTTTGTTTATTAATCCTACTTATCTGTTTGTATATATAGTAAATAACTTTTTGCTGAAATCATCAACCGAATTGTGAAGTACAACCATATTAAAAATCAACAACTAATTTATAACTTTATCGTTACTGTATAAACATACCGACAGTACTTTAAGCTCGTTTTGTATAAAAGTTTTTGATTAAATTGAAATTATTAATTTTAATACAATTTTGTTGCCATACATACATATATACATAATTCAACAAAAAAAAAAATTGGTGTTATATGCTATGTCTTGTCGATTTATTTAATTTGTACAGAATAGAGATTGCTGCATTTTTATGTTTTAGTTTTGCCTTTATGCAAAATTTCAACTGAATATACATATAATAATAAAACTTTTGCCTGCAACTTTAATTAACTAAACTTATAATAAAATTTTTGTTGAAGCTTTTGAACATGAATAATTTATAAATTTACATTTTTGAATTGTGATTATAGTTACATTTATATTTTTAGATTTGTTTTAGTTTAATTATAAAGTGTGGCTATAGAAGGTGGATTTGCAGGATTTAATTTTACAGGCGAGTTCTTTAATACGCAACAACAAAATACTAGAATTTGATTCAACCACCGAGTAACACTAATAATTGATTAAATTGAGATCCTTAACGGCTTAATGGGTGTAAATATTAATAATATACAGTTTTTAAATGCCATTACTGGCCCCTCACTGAGTCAACAATTTGGCTCCAACGGTTTCCATCCTGAGCATGGTCTTCATACTGTCTAAGACAATCTAAAGAGGCCAAGTCATTCTCTACATCGTGGAACCATCTACGCCTACCATATGGTGTCTCTCCTTTCAGAGATCGCTGCACAATTCGTTCCGGATCAGCACGCAGAACGTGACCGAGCCAGCGTACTCGCTAAGATCTTACTTCATGTACAATATCGGGGATCTTCATCAGATCTGTGATCTCGATATTGTACAGAGCTCGGTATGTACCATCTATTTCGCGTTTTGGGCCGTAAATCACACGCATGACTCTTCTCTCAAATGTAATCTCTCGTACTCATCCGTCAGCGCCAAACTTTCACATCCAAACATAACAACGGGCCTGATCAACGCTTTGTAAAGCTTCAGCTTCACGGCACATTGATAAGTGTTTAGATTTTAGCAGTGGCCTTAGAGGATACAAAGAACGGCTGCCAGCTGCCAGCCGCACTTTAATATCCTCACCCACACTGTTATCGTGATTAATAAGAGAACTCAAATATTTGAACCTCCTCACTCTCTCAAACGTGTGGTGGCCACTACTAAAATCTGGTGTGCCATTGTCACTAAAACCAGAGATCAGGTATTTCGTTTTTGACTCATTTGTCTGAAGTCCAACTGAAGCTGAAAACTCTACAAGCGGATCAAGTATTTCTTTCACTCCGTTGATATTCAGTCCAATGATGCATATGTCATCTGCATATGCAAGCACCTGATTGGACTGGCAGTATGAGATGGTCGGTGTTTCAGTTTTACGAATGATGTACTCCAACATAAGATTAAAGGGTAACGGGGACAGAGCATCTCCCTGCGGAACACCCGAGTTAACTGCAAAAATTGTCGATAGCCTGTTTTCAACTTTAACACAGCATTGAGACTGCGTCACTGTCATCCTACACATTCGTACCAATTTTGTTGACCTTCCTAGGTACTCCAAATCAGACAACAAACTTTCTCGATTGATCGAGTCATAGGCTTAATGGGTGTACTTTGCATAAATTGAAACACTTGTTGTACCAATATAACCAATCCAACGGACATTTTCTATGCATATATTAGTATTAAACGTATGTGAAATCTGTCCTAAATCTGTCCTAAAAAGCCACAAAAACAATTTCCTCTCACATGTGTTAGTGTGCAAAACAGATATAACGAATTTTATCATAGGGACAATCATATTTGTTACGACGAATACATGATTTTCGGAGTTTTCTTTGGAAAATCCTAGGAAACAGACACCAAAACATTATATACAAGATATCTTTGGATTTGAGCTAACCGAAAAAAATAGTGGATTAGGACAATTCAAAATAGAGACAATTTGACGGTAGTGCAAAAATTTAAATATCCGAAAGGATTGTTAAAGGGAGAATCAGCGGCACTCATTCGGCATCTGCCCGTAATCGATACAAGCTTCAATTAGGCATTCCAGGAGCTGATACAAAAATACGAACGGAAACGCTATGCGGTCAACCCGTTCATTAAAAATTATATGGACCAAACCGCTATTGTGCTACCAAATGCTACTAACAGCAGGAAATTTTTAGATACCCTAGATGAATCGATTAGAGGGTTTAACGCGCTTGGTCCGAATGCCGAGAAACGGGATCCCTGGCTAATTCATATCGCATTGAATAAATCAGGCAATGACACCAGATCTTTTTGGGCGCAGGAAACAGTGGAGAATAATAAGTGTTATTCGAAAAAACCTAGTTCAGCTCACCTGTAAACATGCGTTTACCTCGTTGAAATAGCCATAGGAAACTCATGTCCAATATGCAAGGAAAATGCACACCGAATATACGCCTGCGATAAATACAAAATATGGCATCGAGTGGTGAGGCAGACGCAATCCAAAGAAGCAATAGATGGTTCAACTGTTTAAATGAAGGTCATAGAGTCCACGAGTGCAGATCAAAGTTGAGATGTCAACACTGTCATCGGAAATAGCACACATCGTTGCTTGGGTCATCAGATGGAGCAAAGGCAAGAGTAGTAAAGATCAACCAACAGGTCCAAAGGTTCTCCAAGCTTATATATCCACTAATAATGAGGTATCCGGCTCGAAAGACCAAACATATGAAATCGAAACGGAAACGTATGCGACATAATCGTTACTTTCTCAAGGGATATTACCAACCGCTTTGATTAAAATTAAAGGCAGCAACGGTCAATGGCAAATATACCGAGTGCTATTGGACTCTGCATCACAGACATAATTTATATCTGAGGCATGCATGAAAAATTTGAATCTTAAGCGAGAAAATGCAAGGATCCTATTGGACATTGACAAACCCCAACGCCAATTCTGGGAAATAGAAGATCTTCCAAAAGCTATCAAAAAGACACCAGAGGAAGAAAAATGCGAGGCGCTGTTTAAAACAACGAACAAGATAGGTGAAGACAATAAATTTATCGTTAAACAGAAAAAAAAAATAAATCAGTTATCCTTTTGTCGATGACTCGTATTATAACAAAACTAAAGGTGGCGTAGACACAGCCGATAAAATATTGATGGCATGCACAGTGAATTGCAGAACTAATCGCTGGCCACTTACGATGTTTTTACCTACGCCGGTGTAGACAATTTTTGATGGATCTTTTAAAAGAGTTATGCTTGCCTTTAGTTGAATCACGTTCTACCAAACATCATGTGATTGGAAACCATTTGACATGGAATTCAATTAAAATAGTCGCGTAATTTCTCCACAATCAATTACACCAGGAGATAGTATTGGCGCTCCACAGAGTTCTGGACCAGCTGCACTGCATCAAATCGGAAAGATCGAAAGACACGGAAAAGATGCTTTACATGTGGCAAACCTGTTTGCGCTGGGACATTCGGTAAATAAACCAACGTGTAAGAAATGTAACTGAATAAAATTAGTATTTGTTTAAATTTCTTTATTTTCATTTAACAAAACTGAACATTCCCTTATAAAATATTGTTGATACAAAAGTGCCCATTCCAGCCTGCTAAGGGTGTAAAAACTTTGGGTCACATTTTCACATGGAAAACGTGAACATTTTTGTCAAATATTTCAATAAATAAAGATTTTGAAACATTTAAAGATGTCGGGAAATTTAAAGGCACCTAGGAAATCTGGATGATATAAAAATATATAGTCAAAATTGCATTTGGGTACAATTGTACCCATTCAGTCACATTCAGGTATAAAATGTACCAAACAACGCATTGTACTTTATTAGGTTTTGAATTTGTTGTGTCTAGAACACTACCTACGTCACATATTCAAAACAAAAATTAAAATAACATCTACATTATTATATCAATTTTTGAAGATTATTTAAAAAAAGAAATGCTGTGCAAACATAAAAGTTCTAGGATTGTAAATATTCAAAATTCAAGACATCATTACATCCTATAGTAGATTATAGCAATATTGATAAATCAAATTCTTCTCCCAGAAAGATTATCTTTTTAAAGTATGTAGATATTATATTAAATTATTTTCGCCTCTGGATAGGTCAAAATCCATTATCCAGTCTGTGCACAATTTATGATTATTAAAGCCCGAACATAAAAATCAATACCAAGAATTTGAAAATCATGTAATACGACGACGGTCTCCCAACCTACCTTGGAGACTGGTATGGTTACATATTTACAGGTGTTTATTATTGCAGTAAAGTTAATTTAATATATAATTATTTGAGCAGGTGTACGATTTTAGCACTTTGTATCACTTTTCCTAAACGCTGGCATAATTAAAAAGATAATAGTAATTAATTATTTAATTATAACAATTAAAATAATTAATTGGATGTGCTGTTTTATAAAGTTTTTATTTGTATTTTGCTCATTTTCATTTTTATAATTATTTTAGTAAACGTCAAGCACAAAGAATACAAACTAGTAACCAAATGTTATATAGTTCACAGCTATCATAAAATTATATATAGTTTGTAGTACCATGACAATGAAACTATTTATTTCTGCTCTAGTCTAATTCTGTTCAGGACAACAAACAAAAAAAAAAAATTAGAATATGAAAGAGCTTTTCAGTTGACGTTGAGTTGAAAACTTTTATATAGAACTATTAAAATGTCGTGAGAATGTTTTTTAACGTTTTGCGGATCCCGAATGGGCGAATACAAATTGTATTGTGAATCTGTTGAACTGCGACACGTGAAAACTGTGCAAAAGCGTAGATCCCACAACAGGTAGGATATTTAACAAAAATTATAGAAACTAAAGAGCCAACAAATTTCTCACGATATTTGAATTGAACTATACTTTGGTTGTTGCTGTGGTACAATTTTTAAAAATAAACTACAGGAAGTCTTTCATTTTAGTATTTATATTTTTATGATAATAATGTGAATGCGGGATACGAAAATCTAAATACAAACTTTTTTCGTTTGCCTTTTTGTAGAGGAATTAATTTGCTTGCGTTTTTTTTTTAATCAAACGGTTAATTAGCAAGAAAACGAGAAAATCCGATTTTATGGTTGAGAGCTTTTCAATTATGTGTTTGGAGTTTTGTTTGAGTTTTTTTTTTTAATTTGTATATAGTCGAGTTGTAATTTTTATATACATACGAGGAAGGTTAAATTTTGTTTTGTATCATGAGTATGGGGATTAAAGATTTATTTAATTATGTTGGGGATTGGGGATTTAAAAATTTTGATTTTGTGCCTAAAATCTGATTCAAAATTTTGCTAAGTTCCAAAGATCAAAGCTAAAATCAAAGTTAAACTTTAAATAAAAAAAAGCTTCATAATTTCATCAACAAGGTTCATGAAAATAAGGCCGTGAACAACGTTTAAAAACAAATTTGTTACCTATCAAATTTTTGTCCACATCCAAATTGAGAAAAATAACATTGTAAACCGAAAAAGAGTTGGTGTTTTGTCGTCCGACCATTACTTATTGTAAGATAAATTTGCAAAAAACGTAAACGCCGATGGTCAACAAATGGTCCTTGTTGAACATCATTGAACCAATAATTTCCAAGCAAAATGCCAACTATCGAAAACCAAACACAGTTGCACAAAAATTACAAATACATTGCGATTTCCGGCCAGTGGTGATTCCCTTTAAAACTTTAATAAAGAGTGGTGCATCTAGTGTTTACCATTTCACCTACCGGTTATTTCGAGTGTACCAACATTTACGTCATTCGTGTTATGACAGAAAATTAGTTTAATGTTTGACATTAAAATTGGAAAATATTGAAAACTTACTTTCAAAGTGGTCCCCGTGATCACTCACATGTCTCGTAAATATAAATTGCACGAATATGTTTCGCAAGAATACTACCACAGTATCCTTTGCTTTACGTAGGGGGTGACTAAACGGTTGGATTGCTGGGCTGACGACCCGCATCCGTAAAAAAATCAACTGTTTTTAAAGTCAACAAAAAAAGGGAAAAGGAATACCGCCAAAAAAATACCGCAACACCGCTCAAGTACCCGGATACTAGATTTAGGATCGGCACGTAGAACGTGCAGTCACTTGGGGACGCAGGAGTATTGGAGGAGTCTAGGCTGGAACTCATTGCTCTTCAAAAAACGCGCTGGTAGAGAACACTGTTTTGGTGTTCCAAGCAGTCAATAACCGATTGTGTTAGCTTCGCTTGCGCATGAAGTTACCCACAAAAGTCAGCTAGCCGAAGATAATGACTCATTTCCCAATGACTTACAAGGACGATCTGATGAGATCTATACCCATTTTGCGGATTTTAATGCTACACCTGGCAGAAATAATGCCGAACATCTGCTTGATGTTCATCAGAATGTTGTTGAGCCACCTTTAATACAGACTGCGGAGATTTACACTGAAGATCCATCCCATAAGGAATACACCAAGGCCATGCAGAGACTGAAACGAAACCGTTCACCTGGAGTGGACTGCATTAATTCGGAGCTCTTGATATTTGGAGGGGATACTTTGTGGAACTGTCTTTTCGGAACTGACTCTTCGAATAGTATGGCGAACCGAAGTTATGCTTGACGAATGGAAAGTGGCCACGATATGCCCCATTTTCAAGAAGAGAGACCTCTAGAAGTGTGAAAATTATCAAGGTATATCTCTCCTTTGCACAGCATACAAACTACTATCCTACATTATGGATAGGAATGCCAACAAAATTGTTACGGCTGTCAAGGATGACAGTGACGCAACTCGGGAGTTCGGCAGGGATGCTCTGTCCCCGATACTATTTAATCTCATGTTGGAGTACATCTTTCGTAAAACTGAAACACCTCCGTGCAACATCTAATATCGTAAGCCCAATCAGCTGGCAGCCGTGCTTTGTATCCTCTAAGGCCACTGCGAAAATCTAAACACCTATCATGTTCCGCGATGCTGAAGCTTTACAAAGCGTTGATCAGGCCCGTTGTTGTTTGGATGTGAAACGCCTAAAACGCGAAATAGATGTAACATACCGAGCTCTGTACAATTTCAGAGATCTGATGGAGATCCCCGATATTAAAATCCGGAACGAATTGTGCAACTATCTCTGAAACGAGGGCCATCATATGGATGGCCTCTTCAGATTGTGTTAGACAGTATGAAGACCATGCTCAGGATCGAAACCGTTGGAGCCAAATAGTTGAGTATTACTTTCAAAGTGGTGAGTCTTCTACCCAATCTGTAGGATATTTGCGTGTAAAATTCAGGAGAAATGAAATAAATGCCTACAAGGCAAAATGGATTGTTATTGGATAAACCAACACGCGCACTTAGATTTACAGCACGTATAGCAGAGTACATTGCAGCTGTTGCTCAGAATGTGTCTGAACATCCATCAACATCAACTCGTCATCGTGCCCAAGAATTGAACATTTCACGCAATTCTGTGATAAGAATCTTGCATAAAGACCTCGATATGAAGGCGTAATTCTTGCAAGAGCTGAATCAAAATGACCATCCGAAACGTTTTCGGGTTACAAAATTATATTTTTCGACGAACCTCATTTTCACCTAGTCAACAATAAAAATTGTCGGATTTGGGGCTAAGAACAGTCAATGGAGAGCGTTCCGAACCAAGATAAAAGAGTTTTTGCTAACCATAATTCAATACCTGGACACATACGACATTTGGTTTCAACAGTACGGCGCAACTTACCACACATCAAACAAAACAATCGGTCTTTTGCACACTGTCTTTGGGGATCGAATAATCAGCCGTAACGGAGATGTCAATTGGACACCACGCAATTAAGACTTGATTTTGTTCGACTTTCTTTTGAGGGATCCGTTAAGGGTAAGTGTTACGCTAATCATAAGTTGTCATTGATGAGATAGGTGCCCAACCAATCGAAAATGTTCTGAAAAATTGAATTGACAGAATGGGGTACTGTAAAGCCAGCCGTGGAAGTCATTTGTATGAAATTATGTTCCATACTTAATGGTAATTAAATATGGAACACAGTTTTGAATTTAGAGTCAAACTAAATTGCAACCCTCCAATGGACTACCCTTTATAACATCAATGTTCGCACCGAATGTTGGTTCTTTTGATGTTAACCGACATGTAGTGGAAAAGAAAAACTGTTCACGAACATTGTTGTTTGCAGGAAAATATCTAAACATTTTAGCCGAGAATGTTCGCGAACATGCTCGCGATGGTTTAGACCCAGCTTTAGAAATTTAACTTTTATTATCGAATCAAAAAGTTAGTTGTTATCAGTTTAAAAATTAAGTTACATCGTGACAAGTACAACATATACTTGATCATCTTAAATATATTTTTTACTCAGCGACTATGAAAGCCTTGCACAAAATTAAAAAGATACTCGTAGCAATAAATGGACAAATCTTAATTTGGTTTTTGTAACAAACAATTGAAAACAAATTAATTCAATTTTTGTCTTTGTTTTGTCTAGACAGAATTTATCGTAAGATAGCTAAAAGTTTGTTTATAACTCAATTCCAATATAAAAGGGTAATCAGAATAAATAATTTAAATTGAACATTAACTTTCCTTCAAAAATAAAATCGGCGATAATCAAACTAATATTTTTCTCGTGAAGTCATAATAACCTGGGGCATCGTTGTGAACTCAACGATACAGAACATTGTAAACAAATACAAAAAACAGGCAGTATCGAATAAACAAAAAAGGCGGGGCAACAAAGGATTCTGAATGAAAAGGATGATTGAACCGAACTGAAAATAGTACCCACCACCTGGAAAAAAGACGTAAGCTTCAGAACGGTGCAACGGTTACTAAATTAAAAATGGTATTTTTCCAGAAAAAAGCCCCTCGCCAACAAAACATAAAGATGAGAATTTATAATAACACAAAAATCGGCAATGGAGTCTCTTGTATAATTCTCCGGAACAATTACTTTATCGTCCGCAAAATCCAGACATAATATCCATAAGACATATATGGGATTATCTGTAGAAGCTGTTACACAAACACGATATAAAGTCGAAGAAACTTTTGGAGTAGACAATTAGGGCAGAATAGAGGTTCCAGTGGAAAACTGATGATGTCAATGTCAAATGGACTGGCATCTTAGAGGAAAATGTATCCCAACAAAATATTAAAGCCCCAATAAATTTTTTGCACAAATAAAATGCACAAATTTCATAAGTAACAATTGTTTTTGTGGGTGAAATTGAATTAAACTATATTTGTTTTCGAACCGCACATCAATTTGATAATAACTTCATTTGTACTACTACTTTACCCATTTTTACACAACTAATGCCAAAATCAACGTCAAAAGTAGTTTTGTTTTTTAAAATACAAATGCGTGGTTATTCAATTACTCTCCTTTTGTCTTTAAAAAATCAATTCCAACACTTTTTCTTGACATAGTCGAAAACAACATAAGTCATGACAACTACGCCTACTTTGTTAATTTTTTCTCGTGTGTAAAACCATTTAGTACTGCCACGATTTCATTTATATTGCATATTTGGATATTTTATTTTGGGATTTAGTTTAGTCTAGCATATCGTGAATGCCGAATTTTTTGGAAATTGTGTCTTTTAATGAAATCATGTAAGTTCCAAAATACCTCTACTCCGCAAAATCAACTCATCAATGTTAGTAATGTTAAAGCAACAGCGTAGGCGATTATTTTTTATATCCCTACGTTCATTTGTTCATCAAATTTTCGTTTATTTCAATAGCACAAAAGAAAGCAGCCAAGTCATTTTAACTTTACATTGATATGATAAGACGTCTTGCTGAGGTTAATTTATGTTCAAGAACCATTAAACATCGCAGACCTAGATATGCTCGGAACTATGTAAACCTTGATCCTTAATGGCTGAGAAAGCTATTTATTGACCCTTCCTGCATTCATTTAACGACGTCAATTGAATGTTACATTCAATGTAACACGCATTCACTAATCCGATTCGTATTCAAACAAGTGATAATTGGTTATTGTGCAGTACACAGAATTAACACAGTTTATCGGTGTTGAACAGGTATTTGCATCTGAAAATTCATATGATGTTAAATAATAAGAAGCTCCCAATTTTTACGAACAATTGAGACTGAGATTGATTGTGGTCAAGACCGTTAAGTTTAATTTTTAAAGGATGCAAGTTTCTCTCATGAACACATGAACACGGTATCAAAAGGAAGTAAGTGGATATCACTAAATAAGAAAACTCAAGGCAAGGATCAACTTACCAGAATAGACTGCATATAACTCACCAAACTATTTCCCATTACAACTGTTACATGCTCATCTTGAAAAGCAAAATTACGAACTACTAGAGAATAGAAATAAACTCATTTGCTCATCAAATGGAAATTCAACATTACTTAATTAAGCGAGAAATTAGAAATAAAAAAATCACAAACTCTACAATGTACTGGTACTCTATAAATTGGTTTATTTACAGAGTGTCCGGATTTGGGATGTTACTCCGTAAAGGAGTGATTGGTTGATTCATTTTTTGAAATAAATTGGGAGGGGTAAATTTTTCATATCTTTTCAGTTACAGACTGTTGTTGTTCAATGAAAAAAATACATAAATATTAAATTATAACCTCCAAAATATTTAACGACCAACTTTAGACTTATTTGACTGGCAACCGATTAAAATTTATTTAAGATCTAACCGGTTATATCTGAAGTCACAACAAATCTTTTTTTATTTGTTTGTTTTTAATTTAGTGGTTTTGTCTTGATTTGCCAAGAAATCCTCTGCAATGCATTTGTATATTTTTTCAAACCACATGCCATAGTTTTTTACATATACATTAATACAATGTTTTTAAGAAATATTTTAACCATTTTTTGGTTCCATTTATTTTAGGATGTAAAATACATTAAAGATTGCGGGAGGGATATCGTAAGAACAATGAATACGGGTCGAATTTCCAGTTTTCAGCACCAACGAAATATTAATGCTTTTAATACTCATTCGTTACGATTAATGAATGGGAGCAATTCCAACCATCCAACAACCACCAATAAGTAAACGAAAGTATAGGCCGATTTCGTTGCTCCTTATTCCTTCTCACCAATTTGGGTTTAGGGAAAATAATTCCAATATAGAGCAACGAAAATAAAGAGATAGTATCTTCTTGGATATAGCTCAAGCATTTGACAAGGTATCGCATCAAAGACTCACGCGGAACATAATGCTGATAAACGGTAAAATACCTTCATAAAATTATTCCAACTAATAACAACTATCATAAAATAAAATGAAACAGTTGCGATAAGGAAAATTCGACTTACATTTAAAGTAATCTATTGTTTCCAATATGTATGTACCTCCAAATTATGTATTTAGAAAATTGATTTCACTTGAAGACAAATCCGTTATTTTAATGGAGCGCATATTTTATTTTATTAACTGAAGGAACTTGAAATTCAACTACAAATGCCTAAGTCCATTCCAGTTGGCCATATTCCAGAACTTTATCGAAAAATAATTTTATAATCCTATTTCCATTCAACATGTAAAATTTAATCAAGCTACATTTTCCAGACTTCATTCTAAAATCATTTTTGAATCCCATTTCTATCCAATACATCGAGCTTTATTATAAACTGTCAAGGAATGGCCTAGTTCCGTTCCTGTGAAACATATTCTAGAATATCACGAACGTGTCAAATTTGTTCCGAATTTCATCATAATAATAATAACATCCAGTTTATAAAGGTTTCTTCCTTTAATATCCTCACCCACACTGTTATCGTAAGTGATAAGAGACCCCAAATATTTGAACCTCCTCACTCCCTCAAACGTGTAGTAGCCACTACTAAAATCTGGAAAGCCATTGTCCCTATAACCAGAGATCATGTATTTTGTTTTGGACTCATTGATCTGGAGACCAACAGAAGCTGAAAACTCTACAAGTGAATGAAGTATTTCCGTCACTCCGTTGCTATACAGTCCAATCACGGATATGTCATCTGCATATGCAAGCACCTGATTGGACTGGCGGAATAAGATGTTGCGCTGAGGTGTTTCAGTTTTACGAAAAATATACTACAATATGAGATTGAAGAGTATCGGAGCCAGAGCATGTCCCTGCCGAACACCTGAGCTAATAAATATTGTCGATAGCTTTTAACACTCTGTCACGTCATTCTACATAATCGTACCAATTTTGTTGGCATTGCTAGGTATTCCAAGGCAAACCACAAGTTATCTAGATTGATCATGTCATATGTTTGCTGGAAATCCAGGATCACCTGGTGCAACGGGTGATCCAATAAGCGCCTCCATAAGTTTTTTTTGATTGGTTGATCGATATAAACAAGTGATTTCAGATACCCCCATAAAAAGTAATATAACGGCGTCAGATCACAAGATTTTGGAGGCGAATTCACGGGTCACTTTCTTGATATGATGTTTCCATTAAAATTTTCTTTCAAATCGATGGTTTGGCCTGGTGTGTGGCACGTTGCACCATCCTATTGTGCGGCACGTTGCACAATCCACAAGTCGGCTACACTAATATCTTGAATTTTTGGCAATAGAAATTCATTGATCATTGCTCTGTAGTTTGCGCCATTGACGTTTACACGCTGTCCTTCCGCAATTTTAAAGAAATACGATCCGATGATGCCACCTGCCCCTAACCGCACCAAACAGGGCATTTTTCAGAATGCATTTTGACAGACAATTTTGTTTGACATATCCATTCAGCCAAAAATGAGCTTCATCCCTGAACACAATTTTTCAACAAAACAAAGGAACAATTTGAACCTGTTGCAATGTCCATAAAATCGAATTGATTGATTGCGGTCTTCACGTATATTTTCAGCTACAGCAGCAATACTCACATTAGATCGACTTGCACGAACTCTAGTCGGATGATGAATATCCAATAATGAAAAAGTGGTTCAAAATTTATTGATTGTTACTAACTCTGTCTATTCATAGTGAAATGTCAATGAATACTGAACACACATGTCATATGAACATGACAGTTGTCACACATGAATCCCAATTCGAAAAAGTACCTACTATTGGATCACTCTTTACAAGAATGAAATCACATGATCTTTAAATAGAATCATTCACAGCGAAAAGACCTGATCGTGGACTGATCGATTCGGACGAAATCCTCCTTGATAGTCATCAATAACAAGCTTCGCTAGAGGGCTGACTCTATCCAATATAATTTAGGACAGTATAACTTGTATGCTGTGCAAAGGAGAGCTTTGTATGTCATGATAATTCTCACACTTGAAGCGGTCTCCCATCTTAAAGATGGGGCAAAACGCGGCCACTATCATCAGGAATAACTTCAGGTCGCCATATCAATAAAATAACATCAAAAAGACAGTTCCACAAAGTATCTTCTCAGAATATTAAGAGCTCCGAATTAATACAGTCCACCCCAGGTGGGCGGTTTAGTTTCAATTTGTGCATATGGCCTTAGGGGGAATTCCACATGGGGTTGTTCTTCAGTGCAAATCTCCGCAGTCTGTATTAGAGGTAGTTTAACAACAGTCTGTGACGCATGATGAAGACCAATCAGGTCGGTAAAGTGTCCATTCCATGTGTCGAGTACTGCTTCTATTTTGGCACAGAGGATGGACCCAGTCCCGAATGGCGGTTATTGTTCATCAGAATTTTTATAAATTTTTTAAATTTTATAAACTGTTCAATCAGGAAATTCCTTTAAAGAAATCATGCTTCCTCAATGTTGTCGCTGACAATATCCATATATCGTTTCTTTTCGTCCCAGGCCTTTTGCTGCGTTCCCAGACTTATACAAAACTTCCATTGTAGCTTTACAACGACCAAATGATGATCGCTGCCTACGTATCGAAGGCGCATGCTGAAAATCAATGTGTGTAAATTTCCCACACGTAGCAGTCCTGATACAAGGATATTCTCAAACATGTATTGAAGATTTTAGTTCCAACAGTAATTTTTGGAATCCCATTTCCATTCACCATGCCGAGTTCAACCATGAGCCAAAAGTGACTAAACATTTGTTTATATATGAAATAGCCTAAGAAATTTTTATTTTATATGGGCATTACCACCTTTGCTCTGGTTTTAAAGTATTTTACCAGGGCCTATTGCACCAACTACTTATCACTTATTACTTATTAACTTATCATAATTTTTGATAATTTTCTGTTGCGCCAAATTGAAATTTGATAAGTGTTCAAGTGAGTTATAATAAGTGAAAAACACTCACTTATCAAAATTAAGTAGAAGTAAGAACAGATTTAAAACAGTTTTTTTTAAATTCAGCACGTATTATTAACTCTTATAGATGGGAGCCACTATTATTTGTACCATGGAAGCGACAGAAACTACGCGTTAAGTCCTCTACAGCAGCTACTAACAACACTGTATTGATAGAGAATGGCGCGCAATATCATGGGTTTGTCAATATGAGTAGCAGATAGCAGATCGATAACATGATGTCGGAAACAGAATGATGCCCCGAAAATGACCGAGATTGAGATAGGTGGTTTCCCTAGATAGCTGGTTGCAACGATGGATCAATGATTAATTATAAAAAGTAAGTATCTTTCACTAATTGCAAAATCGCAATTTTTTTCTTTATTTAGTGAGTGTGCCATCTTAAATCAAATTTTACTTTATATAAGTTGGGTAGATCACTCCACTTCTAACACGGAATGCCACAAAGTGGCCCACGGTACTCGTATAATACCTAGACAATAACACATACTTACACGTTAAATACAGCCAACCGTGATTTTTGGTCACCACCGTGAACTCGAGACCCTCGATTACCAAAGCAAGGACGCTACTTACTATGCCAATGAGGGCGGCAGCTAGGTTTAAGTACTATTCAAATATTATTGACAGTTAGAAAAGAGATTTTATTTTGAAAGCAACATAAACATTGTTTTACAATTGATTTTAAAAACTGAAATAAAAACTTTCAATTGAGAAACGTTTCTCTTAATGTGTTATTGTTGTTGTTATTAAATTACAAAACAGGTACATATAGGTACAAAACCATTTTTTAACATATATAGTTTGTGGAAAGCACATTATATTGCAAACACTATCACATTTATATTTTTACTTATCATAAAAATTTTATAATTTGTCAATTGATATAAGTTATAGACATTCTGATGTGCAACGCTACTTATCATTATCAAAAAAGCTTACTTATGATAAGTTGATAAGTAATAAGTGATAAGTAGTTGGTGCAATAGGGCCCAGGTGTCTGTAACCGAGTCAATTTCTATCATACTAACTGAACCTATCCAAGTCCTCTTTATGTTATGTGTAAACGGGTGTTGGATAAGGCCCGGCCAAACTCCGGAAAATCCTGCTTAATGCTTGGTGGAACATTCCAATCAAATCAAAGACGATAAATTGTTTACGATAAACTATCCATACGATTAATTGTGTTTATGATAAATTGTGTCCACGATAAATTGATTGTAAAACAATTTTCTACGATATGCTGTATTTTTCTTATTGATTTTTTGATCGTCGTGCAAATTTAAAATAAAAAGTGCAGTGTTAGTTCTTTTTAATAATTTTTTTATATTTAATTTAATTACTGTGCATATAACGAATAATAATTAGTGCTAAAACTATAAGGGGCCTATTTCCCCCCAAAAACAATATCAGCATTGAATCAGAAAATTTGGTGCAAATCGGTATGGACAGATATATAACTGTTCAGACCAAAAGAAAAAGAAGCCCGAAATCAGCGCAATTAGCTAGTACGACTGAAGCGTCTAGATTAGAACATGGCGCTTATCAAATACCTCTCGGCAATAGATTTTCTAGCTTGAAAGAGGATGGCGCCGATGAAACAATAGCTAAAAAGACTGAAAAACCGCCACCAATTGATTTAAGAGAGGCGTCAAATAATGAACTCGCTAATACAATCGACAAGTTAACTGAGTCAAAATTTTATATTGCCCCGCTAAAAGGGGCAATATCAAAGAAACGAAAATCCAACCTTTGGAAATTGGTGGTTTTAGAGCGCTTCCATGCCAAATCTATTGCAAACATTTTAAATCGAGAGAAGGTTCATCAACCGATGTTTCGCATAGAATTAGAGCCAGATGAAAAAAACAAAGGAAACCACAGTATATATAACTTGAGATATATTTTACTGCATCGCAAAATTACTGTAGAAGAACCCAAAAAGCGAACAGGACCAGTACAATGCATCCAAGTGCCAAGAATACGGGCACACAAAAGCTTATTGCACGTTGAGTGAAGTCTGCGTTATCTGGCGAACTTCATGATTCAAAAAAATGCGATAAGATGAGAAATGATCCATCAGTAAAACGCTGTAGTAATTGTGATGAAAATCTAGGATTTGAAGCGTAAGGCCAATCCAAAGTTGCGATCCGAGCAACGAATGCTTAAGTCACGTTACAATCAAAGAGATATGACTCCAAGCAGTACAATTGCCCAACAAGCGAATGCACACTCAACCACACAAAATGACCTGGAGCATGTTACAAGCAGTTTTGCACAACCAGGAGTTTCCGATGCCAACATCCTAAAAGGTTCCGCCCCAAAAACGAAAGTTCATTTCAACGAAGAAGAATTAAATATTCACGCAACAGAAAACAAATTGACAGAAACGATCCAAAGTTTCATGATGATGATGATGGAAAGACAAATGAGCATGATGATGCAAAATATGAACATACTAATGCAAATTATTGTCAAAAGCCAAAAATCACGCTCCTAAAGATAGCTGTATGGAATGCGAATGGTCTTTCATACCACAAAGCTGAGGTTCAGACCTTTCTTGTCGATCAAAATATAGACATCATGCTAATATCTGAAACACACTTTACAAAAAATACCTTTTTTAAAATCAGCAGATATTCAGTTTATGACACCAAGCATCCAGATGGAAGAGCACACGGCGGCACTGCGGTCTTGATCAAACGAAGAATAAAGCATTATGAACTCAACAAATATGATAAAGATCACATCCAAGCAACTAATATCTGCCTAGAAGAATGGTCTGGAAACTGTGTAATATCTGGCTGTTTACTGTCCACCGAATCACGCAATCAAAAAGCAGCAATTTATCGACTATTTTAATCAGCTGGGCATTAAATTTATCACAGGGGGCGACTACAATGCTAAACATCTGCAATGGGGTTCGAGATTAACAATACCTAAAGGAAAGCAACTATATGAAGCAATGAACGAAAAAAATCTAGATTATTTATCTTCTGGACACCCAACTTACTGGCCATTAGATAGAAATAAAATACTTGATTTAATAGATTTCTGTATAACAAAAGGAATTGCACGCACCAATGCTCAGGTAGAAGATTGCTATGACTTATCATCCGATCACTCACCAATAATAATAACTCTGAGTATACCAGAGCTTTAAAAGCAGAACCACCCCAACGTCTATCCAACTTTGCACCCGTTTGCGGATGATTTAACACATATATTGGAAATAGCAGCAAAAGAGGCTACCCCTGATATCCACACCTCTGACAAAGTTAATAAGCCTTCACCTAATATACTGCAGTTAATCCAAGAGAAACGGACAATATACGCCGGCTAAGGCAGCAGCAAAAATCTCCATTACTAAAAGGGAAATTGAATAGGGTATTAAAGCCCTTAAACGAGCATTGAGAGAAGAAGAAGAGTCAGGAATCCAGAGTTACCTTACTGAACTCTCGGCGACCGAGAAGGTAGATTATTCACTATGGAAGGCAACAAAAAAACTAAAGAGGCCAACATTATCGAATTCACCAATTAGGCAACCAGATATTGGGGCAGAAGTGACGTAGAAAAGGCTACTGCTTTCTCTAACCACTTGAAAAAAGTATTCACACCAAACGAAAAAACTGGAAACAGCGAATTACCAAAGTTTACGGAGGATCCTTTGAAACCAATTCCTTTAAAATTTAAGTGGAAAAATGTTACAAATACCATTAAAAATTGCATAAGCCCAAAGAAAGCTCCAGGACACGATTTTATTACCGGAAAAATGATCAGAGAATTACCTGATAAATGCATGAAACTCATAACTTATATCTTTAATGCGATTATGAGATGTGGGTATTTCCCTAAAAAATGGAAAATATCGCAAATTACAATGATTCCAAAGCCTGGAAAAGACGAAACACAAGTCGAATCTTACAGGCCAATAAGTATACTTCCGATGATTTCTAAACTTTTTGAAAAAATGGTATTACAAAAATTAAAACCAATATTATTTGAAGAACAGATTATACCAGACCACCAATTTGGGTTTCGAGACCAACATGGCACTGTAGAGCAGGTGCACAGAGTTGTTAACACTATTAAATTTGCATTAGAGGAAAAGAAATATTGGTCGGCAGTTTTCCTAGACATTGCGCAAGCTTTCGACAAAGTATGGCATGAGGGCCTTATATATCAAATTAAAACTCGTCTGCCAAAAAAAAATTCATGCAGTCCTTGAAAGCTACTTGTTTCAAAGAAAATACCAGGTTAAACACAATTCAGCCATTACTGAACTAAATGATATAAACGCAGGAGTTCCACAAGGCAGTGTACTGGGGCCAGTATTGTATTTGTGGTATACTGCCGATCTACCAACAACTGATAAGGTTATAACATACTTATATGTTATATTTATAGTATGTTATTTTATATATTTTTATATTTTCGTATACTAATTGGTATTAAATAATAACACATATTATTGATCAATTTATTAATATAGTATATTTTGTTTTATTATATATTATCTTAATGTACACATATTTTTATTAATCATTACAAGTACATGAACTATTTAATTTTATTATATTATTCCACGCCGGTGGCTAAATTTACAAAGTCCAATATCTTTTTTCTCCTATATTAATTCTATAATTCTGTAATACAATCATATGATAACAAATACCAATACAAAAAGAAATCACGGATAACAACATAATGTTTTATCATACTTATATCAGACTGGAACGTAAGTCCCATTTTTGTTTGCGGTGAAGCCACTACATTACTCCCCCTTCAGCGTAGCGTAAATGTAAATAGTTAAGGAAACTGAATTGAATACATTGCAATGTGTATATTATTTCTTTTTTATTTTAAATTTTTTATTTTTATATAATTCAAATTGATATTTAACTCGCAACAAACGATATATTTTTTTTAGAAACAGTATTTTTAGAGTTATTACACAAAATACTAAACGCTGGCTTTAGTCGGTCTATAGAAATTGTAGTATTCTTACCATTTATATCTATAGTGAACTGTTTACGAAATCGTCGTATTACTCTATATGGATCATCAAACGGTGCTTGCAAACTTTTTCGAATTTTGTCTACACGGACATAAACAAATTCACAGGTATCTAAAGTTTTAGGTACAAACTGATTGGAATTGTTGGAAACTCGTCTGTCAGTGGGGACTAGTTTCTGCATATTTTCCCTTAGCTTTTTGATAAAATCGTTTGCGTTTGGAAAAGAATTATCTTCAGATAAAAATTCGCCAGGTAATCTCACAGTTTGGCCGTACACCATCTCAGCAGATGTGCAATTCAAGTCTTCTTTAAATGTTGTTCGAAGGCCTCACAAAACGAATGGCAGTTCATCGCTCCAATTTGAAGTGTTTCCTCGTTCCATAATTGAAGCTTTCAGAGTGCGATGAAATCTTTCAACCATCCCATCGGCTTGAGGATGATATGCAGTCGTATTTATGTGATGAATTCCCAAGAGTTTCGTAAGCTCCTGAAATAGTTTTGACATAAATTGCGTGCCTTGATCAGTTGTAATGCGCAAGGGTATACCAAATCGGGGTATATATTCGTCGACAAATTTCTTTGCTACTGTAATAGCGGACATGTCTTTAATCGGATACGCTTCGGGCCAACGCGTGAAGCGGTCAACGATACTTAAAATGTAACAAAAGTTATTAGATGGCGGTAAAGGGCCAACCAAATCCATATGCACATGATCGAAACGACCTTTTGGAACATCAAATCGACCTAATTCGGTTTTTATATGTCGAGTAACCTTTGACTTTTGACACCCAAAAATACTTTTGTGTTATAAGTTTTCTTGAAGCACGAATTCCGGGATGTGAAAAATTATGAAGTGTTTCAAAAATAGTTCTTCTGTAATTTTCGGGAACATAAGGACGATTTGATCCTGTTGTTATTTCACACCAAATATCAACATCATGAAATTTAATAAGCTTAAATTTGGCTTTCGACTTACTTTTTTTAGCGTTTGACAACAACTTGCAGAATTCTTCGTCTGATTTTTGACCATCCGCCAATAACTTAATATCGAATTTATCACTTATTATTTCATTAGTCTCACCAATACGCGATAAAACATCAGCAACAATGTTTTCTGACCCTTTTATGTGGCGAATATCTGTGGTAAACTGTGCCACAAAATCCAGATGCCGTTCTTGTCTAGGGCTTCGTTCAGCTTTTGTGTGAATTGCTCGTGATAATGGATTGTGATCTGTAAATATTGTAAAATGTCGACCTTCAATGAAATATCTGAAGTGTTTAACAGACTCATACATGGCCACGAGCTCCCTATCGAACGTAGAATATCGAGTTTGAGCTGCAGATAATTTTTTTGAATAAAAACTAATCGGTTCCCATGAGCCATTTCGAAGCTGCTGTAGAACGGCTCCTATTGCCACATTTGAGGCATCTGTGTTAATGCTAAACTTCCCATCCATCATAGGGTGTGGTAGTAAAGCTACATTCGCTAAAGCACTTTTAGTCCTTTCGAATGCATCTTGACAACTGTCCGGCCAGTAAAACGATTTTGAACTTTTTGGTAATTTTAATAAATGTGTTAAATGATTATGGATTGGAGTTAATAGTTCGGCAGAATGTGGGATAAACCTATGATAATATTTAATCATTCCTAAAAAGCGCTGAACACTTTTAATCGACATGGGCGTTGGAAAATCTAAAATTACTTTAACCCGATCTTCAGATGGTTTAATACCATTTTTTGAAACACAATGGCTGAGAAAGTCCAAACTGGGCACACCAAAAACACATTTAGAAGCCTTAATATTAATCCCAAATGTCTGTAGGCACTCAAATAATTGTTCAAGGTGTTGTTTATGTTCTGTGTCGTTACGACTTATGGTTATGTTCTGATTGCGACCAAAATATCGTCTATGTACACGAAAATAAATTCAAGACCAGTAACTACTTCATTTATGAATCGTTGAAATGACTGTGCTGCATTCCTCAAACCGAAAGGCATGCGCGTAAATTCAAACAAGCCGAATGGTGTGGTGATAGCGGTCTTGTGACTGTCTTCGTGAGCAACTGGAATTTGGTGATATGCTCTAACGAGATCAATTTTAGAAAAAATTGAGCAGCCTTCCAGTTGCATACTGAAGTTTTGTATATGAGGGATTGGGTATCTATCCGGTACAGTAACTGCATTTAATTTTCGATAATCACCACATGGCCTCCAATCAGTGGTATCTTTTTTGGGTACCATGTGTAGTGGAGACGACACCGATGATGAAGATGGCCGGCAAATACCGAGTTCAATCATATGTCCGAATTCCATTTTTGCTATTTTGAATTTTTTGGGGTCTAACCGTCTCGGATGAGCAAACGGCAATTGACCATTGTTTACAATATAATGAACTACTGAATGTTTTACTGGCAAATTGAAGTTTGGTGTTTCAACTAGTGATCGATATTTTTGAAGTAACCTACCGTAACCATTTTCTACGACAAATTGTAAAGGAGTGGGAGTGTCGACTTCAGCAACTGTAGCGTTAATTGTAATATTTGTAAGAGGGTCGATTAATCGTCGTTCTTTTATATCCACAAGTAAACCATACTTTGCCAGAAAATCTGCGCCTAGAATAGGTCTATTAACCGCAGCTAAAATAAATGCATGTGGAAAACGACGTCTCAATCCCAAATCAACGAATAGTATTTGATTACCAAAAGTTTCGATGGTCGTACCATTTGCGGCGGATAATTTGAACTCCGAATTCTTAATATGTTTTCCAGCAAAAGAATGGGGTAGTACAGATACCTCCGCACCAGAATCAATCAAAAACGTTAATAGATTATTTTTATCTTTAATGAAAAGGCGACGTTGTCTTTGTATCCCGTTGTTTGTCGCTTCAACAATAGGATTTAATAGTTTGTTGGATTCGAAGAATTGGAGTTCGAGACATTTTTTAATTTTTGTTCGGAATTGTAATTGCATGGCGGTTTGCATAGTCTGGCGTTTTCTCCAAATCTATAATGATACCAACAACTACCAGCAAAGTTATTTCTTGAACGTGACCGATTTCTATTTTGACTTCTAAAGCGTGAACGAGAACTTTCACGATTCAAACTCAAACGCGATACTAAGCGTTTTAACTCGGAAACTTCTTTAGCCAATTCACACACTGATGAAGAATTTGCGGGATCTCTCACATCATCATTAGAGCATGATGGCATACTCTGAACTGACGTAGCTCCAACACTAGAAATTGAATTTGCCGAGCTCATAGATTCAAAAATCTTATCTGCCAACTCACATAGCTGAGAAATATTCAAAACAGATTCCTGTAGAATTAAGGCTAAATTGACCATTTCAGGCAACCGCCTAAGCCACAATTTGTTTATCAAACCGTCACCCATTGAAGAAGATTGGCCTGCGATATTTTTTAAATAGCGGTAAAAATCTGAGGGACGCTGATTGCCAAGTTCTGTATTCGATAATAACTCTGAAATTCGACGTTCTTCGCTCATTGAATGGCGTCGAATTAGTGCATCCTTTAAAATTGTATAGTTAGCATTTGCACTATCACTAATTACGTCCATTAAATCATTAATTACCTCTTCAGGAAGAGCACTCAAAACATAAAAATACTTTTGTTTTTCTTTAGTATTGTTAAGTTTAAATTGTGCTTCTA
Source organism: Tipula unca (assembly GCA_951394425.1). Lineage (NCBI taxonomy): Eukaryota > Metazoa > Arthropoda > Insecta > Diptera > Tipulidae > Tipula > Tipula unca. The sequence goes on along the minus strand of OX596382.1, from coordinate 102,497,045 downwards.
CCGACACAAATCATGCGTTTGGTGAATTTACCCAAAATGGAGGTAATTTAAAATTTGCTCGACACGTTATCTCGTTTTTTATTTTCATTGTCACCTTCATCTACACTATTAGAATCCTTAGGCTTACAATCATTTGGATTTTCATTGACGTTTGCTTCATCTTCAGATCCCATTATAATCGTAAAGGGTAAAATTAAAGTGTTAATTATTTTGGAAATGACTATGTATGTTAAAATATTGTTGTTATCCTCACAAAGATTATTATATATAATAATGAAAAAAAAAAAAATCACAATAAATAAATAAATAAATTACTCGATAGCTGAGATTTGTTATTGAACGATATTGGAAAGTGTTTAAATTTCTAAACTATAATTTAAATTATTGTTTGATTATAATTAAATTTAAATTCGTGCATAAATATTAAAAATAAAAAATTTTATAACATATATATAACATATAATTTTTTCAAACCAGTTTCAGTTAGTGATCCTATAAATGTCCTTCACATGTGTTCCCCATGCGGTTATCGATTAATCTCGCGGCTAATTGTGTTTTACGACTTCACTTTAAATTTTCTTGACTGTTGCTGATACTGCTTGCCGTTTTTATTTATTTATCTTACGTATTGATTTCTGTAGAAATAACTTTCGTAGAACTGATGATATTAACGTCGTTAACTGATGATATTAACGTTGTTAACTGATGATATTAACGTTAATGATGATATAAACATCTCACAATGTTGATTACGATGATAGATCACGTTATAACAGGAACAATAACTACGTAAATGGTTTAGCTATGTTTTGTATTTATACATACACCGTAATGAAGCGTGATTATGACGCCAAAATTATTTGCTTAGCCCGGCACTTTTGTTGCGTGTGGAAAACTCTATTATACATATGATTTATAATAATTTTTTTTTAAATCTATTTGCATTTGATACTGTTTTATGTATCGTCGGGGTCACCACTATAACATACTTATATGTTATATTTATAGTATGTTATTTTATATATTTTTATATTTTCGTATATTAATTGGTATTAAATAATAACACATATTATTGATCAATTTATTAATATAGTATATTTTGTTTTATTATACCGGGTGTTTTTTTTAAACTGAGACGATCAAATATCTCCAAAAATAGCCACTCTACGGAAAAAATGTCCATAATCAAAATTTAATCATACCGCGGGGGAAATACATTAGTGCAAAAAAAAAAGTCCCCCCACCCCCGCTTTGTAGGTGGGGCGGGGGTAACTTTTAAACTAAGATAGGAAGCCATATTTTTTATTGCAGATATGGACTCTACGACTAAAAGTACGTATGATTTGAATGAAATATTTTGTTCGGTTCATGATAGATGGCGTTGTAATCGACGAAATTCAATTTTTTCAATTTCTCCTTCTTAGAACACACGCATTCGATTCTGCAATACGTTTGAAATAAAAAACATCACGTTTTCATTGGAAATACTCTAAATTCGTCATCAAAACCATTTATTCAGTTTTGTAAATCACATTTAACGTTTGTGTTATTTCTTATCTTCATGTTTTTCGTAATTGCAAAATAAACGACAAAATACTTTAGAATGGAGCGTTTAACTGTGCCAGAGAAAATTGAAATGGTTTTGGTTTATGGAGAAGCTGGCAGAAATCTTGAAACTGCTGTTGCTATTTACGCTCAACGTTTTCCGGATAGGATTCGTTCACGTGCTTCATTTGGCCGTACTATCAAACAATTTATTACTGATGGAAATGTTCAACCGAAAAAGAGGACCCGTAGAGCAACGGTCACTGGAGAAAATAATGAAATTGCTGTATTGGCAGCAGTGACTCATAATCATCATATTAGTACACGAGAAATAGTTCGCGATTCCGGATTGTCCCTCACCAGTGTTTGGAATATTTTAAAACGGCACAAGTATTATCCATATCATGTGTCTTTACACCAAGATCTTCATGGCGTTGATTTCCAAAATCGGGTAACTTTTTGTCAATGGGCATGTGAACAAATACAACAAAACACCAATTTTTTTCGTTGCGTAATGTTCTCCGACGAATCATCTTTTACAAACCATGGAACGGTTAATCGTCACAACATGCATTATTGGAGTGTTACAAATCCGCACTGGCTTCGTCAAGTTGAACATCAGCTTCCTTGGACTGTCAACGTGTGGTGTGGAATAATTGGCAACAAACTCATAGGCCCCCACATTATTCAAGGCAACTTGAATGGTCAAATGTACCGAAACATTTTGGAAAATGAACTGCCAATATTACTTGAAAATTTGAGCTTAGAAGTGAGACGGAACATGTGGTTTCAACATGATGGTTGTCCTGCACACTATTCATTGATGGCACGTGAAATACTTGATCGTGATTTCAATGGTCGCTGGATCGGTAGAGCTGGTCCGATAAATTGGCCCGCCAGATCACCAGATCTTACTGCGCCAGATTTTTTTTTGTGGGGCTACCTCAAAAACAAAGTTTACGCACAAAAACCCACAACACGTGAGAACATGATTGAGCGAATCAGAAATGCGTGTTCTGAAATTCAACCAGACACACTTCTCAGTTGTGTACAATCATTTGAAATGCGGATTAATAAGTGCATTGAAGTCGCAGGCCATCATTTTGAACACTTATTTTAGATTTACAAAACTGAATAAATTGTTTTGATGACGAATATCGAGTATTTCCAATGAAAACGTGATGTTTTTTTATTTCAAACGTATTGCAGAATCGAATGCGTGTGTTCTAAGTAGAAGAAATTGAAAAAATTGAATTTCGTCGATTACAACTCCATCTATCATGAACCATGAACCGAACAAAATATTTCATTCAAATCATACGTACTTTTAGTCGTAGAGTCCATATCTGCAATAAAAAATATGGCTTCCTATCTTAGTTTAAAAGTTACCCCCGCCCCACCTACAAAGCGGGGGTGGGGGGACTTTTTTTTTGTACTAATGTATTTCCCCCGCGGTATGATTAAATTTTGATTATGGACATTTTTTCCGTAGAGTGGCTATTTTTCGAGATATTTGATCGTCTCAGTTTAAAAAAAACACCCGGTATATTATCTTAATGTACACATATTTTTATTAATCATTACAAGTACATGAACTATTTAATTTTATTATATTAGTAGTAATCGGGCCACCTGGGTCCAAGGTCATATGACATGCTTAAATATGACCTTGAGCGTAAATATGACCTTGAGCGTAAATACGACCTTGGACCCAGGTGCCTCCATTACTACTTATATTATTCCACGCCGGTGGCTAAATTTACAAAGTCCAATATCTTTTTTCTCCTATATTAATTCTATAATTCTGTAATACAATCATATGATAACAAATACCAATACAAAAAGAAATCACGGATAACAACATAATGTTTTATCATACTTATATCAGACTGGAACGTAAGTCCCATTTTTGTTTGCGGTGAAGCCACTACAAGGTTGTCACATCAACATTTGCAAATAACACTGCTATCATGTTTTCGCACAAAAATCCTCAAACTGTATCAAGAGAATTGCAAGATCATTTATACAAAATTGAAAATTGCCAAAAAGAACGTGGCGGATCAAAGTCCAACGGTTAAATTAAACAATGTTACCATTCCTCAACAAACAAATATCAAATACTTGGGTCTTCATCTTGATAGAAGATCGACATGGAGAAAACACATTGAATCAAAGCGCAACCAAATAAAAATAAAATTCTCAGAAATGTACTGGCTGATTGGAAGAAATTCAAAACTTTCCCTAGAATGAAAGATTCTACTATACAAAATGATCCTAATTCCTATATGGACATATGGAATTCAACTATGGGCCTGTACAAGCGCATCAAATATAGCTCTTTTACTACGAACGCAATAAAAAATACTTTACTGTATTACAAATGCTCCGTGGTATATCTGTGGTATAAATTGCAACATCCATCGAGACCTTGGGATTAAAACGGTCAAAGATATGATCCAAGCAAACAGTTTGAAGTACCTTTCGAAACTGGAAAGTCACCCCAACGAATTACCATTCGCAGAGTAGATCCACTAGATCTAATGTATTGATAAATTTAATTTAACTACATATTTAAGCTAACACACACATTTAATGTGTTCATGCATACTAATAATAAGTATTTAACATAGGTTAAGGACTTAGATAATAAATTTCTGTTTAGATTGTAAGCTTTGCACACTTCTTGTTAGTTTCGTATAAAGAAAGATTCAAGAATAAAGCTATTGGCAGTTAAAAAAAAAAGATATGCTGTATTTACCATATTTAGGAACCAATAGCTATCACAATCAAATTTTATTGTTATAAACAAATGAGGTGTCCTGTATTGCTCGATATTATCTAGAAATTTGGCCAACTGGACCATTAAGTCCATATAGTATTCAAGTGAATTAACTAATTTCTTTATAGAAATACATATGTAAATATGCAAACTATAGAATCATACATTGGCTACCTACTAAATAGCTTATCATATAAAATTGGCCACGTTCCAATTGGCAGTAGTTCTCGGTTGCCAAAAAAATCAATACCGCACACAGGAGGGCAACAACAGATCACGTTTCTTGCCTTCCTCATATAATTTGGTGCAAATTACAAATATAATCATTGCCCATTCCGAGTATCACCCTGCCTGCATCCATAAACATATTATATTTTATTAAATAATGTTAAAGGATGTACATATGTAGGTAGAACATACACATTTTCTGTACTCCTTTTTTCGGTTAAAAAAAAAATTGCGTGTATGTGAAAAACTTTTTATTGTTTATTTTTATGTGTTTCATAATAATATATTTATAAAAAAAAAGGTCAGTTTCTGTACCAAATATACAAAAAATAATAAAATTTTATGTTTCTCCCCCAGATTCGTGAGTTTATTCTCGCATCATATCCAGTATCCAGCAGTAGTATTACTCTACTCTTGGTTCAATAATAAATTTACTTGGGTATAGTGGAATTACTCATGTACAGTGTATAGTAGAGCTGTATAGCTGCTATAATCTTATATAACATATAAAGTCGAAAGTTATATAAATATACAATATACATGCTTTTTAAAATCAGTGATGGATGGTTGAATCTCGTTTTCATTTGAGATTATGTATATATTATACTCATACCAGTCTATACAGTATACTACTACTCGTTTACTACACTATTCACAATTTTTATGCTTCTTACGAAATGAGTGATGTGGAAAAATGAAATATAAAAATAAAGTTTTCTTTTTTATTAAATTAATACCAGGAATAAAAATGTGCTTATATATTTCTTGAAGTCGCTATATAATGTTGCCCGTGAGTCTTGAATCGCGACGAGTACACCACCGAAGCACAAATAACAACACAAAATATAAAATCTAATTAATTACAAATTACCTATTTTTGTATTGTGCCGTGTTATATTTATATACTAGAACACTAAAACGTAAATCTAAACATCTTGCACATACACACATACACACTCACATCCTATTTTACCTCTTAGAACCATTTTATTTAACCATTCATCCGTTTCATTATTATATTTTAGATTTAGCCTGTGTGCTGTGCGCTCTTTGCAAAGTAATTTTATTGATGCTTACACCATCTACTCATATATACGGTGGATGATGGTGTACATAAAAAAAAAATGCTTTAACATTTTACTGTAGGTTGGGATATTATTTAGTGCTGCTGAGTAACAAAAAAAAAAAAAAAAAAGGGATTACATAAAAAGTCCTAGCCCGTGTTGTACATTTACCCGTATATATAACATTTCGCAATATGTATGCGGGAGGGAGGAGTGGAAAAATGTTTTTACGATTAATAAAAATTCCTTTTTAATTTTCATGAACATTTTCCAGCTTACATCACCCACTATTTTTCGATTTTTTTTTTTTTTTTGTGTTTCGTGCTCAGCAGCAAATCTTCTTTAACTTCTTGTAATATAGCGCTAAATAGTCGAAGAGTAATGGCATTTTGTTTTTCACTTTATTTTTTTATAACGAAATAGACAGACAGACATCTGAACGGCAAGTATGAGATTTAAATAATAGAAAATCCGATATAAATTGTAACAAAAAATCACTTTTTAAATTATTTTCGCGAATTTTTCAATTATCTCTTGTCTCAGTCGTAGCATTGTATTTGTTTTTTACAGCCAGACTGCATAACATATACGAACCATTAATTATTTTAAATATTTGGATGGGAATTGTTTTATTTAGAGTTATAAAGAGTTTATTCGGCTTGTAAGTCCTACAGTATTTAAACAAATTTTAGAATTTGATTCAAACGTTGCTTTTTTCACGTGAAGTTTATTCAAGTTTTTCATAATCTTCGATTCCAGGTTGAAGAACAACCCTTTGACGTTTTCCATGCTTGTGATCAGAATTTAGCTAAGACGCATTTTCGAATACGGAATTATTCAAATTTAGATCAAATTGAAAAATTTACTATGGGACGTAATGTGAAAGTACTAAAACCTCAATTTGGCCATAATCTTTAAAAGGTCAAGTTTAGTATCGATTCCAGGTTGAAGAACAACCCTTTGACGTTAACCATACCTGTGATCAGAATTTTTGTACGACCCATTTTCGGATACGGGATTATTCAAATTTAGATCAAATTGAAAAATTTAGTATGAGACATAATGTGAAAGTACTTACAGCTTCATTTGGCCATAATCTTTAAAAGGTCAAGTCTAGTATCGGATCCAGGTTGAAGAACAACCCTTTGATGTTTTCCATGCTTATGATCAGAATTTTTCAATGGTGCATTTTCGAATACAGAATTATTCAAATGTACATCAAAATAAAAAATATACTATGGGACATAATGTGAAAGTACTAAAAGCTCAATTTGGCATTATTCTTTAAGAGGTCAAGTTTAGTTTCGATTCCACGTTGAAGAACAACCCTTTGACGTTTTCCTTGCCTGTGATCAGAATTTTTCTATGACGCATTTTCGAATACGGGATTATTCAAATTTAGATCAAATTGAAAAATTTACTATGGGAATAATGTACTAAAAAGTACTAAAAGCACAATTTGGCCATAATCTTTAAAAGGTCAAGTCTAGTATCGATTTCAGGCTGAAGAACAACCCTTTGACGTTTTCCATGCTTGTGATCAGAATTTTTCAATGGCGTATTTTCAAATACGGAATTATTCAAATTTAGATCAAAATGAAAAATTTACTATGGGACATAATGTGAAAGTACTAAAAGCTCAATTTGGCCTTATTCTTTAAGAGGTCAAGTTTAGTTTCGATTCCAGGTTCAAGTACAACCCTTTGACGTTTTCCTTGCCTGTGATCAGAATTTTTTTATGACGCATTTTCGAATACGGGATTATTCAAATTTAGATCAAATTGAAAAATTTACTATGGGAATAATGTACTAAAAAGTACTAAAAGCACAATTTGGCCATAATCTTTAAAAGGTCAAGTCTAGTATCGATTTCAGGCTGAAGAACAACCCTTTGACGTTTTCCATGCTTGTGATCAGAATTTTTCAATGGCGTATTTTCAAATACGGAATTATTCAAATTTAGATCAAAATGAAAAATTTACTATGGGACATAATGTGAAAGTACTAAAAGCTCAATTTGGCCTTATTCTTTAAGAGGTCAAGTTTAGTTTCGATTCCAGGTTCAAGTACAACCCTTTGACGTTTTCCTTGCCTGTGATCAGAATTTTTCTATGACGCATTTTCGAATACGGGATTATTCAAATTTAGATCAAATTGAAAAATTTTCTATGGGACGTAATGTGAAAGTTTTAAAAGCACAATTTGGCCATAATCTTTAAAAGGTCAAGTCTAGTATCGATTTCAGGTTGAAGAACAACCCTTTGACGTTTTCCATGCCTGTGATCAGAATTTTTCAATGGCGTATTTTCAAATACGGAATTATTCAAATTTAGATCAAAATGAAAAATTTACTATGGGACATAATGTGAAAGTACTAAAAGCTCAATTTGGCCTTATTCTTTAAGAGGTCAAGTTTAGTTTCGATTCCAGGTTCAAGTACAACCCTTTGACGTTTTCCTTGCCTGTGATCAGAATTTTTCTATGACGCATTTTCGAATACGGGATTATTCAAATTTAGATCAAATTGAAAAATTTACTATGGGCATAATGTGAAAGTACTAAAAGCTCAATTTGGCCATAATCTTTAAAAGATCAAGTCTAGTATCGATTTCAGGTTGAAGAACAACCCTTTGACGTTTTCCATGCTTGTGATCAGAATTTTTCAATGGCGCATTTTCGAATACGGAATTATGCAAATTTAGATCAAAATAAATTAAATCTATTTTTCGTGCTAACTTTAGTACAGGATGTATAATATCCATGACTCAAACCACTAGACCTCCCAGTGTGTTTTTCGAGCTATATCTTCGTGTTAACTTCACATACATCGAACATTTTGTTTTCAAACTTCGAGTTATCAGTTTTAAATATTTAAATTATGCGAATTTTTAATATTCATTTAATAATTCGCTAATGGAACATATTGGGCTAAATATTGGTTTCAGCGAAAATGAATAAAAACAAAATAATAAGAAGCACTTGAGTTGAAGATAGTTCTATATTATAAATAAACCACTCCTGGCTTGGTAACCTTTAATGAAGAAAACAAAAAGAATGTTAATGGTTTGGATAGAGGATAAAATTGATGATCCAGATTATTTTTTGGAGAATGTTACATATAAAACTGAACGTGCCCAATTCAAGAGAGGATTGACGGGAATTACTACTCGAATGATGAGTTAAAGAAGCGGTTTAAATTTAATAAACTAAATTTTTCAATTTTGGATTAAGTTGTTTGAACGTTCCTTTGTAATTAGAGAATTTCCCTTAAATCCTGCTAGCGTTACGATATTATGCTACAGGTTGTTTCAACACCGCTTTTGGTAATTTGATTAGTGTTACATAATCAACAGCATGTGTCACTATACACGAAGTAAAAATGGGTCTTCCATGGACTATCCACTATCCAGGCAATTTATATAAATGTCAAATCTGACTAAAGCCATGTATACTCATGTAGCAACTCCATCGGGAAGAGATGGGGCCTGAAACCGGAGGTGGTACACTGGATGTTCACGCCGTATTAACACCTAAACTTAAATGTGGGGTAAGTGTGTGGGGCCATCTCTTGAAAAAGTTATTTACAGGAATGGGATCGAGAAAATGCTTGTTTATACTGCGCCGAGGATGACACAGTCGATATTTATGGTAAGCAGATGGCGGCGAATACGACCACACCATCATTAGTGCTTGAAACGCTATAATAAACTTAACTCCGTTCGAAGACGTGAATTAAGATTGTAGGAATACTCACAGGAGTTCTCCCTGTTTGGTGAACATGCGGGGAGGCTAGGTCTGGAAGCAAATGGCTTTTGCAGAAGATGTATGGACGAGGTGGAGGAGGACAGTTTACTCCATTACCTAGCCTCATGTCCAACTTAAGCATGCAGAAGGCATAGATATATGGGAAGGTTTATAATGAAGAGTCCCCCGGACTTTATAGAAATCGTAAGGGATATTTTTCGATAAGGCTGTGTAAATATATCCATTTAGTTTCTAGGTAAACGGGGTATGATATGTATTATTGAATATATTAATCTAACAACATTTCAACTTCCAGATGGCACGACTCAGCGTATGATATGACCATTGACCATTTATAATTAATCCAAAATCAAAAGGCGTTTTGAAGCAATCGAATTTGGTTGTAGCTTACTGTTAGGAGATGGTGGATATGGTTGTTCCCAATATCTAATTACGCCATGTCGTGACTGCAAACACCACAATAAATTACTTACAATATAGACTTATGTTCTTCCCGTACCTGTATGGAGAGCACAATTGGAATGTTGAAGCGAAAATTTTCCGTATTAGCCAAACGTAAAAAAATCTATAAAAATTAAAAGTATGTTCTGGTTTTAATTCTTATTTATTTAATACTATCACTGCCTAGTACTGCCTGTCATTATTGCAATTTCAGTGCTGCATAACATAGCAATAGATTTCGGAGATGAGTCGCGGAAGTGGATGAAGATGTGGTAATCAACCAAAATGCCTCAAAATCCCACCTATTTCGGCAGAAAGTAATTTGTATACAAATGCCTAACATTTGCCTAGCCAAATCACACAAACTGTTTAAATAATAAAATAAAAATAATACTAAATCGTTTTGTTTAATTTATTCTAATTATATTTAATTCATTAATGAATTCATTCACCGTCGCCATTACCATTTGAATTTCTGGTCAGTGGATTATTGTTATGAGACGATAATAATAAACGGGAAGTGTTTTCATTATTTTGAGGTTCGGTCGGTAAGTTACTCAACATTTTGGACATAATAGGAATTGTTTCAGATTATGATTGAGATTCACTGCAATTAGGTGGTGTTTTTGTGCTAAGAAAAATTCAGTTTCCATTTGATAATTCAATACTTCCTAGAATACATATGATTTATCTCAAAAACGTATAAAACCTGGAACATAGTTTTTACTTACATCGTCGCTTACCCTAATTGAAACGGTTAGATCGTAGGTAATAGTGGGTGCTATCAGGTTATACAGTAAACCATTGGATTTATCTAGGGCTGGTAAAGCAGGACCGCCACTAGTGCTTAATATACTATTACGAAGTTTCCCTTTCATATTCATGTATGCAGCTTGGAATTGTAAAATAGTTGTATCCCCTGTACTCTGGGTATTTGTTGTCAAAAACCGCGGTTAAATGCAGAAATTGTTTTCTAAAAAGTAAATTAATTTCAAAAGTGCTTCATCTACTTTGAACAAAAAGGATTCAAAACTGATTATTTACAATCATTTAAAGTTTTGGAACAGGCAAAACTCGCTATTTACATATAGGGAATCTATTTCAATATACTGAATTTTGACTTTTCATTTATCACCATAATATTCAATTTCTAAGTATGGAAAGTACCATCATAGTGGTTAAGCCATTTTCTTATCACGCTGCGGGTCCGAGTTCGACCCTCGCCGCTATCCAAAAATTATTAAATTACAACATGCAACCGGATGACATAACAAATACTATTTTGTGTAAAAGCATTTGTTTGGCTAACCACCTACAGCGTGCACCATTTGTATAGCTAAGGCTTCGAAGAAGAGCAGTTTCGGTGTTACACTATGTACGAAATGCGAATAAGAGTAGGGTATGTCAAATTGCCTTTTGTGATATATTGGGCATCAAAAAGGACTGAATCGTTAGACTTACTAAGCGGCATTTGGATATAGGTCTCGGTCCTGTTGAACGATGAGGAGGAGACTCAATTTGATCTCAAAATGAGCCAAACAAAGATGCGGTTATAATTTTCATTATTAAATTTAAAACTATCGAAATTCACTATACTGTAGGAGTTTGATCACCCAACACCCAATTTTTGACTAAATTAAATGTAAATAAAATGGATCGGATGTTAATTGCTGAGCCACCAGAACTAAATATAAAAAAGTGTTGTTTTCGAAATATTTATAATAATTCATTTAACATTGGTTTTAAAACACCAGCAGCCGATTTATGCCCTACGTACATTATGCTAAAATAGCGAATAAAATTTGAGGCAAACGCCACAAATAAACAGGGTTTGTTGATGAAGATGTCGGTATACAAAAGACGAGCAAACGCATTTTTTGATTTATTGCGCAAAGAATAAGCTCCTTCAGAAAGTTGCAGACCAGGCAGCATATTACAGTTTGCATATATACAAGCATAATTTCGAAATAGTTCTGGGATCTTCTGGTTCTTCATTAATGCGGCAAAATAAAAAAGGGCACGCTTAGTTGCTGATTAATTGCGGAGGACAAAATAAGAACACCATTATAATTGGAATGTGGCTTTTGAAGGAAGCGCCATGTAACATCAAAACGCTAGAGTTAATTTTTCCAATTCCCGGACACTTATATGACATCTGATCGTGTTTTCGCAAACTTAGAGAAATAGGTTCGACTTTAAGCTAACCATATTAATTTTTTTAATTCGCAACGGACAATGTATAATAAAGTCCGACGAATAAATTGAAATTAATCAATTACATGCCACAGTTATAAACCATGAGGATGTGGATTGCCCAGTCGGATTCTGAAAAACAAAAGCCAACGAAATAGTTAAACCACCCGCAAGCTGGCATTTTAAATTCAGCTAAGCCAAATGGTTCATCATTTCATAATAAAATAATAAAATATTGGTTCGAGGCGAAATAGCTTATAAATTAGATGTGGGATAGATGTGATAAAATACCTTTCACAAATGAATCCAATTGTCACAGTAAAAGACGCGTATACATTGCCATTGATTGATGGATTGTTAAGTCGGTTGGACCAAACACGGTACATTTCATCCATCGACTTAAGGGATGCCTTTTGGCAAATCCCTCTCAGCGAACAATCTAGGGATAAAACTGCCTTCACTGATCCGGGCCGCCCCCTCTATCACTTCACCGTGATACCCTTCGGCCTATGCATTGCTCCACAAACGTTGTGTAGGCTGATGCACAAAGTGATCCCGTACCATTTACATGGCCGGATGTTCCTTTACTAGACGACTTGCTAGTAGTTTATGGTGAACTGCAACAGCATCTGTCTCTCTTAACTGAAGTTGCTAGATTGCTAAAATCTGCTAATCTTACAATTAATATCGAAAACAGCAAGTTCGTCTTAAAGGAAACTAAATACCTCGGCCATTTAATTGGGAAAGGGATTATACGCATGATGGATCCGGATAAAAAAAACGCAATTGCTGACTTTGGAAGTCCCAAAACCACATGGCAGCCGCGCCGATTTCTGGGGATGGCAAGATGTCTCATCAGAAACTCAAAACTGCATTAACTACAGCACGCGTACTCCGCAATGCGAACTATTCACGGCACTTTATTATACAATGCGATGCCAATACATGTGGTATATCAAGTGATCTGTTGCAGAAAACGGATGAGGGGGAAGAAGCTCAATTCTGCTCAGTGCAGCGGAAGTGCAGCATCACCGAACTTGAATGCTTATCAGTGGCGATGAGCGTCAAGTTCAGGCCACATGTAGAGGGGTATGCATTCACTATCATCACGGACCATTTAAGCTTAAAATGATTAATGAACAAGCGACTTGTCCGGTCGGCATGCACGGTGGAGCCTGAAGTTACAGGGCTATAATTTTAAAATTGATTGCCATAAGGGATCTCTTTGTACCATGGCTCCAGTTGCACCATGTGGCATTGAGTGCGGAACCTCTGTAGGTTCCAATCGTTTTAATAAAAAACAGGGATTTCTGAACGTTGTTCCGGATACTCTCTCTCGGGTTCATCTAGAAGCACTCACTTAAATTGATCCGCTTGGTGCTCACATACTTCCTCTGTATATAAACCTTGATGATGAAGCATTTGGTGATATTAACTACGTTGGCAGAATAAAGGCTTTAAAGGAGAACACCGGAATCAAAACCAACTTTGATCTATCTATTCACCACTTCTACAAAAGGCACACAATGCACCTTCTAGACCACACCTTGGTTTTGCGAAAATCTTACAAGTTTTGCAATGGCAATTCTCCTGGAATAATATGGAGAAAGATGTGCGAAATAATGTGCAGAACTATGAGGCATGCAAAAAAATTAAACCGACCAATTATATTACGCAGCCGAAAATGTAAAAATATTTTGAGGTACAACGCCCTTTTCAAAAAAATTTTAATAACTTCTTAGGACCATCCCCTAGGAGTAAGTCCGGAAACACACATACATATATTGATCGTCCTCGATCATTACACAAAGTTTGTGTTGGTGAAACCATTAAGATCTGCGACGGCTAGTACTGTAATTTCCTTCTTGAAGAATAGGGTATTCAATATATTTGGAGTGCCGGAATATCTTATATCCGACAATGGAAAACAATTACGAGCTCATATATTGTCTTATTTCCTGGAAACTTATGGCGTTATACAAAGCTTCACCGCCAAGTACTCACCTCAGTCAAATGCTTCGGAGGGAGTGAATCGAACGAGTATTTCGAGGAATCCGCGATATCCACTTATAGCTCGGCCCTAAAAAATGTGATTCACAATTCTACGTGATTTCCCCCCTATTTGCTCACGTTTGGGCAACATATATGGTAGGACATGGTTCAGCGTACAAATTAATGCGAGAAGCGAATATATTGAACAATAGACAAGGGTCAGCCATCTTAAATCGGGATATCATCGGAATGTTAGACGTTATAATTTGCGAAGTTAGCCTCGTGTGTTTGAACCAGGCCAGATAGTGTTTGCCACGAATTTTGTACAGAGTAACGCTGGTACAGGGTGTCCGCCGGGAAGGTATACTACTTTATTTTGTGGCCATTTTGGTAAACGTTAGTCTTGACAGTTCATATTTGGCAGTCTTGAAGTACGACACGTGGCAAATTTATTATGGAAAAATATTCGATAAACCAACGTGTTTTAATCGTTAAAACATTTTATCAAAATCAATCATCGATTACTGTGACGATGAGAAAGTTACGTGAAATTTTTGGGAGAAACAACGGGCCAACAAAACGCACTATTTATCGTGTAGCGAATGATTTCGAAGAAAGAGGGTCTGTAGGTGATAGGGCCAAGCATGGGCCACAACGTACTGCAAGATCGGCTGAAAACATTACTGCTGCTCAAGAAAGTGTTCAAAACAATCCATCAACCTCAATTCGGCGCCGTGCTCAGGAGCTTGGTCTTCAAAGAACAAAAGTTTGGCCACAATTTTACACAAGGATTTGCATTTGTTTCCATTTAAGATTCAGTTGACACAAGAGCTTCTCCCACAAGACCATTTACGCCGCCGTACATATGCCAATAGGATGTTACAGCTCGCCCATGACAACCCCGATTTTCATGTAAAAATCACAATGAGTGACGAGGCACATTTTCATTTGAATGTATATGTGAATAAACAGAATAGTCGGTTCTGGGCAATGGAAAACCCTCAAATTATTCATCAGTCACCTTTACATCCATTAAAAGTGACAGTCTGGTGTGCAATTTGGTCAGGAGGAATCATTGGACCTTACTTCTTTCAAACTGAAAACGGCGTAACAGTAACTGTGAATGAGGAGCGATATCGTGATATGATTGAAAACTTTTTAACGCCACAACTGCATGCTTTGGGCTTGATTAACATGTGGTATCAAGAAGACGGTGCCACATCGCATACAGCCAGGATTACAATGGATCAAAACAAAGTAGTATACCTTCCCGGCGGACACCCTGTATTAACTTTTCCGCGAAATTAGCACCGAAATTTGTGAAAGCAACCGTGCTTAGGAGTATCGGAAATGTTTCGTGTGAGCTTAGTGGAACAGATGATAAGTTTTTGGGAATTTACTACGCAAAGGATATCCGATGAAATGCTTATTCGTGCTCAGGAAATGTTGGTGTAATATTTTCATCATTAGTATGAACCAAATCGTAAAATTATATGACATTTTTGATTCCCGGTTTTGTGTCTCACTAAGGGTGTTGGGTCTGTCCCACGATTTGTGGGTATTGATATAAAAAAAAATTGGAAATAGTTTTTAATTATGATTCGGTAAATTTGTGATAAATTCCATTGACGCTGAATGGATTTACAGAGAGTCTACAACAGGCTTCACAACAGTTATGATCTATATGCAAACTGTTACAAGAGCTGCAAACAAATGGTGTTAATTTATTCTCACACCAAAGTTTTGGCCTGATTAAGCTATAGTTCATACTACTTTAAGGACGCAATAAATTGGTACGAGACAAATCATATGCCCTAATATTTGCGTTCTACATGGCACCAAATTGTTTAACGAGTTTTAGGGACTAACACAAACAAAGAAAGTAATACAAATCTGTGTTTTGAATAAAAATATTTATTTTCTTACCTTCCAGGTTCATGTACGAGTACTTCTTTAATCAATACGAAATGAAATTTTACTGTGCTGTGTTGTATAAATGTGTTACATAAATATACATAGATCCAGACTATTGTATTTTATTTTGCAAATAGGTAGAAAAAAATTCATTAGAACTAATCAATCACCAAATCTAATTTTGGAAATACGAAATTTTTGAAAGCTAAATCAAAATCTCCCGCGGGTTGGCATTCCCATTTGTATATATGTACATATGTATATTTATATGTATAATATAATAAGCAGCAGGACGCGTATATAAATTTAGTCAACATTAGATTGAATCGTTAGATTATTTTGCCCCTCAAGTTTAAACTAAAAGATGTCTGAAACATTGTTTGGGCCTCGCATCATCATCATATCCATCATCTTTTCATGCAGTGAAGTTTTTATTTTTTAATTATTTATTCATCGTATGTTATACGTTTATTGTTATTGTATTTCTAGGACAAAAATGCCATCACATACAATAAAATTAATTTATTTCCTTCCACAATTTTCTAATTACTTCCTGGTTTCCTTTATGCGAGTAGATGGCGCTGGTATGTACTCATTTTCTTGTTAAATATTTTTTTAATACCTATACAGCTTCCACAATTTAATTTTTAGTTTTAATAAATATGAGTGAGTACAATAAATAATAACAACAATAAAAATGTTAAACCAAATAAAAGCATATAAATAATATTATAAACAGCAAGGAAAACAATTTTTCCGAGAATTTTCCAATTTTTCTTACGTACATAGGTAGGTACATACATATAGAATACAGCACGATAAAATTACGATGATAATAATTTCACCAACTACTTAGAAGCTTTATATGTGTGTATATATATAGAAAGATATTCAAATGATAAATCATGTAGAAAAGATAAATTTTATACGTAAAGTGTATAAATGTAGATAGAAAATTTAAGATTATCTTAAAAAAAAAATTAGCGCACCCTTATTGAAATGAGTATTTCTTGGTTTCGTTATCTATTTAATTTTGGTTAAAGCTTTTCATTTTTAATAAAAATTATACACATTTCTCTTCTGTGAACGAAGAGAAAGGTATCTCATATTTTTTACGTTCATCTTAATTTATATTGTTTTCATGTTTTAAAAGATGCTTTATATGAGTATACTGCTTGAATATATTTTGTATTTATATCAACAACAACAAAAAAAGTTATCGTTACTGGGTGTTTTTTTTGTGCTTTAGTTTTAATATTAAGATGTTGTAAACAAACGAATAACCATATGTTGTTAATCCACTGTAGTAAATATTTTATTAGATTTCAAATTACTATGTTGAATGTAAAAAACAAAAACAAAAATTTAAGAATAATCGTTATTGGGTATATAACAGGGTGTTACTCGATAAAAAAAAAAAATATAGCGTAAAATTTATTACCATATACAGAAGGCGTATTATAAAAACTCAATTTATTTTCCTGCGCCGGTGAATATTGCCCAGGAGTCTACCTCGAATTAGTTTGGTACGTATGCGTCATGTTTACAATAGGATCAAAAGCCAATTTACTGTTGACAGAAAAAGGCGAAAAATATATTATCTAGCTTTTAGGTTTTAGTGTAATTCTCCTGGCTAATATTATAGTTTTGTATGTACATATATTTGGATTGGTCGTTGGTAATATTTCAAAGTTGCGTGTATTACAAATTTTATTTATTATAAAGTAACAACAAAACAAAAAATGTGGTAAAAATGCACCCCGTTACCGGGGTGTCAAAAATATTTAGAGATGTCCATTGGATATATAGAAGAAGGAACTTTGATTGGTGACCTTGGGTAGTGACCCATTTTTCTATTAATGCGATTGGCATACTCTTAAGGGTTATAACGGTTTCCAAACAAAAAAACAAATTCCAACAGGCATAGTAAAATAATCATTCAGAATAATGATCTATCGTACCCGTCTGTTCCCCCTATCCAACCCTTCGTCTCTTCATATTGCATATCTGCAATGTACGAAAAACGATACCAAAAAAAAATGAAATATAATATCTATTTTAAATTTCATATCATTTTTTGTTTATTTATTGCATTCCAATCGAATTGTTCACAGGGAAAATAGTTGCAATTGTCATATTTTGTCGCAAAAACGTTAGTTTTAATTTGCTAAAATAAAAATGAGCTGACTTTCACAGGTGATGAGTCTTTAGCTGAGGAATACTTGGACCTATGTACACCTTACGCGTGTTTTAAATGTTTTTTTAGTGATGAATTATTAAAACTAATAGTCGACGAATCTAACTCGTATGCTAATCAAAAAAATATAAATAATACCAAATACGTAACGGAATTAGAGATTAGAAATTTTTTGGGAATATGTGTATTGATGTCCGTAATATAAATTCCGAATTATCGGCGCTATTGGTCCCCTATAGCTGGGAATAAATTAACACTAACATGTTAACGAGAAACCACCAAGATTATGACCGCTTATATAAAATTCGCCCTGTGATTGAGGAGCTTCAAAACAATTTTCGAAAGATACCATTGGAATCGTATCTGGTAGTAGATGAGCAACTTTGCTCCAAAAAGGCCAAAAGTGCTATTAAGCAATATTTACCAAATAAATGGGGATTCAAATTCTTTGTACTATCGGGTATCTCTGGTTTGTCATATAATTTTGAGATTTATACAGGCCAAACATATTGAAACGACTAAGTTCGTTACCTTTAGTACTAGAATTATCTAAACAAGGAATATTGTGTCTAGGCACAATTCGACGGAATAGAATTCCAAACAACAAGCTCCCTACAGAGAAGCAAATGAAGAAAGAAAAGAGGGGTACCTCAGTAGAGTATACCGCAATAGTGGATAACGTAGAATTAACTACAGTTGCATGGAAGGACAACCATTTAGTGACTTTGATTTCTAATTTCGTTGGTCATAACCCAATACAAAGCGCATATAGGTTTGAAAAAAAATCAAAATCTCCTGTTAAAATAGATTGCCCCAATATCATCAAAGAGTATAATGCGTATATGGGTGGTGTTGATTTGTTAGATAGTTTTATAGGCAGATATAAAGTTTTACTAAGATCCAAAAATTGGTACATGATGATATTTTACCACCTACTAGACTTGTCCGTGGTTAATTCATGGCTTCTGTATAAAAGAATCCAACAAAAGCACAAAGCTGATTCTAAAGATGTTTTAAGTTTGGCAGATTTTAGACTACAACTAGGAGAAGTACTTTGCAAGTTTCAACAAAAAAAACTATGTTTGGGCGGCCATCAGATATTAACAAAAGATTGGAAATGGAACGAAAGAGGGCTACTAGTTCTTATATTCCAGTTAAGGAAATTAGAACGGATTGTTTTAGTCACTGGGCTGTTTGACATAAAAAGCGTTTACAGTGCAAGTTACCTAATTGTAAAGGCTATACGTTTGTGCGATGCGAAAAATTTGCGACTGCCTTGTGTATTAATAAAGACAGAAATTGTTTCAGGCAATTTCATGAATAATGTAAATAGACTGGATACCTAGCTAGGGTTGTGATATTAGTAAGCGTATACGCGAAGAATATGAAAATGATTTTTTTAATTTTTGTGATAAAGCTATTTTAATTTTTAAGTTCCATGAATTTTTTTTTATCTTGTTAAATGAATTTTGTATTTATATCGTATTTGGTAGCCTTTTACTTCTCTGTTTCAAATAAGAAAAGAAATGCTAGACTGCACTTCATATTGCATTTATGCAACAAATGAAAAATTGGATTTTCCTGGGAAATGGAGCAACCGGCATGAAAAATAAAGTTTATGTCATCTTTAAAAACATTGTATTCACAAGAAAATATTTTTTTCTTTAATAAAAAAAAAGTTAAGAGACAATAATTTAATTGTAAAATAAAAATTTCAGAAGTACCCAATAAATAATTTTGCCCATTTTTGGTAACTGTAAGTGTCGTTTTATTTTATAAGGAGTATATAATAGTTACACCGGTTATATAAAAATGATGGTGGTTATTTAAAAGTACTATAGTATTACCAAATGTCATATAGTTATATTAAGGTTAAATAGGGCTACCAATGGCTATCGGAGAACTTAAGTTACTAAATGTTTCATAAGTTGGTGATTAAAAGGTTTCTATTACCGGTCTTTATAACTTAATGCAGTCGTTACAATAAAATATCAAAGAACATTTTATAATTGTTTACATCACCGCATTATATAATTAATTATTAATTAACATTTATAGCGGTGTCAACGTTTAAAACGTTTATGACGGTAACTTTAATAAAAAGCAATAACTTAAGAGTAATCAATTTTTCTTTTATACAAAATTGCATGTATTTTTGTCTGATATTGTTTTACAACTTATAACTTTAAATCAGGAATGGGCCCATTATACAACTTGTTTAATTAAATATTATAGTTTTAGTATACGACGCTGACTGTTATATACAATAGAATTTAATTTTACCACCCATATAATTGCACGTCCTTCGTAAAATGTGCCAGTTCCGAGTGACCATTTTATACATTTTAACATTATATAATTATGGATTTTCCAAATAGAAATTGGAAAACATTAAAGCATAGTACAACTTTTCGTCGGGTAATTTCGAAAAATGGTTTCAATATACTGAATAATTCCTTACTAAAGATACGTCAATGCAGTTAAACATTATTAATATTTGGGCCACAAAATCCTATAAAGGTGAGTATTTTCAGTAACGATAAAAGCCTCCATAACGAAGAGAATGAAGCCTAAGAAATGAGCGGGAACTGGTTAGTTGAATTAGAGAATATCGATGATGCTGATGCGAGATAAACATGGAATTATTAAAAGATGAAACATTTCAAAATAATGTAAAATCTTGGGCCAGTAGGTGCAATATCAGACAGAGCGCGTTGAAATCTTTGTGCAAAATAATAAATCTGCGTTCAATGAAAATAATGAGTACTTTGGAACTTGAAATTGTAAACAATAACACAAAAATATAAATTGTAACCAAAGATCAATACATGGCATTAATGCCAAAGATCGAAAGTTCAATACATGGCATTATAATTCGAAAATGATTTTGGGTATATGAGCCAAACCAAACGCATTCTGGACGTCCAATTTTGGGCCACTTTATCGAGCACTGCTGGCCGAATGTCTCGAAAAACGTCAATTGCTGCTGGTTTATCAGCATAAACCAGTGACTTCACGTAGCCTCACAGGAAAGCCTTGGAGGCCAATTGACAGATTCATTTCTCGAAATCAACTTATCGCCAAATTTTGATTTTAATAAGTCGTTGGTTGGGACACTTTTTATATAGGTACTGCGAACTTCAATAGCCAATTGTCGAGTATTCTTACATTACACATTGTAACATTTTTCCACGAAACCAATGTCCAAAACGAACTGATGAGATATTCCGTGCTAAAATACACACAATTACATCACAAACAGCAAACACCTCTGGAAAAACTGCATTATGATGATTTTCCGATTCTATAGATTCTCCTCACCTTATCGATTTGGGAATTATTAAAAGGTGTCTTGTGGGATGGAGCGCTTGGACTTTTCGTAATTATCGAATGAACTGGTCTGCACGCGACAGTTTGTAAAAAATATTTACTCAAATTACCGGTATTATTAGCGTTTATACGGTAACCAAAATTAATAAAATTTTACCCAAAGTTCTATAACAACACCAGTGTTGTTTTATTTTTACTATAAGTTATATAACGTTACTAAAGATAATGGGTTACCTTTTTCAACGGATTCAATGACACTATTTACAGCAAAATTTCAATTGCCACTGGATTTTGATGCCAAAAATCGCAAATTGAATGCGCAATATTCTATTAAAAATATAAAGATTTGTGAAATGTAATTAATTTTGATAATGTTTTGCTTTTGATAAAGTTATAAAACAAATACCATTTAATATTTTTGTATAAAGGTAACGATTATAATAAATTTATTTAACATGAATTATTCCTATATCGCATTCCTAAAAGAAATTTGAACACATGGAAGATTTCTGGTTACCATTATAAATAAAGTTTACAAAGGTAACCGAAATATTGCAGCGACCGCCGAAATATTATTTTTTAGAAAAATAAGTTATATAAGAGGTTATATTAATGTGATCAGAAGATTTATGTAACTTACTCAAAAAACTTGTGTTTACATATATGTATTATAAATAACCAAAACCAGGTCACGGTATTGGATATAAACTCCACCAGATAAAGAGCTTATCTTAAGGGATTTGGAAAAATCTAGGTTTCCAAAACAAGCATATATAACTTTGGTTATATAATATCACAACGAAAATATTAAGGTTACTCCTATAAATAGCAAATTGTTTGTTGGGTAATCAAAGTGTAAACTTTAAATAAAATATTTAAAATAAACAAAACCCTCTATATATACCACTACAATTGGTGACCACGACGTGATTTGAACACGCAACCTTATGATACTGAAAAACATGAAATTGCAAGAAACGAGTTTGAACATATGATACAACTCGGGTACTCTCCCGTACATCCACAACCTTTCCCTTAACCTACAAGGCTGCACCATTTTCTCAAAAAAGATCTCGTGCATGCTTATCATCAAATAACCGTAGTTTCAGAGAATATACATAAAACTTCAATCATCATACCTTTTGGACGAGTTTACTAGAATGCCTTATGGTTTACGAAACGGTGCGACATTCGAGCGTCTAATGGACGAAGTTACGAAAGGCTCGTATTTCTTCTATGTGCATATTGATATCCAGTAAAAACAATGCGGAACACCACGATCATCTGAGCATTATTTTCTCTTGATTGGCAAAATACGGTTTAACAATTAAACCCTCTAAGTATTAATTTGGTGCAGCTTCCATTAATTTCCTCAGCTAGGAAATCACCAAAGATGGTATTAAACTATCTGCGATTCGAATTGTGGCAATTCAAACTTTCCCTCAACCCACTTCTATCAGGCATGTGCAGCGTTTCTTGGACATGGTTAACTATTACCATCGCTTTATTTCACATTTAGCCGAACATCTAGCTTCAATACACAGCCATCTCAGGAATCTTGGTAAGATGAATAAGAACAACCCATTTTCATGGCCAACGGTGGAATATAATATTTTACGTTAATACCGATCATAAGCCTCTGACTACCGCAATCGTGTCAAACTCGGGATGTGTTCCGGATTTTGCGTCAAAATATTTCTGTCCTAGTATGAACGTGGATACGGAGTATTGGCTCAAAACACGCGTTTCCTATGCCAAAAGTCAAAAGTCAACCAACATACACGTTCGGAGCAAGGTCAGTTTAATATTCCTTCAGACAGGTTTGAAGACCTGGCCAGAAGCCGTACCACTGACGGATATAAGAGCAAATATTGTAGTGAGAGCATTCATAGAACAGTACATTTCGAGATCTGGTGTTCCACTCAAAATCACAACTGTTCAAGACAGTCAATTCAAAGGCAACCTATTCAAAGAATTTACGCAATTGTTAGATTCTCACAGAATACGAACGACGACAATATTAAACGCAGTCATATGGTATGGTAGAGAAAAAAAGCTTCATTAAATACACGACATGTTGAATTTTAAGCATCTATATTACTAAACTCCTTCAAAATCGATGGGACTTCATTTACGAGGTGAGTCATATAGTGTTTTCCAAAGAAAATACTATACAAGAGTCATAGTAAATTTATAATTCAGTAATAATGATCTACCGTACCCGTCTGCACCCTACGCAGAGGTTCGGAATACCAAGAATATTTATTATTCTCTCCTAATTAACTATATCTACCTAAATATATTTGTATAAACCTATAGTTTTTATAATTTAAATTTTTATTAAAAATTAGTGAACTAGAATTAGGTCCAAGTGGTTAAAACGGCACCTCGATATACCACTACAGGTTAAGTCTTCAACAATCTTAAACAGCAGAATTGTATGCTAGTTATTTTCCAAATATACTTCATTTGCATAAAATTTCGTTACTTTCAAGATTCAGGAATTTCCTCAGGCCAGGGCGATTAAACACACCAACCGTGAAACTTACTTTTTTATTTACCACGCTCTTATTAGCTCACTCTGTGTGTCTGTTTGTATCGTCAAATTTTGTAATCAATTTTTCAACCACTTGCGATAGTCCATTTGAGCTAAAATTTTGCATGCACGCTTAACTCCGATGACAATACAAGATTCTAACATTTTTCGGCCTAAAAGGCTTTGAAAAGCCTAAACAGTTTTGAAAAGCCGTTTAGGCCTTTCAAAGCCTTTTAGGCCGAAAAATGTTAGAATCTTGTATTGTCATCGGAGTTAAGCTTGCATGCAAAATTTCAGCTCAATTCTGACTATCGCAAGTGGTTGAAAAATTGATTACAAAATTTGACAAAGACTTATAAAAGTTGGCTATAATAAAGAACAATCATATGACATAGTGCTCTCGGATCGCACTCTAAAAGGTAAGGTCCAAAGATCGATATACCATATATCTTTTTGCAACTTCCTGACAAATGTTAACATGGTCGAAAAATTGATTGCAAATTTCGATGACTAAAAAGTAGAAAATAAAATATATTTAAAAAAACTTTTTAATAAACCACGCTTATATTTGCTTTGAAAAGGCTTTGAAAAGTATAAAAATAAAATTTTTCTTCCTTACTCCTATCCAGGTATATTTATAACAAGTAGAGATTTAAAATTAATATGACTAAAAATATATGTGTGGGGCGCTCCTTCTGAATGTATATACTTTCTCTCAATATATCATTTTTACGTTAAAACTGAAATGCTCCAGCAAAAAATCTATTCTTAGGATACATCAGAATAGACTGTTCCATTAGTGTTACTAAAAGACTTTACTAAAACTTTACTTCGTGTGTCTAGTAGTCTGAAATTACTAATGCCGTAAAGGAGCGCCCCACGCTTATATTTTTAGTCATATTAATTTTAAATCTCTACTTGTTATAAATATACCTTGATAGGAATCAGGAAGAAAAATTTTATTTTCTACTTTTCAAAGCCTTTTCAAAGTAAATATAAGCGTGGTTTTTTAAAAAGTTTTTTTTAAATAAATTTTTTATATCTGTTTTTACAACTTTAAAAGGTTCAATACCTGTGCAAGCTTCATATTAAAACTAATTTTAGCTTCCAGTTAGCATGAATATGAATTAAATAAAAAATGATTAGTTCTAATATTATTTTATATAATTTTTGCTGTTTTTTAACTAACTTAAAAGCCCCATAACAAGTAGAGAATAACACATAAAAAAAAAAAAAAAAAACTTTATAAAACAGAAATTCCGAAGTTTTGTTAGAGATTGTGATTTAGGAGACTTTAGGAGAGAATGGCCACAGTTATTCGAGAGTCCTGGGAAATAGTTTTTGAATATATATTTATAAACTTTTATAACCTTATTGTTCTTGGAAAAATGGGCATAAACGTCCCATTGTGATGGTAAAATATATTACATATTACCCCCTTATAACATAGTTACCCCTGCGCAGGGATGGGATGTTGCAACATAACAATTTCCGATATTCGATACACGTAGGCACAAGTTCTTTCATCAAGAACAAATTTGTACTCTATTTCGCATTCAATTCATCAATTTCTATTGCGAACACGGCTCGCTAGATTATATTTCTATAAATTCAATCGATATCAATATTTTAATTTCCGTTGGCCAACGAAATACGGAACAAGAGGTAGTAAATTTATTCTAACACGCTGAGATCGCAATAAAAAAAAGATACATACTTGAATTAGCGAAATAGCTCACAAATTTGTTCTCAAAAAAAGAGATACAAATGTCTATTAAATATATAAAATGGCGATGTTATTCATCCCACTGCAGGGCTAGGATTTTTCGCAAAAGGCGAGAAGCGAGTCTCTTTTTATAAGAATAAATGTTGCGCGCTATCTCCCTTATACGAAATTACTTCTTCTATTGCGATTTGGCTGCGTACCAATACTCAGGTAAGGATTTTACTCTAATTTACGGTAAATTCTTTTACCCTATCAAAAAGAAATGGTAAATCAAATACACAAAAGTAAATGTTTGATATTTAATGTTTATTTTGTATTGTTCTACAGATTGAATGTGTTTAAATGTTTAAAATTGACCAAAACACTTATTTTAATAAAACGAAAATACTAAAAATCTGCTTTTACCGTAGTAAATGTTTTACCCAAGTACACATTTACTCTATCTCACAACGGTGGCGGGTGACAAACATTTTAGTTTAGCAAGCTAAGATTACAATAACAGAAATGATTCTGAATGAGCGAGCAAGTGTTTAGATTTGTTTGTATAAAAAGGGGTACAAACTCGCGTCTCACCTTCTGTGCAAAATAGCCCTGCTAACGAAGTGAGGAAGAAGGGATAGTGTGCAAATTTATTCTAACAGTTTGAGAACGCAAAAGAAAAAGCGTAATTGTATAACATTAACGAATATAGCATACAATCTTTCTTGAAAAAGAACACTATAACGTCTAACAAAAATGCTGATATAACAACATCCCATACACAAAATAAAAATTACATACACTTGTTTCCATCTAGATCCTAGACGGTAAACACAAAACTATAACATGTTATGGCGGGATACCGACTTAATTTCGTACTTTCCTATAACTTTGACAATTCGATAATTCGATTGAATTTCATAATATGAATATATAATTGGATCGGATTTATCGAATTTTTCGATAAGTTTCAAAATAGACTTTCAGGGAAACGATAATTGTAAATTTAATCAAACTCCCAGAAATTCTCGGACGGGAATTTCTCGATCCCAGTCTACAAGTATTGTACGTTAAAAAAAAGATTTTGGAGACAGTATTTTAAACAAAATTAGATTTTTATATTATTTTGTTAAATTTATGGTTTGTGTAATTATTCCGCTTGGAACAATCTCATTTTATTTTATTTTCCTTTATCTCCGATTATAGGAACATAGGGCATTACCTAAACTGGACCATCTGACTCTAATGATGGCAAATGCTTTCACTTCCTCCCATGTTTTACCGAGCTGTTGCGCTTCTGCTAGCACTGCTCTCCTCCAGATTATTAGTCCTGAAGTTAGCTAATCATTTTCTGGATGTATTATTTTCTGGGTCATTCACATATAGGAGTATCGATTTTACATAAGCATTGAACATTTGAAGCTTTGTATTGTTTGACAAGATGCAGGCATTCCAGATCCTATGCAGCTATAATTATTGTTTTTCATTCTAAATTGCTTTTAATGAATTCATTTTCTAATTAATGTTAAAACATATTTCTTTTTATTTTTTGATTAAATTAAATATTAGTTTTCATCACAATTTACTTAAAAACTAATTAATAAAATAATTGTTAAATTGAATATTACATTTTAGATTGTATTTATTTATTCACTATGAACTACTAAAGTAGAAGTTTACCGTGGATTGTGAGACAGCTGGTAAGTATGTGTAAGTGGATTTAGCCTTTTTTTTGTGTGGCCACGTGAACGTATGCGGACCAGACAAGCACAAACCCCACGACCAAATTTACCTCCACCGCCTGAGCTCGGGTTATCAATGGCCACGTGCTAGTCTCGCAACGTATAAATATGCTCAAATATTTTTATGCTAACGGATGTCTGATTCCATCTCACATGGCATCCGTTACATAATCGAAAATGTTCGATATCAATGGAAATGTCCCATATTCGGATGTTCTCGGAAGCAAACATCCCCATATGAGTTCACCGTAAAAGGAAAAAACAAGTCAAGGAAAAATGTTGAGAACGCAAAATCTGACAAAATCTAAGATATTTATCCAGAGAAAAAAATAAAGCTCAACAACTTATGTAACAAACTAACAAAACTTAAAAATGTGTCTAAATAGATACCTGTTTTTCTTACATATATGAAAAGGACACTGACTATTGTATGATGAATACATCATGGAAGGCAACGAAAGGATTAAAAAGACCAAAAGTGCAAATACTCCCAAATGAGAAAAATGATGGAACCTGGGAAAAAATGCATAAGTTTTTTGCTCTTCAATAAAAGAGGCATATAAACGTTGCATTGTGATGGTAGAACATATTGTCACCCCTTGAGTTGGCATTAATATGTTTTCTATTGCAACTTCAGCCAATTAGAAAAAATGTATGTTCTATCTCACAACGTATAGTGACACATACAAATGTAAATTGAAATGGTTTTGAATGAGCGAACAAGTGTTCAAATTTAATTTTATAAAAAGTGACATAAACTTGCAAAATTCCAGTCCTGCTAACAAAAAAATGAAGAATGGGATAGTGTGCAAATTTAATCTAACAACTTGTACAATTTTTCTTCAAAAAAAAACACAAACGTCTATCGAATATCGAAAACGCTGATGTGGCAACGTCCCAGCGATGGTTTGTAGTCGAATTCAAATACCAATTAACCAAACATAAATATTTAGATACTCCTTATGAACAAATTTTATGGCAGAATTTTTATCTCGAGCTATATATTTAGTAATATCTCGAGAAACGAGTTTTAAATTAAATCTAATTCCCAGGAATTCTCGGGAGAATTTCTCGATCCCAAGGTAAAAGACTTCTAGATAGTAGATTTTGCAACTGAAATTTATAAAATCATTACTTAAAATTGGACCTAGAGAAGCTGACTTTATTTGGGGCAATTGCTCTTGCATCCCCCATGTATTACCGAGCGTTTCTGATAGGACCGTTCTCCTCCAGATGAATGGTGGCCTTCCTGAAGTCTGTTTATGATTTTCTCAGTATGTTTCATGTTCGTAGCTTTGCATTAGTTTACAAGACGTAGACATTCCAGATCCTATGAATCATGTTGAACGTAAACAAGGTCAGTTAAACAATGGTACATAGATAGTGTAAAGGCGATGCCACATGCACAACCGTCAAACCGGCATTAAAAACCGACAAATACAAGTTTTGACAGAAAAATAAGACTTAAGTTAGTTAAAAATAGTTTTAATGAACAATAACTATTGTTACAAAATTTTATTAAAATTGATGCAATTTCATTTAAAAAACCCTTATTTTATGTTTTGCTGGGCGTCAATCTAAATTCCGGACGGCAAAATAATGAATGGTATAATTTTTGAAGTTAACGAACTAATTAATATAACCACAGGCTAACCACAGATTTATAGCGCAACAAACGTGAAAACTTAAGAATAAAAATTTGAGATATAAAAATTATAAGATGGGCCTAGCTCAGTTATAATAAAAATTATAAAAAAGTGCAAAAAATTCAGTGCATTAAAGCGGTACCAGCAAAATCAGCCTGCCAATCTATGATCTATTACAATTTTATTATAATTTATACCAGAGTTACCAATTTTATTACACATGCCGTTTGCGAGAAAATCTAGAATGGAGTAACTTCAAATTTAACCTACACTGCCACTTTGTATAACTTTTCATGTAATTGTGATATCGAGATAAAAGTGGGCCAAATTACAAATTAATTACACTTTACTGGTAAAACGCCGAAAAATAAAATGCACAACCAAATATAATGAACGAAAGAGCACTTCCATAAAACTGAACAATGAAATACTTAATGCGTGCCAGGTGAATAACACTGCCAGAATTTGCTTCGTGGATTGCAAATTTACGTGATGCGAAGTGTGAATTCAACTTCGAATGTAAGAAATCATATACGGACACTGCGATCCGGGATATGATAGCATTGCACACGATTCATGACCCCATTAGAACAGCAATTTTACAGCTTGGAAACCCAAAGTTAGATGAAGTAATCAGGCTTGTTCAAGCTCATGAAAGTACGGAAGCAGTCATCGATGTAGTAAAAGGCAGAAAAGATGTAATTCAAGAAGTAAACCAAAGTAAAACTCACCGACGTTCAAGGAGTAAGAGTCCCTTACGCTACGTATATGCAGAGTTTCGTTACATACGAAACTAAGATGCTGTCCTGGATGTTACAGTAATCATGGTCGTGAAAATTGTAAATTTCGAACTGCTAATTAAAATCGATGTGATAAAACATTGTGTCAGTTTGGAAGAGCAGGTGGTCGTTTCAAGGTCAACAGAAAGGTTTGTAAGTCAATAATATAGTAATTCACCAAAGCAGCAATAAGCGCTCTTCAGATAGTCATAGTTCATTGGAAGACCCGGTTAGTATTGATTTGATTGAGTATCCAAGCGTCGTCGGTATCAGGAGAAATTACAATCCTGCCGAACCAGGTCATTCAACTGGGTGTGTGTAACAAGAATGATCCTGTAGATATGAAAGTATTTGAGGTTTCAAGTATATATTCTACAACCTCATCAAACAATACACAAGTAACAGATACATTAATAGACCACAGCGGTTAGAAAATTTTTGTATCGATATAAGTTAATGGAAAAATTTTGAAATTTTTAGTCCATACGGGTGCTACCACCTCATTATTGGGGATGGATACAATGAATTGGACAAACCAAATTTGAGTTCAGCCACAAAATTTTTGAATGCATACGAAGATGTGAAAGTTCCTTACGCCGACATCAAGTTGCGTGACAGGTGTCTGAATTTACCATTGCTTGTAACAGCCAGCAATGGAGCAAATATTTTCAGTATGGATTGGTTCGAAGTATTTGGATTTCGAATCATACAGAACAAGTTGAACTGTGAACTATTGTTCAACGTAACAGATGATTCTGTCAAACAAGTTAATGAGTTATGTTCCAAGTACAGCATTATATTTTCGATAACGGTTTAGGTCATTGCACAAATTTCAAAGCACACTTAGAGTTGAAGACAAACAAAGTTTGACTTTGTGGAAACTTCAAAGTGACAGTCAATCTCCAATTAAATATGGAACAGTACCCGATTCCCAGAGTGGAGGAGTTATTCCTTCGTCTTCAAGGTGGTCAACCATTTTCAAAAGTTAACTTGAAAGATGCTTTTCTTCAACTGGAACTGGACAAAGAGTCAAAGGAGTTAAATCAACATCTTTGGATTATTCGATATCAGAGACTTCCTTTCGGTGCTCCTGCCATTTATCAACGATTTGTTGAGCAGTTGATAGCAGATTTGGATTTAGCTACTACATATCAAGATAATATCATCGTTACGGGCCGAACTATAGAATAATACATTTCAAATTTGGAGGTCGTTCTCAAGAGGTTGGCTGGTGCTTACCAGCTTTGCAATCAGGCCTGTTGAATCAAATTTTTACAGAATGAAGTTCAGTATTTGGGATACATTTTGGATGAGAATGGTATTCGTCCGTCTGACTCCCGATTTAAACCCATCAAACCGAAAGATCTAAAAGACTTAAGCGCATTTTTAGGAAAAGCAAATTATTTCATCGTTTTTTGAAAAAAAATTCTCAAGTTGCAGATAAAGGGTTGCCAGTTGAAGGCCGTGAAGTTAGTTCATTATAGTCCAAATAACCTGTTAGTTCTGGCAATGGATGCATCGAGTTATGGAATATGAGCTGTATTGTCACACGTTTATCCAGATGGGTCTGAGCATCCAATAGCATTTGCGTCAAAGACTATGGACGAACATCAACGCAAATACAATCAAAGTGAGAAAGAAGCATTATCCATTGTGTTTGGATGCATCAGGTATCATCAGTATTTGCATGGTCGCAAATTTGTGTTGGTAACCGACCATAAGCCTTTGGTCTCACTTTTTAGTCCAGATGACTTCAAACCGACTTCAGAGGTGGGTAATTTTTTTAATGGGTTACACCTACACAATTCAATACAAGCCAACAGAAACGCATGGTAAGCCTGGAAGGGGAAGGTGCGAGGAGAATTTATACAATTTCCCGATTGATAGGCTGAATATAAGTGAAGCAACTAAGTTGGACAGGCTGTCGAAAATTCTCAGTTTCTAAAAAAAAAGGGTGGCCAGATACAGTGGACCTAGATTTGCAGTCGTGCAAGGTAAAACAAAATGCTCTTACTAATTTTAACGATGTGTTGTTATTGCAGCCTGATTAGACGAGAGTGGTTGTTCCTCTCAGTCTGCGGCGTGAAGTGCCTAAGATGCTACATGAAGGACATTGGAGTGTCGTGAGGAAAAAGCAACTTGCCGTCGATATTGTTGTTGGCCGAAAATCGAAGAAGAAACCATGGCACCGAATACACATGATTTCGGTGATTTTTGTGAATCAAATGGTATATACCACCTTACTACCGCGTCTTTACATTCTTCATCAAATGGTGAAGCAGAACGATTTGTCCGAACATTTAAAGTTGCAATGAAGAAAGAAGTGAAGGAAAACGGATCAACCGCTCTACTTACCTTTTAGAGCACCAACCGTTTCTCTCCTGCAGTCAGCGGAAAATTGCCTAGTTCGGTATTGCATGGCAGACAACCAAAAACTCAACTTCCATTGCTATTCCCAAGATTAAAGAAGGAGAAAATGACTTCAATAACAAAGTTTAAGAAAGTGATTGGCCTAATGATATATCTGGTTAACACTGAAAGCGGTCAAGTTAAGCGACATGAAAATAAATTGAGACCACGAGTGACTGATATGAAGTTACATATTACCCCCTTCGATCTTCGCATGTGAGGAAACAAACTGTCAGGTTTGCACCATTAGTTTAAAGTACATCATTTGAAGACCACAATGGGCAGTCAAAAATAGATCGTACTACTGTACACAACTTAATTATATAATAAACTCGATAAATCAATAATAAATATAAATAATAACCTGTTGACTTTTATTGACCCAACAGTTTTAATTCCAAATTTAGCTTGTGCTCAAATATAGAGTAATTTAACCTTAAATATTATTATTCAAGTAAAAGAATTGTAGCTAAGCGATAATTTACTTGTTCTACTTGCAGTTCTGATAGCGAAAAAGGGCAGTGATATCATGGTGACCCCGCATGAACAAAATTGCATATGCGAAATGTAAAAAATATTTTTAAATAAAAATTATAAAATGTACTTACCACACCTTCACCGATATGATGGACAGAGCACGGCACCATTGCCGTCGATCCAATTTGTGACGTGATCACCGTATAATTTTCGGTACCAAAATACATATTATTTACATTGAACTCGTGAAAACTATGATCCAAATGATTTAGAACATGATCGCCATTATGATCACTATCATGCCGATGTCCCATAAAATTGTCATCATCATCATCATCGTCCACAATATCATCATTATCGTCACTAAAATCATCTAAATTATCTACATTTATATCCTGGTAAATTAATTTATTATAGTTTTTAGTTTTATTTGTTAGCGGTGACGTCACAAAAAATTCTGTATAATTATTTTTAATTTTCGGATAATTATATTTTTTATTGTGATTATAATTATTACTGTTATTTAATTTTAATGATAATGGTCTATGATAATAATTATTACTATTATTATTATTACTATAACTATTACTATTATTATTATTAATATCACTTATGTTTAAATTATTTATATGTGGCACATAATTATTATTATTATTATTCATTTGTAGTGTTAAATTTTTATTTAAATTTAAAAATTGTTTAACTAAATTAAATTCACTTTCGTTGTTGAATTTTGGTTGTTTCTGTTCATAATTATTATGTTTCATTAATATTAATGATAATGGCGTTGGTAATATGTTTGTTGATGCTGATGATGATGATGATGATAAATCGGTTGGTGTTGTTGATAATAAAAATGGTGATGGTGATGAACCCAGCGTTAAATTAAACATTCGTCGTGGTAATATAGATGATGTCGACGACGATGATGATGGCGGTGGTGGCGGTGTTAAATTAACCACTGTCGATAAACCTATAAACAAAAACAAAAAAAGGAGAAAATATTGTGATAAAAATTAAAATTATTTTTTTAATTATTTATATTTGTTGTGACACATACTCGTATATACATATTATGTTGTCTGTGTAACATTTGCTTATTTATGCTAAGCTTATGTTGATATAATTATAATATACGGGGTGAAATAATTTTTATGTTGTGGAAAAATAATTTATCGTTATATACTCGTGTAGGAATAAGAATTAATTAAATCAAATTACACATCTGTATGTTGTTTCAGAGCACTAGAAATATTTTAATAGTTATTGAAACACGCAATACAAAATTGAAAAAGAATTTCGGTTGGTTGTTCTGGCTTACTTCACAGACCTCTAAAATCCGAAAGAGAACACTTGGCTTCTACCTAGCTCTGGCAAGATCTGGACCACTGTAAAGTAATTTTTTTTTTTTAAATTTATGAAGCTCTTTCTTCTCGTCGTAAGAATGTTGATTTTAGTATTTGGCTTATGATTTCATCGATTACCTCAGACAGTAATTCCATACATATTTTCGCAACGGTTTCAATGTGTTGATTTCCGTGTTAGATCAAATATGTAACAAACAGAATGTTTTGAGCCGCAAATGTATCTGAAATATTTTCGTGGACTCATTGGCCAGCGCACTCAAGATATTCTGATATTAATTTTATTAATAATCTGGCGCAGTCGCTTCCAATATTTGTATTATAGATATTGTCGATTCATCTGTTAGCTTCCAGATTCCCCCTGTTCGTTATTCCTTCTTTCCTCAAGGCAAGAATCAACTCAAAAAAGAAACAAGTTGCTACAGGAGCTGTGATCGGATTTTTTTTTTTGAATTGCTTTATATTTTTATCATAATCTTGAACATTGAAAAGAACGCAGAAAGAAAAAAGTTCAAGCACAGAGTTTAGATGAAGTGTTAGAAAAAGAAGAAACTTTACCAACGCTTAAACGAACTCAACCTCATAGATATGCTTTAATATACCCTCACAATGAGGTTACAACCTGCGCATTTAAACTGCAACATCTGCAAATAAAACTATTAAATTGTGTTCAAAACCCCCATTTTAATACTCAGGAATTTACCCTTTTAATTTCCAAATTATGTCATTTAAAAGCACGCAGAGAAAGAATTCTGATACTTGATGAAGTGAAAAACCAGCTAGTAAATTAGTGCAAGTATCTGATTCCCTATTAGCGACATGCCGTCAATTTATATCGAAACAACAGACATTACAGGATGGTGTCTTTGACGTGAGTGCCACACAAATAGATCAAGATGACATGTTAGTTCTAATGTTAGCTACTCCGCAGCCTGCACACCCTGAGAAATCTGGATCACAATCAGGAAATATTACTGGATTTATTGAAGATAATGGTAACCACATTCTCCCCAATGTGAAACATTCCATCAGAGACCCCAACACGTTGATACAATCCAATAATGAAGGCGGAGAATCTAACCACTCAAAAAATGCAAGGCAACCACCATTACAACAATCCTCACCGTCTCACTCAAATATTCCTTCAACGTTCCAGAAACCTTACCAGAAAATAATTATCCCTACTTTGCTCAACATCCTTTCTCACTAACTCAACCTAACACCAACAAAGTTGCCCTACCATACGTTATTCAATTTCAGCCACATTTAGCCTCCGGTGTATCATATAATCAACCAGCGGCGCTCATTACAAATTCGTTTATCCCAAACCCACAGGCGAATATTGAACCACAATTACCACAAAATAAGTCCAATCACCATAGTTCTCCAACTTCATTAGATCGAGGGTTATCAGACGAACCAGCCTCCGCATAAAATTTTTGTATCACGTCGAACATATGGTTAGAACCAATAATGTACCATTGAATAACCTGATCAATTCGGCAGGCGAACATTATTGGTTAGTTCTGGAACGACATCCGGGATGTGATTGGAATCAATTTAAAAGTGCATTCACCCATCGGTTCATAGATCGTCGAACTGACGTTGATATTCTGCGGGCTTATTGATGGTCGAAAACAACGACCAAGGGAATCATTTACCGAGTTTTATTATGATATTTTAAATTTAACTATGCTTGTAGGTACCATTCTCAGAACTTCAGATTCTGGAGATTCTGAAGAAAAATATGCGAGCTGGATTGCAAGTTGATCTCGCCGGTAAAGAAATATCATCGGTTTCGGATTTCGTTAGTATCTGTATATTTATACTGAAGATATTTGGAGAAATGTCGAACTGGTTCCAGAACAACTGGTACAAAGAACCATTCAGTCTACCAGAGTTCATGAAATGGAGATACTTGATACAGAAGACGTTAGTGTATATTCACAGCCTTCTGCCCAATCGACAATCATTAAGCCGACCACCCCAATTACCACCCAGCAGCCACCTTCGGTTCCCGTGTGCTGGAACTGTCAACGGATTATACATCTCTATATTGATTGTGACCTGATTCTACATACTTTATTATGGATGTGGTGTCGCAATCGGGTCAAAGCCGCATTGCACTATTGCAATCAAAAAGCACCTGCGTTAAACCTAAATCAAGGAGACGACCACAGGTGGAGTCGTTCTCCAATAAATATTCTTCAGCGGCCCCCACATCCGAATTCACAAACACCATTTACCCGTCACTCGAAGCAATAACCAGTGGTGGTCTGGTATATATCTCTGATATACATATAAATTGCAACATCCAAATCCCATAATTACCGAACAAGTCACTCTATTAAATATTTCAAATACCGTCAAATACATTGCCAAAACAAAATTTTGTATTGCCATAGACTATCTGGAAGACAACCGCCCTTAGGCTGTTGTGACCATTAACGGGAAGAAGTTCAAGGTTTACTTGATAGCGGAGCCAATATTTCAGTTTTAGGCAAAAATGCATTACGCTTTGTCTAAGATCATAATTTATATATTCACTCTATTCCCGCAGTAGTGCAAATAGCAAACTGTTCCCCTCTAAAAATTCATGGTTTTGTAAATACCGGAATTTTGTATAACAATAAAACCCAATATGAAGTTATTTAGTGTGCCAGACTAACAACAAAATCTTTTTCTCGGATGTGATTTTTGGCGAAAATTTGGAATAGAAACATCTCTAATTTCATCGTTGCAATCTATACCTTCATCAGGTTTCCCGAGTCAAGCACCAACATCTGCCAACAACAACCAGCACGAGCTTTCTGCTGATCAGCGTCAAAGATTGCAACCCGTGGTGCAACTGTTTCCTAGTTCTGACCGCTTGGGGCTAGGTCGAACCCATCTCTTGAATCACACGATTGACTTTAAGGATGCTCCATCCATTAAATAGCGTTATTATGCGGTATCCCCAGCAAAACGGTAA
Source organism: Tipula unca (assembly GCA_951394425.1). Taxonomy (NCBI): domain Eukaryota; kingdom Metazoa; phylum Arthropoda; class Insecta; order Diptera; family Tipulidae; genus Tipula; species Tipula unca. The sequence goes on along the minus strand of OX596382.1, from coordinate 102,459,968 downwards.
CCAATTCATGAATAAATAGATCGAATGATTGCGCTGGATGTAATCGAGGAGCACTATAGTGCCTGGAGCTCTCCATTGGCGGTCGTGCCGAGATAAAGTGGTGGTGATCGATTTTGCATTGATGCGCCAAAAACTAAACTGCGTAACTAAAAAGGATGCATTTCCTTTGCTGCTGACGGTTTGATCAGCCGGTTGGATAGTACCCGTTATATTTCGAGTCGGGATTTGAAGGATGCCTTTTGGCAGGTACTTTTCAATCCAGCCTCGAAAGAAAAGACGGCGTTTACCGTTCCAGGACGTCCATTGTATCATTTTAAAGTGATGCCTATCGGTCTTTGTAGTGCACCTCAGACCGTGTGTCGATTAATGTCCAACGTGATTCCTCATCAACTGCATGACGGGGTGTTCGTTTATCTGGATGATCTTCTAATTACAACTGACTTTGACGAGCATTTGTCGTTACTCCAGGATGTCGCTGAGAAATTAGCTACTTGTGGGTTGACGATAAACGTTCGAAAAAGCAAGTTCCTACTGAAAGACATCTGATACTTGGGTTATGTAGTTGATGAGCGAGGATTGAGACTGAAAAATATTCGACAAATGAGAAGGTTCCTTGGTGTCATAGGATGTGCATAATAATCTTTCCAAATCAGCAGCAAGATAATATATGATCTAAGAACTCGGCATCCCAAAAGTAATGTGGGTCAAATTATTTATGTGAGGAATTTTAAAATAAACAAGGCATCCGAAAATTACGCAGCAAAATTAGCTCCAAAATATATGAAGGGTGTGGTTACTAAACTCATAGGTAACGTAGCTTGTGAAGTGGCCAATGAAAACGGAGATGTTCTGGGAGTATATCACTTATTTATTAATTGATTTTTATTTAGATTATAATTGCGGTTAAAGAGTTTGCTCGGCGTTTGTGACATCTCCTGGGTGTGAGTCGCCCCCACGATTTGTAACGACGAGTTTTTTTTGGTCCTTCCAAGGATAAGTTTATGGCTAATATTTTATTTTAAGAATAATTTGATATCAAAAGAAATTTTTTTTATGGTGCTGGGTTAAGGATTTTTCCTTTTTCTTTTTTTATAATGGTTCCAGTTCCCTAGTTAAAACCTTTCGTGTATATTACTTTTTTTTGTCAAAATAAAGGTACTAATAATTGTTAGTACTTTTTCCTAATTATTATCAGTTTCATTTTTCTTATATTTCGCTTTTCAGGATGAGATAAATACGGTTGAGAAGGTTGGTATAGTTCTCGGCTCTTTAGTAACTAGGTGAGTAGATTCTGTTTTGTTCCACTCCTGTTTGTTGGATTCAAATTCCTTAAACTTGTCCCTATTTCCTTCGCGGTCTAGCAAGATTATACTTAAGAAAAGCCCACCCCAATCGTTGAGCTCTAGTCAGCCAAAATGTGATCGCTCTAAAGTCGCTGAATAAAGATTATCGGTTAGCAGTCCGGGATTTTCCGTAATTGAATGCTTTTCATTTATTATATTCATACACCGTAAAGGACATACGTTAAAGTGTACGAGACGCTCGGTATCAGCCAACAAGGTTTTTTTTTTATTATTCAATAATCGAAGTTCCAATTCAAAATATACAATTAGCGGAAAATGTTTACTTTTTTGACGGAGAACGTTGGATCGTTTATCAAGTAAAGAAAGATCCATTTAAGTGCCAACCTTGATTGTTGAACATACATTTTTCTTTTCACGGCGGTAGTTCTGTGATGGTATGGTATAATGCATGTCGGCAGCCGAGCAAATTTGCAGGATAGTGTCCAAAAGTTGTGAATCAATGAGAATTTTTTATTCTACCAGGACAATGATCCAAAGCATAAGGCGCAAATGGTTCGGTTATGGTTTTTGAACAAGAACACTTATGGACCCATTTAAAATTAAAATTGAAAGAGCACAATATCAGCAACCACAAACCGCCAACAGAGGCATTACGAGAAAAATTGAGCCATGTTTTTGCGAGAAACGACTCGTCGCAGTGCGAAAAAGTAATGGACGGAAGTACTAAATATAATTAAATTTTATGAATTATATTTGGACCTTGTTTTTTATTTTATTTTTCTTAATATTGTTAAAATGAACATAGCAGGTCAGCTTCTTATAAGTTGAAGAGGCTCCTTGCGATATCGAATACAGAAGTTTGTCTAATCGAAACCATATCTTATTAATGGTGCGATTGGTAGTACTTTCACAGGCTCTGACCTTAAACCAAACCGTGCCTTTATATTTCTAATGATAGATGTCGCTCTTATTAATGAGGGAACACTGCCGATCTTACGGCAGTTCTAATCATTCTCTGATGCGGATTCAAGTTCCAAACTTGTTATTACATCAGCCTATTTACCATAAAATTCCACCTAGCCTCTTCCTTCAGAGGATCTGGGGAATATTGTAATGTAGGGTCAATAAACTACCTCTCGTGATTGGTTTTGATGCTAATGCTCGTCATACTATTTAGGGTAGTTTGAATACTAATAATAAAGAATCCTGTTCAACTATATTTACTTCTCTGAATTAGAGATTCTCAATGCTGGTTATGAGCCAAAGTTTTTCAACTTAGTTCGTGATTAATATTAGTTTGCGCTTTGCTCATCGTTGCCCTAATTCTAAATGGGGGGATGGCGGACGATTTTCACACCTCTGATCATAATGGTGGATTTCTTTTAATGTTAAACTTAAAAGACCACCGGTCAAACCATATCGCAATAGAAAGGTTACTAATTGCAATATATCCTCCACTGACTTCGTTTCACTACTTGATTCGCCTAACCTGACCTAATGGTCTCGACTGCTTTTAAAAAGGTGTTGATTTCAGCACTGTCCCACGCGCCTGGAATATGAGTGCAGAAGTTTTCATACTTAAAGTTGACAAGTCAGACTACAAGTCAGACTACTGACTGCTATTTTTCTTAAAGCGTCAAAGAGGATCATCGACAGATTTATTATGGATAATTATTTAAATACCTCTCGTTTTAGTATAGAACGTTTTAAATGATGACACAGTTGGCCTTAATATGCCTTTAATATGGGGGAAGTTCGGCGTCTTGAAAAGGGGTTGTACGTTAATCCCTCTAAGACTGATCTCGTTGTCTTTACTATATGTGGAGACAATGCTAATGGAAAAGCCATCACAGAGCACGTCAAGCACATAGGTATAATTCCAGATGGTAAACTCTCTAGGAAATTTCACCTTGATAAAATCTGCAAAAAACCATTGTTATTTTTGGCAATGCAGAAGGGCCATTCTTGGGTTCTGACCCCCAACATAATGTCGCTCATCTACAAATTCCTGGTTTTACCTTTTATAAAATTAACATCTTCTATACTTCTTCTTGCTATTGAGACTATTCTATGCCTGCTCGAATTGCAGTCATTCATTCTTGGCACAGCGTGTTCGGCTGCATTTCGACTTAGGTGGATTGGGGCATGGAATGCCTTCGGAATAAGTATAGGGCGTAGACAGATTATTAGTAAGTATATAAGCCACATATTCCGGAGGTTGAAATGGTGAATAAATACATTCTACATCGATTTCCCCTCGAGAGAATTGTGGCCCTCTCAATGTCTTTTTAGATAGTTGTCTGAGTCGATAGTCTGTTTTGCGGATGGCACTCGTTCAGAAGACAGTGCAGGGTTTGGATTCTAGTGTTCTAAATATGGGCTCAAATTCTCGGGTAACGCTCTACGGTTTATCAAGCTGAACTGATTAGACTTAAGCAAAGTGATTGAAACGTTTAAGTATGTAAGTATGTGACTACTGCTTACACTATCTTTGCAGCTGTGACCTTTGTTGGAGCTAGAACTCAGGTGCTCTCTTCCTGATCATTGAACGTAGATCAGTTATTGTCTATTCTTTCGTTCCAACAGTTGGCTGAGGTTGCAGTGCGCTTCTCCGATTTTGGATATCTTCCAGATTAGCACCATGGACGCATTGTTGTCACAACAAGCAGTGAACATTCAATTCGAATAGATTAGAATTTCGCAAGAAATGATTGTAGAGTAATATCTCATCAATACAATTGTATAAATCTCAATAACCATTGATCAATTTTATAAGTTTATATCAAACATTTAAGGTATGTAATGCAATTACGTAAAGTGAAAATTAATAAACTTTTAAAAACCTCTTACTACAAAGTATAATAATTTAATTCCAATAATTTAAAAAGTATCAAAACCTAAATTATAATTAAAAAACTTATAATAACTTTTGTGAAATTGGAGCTTTATTATGAATGCAACTATATATGTACAAAGAGAGCTTTCGTTTAACGATAATATTTAATGTACATGGTATGAATGCGAAAACTCGTGAACAATTCGTATATACGTGGTGTAATGTGTATATTTATATCAATCATCTTCATGCCGAATAGTTTCCCAAACTTAAAACTAAAAATTACAAAACTTTTCATTTTAAATTTAAAACAACGGAAATAAAAAGTTTCGTCGATATATGTTACTATATTTTGTGTATAACTTTATGCTTTCACTAGCGGATATCAAAAATATTTAAAAAGTTTAGACAAAAACTTTTCCCATTACCAAACAATTTTATTGTAACAGTTAATGGTTATCGAAATTTTCAAGTTAAGTGTTATTATAAGAATTCACACAGTTTGGCATTGGCGTCAGATATAAAATTACAAGTTCCACATATACATACAAACATCTCTATCTAAGATGTACTTCGCTATATAGATACAAAAATTGAATTGAGAGAAATAATTTTTTGTTTTCTTTTGTTTTTAATCCACCTTAATCCAAACGATAACGAACCAAACGATTTATCTTCAAATATTATCCAGAAAACCTTTTTATGCTGCGGCAAAAAAAAATGTATTTAATAATTTGATTATTTTCCAATCAGTCCAATTAAGATTATCTTATCTCTTTACCTAAGCTCTTGATTGGTTAAAAATAAATATTTATATCTTAAGATGGGGTTAAAAAAACGATTGGTACAATGTAAAACAGTTTATAAAGACGATTATTACACTCAAAGGTTGTTTATAAAAAAAAAACAAAAATCAGAACATATCAGCTGCAAGCTTAAAACGCTGAATATTTCAAACAAATTTTGGTAAACAATAATTTCGAGTTAATAAAAACAAATCTTCGCTTTGTAGCATACCGGTAATTATAAAATAAATTTTTGGTTTTGTTTTCGACATGAACACAAAGTTCGGAGAATTCTGTTAATTGAAGTACTTGGATGTACTATATATGGTTGGAAGAAAATTACCACCTCGATTCATTAAAAAACGGCAAAACAAATTTAGAACGTTCAGAAAACACTCAGAGTTTAAGGGTTGGGTTAGTCATAATATTCAAAATTAGTTATTCTTCAAAATCAGGGTGGTTATTGTTTGGAATGAATAAAATTCGGCTTTAAATACAGTAATTAAGCTTAACTACTCAAAAAATGTATACTTTAAAAGATTTAGTCCTACGAAATGTGTATACCTTGTATGGATTTAATACATATTCTAAAAGAGCCAGCAATCATGATCCGATATTTGAGATTCACGTGCGTAGCTTGAACATTAACCAAGCTTAAAATTTGATGATGGTCCTGACAGCGGCGTAACTACAACGGTGCAAACCCGGCGCTGCGTAGGGGGGGGGGGGCACAACGAAGGAAGCCGCAACGAAGGGAGCCGCAACGCGGTTCGTGGGTCCGATGGTCTTTGTTCTTGTCATGAAGTATTGTTCCATACCCTCCTACAATAGCTTCCAGTGTTTCGCAGGTAATAACATGTTTATTATTGTTTCTGACGTTACCTGTTACGGTCGCAACAGCGGAACGATCGTTTTCTAAATTGAAAATAATAAAAAATAATTTGCGCAACTCCATCGGTGCAGATGGTTTAAGCGATTTGTCCATTCTCTCTATTGAAGGAAAAGCCGACATGGAAACAAAAACCTTAATTAGTGATTTTGTCACCTGCCAAAAGCACTTTAATATCCTCACCACACTGTTATCACGAGTGATAAGAGAGCCCAAATAATATTTTATTTATATATAAAAGCTACATTTTCGATGGCCAACATTGTTTATTACTCTGAAGGGAAAGATTTGCAAGATGGAGGGAGGATAGTCTAGGGGCCCAAAATTTGTAGTTACGCCACTGGGCCCTGGTGTGTCTTTATTGACTATTGGGTTGATAATGATTCAATACAAATCTTTATAGTGACACACACTACTATAGATTGAATTCCTTACCGATTCAAATCTTGCCCAATCATTGTGATATTCCCCGAATATTTCTACGGCCTGATCAATATAACTTAGTGCTTTTGATAATTTTTTCGTTTGTCTTATTTGTACTATTTTGTTCGACATCAACGTTTTGAGTGAGACATTGTGCTAAAAGTTCCATTAGCTCGTCATCAGTTAATGATTTCTCATGTCCACACAATATATCCGATACATCAGATTCATCGACTGGTCGTCGATTGGTTTATACCCAACTTGATGAGCCAACACTACAATTTCTGTGTTTGGTTGATCAGGATTACCTATATCACCGTCCTCCGAGTCAGATATACATTTGGGCCATACTTTTCTCGATACCTTGTTCATTGTTGGCACAGAAACTTCTTGCCAGGATTTATTTATATTTTCTATAAACGGTTTATGTGCCAAATTATGTTTGTTACCCAAGCCTTTTTATTAGATCGCCAAATTACCGGAAGAGTTTCCTTTGATATATTTTTCATGGCTCTTGGTTTTTCTGATTTGCATATTAATAACGGCTTAAGCTTAAAATTGCCAGATGCTTTGCCCCCAAGAAGGAGCGTTAACCTATCCTTAGCCATTTTCTGTCCAGTAGCAGCAATTTCTTCTTTGGAAATAAATGTTTTTGTCGGCATACTTTTCCAAAGTAGCCCTGTCTGATCAACTTTGAAAATTTGTTGAGTATATCCTCCTTCAGTTACTATTTCTTTAAATTTGTTTGGAAATTCTTGAGTTGCTTTCAGATCAGCACTTGCAAATTCGCCGGTACCTTTTACATTATATAACTGCATCCTCTTTTTAAAGCACCCTCAGTATCCACTTTTTTTTAAATGATTAAATAAACTGGTCGCTTTCTGTTGGATTGGAGCGTGGTTACAAATAATTTTTTTTCGTTTAAGTCATTTATCCAAATGCTTAGTGCTTTTTCCATTTTTTCCAGAATTATTGGTCTGGGCTTGGTTGTTACTTCAACAGATTTTACGGTTGCCGCGGTAGCACTCGCACGAATTGTTTCAGAATATTTTTAAATTATCCGCACTGTTGTAGGTAATCCCATCGAACTGGCAATATTGAATGACATTTCTCCCTTTTCAAAACGTTGAATAACATCCATTTTTTATGGAGATTGCTTTCCTTTGCTTCTTTATTCACGAGGCAAATGGGGATACTCTTTTGTTTCTCACTCATCTTTCACTAAATTTAATTTCCCTAATATATATTAATTCTCTCTAAATAATTTTAAATGTGTATGTAATTTATTTATTTACCGTATGCGATTTTTGATACTAGACACAACAGTATGCACAACGTTTCACAACGAGAATCCAGTTTGTAACTTTGTACTACTATCAAAGAAGATCTAAATAGAAATGCGTACGTACACAAAGCAATTAAAATATAGGGGGATCCCCTAAAATATATATGTATGTATGTACATAAAAGTAGAGATAGAAATACTTACAACAAACGGAAAAGGTTTCAAATTTTTCTGTGACGCAAATCGAAACGACTTTAATTGAGAGAACGTACATCGAGGGACTACTGTACAGAGAGTGTTTGTGTCGTTAGGAAAACGGCGAGTGTAGGTTGATCGATGGAATTACATCTAGACCTGAACTTAAATAAGAATTTATCTTGAGCCTAGAAAAATGTGGTACCTTTGCCAACTTTTCAATGAAATCTAAAATCGATGGCCCAAATTGTATGGTCAATCTTTTTTATATTTACAATTTTTGTTGCGGAAATTCCATCGGTCAAAAAATTATCAAAACTGGCGTAATGGTTACTAAGAGGGTCTTTAACATAATCGCAAAGACAAAATAGCTGTACTTTCAAAGACTTGCCCAAAATAATTTAGTTTCCACCAAATAAAGTTCACATATTAAATAGTTTGGGACGAGTATTTTGAGTACGAAAAAGTTTTGGATGGATTATTTACGCTTGTGTTGTCAGAGGTATTTTCAACTAATCCTGGGACAACTTCAAGGAGGTTAATGTTAAAACTGTAAAATGTTGGGAAGAATGACAAATTCTGAAAATTAACGAATGAAAGTTTAAAGTTTCTTCAAGTTATGAAAAATAATTTTATTATCAGTTACACCATAATTTAATATTTTCGAAAATTATGTTATGCAACTCTTTAATTTTCAACTTAAAAGCTTTCTAATCTATAATTTGACCAATGCTCTGCGCAACTAAGCAAATTCGTTAATTAAATTTAAGTTAGAAAACGCCGGAAGAAATAAAATGTCAACAAAAACTATACAGAACTCTTTAACATGTAACAGTATTTAAACATTTGTCTCCAGATATCACCAACATCCCCGTATTATACTCTCATAGTTGCTTTCACACGAGTCAAACATTTGCACAAAATCGTAAATTGAGTTTTTGGTTTATTATCCCACGGATGTTAGTTGACTTTTACGTATAGCAAATGGCATTTGTTTTGGCATTGCAATCTGATTCCATTTCGTCTCTTATATATGGAGTGGATTGCAAAAACAAATGCAAAGAAATACAGGACCAAGCTGCACCAGAATTCTTCAGTGATGAAGATGAATTACGAGACGAAACAGACTGGATCCTTGGAAACAAAACAGAATGAAGCGATCTTCTAAAACAAGAAAAGCTGAATCTTCCGCAGAAAATACAGGTTCAAGCCAATCTCCAAAATCAAATGACATGATTGAAATTCAACAAGAGGCTAAGATAGCCAAACCCAAGGATAAGGCTCCGCCTCAGATCCATATAATGGGCATAACTGAATATGGCACTATTCAGTCTCCTATGAAATCAATTACTGATAAAGAATACAGAATGGTGTCTCTGAACAATAATATATGGAAAATCAACACAACAGACGTTGACACATATAGAGCTTTAGCTACGAAGCTTACAGAAGAAGGTACACTTATGAAGACAAAAACGACCGACCGATAAAAGTGACGGTCCTACCTGTAAAATAGAGGATATAATAGACGATTTAAAGGACAACGGGTTGAAGATACAAAACGCCACAAACATAATTAAAAAAGAATAACAGGAAACTGATCAAGGTGTCAAAATTAACAGGAGAGGTCTTATTAATAGAAAAACTCAGCTTAAGCAACACCGTGAAATGCCATTCGACAGAATAACACCGAAAGACTCAGCGAAAGCTAACCAACAATCCTTTACAGCAGCGGGCCCAAAAGCATACTCGCAGATTGTCCAGGAGCAACAAGAGCCATTCAATACTAAGCAAAATCAAGAAACTCCAATTCTTGACAAAATACTTAGGGGTATTGAAGCTTTAAACATGCGCCAAGCGAAAACTGAAAGGAGCATAGAAGCCGTACATAAACGGCTAAATAAGCAAGAAGCAGTGAATCAATTCACTTTTATGATGTACTGATATACAAAACAGCAAAACATTAAGAATAGCTGGAATTCAAACTGTCCCAAATTCCAGAGCTAGAAATTTTGTTACACATGGAAAAGATAAACATATGCCTAATATCAGAATCCCACTTTACAGAAGTGTCAATCGAAAGAATTCTTAGATACCGCTGTTACCATGCCATCCATTTAGTAGGGATAGCGAGAGGAGGGTCAGCAATATTTGTAAGGAAAATATCAAACACTGTTAGTCGAACGTTCGACTAAATAATGAAAAGGAATATAGCATGTCATCTTTATACCACGTCACCAATTGAATATAGCAAATTATGTCGCGTTGCTTAAATCGCTTGAAACCAACTTCATAATTGGGGGAGGCTTCAATGCTAAGAATACATCCTGGGGGTAGAGACTATCAACACGTAAGGGTAAAGAACTGTTTACAGCAGGGCAAGAATTAAACTGTGAGTTTTATTCTGGGAATAAACTAACATCCTACCGATCATAACAAAATACCAGACTTAATAGACTTCTTTGTACCAAAAGAAGTATGTATCCCAAAACTACGTACTGATAGAAAACAATGAAGGAATATGTTCCGACCACACACCAGTTATTATGACACTGAGTGCAACCATAATCAAGAAAGAAAATTTGCTTACATTAACAAACAATAAAACAAATTGAAATGTTTTCCGAACGCTGATCGAAGAAAATACAGTCTTCCAAGTACCAATTAAAACTGCGACACAACTCGATGACCGATTAGAACTATTAAATAATAATATATTGCAAGCAGCGAAGCAAAGTACGCCCCCTAGTACTGTTCATTGGAAGTAAGAGATTTGGTTAGTGAAAAGCGGAAGGATCTGAAAATTTGGCAGAGGAATGAATAGAGCACCACAAATTAAATCGAGACTTAATTATTTAAGTAACAAACTGAAGTTGCTAATCAAAGAAATCAAGAACAATTCATTTAGTGAATATCTAAGCGGTCTTTCCGGTCAAAAAAGCATAGACTATTCGTTCTGGAAAGCAACAAAATGACTTGAACGACCGAAAATTCTGGTGCATCAAAAAAGGATGATGGAACTTGGGCAAGAAGTGCTAAAGAAAAGGTTGTCTTGTAAGCGAAAGAAGAGCGAAAATATGAGATTTACTAAAAACTTAAGCTCAAAAAAATCACTTGGTTACGACCTAATTTCAGGACAAATAGTTAAAGAACTCCACGAATAGGGTTTGACAAAAACTACTCCAAGTAATAAACGCGACATTTCGAGTGAAATACGTTCCATACAAGTGGAAGGTGGCTGGAGTGATAATGATTCCTAATCCTAATAAACCTATACTAGACACAACATTCCAGTTTGTACTACTATCTAAATAGAAATGCGACACGTACACAAAGTAAGTAAAATATCGGGGAATCCCCTAAAATTAGAATTGAAAAAAAATTCGATAAATCGAGAAAAAAATGAAAGACGTCAAACGAAAGGCGACGTAAATCGACGAGAAAGGTTTCAAACTTTTCTGCGACGCAATCCGAAACGACGTTGATTGAGAGAACGTATATCGGGGGATTACTGTACAGAAAGTGTGTGTGTCGTTAGGAAAACTGCAAGTGTAGGTTGATAGATAACAGTATAAAAGTAAAAAATCCTGGGATGAACCAACTTTATAAATTATAGATGTATTCTTAAAAAGTCTGGGATGGATTATTTAAGGAGGTTAATGGTTGGGAAGAAAATTTACGAATGAAAGTTTAAAGTTTCTTCAAATTATGAAAAATAATTTTATTGTCAGTTACAGAATATTTTAATATTTTCGAAAACTATGTTAAGCAACTCTAAATGTTTAGTAAAAGTTTTCTAATCTTTAATTTGACCAGTTAAAGTACCGGGTTCGAATCCTAACAAAGGCGGGATGCAAAAAGAGATTTTTCATCTCCCGATTACGATCGGTGATTGAATTGAACACATTTATGACGCTCTGTTGGAATGTAGAACTTATGGGCCGACCCATCTGAGATGGAGCTATGCATCGCGCAGGTGGTATACTGTACTTGTGTGAATGGGAAGAATGAATGTTAGTGTGAATGTGGGTATTGCACCGTTGGCCCATTAGTGCTGGAGTAATCCGCCCAAATTATATTAAAAAAAAAAAATTACATCAGCGTAATATAACCCTCATAGTAGCTTTCACAGGAGTAAACAGTAAATATACTGCATAAGCCTATACTGCCGTGCTATAATTCAACCATTTGCACAAAATCATAAATTGTATTTTTGGTTGATATTGTACGCCTGTTTGCTAACTTTCACGTATAGGAAATTGCATTAGTTTTGGAAATGCAATCTGATTGCATTCCGTTTCTTACATGGAGTGGATTGCGAAAACAAATGAAATTTTAGGCACACTCGACTGAGGTGAATTAACTAAATTATCTGAATTAACTGAACTGAATTGATTGCTCGACTCATACTCTTCAGTTCAGTTAAAAAATTGAGCTACTCAATTATCTGAATGTGGGTCTCGACCAAAATATTGTACTTTTTAAAATTGAAATTATTATTATTGTGGTAATTTTACATAATTGTACATAATTTTTTAATATTTTAGATGCGGATGAAGTTTTTCCTCAATTTGTCCTAAATTACGTCATTTAAAGTTAGGACAATTTTAGTAAAATATTCACACGCCTATATAGACACAGGAAGTTTTTCCCAAAACTGTATTAAATTTATTTATGTAAATGTATTAGTATTGATAATAAATAAATATCATACATTCGGGCAGATAAATTGTATCGTTTATTTTAGGCATTTAAAACTTATGTCCATCCAATTACTAAATAATCATTAATTATTAATGCATTAAACTAACCAGGTTAACTATTTAACATTCATGAGCTAGTATTTAACCTTACAGTAAAAAAAATTCTAATCTTGCATCAAAAAATTATTATGGTGTAAGACAAATTATAAATAAAGCACAAACAAACAGTTTGCCAATTATAATACAAAAGACAATTTAGTAAATATTAAGGCCATTGTGTTTTCAATTTTCTGGCCGCCCAACAAATTTTTATCTTGGATATTTCATATCCAAATATGTAAAACAGTCCGAAAAAGTACGAATTTCGTAAGAAGTGGGATGTCTATGGAATAATTTTTAATGAAATTGGCCGTGCCGTACTTGGGATGATATTTTTTTTGATAAGCCATTATGTTCTTCATTTTTTAGCTGCACAAAAGATTTTTAATTTGGATATTATATATATCTCCCATATGGTAGGCGCAGAGGTGGTTGCAGGCGACGATGGCTCCACGGTGTAGAATCCGACTTGGCTTTTTCAGGTTGTCTAGGACTGTATGAGTACCAAGCTCAATAGCGACACCGGTGAAGGCTGATTATTATTGACTCATTAAGACGCCACTTATAACCTTAGGAAATCGACATTTTTATATGTTTGGATATGAAATATTCGAGTTTAGGTAAAAAATATTCAAGTTTGTTGTGCGGCAATAAATGGAGATCACAAACACAATGGCCCAACGGAAAAATATCATTCCATGTGGGGTTACGGCCAATTTCATTAAACATTATTCCATAGGCTGCCCATTTCTTACGAAATTCGTATTTATTATGGGTTAGGTTAGTATGGTTTCTTATTCAATATTATGATGAGTGAACCAAACTTTAATTAGTTTGTATTATTTAAGGTTGCGTTTAATATAAAACTTTTTGTTGTATTTATTAATTGGACAGACGGAGTTTTAAATACTTAATTTTATTTGATATTAACACCAATACATTTACCACAAATTAAAAGTTAGGACAATTTTAGTACAAACTTCCACATGATTATTTTAGAAGTGGCTGCAGTTGTGAAAATAATTGGGACGCTAATAAGCCAAATACTCGTAGCAACAAAATTTTATTATTATTATTATTAAAATTGGCTGGAACCCACGAGGATTCCGCACTCAATGCCAGAAAGGCCCAATTTTGCAAACCTAGGATTCTATCCCAATTCGCAAACGCGCACTGCTGCCTTCGCAAATTGAACAAGTTTAGACCAAGGCAGAGAAGACAACTGATCTAAATTTAAAGACCTAAAGTTGAATATCTGAATTCGTATAGAACTGAACGCAGGACAACTGCTGACGAAGTGAAGGCAGTCATCATCTTCCTCAAGGCAGTCCTCGCAAATAACATCATGAGCTAAACGCATACGATTTAGATGATCTTTAAAACGACCATGTCCTGTAAGAATCGCTACCAAGATTCTTAACTGGTTCTTTTTTAAAGATAAAGCATACTTCGTTGACCTCAAATTGGGCTCCTTAATGAAGTACTTCGCCTTACGACAACTAAAAGTATCAAGCCACTGAGACCTTAGGTCTTTCAAGGCGTAGTCCTTCAGCACTTTCTTCCCGTAGTTGAAAGAAACAGGAACCGCTGGTTCAGGACCACCAAAAGTCAATTGGGAGCCAGCTTTGGCTAAACAATCCGCGATCTCATTGCCTGCGATGTCACAATGAGCCGGTACCCACATGACCGTAACTTTATTGTTAGAACAAAGAAGGTTCATGAAGTGTTTACATTCCTTGACGAGTTTAGAAACTGTCAAGGGATTTCTTAAAGAGTTAAGTACAGCTTTACTATCTGTACAAAGTAGAATACTTTTGTTTTTAAAAGCAAAATTTAAAGCCTCAATAACACTACGTGTCAGCGCTATAAGTTCACCTGAAAAACAGTACAATGCGAACCAAGACTACCGAAAAGTCTCAGATCCGTCCAAGCACAGTAGATTCCAAAACCTGCACTGAGGTTAGAACGAGAGCCATCAGAAAAAAAGACTATGGACTCATCTAATTTATCAATAAAATCCTGCGAACTCCACAAATCTCTCGAAGGATAAGCCACCGAGAAATGATTTGAGAAATGAAATTCGGGCAGTAGTCTGTCATTAACCATATCGATTTCTGGTAAACATGACGAATAATTTTTAAAAATTTGTCGATGTCCTACGATAGAACCGAAAATATTCCATGCCCCAATACACCTCAGACGATATGCTGCAGAACAAGCTGAGCCTAAAATAAAGGTGCATAATCGAGGCAACGAAAGAATTGATTCCATAGCAAGAAGTGGGGTCGATGACATAGCCCCAGTTATGGCTCTGCAAGCCAGACTTTGTAGACCATTAAGCTTGGCTACAGAAGCCTTTAGCTCAACCACTGGCCACCACACAATAGAAGCGTACGATTGTAGCGGTAGGACCAGTGATTTATAAATGAAGGAAAGCATCCTAGGGCTTAAACCCCAGGATTCCCCAAAAGCTCTTCTACATTGCCAAAAAATGGCAGTTGCTTTTTGAAGTTTATAATCCAGGTGATTCTTCCAGGAAAGTTTACTATCCAGGACAACACCAAGGTGCTTGACCTGGTCACATTTAGTGATCGTTCTCCCAAAAAGGGAGGGAACAGATAGTTCAAGAGTATTCCTCTTCCTTGTAAAGACAATTAAATCAGTTTTAGAAGGGTTGACGTGGAGACCCTTTTCAACACACCATGCCTCCACAATAGTTAAGGCATGCTGAGTTAGGTCGGATAAGACACTGAGATGTTTGCCTGAGACTGTCAAAACAAGATCATCAGCGTAGCTCTGTGCAATGTAGCCAGATTGCTGCAGCTTTACCAGTAACTCGTCAATGACCAAGAGCCACAGCAGAGGTGAGAGCACACCTCCCTGAGGACAGCCTTTGGTAACCTTAACAGAAACTAACACCCCATCCAGCTCCGCCTCCACAGTGCGAGACTTGAGCATGGATTCAATCCATAAGATTATGGTGCGATCAATACCAAAATTGGTACAGGCAGTAGTGATCGTAGCAAACGAAGTGCTATCGAAAGCTCCCGAAATATCCAGGAAAGTACCCACTAGAAACTCCTTATTATTAAGAGATTTTTCAATCCTGGTTACAAGTTCATGTAGGGCGGTTTCACAGGACTTACCGACACTGTAAGCATGTTGCATGTTACTGAGTGGGGAGGTGATTAGAAAATGATCTCTAATGAATCTATCGACAATTCTTTCCAGAGCTTTAAGGAAAGTTGAGGATAGACTAATAGGCCGAAATGACTTAGGATCCGTATAATCGGACTTACCAGCTTTCGGGATAAAAACAACTCTACTTCTGCTCCAAGAATTTGGAACAGTGCTAAAAACAATACACGCTTGAAAAAGGTGGAGCAAATGATCCTGAATTAGAGGAAAGCCCTGCTGAAGTTCAGCAGGAAAAATACCATCAGGGCCGCCAGCCTTATAAGATGCGAAGGAAAATAAGCTCCATCGCAAGACATCACGATTGATCAGCTTGTGAGCCATACTCCAATCGGGACTTGCAACAGACGTCCTATTGAGCTCGGCAGCAACATCATCCGAGTTGACGATATCACAACCAGGAAAATGAGCCGAAAGGAGCAGCTCACCAATTTCCTTGTTGGAAGAGGTAAGCTGTCCGTCCGGTAGACGAGGAGAATTCAGTTTACACGCACTGTTCTTAGCTAAAGCTTTATTCAGTCCAGCGACAGCAGATAGGCTATTGATTTCCTCGCAGAATTTCAACCACGAGGCTCTTTGAGCGGATCTTAAACTTCTTTTATAATCTTTTTGTGTTAACAAGAAGTTATCCCAATCAATCTGTTGCTTAAACCTTTTAGCTTTGTTCTTCAGTTTCCTAGTAGATTTCCTTAATTTTTTGAGGTCAGAGTTCCAGAAAGGTTTGTTCCGAATCTTTTGATTAGTTATTAGAGGACACGAGTTTTCGAAGGCTATCGTAATTGCCAATGCAAGTGACGATGCTTTATCTTCAATGTCCTCCCTCGACCGAATAACCTTCGGAGGCTCAAGTAAGGAACCTAGCTCGAGAGAGAAAAGAACCCAATCGGCTAATTTCCGATTGTGGTAAGGTTTAAGAGGCGGTCGTTTAAGGTTAATATTAAACGAAATACACCTGTGATCAGAGGTGAGGATGTCATCCGTCACCCTCCAGTCTAAAATTAAATCAATAATGGACATGGAGCATAGACTAATGTCAATCACCTCCCGACGGACAGAGTTGACAAAAGTAGGCTCGCAACCAGTATTGAGAATTTCAAGCTCAGAAGAGCTTATATAGTTAAGCAGAGAAGAACCCCTGTGGTTAATATTCGTACTACCCCAGATCGTGTGATGAGCATTAGCATCACAGCCAATCACTAAAGGGGTATGCGTATTCTTACACCATGTCACAAGATTAGTGAGTTCCTCAGAGGGAGGAAGCGAAGAGGAGTCATACGGCAAATAAACTGAGGCGATGACCAGTTTAGTGCAGGAGTTATCGGATATCAGAGTAATGAGCACAGCCGTAACATCGGCCGAGCTGCACTCGTGAATAAGATTTGCATTGATATTATTGCTAATAAAAATGCACGCTCGAGTTTTATTGGCAGAATTCTTACAGAAGATTCTGCCATTAAATAAGTTCAATCCAGAGACAACATTATCAAGAAGATATGGTTCCTGGATTAGACAAATATCTGTATGCATTACAGAAAGCAAATTCCTCAATTCAAAAGAAGCAGACTTACTGTGTTGCAAGTTGATCTGTTTTATTCTAATCGTGGACGACATTATAAAGTCGGGCAAAAGGAGAATAATGTTATCTACGGACCAGAGATAATCTTGAACGAGATCCTCTCCAGTACTGCAACAACAAACCGGAACCAGTTATACTCTCAAAGGATTTCTGGTCAACCCGGAAAACAATCGATTGGCAAATTGCGTCACGTTTGCAGCGGACTACCTTCCATCCCTTAATTGCAATAGCTGGATTCATCAGCTTTATGTTGGTGGTTACTACACACGAATCCTCAGGCGGACCAGGAATCCATGTTAGCAAAAGAAGTGGATTTGGGGGGTCGCCAACCGATAGTTGACAACCACTCCAAACAACTTTCATTTTGGAGATTACCTCACAAAACCACTTGTAAGTCACGTCATTTTTGCACCTGCAAATGAAGACACCATCCAAAAGATAGCACCCAAGCATCTGCGGTACAAAACCTGACGATTTGGCCGTGTGAAGCACTCGACTACTAAATTCATGCCGGAAAATACCCAAATTCACCTCATCAAGAGATATAATCGGATTGTTCTCTCGAACATAAAACTTTTTAATCGTAGATACAGCGACGGCTTGCGCATACGAGCGCGGCTTTTTCGTCGCCATTTCCGGAGTGGTACCAGTTATCGTACGCACTCGTTTGGGAGTGCCAGCGGAACCGCTAGGCTGCTCCGTGCTCGTGCCTAGTGCATGCCCAGGCAGTCTTTTTAGTAGACGCTGGCGACGATGTTTGCCTAGACGTCTTGATCGAGTGCGATGGCTCAGCTCCGCTAAGAGACTGTCGCCATCCGAGTTTAGGAGTAGACTCACTGTACCCGACGGTATGTCCGAGTTGCAACCAACATTATCATGGTCAGCAAACTCGAAGTCGGATGCCAGTTCAGTCGGATCCATGAACTCTAAACACTATGTATAGATGATGAGTCTGAAACACTTCATGAAAACAAACAAAAAAAAACCAAAAAAAATAATAATAATAAATTTTAAACGGTGAGAGAAAATCACAAAAAAAAAAGTGTGTAAAACTTTGAGCCAGAAACCGCAAGGCAATCGGAAAATTGTTTTTTAAAAATATAGAATATGTAAAGGTTAAAATCAGACTACTAACAAAAAAAAAAAATAGTTACGGTATTAGTCGGATGCGCTAAAAGTGAAGAAAGAAAAGAAACAACAAACAATCAAATATCGGCAAACAAAATAAAAGCAGATCATCAACAAAATTGTACTAAAAAGAATATTTGCACCACAATATATGCACAAGAGTAAAAATACATATACATACACACATAAATGTATATACATATAGATAGCATATATGTATATACATATAGATAGCATATATACATATATATATATATATACATATAGATATAAAAATAGAAATACGAGTATAAATTTCCTACGTAAGAAAAAAATATTTAATTAACAACAAACGGTTCACTTAAGGCTCTACTTTACCTAAAACAAAAATCAAAATTGATGTCGATATTTAAATGCCAAAAATTCGTCTAAAATAAAATTTGAAATAGTGTAAATCTCCGCTATAGAAAATTACAAAATATTCCATGAAAAAATTGTTTTATCGCCACTTATGACATCT
This sequence comes from Tipula unca, assembly GCA_951394425.1. Lineage (NCBI taxonomy): Eukaryota > Metazoa > Arthropoda > Insecta > Diptera > Tipulidae > Tipula > Tipula unca. The sequence continues at coordinate 102,441,051 of OX596382.1, read as the reverse complement.
AATTAAAAAAGGATGAACTAAAAAATACACGATATTTAGTTGATTCCTAAACCATTTTTACATCGAAGATACATTTTTTTCAATAAATTGATTTGTCAGCTTATCGATATCAATTAGTTATCAATTAAATTTTCAATTTTCTCGCTTATTAGAACGAATTTTTATAAAAACGTGTGTTAATCGCTAGATAATATCTTCCTGAACGTAACCATATATAAAACTTTTACAGATTAGTGGAAAAATATTGATAAATTTGGTTTGTGAGTGAATGTTTTTTGTCAAAAATTCATCAACTCAAGACGCAATTAGGAGAAAACTATAGCGAATTTAAAAAAAGGCGTGTGTTACTCGCTTGCAAATATATTTAACTTTGCTATAAAAAAAAAATTAAGCCAATGTCTATATTTATGTGGCCATAAAACGATTTGTAAGATACACATGTTTTCGCAAATTGAGTAAAGTAGAGCCTTAACTTCCCGTCATACTCGTTTTAGAGTGTGACCTTCCTTGGATTAAGCGGACACACCGAATAACTGACGAAATGAATTGAAAATATCAAAAAATTAAATAAAAATAATATGATAGAACACTGTTGAAAAAAAAAAAAACCGAATACTAAAAAAGCGGAGCACTTTACTCCGTGGAAAGAAAAAGCCGTTAATAAGCGGTTTCGCGCACAAAATCACCACACACACAGAAAAAAAAAAAATAAACTCACTACCGACAGATAACTTAAATTAAATCACTATAATAAAAATAGATATTAACAATAATCTAACACTTTAATTGTAGATATGTATGCAAATAACCAAAAACACGGTACTATCCTATTTTGAACTCTTTATTATTATTTTTTTTTTTTTACTTTTATTTTTTATTTTATTTTTATTTTTATTTTTAACAGTCCACAGCTAGATGTGTACACATCATAGGTAGACGATAGAATAGCAACAAGAACTAGTACAGGAAAAGTTTTGGTGGTGCCAAATATACAAAAACGTAGTACATCACGTCTATCCACTATAACAAAAGGATAAATAGCACTACAAGTTATATCGTCTTGTAGTTCAGAGCAGCAACAAGTTTCCAAATCCCAAAACGTAACAATTACTTCTAATAATAAGAAAAAGCGAACTAGCTTTCATCTGCAAGAATGCATCAATAAATAAATTATTAATTTATGATGGAATTTATAAATAATTAAACATAGAAACAGCCTTATTTCGGTTTTGCCTTCTAAATTGCAAGTACATTTTTTTTTGCATAGTTCTTTATGTATGTACATATATGAGATTAAACTCATATAGTAGAGATTTATGTAAAAATTATTTGTGAATTAGTCAACTTTTAAAACGTCGAATATTTGTAGTATTTGAAGTATGGGGAGATTTAAGATGGCCGTATGCCTATTCCTAACTAAATTCTAACATTTAACCTTGACATGTAAAGCTTGGCAATCATGAATTCAGAAATCACGTTCATTATTTCAATATTTTTTTTTTAATTAATGTAATTGATATAATTTTTTAGTGTATTGTTATCATTAATATCATCATAGCTTATCATATCGTGTATGGCAGTGATAATAAAAAAAGATAAATGAAAAACTTTTTTTGTCGTTCCCAGGCATATTCTCGTATAATAATAATAACAATAATGGAAATGAAAATGGAAATGATTAATATAACCATCTGTTTCAATGTAATTTTCTCAGATTTTTCTGTTGAATATATGAACTTTTTGAACAATTTTCTATTATTTTTGTTTTTATTAAAGTGTATCCCATATATGTATGTACATATTGTACTCGAATATATGTCTACGTACATACATATATTCGCACAGTATGGAAATTAAGTATTATAATGGTCCATAATACCCAATCCTCTTAAGCTTTATGATAGTATCTCTCACTCCCGGCATAAACTGTATAATAAACGATGAGTATATGAACGTATGTACTCGTATATACACCAAAAGTTTAAAATATGTACACATTTTTTTCCATATTTTCTAACGACAGTGAATATTTACTGTAGAAATAATAATAATAAATATAAATTAAAAATTATGATTCATAAATTTAATTATTTTATGTTTATCCTGAAATTATTAAATTTATTATATACCAAAAACTATACTACATATAATAAATATACAAACTATGTATATAGGCTATATACATATGTATGTACAATACGCAACGCACAATATACGGGGCATGGTATACACGAATATCTAGAATTTTATGAGGGTGAGACTGGGAGTCAAAAGCGTTTGTTAAAATGTGTTTATAAAACTTTAATATGGAATGTTTAAATATTTGCCTTAAATTTTTTGTTTTAAGGAGGTTAATAATTATTTAATTCCTCATGTTTTTGCGAGCAAATATTCTTAAAAGGTTAAACTACACATTCGTACATACTACTTACATTATAATAACATTATTAATGTAAAGAATAAATTTTAGAGCTTTTTTATGCTCGTATACAATCTACTATGTACATACACTATAAAACAGAACTATGTAGATAACAAAAGGTTAATGAATTATTCAAAAACTTTATTATTTAGCTTTTCTATTTATATTCAAGTTAGAAGCGAAAAAAGAGCTTTTAATGTGTTATACATAAATTTCAAATTTATCGTTTAAATTTTTCTATCTTGAATGCATTGGCGTAATAATTTGATAAAAAAAATATAATCATGTAAATATAATTATGTAATCTATACATAAATATACCAGTAAATATTTATAACATCCAACAATCGCAGCACGAAATTAAGATAATTTAAGGTAATTACGATTATTTACACTTCGTCTGTAAAATGGTATTCACTAAGTCGACCGAAGTGACGTGCTACGACAATTTTATTAAACATAAATCATCGGGTAACACAAATATGTTTCCTCAAAATTTGACAAACTATTCTCTTGTCAACCCATGCCACAATTGAATTCACATAAAAATAAGAGCTTCATGTTACACGAGTCGCAATAATACTCGAAACACGTGCTGTAGAACATTTCCGTTGAAATGCAAGTCAAGCATTTTTGAGAATAAGTTTTCAGTTGTAATTTTTGAAATTAATAAAAAATAAAATACATTTTTTTAAATAAAATATATAACTTGCGATTACGCTAAATTAGCGAAGAATCTGACCTCGCTTCTAAGAGGGGAAGACGGATACGTGTCCAAAACCCTCTCATAAACAAAACAAATCGATTTAAAGAACGAAGAAATGGAAACTTTCAATAAAATAAAACACTCCCTCGCCTCTAACGACGTATTGCTTATACGTTTCCCAATTTTAAAAAAGAATTTGAACTTACCACAGATGCGCCAAACTTTGCACTTGGTGCCATATTATCTCAAAAAGGAAAACCAATTACATTTCTTTCAAGGAGTCTATGCGTAGTAGTTTGGCATTAACATCTCTTAGAAATTTCCTGTACGGATCCCGAAAGGTAAAAATATTTACCGCGACCACCAACCGCTCACGTACGCGCTGAGCAACAAAAACAACAATGTCAAAATGAAGAGGAGGTCCATATTAGAAGAGTTCAATTATGAATTAAAGTACAAACCCGAAAAGAAAAATGTCGTAGCGAATGCTTTGTCAAGGAACCCTAATTATTTCGAAATAAATGCGACATCAGTAACCCAACATAGCGATGAAAGTTCCTCACACGACCTAATCCCTTCTATCGACTCTCCGGTTAACGTGTTTCAGAATTAACTAATTCATAATATAAAGGACGAAAGTTTCTACCAATTAGTAACTCCATTACTGCGAAACTGCTCTTCATGAACTCGTAACTAGGATCGAAAGATCACTTAACTACAAACAGTTTCTAGTAGGTACCTTCCTGGATATTGCGGGAGCTTTTGATAGCAAATCGTTTTCCACGATCTCAAGTGCTTGTACCAATTTTAATATTGATCAAACCATTGTTAAATTCATCGATTCAATGCTTAAGTCTCGGATAATTGAGATGGAGCTGGATGGCTCAACAGTGTCCATCAAAGTATAGCCATGGGCTACCCACAAGGAGGGGTTCTCTCACCCTTGCTGTGGCTCATGGTTATCGAACTACTTGATAAATTGCAGCGATCTGCGTTTGTCGTGCAAAGCTACGCGGATGATCTTGTTTTGACTGTTTCTGGTAAATACCTGAACGTCTTATCTGATCTGACGCAGAACGCCCTTAATATGGTAGAAGCTTGGTGTTTTGAAAAGGGGTTGTACGTCAATCTCTCAAAGACTGATCTGGTTGTCTTTACGAGGCGCAGAGACAATGCTAATCTGTCTGTTCCCACTCTCTTTGGTAGAGCGATCACAGGGACAGAGCAAGTTAAACACCTAGGTGTCATTCTAGATGGTAAACTCTCCTGGAAGTTTCACCTTGATTATAAGCTGCAAAAGGCCATTGCTGCATTGGGTCTGACCCCCAAAATGATGTCTTTCATCTATAAATCACTGGTTTTATGCTTCAGTTGTTTGGTGGCCGGTTGTGGAACTGACGTCTTCGGTAGCAAGGCTGCCTGGGTTGCAGAGGACAGCCTGTAGGGATATAACCAGGGCTATGTCATCTGCTCCACTTCTTGCTATGGAGTCTATTCTACATATGCCCGAATTGCAGTCCCACATTCTGGGTACAGCGTGTTCTGCTGCATATCGACTAAAGTGCATTGGGGCCTAGAATGTCTTCGGGACTTTTACGGGGCATAGACAGATTCTCAATAAGTATAGGTCACTTATCCCGGAGCTGGAAATGGTGAATGACAGGTATTGCCTGAATTTAACTTCAGCAACTCATTCTCCGTAGTTTTCCCTTTTAGAGAATGGTGGCTATCTCAGGATTTCTATAGATAGTTGTCTGAGTCGATAGTTTTTTTTTGCGGATGGGAAGTCAGTGCAGGGTTTGGATGTTACTGTCCTAAATATGAGCTAAGATTCGCGGGTAGTCTGGGCAAACACTGCACGGGTTTTCAAGCTGAATTAATTGCACTTACCCATTGTGCGATTGAGGCGTAGAAGTTTAGCGTTTTAGAGAGGGATATTATTATCTGCACAGATATAGTAAAGCCGTGCGTAATACTCTCGTTAATCCTTTAACTATGTCCAAACTAGTCAAAGATTGCAAGCACTACTTTAATCTCCTTTGCTGTAACACGACAGTAAGGATCATGTGGGTGCCTGTTCATTGTGGCGTTGAGGGAAATGAGGTTGCTGACTTGTTAGCGAAAGCTGGTTCGCGTAGTAATTTTGTGGCCCCGAACCAGCAATTCCCTTACCCTTCATTGGTGGTAAAGACGCTATTAAGAAGTTCACTCTACTTGAGCTGGAACTGAAGTTGCGTCGTAGCTGTCGAAAGGCGAAACATCTAAAAAAGAAAAAACTCAAAATTCTGGTTGCACTTATCACCGGCCATGGACGGTTCAAGGTTCATCTTCAACGCATGGGACTATGTAAGGAAAATAAATATGACAGGCACCCCAATAAACCGTTGCTCAAACCAATACCTATCCCACCCTATCCTGGCCAGACTCTATATATGGATATTTTCTCAATGGAAAAAAAATCTTGTGCTGACCTTCATTGATAAGTATACAAAGCTCGCCTTTTAAAAATGCATAAAATCTAAAGCAACAGAAGATATTAAAGAGCCCCTTACGGAAATCACAGGGCATAGACTAATATACAATTTATTCAGCTCATATATACCAGAAATTAATATGGTTAATGACAAATAGTTGGCAGAATTCTGCTTTGATATCTCTTTCTCGGTGGTTTATCCAACGACGAACTCGTGGTTGTCTCAAGAATCCAAGGACTGGGTGGCTCAGTCGCTCGTGTTTTACGCTGACGGGTCTCATTCTAATTTTGGTGCAGGTTTTGGAACCTATTGTCCAGAACATAACTTACAATCATGTGGGAGTATAGGCCGGAACTGTACTGTATTCCAAGTGGAGCTGATTGCACTCACACGTTGTGCGATTGACGCTTCTAACCTCGCTGTTTCCGGAAAAGACATTATTCTATGCAGTGATAGTAAACCTGTGCTCCATTCATTACGAGATCCTATGATCACTTCCAAACTGGTCAAGGACTGATAGTTCTGGTCGCTTTTCGGACCGGCCATGGTCGTTTTAAACTCCATTTAAAAAGAATGGGACTTGTCCAAGATTCCTTGTGTGACAACTGTCTTGAAGATGACGATGACAGCATTCAGTTTGTCTGTGGCTGTCCCGATTTCAAGATAGTTAGGTCCCGATTTCTTAATTATAGATCTTTAAATGTAGGTCAATTGTCATCCCTACCCTACTGGTTTAAGTTGTTACAGTTTGCCAGAGCAGCCGAGCGCATTTGCGAATTATCCACAGGAAAAAAAACAGTACAACTATACTATGAAAAAATTCCTAACGCAAATCCTGAACAACTGGAGCAAATTCGGCTCAATAATATGAAAATCTTAAACAGCAGCAAACCAAAGACCTAAACTTTCATAACAAAAACGCAACACCATTCAGACTTACCGACCAGGTCAAAAATTATCTACGTTAAATGTAACAAAAGGTTAGGGTCAAAATTGATGACCAGATACAAACCCAGATAGAACCAGTGCATAAAACAAACATTAAATCTTGTTAAATTTCAAATACGTGTCTTACAGGTGCGCCTTAAGCATTATTGACACCGAAGTTCAAATCCTCGATTATACTAATTCTTAAATAGTTTCGATTCATGATGGCTAAGCGAAAGTACAAGAGGGCAATTTTAAATTAATTCACGTGGTCAAGTTAAACAATTACAGAAACCTTATTGAAAGAATACACGAAATACTGAATAAGAAGATTACGATAGAACACTCTCGAACTACATGAACTATGAACTTACACAACTACAGACTTTACTATACGATTTAAGGACACGCAAAAATAGAACCAAACGGCTTCTAAATATCATAGGTAGCGCCTGGAAATGGATAGCCGGAAATCCATAATATGCAGATTTAAAAGCCATAATTATGTGTAAAACTAATTATGTTTTACAAAATATCAATAAGCAAGTAATAATTAACCAATTGTATAATGCAAGGATCAATAATATATGTAACTAAGATGGCAATTCAGATCACTAACCATTTTGCAAAAGCCGGCATCGTAAACTCCCTTATCTTATTAGAATCAGAAATTAAATTAAAACGAACGCAGCACGAAATATAATTCCGCTAGTCGTTTCGTGTCGTACGACGCGACATTTGTTGTGTCACTTCGCCTTTAAAATGGTATTCTCTAAGTTGATTGAGGTTAACGTGACACGACGATTTTATTAAGTCATCGGGGAACACAAATAATTTCCTCAAAATTTGTCAAACTATTGACGATTGGAGCATCACGAATTCCACGTAGCGGAATTTTTCTAAAATAAAACTATCTATCCATTGCTGTTTAAAAACATACAGCCACCTAATTTCGAATACTAAAATAACAACACAAACTTCAAATGGATCTTTCTTTTTAATAATCATTTTTTCCGCGAGAGGAGCTTAGCCTACTTTTACAATCGTCAATTCTCCTGTCAAACGAAAACGAGTTCTTTGATTTATATTATGAAACAATTGAGGATGATTGTGAATATTATATGGCTGTTTTCCGTCAGCGATTTAATCATTTCGAATTACCTTACAACTTGTAATATAAAAAACAACTTTAGTTGTGTTTTAATATCTATTCTTGTTTCAGATTTATTCGACATTTCAGAATAAATAATGGCGAATTGTTATTTTTGTTAACAAACGTACGACCAACCCAAAAAATTGGAATAGAAATGTCAGGCAAAAGTGCTGTCAAAATGGAGAAAAACACATCAGTGCTCGTGGAAAAGTAGTACCAGCTAAACAAATAATATCTAAAAAGGACTGCTTGGCCCCTTGAAATTTTAAATGCGAAACTAAAGTTACGAAATCTTAGCAGAATGAGTTATTTAAGAAATTTTATTTTATTAGTAAGCAGGAGAATTTTATTTTACGCTCGACAAAAAATTGATTACTGATAAAATGATTGAAGGAAACGAAATCCATATTACACTAAAGAGATTGATGAGAGACCAGAAAGCACTCAATAAGAAATTAGGAATTCCAATCTTTACATTCGATTTAGAAAATGTCCTCTCCTGCCCAAGGTGCGAAATTGAGCAATTGTTTTACAATTCCAAATTGAGTGTTTGTAATCTAACTGCTCATTTGTCAACAACAACAAAATTTTACTGTGTCATATGGACGGAATACACGGATATTGCCTCATAACATAATCGAAAAGGTATTTGAGAGCAATGATATCACTAAAACTATTACTTGGAGTGATTCTTGTGTCCCTCAAAACAAGAAATGGGACTGATAAAATTGCTAAAATAATGTTAACTCTAGAAAACCGTTGTGATTATACAAATGATAAAGAATATTCTCTCGTTTATAACATAGAAACCTTGTTAATATGAACTGGAATCTTCATACAATTTATAGCAGTTTGTGTATACAGTTAAATGGTGATATTCAAGAAGAAAAAGATGCGTACTCAATCGTTTTTCTGCTAACCTAAGCACTGGGATCTGGTCAATGAAATTTTGGAGAAAAAACAACTAAAGCTTGTTCGATTACCAACATTTTGTCTGTTGCCAATAATTTAAGAGCTTAACTTCTTGGGAATGCCGCTCCAGTTAATTATGATCTCTCTGCTGTGAAACATTCTTTATGACCGCAGTTTGTTATTGATTCGTTAGAACCTAAACAGTCAATTGATAATAATGGACTAATCAATTTTATTTTGAGAGCTACATATTTCTAAACTTGTTTATCCTGTCATGACCCATACTTTCAATCTCTCTTTTAGCCCAGGGATTGTACCTGAGAGACTCAAATCGGCAACGATTTTTTTTTGCCTCGCCTAGTTATAACTTAGCTACATATCATAGTGTTACAAATTGCACCGCCAGTCATTCGGATTGTATTAGTATCTAGTTTACTAATTCGGTTATTTTTCTTGGCATATATTTGGACCCCGTGAGGAGTTGTTGGGATCTCCCATCGGGCGCGTCCCCAGGTGGCGGATAGGGGAATGCCCTCACCGGCTTGCTGGCGGGTAGGTGGGAAATAAAATACCACCCGTGGACCTAAACCAACTAGGGGTGGTACCCCGATATAACTAACTGCAATGAGTAAAACGAAAGGAATTATTACCCCAGATGGTAAGCCAGACAATCTGGTGAATCCATCCTTCAAGGAGGCCGGTCCCACAGATTCTGGGGGGGACCAACCATTGCGTAATAAGGATGATGAAAATCCATTCCAGAGAAAAGGTATACTAAGATCACCAATTATAAAAACAACACATCAGAAACTTGAAAATCTGTCTAATCCTTTCAACAAAAAGGATCGTAGTGACAGTGAAAGTGAATCATACCCAAAAGTGAAATCTTCCCAAGCTGATGGGATTGAATTAAATGAGACTGTGACTTCTCAGGAGAAAGTAAATGTAGCACAAAACTCTGCTACAAGCAATAAAATTAGTGCATTGGAGCTGATTGTTGAAGAGCTTAAAAAAGAAATTGCTCAGTTGAAAGCTGATAACCTCAAGCTTTCGTATGAACTTCAGCAACGAAATGAATCAGGCAACGAAATGGAAGTTGAAACTTATCCTCAGTACGTTACTGATGAGGAGGAACTTACGCGTGAAACTGATTGGATCTTGAAGAAAACAAAAAAGAATCATAAGAAAAGAAAAGCGAGCGGCTCACCAGAAGTTAACAGCAGTACTTCAGAGAAGGAAACTAATAACGGGCAACCTCAACTTATAAGGAACAAAATACTAGTAGAAAAATCTGTCCAAAATGAAAAGCCTACAAGAAGGAAAGTTAAACCTCCTCCGGTAATTCTTAGTAACGTAGATGACTTCAACGTAGTGAAAAAAATGCTGAGCGAAAAAAACATTAAACACGAAATAAAGCTGCTGAATAATAAGCAACTTAAGATCAACGTGGATGATGAAAACGATTTCAGAAATCTAAGTGAACTGCTTAATAAGACTGACATTGAATGGCATTCTTATGAAAATAAACTCACCAGGCCAATTAGAGTAATGGCAAGAGGACTCCATCCGACTTGTAAGGCCGATGAGATTAAGGAAGAGCTTAGTAATAAAGGGTTCAACATAATTAATGTGGTTAATGTCACGAAGAAAGTGTAAGAAAATGGAAGCCAACAAGTTCCATTACCACTTTTTATGCTTTCTTTTGATAACATGGAGGATAGTAAGAAAATATTTGATATTAGATATATTCTTCATATGAAAGTTAAAATGGAAGCCAAAAGAAGGAACAGAGAAATTCCTCAATGTAAGAGATGCCAACGCTTCGGCCACACAGTGAAATTTTGCAAAAGAGAAGCTAACTGTGTCAGATGTGCAGGTAAGCACTTAACGGCTGACTGCACGATTCCGAAAACAAACGAACCCAAGTGCTCAAACTGCCATGAAGAGCACCCAGCCAGCTACCGTGGTTGTTTGGTAGCCAAGGAATTGAAAAAAAAGAGAAATATAAATACGAAGCAAAATCAGAGGGGAAAGCCCGAGTTACTTGCTACCTCAAAAACAGTTAAAGGTTTCACCTCTTCTGATGCAGTGAAAACCGCATCTAGTGGCCCTGGTACTGTGGATAATAATAATTAACAGTGTTAAAGGCCATTACTGGCCCCTTACTGAATCAACAATTTGGCTCCAACGGTTTCGATCCTGAGCTTGGTCTTCATACTGTCTAAGACAATCAGAAGAGGCCAAGTGCCATCGTCGCCTGCAACGACCTCTGCGCCTACCATATGGTGGCTCTCCTTTCAGAGATCGCTGCACAATTCGTTCCGGATCAGCACGCAGCACGTGACCGAGCCAGCGCACTCGCTGGGATCTAACTTCATGTACAATATCGGGGATCTTCATCAGATCTCTGATCTCGAAATTGTACAGAGCTCGGTATGTACCATCTATTTCGCCTTTAGGGCCGTAAATCACACGCATGATTCTTCTCTCAAATGTAAGGAGCCATCTCTCGTACTCATCCGTCAGCGCCCAACTTTCACATCCAAACATAACAACGGGTCTGATCAACGCTTTGTAAAGCTTCAGCTTCACGGCACTTGATAAGTGTTTAGATTTTAGCAGTGGCCTTAGAGGATACAAAGAACGACTGCCAGCTGCCAGCCGCACTTTAATATCCTCACCCACACTGTTATCGTGAGTGATAAGAGAGCCCAAATATTTGAACCTCCTCACTCCCTCAAACGTGTGGTGGCCACTACTAAAATCTGGAGTGCCATTGTCTCTAAAACCAGAGATCAGGTATTTCGTTTTGGACTCATTGATCTGGAGTCCAACTGAAGCTGAAAACTATACAAGCGGATCAAGTATTTCTTTCACTCCGTTGCTATTCAGTCCAATCACGCATATGTCATCTGCATATGCAAGCACTTGATTGGACTGGCGATATAAGATGTTGCGCTGAGGTGTTTCAGTTTTACGAAAGATGTACTCCAACATGAGATTAAAGAGTATCGGGGACAGAGCATCTCCCTGCCGAACACCCGAGTTAACTGCAAAAATTTTCGATAGCCTGTTCTCAACCTTAACACAGCATTGAGACTGCGTCACTGTCATCCTACACAGTCGTACCAATTTTGTTGGCATTCCTAGGTATTCCAGGGCAGACCACAAACTCTCTTGATTGATCGAGTCGTAGGCCTGCCGGAAATCCAGGAACACCTGATGTACGGAGATGGATGTCTCATAATATTTAGATAGAATCATCCGCAGCGAAAAAACCTGATCAGTGACTGATCGATTCAGACGAAATCCTCCTTGATAGTCACCAACCAAGCCCTCCGCCAGAAGAGTGATTCTATCCAATACAATGTATGACAGTAACTTGTATGATGTGCAAAGGAGAGCTATACCGCGATAATTCTCACACTTCAAGCGGTCTCCCTGTTTGAAGATGGGGCATATCGCGGCCACTTTCCATTCGTCAGGCATAACTTCGGTTCGCCATACTAATCGAATAAGGTCGAAAAGACAGTTCCACAAAGTATCCCCTCCGAATATCAAGAGCTCCGAATTAATGCAATCCACTCCAGGTGAGCGGTTTCGTTTCAATCACTGCGTGGCCTTAGTGAATTCCTCATGGGATGGATCCTCAGTGCAAATCTCCGCAGTCTGTCTTAGAGGTGGCTCAACAACAGTCTGTGACGCATCATGAACATCAAGCAGCTCTGTAAAGTGTCCACTCCATGCGTCAAGTATTGCGTCGATGTTGACACAGACGTTTCCATCCCGGTCCCGAATCGCGGTTGACGTAGGCCTGAAAGTATGGTGCAATCCAGTAATTCGTTTAAAGAAATTACGTGAACTGCGCTCATTGCTGAGTTGTTGTACTTTCAGAACCTCGGCCTTCCACCATTCTCGCTTCTTCCGTCTACAAATCCGCTTAGCTGCCCTTCTCGCCAGAGCAGCCTTGTTTTTCCTCGCGATTGTGAGACGTTGTTGCACTTCACTATGGGCTATATTTTGTTGCTCAACTGCAAGACGACACTCGTCATCAAACCAATCATTCTTGGGTCTGACTTTCACTATGCCTAAAGTCTGTTGAGCAGCACTGACAACCGAAGTTTTCAGTACCTCCCAGACAGAGTTCACGCAGTCAGACTGGTAATTGGCTCCTTCAATGTTGTCGCTGACAAGATCCTGATATCGTTTCTGGTGATCTTCATTTACCAGACTTTCACAGTCGAAACGTACCATGCGGTTCGCTGTGTTCCCAGACTTGTACGAAAACTTCCATCGTAGCTTTGTAGCGACCAAATAATGATCGCTACCTACGTATTTGGTTGCTGACCGATAAGTTCTCACATCCTGCACAACCCGAGCCCGTCCTTTAGAAACTAACACATGGTCAATTTGGCTGCGGGAAGTTCCACGAGGATGTGTCCATGTCTCTAGATGTATGTTTTTGTGAGGGAAGAATGTGCTTGCTACTCTCAGATCATGAGCAATTGCAAAGTACATCATTCTCTCACCATTATCGGTCGCAGTTTCGTGTCGGGAGTACGGACCTATGTTTTCACATAAGTCGGTCTGATTTCTGCCAGCTCTAGCATTAAAGTCCCCAACTACCATTCTAACGTCGTGTTCGGGTATAGATCCCATCAGATCGTCCAAGTCATTGTAAAGTGAGTCTTTATCTTGGGGCTGGCTGACTTCTGTGGGCGCATGTACACAAATTATCGACAGGTTGGCTAACTTCATGCGCAAGCGAAGCTTACACAATCGGTTATTGACTGCTTGGAAATCCAAAACAGCCTTCTTTACCTGCGGCCCAAGAAGAAATCCAGCTCAAAGATTTCCGAGATCATCTCCACTGTAGAGCAACGTATAGCCCTGGGACACATGGTCTCCACTTTTGGGCCAGCGAGTTTCTTGAAGATCAACGAGTTCCAGCCGATACTCTTTCATGCACGTGATTAGGCCCTCCAACGCTCCTGGTTTTCTAAGTGATTGCACGTTCCACGTGCCGATCCTAAATCTCGTATCTGGGTACTTGAGCGGGGGTCCGGTGTTTACTGTGGATAGTGTGAAAGAAAATGATAATACGAATATGATAAGCTTCATAGAAAGAATGATGTCCATGATGGATAAAATTACGTCAAGACTAGACAGCTTAGAAAGCAGGTATGCTGTTAAGCATACAAACAACATGCCTTGTACGTCGAATAATGGTAGATACAAAAATTAGAATTATTACCTGGAATGCCAATGGTATTCTCAGCAAAAAGCTTGAGCTTGAACTGTTTCTTCATGTCAATAATATATGTATAGATATATGTCTCGTATCTGAATCGCACTTAAACAATCAACATAAAATAAGTCTTCGAGGTTATAAAGTATATAACGCAGCGTACCCAAGTAATTACGGTATGGGAGGCAGTGCTGTAATTGTGAAGAATGACATAGATCATTACGAGTTTGGAAAAGTGGAGAACCCAGGCATGCAACTTGCAATAGTCACAATCAATTCAGCCAAACAAAAGTTTAATGTGTGTGCATTATATTGTCCGCCCGGACCAAAAATTACAAAAGAAATATACAAAGATGTAATAGCCCAGTTCGGAGATAGGTTTATTCTTGGAGGTGACTACAACGCTAAACACACCGACTGGGGCTCCAGATTAACGCTCACAATAGGTAGACAACTACGAGAAGCAATTAGAGATCTAGGATGTCGTTATCATTCAACAGGAAAGCCTACGTATTGGCCAACTGATACAAACAAAATTCCTGATTTGCTGGATTTTTTTATAACAAAGAGGATAGCTGAAAATTTCATTAGCATTGATGAAAATTATGACCTCAACTCTGACCACTCTGCAGTTATGCTAACGTTAAGTGAAAAAATTGTCAAAAAAGCAAGTAAGCCGACTCTTTGCAATTCATCCACAAATTGGTTGGGCTTTGAGAGAGACTTAGTTGGAAAAATAGACTTATCAGTCCCACTAAATAATATTGAACAGCTAGAGCATGCGGCCGAAGACTTTATGCTGAATATTCAGAACGCAGCATGGAGCAACTCAAAAGTGGTAGAGCATAAAAACGTTAGTAATAAGTACCCAGCTCATGTCATTGAGATGTTAAGACTGAAACGCAGGGCTAGAAGAAAATGGCAGCAGTCACGTCACCCTGATGATAAGAGAACCCTAAATAATAAAACACAGATTTTGATCAGAGAAATAAAAAGGCTAAAAGAGAATTCTTTTGTTAGCTACATGGAAAACTTGTCTACAACTAAAGAATCAAACTACTCGTTATGGAAAGCTACAAGTAATGTGAAAAGACCGGTTTCTCACATGGCACCTATCAGAAAAGCTGATGGCTCATGGGCGAGGAGTGATTTAGAAAAAGCTGAAGAATTCGGAAGTCATCTTGCTGAAATCTTTACGCCTAATAATATAGACTCTGATTTTGTGTTGGAGCAAGTAGAAAACAGTCATGAAAGTAGCATCCCTCAAATTCGAGTAAAGGAGCTTAAGAAAGAAATTAAAAATCTGAAACTGAACAAAGCTCCAGGCTTTGATCTAATAACAGCAGACATATTAAAGAATCTCCCATCCAAAGCTTTAACATGGTTAAGCTATATAATGAATGCGGCCCTAAAGTTACGGTGCGTCCCAGGCATATGGAAAGTTGCTGAAATTATCATGATAAATAAACCTGGAAAACCTGCGTATGAAGCTAAATCGTACAGACCGATATCGCTGCTTCCCACGATGTCTAAACTTTTTGAAAAACTATTGCTTAATCGAATACAGCCTATAATAGAAAGTTGTAATATTATTCCGAACCATCAATTTGGGTTCCGTGCAAAACATTCTACCATAGAACAGGTTCACTGAATTACTAATGTTATAGAAAAAACACTCGAAGAAAAGAAAATCTGCTCCACAGTTTTTCTCGATGTGGCCCAAGCCTTCGACAAAGTTTGGCATCCAGGTCTCATTCATAAACTTAATTGCTTTTTGCCTAAAGGTTATGTAGAAATCCTAGAGTCAAATTTATCTGAAAGATCGTTTAGAGTGAAACAAGGAAATGAATACTCTCCATTAAAAGAAATTAATGCAGGAGTACCCCAAGGCAGTATATTGGGCCCAGTTCTATACTTGATTTACACAAGTGATATCCCACAAACAGATAATGTAATGCTTGCAACATTTGCAGATGACACTTCAGTAATGGCTGTTGCCTCAAACATCAATGAAGCTACGGATAAACTACAAACAGCTGTTAATGTGATCTCTAAATGAAGTGAAATCTACCCACGTAAACTTCACAAATAGGAAAATCGAAACCCTTCCTGTTAAAATAAACGACGTTGTAATACCACATGATAACAAAGCAAAATATCTAGGAATGACACTAGATGCAAAACTTAGATGGAAAGAACACATCAAGATAAAAAGGAAAGAGCTCGATTGCAGATACAGAAATATGTATTGGCTAATTGGACGGCGCTCAAAATTATCGATATACAACAAAGTTTTGATTTACAACCAAATTTTAAAACCGGTGTGGACATACGGTATTCAACTATGGGGCTGTGCTAAGCGGTCTAATCTTCAAAGTATCCAAACTTTTCAAAACAAAGTACTACGTAATATACTGAATGCACCTTGGTGTGTTCGCAATACTGATATTCATAGAGACATCAAAATCCCATCAGTGGTGGAGGAAATAAAGAAACTTGCTGCAAAGCATATAGTTCGGCTAAACCAACACGTTAATGTGGAAGCCTCAAGTTTGCTTCACAATCAAAATGTTGTGAGGCGACTTAAACGGACCAACCCGTTAGAGTTGGGTTAAATTTAAAAAAAATTTTAGTAGCGCTGGAAAACTAATTAGTTTTCCAACTGTTTAAAATTATTTAGTACAATCCCAAAGAACTGACACGAAAATTAATAGTTAGCCTATCAAGACTAGTTTTAATACTAACAAGGGAGGAGGTTTTTAGTGGGTGTGAGTCCCACAGTACCCACATTGGGTCTCTTTCAAGATTTTCCCCCTTCCCCAAAAAAAAAATAAAAATAAAAAAAAAAAATATTTGGACACTAAACTTGGTTGGAAAACCCACGTTACCAACTTGAAAGTATATATGTATGTACTCCGCTTCTAGGATTTTGTATCTCCTTTGTGATCTATGTCCAGTTTCTGTTCTGCTTATGATACATCATGCATTGGTAATGTATAAGTTAAAATATGGTTTATCGTGTTGGAGGGGTTGTTATATAGTACAACCACCTTAAAGTCATTATATATTCAGCAGACAATGATTTTACGTATCTTTTTGAGAAAAAACAGAACCAAACCATCATGGCCTTTATTGAAATTTAAGAATATTCTGCTGTTGCAGCATAGGTATTAAGAATTATTTTAAGCGAAGCGGCTAGCATAGTATACGAATTGATGATCGCTACAACCTACAACGTCTCTACAACAAAAAAAATCACTTCCACCGCTACATCTTTGTTACAGCTCTAACATTTTATAATGCTTTGCCGAATTTTATTAGATGATTAATTCATTATTATTTATAAGTTATTCTTATCTAAAGTCAAAAAATGGCTACTTCTGACATCACTTTTTTTGAACAATAGCTTCAGCGATTGTCATGTCTCAATGAATATCGTTTTCTAGCAAATTGAGATGTTGACATTCAGCACGAATTATTGGGCACACTACACCATAGACAGTTCGAAATGCTTCAAATGATGTCGGCCCACGAACATTCACCAGCAACAACCACAAGCAGAAGCATTCATCATTTCTCGGATGAACTATGTAAATGCAACCAAGAGCATCAGTAGAACGCATATCCGGATGATGAAGCCTTGTCATCCTTGAAATAGATTCGTTGGAAATTCTCCAGATGCCCCGTCAAATGTACAATAGTGGAATGACGTTCATGAATTGGGATTGAGAATATACGCCAAATCGCTTCATTGCAGCTCTATGTGAGAGACCAATTTGACAGTACGTGATTTTTTCAGAGCGTTAGTGGAATCATATTGAAACGCTACTCAATTCAAATAAACACTTGAAGCATTTCATCTTGCGCATCGAAGATTATCAAGTTGTTGATCTGTGCGATAAGCCCGACGATTCCACATTCCAACCATTGAGCCGTTTGACGTACCGCCTTTCTTTGATCTTGTGTTTGTGAAGCACAAAGTTGGGCCATACTGAAGCGGCGTTCTTCTCGTGCGATTTCTTGATCATTTGCAGTGGATTGATTCGCAATATTCCGAAGCCTAATTGCATTACTGCTTCGTTGTGAAAGATTAGACCTTCTGGCTCGCGGTACTCGTATAGTAGCGCGCATAATCACAAATGTGATAACCTCACAAAGTGAACATCTACGAACGCAACTTACCGTTTGAAAATCACGATCGAAAATAGAACACCACAGAATTACGAACGAACCCGCATGGAAAATCAAAGACGCAGTCCAAAATTAACATCAAACTGAACTCATCGCTTTGAAATCACGTTTTGCTGATGAATTTTAGAAAAAAATTGTTACAAGAGAATTGGAGGGGTTTCTTCATAAACAATTATTTGTGAATTTTTCCGATGTTTAAATCGTTATTCTGCTATTCGCATAATACCCTTCCAGTCTGTTATGAAATTTAGTTTAAGTGGTGGCATTTTAGAAATGCAAGATTTATGCAAATATTTCGATGAGTAACCGAACTAATGAGAATTAGATTTTCTGCTACCAGAAATGCTGTTGGCTTTTCTTTCAATACGCAGATTACATTTTATTTTGACGATGTGCAGATTTAATTATGGTCGGTGAGTTTTTTTTAATTAAGGTGGTACTCCAGACTGGCCTCTATGACTTCTGAGGAGGGCCATCTGGTGCATAACCACGGAACACCAAACCCGTTCCAAAGTAGACCAAACATAAGAAGATCATCAGAAAAAGTAGCAACTCGTTAGTTCTAGGAGATATTAATATGACTTTGTCTTCACAAACAACTAATGTTGAAAGCGAGAAAAGCACACTTCATAACCAATTAAAAAGCCTAGAAGAGGTGGTCTCAAAGCTACGTAATGAAATTACCCTATTAAAGAGAGAAAATAACGACCTGAAAGGGATCATTGAATCAGGTAAAGAAAAAAAACAAGTCTGTAATGATTATTACACAGACGAAGAGGAACTCGGAAGAGAAATAGGGACCAGTTCCCAGTGGATACTAAGATCAAGAAACATAAGAAAAACCGCCACATTCAATACGGCAGTTTCCGATGAAGAGGAAGTGGCAAAGAATCTGATTGGATCGTGAAAAAAAAACAAGCCCAGAAAGCGAAAAGCAGAATCATCGCTAGAATATGTTGAGCAGGGAAAGCAACCATCAACATCAAGTAAACCAACTACTCAGTGCAACGATGAAATTCCTAACAGTGAAAAAAAACAGCCTCCACCAATAAACATAGTTAGTATTAAAGACCATCCGGTTATCAAGGCTCTGATGACCTCAATTACGGACAAGGAGTTCTAGTAGCACTAAATAATGATGTTTGGAAGGTAAATATTCCAGACTCAGATACTTATAGAAATCTCTCTATGAAGGTTAATGCTGAGAAAGTTCAGTGGAATACATATGAGGACAAGCAGGAAAGACCAATTAAGGTTATGGCTAGAGAACTACATCAAACATGCGAGAGTGAAGATATAATTGCCGAGCTGCAGAGTAAAGGATTCGACATTAAGGATGCTGCAAACATCATTAAAAAAGAGAGAAAGGTAGATGAGAAAGTTGTTTGCAAAAAGGAAAATATTCAAAAAATTCATGATATTCGAGCCATTCAAAATATGAAAGTTAGAATAGAACCAGTGAAGAAAAATTCTCTGCAGATAGTCCAATGCAAAAAATGTCAGGGCTTCAATGAAACTCAGAGATACTGATGTATGGCAGGATGCATAAATGTGCTGGTAACCACCTTACGAGCACGTGTACATTAGATAGGAACTCAGCTCCAAAATGCATTAATTGCAAAGGTCAACATACAGCTAATTATGCACAGGTGACCCAAGGCAAAAGCGAAGGATAGCAACGACGGCCAAATTTTGATAGATGTCTCTAAATAAAAAACTTGATGAGCAGGCTGCGACCTGCTGAATAAACTCATATTTGAACAGTTAAGAAACTTTTCATCGGCTAGAAAATAAAAATAAATTTACAAACGCTCAGAATAGTAATTTGGAATGCGAATGGGCTGATCCAACACATCCCCGAGCTGGAAATATTTCTATTTAAACAAAAAATTGATATTTGTCTAATCTCTGAAACCCATTTTACTAACTTCTCATATGCCATAATACGTGGGTACAAATTTAACCATCCTATCCATCCATCAGAGAGAGAGAGAGCAAGAGGCGGATCTGCTATTCTTATTAAAGAGAACATAAAACACAACGAAGAATTAAAAATTAAAAGAGAATCAATGCAAGTTACAACAGTCAAAACTCGCACAAAGTACAAAGAAATAAATGTATCAGCAGTATACTGTCCACCACGACATAATCTGAAAAGAGAAGATTATGAAGAACTTTTTAACACCATGGGATGTTGTTTTATCATTAGTGGCGACTTCAATGCGAAAAGCATATACTGGGGCTCCAGAGTTACTACACCAAAAGGGAGAGAGTTGTTTGAAGCAGGAAAAAAAAAATTAAAATGTGACTTTCAATCTGCTGGCTCACCAACTTACTGGCCAACAGATTTAAACAAATCACCGGATCTTATAGACTTTTATGTGACAACAAGTATATCAGATAACTATATTCGTTTGGAAAATAATGAAGAGCTTACATCGGACCACTCTCCTGATATTATGACGGTCAGTGAAACAATAATTGAAAAAGAAATCACAGCGAGACTATCCAATAAGAATACCAATTGGAAAAATTTTCGAGAATTATTAGAACAAAACATCAATCTTCAAGCACCAATAAGGAACATTATACAAGTCGAAGAGGAAGTAGAAAGGCTGATACAAAACATACAACAAGCTGTGTGGCAAAGTACATCTTTCAAATAACAAGTTGAAATCCCTGATCAGAACAGTTAAGAATGAATCAATAAGTACTAATTTGTCGTCACTTACTAGCCAAAAAGATACCGAATATTCCTTATGGAAAGCAACGAAAGTACTTAAGAGATCAACAAATTCGACGGCACCAATTAGAAGTGAGGATGGAAGCTGGGCTCGAAGCGCTAAACAAAAAGCTGACTTGTTTGCGAGACACCTAGAAGAAACTTTTCAACCATTACCCAGGCAAACCGCGGATGATAATGTTAACCTAATGAAACGATCTGAAAAACTTGAAATACAAAGTGTATCTCTACAGGAGCTAAAAGATAAAATTCTAATTTTAAACATGAAAAAATCTCCTAGGTACGACCTCATAACCGGACAAATCATTAAAGAATTACCAAATAAAGCGATACGTAAACTTCTCCATATAATCAACGCTGTGTTTAGACTAAGATACGTTCCAAGGCAATGGAAGGTGGCAGAGGTAATCATGATCTTAAAACCTAACAAACAATGTAACGATAAGATATCCATACTCCCATAGACATAGTCTAACCATAGCCAAGATTTTTGAAAAATTGCTCCTGAAGAGAATGAAACCAATAATGATTGTCAGGAATCTCATTCCTGACTACCAGTTTGGATTCAGAGAAAACCACTCGACTATAGAAAAAGTTAATAGAATCACAGATATAATAGAGCGAACACTTGAAACTAAAAAAATATGTTCAAGCGTTTTCCTGGATGTAGCGCAAGCATTTGATCGAGTTTGGCACAGAGGATTGGAGTTCAAGCTCAAGCGAGACCTTCCCAAACAATACTATGAAACTCTGAAATCATACATAACCGATAGACACTTCCGTGTAAAATATGAATACGAATACTCGGACCTAAAAAAAATTTCAGCTGGAGCACCACAAGGTAGCGTTTTGGGCCCTGTCTTGGACCTCCTGTATACTCGGGATATACCACCAATGGAAGAAGTAAATATAGCAACATATGATGATACTGCGATTTTGGCAGTTGGGAACAATATAGAACAAGCTACTAACAAATTGTAAAAATCGACAAATTCAGGCAACAATTGGATGACAAAATGGAGGATAAAACAGAACGAAACTAAATCTGTGCATGTGAAGTTTACTAATAAGAATATTTCTAATAGAATCCCAATCATAATCAACTCTAAACAAGTTGCCTATGCAGATACGGCGAAATATTTAGGTGTGACGCTGAATGCCAAGTTGAGGTAAAAAGAACATGTCAAAAAGAAAATGAAGTATAGGAAGATGTATTGGCTCTTAGGTAGACATTCTGAACTATCTATACACAATAAATTACTTTTATACCAAATACTGAAACCGGTATGGACCTATGGTATACAGGCTTGGGCTGTACCAAGAAAACGAACATCAAGATGATACACACGTTCCAAAACAATGTACTACGGAACATTTTAAATGCTCCATGGTACATTAGAAATGAAGACCTCCACCGAGATTTAAAGATGGAATACATCGATGAAGTTATTACGTATCATGCTCTCAAGAATGATTCACGCCTCCGACAGCACGAAAATATCCAGATATGCAATATGCAGGACAGACCGTTGGCAGTAAGACGTCTCCAAAGGACCAAACCAATTGATCTAGTAAATGGAACATAATATTACTATATAAATAAATAAATTTAATTTCTGGTTCTAGCCGTTGGGCTATATCCCAACAACTGTTAATATAATTATGATAGAAAAGTTACTAGATGACTTAGAATAAAGTCAGTTGTAATATTATTATTATTTTTTTTTTTTTTTTTTTTTCAATTTTATTTAAATATTTTAAATAAACAATTATTACAATCTAGTCACCTGGACTAATGAGCAATTTTATTCTAACTTAATTTACTATGTTGTATTAATCTATGGCTTCTTCCCACTGGTGTTCCATAGTGTCTGATAAATTGAATTAAACCACGTCGTTATTGTGGGTTTTAGATCAGCATTACGCTGTTTACACTAGCAATTACACCAGCTCAAAAGGTTTAGTTCGTTTGAGCCTGCGTACAATATCTGTGTTGTTTAACAGCTTAGTTGCCTCAGTGTTAACATGTTGTTCGAGCCTTTGCCTATGTCTCAGTGCATTTTTTTGGATTTCCTTTGAAACAATGACCACTTTAAGGTCCCTATGGAGGTCTCTGTTTCTAACATACCATGGTAAGTTGTAATATTATAAAAAAAAAAAATTTAAAAAAAAAAAAAAAAAAAAAATTAGTTTTATATAACTTGCATAATTCAAGTTTGTTATTTTTAAATTCATAATATTCTCAAGTTTATCGATTTTTCCCGACCGATCATTTAAATTATTGTTGAACTTTATGTCAATGTTACCAAATCTCCCTCCTAATTTTAACATCGTCGCGGCCAAGTTATTAAAATTTGAAGATGACCGTAACAGTTTTAAACAATTAAAGCATTGAAATTGGATATTCGTTTCTTTAGGAAAAATGTTCCCATACTTCTGATTGGCATTTTGAATTAAATTAAATTTGTTAAATTCTTCTAATTTGTTTTGTATTAAATTTTATTAATTTTATAATCAAAAATAGGCTCTCATTTTAATGTAAATGAGAGCATCAGTCCTAGAAAAGAATGTCATGTGTCAATTTTAAATACTGCCACAAATATTATTGTTTTTCGTTCAAGACAAAACAGTAGATTTTGATTGGCACCTAAATATGGTTCTGGTTTAATTTATAATTATTTATAACAAATTAATCAAAATAGCAGATCCAGCTAGTGAAACTTTTTCACTTGCAAGTATATCGTTAACATCCTTAAGCTACTCTATACACAATAATATCTCAGACAGTCAACTATAATTTTTTATCTTGGATTAATTAATAAGCCAAAACAATAATTTATTCCGTTTCCTCCTACATTTTTATCCTTCCATACCTAGTACACGTAAACTAAGTATAAAGATAGATGATAATATGAATAAAAACCAAAAACAAAAATCTCAACTTTCAAAAAACACAAAACCCATTTTCCTATATTATTTAAGAGCATAACGAGACAAAAACAAAAATTATAATTATAAAAGGTGTTGTAATTATTATATAAAACAACAACAGAAAAGAAAATTCTAGATAAAAAAAAAAGAAAAATTCTCCATATCAAATAGAGATTTCCTTATTTTGTTTTAAAAAAATAAAATGCAGTAGAATTTTTTTTTGTGACATTTTTATCTTAAATTATTCTGAAAACAAGAGAGCAGAACGAAAAACGGGAAGAATGGTAAAATGAGTTTTTATTTTTCGTAAATTTTCATTTTAATTAGAAAAACAAAACACACACACACAAACAAAAAAGGAAAAGAATTATTCTGAATTTTATTATCACTTTGGGAGAGACAAACATATAATGTTTGTTATCCGATTTTATATGGAATAGTAAATTTTACGAAAAATAGGCAAAATGAATTTGATTTGTACATTAAATGGGAAATTATTTATTAGCCTTGGAAGTTAATTGATTTAATTTATAGATATAGAAAAGATGGTGCATATAGGGTGATCCAAATTCAATGTTTTAAATATTATTTAAAAAACGTGATTTTTTATAAACTGTGGTACCTAATTTATTTCAATACAAAGAATAGATTTTCCAATTAAAATCCCGTAATATAAAAGCGACATAATGCCAAAAATAAGTCCAAAAGGAGCTCATCAATCCAATTCTCAAAAACAAAATTTAAAAAAAAACTATGTTTTCTATTTGTTAACTAAAAAAACTAATTGTCAAATGAACAGTATATCTTACAACTATCGTAAAAATGAAATCAGTATTAAGGCTTATTGAGATGGTCTTGGATGTCGTAAATACATAATGGTAAAATAAAAATTTGAAATTCCAAACCTTTCTAATTTATCGATTGGATCAGGAGCAAATCATAATGGGTTAAGTACGAGACCATTAAGGACTTAAAAATTAAAAATTATATTAACAAAACATTAGTATTTGAGGAAATGTAGAAGGTGAATATAAGGTCTTGTTAAAAGAAAGTAATGATTCGGACGGTATTTAGGATTGAGATTGATAATCTGTTTCACAAGTACAAATTAGTTCCAACAGACCGTTTCCATTTCCGGACTTGAATAGTGGGAGTCATAGTAGAGAGACGATTGAGGGTGGCTTATACACAATTCTGTTGGTTGGAAGGATTTAATAAAACAATAACTATGTGTTGCACATTTGATGATTAAACGATCTTTTTGAGGCGTCAATTCACATAATTATCTTTTTGAGGCGTCACTTCACAGAATAACAAAATGCCAAAGGTACATAAGCTGCAATATCTGAAGGGATTACTGACTAGTGAGAGGAGAAGCTTATATGCATTAATCAATCACAGTCACAGATGCTAATTATGATCAAGTATGGGACAATATCAAAGCAAGATACAACAAACGTAGTACACGGGTTATTGAAGCAGTTTATGGAACAACCAAGCGTGCAACAAAACTCTGCAAAATCGCCTCGTCATTTTTTAGATGTTTCCGATGAAGTTATAAGGGAATTGAAGGTGCTTGAGGAACAAGCCGAAGGTTGTAACCCGTGGCTGTTTTATATTTTAATAAATACATTAGATTTGGATGCAAGGGAGGCGTAGGCTCATGAGACTGTGCCAATTAAAAAGATGTAATACTGCAAAAAGGGTCAATTCTTTGGTGTCGCAATCATTCACGCCAACATGTCCATTGTATTCAGGAGAACATTACCTAAGTAAATGTGGTAAATTTGTAGGGCTATCCAGGCCCGAGCGAAAACAAGTGGTAGTGGTATGAAACTCTGCTTTCACTGTTTGTCGTCTGACTCATCAGTCAACGGTTGGCAAATCCAGATTCAGTTGCAGAAATTGCAGACGCAGACATCATGTAACAAAGAGAATAATTCGGAGGAAAAATTGATTGAACAACAAGAATCATCGAGCTACAATGCACTTTTAAAAACGAGACATTCACTAATTGGGCAACACCAAACGACCCCACCAACGACAAATATTTTAGTGAAAGATAGATTTGGAAACAAACATAAATGTCGAATTTTACTTGATTTAGGATCTCAGTATTCTTTTGCGAGAATTACGTTCAAAGGTTGCAAGTACAACGGAAAAGATCGAACGATAACATAACTGGTACAATGCCTGGTTCTGTGAGCTTGAGAGGAAAAGCGTGTATAATGATGGGGTCATTGTACAGTTATAATATACAAATAGAGGTGGTCGCGTTGATAATTAACCACTTGCCGTCTAATCTACCGAAATACCCTATTAATATACAGGATAGACGATTAGTTGAAAATATGGAACTGGCTGACCCCGATTTTGACAAACCAGCTGCCATAGGGTTTATAATCGGGGCTGATCAATTCTTTACTGTGATTGAGAATGATAAAAAACACTTTAACTCAATTATATTACAGAAAATCGCGTTTGGTTGGATAGTGTCTGGCCAACCAAACTCACAAAATGAGATCTATTCATATCATACGTCACTAAATATTCAAGTCGATATGAATATAGACGAGACACTTAAACGATTTTGGGAGATTGAAAAGATGCCAAATTACAAAACCATTTCTCCAGAAGAAGGTGAATGCGAAGAAAGACGGCAGATATATTGTTAAACTATCATTTAAAAAGGGATCTTCAAATGGGGGAATTAATTAATTGTTGCAACGCAGCGCTTCTTATCACTGGAGCCCAAATTATGCAATAATCCAAAATTAAAGGAACAGTACGTCAACAACAAAAGTACGAGTAGTATTTTTTTTTTGGTTCAAGCAAAACCCCAAACGAAACTTCACTGAATGATTGTCTGGTGGTCGGACCTACTATCCAACCGCAACATTATGGGTTACTCCAATGAGATTTAGGTGTCACAAAACGGCCATCACAGACGAGATAGAAAGAATGTACCGGCAGGACTCTACAACAATTAGCTCGTGACATTGGAAACGAAAACGTACCACGACAGGTGCTGAATGATTTTTACGTTGACGATTTGTTGACTGGAGCAGAGAACGTGGAAAATGCTATCAAATTTAAACAACAAATTACTGCGGTATTATCAAAAGGGGGTTTCGTACTGAGGAAATAGAAATCCAGTATTCCAATGCGATGTGACTTCAGCCACCACCGTACTCGGTCTTCATTGGCACACTATAGAAGACATGTTTACATTTCGAGTTAATGCTGATCGGCCCTTCATGCCGATCACAAAAAGAAAAATCATATCTGAAGCGTCTAGAGTATTCGATCCGCTAGGTTTCCTGTCCCCGTTAATAGTTTTATTGAAAATTTTATTTCAAAAATTATAGCTGCTCAAGCTCAGTTGGGTTGGAAAACTCCCTGAATCGTACGAAAATGTGTACAAGAAAGAGAAATGAGAGAAAGATTCCAGTATTTTGAAAAATTTAAAATTCCGCGATTTACTAACCACTATGCGTCTACAGAGCCGTCGTTTACAGTAAATTTACTGATGAAAATTGAGAAATAATCATTTATTTGTTGACAGCCAAAACTAAAGTCACACCTCTAAAGAAAATATCACTTCCTCGGTTGGAATTATGTGCTGCTCATTTGTTGGGTCAACTGATGCATGCAATTAAAGAAATGTCAAGCCCTAACACTAGATATTACGCTTGGACCGACTCCGCCATAGTACTCGCATGGCTTTCAACATATCCTGCTAGATGGAAAACGTTTGTAGCAAATCGGACATGTGAAATCTTGGACAAGTTTCCGCGGCATCATTGGGAGACGTGAGAACGGCTGACTATCTCGATGATCACGTTCGAGAGGAATGTTACCACACCAATTGATAAATCTAAATCAATGGTGGTATTGACCCGAGTGCCCAGAAGCCAACAAATCAGTTATAGAGAAGGAACTTAGCAAAATTAATTAATATTAGAAAATATTTTTACAATTGTAATTGAGATCGAATGGTTGAGTGTCTTCTTTGAGAGAATATCTAAGCTCAATAAGATTCTTCGTGTCGTCGCATACATTAAACGATACAGCAGAAATTTATTGTGTCGAAATTCAAAAAACCGTCAATCTGGTGAGTTAAAGTCAGGGGAAATAAAGGAGGCAAGAGTGGTTTGCGCAAAATAGTCGATTCGGAGGAGATATAGCGAACTTGAGAAAGCGCGGTACGGTGAAAAGTAGTTCGAGATTGGTTTCTTTAGCACCCTTTGTCGATGCAACAAGTGTGGTTTGCGTAAAATATGCGCACTAGACTAGTAAGCAATTAATGGGGAATCTACCGCCCGAACGCGAAACACCAACACATCCTTTCACTAACTGTGGAATTGATTTTTCGGGTCCGATTTACTTCGCATCAAAGAAGGGTAGAGGGGCAACGAATCCTGTTAAGGGTTATTTATGTGTTTTTGTCTGTCTATCGGTAAAGGCAATACACATTGAACCTGTGAGCGACCTAACCAGTGAGGCATTTTTGGCGGATTTTAAGCGTTTCACGGCGAGACGAGGAGTGCCAAAGCAAATATATACGGATAATGGCATTAACTAAAAATATTAATAAAAATCAACTCCTTTCAGAATTTCTTAGTAGCAAGGAATATAGAATGGCATTTTATACCACCAAGGCAGTCCATAACATAAATCAAACTATCGAAGAGATGGCCACACTTCTATGCCAGATAGTAAACATATTGAATTCGCGCCCGCTTTATACCGCATCAAACGACGAGAACTATGAAGTCCTGCCACCAGGTCATTTTTTGATTGGCAGATCAACTGGAGCTATTTTAGAAATCCCAATAACGTCGAAAGCAGATTCATTATTGTCCAGATGGCAGAGTACAAAGCAGGGTACACTTATTCTGGAAAAAATATTCAACGGATTACTTGAATACACTACAGCAGAGAAATAAGTGGCAAAACCCCAAAGAATATCTCAAAATAGATGACATCAGGAAACGACGATATGGTGAGAGTTGTGACAGTTAAAACCAAAAATGTCACGTTACAACGACGGGCAGTCAAGTGATTCAGGCTGCCTATTGTTTAACACCAGGGACGTCAACGGCGGGGAGTATGTTCGAGCTCATCAGGATTTTTTTACCGGAATTTGGACAGCGATTTGTGCTGGTTTGACAAAAAAAAGGAGATTGCAAACCTAGGCTTTTTCAATGGTTTCTTTCCACCCCAAAAATAATAGTTTTGATCCATTTTCAGAAACACTTAAGGAGTTTAAGCTATTTGAAGGAAGAGGAGTTCGAACATCGAACTCAAATAAGACTGATACCGCTTTAAAAAAAAACAGGTCACGTTGATACCCAGCGAAAGGACGTTTTGTTTTGCTGGTAACTTTTCCAATCAGATTCGAAGCCGACTGAGTTTTGAAATGTTAAATGCAGGGCTATGTTAGGTTGAATGGCTGCTACAGCACACTTAGACCGGTGACGGTCCGTTGTCATACCACAGGATCTCGCTTCCCTATTACCCTTATGAGAACCAGTTTGAGCGTGATATATCTCGCACCTTACAGTTTTCGAGATCAGAGAGGCAGTCCATTAAGAGTTTACCCATATATTTATGGCTTTTGTGTGCCAAAATCGGGCATGAGCATAGGAGGTGGTCTCTTCCTCCTCCTCGTCCATACAGCTTCTGTAAAAGTCATTTGCTACTAGACCTAGACTCCTCGAATGTTCTCCAAGTAGACAGTGTCCTGTGAGTATCCCCACGATCGTTTTTAGGTCACGTCTACGTAGGGAGATCAGTGTCTTTGAGCATATCAAGTCCAACTTTGGCCAGACTTGCTTTGCTACACAGCATGAGAGAGTGTTCCTCCACCTTTCATTCGCTGAGGCTACTGCCTCCGTTTTAAGCACAGTCTTGAGAGCCGTAATAGGCCTCCCCAACTTTGCCCTTTCCGGTAGCAGTTGGAGAATTGTACCAGGCTTCGTTAGTACGGCGGACGTATTTGAACTTCCCCATGACGTCTGAGTGGCTGGGGACCCAGACTATCTGAATGTTGAAATACCCACTCATCTCATTCAGACACAAGTAGCAACCCAACGACACCCTAGACGTCAGAGAAACTGAATCCAGCGACTTGATTGTCGCCATAAATTGCGATATCAAACGAGGATGCCACATTATGTCCCAACCAATTCAAGGACCTTCTCAATCGCTATCACCTCTGCCTGGTTCACGCTGCAGTGATCAGGGAGACAAACTGATATATCTACTTACAATTTATCATAGAAGGATCTGTGATAAATTGTAAGTAGATATATCTCTCATATTACCGTGTAGTTTGGAGCCATCCATTAAGAAATGATGCCTGTTTTCGCAACCGACTCGCTCTTCCAAGATTCCCTTGAAGGGCAGGAAGTTCGAAACCTCTTCTTGAAGCATAAAGTTGGTGTAACGTAGTCTAGATTCATCAGTTCCTTCTTTAGCGCGATCTAATAATCGTCGAGTGTCCTGTCTAAAGACATTTCCACTGAGATATGGCCGATAGTCGCTGGGCCGTAATTGCCGCCATCTGCTTACCATAAATATCGACGGGGAGAAGGTGAAATATAACCTCCAAAGCACGTGTTGTCCTAAGCGCCCCGCTAATAAGCATGCAGGCCGTTCTTTGCACCTTCTCGATCTCCTTCCTGTAGGTTACTTTATCAAGAGCAGGCCACCATACGCTAGCCTTGTTTACTCTTTCCAAAATGTTGGGCTTCCAACTAAGCATACTCTCCAAGATTACGCCCAGAAATCTTGCCTTGTCAGTAAAGGCTAGTCTCCTGCCTCTACGTCATCTGCATAAGCAATCACTCCGATACCGTCTCTCTCCAGCTCTAACATCAACCCATTGATTACTATGTTCCAGAGAAGAGGAGACAGGACACATCCCTGCGGGGTTCTTTTAACCACCCACCTCCTAATGGTAGATTCCCACAGCTCCGAGTTAATCATCCTGTACCCCAGTATGTCATTGATTAACCCACTTTTACTGTAATCCACCTCAAGGAACGACAATCCATCCAGAATGGCCATCGTCTTTACATTGTTAAAGGCGCCCTCAATATCAAGAAACGCCACCGCAAAAAACTCTTGCGAGAATATTGATTTCTCATTTGTACTTACCAGGGCGTGCAGAGCTGTGTCCACTGAGCTGTGTATATAGATATTCATCAGTCTTTTCAAGGTTTTCAATAGAAAGGATGATAAAGTTAAGGGTCTTAAGTCCTTTGGGTAGCCATGTGAGCATTTACCCACTTAAAATTAAAGAATAAAGATCACTCTGACCTTTGCCCACCTCCGCGGATTACAGACCAATTTTAAACACCCTTTAAAAATTACTTCCAGCCAGGGGAAAAAAATCAACGAGTTGTTTTAAATCCCCTCTGGTATAATTCGGTCAGAACCAGCCGATTTAAGATTTGAAACCTTTAAGTGCCCATAGGATCCGATTTTTGGAAACGATATCTGCTATGCGCAGTGAATGTGCTTTTCAATGAGTACTAGTCTCTGTCGAGTCGTCAAAACTTCCTAGAAAGTAGGTTTCGATGGGAAGGTTCAAGATTCCTTACTAGAAGCAGTCCAAGATCCATCCGGTTTAATTAAATAACTGGGACTGGTAGGATTAGTAGACAGTATCTTCCTAAGACGAGAAGTCTAGGAGACTTCTTCCATTTTATCACAGAAGAGTCTCCATGTCCTCCTCTGGAGCTTCCTCAATTCGTTTTTGTATACTTTAAAGTCCTCCTTATAGGAGTCCCAATCTTGAGCCTATCTCGTACTTTTGGCTCTGTTAAAGGATATCCTACATGCCTTTGGGTACGTCCCTAGTTCCTTGGACCACCATGCTGGTTTTTGCTTGCCTCTGGGCTTAACTATTGGGCAAGCAGCGCTGACGGACCGGTTGCCAGCACTAGTTATTGTGTCCATTATGCCATTCAGTCAGTTCATCCACTGTCGCTGGCGGCTCACGGGCCCCCGGCATTAGTAGTTCTTTAAGCATTTCTTTATACTTGCTCCACCTTGTCCTTCTAGGATTTCTAAAAGCTCTCCGGGTAGCATTGGAAACTTTAAGGCTAAAAGTTACATATCGATGGTCAATGAAGGAGGAGAAATGAAGGTCTAAACCGAAGAGAATGTTTGAACGGATCATAGGGAAAAGTACGGAAATTTCGCTTTGTCTATAGGGAATTCCATTTGAAAAGTGTAACAATTACAATTTTGCTACCGCCGAGTAAACATTAAAACTAATTTACTTATTACTTTTGTGAAAAGTTTAATCTGCAGTTATTAAATTTTTATAAAAAAAAAAAAAAATTTGATGTGAAAAATATGTCAAATCGTGATGTTTCACTATTCTCCACCTCCAATAAGAATGGCTGGACCAAATCTGCAGAAAGCGATGTCTGCAAGCAATTTTTCGCTAAACGCCACGACCACAATAGTGACTAATAAAAAAGTGCAACATAATCCAAAAAACAACAAATAGCAAATGCATCAAAAATTACTTTACCAGGTAATTTAATATCACGTGAACTAAAAATTAATGTAAATGAACTTAGTGCGTTGAACAATAAAAGTGCATCATCGAAAAATTTTGACGATGAAAAAAACAATGAAAGTGTATCGACAGATGATAATAAAATAAACAGTGATGTAGGTCAGTGTTTAGTGCAAACAGGGCTGGACAGATATATTACTGTCACCTCAAGGCGGAGGAGAATCCCTAGATCAGCGTCTAGTGCAAACATGAATAAATTCACCAAGCTAGCTAGCGCTGAATTAACTCAAAGCAACCGGTATTCTTGTTTGGTTGTTAAAGACGCGCCGGCCGCAAAAGCTCCAAAACCAGAGAAACCGCCACCAATCTATTTGGGGAAGAATCAAATAGAGAGCTCGCAAAAAACATCCAGTTCATTACTAATGGAAAATTGTATATCTCCGTGATAAAAAGAGGACACATAAAAGAAACAAAAATTCAACCACTCAATATTGACGCTTATAGAGCGTTAGTTAAGCATTTCGACGAAGTTGGTAAACATTACTACACTTACCAACTAAAAAGCCAAAAAGGATTGGTCGTCGTGTTAAAAAGCATAGAAGCCTACGTGGATTCAAATGAGATACGAGCCGCCCTAGCTGAAAAAGGATTTCAATGTAAATTCATCACCAATATTATTAATCGTGGGAAGTTGCCTCAGCCATTGTTCCATTTGGAATTAGAACCAGATAATAAAAAAATCAAAGAGAAACATGCAACACTTGACTTAAAATATCTACTGCATAGGAGACAAATGCAGCAACTGTGGCGGAAATCACATATCAAATTATAGTGTCCAATTTACCTAGAATAGAAAAGAAGAATTAATCCAAGGCAGCGAGCAGAGCAACGAATGCTTAATCTTCATTCTTCCACTGCACCAAAAGTACGACCAGAAGTATCACGCACAAAATAACCAACCAAAAGCAACTGTAAACAGTAGTGTGCATCAAGGGGTTTCATATGCTTCATATCCTTAAGGGTACCGCTCCCAAAGTGCAAGCAAGCGAAGAAGGAATCGTCACAGCAGCTTTAAACAAGTTAATTAACATGATGCAAAGCTTAATGGCTATGATGGAGAGAACCATGCATCTAATGATGCAGAATATGAACGCGTTGATGCAGATAGTCGTTAAAAATCAAAAATGACTCTCCTCAAAATAGCCATATGGAATGCAAACGGCCTAACAAAACATAAAGCAGAGGTTCAAGCATTCCTCACTGAGCACAATATTGACATAATGTTAGTATCTGAAACACACTTCACCATATATAACTATTTCAAAATTAATGGGGACTCTGTTTATGACACAAAGCACCCAGATGGGAAAGCACATGGAGGTACAGCTGTACTGATAAAAACAAGATTAAAACACTATATGAATTTATGAAATATGAGAAGGAACATATCCAATCAACGAGCATCTGTCTGCAGGAGTGGTCTGGAAACTGTGTCATATCAGCAGTGTACTGCCCTCCAAAGCATGGTATAAAAAAACTGCGGTTTATGGATTATTTCAGCCAGCTAGGTAATATAAATCAATTTCTTGCGGGGTGTGATTTCAATGCCAACACACTCAATGGGGTTCCTGATTAACATCGCCGAAAGACAAACCACTTTATGAAGCTATAGAAGAACAGTCCCTGGATTACTTATCTGCCGGTCACCCAACGTACTGGCCCAGATAAACAGAAAGTCCCTGATTTAATTGACTTTTGTGTAACTAAAGGCATTCCTCGTACATATGCTAAGGCCTCCGATTGCTATGATCTCTCTTCTGATCGATCACTCACCTGTAATTGTAAGAGTGAGCACCGGCGTACTATGAATAGAAACGCCAAAACGGCTTACAAACAAGCAAACTAATTGGGATCAATATAAGAAGTTAGTCGAACAAAATGTGTACTGAATATCCCTCTTATCACACCAGCAGATATTGATGCGGCGGAAGAAAATTTAAAAGATTTCCTGGCATTATGAGCTGGAAAGGTCACACCTGTCTTAAATAATACAGAAAAAGTTAATAAACTGTCACATAATATACAGGAACTAATCCAGGAAAAGCGAAAAATTCGCCGCCGATGGCAAGAAACAAAATCACCGTTGTTGAAATGGAAATTAAATCGAGCTATTAAGACTGTAAGATTTGCATTGCGAGAAGAAGAAAACCAGAGCGTCCAGAATTATTTAAATGAACTCTCGGCAACCGAGAGAATAAATTATTCTTTGTGGAAGGCAACAAAAAAGTTAAAAAGGCCAACAAACTCGAATCACCCGATTAGATTACCAACTGGAAATTGGGCGAGAAGCGATGAAGAAAAAGATAATGCTTTTGCTGCTCATCTAACAACAGTATTCGCACCACACGAAGAAACGAATAACTTCGTGCAACCCGACCAAATGTATGATGGTTGGTCCTTCAAACCCATAAAATATAATTGGAAGAAAGTTAAGAATTGTATAAGTCCAAAAAAAGCACCAGGGCCTGATCTTATTACTGGAAAAATGATATGGGAATTGCCAGACAAATGCATAAAACTAATAACATTCAAATTCAACGCAATCATGCGGACTAGTTATATTCCTCAAAAATAGAAAATATCTTTGATCACAACGATACATAAAGCTGGAAAAAATGAAACACAGATTTCATCATACCGTCCAATAAGCATGCTGCCTACAATCTCGAAGTTATTTGAAAAAATGCTACTAGCGAAGTTGAAACCAGTATTAGAAGAATGGCATATTATTCCAAACCATCAATTTGGGTTCCGAAACCAACATGGTACCACAGAACAAGTACACAGAATTGTAAATGCAATCAAAAACAACTTTGAGGAGAAGAAATATTGTTCTGCTGCCTTCTTGGACATTGCACAAGGATTTGATAAAGTTTGGCATGATGGGCTAATATACAAAATTAAAGGACTTCTACCGAACAAATTTCACTCAGTTCTGGGAAACTATCTCCTTCAAAGGCAGTACATGGTTAAACAAAATAATACAACTACTTGTTTAAATGATATCAACGCAGGTGTTCCACAAGGCAGCGTTCTAGGTCCAATATTATACCTGCTGTACACAACTAGCTGGATTACCTGTAACCAACAAGGT
Source organism: Tipula unca (assembly GCA_951394425.1). Classification (NCBI taxonomy): domain Eukaryota; kingdom Metazoa; phylum Arthropoda; class Insecta; order Diptera; family Tipulidae; genus Tipula; species Tipula unca. The sequence continues at coordinate 102,405,651 of OX596382.1, read as the reverse complement.
AGTCCTATCAACCTTTGCCGATGATACGGCCGTCCTGGTGTCACACAGTAATCCCGAAACTGTGGAATTAAACCAGTGGAATTAAACGACCTAAATATTACTCAACAAACCAAGGTCAAATACTTAGGAATGCGCCTGGATAGAAGGCTAACGTGGAAAAATCATATCGAACCAAAGCGCAAAGAAATAAAAATAAAATTTTCCAAAATGTATTGGTTGGTATTAATAAAGTTTTATTGTACAAAGTGATAATCAAACTCATATGGACATATGGCATTCAGTTATGGGGAACCACCAGCGCGTCAAACAGAGAACTCCTGCAACGAACCCAAGCGAAAATACTTCGTAGTATTACCAATGCTCCGTGGTACATTCGAAATAGTAATATACACGATGATCTTGGAATTAAAACTATTAATGAAACCATTAAAGAATTCAGTTCGAAATATTATTCAAAACTAGAGACACATCCCAATAAATTGGCCAGGGATATATTAAAACAGCCAAGATTTAGGCGACTTAGAAGAGCAGATCCACTTGGACTGATGAACCTGTAAATATATTAAATGTTTAGGTTTTAATATAAATGTAATCTAAATTAATTAAATAGTGAACACTAATAACAAGTATTAACATTGGTTAAGACTTAAAATATGTAATAATTTTAGTTTAAGATTTGAATACTTCTTGTTAGTTACTTTTGTAGAAAGATTCAAGAATAAAGCCATTGGCAGCATTTAAAAAAAAAAAAAAAAAAGTAACATCACTGGTTAAAGTAATAACAAATATTAAATTTACAAAAAAATCAACTAAGGTGGAATTGTTCTAATTAAACTAACATTTTCTTTCCTCCAGTGGTTAAAATTTTAAAATTAAAGTTGGGCGGATTTTACTCCAGCACTCAATGCCACTAATGGGCCCACGGTGCAATACCCACATTCAAACTAACATTCATTCAACCCATTCATCCCATTCACACAAGTACAGTATACCACCTGCGCATTGCATAGCTCCATGTCACCCTGTACAGTGACATAGAAAATGGGTCGGCCCATGAGTTCTACATTCCAACAGAGGATCATAGATGTTTTCAATTTAATCATCGATCGTAATCGGGAGATGAAAAATCCCTTTTGCATCCCGCCTCTGTTGGGATTCGAACCCGGTACCTCCCGATCCAAACGTCGCAGCTTTAACCACTGCGCTATTTGCTCGGTGGTTTATCTTTTACAGACAGTAAAATCTGTGCATATAGATAATATATAGTTCCGGTGTTATACGTTTCACAATAAGTTAAATATTTTGATTTGCATATAATCGTATTCGTATCTATCTATCTATCTATACAAATGCAAGTATGTATGGATATGTTATGTGTATACATAAATAACGAAATCTCATTAATATTTATTAGTTTTAATTAAACCAAAAAAAAAAAAGAATAATTATAATTAAGATCAATATCATATCATCATTATATTATAATTATGTTTATATAGACAACTCAATTACACACACGTATACACAAAACTGGGGTATAATTAGATTTTACGGCATGTTAGACAATATTTTTTATCACTTAGAGACAATACGTTATAATTATGTCTTTACAATTTTTACCAGAAACACACATATAATACAAAATGTTTTAAAGTGTTAATGGAAAAACAAAAAAAAAACAATTAATAATAATTTTCCATTTTCCAAGTTTCCTTTTTCGATATATTATAACCAACCAGAGAGCAACACCCCAAACCCAATACCAATATCATTACATTTATATAAAATAATATGTTATCTCTGTGTGTTTAAATAAATAAAAAAAACTTGTCTTAACGATTTTCTTTAATTTTATTTTATTTTTTGTGTCATCCATGGTTTTCTTTAATTACATTTACAAAAGTTATATAATTTTATTCGATATTTTATTAATCAAAACCATTGGGCGAAATTTCCTATTTTTGTGCTAAACAAATACAAGCTTCTCGACTCGACATTATGTATACACAAAAAGCTGTTCATTATCAATGTGACTAATTTAATTTGTCAAGTCGTCGTATTTGTCGCAGATACACACAATAATAAACAAACAAACAAATACACTTATAACCTTTTTATTTTGTGCGGCGCTTTCTATATTTAAATTTTTATATTTTATTTAATAAATTTATACAATTTTAACAAAATCATTTTTTTTCCAATTTCCCACGCATCTTAATGTGAAAACAAAACACACAACAACGAGGCGAACTCCCATTTTCATTTTCATCCCAATCAATATTTTTTCTTTTTGTAACGTAGCTTTTGTTTTTCACTCAACTTCTCTTTTTTAACAAAGGCAAATAAAATTACGAAAAATCATTTTCGTTAAAAATGTATACAACAAACAACTTAATGGTTTTTCATTTTAATGTTTCCTTTTTTTTTTATGTAGGTACGTTACAACAAAAACGCATACATATAAATAAACTTTTCTACTGTTTACTTCTAATATACTTGTTACATATTTTTGTTTATGATTATGTTATTATTGGAATTTGGGTTCACTTTTCTTTTTCCATGCATGTATGTATGTATGTGCGTACCTTTAAAAATAATAATGTTATGTATGTACATACATACGAAAATATGGAGAAAATTAAATTTCCCAGAAAAATATTTTGTATACATATGTACTTAGGTACGCATATTTATGTACATATGTTGTTTGTTTTATTCTATTTTGTGCTTATGTATTTTGTGTTTGATAAAGGAAATTGTCATGTTTACAAAAAAATCTGAAAGTGATTTTATTTTTAATAACCAGCAAGGTAAACATATACACTTCAATTGATATTATGTGTAAATTGGGCTCACCCCATATATGTGATTGGATTACTTTATGGATTTATAAAGTAATTGGGATTTGTATTGGGTCGAAACTTAATTTTTTTATTGTTGTGTTCGAGAACAATTTTTATTGTTGGTTTTTTTGTAAAAACAAATGAATATTCGGGATACATTTTTTCTCATAACTTGAGGTAAGTGTTTTCATAATCCGAGGGTGGCAGGCACGTGTTTGCTATTAAACAGCATGCCTCGAAAACATTTTTGATTCGATCTAAATTTATTAATGTTGCCTGTAATATTTTTTCGACACTTTATGCTTTTATTAATTTTGAAAGAATAAAGATCTCTAGAGTAATTAATATTTTTATTTTGTTTTATTTGTTTTTGAGATAGATAAAGCTTTTTAACGTATGTGAAATTTGTCAAAAAAAGCACCTTTGTGAAGTGGGCCCAAAATTAGATAGCAATCAGTCGGCTAGGGAGAGTCCCGTTAACCCACATGTACCACCAAAAAACACAGCCATACTAAAACCAAAATGCATTATATGGAGGCATCAGCACATCACTATTACAATGCGTCACCCCATTATATTAATATACCACTAATTACCCATTATATTTTGATTTTTTTGTTATCAGAAATAAAATATGTGCATATGAGCGAGGAACCGAGAAATAAATTTTGTTCTCGCGCTAGTTGGAGTCCACCCGTAAACGCTTAACAAAAATAAATTTAATAATTTTTTAAATTTATAAAAAAAAACAAATATATACAGCTATGCGCAGACCTATTAGACAGCGTAGTCAGAGTTCTAAAGAATCATTCAATGACTACGTTTTAGACATTGAATGTATAAATTCCCGATTACAAAAACCACTAACAGATGACTTACTGTTGGATGTCGTATTGGAAAATATGAACCCAGCCTTAAGAAACGCAACCTGTAACGAAAAGTTCCGCTCGTTGGAAGACTTACGTAAAGTTTGCGATAATTATGAAAATCTCTGGTCGACATCTGGTAACACAGTGTTTGTGGAACAGATTTCAAAACCACATAGTTCAACTCAGTCTGCATTTAATAAATCCGGTGGTTGTAATAAGGAGAAGCACACTGAAACCAGCGAGGAATCAGATAAAGATATGGACCCCTCATTAGAAAATGTCGAAGCTTTGCATCCAAAGACGTTTACAGTTTGTTGGAACTGCAAAGATTTGGGACATCGTTTCGGTAATTGTCCCATGGAAAACACTCATATATATTCTGTGGGAAATGTGGACTAGCGAGATGTACTGTCGACACTTCCGAACACAAGTGTCAAAATAAAACGTTGGGAAATGTCCGTTCGAACGTGATGAAGTCGGGGGAACCACGTTCGCTTCCAAAATTCACAAAAATTTCAGAAACCATCCAACAACCAATCGCACAAATAAACACTTCTCAACCCTCCATTATTGATAACTACAACAAACGCATTAATAGAATTAATGCTTATTGGAAGAAACGTAAAAGTTTTGATCGGGCTTGCAGCATTTCCACGATATCTAGTGTTATGAATGACGAGTCACGGCCATACGCCAAAATTAACTTAAAAGGTACCATCGTACTAGGCCTTTTAGATAGCGGTGCGAGTGTAAGCATTCTGGGGAAAAATTCCATCCAATTGCTGCAATTGTTTGGTGAAAGAGTTAGACCTTTTAATTCAGTTATCCAAATGGCAGATGGTTCTGTGAACGCTGTGCTAGGTTACGTTAACTTACCCGTAACGTATATGATTAAAACAGCGATATTGAAATTCTGCGTTGTTCCCTCTTTACAATCGGAGATATACCTTGGTGTGAATTTCTGGCGTGAGTTTAATGTCGCTCCTTCTATTATAAGTGAAATAACAGTAGGTGAAATGAGTAACGAATTGACCACCTCAAACAAACATAACGAAAACCACACTATACAGGTTGAACACTGCAGGTTGGTAAGACCGTTTATGTCAAACAACATCCACTGAGCGACGCTTCGAAAAAGTTTGTAAGAAAGTTTGTTTTTCCTTTTGTTAAGGCCACTGTAAAAGAGAAGCGTGGGAACGTGAATTATATATTGTGCGACGAAAACAACAAAATTTTAGGGATTTACCATATCATGGACATGAAATTAGTTTTCATCTTCAAAAATATGATTTTCCATTTTATAAGTAAAATTATTTTTTTAACCTGCCTTGTAACAAATTTCAAATAGATCTCGAATTGTTGGTTGCACTGCCCTGTTTTGGGAAACAAATTATATGCGAAAAATATAAAGTTTTGTATAATAGTTTGTACCTATCTATCTATTATGTATAATAAACAATAATAAATAAATATTTTTGTTGTTGATTGTGAGTGATCAAACTATTATCAATTAAATGGTGTACAAAAATAAAGATATTGTTCTAAAATTAAAATAAATAAAATAAAACAAGAATATACCGGGTGTTTCTTTTAAACTGAGACGATCAAATATCTCGAAAAATAGCCACTCTACGGAAAAAATGTCCATAATCAAAATTTAATCATACCACGGGAGAAATACATTAGTGAAAAAAAATTGTCCCCCACCCCCGCTTTGTAGGTGGGGCGGATGTAACTGTTAAACTAAGATAGGTAGCCATATTTTTTATTGCAGATACGGATTCTACGACTAAAAGTACGTATGATTTGAATAAAATATTTTGTTCGGTTCATGATAGATGGCGTTGTAATCGACGAAATTCAATTTTTTCAATTTCTCCTTCTTAGAACACACGCATTCGATTCTACAATACGTTTGAAATAAAAAACATCATGTTTTCATTGGAAATACTCGAAATTCGTCATCAAAACAATTTATTCAGTTTTGTAAATCACATTTAACGTTTGTGTTATTTCTTATCTTCATGTTTTTCGTCATTGCAAAATAAACGACAAAATACTTTAGAATGGAGCGTTTAACTGTGCCAGAGAAAATTGAAATGGTTCTGGTTTATGGAGAAGCTGGCAGAAATCTTGAAAATGGTGTTGCTATTTACGCTCAACGTTTTCCGGATAGGATTTGTTGACGTGCTTCATTTGGCCGTACTATCAAACAATTTATTACTGATGGAAATGTTCAACCGAAAAAGAGGACCCGTAGAGCAACAGTCACTGGAGAAAATAATGAAATTGCTGTATTGGCAGCAGTGGCTCATAATCATCATATTAGTACACGAGAAATAGTTCGCGATTCCGGATTGCCCCTCACCAGTGTTTGGAGAATTTTAACACGGCTGAAGTATCATCCATATCATGTGTCTTTACACCAAGATCTTCATGGCGTTGATTTCCAAAATCGGGTAACTTTTGGTCAATGGGCACGTGAACAAATACAACAAAACCCCAAGTTTTTTCGTTGCGTAATGTTCTCCGACGAATCGTCTTTTACAAACCATGGAACTGGAATGGTCAAATGTACCGAAACACTTTGGAAAATGAACTGCCAATATTACTTGAAAATTTGAGCTTAGAAGTGAGACGGAACATGGGGTTTCAACATGATGGTTGTCCTGCACACTATTCGTTGATGGCACGTGAAATACTTGATCGTGATTTCAATGGTCGCTGGATCGGTAGAGCTGGTCCGATAAATTGGCCCGCCAGATCACCAGATCTTACTGCGCCAGATTTTTTTTGTGGAGCTACCTCAAAAACAAAGTTTACATACAAAAACCAACTACACGTGAGAACATGATTGAGCGAATCAGAAATGCGTGTGCTGAAATTCAACCAGACACACTTCTCAGTTGTGTACAATCATTTGAATTCATGCGGATTAATAAGTGCATTGAAGTCGCAGGCTATCATTTTGAACATTTATTTTAGATTTACAAAACTGAATAAATTGTTTTGATGACGAATTTCGAGTATTTCCAATGAAAACGTGATGTTTTTTATTTCAAACGTATTGCAGAATCGAATGCGTGTGTTCTAAGAAGGAGAAATTGAAAAAATTGAATTTCGTCGATTACAACGCCATCTATCATGAACCGAACAAAATATTTCATTCAAATCATACGTACTTTTAGTCGTAGAATCCGTGATAAAAAATATGGCTTCCTATCTTAGTTTAAAAAGTTACCCCAGCCCCACCTACAAAGCGGGGGTTGGGGACTATTTTTTTTGCACTAATTTTTTCCCCCGCGGTATGATTAAATTTTGATTATGGACATTTTTTCCGTAGAGTGGCTATTTTTCGAGATATTTGATCGTCTCAGTTTAAAAGAAACACCCGGTATATGTATATATACACATAGTTTTATTATAAACTGCTAAAATGGACACAAATTATGAAAAATATAGTGTTTCATTCCGGTGCATAATAATAATAATCAGTTTTAAAGGCCATTACTGGCCCCTTACTGAGTCAACAATCTGGCTCCAACGGCTTCGATCCTGAGCATGGGCTTCATACTGTCTAAGACAATCTGAAGAGGCCAAGTCGTTCTCTACATCGTGGAGCCATCGTCGCCTGCAACGACCTCTGTGCCTACCATATGGTGGCCCTCCTTTCAGAGATTGCTGCACAATTCGTTCCGGATCAGCACGCAAAACGTGACCGAGACAGCGTACTCGCTGAGATCTTACTTCATGTACAATATCGGGGATCTTCATCAGATCTCTGATCTCGAAATTGTACAGAGCTCGGTATGTACCATCGCTTTCGCGTTTTGGGCCGTAAATCACACGCATGATTCTTCTCTCAAATGATAGGAGCTTGTATACTAAAATATTCTAAATTTCTAAATTTCACTTAAGCAGAACATAGCTTTAATGAAATCTATCCATAATCCGTGCTCTGTTCTTTTCATTCTTCCAAACGTTACTCTTCAGCCTGTATAAAAAAAAAATTCATTAACTAACTGATGAGTTCAACATGAACCTTCATATTAGTCATTCAATGAGCAATACACCGTGTGCGGGACTAAACTCATTTACATACTAAACTTGTTTTTAAATGATACTTTAATGTGTCCTAAGAATTGGCAATGATAAAGTCTGTAAAAGTAAAGTGTGGCAATGATAAAGTCTGTAAAACAGTGTTTTTCATATGTACAAAAACTAATGTTGACAAAAATAATTATTTTATTTAACTCACTAGCTGTTATCAAATTATAGTAGGTTAGGTAAGGTAAAGGTGGCCGTCTTAATGGACTAGCATAGACATAAAATTGCTCGATAGCTGTACCACATTCGAGTTTCCTCCTCTTTACTCGCTAAACCATCCTGAGCTTACCAAGAAGCGTTTAAAGTCCCTGATCTCGTTCAAAGGGGAATCTCCCATAAATTTTGTTCTGCTGTTCAGCAGATGGAGTACATTTTCCTCCTCCTCCCCATCACCACAGCTGCGGCAGAAATCGTAGGCTGGGACACTTAGTCTGCTCGCATGTTTCCCAATGAGACAATGTCCCGTTATAGCTCCCACGACCATGCCAATATGGTGCCGTCGAAGCGATATCAGTAGACCGGTCAAGTCCAGGCCAGATCTGCCTGGTTATTACACACAAACTGGCGTTAGACCATCTGACGTTCGTTTCTTTTATGGCTTCTTCCAGAAGCAGCAGTTTACATGAAGCAAGCGGTATCTTTATATACCGCCTGGGTTATTAAGCGTGTTGTACCCTTGCGGGCCAACTCATCTGCCATTAAATTCCCTGCGATATTGAAATGCCCAGGCACTTACGTCAAGCGGATGTTGAACTGATCAGCCATCTCATTTAAAGATGCCAGACAGCTCTGGCCTACCTTAGACGTCAGGGAGTATGATTGTAACGTGTTAATAGCAGCCAGGCTGTCCATAAAAATGCGAATATCCCTCGTAGATATTACATTATACTTCAACCAGTCCATGACTTCCATTATCGCGATTAGTTCAGCTTGAAAAACGCTGCAAAAGTCGGGAAGACGAAAAGAGAGGTTAACCCCTAGTGCCTCACAGAAAACCCCACAGCCAACCCCTCTATCCCTTTTTGAGCCATCCGTGAAGAAGCTTAGCGCCTTTCCATTACCGTTTCGTTCACCCAGTCCTCTCTGGTGGGAAACTCAGTTTGGAATTTCATCCCAACAGATGGCAAAGGAATAGCGTAGTCGGTGGCTTCCGGGATACCCCTGTTGCATAGGATAGATGAGTGCCCTGCATTGTTACAGGTCCACATAGATATGGATTTGAGCCGAATGGCTGTGCAAGATGCAATCTGCTCGTACGCAATATCCAAGGGAGTAAGATGGAAGAGTATCTCCAGAGCTTGAGTAGGTGTGCTCCTGAGAGCCCCACTTATACACAAGCAGGCCGTTCTTTGGACGTTCATCAATAGTTTACGGTTGGCCATACTTTTTAACGCTGGCCACCAGACGACAACCTTATACAGCAGTATAGATTTGACCACTGAGACGTAGAGCCAGTGTACTATGTGGGGCTCCATTTTTGCAGGAGGAGAGCGCTATAGTAGCTTTCTTTACTTTCTTTACGATGTTTGGTTTCCAGATTAGCTTGTTGTCCAAAAGCAGTCTGAGGTATTTTGCTCTATCCGTAAAGATCAAGCGAGTACCATTTAATGTTGGCGGGTCACACTGAGGAAGTTTGTGTTTCCTGGTAAAGAGGACCAGCTCTGTTTTCTGTGGGTTTGCGTTCAGTCCGCAGCCACGTGCCCACTCAGAAAGGTAGCCAAGCGCGCACTGCATGCGCTGACTCAGCGTACTATAGGATATTTACCGAAGACCGCGATAGCAACGTCATCCGCGTAAGCAACCACCTTGAAGCCTTGCCTTTCCAGGTTTAGTAACAGGTCATTTATGACCAGGTTCCAAAGAAGGGGGGATAGAACCCAAAATTATAGTAACAATTATGAAATTATATGAGTCAGTGATTTCACGATTTTAATCTCGTCTAGAAGAAGTAGACAATAATTTTAAAAGTAGTTTAAAAATCATAACATAATTGTAAAACATAATTTTTTCGTATTACAACAGAGTATAACACAAATTTAATTATAATTGTATTTTCGAAGTCGCGGTTACCGAATTCGATATTAATAATTTGTCACCTACTTTGCCAAGAAAGCGGAAAATAAATCAACAACTCTGGAAAACTATAATAAGGAAAAAGTTAAGGGAGCAAAGGAAATGGTACCAAGACCCCCAAAAAAAATATCAGTGAATCAATTTGCTAGTGCAAATTCTCTAATGCCAACCATCTCTGGCCAAGCAAATAACACACCAAATGCGAATTTAATCGAAACAGCTGGATCATCAAATCTTGATAATAATAAAACTAACATGAGTGAAACGACAGACAAAAATTCTGTGAAACATGATCTAGTTAATATTGCGAGCCACAGCAAATGTGAAATTTTTGTGCAAATAGAAATTGAACGTTACATTATTGTAATTGCTAAAAGAAAACGAATTCCCTACAAGCTGGTGGAAGCCAAGTAAATGCAACAGGAATAATAACCCCAAATCGCTTGGCACCGCTGTATGAGAATAATATAATGATCAAGAGAACAAGAGAGGATCTAAAAAAGACCCGCTTCAATATACTTAAGGAAGGCCCCGTGTAAACAAATGGTAGCAGTGCTTACTGAATGGAGAATTTTTATTACTCAAAATAAACGGGACACAATTTGCAAGACTAGGATATAAGCCCAAAGCATTGATTTCGGAATAAAGAGCGCCACAGGAATCACGTTTGTGATAGAAAAAATCGAATCCCCTGTAAGAACTTCAGAAACTGGAGTAGAACTGACCAAAAAGAGCTTCAGGGTAAAACATATAATTAAAATAACAAATCACGATAAAATACCTCAACTAATATTTACAGTTGACAACCCGACCCAACAAAAACGAAAGGGCTACACGAAATTTATAATTTATTATTATTTATTTCAACTGTCCAGAATTTGGACATTCACGAAACTGCAAATTCGCAGCGTGTAATGTGTAGAAATTTGCATAATAGTTACTAGCAGGTGCCAGGTCGATAAAACGAATCCGGACATTAAGAGATGCAGCAATTGCGGGGAAAATCACAATGCTAACTAAAGAGGATGTGTGATGTACAAAGAGTTAAAGAAAAAATTGACTCCAAGGCAGAGAGCGGAACAACAAGTGACTACAACTGTAAACATCCTCAAAGTTTCTGTGTAACCAAAAAAATTGGCAGTCACCATGTAATATCGGGGACATGTTAAGTTCTTTCGTTCAATAATATTAATAAGGCTAAGCACGTAAGTTGAAAAATCATCATTATCTGTAGATATAAACATACAAACTGGGCACAATTTAAACATAATAGCAGCAAGGGAATGTTCATTTGATTGAAGAAGCTGTTCAAAATCTAACACAAGTATTGAAAAAATCCGTAGCAAATGCTACACTCAACAGTTTCTAATGTTAAATTATTCTATACGGAGACGAAGGCAAATACAACGATCACCGTCACCTTAAATCATAACTAAATAAAGTTATCAAAAATTCGAAAAACGCTTTAATAAAGGAATGTGATGAGGACCTATCTCACCGGCCTCACCGCAACAAAACCAACAGGAAACCGTGAAAAGCTATCCAAAAAAATTTAAGGCCTTGTCTTTCCTGCCCTCCCATTCAAGAAGCGATGTAGAAAAGCAATAGTTGCTCAACACCTCAGCAATGTATTTACACAAAATGAATAAATTGGAAACTCAAATTTACGTCATGAAGACGAAGATAGTTTAAAAAAAACAATTGGTTCGAACCAATTAAATACAAATGGCACAATGTACAAAAAATGATCAAAGAAAAAATAAATCGAAAAAATAGCATCTGGGTATGTTGTGGTGAAATACTCAGAGAGCTACCGAAAATGTGCACCAAATTAGTAAAATGCATAAATAATAAAAACTGGGAGCTGTCCTAAAACCTGAAAAATTGCGCAAATACTAATGATTCCCAAAGTCTGCAAAAGACGAAACAAAAGTAATCTCTTATCGTCCAATCAGCTTACTGCCAGTACTTCAACTGAAACTAATTTAGAATGAGAAAAAAATTATACCAGGCCATTCTTATTTACTAACTCTTTGCCGCAGCAATACCATGAATAAACATGAATTCGATGTTGGTTTATTGATTAGCAACCAATGTCGTCAATTCGTGACTGATTTCATCCCTGTCAACAATCGGATTTGTGCACTCAGCTTTGATGGGCGTTCATGCTCCTACTGAGGAGAAGCCGGAACAAATCAAAGACGCTTTCTACGACGTGCTTGAGCAAAATTCCACAACACGACATTAAAATTGTTTAGGGCGACTTCAATGCTTAAATTGGCAGTGCGGGCAGCACTTATCGTAGCACCATCCAGCCAAACTCCTTGCACCCTATACCTCAAACAACAACGGGACACGCACCATGAAGCAAGCTTTGCTCTATATAACTTGGTGGGGCCAGTACATACTACCCACATAAACGCATCCATAAAGCCTCATGTAATTCTAACGACGGGACAACGGTCAACCAAATCGACCACATCCTCTTGTCCAAAAGGCATTTTTCTAGCCTAAATGACATCAGAACGAAACGTAGAGGTAATATCGACTCGGACCACTTGGTACTTGCTGAATTAAAATTTTGCTTCTCCACCACGTACAATCATCGTTTTCAGCGTATCACTCGTTGGAACACAGCGACATCGAACAATGAGGTTACCAGGACCGCCTTCGAGACTACTTTATCGGAAAACTTGGAGGATAAACCACTTCGTTCAAGAACAGTGGGACATCATCAAAACGGCGGTAACCGATACCACAACGTCCTATATAGGCCAAACTCCATCCGGATCTAAAAACTTTGGTTAGACGATGATTGTGTAGGTGCTATTCGGGAGAAAGATCGCGCACGTCAACGAAATCTATATCAAAGAACCAGGCAATCTCACAACGCCTACATGACTGCAAGGAAAATTTCCAATTGAATTGGTGAATTATTGATGGACACTAAAACCGTCTTCGAAGTGTGGCGGAGGAATTTTTCCTGACTTCTAAACAAACAGACACCACCCTCTGAGCAAAAACCTCGCTTACGTCATAGTGATATTAACGTCGTCCAATGACTCCACCGCCCCTCTAACATATGACGAAGTGCGGAACGTCTTGACCTATCTGGCCATACCGTCAAATTTTTTTTCTTTGTGTCAGGGTTTAATGGATGGCTCAATATGTAAGGTGCAAATAGAAAGTAAAATTTCGGATGCCTTCGAGATAACATCTGAAGTGCGGCAAAGAGACCCGATAGATGATGATATTTGCATTCTGGGTCGCAACATCATTTCCCTAAAAGAAGCCTCGTTCCGTTGGAAATGACAGCCCAACAAATTGGCCGTCAGATCAATGAATCGAAGACCAAATACATGGCGATTGCCAGAGGGCAGCCACGTGGGGATTTTATTTCAGGAAACACACAGTATGAAAAAGTTGAATAGTTCAAATATCTAAGATGCCCTATCAATGAGCACAACTCCGTTTCAGTTGACATTAAGGTCTTCAAGTCTCCCCACATGTCGCGCAAAGTGAAACTGGACATCTACAAAGCGTTGATAAGGCCAGTTATCATCTTTGGTTGCGAGTCTTGGACATTAACAACGCAAAACATCAAATAACTTGCTGTTACTGAGCGTAAAATAATTCGTATAATTCTCAGTGCCAACCAAGAGGGAGCCCCTACAGGATGCAAAATCGGACCACCAAACGGGCCTTAGAGTCGGCACCAACGAAAGTAGGACCTCGCGGGAGACCACCTACCCGGGGGATGGACGACGTCGAAAGGGACCTGATAACACTCGGTCATCGTGCCTGGCGATCGAACTATTGAGGCGGCCAAATCCCTCCATGGGATGTAGCGCCAGGGTAAACAAAAAAATTAATAAGATTTGTACCAGCAAATGACTATCTTCATTACTGAACCGAGCAGAACTTTATACTAAATCTTACAAAAGCATATCTCTTTAAAATTGATTTGGTCGACACTATTTTGTAAATTATAAAGATACTAAATTTTTTTTATTATATTCAACATCAATTTCTTGTCGAAATAAACACATAATTCTATAATACCTTGAAACAAAAATTAATTTAATTATTTAAGTTAACAGAATACGAGCGAAGGATGAAATTTTGCAATAAAATAAAAAAAGTTTTCATTTAATTGAGGATACGAGACTGTTACTAACAGAAATGGTATTGAAAAGGTTGCTGGAACAATGCAAGTCTTTTTGCCAATATATAAAATGTACTTGGCAAATAAATATACAATTTAACATCCTTTGAATTATTAGCAGTTTTTTTAATTTTATTTTCATATCCGAGATTGGATTACCCCTTGGATTGAATAAAAAGTTTATTAAACTCTTAAAAGCTTATTCTAAAGAACGATTCTTAGAAATAAAATTTGGGGTTTAAATATTTGTTTTCCTTATATTTTGATACTCTGGTATTGTTTGAACCAAGAGTATTAATTAGTTCGTATCATTATTGCGGGCAGATAATTTATTCCAAAATCGAAAAATAACGTAAAAAAATTTCTGCTTGCGATTTCATCCTTAAGCTGTAAGCTAAATTAATTAGTCTAACCAATTTGCTGATTTGGGGCATTATGTAAAGTTATCCAAGTATATAAAATTCTTCTTATTTATCGAGTACATAGTTAGTCTTTTGGTAAGAATATTTTCTTCGAACTAACTATAAATAAAATAAAATATCAAATTACCAAATGTACCCCCAAACAATTTTTTGTTGTATAAAATCCCAAAAGGATGATTATTATTTATAAATATTTCATGTAAATTGAATAATTAAAATTTATATAAATAATAGTTTTTCTTTATTTATTTATTTATTATAAATATTGTTCTCTATCAACAAATTATAATGATATATGATATCAATTTAGGCTAAAAACTCTTCTCTCTAGTATGGTACTACCATATAAAATGTACACACACACACACACATATACACAAACTATTTATTCACATTATATACATATATGAAATTCAAACTCGAAACACTATGGGCAGAATATCAAAAACTGTAAATAAATAATAAAATAAAATAAAATTACGACAATGGCACATGCATGCATAAATTTTAATATTTTAAAAATTATTTAAAAATAAAAAATAAAATAAAAATTTCATTTATAATAAACATATAATACTCAAATTGAATATTAAATAAGGACAGAAGAGTTATACTTTGTGTTATGTGCACTACATACATATATCACTGTACCATAAATGTAAAATATTATTTGTACTGTATATATAAGCGCGTACTTGCAATATATTTGATTTGGTACACCATAACGTGACTGACTGTGATGCAATTACCTAAACCAGTTTTCGTTGATGTCAATTCAAATCATATTCGAAAAAGATAACAAAAATATATACATTGCAGTATGATTTGATTGTCGAGTATATATTTTTAATAATTTTGCATGAAATGTTGAAATTATGATAGATTGAAAAAATAATTAATGTGTGTTGTGAAAAACGCTCACGTACGTGGAGTCACCCGTGGGAGTTGCTAGTCTCCTATCGGGCGCGTCCCAGGGTGTCGGAGAGCTCTAACCGATCCATCGGTGGGAAATAAAATACTACCCGCGGAACAAAACTATAGTGAACAAAATCAAATCGAAGCGTAACGGACTCACATTGGCCGGCTTCTTATTCAGCGTCTGTCCTCCAAGTCATGAGCGGTTGTTATTAATACCTGGCAGTACGTTTAAAATGCTAGAAGAAGACTACCCGACAAAAAACCAGCAAGAGTTATAAACAAGGAGAAACACTTACACAGGAAAAAATTCGTGTTTTGTATTTACTAAATCTGAAGTCTTAATTTGAGACCGATTGCAAAAGACCACCAAATAAGTGCATAACATATTTAGCTATTTCTAATAGCCTAATAAAACGAAATTTGGGAAAATCGTGTATAACTGCCAAAGGAATTACAAGATCGGATCGTGCATGTCAACTATTAAAAACGTGTAAAAAAAAATGTAATGAACGGATAAGTTATGACAGTCAAAAACTGATTTTCGAGCAATACTGGAAACTTGGTAATTACAACTTATACTTATGGCTATCCTACTCTCAAAAATAGACGGTTTTCATGCTCATATTTTATTAATATCTGTGGCCAAAAAATGGAGATTTGCAAAACTTGCTTAATTCGTACGCTCGGAGAAACGCCAAGATTCGGTTGGAACAGTAATCTCCTTGGACCTTCGTGGAAAAAATGCACCTTCAAACAAGCTGGATGAAAATACAATTAGTAAGGTACGATCCCATATTAATTCATTCCCAGCGTACGAAAGTCACTATACGAGACGTGATACGTCAAAAAAATATTTACATGGGGATTTGACGATTAGCAAAATGTATCAACTTTATACTGAAGCACCTGATAATACGGTGTCATTGTCGAAATACAGTGAATTATTTCAAGAATCCAACCTAGCATTTAAAAAGCCGAAAACAGATACGTGCAATACCTGTGAGACAAATGAAAATTGATCTTGCGGAAAACGAAATAGAGAAAAACTTATTACTAATCGATCAGCAAAATCATCATACAGATAATGATAATGCTTACAAAGCTAAAGAAAAAGACAAAGTTTATTACAAATCTGTTAATTCTACAAAAGTCTATGCTTTTTACTTACAACAATGTTTGCCTACGCCATATCTACAAACTTCTGTATCATTTTATAAGCGTCCGTTGTGGACCTACAACCTTACTGTACATGATTGTGTATCCAACGAACCATTTTGTTATATGTGGCATGAAGGAATTGGGAAACGCGGTGGAAATGAAAATTCGTCATGCCTCTATAAACATTTACAGTCACTTCCGTCAGGCGTAAAAACTTTAATATTTTACAGTGATTCATGTGCAGGCCAAAACAAGAACAGTTTTGTTGGAACAATGTTTCTATGTTTTCTCCAGTGGCAAGATGATGTGGAAGTTATCGACCATCAATTTTTGACCGAAGGTATTCCCACATGGAGTGCGATACAGACCATGCTGTTATCGAAAATCAAAAGAAAAGATGTTATATGAAAATACACCATCCCCGCGACTGGTACACGTTTATACAGTGAATACGATAAAAAAAAACAATTTAATGTCTGTGAATTGACCCAAAATGATTTTTTCAACTTTTCACAAATTGCCAAATCCAAATTTATTTGGCGCCCTAAGGACGTAGGTAAGTAAATATAAGATTCTATAGCTTTCTATCTAGTTGTATTGTTTTTTTGTATCTTTTGTATTTTCAGAAGGACAATTATTCTCGTGGAATAGCGTTAGATGGTTACGATACACGAAAGAATTTGGTAATGTCCTATATAAAACCTCTTTGGATGAAGCAACCCCTTTTAAATCTTTGAATATCAAAAAGCGAAGCATTACCGCAATTACTAGTTCAGAATTAAAAAAATCTTACGATGCTCCGCTGAAAATTAACACTGTTAAGAAAAAGGAACTGCTTTCATTGTTACCACTGAATTAAATTTAAACCTTAAAAGTGCTCTCCTGAAAAAGAGCAAAAAATGAGTTATTACGTTTTGCCTTATTGCCATAGATATATATATATATATATATATATATATATATATATATATATATATGAGTATATATATATATATATATATATATATATATATATATATATATATATATATATATATATATATATATATATATATATATATATGTATATATATATATATATATATATATATATATATATATATATATATATATATTATATATATATATATATATATATATATATATATATATATATATATATATATAAATATTTATATATACGTATATATATTTATATATATATATATATATATATATATATATATATATATATATATATATATATATATATATTATATATATATATGGGTTTGTATTTCTAAATAAAAAATATTATTTATTATTTTGTTATTTATTGTGTTTTTATTTATAATTATATTTCCAATATATATTGTATACATTGTCTTGATAAAAAAAAGTCTTATTCTTACTTCAATCACATGTGTATATTTTAAAATTATTTTTAACCACTTAACTAAATTTATTTTATATGATTTTATGTTTTGGAACTATAAAAAACCGATCATCAACTAAAAGTTTTTCAAACGGACATGGGTAATAAATATCATTAAGATTTAGAATAGAATATTTTTTTATTTCAGGTTGCTTAAGTTCGTAAGGTTGTTGTTGAAATAAATATTTAACCATTTAGACACTATCAAAAATGCGACGCGATTATTACCAATGAAAATATCTTCAATTTCCTCAAATATTGGCGTTGAATCCTCAACAATACCTGAGCATATAAAAAAGCCACTTTGATATGTTTGCAATAGGAAGCATGATTTAACAAAAAAAATGTCACCGCTAAAACTGAATTGTTTTAACAATAAACTATAAACAGAAAAATCATTGTGAGCATTCATTGAAAATGGTTTGTACGTTACGCAAGAATCCTCATTTTCATTTAAATTAAAATGATGGACATACTCTTGGTGCCTAAGAGAAAAAGTTTTGCATATGTTAATAAAACTTTGAACACACTGAGCTAATTTTTTAAACTGCAAATGTTTTGCCTCAAATCTCGTGCACCACAATAAGACTAAAGGTCCCATCTCCCATTTCTCTGATAATTCTGCCATAGTGAATCATGTTATGACTTTGGCCTAATGTTGTGGTTTGGAAATTTTTTTTTGTATATATTATGATGTATTTTAACTAGTTCGTCCAATAAAAAAATTTGTGACAATAAAATTTTTGGTGCAAAAGTAATCGACATGCATTCTATTAGTAAATAAAATAATTTACATATTTCTTGACATTGCTCATTATGTTTTTCTTCAAATATGTTTTTGAATATTAATGGTAAATGTCTTGTGAGGCACCATGTTTGGGCCGCTTTTTGGCGAACGGTTTCATGATCGAAAATGATTGAATTTGGAAGATTCATTGCTTCCAATTTCCCAAAAATGAACGAAGCTATTCTTTCATTAATTTCGATTTGGGTTAATAGTTTTTCTTTAATCATAATTCGAAAAAAAGAACTAAGTTCCCATCGTGCGACGCCTTCTATTATATCGTGCATTATGTCTGCTGTGGGGGCCTTCAAAATATGGAAATAACTCAGCTCATTAAGACAACAATATTTTTTAATTTCGTAAACATGCGGAGTTCTAATTTCAACTTCTGACTCCGAAAAGGAATGTTCCATATTTATTCTATCACATAAACAATGTCTGCAACAATACGAAGCGGAAAATGATTCTACCTTTCCAATTAAGCCATTAGCTCCCGGGTTATCCTCACTTAGTGCAACTAAGCTTCCTTTAATATTATTTTGATTTTTAAAAAAATCTACATCAATACCTTTTGTCTCTAAATACTTAATCTCAGATACTAAATTGGACAGCACGTTGCAGAATCCATATTTTTTAATATCTGGTGCGTACACCAAACTTAAAAGATGAATAGTTTTTAGTTTGCTATTCAAGTGAGGTGGTAAATTTCGTAATAGAAAATATATAGCTGATGTTTTATGAATGCCAGTTTTGTAACCCATTCCATTAACTGGTTCAAATTCATCAATATAAATATGAATTTGAAAAGTTACTTGACTTCTATGAAATGCGCTCGATTTAATGAATAAACCATCAGATAACAGAGTATTTGCAGAATTTTGTTTTGGGAACGCCATGTACTCTTTAAAGTGCTCTAATGTACATAAATATTTCAAAGTGTCAATTAAGCTTATTATTATTATTTGGCATTTCAAGAAACATGCGTATTTTGAAATCCCACTTTCTTTGATATCTATATCCAAGGGTTAACTCTTGAGGTTTGGGAACATTTTCAAATACAACTGTTTTTCGTTTATATGTTGAAATATGACTGTTTAAATTATCAAGGATAGAATTCTGAAAATCTATGAACTCCAAGTAGTTTTGTATAAAATTATCATTTGAACTTAAAAAATTAGTTCTTATGAATAAAAAAATTGAATCTAATAAATTCTTAATAGTCATAATAATTAAATTAATCGTAGAGTGTGGAATATTTTTCCCACATAAACTCGCTATTAGCTTTCTTATTTCAAATTTTTATGGAATCAATAAATTTAACTTTATGCCAGTAATCCAAATTGTCTATGATAATTTCGTCACTATTTGCAACTGAAATGCTTGTGATAGCCGAAGATAGGTCATTTTTACCTGAAATATGTTCCAAATTTTCTTTAAGGCTTGTTTCTTTAAACTAGAAATTTAGCATGTGGCTTCGAAGACCACTTTTGGTTTTGCAAAAATGACCACAGTTTAAAACTCCGCAAAAATAATCACAACATACATTATGATTTTCTTTCATATGCAAAAAATAAAAACTTTGGTTTGGTAGCTTCGAATTTGAAACATTTCAAGGACATTTTT
This sequence comes from Tipula unca, assembly GCA_951394425.1. Lineage (NCBI taxonomy): Eukaryota > Metazoa > Arthropoda > Insecta > Diptera > Tipulidae > Tipula > Tipula unca. Next base: position 102,385,275 of record OX596382.1, on the reverse strand, counting down.
TATAAAACTGTTTAATATACTTATTAATCCGCGATCGATAATATACGAGTAATATTATACTTAATCTTAAAATACCAGTTTTTAAAAATAAATTATTTCAAATTTGAATATTTTTTTTTTGAAGTCGACCTTTAATGCCAGCAATTTAAAGACACATTAAATGGCCTGCGTCTACAATGGCGCTTAGGCAAACCATAAGTTTTGCCCTTTCCCCCATGTTAATCTTGGAAATCTGCTTTATCTCGAGTTCCAATGTTTTAACAGCCTCCCTTAGTGCACCGACCGAGTCAGCGACTACAGGTGATGTGGTGGGTTGCCGAGACCCATTCTCTACAGTCTCGTTGTTGTGCTGCGGTCCAAAGCTGATGATCAGTCGAGCGCTATTTACTCCCACCACTCTATCTACACTGAGTTCTTCTGTGTTTCGCCGTACAGTGGAATTTTTATTGCACCCTTGAAGATGTGACCACTAGTTCGTTGCCTCCCCTTAACCTCGTAGAAGTAACAGGACTTATGTTATTTTATTGTCAATATTATATTATTTTAATTATTTTTTAATTAATGATCGTTGATCGATAAGTTCTCACATCATGCATAACCCGCGTTCGCCCTGTTGAAATTAGCAGGTGGAAAATCTGACGTAAATAATGTACTACTGTCAAAGCCAAAGGATTGACGGCAAACAAGATGATGTTGAGTATTTGGTTGGGATTAGAGAATTGTCCATTATGAGCTGTTGCAACGTGGCGAAACCATCAATTCGGTCCCGTACTGTGCACATCTCGACCGTTTGAACGAAGCAATCCAGAAAGAGGGACCAGATTTGGCCAACAGAAAGAGAGTTGTGGCTCCAACATGACAATGCGCGGCCACACATATCTTTGATGACTCGGAACAAATTGACGGTACTTGGTTGGGCAGTTTTGATGCATCCACCGTATAGCCCGGACCTTGCACCGTCTGATTATTATTTATTTCGGTCTCTGCAAAACTCTCTTGTTGGTAAAAAATTGGCAGACTGAAAATCACTTGGCCAAGTTTTTCGACGATAAACCACATAAGTTCTACACCGATGGAATTATGAAGCTACCCGAAAAATGGCAAAAGGCCATAGATAGTAATGGTCAATATGCACTTGATCAACATTTATTTTCAATAAAGAAATTTTTGATCAAAATGTACCAATAAACCGCGGAGACTTTTTACATGACCTTATATATAAATACCTTTGGCGGATTCTTCTGCTCCTTTCTATGATGAATCGAATTGACCAACTCATTTTATTTATTAATAGTTCATAAAAACTATAATATTTTAAATATAAATTTGGTTAAACAAATTAATTTGTTTGGTTATATTGGTTACAGAAGTAATAAAAAAATGTCAAAATGTATTCAGCAAACAACAGCCTATTTCTTTTCATTAGGAAATCGAGAATCGCTTAATTTTGATCTGTGAAAACAAAAATGAAAATTAAGTGTGAAAAGAGAAATGAAAAGATTTTTTTCACTCAAATTTTTCACAGAACGAGAATTGACCTCCAGGCCCCTCTGAAGATGTTCGTCAACAAATTATTGGAATACTGTTTCAATCTAAATAGTATAAATAACCGAAATGGAAATAACACATACATATGCATGGATCAATGCTGCCAAACTTCAAGATTGTTTCAAAACTCGATAATTACATAACACTGAAAAATCATGTGTAAGTGTTAAAGTCGAATTAAAAGACCAATTACGAGGAAATTTAGAAGTTATTTCCAGCACGTACATATATGTATGATGACAAAGTTTTTATTGGTCTCCATACACATACTTATGTACTTCATATGTATAGTTTTGCAAATTTGTTAAAGTTTCAAATTTATAGTTTTTTTTTTGCAAGATTTAAGTTGTAAAAAGTTATTATGGATAAGACCTATGTACTCGTTGCTGGTAACAAATTGTTTGAATATTAAAAAAATGATGCATCGCCATGTCGTATACATATATACGAGTATGTATATGTCCATAATCGATGTAAAACGGAAACGATTATTTATAAATTTTTCTAATCTTTTGACTTTTCCGTTAAGTTTCTTATTTTGATTATGATAATAAGTTTTTTTATTAAAATCAATCAAAATGTTGAATTTTTATGTATTTTTGTTTTTCCGCCCCATACCTCCGCCCGCTTGTATTGATCAAGTGTCATGCGAATGTTGACAAATGACTTTCTACTTTCTTATCAATCATATTTTTATGTACTTATGTATATAAATGAATATAGATGTACTACGAGTATATAAGAATATTATATACAGGAAGTTAACTGACAACAATAACAACAACAACAACAAAAATAGCATTCAAAACGAATGAGTACGTGATAAAGATTTCTGATTAAAATTAATTGAAGAATCAACATCTGACGAGAAAATAAGAGAAAGCATGAATGTAATAGAAATGAAAATGTGTATGATGTGAAGACGTGAATATCAATGAAGATGGAAACTTCCTATTCAGTTTTGTTGTTGTTATTGTTGCTTCGTTGTATAGCATTGAAGTGTTTTATATATTTATTTTAGCTTCGGCCTTCAATCCAATTAGTTTCAATTTACAAAACAATTTTCATATCTCAATTTTGTGTACATATATATATATATATATATATATATATATATATATATATATATATATATATATATATATATATATATATATATATATATATATATATATATATATATATATATATATATATATATATATATATATATATATATATATATATATATATATATATATATATATATATATATATATGTATATGAACAGACCATACATATTTGTGACGTTTCGGTTCGCTGTATAACAATAGGGATACAATCAAAAACGAAAGGGAAGCGTTTGCACAGAATAAAATTGATGACAATGGAGCATGATGATGATAACGACGATGATGATGTTGATGAAATATCCGTTTTTTATGCTGTGTGCAGCGCGCGTGTAGCGTTATTTATTTAACTTAATAATTTCAATTGTGTGACTTTATGACTTAATAATAATTGAAAGAATTTTTATTTTACTTTTTGGTACAAAAGCTGCTGTAAAAAGATATCCATTTGTTATAATATGCTTTACATTTTGCTTGATTGAAAATATACAGTGGTATTGTACAGCACATACACGTTGTACTCGTATTAATCGGTGTGAAGTTTTCCACAAGTAACAAAACTGTAACTACACAATATAATAAATAACGTATGTGTATAGTTACACAATTTAACAAGAATTGTAGCATCCCCCAAAAAATGTAACACAGTAAATTATATTTATAATTAAAAAAATAGAATATAATTATTTTTAAATGAAAATAGGGGTCTGTAGCAATACTAATATGACGTAACTTTACATTAAAATGCGTTAAGCTATTACTATCAACCCTTAAAGAATTTCCAAACTTTAGTTATACATTTTCAATTCGCACACAAAGAGGATTTTCTAGTTTGTATATGAATTAACAATGATAATCCAAGAGATGTCTAGATAAATGTGAGTATGCCATCTTATTGCGTGTACTTTTAGAATTACTTATGATTGAGACCATATTAGCACGACCCTCATGAAGTAAGTTATCCATTTTAAAAGAAACACCCTGTTATATATATATTATTTGATTATGTTATATTAAAGTTGACGTTTATTGTATATATATGTAATATATATTCTTGATTTTTAACTGAATAGATACTGCATATATACATATTGAAATGTTAATGGAATCAGAACACTTATTGCACGACTTGAATAAAACATTATGACCAATTATTATTTTATTTTAAAATTAATATTTATTTGATTTTTATTTAATGTTGTTCGAGTAATTCACGACTCTTAAAAATCTACTCTAATTTTATAACATAACCTTTATATAGCAACATAGCTATATTGTGAGGCTGTGATTAAATACAAATTATAAGAAGGTTAGAATGTATGCAATGATGAGTGGTTTGTTATATTTTATTAGTGCATTACACCACACCTCACCCCTTAAGAAGAAAAAAAAAGGAAGAAAATGTAATTTTTATGTAAAGTTTTGTAAAGTTTTATGAGATCTTTCTAAAGCGCCGTTGCTTTGCGGATGATAAGATGTACAATTAATTTTTTTTTATTTTTAGAATTTTACATAATAGCTTGAACATATTGCTCATGAAATTTTGCCCTGATCGGTTAATTTAGAAAAAGGGCACCCAAATGTGCAAATAAAATTTTTCGCGAAAGCTTTTGCAACAGTTATTGTTTCTTGATTAGAAATAGGAATGGCTCAGGAAAATTTCGTCAAATCATCTTTCGATAAGTTGTAGTTAATGGACCTACGATATCCATTGATCTTTTGTCAAACGGTGTGCTCGATGTTGTTGTAATTTTCATTGGCATCTTTTGAATTCTACCGTGCTTATTGTGCTGACACTTACTACAAATCTTAATAAAGCTTTTTATGCGAATTAACATTTTGGGAAATTCATAATAGCTTCTAATGCGGTTAAAAGTTCTAATTATTCCTTGATGTCCACCCAAAGGAGTTATATGAAAATCTTTGATAATTTGGTTTATTTCATCTTCATTATCTAAATGTATTCGATTATCAATATTTGTATTTATAGAATTTGAATTTTGATTTAATTGGTTACCTAAATTTGAATTTTCAGTTGCTTCATTTACGTTAGATTCGTTAGTCATATTGGAAACAGTTGTCGGATCTAAATTAGTAATACTATTTGATTTTTGTAAATTTTGAAAATTAGCCGAAGTTTGTGAATTTATTGAAATTGCATTTTTATGTTTCACACGGGTAATGAAATTAACAAAATTTTCTTCTTTTGGAATTTCTATTCGGGAAAGTGTGTCAACATGAGATATCTCTTTTCCAGGCTTATATTGTATCTTAAAATCAAATTCCTCTAATTCAATACGCCATCTGACTAGTATTGAATTTGGATTGGGAGTAGAAAATAAGTATGTAAGAGGTTTGTGATCAGTAATGATGTAAAACTTTCTTCCATAAATATAAGGACGAAAGCGATTTACAACTGCCCATTTAATAGCAAGGAGCTCTTGTAGTGGTTTTTGGAGGTGCCGTTAAAACCACTTGGCACTAATTCCACTTCACTACTTATAAGAAATAATGACTCCAATGTATTTTTAATTACAATATTTTATTCTATTTTATAAGGATTATTTTTTTTTTAGAATTTTATTTTACAATAATTACGACTTCCAAAAATTGATTGAATAAGCCTATTCGGCGTCTCAATTAAAAACCCTGGTCAGAGACTATCCAAATTCAAAACGCAAACTGGAACAAGTACCCGATTTTGCGTCAAAACTTTCAATTTGGTGCGAAACATCAACAAACACCAAGCGCCCGTATATACCTATGGAAATGAGACGAGCTGTTTTTGAGAAGCTTCACGGACTTTCTCATCCAGGGGTACGTGCAACACGTAAGTTAATTACGTCAAAATATTTCTGGCCTAGTATGAACGTGGATACGGGATACTGGTCCAAAACATGTGTTCCCTGCCAAAAGGCAAAAGTCAACCGACATACACGTTCGGAGCCCGGTCATTTTAATATTCCTACGGGCCGGTTTGAACACATTCACATAGATCTCGTAGGACTATTACCCCCATCTAACGGGAACCTGTACATACTAACGATAATAGATCGGTTCACACGATGGCCAGAAGCCGTACCACTGACGGATATAAGAGCAAGTACTGTAGTGAGAGCTTTCGTAGACCAGTACATTTCGAGATTTGGTATCTCACACGAAATCACGATTGATCAAGGCAGTCAATTCGAAAGCAATCTTTTCAAAGAATTTACGCAATTGTTAGGTTCTCACAGAATACGAACGACGACTTATCACCCGCAGTCAACCCGTCTTTTAACCGTAGGATAATTTCGTTCAGATTGGTTTAACACTCGGCTTGCATAAGCAATTGGATGGTCCTCTGAATTAATAATCTGTGATAAAACAGCTCCGATAGGTACATTGGATGCATCGGTCGTAACATAGAATGGTTGGGAAAAATCCGGAAATTGTAGTATAGGTGATTTTGTCAAATAAGATTTTAAAGTACTGAATGATTCATCTGCGAATTCATTCCATTGGAAACTTTTTGGCTTTCCTCTTTTCAGAGCTATGAGAGGTTCTTCTATATTGGCATAATTTTTTATAAAAGATCTATAATATCCGGTCAATCCAACTAACGAGTCTAAACTTGATTTATTTGTTGGAGTGGGATACTTATAAATTGCTTCAACCAGGTTCGGATCTGGTTTAATCCCCTCATTTGTAATTAAATGCCCTAAATATTTTATTTCACGATGAAGAAAATTGCATTTTTTAGGTTGAAGTTTTATGTTAAATTTACGGAAACATTTGAGGGGATCAACTAGTTTTTCATTGTGATTCGCTAGAATCCTACCGCTGTCACCACTGTTATATATATTATTAGTGCATTATATATATATTTTATATATATATATTTTATTAGTGCATTATACCACACACCCTTTACAATGAAAGTGTAGGAGGATATTTGATGGTAATCCTAGATATGGCTAGATGAATCTGATTATGCCACCTCATTGTGTGTACTTTTAAGATTATATATGGTTGGGATCATATTAACAAGACCCTCAGGGTGCAAGTTATCCATTTTATAAGACACACTGTTTGACATTTAAACACTGTTTTATTATAAATATTATTATTGTACAGCATATACATATTGTGTTAGAATTCTGTTTGAAGTATATTTAATCCAAAATACAGTTTTATAAATAAATTATCCCTATGGAAAATAAAATATTAATATCAAACTCAAATCCAGTTCATTTATTTGTATGATGTTTCTAGAAAAAAGCAAGTACTTACATATAAATATAGTTGGTATAATGATAAAGATAGTAATGGAAAATCCATTAAAAATGAAAATACTGTATTATGTATGGAATTACAGAAATTTCAATTTGTCTGTCTATCCTATATATTTGTTTTTGTTTAGATCCCTAAAAAAAATGAAAATAAAAAATACTTAACTGATATGAAAAAGAGGAGTTGTGTACATTTTTTTTCCCCAGTTTCACACAAAGTTTTTTTTTTTTAATTTTCTTCCCTGAATAAGCTCGGGATGTGTGTGTATACATACTACATATATATGAACGAAATAACAAACACATTACATTTATGATTCATACGATATCTTGTAATTACAGTCTTAACAATTCTTTTTCATTTCTAACTCTCTCGTATACATATAATAAATAAAAAAGAAATTCACCTCCTACACTAAGCTTTAAGCATAATACGTATATATGTATGTGTGTACATATATGTACCAAGTACTTGCTCTACAAACACATCTATATTTTACGTCCGTATACATACATCCAAATAACAGTTTTGTTTTTGTTTTTTATTATTTTTACTTATGAAAATGATGAAAAAATGATGATAACATGAAAATATGCTACGTGATATTTTCTCGGGTCAACAATAGATGATAATTAATTACGGAGAATTTTTTTATTATATTTTTCTACCGTAATCTTATTTTTTGCACACAATACACATAGAATTAAGCTCTTCTATATATCAGGCGTATTTAGATTATTAATTAATTGAAATAATGATTAAAGTCAAAAAAACAAAACCATATATTATTATTCACATAGCAATATAATAAGAAAAAAGCTTTAAGCTTTCATGGTTTAATGCGCCCCAATTTATAGAAATGTGGCAAAATACAATTTAATGTCTATAATTATTTTATCTTCGAGAAAGTCTGCCGCATACTGAAGTAATTTATTGTTAAGGTCGAATGCAAAAAATAAAACATTTTTAAATTTTAATAGATTGCGCGTAAATTTTGGTATACTCACAATAGTCGTGCTTTTTAATTCAAAAATGTTCTTATTGGAATGAAGTTCTGGATAAGAATTTTCTCATTTTTTCAGTAAAATCCAAATGAATTTAATTTTTTATTAATAAATAAGATACATTTAATGTTAAACTACACATTTTAATTCACTATTATCGAAATAAAATCAAATTTAACTTTATTTTTCAATGTTCTGGTTTAATCAAGTTCGCGATAAACTCAAAGAACACGAACTCGAAAAATAAGAGAAATTTTAAAAGGAAATATTTTAAACAAATATTTTTCATTGTTTTATGCTTGATACCTGTATTATTTCACAATAGTCGTCAAAAAATATAGTTACAAGTTGAAATTTATTCAAATAAATAGAACTTAAATTAAATATATTGGTTAAACTAAATAAAATATCCCAGTATTATTCCCGATGTTCTTATAGAACTTGAAGTTCTGTTAATAAAAAAAAGCACCTTTGGTCTAATAGCTTTTACTTAAGCCAACGATTTTTTTTTGCGGATTTGCTAATTTAGTTATTGCACTTCTGTTCTGGTTTATTCGATTTATAGTGCTGTTAACTAACACCTTTATTTATTTTTGTTAGAATTTCACAGTTTTCTTTAGTTGTACGCACTATAATTACGCAGTTTATTAATTTCTTTTTAAAAAAAAAACTAGCCGAACGACGAATTACAATTTCACAAATAAAAGATACATCATAAACTGGTATTCAATATACATATAATCTAACAGTTAATCATTGTTTCTCTATCTTTAATCTGTTGCACAACCAATTCATATAAAAATGCATTACTTTTATTTTGAACCCAAATTAAGATTTCAAAGCATGCTACATAGTAATTCAAAGAATTTCGTATAGCATGCGGTGAGTTTTTCTTTTATTTTAATTTTCGTAAATATATGGGGTGGAATGTTGTAACATTACTATTTTCGATATTCGATAGACATTTGTGTCTTTTTTTTCAAGAACAAAATGACTGGCCCGCTCGATTCTATTTCTTTACATTTTTCGATAAAATATCACCTATATTTTTATTTTATATAGGTAACGAAATAAATAGAAAGAGATTATGTGCACATTTGTTTTAACAAGTTGAGAACGCAATAAAAACAGCGTAAGTGAACAAGAGAGACACAAATTTCTATTGAATATCGAAAATAAAAATCTTACAACATCCCACCCATTAAATATAATTTTTAAGGAGCCAGATAAATTTTCATTTTTAGAAATCCTAGAATAGCAAGAAAATCAAGTCAAGAATCCTGTAAGAACATTTGCGTGCAATTGAAGCATGGTAAAATAAATGGATAAATAAGGCCAATGAGTGCAAATCGGTACATACATATTACCTTCACACTTCGTAAACACACCTGTCTACCAGTAAAGTTAAATAATATCAACTAATATCTAGGTCTATAGTTAGACAGAAGGCTGACGTGGAAGAAAAACATTGAAACTAGATGTCAAAAAAATCAAGTTAAAGTATTTCAAGATGAACTGTCTTATTGAAAATTATTCATACTTAGGCTTAGACAATAAGGTTTTGTTATATAAAATGGTACTTAAATCAATCTGGACGTATAGTATTCAACTGTGAGGCTCGCTTGCCCTTCCAACATAATAAAATTTTAAAGAATGCAGTCAATAATCTTACAAATGCAGCTATACACCGAAACAGTAGCAGATATAACAAAGCAATACAGCAAAAAGTACCACTCACAATTTCAATAACCCATTTCAACAACAGATTTCATCACCTCCAAAAACAAGATCCGTGGGATCTTGCTATTTAATTAGAGTAACACTAACAATAATGAAATGGTAATTTATGATTAAAATTTTAAAACTACGGACAACAAAATACAAAACTTTAAACAACAATATTTTTATATATAAATCTTATTGCAAATTGAACAATATCAGCACGCGATCTTCTGAATAATACTGTACAGTATAAATCCATCACCTTCAAAAATCACAAAAATAAAAAATTCCAGTGAACCCAATGGTTATTTTTTCGATACGTAATTAAGGTTCCATTGGGTCACAATTTACAATATTTGTATATATCAGTTGGTCCAACTAGCGTTTGCAATTTCAACTACCGGTTATTTCGAGTGTGGTAACACTTACGTCATTCGTGATATGGCAGAAAATTTGTTTAATGTGTGACATTTACGAAATGGGTCGCTTTACGCTTGAACAATATTGGAAAATATTGAATACTTACTTTCAAATTGTGCGTCTTTTATACAAACTGTAAACAAAATTTACGTGTAAAATTCAGGAGCATTCAACCAACGTGACCGTGCATTTAAAACGCTTACACCTATTTCGAACCGCAACAAGCGAGTTCGAACTGATGACAACGAGGCTATGGCGTTTGGATCTTAGCAATCCTCCCCACAGATAGTAGGCGCTAACTCGGTCGGTGCACTAAAGGAGGTTGTAAAGGAATTGGAACTAGAGATCGAACAGATCTCTATAAGATTAACAATAGGAAAAGGGAAAAACTTCAAGTTTGCCACTTTGAAAAATGCGGTACCTCAAGTCCCTGTCCTAATAACAGGAACAAAAAGAAAAACCCACTGGCAACCATCTAAGGTTATCACTGCAAAAGCCGTGGCTAGTAGAGAAACTTCTTTCACAAATAGTGAATACACACACACAAATAGGTTGAAAATAAACTACGGGCAATTATAAGCCCGGCAGTAGCTAACGTTTCGGTTAGAAAAGTCATAAACATTAAGGAGGGCGTTTTAATCCAAACAGGAAGAAAGGAAGATCTGGATTTCTTCTTAGCCAGCAAGCAGCTTTCGAATGCTGGGCTTGTAGCATCGCTACCATAAAAGCGTATGCCCACGATAATCATTTATGATGTGGACAGGACCGAAAAAAAGATCGCGGCAATTAAAGCCTTAATAAAACAAAGAACAACACTACAATGCGCTTCTTTCCACAAGGCAAACAGGGTGTTGACCATTCGTCACGCAGTAAAGTTTGTACCTCATACAAAACGGCTTTGAACCTAATGACAGTTAAAACTAAAAATAATTGTCGATTGAATATCGCTCAACTAAATATGCAAAATGCTAAAGCAGTTGGGCATGAGATCAGACAATCTATTGAAAAAGAAGCGATAGACATACTCTGCATGCAGGAACCCAACGTGGTTAAAGGGGTTATAGGTGGAATGACCACATCCACTAGAATAATTGTTCCAAGAATAAAGACCATCATATTATCATTACTGGCGACTTTAATGCTAAGTCTAAACTTTGGCACATTAAGAACACAAACGAGAGAGAAGTCCTCGTTGAAGAATTTATAGCAAGAAGTAACCTATTCGTTATCAACGAAGATGGTCAGCAAAGTGACTACAGAGCTAAGGTCTGGATCTTGAATTCGGAGTACACACATAACGATTCCCAAGCGGTAAAGAAAGTTCATCTCTATGCCTTAAGGCATGCCAATTGGGAGTGTTTCTACAGCCAACTAAGTAACATCTGGCAAAGCCTGGTTAATGACCTGAAGGTATCGATCGGCAGTGATATCGATCAAGTTGAACAAATAATAACTAGTTCTATTATCAAAGTCTGTAGCGGAACTATACCACGTAAACGCGCTCAAAAATCTAAATTGTCTTGGTGATCTCCGGACTTAACCGAATCAAGAAAATTGGTTCGTAAGTTATATCAAAGAGATAAAAATCCCGAAACTCGGTAAAGTAAAAGGCTTAACTAAGTGGTACACCGCAAAGCGTATATTTTAAAAGTATTAGAGACGAACGCCAAATGAGCATAAAAGAGTTTATCACGGAGCATGGTAATGCTGAACCGTGGGGCTTTGTCGGCAAGTGCAGCACAGGTAAATTGAAAACGAATAAGGTACTTTGTACCGTGGTGAGCAGTGGTGGGCAAACAACAATTTGTTGGGAGGACACTACAAAATGCTTGCTCAATACCTTGCTACCCGACGACTCTGAGGAAAATAACTCTGAGAGGCAAAGTGAAAAATATAAGGCCCTGTATCACCAACTTTATTAATACTTGTCTTAGCAAAGGAGTATTTCCCAAAGCTTGGAAATATGGTAAATTAGCTATCATTTGGAAAACTGGAGATAGGTGTCAAATCCATCCCAAATCCTACAGACCTATCATGCTGTTGCCTGTTCTAGGTAAAATATATGAAAAATTAATTGCCGTCAGGTTAATGGACATATTTTAGAAAAGTGACAAACAGTTTGGCTTTAGAGAAAGTAGGGAAAACAGGACGCAATGATCAAAATGGTCAAAGAGTCGGACCAAAAGTACAATCTTGGAGTTTTCCTGGTGCCTCCGACATCCTATGGTGGCCCAGCATTTTGCTGTAGCTAGAGAGATTCAACTGCCCAGACAATCTCTATAAAACATCATTAACCACTATTTCTCTGAAAGAAAAGCCACTGTTATCTCAAGTTATAGCAAACTTGAAAAAACTGTCAATAAAGGATGTCCGCAAGGTTCCATCCTTGGTCCACACCTTTGGAATATTGTCTTCAACGGAAACATGAACCAAGAAGTCCAAGAAGTAGCATTCGCGGACGATAAGGTAATCCTCTTTGCAGGATTACCTTATCGTGCAAGATTATGGTGCAAGAGGTACAAAATGGAGCTATCCTCTACAAAAACTGTTATGATCCTACTTAAAGGTTCACTGGACATTAGGAGACCACAATTGGCTTCCATAAATGGCCAAAGAATTAAGATGGTGTAAACTGTTAAATGGCTGGGAGTTGACTTCGATGAACGACTTGGAGTAAGTTCATATGTCAAAAGAGTCGCGGAAAACAGTAAAAATGTTTTCGCTGTATTGAAATAAGTTGCTAAAGAGAACTGGGGTCTCAAGCAACGTACTTTGTCAATAATATACGAGGGGCTTACGGTTTCTTCATTGACATACGCGTGGGCGGCATGCGCAGATGGTCACCATGAACGGTCACCATCGGCGTACACTAGTTAGTGCCCAAAGAAGTGTCTTGCTCGGAATTACCAAGGCATTTATTAAACGTTGGCTAACCCATGGTGCAAACCCAGGATTCTATCCCAATGCTCAAACGCGCACTGCTGCCTTCGCAAACTGAACAAGTTTAGACCCAGGTAGAGAGGACAACTGATCTAAATTCAACGACCTAAATTTGAATACCTGAACTCGTATAGAACTAGAAGAAGATTCTTAGCTGGTTCTTTATTAAAGATAAAACATACTTCATTGACCTCAAATTGGGTTTCTAAATGAAGTGCTCCGCCTTACTACAACTAGAAGTCGCAAGCCACTGAGATCTTAGGTCTTTCAAAGCGTAATCATTTATAACTTTCTTCCCGTAATTGAAAGATACAGGAGCCGCTGGTTCAGGACCAATGAGGTTAGAACGAGAGCCATCAGAATAAAAGACTATGGACTCAACTAATTTGTTAAGAAACTCCTGGTAACTCCACAAATCTCTCGAAGGATAAGCCACCGAGAAAAGATTTGAGAAATGGAATGCGGGTAGTAGTCTGTCATTAACCATATCGATTCCTGGTAAACATGAATAATAATTTTTAAAAATTTGCGATGTCCCCCGATAAACCCGAAAACATTTCATGGCCCAATGCACCTCAGACGATAAGCTGCAGAACAAGCTAATCCTAAAATAAAGCTGCGTAATTGTGGCAAGGAAAGAATAGATTCCATAACAAGAAGTGGAGTCGAGGACATAGCCCCAGTAATGGCTCTGCAAGCCATAATTTGTAGGCCATTAAGCTTGGCTACAGAAGCTACTGGCCACCACACAGAAGATGCGAGCGATAGTAGCGGTAGGACCAGTGATTTATAAATGAAAGAAAGCATCATAGGACTTTAACCCCAGGATTCCCCATAAGCTCTTCTACATTGCCAAAAAATGGCAGTAGCTTAGCCAAAACCCTTCTCAAAACACCATGCCTCCACAATAGTCAAGGCATGCTGAGTTAGGTCGGATAAGACACTGAGATGTTTGCCTCTGACTGTCAAAACAAAATCATCAGCGTAGCTCTGCAATGTAGCCAGATTGCTGCAGCTTTACAATTAACTCGTCAAGCCTCAGCAGAGGTGAGAGCACACCTCCCTGAGGACAGCCTTTGGTAATCTTAACAGTTACTGAGTGGGAAGGTGATTAGAAAATGATCTCTAATAAATCTGTCGACAATTCTTTCCAGAGCTTTAAGAAAAGTTGAGGATAGACTAATAGACCGAAAGGACTTAGGATTCATATAATCGGACTTACCATATCTTTCGGGATAAAAACAACTCTACTTCTGCTCCAATAATTTGGAACAGTGCTAGAAGCAATACTCGCTTGAAAAAGGTGGAGCAAATGATCATGTATTTTCAGGACAATTGGGACTTGCAACAGACGTCCTAGTGAGCTCGGCAGCAACATCATCCGAGTTGACGATATCGCAACCAGGAAAATGAGCCGAAATGTTCAGCTCACCAATTTCCTTGTTGGAGGAGGTAAGCTGTCCGACCGGTAGACGAAGAGAATCAAGTTTACACGTACTGTTCTAAAGCTATATTGAGTTCAGCGACAGTAGATAGGCTGTTGATTTCCTCGCAGAAGTACAACACGCGGCTTTTGAGCGGATCTCAAACTTATTGTATATTCCTTTTGTGTTAACAAGAAGTTATCCCAATCAATCTGTTGCTTAGACTTTTTTGCTTTGTTCTTCAGTTTCCTAGTAGATTTGCTTAGTTTTTTGAGGTCAGAGTTCCAAAAAGGTTTGTTCCGAATCTTTTGATTAGTGATAAGAGGACACGACTTTTCGAAGGGTATCGTAATTGCCAATGCAAGATATGATGCTTGATCTGCAATGTCTTTCATCGACCGAATAACCTTCGGTGGCGCAAGAAAAGAACCTAGCCCGAGATAGAAAAGACCCGAATCTTTAATTTCCGATTGCGGAAAGGTTTAATAGGCGGTCGTTTAAAGTTGATATTAAACGAGATACACCTGTGATCAGAGGTGAGGATATCATCCGTCCCTCTCCAGTCTAAAATTAAATCAATAATGGACTTCTTATATCGCCATTCCAATCAGGTGCTTGCATATGCAGATGACAAATGCGTGATTGGACTGAATAGCAACGGAGTGAAGGAAATACTTGATCTGCTTGTAGAGTTTTCAGCTTCAGTTGGACTTCAGATCAATGAGTCCAAAACGAAATACCTGAGCTCTGGTTTTAGGGACAATGGCACACCAGATTTTAGTAGTGGCTACCACACGTTTGAGGGAGTGAGGAGGTTCAAATATTTGGGTTCTCTTATCACTCACGATAACAGTGTGGGTGAGGATATTAAAGTGCGGCTGGCAGCTGGCAGTTGTTCGTTGTATCCTCTAAGGCCACTGCTAAAATCTAAACACTTAGCAAGTGCCGTGAAGCTGAAGCTTTACAAAGCGTTGATCAGGCCCTTTGTTATGTTTGGATGTGAAAGTTGGGCGCTGACGGATGAGTACGAGAGATGGCTCCTAACATTTGAGAGAAGAGTCATGCGTGTGATTTACGGCCCAAAACGCGAAATAGATGGTACGTATATCGAGATCAGAGATCTGATGAAGACTCTCGATATTGTACATGAAGTAAGATCTCAGCGAGTACGCTGGCTCGGGCACGTTCTGCGTGCTGATCCGGAACGAATTGTGCAGCGATCTCTGAAAGGAGAGCCCCCATATGGTAGGCGCAGAGGTCGTTGCAGGCGACGATGGCTCCACGATGTAGAGAACGACTTGGCCTCTTCAGATTGTCTTAGACAGTATGAAGACCATGTTCGGGATCGAAACCGTTGGAGCCAAATTGTTGATTCAATAAGGGGCCAGTTCAAAAAAAAGATTTTTTTTATTAAGAATATGAGGATAAGTGTTCACTAACCATCTAAAACTTGAAAAATCAAATCGAAGTTACCTTTGATGAGAATGTATACTCTTTCTAATAAAACAAACCGCTTTGAAAAATAATCATTTAGCACAAGTTAGATGGACCACCCTTTATATAGCACTGAACGATTGATTGGTTTAATAATTAATTGATCCTAAAGTTACCTATTTATTCTATCTCATGCGACAATCGTATGTATAGAGGGAACAAATATTGGAAACCCAAAAAAGGTTGTTCTTTTTTTCACTGACACTGAATCTTTTCAATCTTATTCATGTTTTTTGTAAATAATACATATTTACAATATTTCAACAGCCTTCAATTTAAAGACACATTCCATCACAATATCGAGGGAGAAAAAAAAATGATTGCGAACGGTTTCATCAATCAATTTAATGTCTTTATATTATTATTATATTTCTACATATTAACCAAATAAATGACGCAATTATACCTAAAAATCAAATAAAAAAAAATGAACATACTTCCCCACATTTTGAAGCACAAAAAAAAACGATCAAAACCAAATTAAATACACCATCATCAAATAATAATAAATTGCTGAAAGCTTATTTTTTTTCTTTCCCAGCCACCTTAATCTTTTCACATTATATCACTTTCCCATACATAAATGTATGTACATTATAATCACCTAAATATATATATTTTATATACAACAACAACAACAACAAAAATTAAATAAACATCGAAAGCTTTTCTCATCTATGTCAAAAAAAAAAAAAAAAAAAAAAAAAGGTAAGAAACCAACAAAACAAAAAAAAAATGACAAACATCAATTTTTATTTTATGAGAAAGTCAATAAATCAAAATAAAATTATTATTAAAGCATAAAAATAAAACATAACCTTAAATAAGTTTGTTATATACAGAGACGACGATGATCACGATGATGAGGGGGGCGGCGGGGGTGCACAAGAACAAAATAAAATAAAATTATATAAAATGTAATATAAGTTAAAGTTAAGCAAAAAGCTCTTTTCGTTTTTGTTTTCTAAAACGATAAGTCTATTTACTGAATTTATTTTTATTTATTTTATTAGAAAACTTTTTCTTTAGAAAAACGTAAATAAATAAAATTATCCTTAAGGCAGTTATCAGTTTGTTTCATATACAGTAGTGTGCCAAATGTAAAATCGCAAAATCGCAAATTGATTTGAGAATTTCACGTGTTTAAAATTCTATATATCCGTACGATGTTCGAATAGACCTGGCTACACAAAAAAAAAAATCAAATTAAAATTTTAATTTAAAAACCTAAGACTGCAAATATGGTTTTGAAGAGCAGAGAAAATTCATGTCACGTCTTATGATTTTTATTCATTTTTTTTTTCATTATTGGATGGTTGGTCGTTTTCTATTCATATAAAGGAAGGTGTGCCAAAAACAAAAAATGCATCTAAGGACTGTTAAAACGCTACCAAATCGGGAGTACAAAATTTGAAGTCTATGTTTAACTAGTGAATATACATTCTGTTCAAAACAGTTCTGGTTCCAGTTCCAATACGAGAATATCTTTAGTATTCGATAAAATGGTGCATAATTTTTTTATTACCCACCCTGTGTTCTATATAATTATTTAGACTATATAGAGCATACATAATATGCAATATGTACTTGAGTAAAACTTTTTTTTTTAAATACAATATTTTTTTGTTAAAATGTGCTTTGAGCTAAAGCTGATGGAAATAAAATAAAAATAAATAAAATTCCATTCATTGCGAATTGTTATGTATGTATGTATGTGAGAAATTCGATATGTGCTAGGAATGGTGGCTAAAAGATTGTTTCCTGGAAAATTTATGGTTAGACATATTATAAATATTCATTCTATTTCTGCACACCATGCTTCTATATTTTCCAGTAATTTTATTCCGAACGAGAAAAATGAGGACAATAATAATGTCATCACAATGATTTTTGTTCAACTTTTTGCCTTCGCATTTAAATGTTCAGAGGGCAATTTTGTATACACACATACGACTATACGAGTAAGATATAATAAAATAAAAAATCTTCTATTTTTAAATAAATTGGGTTTTTCGTTGTTTTTGGAAAATAAATTTTGATAATTAATTGGTTTGCTTCAGAGAACACAAGAAAAAAAGTTTTGGGCATGCCATTTATAACTTATTCATGACGGCGCTGCTATGGTAATGAATCTGTTATACAATACCAAAACACAATACACATACATATACAATTAAAATTATACTCACATTTGCAGTATCCAAAAAGTTTCAATAAAATAATTAATAAAATTTTTATAAATTTCCATTTTATCAGTATTGACATTTTGTTGCTACTCCAAAACACTTTGTAACAATTACATTTAAAATTTTACACAGTTTTTTTCGCGCACACACACACAACGTTTGTAGTTTTGTAAAAAAAAAACAGAAATTTCAATTTTTTATTCAAATTTAATTTTTTTTTTATAAATATTCACTTAATGATATTTTTTGTTTGCTTTTCATATTTAATAATAAAATCATAATTATATTTTGTTTTAAAAAAAACTGCAAAATTAATTTTAATTTTAATATTCATTTTTTAGAGTTTGTGGTGGTGGTTGATAATTTGTTTGTTTGTTAAACATGCTTTCCGCTACCCATATCTGAAAAGAGAGCAGAACACAATAAATACTTGAATTAATATTTATGTTATTGAAATTTTGAAAATATATAATTGATTGAAAGTTTATTTCTAAAGTACGCGACCAGGGTTTTATAGGCACCATGGTACATTACGAGATAAGGATGGTATAAGTTTTAATGACGTATTTGATGATATGAGCCTGTGAAGTTTCTAAGAAAAAATAACACGTATATCCGTATACGGTTCCAATTAGAAAAAATCTACAGAACGAAAATCCCATTATAATCCAATTGGAATGTATTTACGGATTGGTAAATTCCGCCATGTTTAAATGAGAATTTCAAGAAAGTGTACGATAGTCACACACGCTATAAAACATTAATGTCGTTTTCGTTTGATTTTTTCCCCTCATTCGCAGAGTACACTGATTTTGTGCGTCAATAGAACATGAAACCGATTTACGCACAAAGTACGTAGTGATATTAATAAATAAAATAAAATTGTAATAAGTAATACATTAAATATATATAATATAAATATATATATATATATATATATATATATATATATATATATATATATATATATATATATATATATATATATATATATATATATATATATATATATATATATATATATATAGCCATTCCACGCGAAATCAGACACCCATCCGGGGGCAAGGTGTCCAATTTTTTTGAAATTCGAAGAGATGGTAGATATAGATTAAAAAAAAATACAATTTGAGTAAAAACTCGGTGGGGTCAAAATACGCGGAGTTCCGTTATAATTTGTTTTTGTCGGAAACTCAAATGTTCACATCTTTAAATACGTGTATCTTAAGTATTCCTTGTCCGTGTAGTAGCTCGTTGGAAAGACATACATGGAAAGACGGACATACCTTCAAGTAACCGTTTTAAAGTTTGGTGTTAATGTGCAATATATCGTTTAAATTTCAGTTTTAATTAGTATTTTGCTGAAAAATCGAAATGCTCACCCTTTTATTTTTTTATCTTAAAGCACTTGACAATACCTTTCAAATAAGCCATCTTTCATGATGGAGACTCAACGCGTTCGAGTTTTATAGAACAAAACGTCATAACAAGTTACGGTGGAATTTAACATTTCAGTACAAATATTAATTCTAAACTACGAAATTCATGTTTTGGTCCTTCCTTTTACAGTTTTATTCAATAAAGTTAATTTATTTACAAATTATTTTAATTTAAAATTATAAAAATTATCAGAATTGGAAAATCGACGCGCTGTGGTGTGGTTGTTACCATTGGGAACAAAGCAATGGTAATGCGTTCCTCTGTTGGCTTTTACTGAATCAAATTTTTTTGCTAGTGATCGTGCCACCCTTCTGTACTCATTGTACAAAATCTAAAAGTAATGTTTGATTCATTTTTTGTAGCCCAATCGAAAAGTTGTTGTGCTGTCGTTTTTGATCTGAAATTTATTTCAGAAGAGATAAAATTTTATTTTATTTTAAAATAATTTATTTCCATAAAATTTGGTATACTGGTGAACGATTCACAAACCGAAAACCGTTACAAATGTGTAATGCGCCGAACACGAAAAATAATCGCCATGCCCGATAAGATAATACATGCCCGGCAGAATTAGGCATAAAATGAATGGGCCTACAACATCCACCGCAATAGAGACACCACCTACAACTGAAGAGAGCATCTCCGTAGACGAAAGTTATGACACAAATGTTGAGATGGGACCTCTTCGAAAACGACGAAAAACTCTTACAGTCAAAGAGAAGTTAGGCCAAGAATATTTAGAGATAAAAAAAATATATATGCAGAATAAATTAGAATTGGCTGAAAGAAAAAGTAAACAGAAGATGGAGATGTTTTTAATAAAGGAAACTAATAAACAAGCGCGTGCCGAGCTTCAATTAAAAAAAATTAGAAGAGATACATGTTTAAAAAAAATACTTAAATTTATTGACTTTATTTATAATTTAACACGAAATAAAATAAATGAATTAAATGAAATAAACATCTAAAGATTGATCTAAATGTTTTTGTGTAATTCTATTTCTTTTTAATTCTCCTAAATGTTTAAGGACAGCATCGGTAATCCCGCCTGAATTTAAATTATCTATAAGTGTTGGTCCTTCTGGTATGGTTTCTGTAGGTATATCGGTCTCCTCATCCCATAAATCCGATGCGTCGATACATATATTATGAAAGACGCATCAACCACCTTATCCACCTTCATAGAATGCAATCTTATCAATTGGCGGAAACGCTGTTTTAGTAACCCAAACGCATTTTCGATTTTCACTCGCGTTTGACAATGTTTTTTATTGTACTGTTTTTGTCCGGTGGTTAATGTTCCATAATCCTTGTATGGTGTTAGTAAAAATTCCCTTATAGGATAAGCTAGCATGGCCTAATATGTGGTATTTTTCACCACATATTGTTGGGAGATCTTTTGAAATGTATAGGACAACTTAAAGATTCTTGCATCATGAATCTTGCCCCACACAAACGTCTTAAAATTTTTTATCTGCGTCACAGATGCCTTGTAGCGTCAGGGATAATAATCCATGACGATTAATATATGTTGATCGAATTTTATTGGCTGGTTTACGGATATAAATATAACAACCCTCAATACGACCAATGGTGTTATCAATGTATTTAAAAACCTTTATAATTAGTACAATACCTTATGAAATGCTTGGGCTTTTTCAATTTTTTCATCATCTGTAACAGGATATTTTCTATGCATTGTTGATATATAGAATAAAAAGTCCAAAAAATTACCCAGGCACTTATGAGCCTATGAAATTGATATATTGAAAAGATTCGACACTGTACGGTACGTGTCCTTGTTTCCAGCAAACCTAAAACGAAAATGTATAAACTTCAATAAAAATAAAATAAATATTTATATTACCACAAGAAGGCCAAAACTTGAACTTCAGCAGAAACTTCTTTTCTACCACCACACTTTTTTATTAATTTTTGAGATATTTGTCTGGAGATTCGGAAGTTTTGACGAAACTGTAACAAGGTAATTATGCTTTTAAGTTTACACATATTAATTAATTAAAAACAAATTTTAAACTTACTTCAATATCTGAATATTTGTGGACAACATCGGTGAAGAAGTTTTTAACACGATGCCTTTTCTCTCGACCAAATAAAATTTCTTGAAACTTCATAAATTCTTCAAAATCGGAACTTCATCCATTTCACACAAAATAAAAATTTATAAGAATAAAATTAAAATTTATGAAACACAAATTATTCACTCTATAGGCAATGACGCTTCAAACACAATTGACAAATGAATATTCACAAAAGTCAAAATGGCAGTATAGTGACAGATAAAATTATAGTATTGGTGTAAAATATGAGTAACTCGGTCGAAAAAACCAGTGTAGACAAAAGTGCAAAAAATTTAGCTGTCTGGCAATTTTTTTTGGTTCAAACGAACGGTTAGAGTGTAATTTTTTGCACTCAGTGCAAGTTTTTATGTTCAAACGAAAACGACATTAGAAATTAAGGAATTCCATTAGGTAGTCATTTAAAAAACATACAACACATAAAGGTTTAGTTAAGCCTGTTTTAAGGGAACATTTCGTATTAACAAACTTCCAAGCGAATGACAAGAAATCGAATTTTTTCCATTAACATTTTCACTAACTGGAATCGAATACGAAAATTTAAAATTTGTTGTTAGCAACTTTATAGATGTTAACAAATCCAATAATAAGACACACTCGGAGATTTGGGCAAGGATTCGCTATATAAGTCTAACAGGCCTATTGTTAGGGAACATTTCATAGAACAAGATTTTTCCAAACGGAAGATTTGAGATGAGTTTCTACCATTTTTTTACTTATAGATCATTTACACTAACTAACAAGGCACTCTCGGAGATTTGTTGATATATTATATTCGATTTGATATTAACTTTTTGGCCCTGTGATCGGGGGGTACTCATAGGTTTTGTAAACCTAACTTCCACGAACATATTTTCCAAGAATACCGCACCACAGTGGCACAGTATCCTTCACTTGTTGTAGGAGGCTACGAAACGGTTGAATCGCTGGACTGACGCCCCGAATCCGTAAAAAATAATCTGTGATACCGCCAAAGAGATTAAGGGTCGGCACCGTGAACGTGCAGTTACTAAGGAAATCAGGAGCATTGGAGGGCCAGGAATGGGCGAGGTAAACTACACCTTGTAATATACGTGGTTGTCGACACGTATAATATTACGTAGATTACTTGGCAGTGTTTTTTGTAAACGTTGACAGTTAAAAATGACAACAATCTACGATTGTTTAACGATTTGAAATCGAATGCATCAGGTTTGCAGGTGTATTTTGCAAAAGAGCAATTCAGTTAAGACGACATATACATATATATAAGACGTACAAATACTGTCATAGTATTTGTATTCAGTATTGTTTGCCATTTCATCATGGAAAGACAAAGCTTTATTATGAATCAGCGTCCTGATGACGATCGGAACATACGCCCGTTATCGCTCCATTGCAAAGGACTATTATCGCGCCATAATAAAGGACACCTCTAGAATTCTAGAGCTACGAAAAGTTCAGTCTATGTGGATAAGCCCACTTGAGGCATTGGAAGGGTCATCACAATTAGGTTTTCAAAATTGAGCATCTTAATCACATTTGTGGCAAACATTTAAACGAAATAATCTATAAACAAATTATTGATGAATGAAATCATCTCTAGATCAATCGCACTCATTATAACTTTCAAAAATATGTTGAAATTAAATAACCGAAAGCTATAATTACAGATTCTGTAAGGCCTCCTTGGTAAGTTTTTGTTGAGAAAAGATATATAAACCGGGCTTGGTTGCGTGACAAGGCAGAAAAGAAAAAATCGAAAAAAGAGCTGAGTAGAGATAGATAAGGAGTGAATTTTACATAACGTTCTATGGTTTTCCGAAAGGTCCACCTGTAGAAAGATTCATATATTTAAGCTCGAACATTTGGCTGAAGTAAATAAACTACCCATTGAACAGTTAGTCTTTGACATTAGTTATGTATTGAAACGAATAGCATAAGAATGGTATTGGGTTTACATATAGAGTAGAAACGTAATGTAAATTGGTCGATGTTGCGTGACGATATAATCAGGCGGTTTTAAGATCGGCACACAGATGGCGCTCTTCGGCATATTTGGGACTGCCGTAAGCAACGATTTCGAGAATCTTTTCAAGATTATTATAGTGAAATACCTTTTATCTATCTTTATTTAACATGTTATTTAGTTTCCATCATCATTCTATCAAACAAGTTTATACTATTATAGTGAAATGCTTTCCATATCTCTCCAATTTGAAGTTCCTATGGCTGATACCCAGTTAATGTATACGATACGCCGGAACATGAGGGCAAGACTTCAGGACAAACTGGAAGACAGACATTTTTCAACGTTAGAACAAATGGTACAGTTTTGTATAACGTACGAGGATACTTGGGCAAGAACTGGTTTTATCCCAGAGATAATGTGTCAACGACGTCAAATTAATGAATTACAAGCTTCGAACGAACCGAGTCTTGATTTTTCACCACCTTTGGAATATGAACAAAAATTAGGTGCATTTGATACAAACCAAAGAAATTATCGACCGGTAACTAACCTATTTACAAATAGAAACTCTCCATCTGAAGTGACAAAGAGATGTTGGAACTGCTACCAACCAGATCATATTTTTAATAACTGTTTGGTCCCTCTAAAACATAAATTTGGTTTTGGGTGTGGCACTCTCGGAGTTCTCAAGCCATATTGCACAATTTGCAAAAATATAAGTCGGGAAATTCCAACACGGAGACAGGAACAGGCTGCACCTGGCCCCCAAAAATATTCACAATTAGAATAGATCAACACAAACCTCCAACAACGACCTCGAGAGAACACGGTTCCAACATGAACGTAATGAATCGCGATCCGAAATAACCGAATTTGACTTAATTTGCGAACCTGTTCATACTTACAATGAGCCAGAAACAATTGGGAATAAATTTACAAGAGTTCAAACGTATTGGAAAACTCTCAACATGCATAAACTGCTGAGTCTCGAATAAATGACTCTACAGATTGTCGTCCTTATGCGGAAGTTAAAATATTTGACGAAACAATATTAGGTTGTGGCAATGAACTATTCCTCAACAAATCAAATGTACAATTTCGTAATTTAGGTTCAAAGATAAAAACGGCAAGTGGCTCTTTTGAGACCATTTTAGGCCATATTAGAGTATCAGTAACATTTATGGGTCAAACATGCTATTTAACCTTACACCTACCGCCAACATTAAGTCAAACTCTTTATTTAGGAGTCGATTCCTGGGTAACATTCGGAATTAAAACCACGTCCCTCCAATTGATTCAGTTCTAAGTTGTGAAGTTAGTGAATTGACTCGTTCAGAAGATAAAATTAAATCTGAACTAGTATATCACGAGTTATCGCCTATACAAAAATCCAGACTCGACCTGGTAATAAAAGAGTTTCCATCATCTGCAATTCTTGGTTTGGGGAAAACTAAGATTTTGACACACGTGATCGATATAGGTGACGCACTACCCAATATCTACCGCCACATTGGTGAGGATGCTTGGTTAGCTAGGTAAAACAAGATTTATATATAGTATAGATCTTAAAGATGCCTTTTGGCTAATCCCTTTAGATGAGAGCTCGCGAGATAAGACGTCTTTTACGGTACCTGGTAGACCTCTCAGGCTTAATGTGCAGGCTTATGGATAAAGTTATTCCTCACGAACTTCATCCCAAAGTATTTGTATACTTAGATGATTTGTTGATTACCTCTGAAACTTTCCACAAACACCTACAGCTTTTGAGTAAAGTTGCTGACCTACTTTGCAAAGGAAACTTAACCATCAATGTTGAAAAGAGTAAATTTGTGCTTGATATTTTGTGGGTAATGGCGTTCTAAAACCGAATCTCAATAATGTAGCAGCGTATCCAGCACCAAAAACCGTGCGACAACAAAGAAGATTTTTAGGTATGACTGGCTGGTACAGACGTTTTATTAAAAACTATTCGGATGTAACTGCGGCACTAACTGAGCTACTTAAGAAAACTAACAAATTTATTTGGGGTACTGCAGCCCAGATATCTTTCGAGACGCTTAAGGAAGCATTATCTTTGGCACTAGTTCTGTATCACCCAGATTTTACACGCCCAATTTCATTTTATGGCACGGTCAATTGCCACTGCCGCCGGAATATTATTACTGAAAGGTATAACCTTCTTGTAAAGATTTTCATCAGTTGTGCCATGTTTCTGATTTTTGTGAGCGGTTTTTTCCGATTTTTGTGCGAGCTGTTCCTTCCACGGTATAAAGAGAGTCCAACTCCTATTATAGTGCAATATATCGATGTTTTGGGTGTCAATTTAATGATTTCGAAATGAATAAACAGGACGCTGAAGGAGGTTCATGGTATTGGAGCACAATAAGTTTTCAATCATGTCAACATCTAATAACTTTTTAATTATTCTGATTTTGTCGACACATTGGATAATTATAATTGAAACAATTGCAGACAATGTAGACTTACCAGTTATGTTATGTGATTCCCGATTTAATTCGAACTATCCTTAAGCTTAAAGCCTACTTTATTAACAAATACAGCACATTTTCAAAATTTACCACATTCCTGTAAATAGTTTCCATTCCTTGTAAATAATACTATCTAACTATATAGAAGAGAATAAAATGTGTAAGTTCAGCTACCTATATAAGATAAAAATGCTTTTTTATATGACCTCTCTTTTTGAAGAGATTAAAACGCATTGATGGAAATTCTAAAAGACCAATAACGCATTGACCATAAAATATTTTGGTTACCATAGTTTAGAACTAATTGACAAAACCACTCTAGGAATTGATTACATTAACGACGTTGACTATGTTGATGACGTTGTCGCGTAAAATGCCCATCCCTGTGGAGGGCCTAATCACATCCATGAAGGATTGCCGGTTGCAACTCGATGCTCTTTCAGAAATTCACTGGCCTAATAGTGGAGACCATGTGTCTCAAAGCTATACGTTGTTTTACAGTAGAGATAATCTCGGAAATATTGGAGCTGAATGTCTTGGATTCCTAAGCAGTCAATAACAGATTGAGTAAGCTTCGCTTGCACATGAAGTTAGCCAACCTGTCGATAATTTGTGTACCCGCCCACAGAAGTTAGCCAGTTCAAAGTTAAAGACTCAATGATTTGGACGATCTGATGTCATCTATACCCGAACACGATGTTAGAATGATAATTGGGGACTTTAATGATACAGCTGGCAGAAATCAGGCCGACTTCAGGGAACACAGCGAGACGCATGGGACGTTTCGACTGTGAAGGTCTGATAAATGAAGATCAAAAGAAACGATATCAAAATCTTGTCAGTGGCAACATTGAGGAAGCTAATTACCAATCTGACTGTGCGTACTTTATCTGGGAAGTACTGAAAACTCCGGTTGTCAATCAACTTTGGATATAGGGACAGTGGCCCAACAGATTTTAGTAATGTTCACTACACGTTTGAGGAAATATAATTTCAAATATTTGGGCTGTCTTATCACTCACGATAACACTGTGGGTGAGTATATAAAAGTTCGCCTGTAGCTTGTAGAATCTAAGACCAATGCTAAAATCTAAACACCGGTCAAGTGCCGCGAAGCTCAAGCTTTACCAAGCGATAATCAGGCCTGTTGTTATGTATGGATGTGAAATTTGGACGCTGACTGATGAGTATACGATAGATGGCTCCATACATTTGAGAGAAGAATCATGCGGGTATTTTACGGCACAAAACGCGAAGTAGATGGTATATGTACAATACTACAACAGCTGTAAATCTTGCTTGTAAATCGTTGTAATTAAATTCTCTGATGTGATTTGATTATGATTTGTTTACTACATACATTTATTTTGTTTGCGCATGATTCATCAATGCAAAATTGTAAAATAATCGAAACCAACTTTTCACGATACATAGCAATCGTTGTTTTTTTATGAAAATAACAATTGATAAACGATTTTACTGTTATAATGCAAAATAATTAAAACATTTTGTTAAGTTTTGTTTTACAATATAATAGTAGTATTCAATAAGAGCTTCTAGTGACAAGTGGTAATCAATTAAAAGTGTCGGGAAATATTATTTACGTACATAATTGATAATAAGTAAACATGTAAAAATGATATTTAAAAATTAATTACAACAATAATAATTACTTAGAAGTCGGGCGAGGAAAGCACTGGCCAACCGAAAAGCGGCAATTCATTTTACAATTAAGAAACGATGGGAAAACGTATAAAGATATAGAAAGTATTGTTGGTTGTAGACTTGTAATGCTACGATTGTTGCTAATGCCATAAAATTTTCAAATAAGCCGGCAACTCGTGGACTCAACCGAAATTCGATTTTGTAGAAGCAACCCATTTGCATCATCCAAAAAGATAAACAATGAGCTAACTCTAAATTTTAGTGATGTAACGATACGGCGACAGTTACTAGGGCAAAACAGTCATCGGAAAGTGTCGCTTAATTAAATTTGCGTTAAAACATATCAACTGGCCCATCGCAAAATGGCACAATTAAATTGTGGACGGAATCCAAAATTGTTCTTTTTGGCATTACTGAATCCCTGAAATATATACACGGTGATTCCTGCTTAAAAATGAAACCCGGTGGTTTCAACTTAATGGTTTGGGGATTTTTCTCCTATATTGGTGACCCATCCATAAAATAAATGGTATTATGAAGCAACATTTGTAGGTTCAAATAAATATTAGACACCGTGATGCTCAACAATATTTTGCATTGCCAATTAATTCTAAGTCCGCGCTCGGGATAATACAATGCCAAGAAATGAGCAGCATAAGAACAAGCTAGAAATTTGTTGTAGAGACACTCACTCTTAAATATATGAAAATAATCTGTGATAGTAAATATATTCTCATAACTGCTGCACGAGAGTGTTGTTTGATTAATTTACGTGTAAATTTGTGGTGTTTTGCGTAAGAAAAAATGTACATATTTTACATAACTCTGAAATGTTGATATTTAATGGTGAAAAAAAAAATGAATAAAGAAACTAAAATTCTCAATACGACGATGATACACCGTAACTAAAACTAAGAATAAAATGGATTTAGACGCATCAGTTTGAAGTCAAAGATTTAACTTTATTTTTAAAGAATTCCTATTAATGTGTAAGTATAATAAACATAACATTCAAATTTATGTGTGATTGAATGGGTTTTGTTTATGTTTCTTCCAGATTTAGTCTATTTTCACTTTTTATGACGACTTGGACATTTCAATTCGATTTGTTTTGGGTCGCAAAATTTTTTATTAATTTCATTTAAAGTATACATTTTTGAATTTTTTTAGTAAATGATTAAATCTGGCTAAGATATCCGATAATGGGCATCTAGCAAGGGAATACATACTGTTTTACGATAATAAACTTCCGATGAAGAGCTTTTCACACTGTTACGATTAATTAATTTCCCTTCATGTTATCACTTTATGTTTTTCAGAAAGCAAACAATAAAATTTTTTTTTTGGTAGTAATGCCTACTGATCTTGTAAAATACAAAAATTTAGCAAAAAATTAAATAGAAATCTCTACGGCAGGTAGAATCAGAAATATCTTTAAAAGATATGATGACCTTATTAGTGGCTGCAGCATATTTCCCCGCTAGGTTACAGCAGTGGGGCGAGGTTTTTCCACTAATTTCAAGAAACTTATAGTGCTGCAAGAAGGGAAGGTTTACATAATCTATTCTCCATGATCCTCGTCAGGTAATTAAAAAAATGACTGATCTTAAATAGTGAGCTATCTTCGATGATTTGATCGCTGACGCCACACACCACCTAATGAAGCATAACTATTGTTACCGAAATTTAGGTTCTAAATGGTTTGGATTCAAATTCTAATTTTTTAAATACTGATTTGCAAAATTTAGGTTTAAAATCTAATGATCCTGCCCGCCCGATAGTTTTTTTTTTAATACCATGATTTTGAAAACAAAGTTGAAGCTAAAAGTTTCAAAAATAAAATCCAATAAAAAATCTAAACTTTTCAAACAAATCATAAAATGATTTAAACGAGTTTTAAAGTTGTTAATGTGGCTAAACAGCTACTAATATGTTAATACCAGATTTAAAAGAGAATGGCCGTGGTAAACACAATATTTTATGATCAGGTGTTTGAAGGAAAATGGCTTACGATGAACTACAGAAGTTTCGCATTGCGAGGTAATGCAAAAATTTGACATCGCAAACTATGAACTGACGGTCATATTCAGTTATTGAGCTTGAATATTTTGACGAAGAGTTAAGGTGGACTTATGATTTCATTCATTCGATTCATTTTGATTATTTTTTATACCAATCACATCTATCTTCGGGAATCGCAATTTTGGATTTCTTCTTAAATTCCAAATGTCAAATGTCTACTATTGTGATGATATACTCGTATACATATAATAAAAACAAATGAAATACGAAAAAATTTATAAATTATTTATTTAATTAAAAATAGAATCAGACAAAAATTAGGGCGTTGTCGACTGGATTGGAATTTCACAATGTTTAGCTATATTAACAAACCCTGCGAATAAATTTTTTGGTTAACATACAATAACAGAAAAAAAATATGTTCGGAACGCGTTCTATACGTCATTGGTTATTATGAACTGAAAAAACAGGCCTTTTTATTTATTTTTTAATAATTTCTATTTTGAAGTACTTATTCATTCTTACCAGAGCGATTTTCAATGTAATTAAATTAAAAAATTTCTTAAAACTTATTTCTTCCAAACCAAAATTTTACCAAAACCAAGCAACCAGGAGCTCAAACTAAACCTAATTCAATTATAATCTATGTGTGTGCAAGGTTTTGCCGATTCCATAAACATTTCTCTTCATCTTTAAATTAAATTTATAATAATTAAGTAATACGCATCGATTCACCTTAATTATGATACCACAAATTTTCCATTTGATTATGATTTACAAAGCAAATCATGAATATAATTCATTGAATCCTATCCAAACGAGAACGGCACACATACATATCATATAATTACTAAAAAAGGGTTAATTTTAGAAAGGTGTAACCTTAGTTATTATTGTAGGCATATTATTCATCGTTCAGTAAAAATATTTTATTGATGAATGAGGAGGTTTTGCAGAAATTTTAAATAAAATATTTTATATTTGTCGTCAGTTTTGCTGAACACAACACTATATGCCCGTTTTATATATCCGACGAAATTATGTGATTATTTCCTAATGGGAATATAAATAATTCGTTTCTAAAATTAAAAATTATTAAATTATAAATTCCATGAAAATCGTATACTAAATCTTTTATATTCTAATTTTTAATTTTTAAGGGGGGATAATTTTTATTAAGAATGTTGAAACTTGAAAGAACTTATTATTACAAGATTTAAATTAAATGGATAAGGATGTAGATAATTTTAAAACACAAATGCACAGATAATCATCTAACGGTATCTGTAGGCCATATTGTCGTCTCAGGACTAAAATACGCTAACCACAAGAGTGACATTTTCGGGATGTTTTGTCAATTTTACAGTAGTAATAAAATTATGGCTCAGTATTTAATCCATCGATAAGAAGTGATAACAACAGTTCACTTGTACCTTAATTTCAAAAAGAAGTTTAAGTGGATATATTTTTTTAAATTACATAAATTAAAACATTTGCCCATTTTACCATTCTTTAAAAAATCTTGTTACAGAGTGTTACAGTCTTAAACAATGAAACCTTTATTCAGAACACGAAGAAGACGAGGACGTCCATTGCGTCAAACAAGATTTTTGCCCACAAAACAATTGACTCACAGATTCAATTGGAGATTAAGATCCCGAAGATATTTTTTGCCCTTAAATTCGTTAACGTAATTTATTTAAATTTACTGGGATGTCGACCCCGAATATATTCTACCAGTTGCTGATAAAACAATTATCGATGTGTTGCGTGCATATAATTTGATTACGTTTCAGACGTTCCGTGTTGTACAAAAACATTGACCGGTAAACGGCATAAACATCTCGAAAATTGGAAGAAAAGCTAAATGCCAATAAGGAGAGGAATTTACTAGTGGGCTGGGATTACAACGAAAATAGGGAGAAATTAAAACGGGTTGCGGATAAAATGCGCTTACGCCTACTCCTGCCATGAACTACTTGATTTATCAGAGAGAACCAATTTGTTTGACCAGTTTTGGCTGATAAATTCCAAATCGTAAGGCGAATATTTTTAAAGCGGATAAGCTAAGGAGAGTATATCAGTTGTTTTACACCAACAATTTGGAAACGCGGATACATTATTATTTTGGCCATCTAATAATTCAAAATACCACAACATCAAAATCTCCAAAGGCAAACACACGTGAGAAGCACAAGAGAAAGAAAAAAACTGGTGAAATATTAACTCAAGATGAACACAATGATTACACGAAACACATTCAAAACAAATACCAAAATCCAAATACCCGCGGATACGTCATTGATCTGCACAATGTGTTTGCGTTGTTCAGAAGCAAATGCCAACTACTTCTTTTTTTTTTGGTTTCATCAAACATGGTATTGTAAGGGTCAGAGTGCTCTCGTAAGAATTTTGCAAGCAGTCTGTGTTATAATAGATTTTCAGAAAACTGAAAAGTGTATTATTTGGACAGATGTTCAGCAGAACCTCATTCTATTTTGTCGTTTAGCCTATAAAAATGTAAGATAGAAAACCCATGTATTACCATAATAGAGCTCAAGTATTCGAAACCAAGACATATGTACCTTTCTTTTCGACATTATACCTTTCCAGAATGACAACGTTAGGATAAGGGAAAAAAACGGAATAATTAAGCTTAACATTTTCACCATACTTGTATTAAAATAGAGTACAACCTACATGGTCGTTTTCATTTGACAATATTTTAATTTAAATTTGCTTTCAGCCATCAGACTGAACTGTTATTTTTGACGGGTTTTGTTCATTGTATGATAAAATATGATTTTGTTCCAAACAATTGAATTGAATTAAAAGAATTAATTTTATTGTATCTCCAAAATATTATTAGAAATTCCTCTAACTACCATTTTCATGGGTAATTTTTAGCAAACAATACAAAATTTAATGTGTGGCTGTATCCATTTTTCCGCTATATCAAACATTATTATTTTCATATGGTAATACGTAGGCAGCGATCATCATTTGGTCACTGTTAAGCTACGATGGAAGTTTCCGTAGAAGTCTGGGAACACTGTGAGACGCATAGAACATCTCGTTTGTGAAGGTCTGATAATTGATGATTAATAATAATAAAATAATAAACAGTATTAAAGGCCATTACTGGCCCCTTACTGAGTCAACAACCTGGCTCCAACGGTTTCGATCCTGAGCATGGTCTTCATACTGTCTAAGACACTCTGAAGAGGCCAAGTCGTTCTCTACATCGTGGAGCCATCGTCGCCGGCAACGACCTCTGCGCCTACCATATGGTGGCTCTCCTTTCAGAGATCGCTGCACAATTCGTTCCGGATCAGCACGCAGAACGTGACCGAGCCAGCGTACTCGCTGAGATCTTATTTCTTGTACAATATCGGGGATCTTCATCAGATCTCTGATCTCGATATTGTACAGAGCTCGGTAGGTACCATCTATTTCGCGTTTTGGGCCGTAGATCACACGCATGACTCTTCTCTCAAATGTTAGGAGCCATCTCTCGTATTCATCCGTCAGCGCCCAACTTTCACATCCAAACATAACAACGGGCCTGATCAACGCTTTGTAAAGCTTCAGCTTCACGGTACTTGATAAGTGTTTAGATTTTAGCAGTGGCCTTAGAGGATACAAAGAACGACTGCCAGCTGCCAGCCGCACTTTAATATCCTCACCCACACTATTATCGTGAGTGATAAGAGAACCCAAATATTTGAACCTCCTCACTCCCTCAAACGTGTGGTGGCTTTGGACTCATTGATCTGAAGTCCAACTCATTGATCTGAAGTCCAACTGAAGCTGAAAACTCTACAAGCGGATCAAGTATTTCTTTCACTCCGTTGCTATTCAGTCCAATCACGCATATGTCATCTGCATATGCAAGCACTTGACTGGACTGGCGATATAAGATGTTGCGCTGAGGTGTTTCAGTTTTACGAAAGATGTACTCCAACATGAGATTAAAGAGTATCGGGGACAGAGCATCTCCCTGCCGAACACCCGAGTTAACTACAAAACTTGTCGATAGCCTGTTCTCAACTTTAACACAGCATTGAGACTGCGTCACTGTCATCCTACATAGTCGTACCAGTTTTGTTGGCATTCCTAGGTATTCCAGGGCAGACCATAAACTCTCTCGATTGATCGAGTCATAGGCCTGCCGGAAATCCAGGAACACCTGATGTACGGGGATGGATGTCTCATAATATTTAGATAGAATCATCCGCAGCGAAAAGACCTGATCGGTGACTGATCGATTCGGACGAAATCCTCCTTGATAGTCACCAACCAAGCCCTCCGCTAGAGGAGTGATTCTATCCAATACAATGTATGACAGTAACTTGTAAGCTGTGCAAAGGAGAGCTATACCGCGATAATTCTCACACTTCAAGCGGTCTCCCTTCTTGAAGATGGGGCATATCGCGGCCACTTTCCATTCGTCAGGCATAACTTCGGTTCGCCATACTAATCGAATAAGGTCGAAAAGACAGTTCCACAAAGTATCCCCTCCGAATATCAAGAGCTCCGAATTAATGCAGTCCACTCCAGGTGCACGGTTTCGTTTCAATCTCTGCATGGCTTTAGTGAATTCCTCATGGGATGGCTCCTCAGTGCAAATCTCCGCAGTCTGTATTAGAGGTGGCTCAACAACAGTCTGTGACGCATGATGGACATCAAGCAGGTCAGTAAAGTGTCCACTCCATGCGTCAAGTACTGCGTCGATGTTGACACAGAGGTTTCCATCCCGGTCCCGAATGGCGGTTGACGTAGGCCTGAAAGTATGGTGCAGTCCAGTAATTCCTTTAAAGAAATTACGCGAACTGCGCTCATTACTGAGTTGTTGTACTTTCAGAACCTCGGCCTTCCACCATTCTCGCTTCTTCCGTCTACAAATCCGCTTAGCTGCCCTTCTTGCAAGAGCAGCCTTGTTTTTCCTCGCGATTGTGAGACGTTGTTGCACTTCATTATGGGCTATATTTTGTTGCTCAACTGCAAGACGACACTCGTCATCAAACCAATCATTCTTGGGTCTGACTTTCACTATACCTAAAGTCTGTTGAGCAGCACTGACAACCGAAGTTTTCAGTACCCCCCAGACAGAGTTCACGCAGTCAGACTGGTAATTAGCTTCATTAATGTTGTCGCTGACAAGATCCTGATATCGTTTCTTTTGATCTTCATTTATCAGACCTTCACAGTCGAAACGTACCATGCGTTTCGCTGTGTTCCCAGACTTGTACGAAAACTTCCATCGTAGCTTTGCAGCGACCAAATGATGATCGCTGCCTACGTATTTGGTTGCTGACCGATAAGTTCTCACATCCTGCACAACCTGAGCCCGTCCTTTAGAAACTAACACATGGTCAATTTGGCTCCGGGAAGTTCCGCGAGGATGTGTCCATGTCTCAAGATGTATGTGTTTGTGAGGGAAGAATGTGCTTGCTACTCTAAGATCATGAGCAACCGCAAAGTACATCATTCTCTCACCATTATCGGTCGCAGTTTCGTGTCGGGAGTACGGACCTATGTTTTCACACAAGTCGGTCTGATTTCTGCCAGCTCTAGCATTAAAGTCCCCAATTACCATTCTAACATCGTGTTCGGGTATAGATCCCATCAGATCGTCCAAGTCATTGTAAAATGAGTCTTTATCTTGGGGCTGGCTGACTTCTGTGGGCGCATGTACACAAATTATCGACAGGTTAGCTAACTTCATGCGCAAGCGAAGCTTACATAATCGGTTATTGACTGCTTGGAAATCCAAAACAGCCTTCTTTACCTGCGGCCCAAGAAGAAATCCAGCTCCAAGATTTCCGAGGTCATCTCCACTGTAGAACAACGTATAGCCCTGGGACACATGGTCTCCCCTTTTAGGCCAGCGAGTTTCTTGAAGAGCAACGAGTTCCAGCCGATACTCCTTCATGCACGTGATTAGGCCCTCTAACGCTCCTGGTTTTCTAAGTGATTGCACGTTCCACGTGCCGATCCTAAATCTCGTGTCCGGGTACTTGAGCGGGGGTCCGGTGTCGTTTTGGCGGTATCCATTTTTCTTTTTGTTGACTTTATAAACACTATATTTTTTTTACGGATGCGGGTCGTCAGCCCAGCGATCCAACCGTTAAGTCGCCTCCTACGACAAGCAAAGGGTACTGTGGTGGTATTCTTGGGAAACATGTTCGTGCAATTTTGCTTTACGAGACATGTGAGTGCCCCCCGACCACAGGGGCCATTAATTGATGATTAAAAGAAACGATATCTAGGATCTTGTCAGTTTAACTGTGTTGACTCTGTCTGAGATGCACGAAAACTTCTATTGTCAGTGCTGCTCAGCAGACTTTAGGTATAGTGAAAGTCAGACCCAAGAATGATTGGTTTTTTTAAATTTATTTTTTAGTTTGTTCTCCGTGCCTGAAAGTCCTTATATTCAAAGTTAGATTTCGAAATGTTGGATAGAGTTGCCAAATAAAAAATGTTTATGAGTTTGTGAGGTTCATGTTATGGATGATCATAAAGGTCGACGCCATTCCTGAATTGTATTTAACATACCAAATGAAAATTACGAATTCGAAGTTCTTAAAATTGCCGCAATATTAAAATTCATCAAGTGAATTCAAATAAAAACGAACGGAGACTGCAAATAGAAACTTTGTCCGAATTTGATTTCCCCTACTTCAACTGAATACAACAGCGAAGATGTATGTCCTTGGATGTGCAATAGCTGTCTCCGCAAGCCTTAGATTTAAAAAAAACGGGTATAGTCTTCCATACAAGCTTAATCGACAAATTACAATTCTTCGCCTAATTATCAGTAAAATATAGAGTGGCCAAATCAAAGAGTGGCCGATAATGGCGAGAGAATGATGTACTTTACAATTACTCACGATCTTAGAGTAGCAAGCACATTTTCCCCTTACAAACAGATTTGGAAACATGGATCTATCTTCGCAAAATAGCCCGCAGCCATATTGGGCACGTGTTAATTTGAAAAGGGCGAGCTCGGGTTGTGCAGGATGTGAGAACTTATCGGTCAGCAACCAAATACGTAGGCAGCGATCATCATTTGGTCGCTGTAAAGCTACGGTGGAAGTTTTCGTACAAGTCCGGATGGAACGTTTCGACTGTGAAGGCCTGATAAATGAAGATCTAAAAAAACGATATCAGGGTCTTGTCGGCGACAACATTGAAGGAGCTAATTACCATTCTAACTGTTTGAATTCTGTCTGGGAGGCACTGAAAACTTCGGTTGTCAGTGCTGCTCAACAGACTTTAGGTATAGTGAAAGTCAGACCCAAGAATGGTTTGATGACGAGTGTCGTCTTGCAGTTGAGCAACAAAATATAGCCCATAATGAAGCGCAACACAATCGCAAGGAAAAACAAGGCTACTGTTACTATTAGGACAGCTAAGCGGATTTGTAGACGGAAAAAGCGAGAATGGTCGAAGGCCGAGGTTATGAAAGTACAACAACTCAGCAATGAGCGCAGTTCACGTAATTTCTTTAAAGGAATTACTGGATTGCGCCATGCTTTTAAGCCTGCGAAAACTGCCATTCGGCACCGGGATGGAAACCACTGTGTCAACATCGACGGAGTACTCGATGCATAGAATGAACACTTTACCGACCTACTTGGTGTTCATCATGCGTCACAGACTGTTGTTGATTCACCTCAAATACAGGCAGCGGAGATTTGCATTGAGGATCCATCCCACGAGGAATTTTCTAGGGCCATGAAGAGATTAAAACGAAACCGCTCACCTGGAGTGAACAGCATTAATTGGGAGCTCTTGAGTTTCGGAGGGGATACTTTGTGGAACTGTCTTTTCGACCTTATTCGATTAGTATGGCGAACCGAAGTAATGCCTGACGAATGGTAAGTGGCCGCGATATGCTTCATCTTTAAGAAGGGAGACCGCTTGAAGTGTGAGAATTATCCCGGTGTAGCTCTCCTTTGCACAGCATATAAGTTACTGTCATACATTATGTTGGATAGAATCACCCCTCTAGCGGAGGGCCTGGTTGGTGACTATCAAGGAGGATTTCATCCGAATCGATCAGTAACTGATCAGGTCTTTTCTTCCATCCAAGTACATCAGGTGTTTCCTGATTTTCGGCAGGCCTATGACTCGATCAATCGAGAGAGTTTCTGGTCTGCGTTGGAGTATCTAGGTATGCCAACAAAAATAGTACGATTGTGTAGAATGACAGTGACACAGTCTCAATGCTGAATTAAAGTTGAGAACAGGCTCAGCCCCGATACTTTTCAATATCATGTTGGACTGTTGGAGTACATCTTTCGTAAAAATGAAACACTTCAGCGCAACATCTTATATCGCCAGTCCAATCAGATGCTTGCATATGCAGATCACATATGCGTGATTGGACTAAATAGCAACGGAGTGAAGGAAATACTTGATCCGTTTGTAGAGTTTTCAGCTTCTGTTGGACTCCAGATCAATAAGTCCAAAACGAAATACATGATTTCGGGTTATAGGGACAATGGCACACCAAATTTTAATAGTGGCCACTACACGTTTGAAGGAGTGAGGAGGTTTCAATATTTGGGCTCTCCTATTACTCACGATAACAGTGTGGGTGAGGATATTAAAGTGCGGCTGGCAGCTGGCAAGTGGCGTGAAGCTGAAAATTCACAAAGCGTTGATCAGGCCCGTTATGTTTGGATGTTAAAAATGGGCGCTGACGGATGAGTGCGAGAGATGGCTCCTTACATTTGAGAGAAGACTCATGTGTGTGATTTACGGCCCAAAACGCGAAATAGATGGCACATACCGAGCTCTGTACAATTTCGAGATCAGAGATCTGATGAAGATCCCCGATATTGTGCATGAAATAAGATCTCAGTGAATACGCTGGCTCGGTCACGTTCTGCGTGCTGATCCGGAACGAATTGTGCAGCGATCTCTGAAAGGAGAGCCACCATATGGAGGCGCATAGGTCGTTGCAGGCGACGATGGCTCCACGGTGTAGAGAATGACTTGGCTTCTTCGTTTTAATCGTTTCTATATTTAAAATTATGTGCAATGTATTGTGGAACGAATGGTCGTGGCATTGAACCCCCTCGTAGTAGTGAAGCAGTATAGCGGATAGTCAATCAAAACTATGCAATGGACACAAAAAATCGAGATAATACTCCTGGTGCGGTACACCAATCACATCATTGGTAAATCCACTCTCTATGGAGATTGGCTCTGGATTCTGAGGAAGGCCACCTTTTGTATAATCAGGAAACATTAAATCCATTTCAAAGAAGACCATATATATTAAAATTACCTCAACTAAAAGGTAAAAGCGAAATTTTTTAGTTAATCTAATTGGCTCTTTTAGCAGCGAAAACACTGCACAATATAAGTTATAGAAAAATATAAGCGGGATTTAATACAGAAATTGTGAGAAATGGAATATTTAATATCCCAAATGAACAATGAGTTAATAATATTCAAACAAGAAAAAACATATTACAATCCGAATTCAGAAATCAAAGAAATAGAAGACTCAGAAGATGAAATCGTAGAAAAACAAATAGATTTGAATACCTAACGGAAGAATTAGATAGAGAAGCTGAAGGTGAGTTCACATCAGATCAAGAACAAAAAACCGAAAATAACGAACACCAAACAAATCAACAGCTGAGTCCACACGAGATCACAAACCAAAGCAACAAAAATAACGGGCAATAAATAGAACCACTAGCAACTACACTACTAAAAGAGAAAACACCACCACCTGTAAATATAATAAGGTTTTCTAACATCTCAGAAATTCAAGCTATGATGAACTCTGCAACGGATCAGGAGTATAAAATCACTGCCTGGAACAATAACGTATGGAAGATCAATACATGAAACTTGATTGCGTACAGAAATTTAACAACTAAACTCAATATAGAAAAAAATATTAGTCGTAACGAAAATAAAAATGTTCGCCCTATTAAAGTTTTAGCTAGAGAACTACATCTAACTTGTCCAATTTTAAGGACATAATTGATGTCCTTGAAAACAAAAGATTCGACATTCTGGATGCTGTGAACACTATTCAAAACGAAAAGGTTAATGGAGAGAATTGACAAGATACCTACATAAAGAGAGGGACTTTCCCTCAACATCCAACTAATGCGAAATAACACATCACAACCAAAAGTCATAATTCTAAACTCCCATGTTCAAACCACCTAAGCAAAAACATCAACCTGTTTTAGTACTAATTCAATTTTATTCCAATTAGAATTTAAGCTTTTCACGTTACAAAAACGGAACCTGAGTCCAAATCTCGATCAAACTCGAACTTTCCAGAAAAAATCTGGGTCAAACTCGAACTTTCCAGAAAAAAATTCGTGACTAATTTATTTCTCGGGCTAATGGATTCCGTTAAATCTTATGAGCTGTTGCATGTGCTATCAGGACCTGAGTCCAAATCTCTGGTAAGTGGTGTTAATGGATATTTTTCATTTTTGGTCATACTCCTTTTTCTTAGAATAAAATTCAAGGCCAATTTATTTCTCTGGATAGTGGATCCGTTTGAACTTGTTGGAATTTAATGAGCTATTTCATGTACTATCGGAACCTGAGTCCAAATCTCTGGCAAAGGGTGTTAATGGCCATTTTTAATTGGTCACGAATTTGTTTCTGGAAAGATCGGATTTGGCCGAAAATGATAAATGGCCATTAATACACTTTGTTAGAGATTTGGACTTCCGATAGTACATGAAATTAAATTTCGCGTCCAATGTTTAATATCTCAATCTCACTTTACTAGAACCTCATATGCAAGAATTCGTGAGTATACCAGTATCTGTTATCATGCTCTCCATCCAGTGGAACGAAGACGATGAACATTATTTATTAAGGATAACATTAAACACCACGAAGATTTAAAAATATAAGAAGAGGGCATTTAAGTTATAACAGTAAATGTACAACTGGATTACCGCAAATCCTGTAAAATATCAGTGACATATCGTTCGATACGATACAATCTGAAGAAAGAAGAATACATGCATTTGTTAAAGACAAGAGGAAGTAACTTCATTATTGGAGGGGACTTCAATACAATACATTTTGGAGATCAAGACTAACTTCTCTTACGGGTAAAGAACTATTCGCTGCGGCAGAAGTATTAAACTTTGAATTTCACTCAGGAACAAAGACTACGTACAGAAGTACAAGTAAGGGGACTAGTGCAGAAAAAACAAAGGACAAAAAAAAGCAAATTAGTCGTATCCCGCAAGATAAAACTACCCTAAACAGATTGTGTAATACTCTTAAAACACTCATAAAAGAGGTGAAAAGTGGAAATCCTTAATACTTCAACTGCAACTAAGGATACGGACTACTCGCTCTGGAAAGAAGTAAAGAGATTAAAATGAACAACAATATGGGTTCCTCCCATCAAAAAATATATACAAAAAATATGATTCAAAATCCGGACAAGCCGCCGAAAGATAGAAAATCTTACCAACCAATTTCATTATTTCCAGTCTCATCGAAATGGTTTGAAAAACTATTACTTAAAAAACGGAAACTAATTATTGAGCAAAAAAATCTTATCCCACATCAGTTTGGATTTACAAAAGCATTCAACCATAGATCAAATACATAGAATTACTGATGTGATAGCGAATACATTAGAGAAGAAAAAGATATGTTCTGACATCTTTCTAGATTTAGCGCAGTCTTTTGATAAAGGATGGGCCAGAGTTTTGCTCTTCCAACTTTAGATAGATCTACCAAAACAATTTTATTTGATCTTAAACTCCGATACTTTCGAGTGAAATGCGAAGAAAATCTCAGTAACAGTCCCACAAGATAGTCTCTTGGGACCGAAACTCTATCTACTTTACACCAGAGACATACGTCGCACGAACGATGCTACAATCGCAACATATGCAGACGATACTGCGATCCTGGCGGTTGGGGACATTAATGAGGCGGATCAATTTAACAAAATTAAAAATCTGTTAGAGACCTGTAATAATTAATGGACAGCAGATTACATTCGTAAATACAGCTAGGGATGACTTTAAATACGAGTAAGGTAGAAAAAACACCATAAAAAAAAAAGAAGAACTCAATATTAAATTGAGGAAAATCTTCTGACTGTTGGGGAAAAATTCTGAATTATCAATACAAATTAGGGGTTGTACGAAGAAAACTATCAAAATGATAAAAACCTTTCAATACTAAGTGGTACGTTGCATAGAGTTAACGCACCGTGGGCTATAAGAAATAATGATGTGCATAGGGATTTAAACGGTTTATGAAGAAATAACAAATGGCGTAATAACAAATTAAAATGATACATGGACAACGTATGGCTATCAGTAGCTTGAGCACTCAGTTTTTTTTCTAAAAGTTTTCCCAAAGTTAAAATTTGTTTGCCTTTTTCTGATTCATTCATCATTTTTGGTAGGGCCATTATGACCTCACAAAACGTAATTTCACTTTTGTCAAAATAGTGCTTTTTACGTTTAGCGTACTTTAGTCCTGAGACGACAATATGCCTCTACATGAATACTAATCAGGTGACAATTGCCTCAAAAATTATCATCTCAATTCAAAAATTGTAATGAACATTTAGTTTCCGTTGGTTTCCAGATATCGAAGACAATTTCTTTTATTTTAATATGCATAGCCTAAAGTTATCTATGTAGTTGTTATAGAATTCCAAAGCATATTTCATTTCATCTAAATTTTCATTTTTCCTATTGTGTTAATCAATATTTTTATGCTCTATAGTACACCAGTCCCTAATAAACACACAGAAGACTGAACAATGAAGAAGAAGTTGTTCGTATTTATGTATAAGGTAGGTATTCTTTGATTTGATTGATAAATATAAAATGAAAATGCCAAAAAAAGACAAGCAAATTATAACAAGAAGCAAATGAAAATTGGCATCACAGATGGGTATTTGCATGAAAATTGTCAGTGGCTTGAAACGCCTCAAACATTTCCACCCAAGTTTTCTTTTTTTTTTTTTTGTGCTGGCACTTTTAATGAAATCAATTGGTTTGCGATGTTGATACGAAATTGGATTGTAAACGAGATAAATTGACAATCAATTTTAAATGGGAAAAATGTAAATGAGTTATCACTTTGCTATATCAACGGTTTTTTTTTTAGTGGACCAATTTTTGTCTTGTTTTTCAGAGGAACATAATATTTTGTTTTATAAAAAATTTACATATTCAAACTCATTCAACATTTTACGGTTGTATGTATATCAAATATCACCAACCCACGAAATAAAAAAATACGTACCGGTTCCATTTAAATTAAATTACATTTTTCGCAATAAATCATTTACCAACACACAAACCGAACAAAAACAACGAAAACATATATTCCAAAAACTGTTTTTAACGAATGGTCAGCAAATATTTCTTTCTCGATTTCATTTTTCACAAATTTAAGCAATTTTTTCAGCTCTGTGTGTGTGCGCTAAACTAAAAATTTTAAAATCATCAATGATTGAAATGTAACAATTTTACGGGCTATACATATATTCATATAGGATTTTATATTCATTGCGGTTTTCAACAAAATTTTTGATGATGACAATAGAGGTGGCAAAAGCAGTTTAAACTAAAAAAAAAAAAAAAATTAATTTTTCAATTGAAAGCAAAAAAATTTTTAATTTTTCATTTATAGTTGATAGTTTGTGAAAAGGGATTTTATGAAAAAGAAAAAGTTTTTACTATTAATTCTGAGGGGGGGCGGTTATGGTGTGGGAATATAAAACGAACAGCGGTATAGTGATTGTTTGAAAAGTTTTATATTCCTGTGATAACAAAAACCCATATATTGTACTTTTTTTTAAACGGGAAAGCTCTTAATTTACTCAAAAACTTTAGTGTTTTAGTTACAGTTGACGTGAAAACGAAATAATTTATAGGGCATTACGAATGGCACAGACCAGGATTGTGTACATAAATATTAATTTTTTAATGAATTGGCGGGTAAAATTTTTTACAAAACTTTTAATTGAAGTTTTAGTTATTACCTGTGTTGCATTGCTACCAATTATCCAACACCATAAAAATTGTTTCATGTAAACAATACAAGCGGATTCAGTATAACGGTGCACGCTAAATTAAATTTGTTTCGTGATGAATTAAGGCTGTAGTCCATTGTGAAAAATTTACTGACAGCAATTTTTTGTTGCCATAAAGAAAGGAGAACGAAAAAGAAAAATTCCATTAGTGTGACAGAGATCGTATTTTTTTTATTTTTTTATTTATACCAAAACTTTTATGGTTACGTTTTGACAGCTTCTGTAACATAACCAAAAAATTTCATAATTTTTTTTATGTTTAGAGTGCGAACATAATTTTATTCATTTATTCATATGCTATTACATAATAAATAATTTATTGTAATATAATTAATAATAATATTAATAATAATTTATTATTATAACGTCTGAAATATTAAAAAAAAATCTACAGAAAAATAACATTTTACCATAAAAATATCCAAATAAGATTTACATGCGTGTGTGACAAAAATTTCGTATCCGAACACAATTTTTATGTCGTTTGTTTTTCTTTCCAGTAAAATTTTGCTGATGATGGTAGTTGTTTCTTTCGCACCACCAGCAAATTTATATTTTTATCCCATTTTGGTTTTGTTGACAGTAAATTTTTCACAATGGAATAGAGGCTTTAGTTTGCCTTGTTGCAATAAAAACCCAGTTATTTGAAATATTTATACTTTTGTCAATTTCTGCATTTTAAATTCAATTTAAACTAAAAGGGTAAGTAATATATTGTGACAATTCTGCCTACAATCGATGAGTCGATCCTCACCAGGGCATGTGTAGTTTTTATGATGAGTAGATTAAATAACAATCGCTTTCTTTTCCTTCCGCAACAGTTTTCATTTATGTAATAGCCAATCACAAGCAAATTGACTGTTTTGGTTTAAAACGAAATGTAAAACCTGTCGTTTACATGAATTTGGATTTCGGGTACACGTACAGTTATTATGTTTGATTTTCGAAAATGTGCTTCATTGTAAATATCTTTTTTATTTATTTATTTGTTTAGTTAAATAAAAAATTAAAAACTTAATTATATAAATCTTTTACGTTTAGCCTTTTGAAACGGTTTGATT
This sequence comes from Tipula unca, assembly GCA_951394425.1. Classification (NCBI taxonomy): domain Eukaryota; kingdom Metazoa; phylum Arthropoda; class Insecta; order Diptera; family Tipulidae; genus Tipula; species Tipula unca. The sequence continues at coordinate 102,340,351 of OX596382.1, read as the reverse complement.
ACAGCGAAAAGTTAGGCAAGTTCCAGAACTATTTGAAAATGAGTATCGAATTATGTATATAGCATTTATCACCTCATTACTAAGCTTGTTTCTTTTCTTTGTCTTTACATCAGATATTATTAAAAAGATCTTTTCCACATCGGCATTTGCGTGAGGAAGTGACAAAACAAAAAAAGCAACTTTGGTCAATTGAGAAAAACTTTTTAACTTTGATTTCCTCAGCCAAAACTAGTCTACATGGCTCGTCGTGATATTAAAATTTTTCAATATCTGAGAATTGATGATGAAAGGTTGTCCATTAGACAACCAATTTTATTTTGGTCAATTTGGAGCAACTCAGCAAAATTATTAAATTCAAACAGCCTCGTGTCTTTTCTCAGTCCATGTTGATTCAACGATACTTATTGAGGATCTAAGAAAAGCATTTCCTTAAAAATTGAGTTTGAATCAATTGGCAACCGCTTTTGAATTTCCTCCAATCCTACGATATAAATTTATAAAATTGTAGACCATCCAGTTCAGTAATTCCAATCATTCAGGGCCAAGATAAATTGATTCAAATGGTAGCAAATTGTGAGAACACTTAACATTTATGGTGGCTGGTAAATATTTCAATTTAATAAAATTTTGACCAAGACTATTAAAAATCTTAAGAGATTCCGAATAAAGTTCGTGAACTAAAGCCCTTTTAGGCTGGAACATTAAAAAATTCTAACACGTATTTTAAAAAAATATAAATATGCTTTTGTACACATATTGTTGAGTTATTGTAAAATAATTTCGGTGAACCTAAGCTTGTCGATTTTCAATTCATCTTTGAAAAGTTGTTGAACTTCCTGCCAATTGTCCAACATTCTTACCACACACCTCTGATGCGAAAGCCACCGTGTATCTGACGCTCTAAATATTTTTCGGTTTTCTTCGCCTAACATAGATTGTATGTCCTGTAACTGCGAGCATCACTTTGAGCTACAAACAAATATAAACACCGATCTATAATTGCACATTCCAATTATATTTTTTAATGGAATCTCTGTCAAATTTTAACATCGTGACTAAAATGTTTAGCGTTAAAAAAATTAAGTAACAAATTACTTGAACAAATACGTACCGAAATTAAATTTAAATTTTTCGTATGGAGGCGCTGCATTGCAATCTGAGCCAATCGTTACAAATCCAAGAGTTTGACTGCAACACTAGCACTTTCAGCACATACATGCCGAACTAAACCGAACATTGTATTATTTGTACCAATGTCCGTACTTTCGTTCAACATTATGGAAAATTTGGTTGGTTTGAATGTTTCATCTTGTTCTTTGTGTGCCAATATAACACAACATTCCCTACATTATACATTTTCCCACACACTTAGTCCTACCTATAATTTGTTTTCTTTTATAATGGTGGAATCAGGAGTAATTTCCTTAAGAAGAGGCAATAGGTGGTTTACGACTTTAAAAGCCACATTGTTTTCAGCAAAAAACATACTCAATCATAGTTCAAAACTTTCAACGCTTGTGTTGTTTGATTTTAAATTTATTAAATCATTATCCAACCTTAAAATTGGTCGATATTCGGTAAATTAGCATTAAACTAGTGATAGAATCTTTTTTTCTGGTTGGGAATCGTATGACGATGAAAACGATCCATCTACTTATGTATATTTCCCCGGTATTTATTTGACATTTGACAGTATATAACGATATAAATAAAGGGTATACCAAAATTAACGCAAGATTTGAATTTGCCACCATTTGTGCAGTAAAGTGGTGGCAACCCCAAAAAAAATAGTTTGACCAGCTGAGAGGTCAGGGTTAGTAAAAATGTGGCGTTACACGATAGAACAATTTATTTTCATTATTGAAGAATATCTTAAAAATAATGAAAGTTTGGCAGCCGCAGTTTGAAAATTTCATACAAAATATGGTCGGAATAGTGTTTTAACTTCGTCAACTGTTAAGAGATTAATTGAAAAATTCAAGGAGACTGGATCAGTTGGACTGGTGGTCCAAAAACAAGCCGTTCAAATGTCAATATCGAAGCAGTGCGTGAGAGTCTTGGTGAAAATCTGGTGTTACTGGTGCTAGATATCGCGACATGATAACATACTTCTTTCTGCCTCAATAGACGACATAGACGACATGTGGCTTTAACAAGATGGTGTCACATGCCATACAGCCCGTGAAACAATTACTGCATGAGACATTTCCTAGTCGTGTACTCTCTCGTTTCGGTGTATCAGAATTGGCCTCCTAGATCTTGTGATTTCTTTTTATGGGGTGCATTACAGGAGGAAATTAAACGCTGCATCAACGAAATTCAGCCACATTTATGCAAAAAGGTCATGGAGAATTTCGATAAAAGAGTGCGTATGTGCCAGCAAAGCTGTGGAGGCCATTTGCCCGATGTAATATTCCTTAAATAACCCTATCCTATGTTTTTTATGATTCAATAAAAAAATCTCAAGCTTAAGACTAAAAACTGTGGTTTCTATTTAATTCAAATTTTGCGTTAATTTTGGAACACCCTTTAGATTGCCCTAACGTCAATGCAGATATAATGTTGGTACATTTTTTGTGTACATAATTAATTAGTACTTTATTTTTTGCGACGACTATCAAAAATTTCCTACATGTAGGGAATTCCCTACATCTGGCATCACTGTTGATGGGTAATTATTTAAATCGACGATCGAGGTTAATGCAATGAGTTGCAAAGTCAGAATGATCATTATTTTTCAGTAAGACACTACAATGTGTTACCATAGAGGAGAAATGACAGAGAGAATTCAAATTATGTGCAAATTGCAAATAATTACGTCACAGAATTCTCTCGAATATTTACACGCATACTTGTACAATTTTTATGCAACTACGCAATATGGAAAATTCACGAGTTCCATTGAACGGGTGCATAAACAAAACCAAGTTGCAGAGCAAGTTCAGTATAAGTTCAACCAGAGATCAGTGAACAAGTGTGATAAAGTGAAATAGTGAACTAGTGAAATTGTGAAGACTTAAAGGCTGAAAAGTGTTGTAATTTATTCTCGAATAAATTGTGCACTTATTAATAAATCGAATCCTTAGAAGAGCCCGAAATTCGTAACAATATATTAAAAAATTTATTTGTACATTCTAATGTCTTTCACAAATAGTGGGTCGTGCAAGACATTAAAAAGCGCCAACTAATTTTAATATTACGTTTTGAGAAAAACACGTAGACACAAATACGTAGCCTGAAAATTGACAACATTGACAAATAAATTGACAAAGAACGAGGCTCTCGTTTATTCGTGAGAAGACAACCAAATTCGGAATGCGAAAGTAAATACACGTGAAAAAAGGTAAAACACAGCAGGTCCAGTATCATGGTTTGGGCCGAATTCTTATATTATGGTGTAGGGCGAATTCACTTCATCGAAGGGATATTGGCCCAACATAAATACATCGAAATCTTTCAACATTTTATGCTGCCCTTCAACATTTTACGCAGAAAAAGATATGCTTCTTGTATATCAGTAGGATAATGACCCGAAACATATTAGTCGAATGGGTCAAAAATGTTTTCGGGTCAATAAAATTAACTTAATAGAGAATTTGTGGGGAGATGTAAAGGACACCATTTCTGAGGAAAGTTGCTAATTGTAGTTGGGAGAATATTCCTATCAAGCGGTGTCAAGATTTGGTCGATTCCATTCGTTATTGCGGCATTACAAATTAAATGCTTCATAATAAACTTCATTGAAATATTTATAATTATTTTTTATTTCACATTTGAATTTTACTGTTCGCTTTGCTATTTCTCTGAATGTACATAAAAAGCTAGTTGCATGAAGTTTTGGAATTTTTAAACAAAATGATTTTATTTCTTTAATTAGATAATAAACAAATAAGATTATGAATACAATAATCCTACATATTTTTCGAATTAAATGTCTACCGTAAAAATGTTTACTGCTATTTTCATAACGACAATTGTATATCAAATATCTAACATTTTAATTACGTCTTCAATAAGTCTCCCAGCCTAAAGTTATTAACGGTATGGTACAGATACGGTCTATAATTTTTAATTCATGAGCTTAATTCATGGCCCTATTTTTCTGCCAAACTGTACTACTGAGTCGTCATGTAATCATAATTTAATCGTTCCGAAATTCGAGTTATTTTTTCTGCAAAATTTCATTTTAAATAATTGGGGTTGACTTTCAATAAATTAATATCGTCGAAACTAAATTAACAAAATTCTCATACACCAAAGATATAAAAAAAATGGAAAATAGCAATTTTCACGTTTTTTAATTTTGGTTTATTAGTGTATAAAATTATTATAAAATTCCAATTTCCATAAAATCGATAAAAAAAAATTCAGGTTGTTCCTTTATCACTTCATTTGAATTTCAATTTGTATTTCCCGCAAAAAATTGAGAGAAATGGTCAAGTTTTTGAAATTATCTTTAAGATGGTAAGAGCTCAAAAATGATTTGTCGAAGATACAAATTTTATAAGTCGATAATTGTATTGAGGCCAGTAAAATACTTTGATGTCGATGAACAATTAGATTCATGATTTTTTCGAGCACAGGAGGCAAACGAAATGGTTTCGAATGAGATGATTAATGTAAAAGCGCTGAAATTGAATAGGTCACCCAATGCAAATGGACACGAATTTTGATGTTATCTGGTAAAATGCCTTCCTGTAAAGTTGATTACTGTACTTACATGCTTTTACCGGAACAAATCTATAATTGTGACGAAATTTACAAAGGATTGCACAAAAAATAAAATGGTGCCGATTTTTAAAGACTACTGCTGGAAGGAAAGCTATGATGGAAAGAGTCACCATTATGCCATGCGTAAATGCAACAGGAACAATTGATGATAGAAAAAACCAGAAATGCTCGATGTTTTAAGGATGCCGAAATACACTTGTATTACAAGTGACCTAAAAATGCTTGGAAAAGATTTGCGCTTTACAAGTGTCATCACTTGGCAGCTAAAGGATTATCAGTAAAAGCGGTATTTATTTACCTTAAAAATAACATTATTTCCTACCTTGGAAATTTCAATGTTATCTTTTTTCCGCCTAACAATACCACTTTGTTGCAGCCGCTTGACCAAAACATAAAAACATATCATAAAATCCTAATAACAGCGGTATCGAATCTATCTTCTAGTAAACCTCACGTTCCTAAATGGCAAAAACAAATAACGATATGATTTCTGCTCTTAAGAACATCAATGTAAAAGACGTAGGGTTTTCATTGTTTGTATCGATTGACGAAATTGAATTCAACATGAAACTGATTATTTTACAGAAGAGGATAATACCCTCCTGGTTAGACTTTACAATTTAATTATAAACGAAAATAATTTAGCGGAGAACGGTATAATGGACTGGTGGCAGCGAGAGAAACGTGGCTTTTGAAATAATAGAAAATATTCAATGACAGTGAAGTTCATACTAAGAAAAAATAACAAAAAATTACACTGTTAAACTTGGTAATATTTCCAATTGGAATTTTATTTGTACGAAAATTTGAATTAGAGGTATTTTGTAAATTTTTTGTTACCGCTTCTAGAGATAATTACATATTCGGATAGCTTAAAGCAACTACCACATTTGCGTCCAAAGAATTTTGAAGTTGCGTGATTTTAAACAAATTTTAATAGTTTTTACTGCCTATCCTAGAAATGCCCACAGGTACTCATATGTAAATTTCCGGATAGTTGAGATCACTTAGGATTTTTGTGGTCAATCAAAAGTTACTTGATTTTCATTGATTTTTAAAATTTTGTACCGCCGATCCCAGAGATGGCTCCAGGTACTGATCTTTCTGTTCAAATTGTTTAGGCTATTTTGAATCTGTATGATCAATAAAATTTAATTTTGATGAAGTTTACTATTTATTTTATACCATTTAAAAATTTGTAGCACCGATTTTAGTGATGTCCACGGATACTAGTCTAAATTTTGGTTATTTTCGTATTTTATAGTATGTACAGATTTTGTCGCCTATTTTAGCATTTTAATTGGAAAAAATAATAAAAAAAAACCAATTGGGAAAAATAACAAAAAATCCATTAGAGGAAAATAATAAAAACTATTCAATACACTGAAATTCTAAATGATATAAAATAAATAAAGTTCATCAGAATTTAATTTTCTTGACCACAAAGATTGTAAATGGCCTAAACTATATGAAAATATAGGCCAGTAGACATCTCTATGATCGGCGATACAAATTTTTAAAAATTAATTTTATTGATCATACAGATTCGAAATAGCCTGAACTAATTGAAAAGATAGACCAGTACCTGGAGACATATCTGGAATCGGCAGTATAAAATTTTAATCAAGTAACTTTTAAATTCCAAACAACAAATAGAAAAGTTCATCAGAATTCAATCTGATGACCAAAAAAATCCTTTGTTAGACCAGACATCCAGGATAGGCAGTAAACATTATTAAAACTTGTTTAAAATCACGAACAAAGGTGGCAGTTGCTCTTAGCTATCCGAATATATATTCGAGAGTATGTAATACTCTCTAGAATCGGCAGCATAAAATTTACAAAACACCTCAAATTCAAATTGTCGTATAAATAAAATTCCAATTGGAAAAATTGCCAAATTTAACAGTGTAATTGTTTGATATTCTTTTTAGTTTGAACTTTACTGTCATAATATTCATATATCTAAAGTGGAAAGGATCGAAAACGAAAAGGCTCCAACTGAAGATGAAAACTCTACCATTAACATCAACAAAGTTATTGATTCTTTCAACGTTTCGGTATAATCGGGAACTTCCGAACAAAAAAATTTTGTTTCTGCACAGATTCAGAGGTGGTCTATTTGGACCCTTTTTTGTTATATGTATATAATCAACCATTTTCATATAAGAAACTTATTTTCCGAAATGGATAAATTGTTAATAGACTTTACTTACTAATTCAATTTTCATGTTGGCAATCTCGTAAATTCACTGTTTAATCGTTGATACACAATAATGCACTTAATTAAAAGAGTAATAATTTGTTCATACGTAGAAAAAATACAAAGCCTACTAAAGATGTTGATTGAATTTTTTCGTTCATGAATTCTCGAGGAATTTAGGATTCGTTTACTCTCGATTTCTCGAGAATTCTATTTCAATTAAAAAAAATTCCGATTTGTCAACATTTTATTAATTTTACAAACCCGTCTGCAATAGTTGCATCGGGACTAAACTGGACAAACATATCCGGAAAGCATAGCAACGGAAGTCAACAAACATGTTGGTACTATCGAAGCGTTGGGTCATTATTCGTCGCGTCGTTACGCTTATTTCGCTTCGTGACCTAGGTAAAAAAACAATTTCAGGAATTCTAGTATACCAAACATGTCGAGTCCATGTTTTAACAAAACAAAGAGGCGTAGGAGCGAGGAACACCAAATGTGATCCGGGGTATTATTAAAGTCGAATTATGCATTAAGTCAGTGGTAATTTATTTTGGAATTAGGTCGAAGTACCAGACTCCTCTCAAAGCCTCTTAGCAGTTAACACTAGATATTCTCGCGTAATGATGACTGGAATCCCAAAACTTGTTAAATTACTAGACAGTCTTACTTGGGTTTTCATAAAATTACAAATTTCCACATGAATATATCGAATCCCACATTTCAATTTCAATAAAATAAAAGCATGGCTTACTTTGTTTACTTAAATTTAAATTTAAAAACAAATTGTATAAAGAATTTTTGGATCGATTTTCTTTTGTTTTTGATAGAATTTCTTGCTACCGAATTAGATTTGAAAATTTATTTTTGAATTCAGTCGAATTCCGATACCCTGCGCAAAATCTAAATAAAAGATCAATCCTAAATAGCCTATAATCATGTTGAGTTATCAAAAATGATTTCAACTCTCCTGAGTTCGAGAAATAAACATTTATGAAGTGACTGGAGATGTAACAAAAAATTTTAAAAATCCTACAAATCGATTTCATGACTGTTCAACCAAAGAAATTTTATATCGATAAAAGGACATCAAATCGGTCTCTATGACGTTTACTAAGAAAGTTATTGATATTGATTTTACCTATAATATTGGTATATACAAATCCCAATCAAAGGTTTACGGATTACTTTCGACCCCAAAATTATCGTAATTCATTTAAAACATTATGGTTGTACGTGTATCCTCAGAAGGGGTAAAGATTTCAAGAAACATTTAATATTTTAATACTTACTATATCCTCTAAGGACTAACCTTGAATATCTATCTCAAGCATATGGAATCCGTGTTATGAGGTTTACAAACATAGGATTGTAATGGCCCAGAGAAGATTTAGGAAATTTCTGTGTTTTAGGTTTATCCATTTCACTGGTTACATGACAAATGACATACGAAGTTAAACGTCTAATAGGAACTCACTGGAAGATAGAAGAATTTAAAATATAATTGATGAGTAGTTTTTTCAATACGTAATGTATAATAGTTTTAATGAGGCTTGTTGAGATATATGAGAAATACTTTAACTACTGCATGCATGGTCTGCATAGTATGTACCACATGCCAATATTTTTATAAATACAATTCGGTGCAATCATTACAGTTGTATAAGAAAAACAAAGGAGCATCAAATATTTAAGAATTGAGCTGTCGCTGTTGCTTCGCTTATAAATATTTTGTAATAATTAGTGAAATCACTTCGGATAAAAATTAAAAGGTTTGTTCATATTGTTGTGGTGTGGTTGTGGTCGTACCGATATTGTCGATATCATAATTGTCTATATACTTACATACATACATTATTTGTCGGTTTTCTTAATAAAGGTGAGTAGTAAAATACTTGTTGATTATTGGAATAGTTTAGCAAACAATTTAATTTCATGCAGACATTCCAAGAAAGAGACACCATCTGTAATCATAATAGTGTCTATAGAATCGCTGTATCACACTTACAAGTTCTGGGTATATCCAATACAGAGTATTTGCAAACGGCATTTATTCAAACCCTTACTACTGTGGATAACCATTATTTCAGGGAGAAAAGTAAAATGCGGCAGTATGTTTCCTCGGACTTAATAATTACGAAAATATGGAAGCTCTATAACATCTCTGTTGATGATGGAAAGCTAAAAGTAAAACAGATATATTTTAGAAAAATTATTAACATTAATTTTAATGTTGGTTTCGGAATATCTGCCGCAGAACAGATTAAACATGCAAATGGTACCGAGATAGTAAAATTTATTACCGAGAAGCGAATTCATGATTTGACTACATCAGAAGTTATCGTACGACTACCAAATAAACTTGCCACTTCCCAAAGTTCTCGACCAGGCAGCGTATTAATCACGGCAATAATTTCACGAGGTGAAACAAATTTCATCATCTGTCTGTGATTGTTTGACAAAAAAAAACATTATCTCAGGAAGTCAACGAGATTCACTTGATCTTTGTGGAGATCAGAATAAAAAATTTGCGATTACGCAATGGCAAAAGGTTGTACTTGTATTTCCTGTGGTTGGGCATTCTCCCTTCAGATTGAATTTTCGGAAGATTTGAAAAAATTACCAGAAGAATATATTATGCGACCAACTTCTCGGAAAAGCGGTGTGATGGTTATAGGAGAGCCAAATTACGGACCCGACATTGGGGGATTTCAAGGAATCTGCAAGAAAACAAAATCTACTACTGGGATAAAAGTAATTGAGCCAAAGACTAGTCTAAAGAGAGAAAAATTGAACGACGTCGATAAGCTAATTCAAGATAATTTAAAATACTACAAAGATGTTATTGACTTCTGATTGCACTCAATTTGTGGATCAGGTCAGTGATATTAAGGAGTTACACCATTAGCTCGAAATTACTATCTAAAAATAAAGTTTTTCTTATTAATATTAGCTGAATTGTAATTAAGCTTAGTTTAGCTTTTGTGAATCAAATTTAATTGGTTGAAATTATTTGGTGTGGTAAATCTGATTCAGTTAATATAATTTATTTTTATCTATAACAATTTAAATTAAACATATTTTACGTTTAACTCGAAATGTAAAATTATGCCAACGGCCAGTTGTTATAGTTAGGTCCTCAAATATTATTTCTATAAATGTATTTGATTAAATTATCGATTTTGCAAACATATCTCATCATTATTATTTAAGCTACTCAGTCCAAAAACAATAAAATAGGTCGATTCTCCTCCATTACCAGATTGAAATCTAAAAACAAGGCGAAAATATCGTTTCTTATTCAAGCAATTTTATTGTCGTAATATTTCACTGGACGTATTCATATATACAGTTTTTTAAAGCATCGTTTGATCTTAATTGCGAATTTTTTCAACCCGAATTCGGTTGTGGCTGCAGATAATTTATTTCTCTAATCTAAAATTTAATCGAACCTACTGAAAGAAAACAAAGTTTTTTTATAAAGCATTGGGAAAGGCGAAAAGGCCATTTTTAAAACCAAAATCAAAGAGAATAGATATATATCTATTCTCTTTGCCAACATTTTGAAATGACTTTGAAATGACTAAAATATGTTTAAAAAAATAAAAAGTGATGAACGCAATAATTTAATAGCTCAAAAAGGTCATAATCATAAATATGTTGGGGAGTTTGGAATTTGGTTTCAAAATAAAAACCATCTATGGATTTAATCGTGATAAACAAATTTTGTAGAAAATATATTTATTTGAAAATGGGAAATACATGTGGTTGATTGTGTATGTGTCTCCCATAAATAATGTCAAAATTCATTTTACTTATGTTATTTCGAGTTAAATGAATACGCAAACAATTCTCATTCATTCACTATATCATTCACATTTTGTCCTAGCTATTTACATCCGTGCTCTAAACCAATTTCGGTTTCTTTCCTTTGCAGAATACTAAAGGGTTTTCCAATAAGAGCTTTCATTTGTGGAGCATTGGCATAGACCTTATCTTTCACGTGGCCCCAAAGAAAAAAGTCCAAAGGTGTTCAATCACAAGATCTCGGTGGCCAATTGTGATCACCTCTTCGAGAAATAACACGATCAGGAAACTTTTCTTGCAAAATTGCGATTGTTTCGTTGCTTTTGTGGCACGTAGCACCGCCTTGCTGAAAACAAACGTCGTTCACATCAATATCTTCCGATTCCGGCAATAAAAAATCATTAATCATAGCTCGATAGCGCAATCTATTCATCGTAACAGTAGCACCAGCCTCATTTTCGAAAAAGAAAGGTCCTATTACAGCGCCACCTCAAAAACTCCACCAAACAGTGACAAGTTGAGGATGGAGAGCCTTTTCAACAATCATTCTTGGATTTTCTGAGATCCAAATGCGACAATTCTGCTTATTAATGCAGTAGCCTCCGAGGTGAAAATCGGCCTCATCACTGAAAATGATTTTTCGATGAAAATCCTGACCATTTTGATGAATTTGAAGGACCCAATCAGATGCATTTGAAGGACCCAATTCTTGTGTTAACTGAACTTCAAGTGTAATGTCGTTTGTGGAATGTCTAATTCCAAAGATTGACGAGGAATCGACATACTTGTGTTTTCTTCAACACTACGGGCTACAGCAGTAATATTCTCAGTTGTTCTTGAGCGACTCACACGGTTTCGATTCTGTAAAAACTGTGACTGAAATTTTTTACCATTTTTGTAGTGAATTTTAACAATTTATATGTGTTGTTGAAGCGTGTATCGTATACCATTTTTAGTAGTGGCTTAGTTTTTACCTGTCAAATGTCAAAAGATGATAGCTTCAAAATTGACAGCTGCCCAAATAGCAGGCTATTCAAAATGAACCCTCTTATTGGAAAACCCTTTAGTACAAAAATTTCATGACGATGAAAACGCCCGCTTTCTAGAGATGTTTGCTGAATAGTGAACAATCTAAAAGTTTATTTATGTTTGTTGTTGTGTTACCGGTAGCTTCGTAAATTTTAATTTCTTATTGTAGAGTATTTTTTTGGAGAACGTGACAAGAGGCAGGTATAGACATCATCGAAGCTGTAATCGTTTCTTTTAAATTCGATATTTCTGTACTTTACCAGTTTCCTTGCTCGTCACTTTCTGCTGCTGTCTCCAAACACTCATTTGCTGTGAAATCTGAGTACGATTCCGACCCATTGTCCACAATAAATAATCTGTTCATAACATCCGTGCAAATTTGGTAACTAATGTTTTTAACGAATATATCAGTGGTTGTTCCGTTTCGGTTTCATGATCCAAATTCAGAGTATATGTAGAAATTTCAGCAAAGAGATATGCTCGATATACCGACGCTCCTTTATTCGCGCTAATAAAACACAAAAATCTAATTGGAAATTTCGTTTTTATTCTACAGGTTTCAAAGCAATGTGGAAATCACATACGACTTTGATATTAGATTTAATTAATAGATTAGATTCCAAGACAATTAATGCCGCACGAATTGCGTTGCTAGTGTTCAAAAACGGTTCTAGCATTGCGTCCATATACTATTTCATCCGGTTTCTTCTTTTGCACGTTTATTTTTTACATGGTGTTCCAAAATGTTGTTTCGCAGTGGTGAAAATTTAAAAAACTTTAAAATGTTTCGAACCATTCAATTACCGCACTCTTGTCACTTCATTTTGGTTTGTTGTGGTTGTTCAACAATAAGATCATTCGGCTTCGTCTCATCATCATCGATTCTTATGTAACGGTCCAGTATTTTCATTTGCTCTAAATGCATCATAAAAATAAAACAATTAAAATTTACATTAGTTCTAACCGTGGTTATAATGACCATTGGATTAACCACACAAACAATGTTTAAAAAAAAATGAGCCACAAAGGGAAATATTTATTTTTGGTTGCGATTCATTCTTAAACCAAAATTTCCCTGAGTTTTTTTTGTTGTTGTCCTCATGCTACGTAAGTAGATTATACTAAACCAAAAATCCATTTGATTCAGAGCCATCAAGGAAGAACTTAATCTACCAAATTATTTATATAATAATAAATTAATTATCCATTAAAATTTTTAACTGGGCTTCAAATTAATTATTTTCGAGGTAAGCTAAACACCTAAAATAATATAAAAAAAAATCGCCATACGAATTTTTATATGTATTGACCTGTGCAATTAATTCTATTTTCTACAGCTGGCCAATACACATATAAGAGGCCCTTAATTCATCGCGCCATCCGAAATATTTTATTACAAAAACAGGCGCTTGGCCAGCTCAAAATTAAAAATTAAATTTAAATTCAAAATTAAAAATTAAATTAAAATTAAACAAAAAAAAATTAAAATTAAAATATATATACGTATATATTATTTTATTGTTGTTGCCCGTTGGTCGCAAAAAAAAAGTTGAAGACCACATCGTTTTGGTATAACGCTCATGTACAGAGGACAAGACAGTAAGCATTATTACGTCACACTACCATAACCGGTGGAGATAACCCGTTGGCAGAAGTATATAAAATACAAAACGAAATTGCGGCAAATTATCCATTATTGTGATAACTAATAACGTGGCTCTCGTGCGCTTGTTTTGGTGTAATTTTTCTATTTAGTAATTAGTGATGCTAAGCATATAGAATATATAAAAAAAAAATATAAAAAAATATAATTTATTTAATCAAAATTAATTTATTTATAAAAATAAGATTAATTCTAAGTGTTCTGTTTAAGTGTTAAATTATTAGAAATAGTTTTCAAAAAGAAAAAAAAGGGAATAAAAATTGCAAAAATTGTGAATGAGGTGAAATGGCCTCTTAAATACAAAAAAAAAAAAAAAACAATCTTCCATTTTTAGATCAACACAGTCAACACGCCACAAGAGCTCTGGTGATTCGTGAAAAACTGGTGAGTTTTCCTTTTATCATTTATTTTTTTTTATTCTTTTTTGTATGCGAATTTTCCTAATTTTTTTTGCAATTACCTTTTCTTTTTTTTTGTAAGTGATTATAATAATAAATTTTTTTTGGTATGGGTTATCTTTAAACCTTAATGCATTTCTTATTGTTAAATAAAAAAATTAAAAAAAAAATTTAGCTACATATACTACATATATCTATACTGGTGTATATAATATGTACAAGTTCGTATATGTACAAATGATTATATGTTATATATTTAAATTGATATAAAAATATAAATTTATTATTTTTTGTGATTAAACTAAAATACCTATGTGTTATAATTTATTCAAAATGAGTTGCTAATTCCAATTGTGGAAATGGGGAAGTGATGTGTTTTTAAATGATAGCCAGCGATGGTGATTTGCGAGTCATTTGGCTTGTGAATTTTTTTTATTTTGTGATTAGTGAAGTGCACATGATAATTTAGTATGTGGCAGCTATATTGGTCGCAACCAACCCTACCTACTTTAAGCACCCGGTTAAATAAATAAAAACAAGCATGTGCAAACGCGACCAATGGCGGTTACACTTATTCGAGATCACTATCACTAATATCCTCTGGTTAATAATCTAATATCGTTGTGGATGCCACTTGTGGAGTCCCTCCTGGGGTTGCTGACTCAGATGTTCAGAGGATCCCTGAAAACAGTCTGGAGACATTACCCATAGACTCGGAGATGTCGAGATCTATTGGGCTGCATTGTGCGCTCAGGATGGATGACTCGCTTTGCTCCATATAGAATCTGAGTCCATTGATGGGGTTCAGTGGTTACCCGTTACTGTTGATCAGAACCCCCAACTATAAAATACTACATATGAAAAATGAAGGTAAGGTCCGTTCCAGCATTCTCGGTAGAAAAAATTTGAATATTTGTATACTACTAAATTACAGCAACGCTGATGTAGTGGTAGATAGCATCGAGATGGACGGGCAAAGTCTCTGGCTAACATCGGCCTACTTACCATACGAGGACGAAAGTATATCCACCAGGTAGGTTTGGCAGTGCAATTACTGAAGAGATTCATATAAAGTTAGACTGAACTTTAAAATCATTTTTTGTGAGACTTTATGGTTTCAATTATTTTCTGTTTTTGCCAAATCATAAAACTAATATATAAGATTCATTACCCGGTACGGTTGCCTCTCGGCAAAGTATAGTCCCGAGCACTTAATAATTGAGGAATAAATTAACTTTTACAAATGCCGTGAATCGAAAAACCATCAGCAGGAGCAAGTCTCGCAACAATTTCCGCCATGGATTGGTGTTTCATAAAAGATATAACAGACCTAGACTGCTGCTCAATTTTACCAAATTTTGCTACATACCATTCACCATACCATTCACGTTCGTTCCACCAAATTAATTTACTCCATCTCAGTTTTACCAATCAAAATAATAAATCACTACGAAGTTTTAATGTTAATAAAAAAAATGATATTAGGCAAACTGAAAAAAATTCTTCAATATAATTTGGTTAATGAAGCCCATTCCTATCCGACTCGTACTCAGCAAAGAC
Organism: Tipula unca; assembly: GCA_951394425.1. NCBI lineage: Eukaryota > Metazoa > Arthropoda > Insecta > Diptera > Tipulidae > Tipula > Tipula unca. Next base: position 102,324,957 of record OX596382.1, on the reverse strand, counting down.
CTTAATAGGTGCAGATCGGCAAAAAATCCTTTTTATAGCGGCCTAATTATGTATAATAATTTACCTAGTGCCTTAAGAAACCAAAACAACATGAACAACAAATTTAAAATTGAAAGAATTATTTATTTCTTAAATGGAAGTCACAGTTACCACAGTAGTAACATTGGAAAGAAGAAATAAAAGTTAATAATATTGGTTATATTTATGTATTTATAATTATTTATGAAGTATTTAATTACTTATTATGTAAATTACGTGTAAAATACTTATACAATCCAGGATAAATGTTTGTTTTACATTTTTTGGGTTGCGCTCTGAAATGAAACACAAAACATCCGTTAACAAAAATTATAGTTGGGCCGATCACTTCAATGCCGTAAGCGGGTCCCCGGCGCAATACAAGGACGAACACACATCCAGGTATCGAACCCGAGACCCTCGAATGCCGCAAGCACGCTACTAACTGTGCCAACGATGGCATTGGTATTTTATGTACTTAACTTGGGCTGGTTATCAAAACATGTTATATTTGGTTGTCATGCATGGAACGTTTTAGCAATTAATTTCACTTTGGAAATGATAAAAATTACTGAATTTCTATAAAATTTGGAATTCCCTGATTTTGTATAATTTCTGATATCTTAACTAAGGTAGTATTCTAAGATTAGTCGCGAAAGTTAACGATTAATTTTCCAACCCATTTATTGTTGATTTTCGATTACATGACCAAATGAACTATAGTTGAAAATCTGAGTGGTATTTCGAATATTTAAAAGTTAATAATAATAATAATACAGTGTTTAAAGGCCATTACTGGCCCCTTACTGCGTCAACAATCTGGCTCCATCGGTTTCGATCCTGGGCTTGGTTTTCATACTGTCCTAGACAACCTGAAGAATCCAAATCATTCTCTACACCGTGGAGCCTTCGTCGCGTTTTGGACCGTAAATCACACACATGGCTCTTCTCTCAAATGTAAGGAGCCATCTCTCGTAATCATCCGTCAGCGCCCAATTTTCACATCCAAACACAACAACGGGCTTGATCAACGCTTTGTAAAGTTTCAGCTTCACGGCACTTGATAGTTGTTTAGATTTGAGCAGTGGCCTTAGAGGAAACAAAGCACGGCTACCAGCTGCCAACCGCACTTCAATATCCTCACTCACACTGTCATCGTGAGTGATAAAAGAACCCAAATATTGGAACTTCCTCACTCCTTCAAACGTGTAGTGGCTACTACCTATATCTGGTGTACCATTGTCCCTATAGCCTGAGATCATGTATTTCGTTTTGGACTCATTAATCTGGAGTCCAACAGAAGCTGAAAATTCAACAAGCGGATCACGCATTTCCTTCACTCTGTTGCTATTCAGTCCAATCACGCATATGTCATCTGCATATGCAAACACCTGATTGGACTGGCGATATAAGATGTTGCGCTGAGGTCACAGTTGGGCAAATTCGTGTAAAAACATTTTTTACATTTTACACGTAAAAAATGTATAATACTGTGTAAATTACATTTGCAAATATTTTATTCTAATTCGAATTTTACGTTGTCATTACATTGAATAATTCCACAGAGAATTAAATAATATCATCTATCACATTGGGCGCTTTCAGATCTCCCAACATGTTGGCATTGAAAATTTACTGATGGAACAAAAATGACATACGATCTATCACATTGCCATGAAATTTTCGATAAATCGAATGCATTCCAAACTTAATCATCATGTTAAATTTGCTCAACTGTTGGCGTAACTGAAAGCGCCCAATGTTTTAGTTTTAAACAAAAAGAAATTATTCTTGACTATTTTGTTAGGGGAAAGTTAATTACTAAGAAGAAGTCTTTTCTTTTTAAATTGACTGTCTACAATTGTTTACCTAGAAATTAATGATTCTTTAAACAATCGTTGAACTGTTTGTCATGATTTTGCTAATGTGATAAACGTTCAGTTCACAATGTAATAATAAACGAATTATTATTTCAAAACCAATTATTATTTCAATTTTTTTTAGAACTTTATATGTTTGATTCTCGAAGTTTGCCTTCTCTTGTACGATATAACTTTGCCTGCTTTATTTGATCTAAAGTTGCTTGCCGATTTAGGAATATTCAACTTCACAAATAGATTTCGAAGTTTCTGATTAAAAGTTAAACGAATTGCCTATAACCTTCCTAATGTATTTTAATTAATTCAACAAATGCGGCGAAAACAAATTGTTTACTGATAAATAGCTTAGATAAAACATGTTTTATGTTGATATATACGTAACAGCTTTCGAATCGCTGACCCAAACAAAATGACATTGCCTTATCATTGCCAAAATTCGAAGTTTTAAAAAAAAATTTGGTTCGTGCGACTGATATATTTTGGAAAAGAAAAATTTCAATTTCAAACCGTTAAATTATACAAAAACGTCGCGCCCCGTAAAGTAAATAAGATACATATTGGGTGAGCGATTCGAAAGTTACGCTAAAAGATTTCAATATGAAAAATGTACACGACCTTAAATTAAAATTGCTGAATTTCTAACCTCAATAAATATTAAACAGAATTTCAAACCTAATATCAATAATTCAAACTTAAACCTTATTTTTTTGAAAAGTAAAATAATTAAAATCGAGGACCGAAAACAAAAAATTGTACAGAGCAAAAATAGAATATTTCGTGATTAGTATGAACATGATAATAACCAGATTTGATAAGAGATGGCGTAGTTTATATAATAAATTTTGGTTTTTAACATTTTATACATAAAGGGTGGTTAAATTTATAGGGCCGATGTTGAATGTGAACCACACCTAAACGTCAATTTTTTTTCTGCATTTCTCAATTTCAGACTAACTCAATTTGAACCATGGAAAGATACACAATCGAGCAACGCGTTAAAGTTATTCAGGCTTATTATGAAAATGGGCGTTCAAATCAAAATGCATATCGTGCACTTCGTGATTTTTTCGGTCAATTTAATCGTCCAAATGTGCGTACAATCGGAAAAATCGTGCAAAAATTTGAGCAAACCGGGTCTGTAGGAGATTTTAAAACACCAGTGCATGCTCGTACAGCTCGTACTGCAGAAAATATTGTTGCTGTTCGCTATAGTGTGGCTGAAGAGCCGTCCACCTCAACTCGTCGTCGTGCCCAACAATTGCACCTCTCACGCTCGTCGTTGATGAACATTATGCATAAAGACTTGCATTTACACGCTTATAAGGTGCAATTGACTCAAGAACTAAAGCCTCTTGACCATTCCAAACGTCGTCAATGGTCAGAATGGTGGCAAGAAATGGCAACAGTGGATGATCAATTTTCGAAGAAAATCATCTTCAGTGATGAGGCACATTTTCACCTCAGTGGATTCGTCAATAAGCAGAATTGCCGGATTTGGGCGAATCATAATCCAAGAATGATTGTCGAAAAACCAATGCACGCACAAAGAGTGACTGTTTGGTGCGGTTTATGGGCTGGCGGCATCATCGGGCGGTATTTTTTCCAAAATGAGGCCGGTCAGGCAGTTACTGTGAATGGTTTTCGCTATCTTGAGATGATCACGAACTTTTTATGGCCCGAATTGGAAGATATGGATGTGGACGACATGTGGTTTCAACAGGACGGTGCCACTTGCCACACAGCTAACGAAACAATGGCTCTTTTGCGCGACAAATTCAATGGCCGTGTTATCTCACGTGGTGGCGATGTCAATTGGCCGCCAAGATCATGTGATTTAACACCGTTAAAACACCGACTTCTTTCTTTGGGGTTATTTGAAAGAAAAGGTGTACGTCGATAAGCCAGCAACAATTCAAGAGCTAAAGGATGAGATAATTCGGCTCATTAACAGCATAGAACCTCAATTATGCCTAAGCGTCATCGAAAATTTGGACCATCGGATGGAGGTGTGCCGCCGAGGTCGCGATACATAATTGAACCATACCATAATAAAAAGAATTGACAATAATTTCCAAAATAATTTGTGTTTTATTCAAATTCAACATCGGCCCTTAAATTTAACCACCCTTTACATATATGTATAAAATAACCCTATGTAAATTACAGGTATTTTACTTGTAAAAAACCGTGTAAATTACATCGTATAATTTACGCACCCAACCGTGGCTAAGGTGTTTTAGTGTTTCGAAAGATGTACTCCAACATGAGATTGAAGAGTATCGGGGACAGAGCATCTCCCTGCCGAATACCTGAGCCTGTTCTCAACTTTAACACAGCATTGAGACTGTGTCACTGTCATCCTTCACAATTGTACCATTTTGGTTGGCATACCCATCCAGCGCAGACCACAAACTCGCTCGATTGATCGAGTCATAGGCCAGCTGGAAATCCAGGAACACCTGATGGTCGAGGAGAAGTTTCAAAATATTTAGATTAAATCATCCGCAGCGAAAAGCCCTGATCAGTGACTGATCGATTCGAACGAAATTCTCCTTGACAGGGACCAACCAAGCCCTCCGCCAGAGGGGTGATTCTATATCCAATATAATGTAGGATAGTAACTTGTATGCTGTACAAAGGAATTGCTATACCGCGATAATTCTCACAATTAAAGCGGTCTCCCTTCTTGAAGATGGGGCATATCGCGGCCACTTTCCATTCGTGAGGTATTACTTCGGTTCGCCGTACTAATCGAATAAGGTTTAAAAGATCACAAAGTATCCCTTCCAAAAATCAAGAGCTCCGAATTATTGCAGTCCACTCCAGGTGAGCGGTTTCGTTTCAATCTCTGCATGGCCCTAGTGAATTCCTCACGGGATGGATCCTCAATGCAAATCTCCGCAGTCTGTATTTGAGGTGAATCAATTACAGTCTGTGACGCATGATGAGTACTAAGCAGGTCGGTAAATTATCCATTCCATGCGTCGAGTACTGCTTCGATGTTGACACAGAGGTTTCCATCCTGGTCCCGAATGGCAGTTGACGCGGGCTTGAAAGTATGGTGCAATCCAGTAATTCCTTTAAAGAAATTACGTGAACTGCGCTCATTGCTGAGTAATTGTACTTTCAGAATCTCGGCCTTTCACCATTCTCGCTTTTCCGTCTACAAATCCGCTTAGCTGTCCTCCTAGTAAGAGTAGCCTTGTTTTTTCTCGCGGTTGAGAGACGTTGTTGCACTTCACCGTGGGATATATTTTGTTGCTCAACAAGACGACACTCGACATCAAACCAATCATTCTTGGGTCTGACTTTTACTATACCTAAAGTCTGTTGAGCAGCACTGACAACCGCAGTTTTCAGTGCCTCCCAGACAGAGTTCACACAGCCAGACTGGTAATTAGATGACAACCGAAGTTTTCAGTGCCTCCCAGACAGAGTTAACATAACTAGACTGGTCGAAACGTTCCATGCGTTTCGCTGTGTTCCCGGACCTGTACGAAAATTTCATCCTGCACAACCCGAGCTCGTCGAAATTAACACGTGGTCAATTTGGCTGCGGTATATTTTTCGAGGATTGGGCGGATCCATGTTTCCAAATGTATCTGTTTGTGAGGGGGAAATGTGCTTGCTACTCTTCGTGTCGGGAGTATGGTCCTATGGTTTCACACAACTCGGACTGATTTCTGCCAGCTCTAGCATTAAGGTCCCCAATTACCATTCTAACATTGTGTTCGGGTATTGATACCATCAGATCGGCCAAGTCATTGTAAAATGAGTCTTTATCTTGAGGCTGGCTTACTTTTGTGGGCGGATGTACACAAATTATAGTCCTGTATAGTCTTGTGACACATAGTCTCGGCTTTTAGGCCTGCGAGTTTCTTGAAGAGCAACGAGTTCTAGCCGATACTCCTTCATGTATATGATTAGGCCCTCTAACGCTCCTGGTTTCTTAACTAACTGCACGTTCCACATGCCGGTCCTAAATCTCGTATCCGGGTACTTGAGTGGGAGTCCGGTGTTGTTTTGGCGGTATCCATTTTTAGTTTTGTTGATTTTATACACAGCTTATTTTTTAACGGATGAGGGTCGTCAGCCCAGCGATCCAACCGTTTAGTTGCCTGCTTCTACAAACAAAGGATACTGTGGTGGTGTTCTTGGAAAACATGTTCGTGCAGTTTGGGTTTACGAGACATGTGTGCCCCCCGACCACAGGGGCCCCTTTAAAAGTTAATACATTCATCAAATTTTTATTTACTGAGAAGTCAAATTTGGCCCATAAATTGTGGTTATCATTTTCCCGGAAATTGCAATACGCGTCTATACGGCAAAAGCACAATATTCATTTCATTGAATTAAAACTCAATGTTTATTGCAGGACAATACCATCCTATAGTTTCATCAATAATATGTTTCGAATATTAGAATTCGTCAATATTTATTTCCTGCCAAGCAAACAAAACAACGAACGGGTGAAGTACCTTGTAGATACGGGAGATAACAAAACAATATTGTGCTGTTAGCATATTGTGATTTATTACATACATACGTGTACCATATACGACGAAATAATAAGCGGAAATTTTCATACAATGTTTAAAAGCACAAAAAATGAGCTTTTTGTACAAATAACAATTTGCTTTAAAAGCTCTCTTGCTTTATGTCTATATCGTAACTCAATTAAAAAAAGTTTTGCAGCTTTTCTGAAATAGTGTGCGGAGAGGTATATATGTGCATTGTACATATATATATATACGATAAAAAAAATTAAGTTAAGACAGGAACCAACCAATTATATAAAATTACTTTCTTTTAGTTGAATATATACTCGTATACATATGTATACTAAAAGCCAAAGTATATACGCAATGCGGGACAATAATATAAAATTATTACTGTTTTGTACATACAGTTGCTGTTGCTGTCATCCGTATATTACCCCAGAAAAAATACGAACAAAAAAAAAAGGATCCACAAAATTTAATTTTATTCGACGGATAATACAACAAGATGAAATAAATAAAATATGGAAATTCACCCAAAAAAACAGAACTCATTGTCTCAAATGGCAAATTCTGATGTGTGAATATTTTTATATGCTTTCGTCACACACATTCAAATCTCAATAAAAACACAATGAGCATACACACACACACAGACAGAAGAACAAAACCTGACACATACTGTTCATAAATGATTTATTTGTAAATAAATCTTCTATTATTCATTTTAAATATTTATACAATAATAAATAAAATGAATATTATCTGCACTTTTGCTTGAAACAAACAATAAATAAATTTATTGCAACATACACAATAATAAGAAAACAACAAAAAAACGGAAACTCATGTTTGTTTTCACACATCCATCATATGTGAGACGTAAACATACATAATCCATCGAACACAGTAAAAATCACATCTGATCTTAATTCATAAATAAATAATATTTTCATAAACTTAATATATCGTTTTTTGTGCTTCTCATATATATTTTGTGCGGGCTTTCACGCAAATGGAATGAAAAATGAAAAATTTCTTTTAAATTGAACTTTTTTTTTTGCGCTGTAATTTTTCTGCGCTGCTTTCACAAACTTTCAGTTCACTGGTTTTGAAAAATTTAAAGGAAGTTTTTTTTTTTTGTGCTTTTATATTATTTTCTACTTCATTTTATTTGATTTGCTGTATGACACAAAAAAATGCTTTTTTTTTTGTCATTACAGATTTTCCTTATCAAATAAAACGCAACAGTACAGCTTTCATGGAAAATTTATTGAAGAGGATTTACTTTGTTAAAATAAGATGATGACGACGACGACGACGACGAAGAAGAACAAGAAGAAGACATTATATTATTGGAATTTATATTTATTTTTATACGGATATTCAGCTTGCGGGGTAAATCAAGAAAAATACGGAATAGCTAGCTAAGCGCTAAATAGAGTGATGAAGTCAAATAATAAAGTAACAAAAATATGTTTTCGTACATACATACAATGCTTTTGGAATATAGAAATGTTATGACCATATATATATAGAACACTGCCTTGTCTGTTTATTTCGCGTACAATAAATAATAATAATAAACATTAATAAAAGCCGATAAATCATTTTCATTTAGTTGAGCTTTTTTTTTATTATTATTGTTGTTGTTGTTGGGTTATGCCAATGTAATAAAAAACGAATAACAATAACTTATCTTGCGATAACTAATTTCGATTTAAAGTTATCATCTCATCGTTTCTTTTGTGTGTGAGCCGCGTGTGTGTGAATAAACTGGATGATGTAAATGAAATATTGTGGAGAATTATGGTATACGAGTATACCCCCCATTATATAAATTAGAATGAATCGTTCATTGAGCTGATGATTATTTTGGTTGGTTTTAATGAACTTATATTCTAAACGGATTTTTTTATTACTTTGCCTGTGCTTGATATAATATTTAGGGGCTGAGATATTTTCGAGAATTATGTACATTTATCTTAATTTAATTGCATTTGATTTTGATTGGTTATATTTGTCAAATTGTGTATAAAGACCGTTTTTTATATAATAATACTCGGGCTTGATATTTTTTATAAATTAGCTTTGGATATACAGTTTACAAACTACTAAGGAAAAGGCTATTAAATTCCAAATTTTAATATTATCGTTGATTGAACATATAGAGATAGTATTACTGTATGATAAACATCAACAACAGCAATTTTGTATTTCATCTTTCACATGGTTAAAGAAGAGCTTGTACAATTCATGTTATAGGTTAAAGAAGAACTGAGATAGAGTTGAATTATAATGATGTAGCTAGAAAAGATCACACAATTTTTCTATTTTGATTTACTTTTTAATAACCAACACTAAAACAATATTTCTTATAAAAAATCATTAAGTCATCAGATGGTTTCCTCTTTCAATCACAATAGATAAAAATTTTGTATCCTTTGCGAATTGAACAAGTTAACAAGCTGATTTCATTTACTTGTGATGTGTTTTCTTTGAAGGTGTTTTTTTTTTTTTTTTTTTAAAAAGGTATTGGCATAGACACTCTTTTCGTCCATAGCCTTACCTTACATTCACACAACATTCATTTAAACCATTCATTCATCTCATTCACAGAAGAACAGTATACCATCTGCGCATTGCATAGCTCCATGTCACCCTGTACAGTGACATGAAAGATGGGTCGGCCCATGAGTTCTACTTTCCAACAGAGGGTCATAGATGTTTTCAATTTAATCACCGATCGTAATCGGGAGATGAAAAATCCCTTTTGCATCCCGCCTCTGTTGGAATTCGAACCCGGTACCTCCCGATCCAAACGTCGCAGCTTTAACCACTGCGCTATTTGCTTGGTAAGGTGTTAATTGAAGGTGTTAATTTATAATTCACAAAATTTGATTTTGTTACTAAATCGATTTTTGTTTTCATCAGTTCATTTATCATGGTTGTTCATGTTTGTCCTAAACCCTCTTATTCTCTACATTTTCCAAAATTGAAATATTTCTCGAATAGCTAGGACCCAATGACATCATGGAATATATGTCATTAAGGTGTTAGTTCCTCGGATTTTCCCAAAAAAATCGACAAACATGAGGTCATATACCAATCATGGTTGTCCTAAACCCCCTAATCCTACTTTTTAAAAAATTAAAATATTTTTCGGATGGCTATTACCTAATGGCATCTTGGAATATATGTCATTATAGTGTCAGCTTCCTAGTATTTTCCCAAATCATAACTAAATCATATATAATCGACTTACTTGAGGTCATACCAGATATGATTGTTCTAAACACCCTAATCCCCTACTTTTTCCAAAATTGAAATATTTTTCAGATAGCTGAATGACATCTTGGAATATATGTCATTATAGTGTTAGCTTCCTAGGATTTCCCCAAGAAAATTCGGAAAAATCATATAATCGACATCCATGAGGTTATATCAAAGATGGTTGTCCTAAACCCTCTAATTCATCTTTGTGATTTCTTTGTTATGTTGGTATCTTCCATGGGTTTCCCAAAGAAATTTCGGAAAATAATGTAATCATCTCAATATATTTTATATTCTTAGTGATAAAATTCGTACACTAAACACAAAAGGACGGGAGGAAGTATCAAAAACAAATTTTCTAAATTATCGACGAAACTACTGATATTAGTTCCGATAAAGCATTAACTGTAGTAGCTCGAGTGTTCGACAAAAATAGAGGGATGATTCGAGACCGGTTTTTAGGTATGCTTAAACTTGTTAAAATTGAGGCAAAATCAATTTTTACAGCAATTGTGAATTACTTCGACTTCTTAAATATTCCTCATAACAATATCATCGAACTAGGATCAGATAACGCATCAGTCATGGCGGGACAGTTCACAGGAGTTCAGACAAGTTTAAAAGAAGTTATCCCTGATTTATTTTTTATGAACTGTATATGCCACTCCTTGCATTTATGCGCAAGTAATGCATGCCAAAAATTACAGCTGGCAAGGAATATTTTTAGCTTTTTCGCTCATAGTTTCAAACGAATTAGTGAGCTTCAAGAGTTCCAGAGTTATTTTGAAATCAAGCCACATAAAATTCTCGGGATTCCTCAAACACGTTGGCTCTCCCTTGAAATGGTTGTAAATCGCATATTGGAGCAGTGGGATGCAACGAACTAAATTTTGTTTCCTGTTCTTTTGAAGATAAAGGTGCTCGGAAAGTGGAAAGAAATTTGGCGGGACAGTTGAGCAATCCAATTAATAAATTATTTTTTCTTTTTTTATCATATTACTTGAGAATAGTGAATAAAATGAATTTAAAGTTTCAGTCCGAACAAATTCGAATCCATTCAGTTTTCGAGACAATGGAAACTAATTTTAAACTTATATTAAGCAACTTTTCCGGGTAGTTTAAAAACTAATATAAATTTAAATGAAATAGATTTTCATGACGAAGAAAATCATTTACCTCTGACAGAAATATCTATGGGTTCTTCGATTGAAACTTTTTTTTGAAAAAGCAAAAAAAGTTGAGCAACTTAAATTTTTAGAAAACGCCAAACAATTTTATATTGAGCTCACCAGTCAAATCAAAAAACATTTTGAGTTTAATAATATTACGTTCCAACATTTAGTGTTAATAAATCCCGAAAATTTTTTGTCTGAAAACGTGAGTTTAACACCGCTACTCAATAGATTTCCAAATTTAATTAATTCTGAATTCTGATAAAGAAAAGGATGAAATTTTGGATGAATTTAGGCTCAAACGATGCATACGGTAAACTCAAAATGGACTTCAGAAGAAAAGGATCTATTGCTGAAAAATCACTACAGGTCACCAAGCTGTTATAAATTTTTATTAAAGGAAGTATTTACACTTCCAAGTCCAAGTGCCATACTAAGATGGTATAATACTATTAAATTTTCAACCGGGGTTTCAATAAAATGTTTACAAATGTTAAATGTTAAATTTAAAGATACACCTGAACTGGAGAAACACTCCGTTTTAGTGTTCGATGAAATGAGCATTAAGACGGAGTTAGAATATAACACTAAAGAGGTTTTAGTGACCTTGGTGAGCTAGGTCGCGAAAGATCATTTTCGGAATATGCTCTTTACTCTACATATGTAATAAACCTTGGAAACAGGTATTCCATTCACAATTTAGAATATTGATACATTCAAATATTATTTTATTTTATTTTCTTGCAATTAGGTAAATGGATATTATTGTGGTAGTGTTCGCGGAATTCAGCTTTCAAAATTTTTTAAATCAATCCTAAATATATTGTGAGTAAAAATCAAATAGACGTACACGCTGTAATTTGCGATCGAGGATCGCCAAATAGGACTGCATATAAACAACTATGTGTTAGTATTTCTCAACCTTATGTGACAACACTGAACCAAGAAATATTCTGTTCTGTATATGATGTTGTCCATCTTTTTAAAAGTTTTCTAAACAATCTTTTAAAATCAAATTTTTTGATTGGTGAGAATGAAGTGTCATGGAGTATTTTAGATAAAATATTTAATTTTGAAAATAGCGTAATAAGGTCAATGCACAAACTGACAGAAGCCCATATTAAGCTACATTTATTCCAAAAAATCAAAGTAAAACTTGCGACCCATGTTTTCGGTCATCATGTTTCGACAGCTACATATATACGCTGCAGTACACACGGATTTGTTTACCGAAAATGAAAAATCGATAGCTCTACCACTGCCAATTTATTTTACGATTAAATAAATTATTTGATAATTTAACAACTAAAATAAAATTTTCAAATAATAATGCGTTGTCCGAAGGATCTGAAGAAATTTTAGAAAATTTAAAAGAATCTATTTAGTGGATAGCTCCTTGGAAGAAATTGAATGGAATGGCTGAATACTGTTTTTCTGATATGCAACAGTCAATTAATGGAATTTTGCAACATTGCAACAATTTTGCAACATCTTACGATCAGTCCGATGCACGGGTGCTTCTAAATATGGAAGACATTTCAAGTACGGCAATGGGCAAACCAACAATAACACATTCACGTCGATTCTATAATATAAAATATATCCGCGGGAGCGAATCGAAAGTGAATCAAAAACTTCATATAAAAAAATGGAAATAATTGCTAAACATCAAAGTAGCCATGGAAAATTAGTATGATTTTCATACATGTATTTTTTATGATCCGCCTACTTTCTATGGCTAAATTGTACAAAAATCATACTAATTTTCGATGGCTACTTTGATGTTGAGCAATTGTTTCCATTTTTTTAATATGAAGTTTTTGATTCACTTTCGATCCGCTATCGCGGATTTTATAATCGACGTGATTATGTAGATTTCCCAAACTTTTCCTATATTTTCTATTTATTTATATTTTGGTTTAATGCATTTTTTCAAATTTTTAAGACTTAGCCAGCAGTCAACACAACAATTATTCAGTAGAGTAAAAAGCAGATAAAATTCCTTTAAAAATTATACCTTAGACGTAAATAACACTGGTAATTTAATGTGCAATTTCATATTTTTAATAATCTTATCTTTATACATAATTAAAATGGATATGTGATTTTTAAAGGTTTAAGTATAACCTCTCGCAAGTTTCCGTAATTTTTATTATGCTTAAGCATAAAATGGCCATATTTCACTTTTTGTAAATGTATAACAATTTATTATAAATTATATAGGTTTAATTATCACTTTCTAAATTTAAAATATAGGAAACATACTTCTCGACTCGAGGCAGCAGGGCAAGATCGACAATGAAACATATTATTATGAACATGTTTCCGTTTTCGAGGATGAAATTGAACCCAATAACGTAGACTCTCACTCTCAAAAAGCATCACAAGTAAATCTAAGTCAAACAATTAACAGTATGTCAATGTCATATTTCAGCGGTTATATATGTAGCTCATGCTTGTTTAAAACAATTTCAATGTGCATGTTGCAAAAATTTACTGATTTGAAAAAATTCTGAAAAAGCTTCAGCCTCCAATTTATTAATAGACTCACGTCAGTATGAAAATATTGGAAATGTTCCGATAATTTCGATAAATTCTGTTTCAAAAAAGAACTATTACAAAATTTATTTGGTATGTGCAATTCAATTAAAGTAGCATGCACAGATGATCTGCATAGAGATATTATAATCCGTCATATCTTGAAAGTATTGAACCAAGCAAAAATTAAAATCATTAATGCCAAAGCAAAAATGCCAACAAAAAAATTAAAAAAATTCGATATAATAAATCATCTTTAATCTAAATTAATTTTAATCATTTCAATAACATTTTTAAATTTCTATAAACAGTTTAAATGTCATCTTAGTAAATTGCCATCACCAAAGGTTTCACCCGAACTGAAACAAGCAATTGAGCAGCTTCCAACCGGAAGTAGGAATGTACAACAGGAGGAAAAAGCTCAGGTTTCATCGAAACAGAAACAATGAAGTAAAGAATTCTCAATCGGAAGTAAGAATATACAACAGGAGAAAAAAGTGCCACGGCCACCTCCAGTTATAATATTTAATTGCAATAATCAGCAGAGTATTAGAAACATTATGGACAGCAATCGGATAAAATTTCAAGCTACAGCGTGAAATAGCGGTGATATCAAAATAAATGTGATAGCTATAGAAAATTAACAGGGGCACTTAATGAAGCTAAGACAAAATGGTATTCCTACGCAGATAAGCAGACAAGACAAACCAAAGTCATTGTTAAGAAATTACACGCGTCACGCCAACCAGAAGAGATAAAAGAGTATCTTTTGGAGAAACGATACAAGATTAACGAAGCGACAAAACACCTCTTCCATTATATATGTTTTCTTTTGAAAGAACAGAAGACATTAAAAGTATTTATGCAATCAGCGAAATACTCCATATGAAAGTGCAAAATCACTGTACGGCTGAATGTACGATACAAAAAGACACCCCACCAAAATGTGTCAACTGTGGAGAGGCACATCCAGCCAAGTACAGAGGTTGCATTGTTATAAAAGAGCTGTAAAAAATTCGCAACAAAACAAGGGAAACTTCAATAAGATCCAGGCCAGAAATCAGCCTCAACAAAAATACACACAGAGTTAAGGCCAAACCAAACATTAAATAAGCTATCAAGAACTAATTCAAATGTACCATATGCTGATGCACTCACTATTGGAAGTTCAAGAAAGAGCCCTCATATCAATCTTGCAAAGGCTTACCCTACTCGAAAAAAGTCGAACAGCATCAGAGTTACCCTCTCTTTGCTAATTAAACATATGTAAGACATAATCTAAAAATTCTTGTATGGAACTGCAAAAGTATATTGCAACGACAACATGAAATACAAATATTTTTTGATTTAGAAAAAATAGTTACACACTTGAAAGTGGCGAAATACAAGCAATTATCATTATCATTAATACCCGCAACTACAAAACAGTGGTAGTCGCAATATAGGTATTCTTCAAGCAGCTAGTTGAGAAATTCATAATCGGGGGTGAGTTCAACGCTAAACATATAGACTGGGGATCAAGATTAACAACAACCAAAGGGAAAGAATGAGCTTCATCAAGCAATAATTAAATACAACGACAATTGGCATTCTACTGGAAAACCAACTTACTGGCCCAGCGATCAAAATAAAACACCAGACCTAATTGACTTTTTTATAACAAGTTAGTTGACGAGCTAATTTCTCTAGAAATAGAGGACTTCATACTAGAATATGCAACAGGAAAAATGGTAGTCATTAAATTTTAGGACTAATAGAAGACAATAATTTAGGGTGTAGTGATTTCAGTAATTCGTTTTCTAGTAATTTTTAGTGTCGCGTTTGTAAAGTTCATAAATTAACCGCCCAAAAATTGTGTGAGGACAATATTGAGTTGCACCGAACAATTAATGTGTTGATGAGTGTTACCACTTTGAATACAATTGTATCCATTTGACCTTCTTACTTAAAAATTGAACTTGGATACGTGGATACATAAAAGTAACAAAACGGTTGAGATGCTAATAGGAACAAATGATTGTTTTGTCAACATTTTCAATACACAATTTGACATTTAAAAATGTTCTTTTTCTTCTTTCTTGCAATTTATTTTTGTACGTGTATTTGTTTCTTTATTAAAACGACCGGTAGCACTGTAGCGGTGTTCAATTTTTTAATATTTATTAAACTTAATTCTAATAAATCAATCAGTTTTAAGGTTTATAGTTTGTGGTATAGTAAAAAAGATAACCCTAAACCAGCTTCATCAGGATCAATGTAACTTATAAAAATAATTGTGTTGCATCTTGCATTACTTAGTATTTTCTACGTCTATACCGAAAAAAACTACTGAACGAAATCAATCGGAGTCAGGTACATATATTTCAAGTGACAGTGAGGGAGGATCTGCCATCAAAAAATTAAAAAAGACCAGATAATTCAGAAATTAGTGGACCGCTTAATTCAGAGACACGCGTTTAACAAAAATTGAATCTCTTCTTCCTCGTCATGATACTAACGTAACCCATCAAAAACATATAGAAGTAAACTAACCCAAAAGATTTGGCTTAAGCTATAAAAATATTTTGGGGAAAAAAGGACAGCAAGACGTAGCCACTCAGTTGCGATCGGCTAAAACCTTAGTCACGTAGTTGATAAAAATAGAGGAATGCCCGATTTTTAGGAATGCTATAATTTGCCAAAACCGACGCCCCTTCGATGTACACGGCTATCGTGAATCACTTGAAATTATGAAACATTCCCTTGTCAAATATAATTGAGCTAGGATCAGATAACGTGGCCATCATATCGGGGCTTATTTCAGGGTGTCAAAACTAGTTTCAAAGAAGTCATCCCTAATCTATTCTTCATGAATTGCAATTGATATTCATTGTATTTATGTGCATGTAATGCATGCCAATGCTTGGCCCCTGTGGTCGGGGGGCACTCACATTTCTCGTAAACCTAAATTGCACGAACATGTTTCCCAAGAATACCACCACAGTATCCTTTGCTTGTCGTAGGAGGCGACTAAACGGTTGGATCGCTGGGCTGACGACCCGCATCCGTAAAAAAAATAAAATGTTTATAAAATCAACAAAAAGAAAAATGGATACCGCCAAAAAAACACCGGACCCCCGCTCAAGTACCCGGATACGAGATTTAGGATCGGCACGTGGAACGTGCAATCACTTAGAAAACCAGGAGCGTTGGAGGACCTAATCACGTGCATGAAAGAGTATCGGCTGGAACTCGTTGCTCTTCAAGAAACTCGTTGGCCCAAAAGTGGAGACCATGTGTCCCAGGGCTATACCTTGCTCTATAGTGGAGATGATCTCGGAAATCTTGGAGCTGAATTTCTTCTTGGGCCGCAGGTAAAGAAGGCTGTTTTGGATTTCCAAGCAGTCAATAACCGATTGTGTAAGCTTCGCTTGCGCATGAAGTTAGCCAACCTGTCGATAATTTGTGTACATGCGCCCACAGAAGTCAGCCAGCCCCAAGATAAAGACTCATTTTACAATGACTTGGACGATCTGATGGGATCTATACCCGAACACGACGTTAGAATGGTAATTGGGGACTTTAATGCTAGAGCTGGCAGAAATCAGACCGACTTATGTGAAAACATAGGTCCGTACTCCCGACACGAAACTGCGACCGATAATGGTGAGAGAATGATGTACTTTGCAATTGCTCATGATCTGAGAGTAGCAAGCACATTCTTCCCTCACAAAAACATACATCTAGAGACATGGACACATCCTCGTGGAACTTCCCGCAGCCAAATTGATCATGTGTTAGTTTCTAAAGGACGGGCTCGGGTTGTGCAGGATGTGAGAACTTATCGGTCAGCAACCAAATACGTAGGTAGCGATCATCATTTGGTCGCTGCAATGCTACGATGGAAGTTTTCGTACAAGTCTGGGAACACAGCGAACCGCATGGTACGTTTCGACTGTGAAAGTCTGGTAAATGAAGATCACAAGAAACGATATCAGGATCTTGTCAGCGACAACATTGAAGGAGCCAATTACCAGTCTGACTGCGTGAACTCTGTCTGGGAGGTACTGAAAACTTCGGTTGTCAGTGCTGCTCAACAGACTTTAGGTATAGTGAAAGTCAGACCCAAGACTGATTGGTTTGACGACGAGTGTCGTCTTGCAGTTGAGCAACAAAATATAGCCCATAGTGAAGTGCAACAACGTCTCACAATCGCGAGGAAAAACAAGGCTGCTCTGGCGAGAAGGGCAGCTAAGCGGATTTGTAGACGGAAGAAGCGAGAATCGTGGAAGGCCGAGGTTCTGAAAGTACAACAACTCAGCAATGAGCGCAGTTCACGTAATTTCTTTAAACGAATTACTGGATTGCACCATACTTTCAGGCCTTCGTCAACCGCCATTCGGGACCGGGATGGAAACGTCTGTGTCAACATCGACGCAGTACTTGACGCATGGAGTGGACATTTTACAGAGCTGCTTGATGTTCATCATGCGTCACAGACTGTTGTTGAGCCACCTCTAAGACAGACTGCGGAGATTTGCATTGAGGATCCATCCCATGAGGAATTCACTAAGGCCATGCAGCGATTGAAACGAAACCGCTCACCTGGAGTGGACTGCATTAATTCGGAGCTCTTGATATTCGGAGGGGATACTTTGTGGAACTGTCTTTTCGACCTTATTCGATTAGTATGGCGAACCGAAGTTATGCCTGACGAATGGAAAGTGGCCGCGATATGCCCCATCTTCAAAAAGGGAGACCGCTTGAAGTGTGAGAATTATCGCGGTATAGCTCTCCTTTGCACATCATACAAGTTACTGTCATACATTGTATTGGATATAGAATCACTCCTCTGGCGGAGGGCTTGGTTGGTGACTATCAAGGAGGCTTTCGTCCGAATCGATCAGTCACTGATCAGGTCTTTTCGCTGCGGATGATTCTATCTAAATATTATGAGACATCCATCTCCGTACATCAGGTGTTCCTGGATTTCCGGCAGGCCTACGACTCGATCAATCGAGAGAGTTTGTGGTCTGCCCTGGAATACCTAGGAATGCCAACAAAATTGGTACGACTGTGTAGGATGACAGTGACGCAGTCTCAATGCTGTGTTAAGGTTGAGAACAGGCTATCGAAAATTTTTGCAGTTAACTCGGGTGTTCGGCAGGGAGATGCTCTGTCCCCGATACTCTTTAATCTCATGTTGGAGTACATCTTTCGTAAAACTGAAACACCTCAGCGCAACATCTTATATCGCCAGTCCAATCAAGTGCTTGCATATGCAGATGACATATGCGTGATTGGACTGAATAGCAACGGAGTAAAAGAAATACTTGATCCGCTTGTAGAGTTTTCAGCTTCAGTTGGACTCCAGATCAATGAGTCCAAAACGAAATACCTGATCTCTGGTTTTAGAGACAATGGCACTCCAGATTTTAGTAGTGGCCACCACACGTTTGAGGGAGTGAGGAGGTTCAAATATTTGGGCTCTCTTATCACTCACGATAACAGTGTGGGTGAGGATATTAAAGTGCGGCTGGCAGCTGGCAGTCGTTCTTTGTATCCTCTAAGGCCACTGCTAAAATCTAAACACTTATCAAGTGCCGTGAAGCTGAAGCTTTACAAAGCAGGCCCGTTGTTATGTTTGGATGTGAAAGTTGGGCGCTGACGGATGAGTACGAGAGATGGCTCCTTACATTTGAGAGAAGAATCATGCGTGTGATTTACGGCCCTAAACGCGAAATAGATGGTACATACCGAGCTCTGTACAATTTCGAGATCAGAGATCTGATGAAGATCCCCGATATTGTACATGAAGTTAGATCCCAGCGAGTGCGCTGGCTCGGTCACGTTCTGTGTGCTGATCCGGAACGAATTGTGCAGCGATCTCTGAAAGGAGAGCCACCATATGGTAGGCGCAGAGGTCGTTGCAGGCGACGATGGCTCCACGATGTAGAGAACGGCTTGGTCTCTTCTGATTGTCTTAGACAGTATGAAGACCAAGCTCAGGATCGAAACCGTTGGAGCCAAATTGTTGATTCAGTAAGGGGCCAGTAATGGCCTTTAACACTGTTAATTATTTTTAATGCATGCCAAAAACTGCCTTATTCTATAGACCACTTGGCAATGAACGGTTTTAATTCTTTTTGACGATAGCTCAAAAAGTTGCAGCAATCTAAAAGAATTCAATTTTTATTTTTTTTTTAAATTTATTTATTGTATTTTTTATCAACCTCATTAAATTCTTGATTTTGCTTCAACATGTTGGCTTTTTTAACATCAGATGGGTAGGTAATAATATATTTTAGATGCCAAGGAAAAACTTATACTTATTTAGAGGAGAATGTCAGAAAGGTTGGGATGCTATTATTAACGGCAGAATTGAAAAAAACGGCCTCGAAATTATTTAACGTGTCACGCTCAACATACAATACAGACTATCAACGATAATTAAAAAAAGTCGTCCTGTCCCAATGACCGTTCTTACCGAGAGTGAAGAAATATCGATAATGGACTGGATTATCGAAAGTACCAAAAAGGGTTTTCCTAAACGTAGCGAAAATTTTATCGCGTTCGTAAAAAGTTTTTTGAAATGTACATAACATGCCTGGAAAAGAATGGTAAAGTTTATTTTGAAAACGACATCCGTGCATCACAACAAGAATTCCAGAAGCGGTAATTATTTCTCGTTTAATTTCACCATATATACAATACAATAATTTATATTAATTTACATTAAAGGTAACTGCTTCCAGCTCGAAAATAAGTCCGGAAAATTTGTTCAAATGGTTTAATCAAATTGAAAACTACCTGAGAGACAAAAATTTGTTATCCATTTTATCCGATCCCTCTCGCTTATTTAATGGAGATGAGACCAATTTCCTGCTTTGTCCGAACACAAGCAAAAGTTGGTACCAAAAATGTTTATGAAGTTGAACAAGCTCCATCCATGTTGTGCTTCACGGTCAGGTTTAGTTAATCAGCTGCAGGAAGTATGGTGGAAGTGACAGTGGATGGATGACGAAAAAGTTTTTCTTTGAGTATATTTCCAATATATTTTATCCGTACTTCACTAAAAACAACAGTAAATTACCGGTTATTTTGTTTGCTGATGGACATGTGTCGCATTTGAGTGTTTTATGTAAAAAATTTAGAAATAATTTTAATTGCGCTATACCCTAGTGCCACAAGAATTAAGCACCTTCGTGATGTCACGGCATTTAAGCCTTTAAAGTCGGCCTGGCAAAACTAAATTGGCAGTATGCGAGGCAGTATGCATAGCACCTTAAAAAGAGAAAACTTCGCACCACTGTTACAGAAAGCTATCGAACAAGAAGTCAACCCAATAACTATTCAAAACGGATTTAAGGCATTTGGAATTTATCCGATTAATAAAATAGCAATTGATTTTTTAAAATGTTTGGGAAAATCATTACATGGACACAGCGCAAGGTCAGTCCAATGAATTGTACGAAAATGGAAACACAATTAATATCCCACGTATTGTGATATTGTAGGTACAAAATTAATGGACCTTCAGTCAAGAGAACGCCGAGATTTGATTCTTATAACAGAGGAGTTTCAATATCTTTATTAAATATATAAATACTGTAAGTACTTCTAATTACTCCAGATATCTTTAAGCCGATGGTTATTAATGATTTTATATACCAACCTGATGAATTTTCAGTTGATCCCAATGAAGCTTTCGAAGAACGAAAACTAGAGTGCATCGATACTCCAGAAACACAAGTAGAAGAGGAGTCCGTTAATTGTATGGGGGTTTCATTGATTCAACCGATTAATGATAAGCCCAACATGCCTATCGTTAAACAATTGACCAATACATGAGATGGAACACTACTCCAGATAGAAAAAATTATAAACTTTATAAAGAAAATTTACCGTTCGTTATTACATCGTCAGGATATTCGAATATACAAAGACAAAAGAAAAATTGGAAGAAGAAGTGCAAAAAAAACAACGACAACTTTTAAGCATCGAGAATAAAGAAAACAAAGTGAAATTGACCAATCAAGTCATCGTGTAGAAAAGATACCACCGGTAACGCCTGACACTCCATGTATAATTCTGTGTTCTACACACGATGTTATAAAAGAAGGCGATCTTGTTACTGTCCACCACGTCACCAACTGACTTAAGAAAATTATGTCGTGTTGGTTAAATCGCTTGGAACCAACTTCATAATTGGAAGTGAGAGATTTGGTTAATGAAAACCGGAAGGCTCATAAAACCTGGCAGAGGTATAAAGCACCACAAAGTTAATCGAGACTTAATTATTTAAGCAACAAACTGAAATTGCAAATCAGAGAAATTAAGAACAATTCATTTAGTGAATATCTAACAGGTCATTCCGGCCAAAAAACAAAGACTATTCGCTCTGGAAAGCAACAAAATGACTTAAACGACCGAACATTCAGGTGCCTCCTATCAAAAAAGATGATGGAACTTGGGCAAAAAGTGCTAAAGATAAGGCTGTCTTGTTCGCAGCCCAACTTGAAAATACATTTCAGCCCCCTCCGAGGTAATCAGCGGAAGAAAACATAAACCCATTTTAAAAAAATGGATAATAAAAACATCCAAACAGTAACATTACACGAGCTAAAATATGAGATTACTAAAAACTTAAGCTCAAAAAAATCACCTGGTACCTGGTTATGACCTAATTTCAAGACAAATAGTTAGAGAACTCCCCGAAAAAGGATTACGAAAACTGCTCCAAGTAATAAACGCGGCGTTTCGACTGAAATACCTAATAAACCTCCTAACTTTAAAACCTCGTATAGACCTACAATTTCAAAATTGTTCGAAAAACTATTGCTTAAAAGGTTAAAATCAGTAATAGAAGAAAGAAAACTTATTCCTGCACATCAATTTGGCTTTATAGAGAGGCACTCTACTATAGACCAAGCGCATAGAATTACCGACTTAATTGAAACTACACTGGAAAAGAAGAAACAATGTTCAAGTGTCTTTTTGGACGTAGCACAAGCCTTTGACAAAGTATGGCACCGAGGACTAGAATATAAACTACACCGAGACCTTATCTAGCTGATCGATACTTCCGCGTTAAATTTGAAGATGAGTACTCTGATCTAAAACAAATATCGGCTGGAGTTCCACAAGGAAGCGTCTTGGTACCAATTTTGTATTTATTTTATAGACATG
The DNA here is from genome assembly GCA_951394425.1 of Tipula unca. Taxonomy (NCBI): domain Eukaryota; kingdom Metazoa; phylum Arthropoda; class Insecta; order Diptera; family Tipulidae; genus Tipula; species Tipula unca. Next base: position 102,302,409 of record OX596382.1, on the reverse strand, counting down.
TACCAAATACAAAGTAACAAACATTGCAACATTTGCGGATGATACTGTAATCTTAGCAATTGGAAATAGCATAGAAGAATCAACTGGTAAATTACATAATGCAATATGTAGCTGGACAAAGAAATGGCGCATTCAGCTCAACGAAACGAAATCCGTACACGTCAACTTCACCAACCAAAAAGTTAACTTCAAACCAATCCATCTGAACTCACAGCAAATCCCGCATGCAAATACGGCCAAATACTTAGGCATGACACTTGATTCTAAACTCAAGTAGAAAGAGCACGTGAAAAAGTAAAAAGAAGAGCTAAACATCAAATACAGGAAAATGTAGTGGCTCTTCTTAGGTAGAAAATCGAGCCAGCAGTACATAATAAACATATATTATATCGGCAGATACTTAAACCTATATGGACATATTATACAACTATGGGGTTGTACCAAGAATGGCAACGTTGATATAATTCAAACCTTTCAAAACAAAGTTTTACTTGCTTTAGGGACAATTGAGCTTTAAGCCGTGTTCACAGATTACAAAAACAATTAGTTCTAGCACAAAATATTAATAAAATTTAACTGAGAGCTTTCAAACCCAATTTTATTGGGTTACAATTGGTTGCATTAATTTTAAATTGCCTTCATGTGAACAAAATAACATTTGAGCTGTAGAATAGCAACATAAATCACTTTATTCTTCAACTATACATGCAACCTTTTATCTTTAACTTCTACAAAACCATCCTAATAATAATATTTCCAGTAGCTGGGAAAAAATATTTTATTAATTGAGCTTTTATATTTATTGCGCTTAAACTAGAAAGCTTTTAGTAACAGAAAAATGATTTTAATCAAATCTAATAAAAGAAATTATTAAAATTTCTTTCAGAAATAAATTTAAGTGCTTCTTAATGGCAATCACAATATATCAATAAAATTTATCTGAAAGCTTTAATATTTTAAATACTGCAATTTTCCAAAGCTTAAGAAGCTTTAATGTTGACAAAATAAAATAAAACTTGGAAAGAGAATATTCCAACGTCCCTTATCGCTGAAAGCTTTTTATTTTCAAACTATTATTCCAAGCTTTTTAAATTTAAAATTCTGTAAAATCATTTTTAATTTTAAAACTTTTACATTATAGAACTTTTACATCAATACTAATTATGGAATATCCAAAAAACGACTTACACTATATCAGAAATCTTTTTTATTGCTATTAAGTTTCTGGAATTTATTTTTAAAATTAATTTGTGTGATTTTGAAAATGTAAATGGTAATGTGTTATGCAAAATTAGGCAACGTTTTGTTTGTAATCTGCTCGTGAGTTCTGCTGTACAAGGAACACACTTCATCCGTCATCAATGGATACTTTAAACATGAGGTCTAAACTGTGTATTAATTATGTGTAGCTTAAAATAATTTAAATCATAAAAATTAGATAACTTCCAGCTATTTTTATTTTTAAGTTTCTTGGTATAGAATAGTAGAGGATTCTACGAAATTTACATATTTTAAACAAATTTGTTATGTATTGATAAATGATTGTCGACCTTTGTGAAAAATTAATTCGTATCAAATCTTTACAAAAATTTGTAAAGCTTCTTCTACTTTCTTTACCAGTCCCCATTTACATACCAAATACAAAACATTTCTTCCGGTGAAAAGATTTTGACGTTTTGACATTTTTATGTTGAAATGTTGCTCTAAATTGTTTTTTTAACTGCTGCTGGTTTTATAATATTTTCTAATAATTTTAATTAGAATTTCATCATCTATGTTTCCACCGCGTCTTGAATTTTCCAATTGTTAATTGTTTTCTGTGTTTGACTTTTGAAAGAAACTATAGCTCATTTATTAATTTGACTTCATTTCATTTCCACTTTGTCCAATGGCCCAAGTTTTTCAACCAAGATAAAATTGTTCTTACCAAGTTGTTGAAAAGACGGCTATTTTCTCATAGCAAATGAGTTTGTGACCTTGTTGTACACCACTATGCGAGAGATGATCATTGAAATTACCGCTATATAAATAAATGTGTCACCTTTGCGAACTTATCAAATGAGTTATTGTAGAGACAGCTATTTTCTATTAGTGATTAGTTTAGGACCCTATTGGCCAGCTACTTTATCAGCGTAGACAATTTTTTTTAGTTGGAATTGTCGTTATTTATTCAATCTCTATCAGCTAATCGCTAATCGCTAATAATTGCCGTCCGCGCAAAAAATTTGATGTTCAATTTTTTCTATCGTTATTTTAAATTGAAATTTTGCGAATATGGACATTTATTTATGGTGCACCAACGGTCAAGAAACTATCAACTCTGGCATAGTGGTGCCAAACAAGGCGGAAGCTCAATTGCGATGAGAAAATAGCCATCGTTTCAACAACTAATATTTTTTTTAACCACAATAGTCTAGATATAGTCTAGGGATAGTATAAATGTCCAAAAATGAAATGGTTTCTTACGCTTGTGTTCTCAGGTTCAGGTATTTTAATAAAAATCTTTGGATAACTTCAAGGTGTTTTTGATGGCTGTGATCGCTGTACACTATTTCATTCGTAATGATAGTGAAATCCACACCATAACCTCGGATGGAAGCCAGAGTGAGTGCACCACATTTTAATGTTGGCTTTTTAAATTGAACAACCAAATACAATCGATACACAAATATTTCTCATATTTTTCAAATAAGAAATAAGTCAATTAAAATATGTAATTTCATTCGATGACGAGTAAAGTTAGTTTTTCGCTGTTTGCCAAAAGGAGGACGTCTTCAAATAATTTTGAAATTTTTTTTTTTAAATGTAGACTCAATCAAAAATTTGCCTCAAACATATTACCTGTCGTTAGTAATTATTAATTAAATATTAATTTGCATAGAATATTTATATTTTAAAATTAATTTAAGATTAAGATTTTTACTTAGATTTTAATTTAAGAGTAAGATTTTATGTGTGATAAAGTCACACATCAGAATTCTTTCATATAACTTAATTAAAGCCGCCCTTTTATTAAACACAAAAACTAGGGCGTTAGATTAGACAATGGTAAAATTATTCTAGGTTATTGATGTTGCCTACGTTACGCTAACATTGTCTGTATGACGATAAATAGTGCCAGGTAAACTACGTAATGTTTCACGTATCGACAACCGCGTAGTCTATCTCGCCCATCCCTGATGGCAATATGCTTTACCGTCGCAACGAAAAAAAAAACAAAAAAATCCTAATGGAAAAATATCTATTTCACTTGGCTGAATATGTATAATCGATTATTCATAACTGGAAAATATTTTATATGTCCCCGGAGACTTGTCCAACATTAAACTATTCTGAAACGAATTAATTGCCATAAAATATATCGCAAGTTTATCCAACATTACTATACTCGAACAACAAAATGCCATAAAAATATGATAAAATACAAAACAAAATTGTTGCCTTTAGGCAAGCGAATTGAGAACGAATAAAAATTCAAATGTATCTGCAACGAAGAGTATAGAGAAAACGATTCAGTTTTTGAAATATAATTACTTTGGACCATGCTACAAGGAAATTATACAAAATCTACGAATATATGTTACGGACAAATATATCGTATGAAAATTGTTCAACTTTACCACAAAAAACTAAATGGTCCCAAAAAAGCCGAGATGATCAAGATGTGCCATTTACAATCTAAAAACCATGTTTTATGTTAAAATAATGAAAAAGCAAATTATTTAGCTGTTATTGTAAGACACCCTTTATCTCTGCACTGGAATAATTCGACTTATACTGTGAAAGCCCAATTTGGGTTTATCTTTAATTTGTCAAGTCTAGTTTAGATTCCAGGCTAAAACCAACCCTTCGACGCATTTTAAGCTTTGATTTGACAAGTCTTTCATCTCGGTATATGACCCATATGGACCGGGTTACAGAATTTCAAAATTCAGAGAATTTCGAATGGTTTTTACAAATAACAGTATTTTCCAGAAATGTCCGATTTTGTGCGTTAGTAAGGCGTTTTTCCATACTAAATATGAATTCAAAACTTCCTTGATCATCTTGACTTGGCCCGTTTGGCATGCTGTGAAGTTAGCACGAAGAATTAGCACGAAAAATACACTGGGAGCTTTGGTTTGAGTCATGGATATTATACATCCGGTACTAAAGTTTGCACCCCTGAAAAACGTCAAAATGTTGTTCTTCAACCTGGAATCAAAACTAGACTTGACCTTTTAAAGATTAAGGCCAAAGTAAGCTTTTAGTATTTTCAAATTATGACAATTTAAATTTAATTATTCCATACTCGAAAATGCCTCATAGAAAAACGTTAATAGGTTGGTCTTCAACCTGGAATAGAAACTAGACTTGACATTTTAAAGATTAAGGCCAAATTGAGCTTTCAGTACTTTCACATTATGTCCCATTCTAATTTTTCAATTTGAATAATTCCGTACTCGAAAATGCGTCATAGAAAAAATTCTGATTACAGATTAAGTCCAAATCGAGCTTTTAGTACTTTCACATAATGTCCCATAGTAAATTTTTCAACTTGATGTAAATTTGAATAATTTCGTGCTCTAAAAGGCATCATAGAAAAATTCTGATCACAAGCCTGGCAAACGTCAAAGGTTTGTTCTTAAATCGGGTATCAAAACTAGACTTGACATTTTAAAGATTAAGGGTAAATTGTGCTTTTAGTACTTTCACATTAAGTTCCATAGTAAATTTTTCAATTTGATGTAAATTTGAATAATTTTGTACTCGAAAATGCGTCATAGAAAACTTCTGATAACAGGCCTGGAAAATGTCAAAGGGTTGTTCTTCAATCTGTAATCAAAATCAGACTTGATCTTTAAAATACTAAGGCCAAATTGACTTTTAAGTATTTAAAATTATGACCCGTAGTAAATTTTTCAATTTGATGTAGATTTGAATAATTTCGTGCTCTAAAATGCGTCATAGAAAAATGCTGATCACAGGCCTGGAAAACGTCAAAGGATTGTTCTTCAACCTGGAATCAAAAGTAGACTTGACATTTTAAAGATTAAGGCCAAAGTGAGCTGTATTTTCAAATTATGACCGATAGTAAATTTTTCAACTTGATGTAAATTTGAATAATTTCGTACTCGAAAATGCCTCATAGAAAAACCCTGATCACAGGCGTGGAAAACGTTAATAGATTGGTCTTCAACCTGGAATAGAACCAAGACTTGACCATTTAAATATTAAGGCCAAATTGAGCTTTCAGTACTTTCACATTAAATCCCATAGTAAATTTTTCAATTTGATGTAAATTTTAATTATTCCGTACTCGAAAATGCGCCATAGAAAAATTCTGATCGCAAGATGTCATTTAAGCCCATAGTAAATTTTCACTTTCAGTTATATTTGATAAATAATATTAAACTGATTATTACAATATTTTTATTTAAAATTTAAAATAATTTAAATGATTTAAAATTTTTTGATTTCGTGATTTGTTAATTGTTATCTAATACACAATTCATTGTTTTAGAACAAACAAAATATCCATGATACAAACCACTAGAGCTCTTAGTGATTTTTTCGTGCTAACTTCGCACCGGTCTGTTTGGACCTATTTACAGAATCTAATAATTTGGTAATCAAATAGCACTCAAAAATTTCATCGGATAATTTTTGATTTGGATTGTCCCATAGTGTTTCTTTACCGGTTTCATTACCTTCCTTTTAATTTAAATTAAAAAAGGTTTAGTGCAAATTTGGATGCATTCGGAACACAGTACATAATTTGTTAATTTGGCATAAACTTGACTCCGATACCTTTAACTATAAATGGGAATAAATTGGAACGACTGTTAAACATGGAAAAACTTTACGAATTGAAATGGATATACTTGAATGAGGTGCGTTGCTTAAATTGATAAGACACACCTTAATTTCCATATCACAAGCTCAATGAAGGTTTTTGTCAATTTCATCACAAAAACTTATATCAGAAATAGAATTATTCTTATGTATAAAAGCTTTTAAGGTAACGAATAATCGAATAAAGCATAATGCGTTGTTAAGCTAAAAATAACTGACATTCATAGTCATCATCATGGTTCAGACGTCAATCGAAATATAGGCTTTCATGGTAATCATCAGATGTTGTTTGGAGGACTGCAAATATTTATATGTAAGTATATTATATTTATATTTATTATATCATGTAAAACAAATTGAAATTAAAATAAATAAACAAACGCAAACCAAAAACACGCCTTGGGCAACTTTAAACCTTATGGGAGCTAATTGCAAAATTGAACTTAAATAAGAAGAGCCGCAAAAAAACATTTCAATTGTGATTTGAATGTCAAATTCCATTCTTAATGTCAAATTTTAATTTAAGTTCTTTTGTTTAATTCATCGAAATCACTTTCAATTATTGTTCATACTTTCACTTGGTTTGTAAACATCTTTCGAATATTCTTAGCATTACCGCAGTTATATGCGAACAACAAGCAGAAGAAGGTTATCGAAAAGAATACAATTCTTTGAAAAATGAGTTGTTATTCAAAAAACCGTGAATATGACGTGAATGCCAAATTAATTTTGCTTCAATTTTTCAAAAACAATTCAAAGAGGAAAACAATTCAAAGAATTCTTTTTCAATAAAGCCTTTAACCGGGAGCCTTTATATTTGTTAACGCCAATTTTATAATCATTCTATAATATACAGACGGGCTCAAATACAATCACCATACATTGTTACCGTACACTTGTTCATTAATAATATATTTTGCACCAACCATGTTATATACTCTTTCGATATCATTTCTACGTAACTACAACTGCCGTAGACTTGAATATTATCAGCAAACATATGAAACATAAAATAAAATAGTATCCTGGACAAATCATGAATATATAATGAGAATAATCTAGGGCCCAAGATTGCTTCTTCAAAGGGAAACACAATTTTAGAATAAATATATTTTATGTGTTTTGTGATAAACTTAATGTAAGATCAAAAGTATACAAAAACAGATATAGAGGGTTTGAACCTATTTTCGAAGAAAAATCTCATCAGGATTATTTATTTAACTTGAGTAGTTCACAAAATATTTATAAAAAACAAAAAACGTTTCAGTTGAAGACAATGACAATGAGCTAAATCATTTTTCTTTGTCTAAAATATCCGGCTTCAAAAGGGTCTGAACAATTATTTTCGCATAACAATACATCACAGAGAAACTATCAGCGATTTTTCTTGTTGAATTATAGTGTGCGCACAGCACAATAAACAATTGTAAACAGTAATCTTGTATTGAAACAAGTAGGCGATGATTTTTTTTGAAAATAATATTTTTAATTATTCTTTTGTTTGTGCGTTTAGCTTTCTGAGTTATGAGTAAAGCCTACTCTTTTTGCCTACAATTTTTGTCTTGTAGGGCATTAAAATAAATCGCGCTGATTAGGTTAGTTTTATAAAATAAAAACAAACCCTTTTCTTAAAGGTAAATATTGTGTCGTTGAAAATGGTTTCCATGAAATTACAGAGATTGTTTTACTACCTTACTCGTGAATATTTATGATACATTTTTTCAAGAAACAAAATTTAATTGTTAATATGAATGATTAAAATGAAGTCTTAACAAACGTTTTTTCCTAATTGATAAAACAAGGACTGCCATACGTCCCGGTATGGCTTTGAAATACAAACTCTTTCTCATAATTTATTTATAAAGAGTGTTTTTTTAAGCCTGATAGAACTTGAAGTTGTAAAAAATAAAAATTAAATTAAATTTTTATGATATACTATAGCTGCTAGCAGAAAATCAGTTGTCGATTTGCGCAACTTAATGATTACTTCATGATTTTTATGGCGCACATAATCGTCCATCTGAGCAAACCATCCGGCGAACTGTGAATAGATTTCATACCACCTAATCTCTAGAGGATGCAATAACATCAACACGTCGAAGGAATGTGCGTACTGAAGAGTCGTCGTTCGCAAGAATCAATGATTTTTTGTTTGAAAATATGGATGACATTGATCCGGACGACATGTGGTTTCAACAGGATAGTGCTACGTTCCCTACAGCGACCGCAACCACCGACTTATTAAAATTATTTATGCTGATAAACCAGTAACAATTGACGCCTTGGAGGCCAGCATGGTTCGTGTTATTTGTGACATACGGCCAGCTGTGCTGAAAAAAGTGGCCCAAAATTGGACGTCTAGAATGCGTTTCGTCAAGAACTGCCTCAGTGCCCCTATGCCCGAAATCATTTTCAAATATTAATGCCATGTATTGATCTTTCGAATAAAAAAAACGTTTTGATTATAATTTAAGTTGTTGTCTCATTTATTACAATTTCAAGTTCTATCGGGCTTAAAAAAACACCCTTTAAAAGAAAAAAACAAAGGAAAATTTAATTTCGTCAATCAACACTAATGCGTGATTTACACGGCCCAACAATGTATATCGCGAAATTCATTTGAAAGACAAGAACAAACTTAAAACAAACAAAATTTTGTAGGATTTTTTTAGTTTTTTTGTAAATTTGTTTCCATAAAAATAAAATTTGTTGCTATAAACATTACTGGACCCTAATTTATTTTATAGCAACAAACACCATAAAAATGGCGATTTTTTTTTAATTACAAAAACAAATGTAAAACAAATACGAGACGAAATAGCCATGAGCGGCAAGCATTTCACTATTTTCGGTTTAGGAAAAGAAATATAGCTACAAGAAAGGGCGTTGTGACCAAAACTATCCGTCAAAAATTATATTGTAAATTTTACACCGCCAAAATATTATAGCATGACGCCATTTTTGTATTATGCTTTATCTCTTTTTATTGCATATACATTTTTTCTATTGCGTGTAGCTCTGAATGTCTACAAAATGTTGGAAAAAATTTGTTAGAACGTGTAAATCACGCATAAATCTGTTATAGAAAATTATTTTAGTCTGCCTGCTGTAAAATAATTATAGGTGCTATTCCACTTGACTGAATTGACTGATAGTAAAAAAAGCGGAAAAGAGAAAAAAGTCAAAAAAGCTATGTAATAGACAAAGACAAGTTTTTATTTTTTTATTTTTTTTATGGCAAAATTTTAAGGAGAAATTTTGATAGCTCACAAAATCATAACCAAATTATGTAAAAAAAATTAATTTTACTAATAAGTCGGATAGTTTTACATCTCAAAATTATCTAAAAATTAAATATTATTAATTCTCATATCAGAATTTTATTTTTTAGTATATTTTCCGTAAAAATTAAAAAAATCTCTACCTAAAAACGTTATGTGTTTTTGTATCTTAAATTTTTTATAGCAAAGTTTTAAGGGGAAATGAAATTATCACGAAATGAAAAATGACACTACGCTATAAAACAATAATAATCATTGTTATTATTATAACCATAGTTATAACCATAGTTATAACCATAGTTATAACCATAGTGTGCGAAAAATATTTCTCATCATATACTAATTTTATGCATGGGTGTTAGTGTGACTGCCATAAAATGTTCTCAATTTGATACTTTTTATGGCAGTCACACTACTACAGACACAAATATTTCTTGACTGAGAAGGGTTTTTGTTTCATTCGCTTACAAGCAAATCTATATTTTTATCTTCCTTTAGTTTTACTATCAGTCAATTCAGTCAAGTGGAAAAGCACCTTATGTATGACATGTCAATGCGTTCACATCTGACATCAAAAGCAGTGCTATCATTATTATCGAGAAAGTTTGTGCGCAAAATAATTTAGGTATTTTGGATTTCAATATTTATGTCAAAAAGTATACCACTGACAAATTTGTTCTTATCGAACGAATCTACTGAGTCCATATCATACTGCCAATCACAATCAAAGCTTTAACAAAATCGAAAAGTTCGGTTATAACCAAAATAGTGTTATATCAGTATTTAAAAAAAAAACGTAATTATTGAGACAAAAGACATCAATATTATAAATAATTATATAATGGAAGTATTAGGCAAACATGACATTTGTCAAAAAGTTGTGGCGTTAACTGCTGACAATACGAAAACGCTATCGATTCTGCAACTGGAACATAATCAGTCGATATTGAAAGTACCTTAAGTTGTTTTGTGAAGATACTAGTGGTATCAGTATGGTTGGGTTTTAGACCAGCGATTGAACGTATTTATAAATTATTCGAACCGTTAAAGCCTTACTTTTTAAGCCAAGAGAAAAGGGGCCAAAATCAATAAGAAAATTTTTCGAAATTGAATCCACACAGTTGTACCTCCAGTTTGTTCACCAGCAAGCTATTTTAAAAATGGAAATAAATAATTCGCCCACTGTTGAGGCATACGAAATTTTAAACGAGTTAAAGCTTGTTGTAGTGTTCAGTCGACAAGATAGTAAAACCACTGGTTTCAAGAAATATCTTAACAGAGTTAGAGCAATCTAACCCTACAATTCGGTAATCTTTTTAGAAATCAAATAAAAAAATTTCACGAAACCGCTTATAGCCAGTTAAACGAATGGACCAAACCCCAATATGAATATCGATGATCTAAAACTATCAGACGAAAACGTAAATCTGCAAGATTAAAACTCATTGTCTATGAAAATAACGGGCTTAGAAAAACAAAAATACTAACAAGTGTGTGCATATTCTGTCTCTTCATGGTAAAAAAAATGCACGCGGTTATTCAGTCGATCAATTGTTTTAACAGCAGAAGGTTGTTTTTTTAAATACAAGTAAATTTGTAAGTCTTACGAAAAGGATCGATTGTGTTATTAAAACTGCAAAATATGAGTATGGTTGTTTTGCATCAAAAATGTTATTGTGTGTTTTTGTTAAACCGAGTTAAATTTTCAATAATCTTATTAGTTTTGCATTTTTTTTAATTTTATTAAATAAAGCTATGTGGGGTTGTTTTAAGCAGGCGATGTGGGGCAAAATTAAGCGTGCTTATTTTGACCCCAAATGATTCAGTTATTTAAATTTAATTTTATTTTAGAATGGTCCGAAATTATAAGAAAAGAAAGGGCTGCATTGGCGAGAATTCTATGGCTGCAGCAATTAGTGAGGTTCTAAAACAGAAAAAATCTATTAGAAATAAAATATCAAATTAATCACAACACTCTCTAAGAGAGCTAAATTTGTGGAAAACTGCTAAGCCAGCCTTACGTGAACGAGTTTCTGGTAATGAGAACGAGAGTGAAATAAGATTTTAAAATAACAAGTTTTCTCTAACGAAGAAGTACTTGAATTACAACATTACTTGATATGTTCTTCAACAATAAATTACGGCCTAACTTATGTATGTACAAACCAGAAATCTGGCGTATCAATATACTAAATTGCTTCAAAAAAAGTATCCTGGAGGTTGGGATGTCCCTGGAGTGGCCCGAAAAGACTGGATGTCTGGCATTCCCACTCCATTGCTCCCACAAATTACAACATCTGGACATAGATGTTTTTAGCCCATTTAAAAGTGCACTAAAAATCGCATTTAATAATTTTATGCTAACTAATCCGGGGAAGTTAATTACAATCTACGATATACCGGAACTTGCAAATCGTGCCTATGAAACATCCTTTACATCACAAATAACATCATCATTACAAAAGCCTGGAATTTGGTCGATTATTCAACTTGCATTTACAGAAGTTGATTTTGCTGCGGCATTTGTAACCGATCGACCGTTCATTGAAAACTGTTCAAGCTGCATATTCTGTTACTCCTGAACAAATAAGGCCATATTCAGAAGCTGCTCATATTTTGAATCAATTTTCATAAATATTTCGATGGAATACTTGAATTTCAGTCGATGGCTGAATTGAATGCCACAATTGACTACAAAAACCTCACAATCTCATTGAACAACGTAATTATGAAATTCTATAAATATTATTTCAGTAAAAAAGTTTACCATCATACGGTAACATTTGATACCGACAAAAATAGTGAATTGAAATATTGTCCGCAACAACAATAATAAAACAAAAAATTGTCCGCAACAACAGTAATAAAATATAAAATAATAACAAAGGACGAGACTCCAGTTTATACTAGAACATACAGATACCCGCACAATTTCAAAAGAGACGTAGAAGATCATATCCAAGAAATGAAGGAAATTCAAGCAGACCCTATTCTTGCTCAATTTGCCTTGTACCAAAAAAAGCAAATGCTTCAGGTATCCGAAAAATTAGGGTAGTAATCGACTATATGAAATTGAATGACAAGACTATTGATTGACTATTCTCAAAACGATCAAGGGCACTTTGAGTTCACTCGAATGCCATTTGGTCTTCAAAATGGACCAGCAACCTTCCAACGAGCAATAAATAATGTCCTACACGGACTGGTAGGAAAAATTTGTTATGTATATTTAGATGATATTATAATTGTTGGATTCAATTTGGCCAACCACATAGAAAATCTTAAAGAAGTACTCAAACGACTGTCAAATTTTAATTTAGAAATACAACTCGACAAATGATAAAAATAATATTGTCCATTTTTAAAAAATGGCAATGTTGTCAACATAACTGATCCAGAGTACATAGAATCGTTCAAAACAATAAGAAAAATATTATCTACAGATCAGGTATTGGCTTATCCGGACTTTTCAAAACCTTTTAACCTTACTATGGATGCATCAGAACATGCTTTAGGTGTAGTGTTTTCACCAATGCACGATAAAGCAGAAATAACAATCGCATTTGCGTTCAGGACCCTAAACAGCACTGAAACCAAATACGCAACGAATGAAAAAGAAGCGCTGGCTATTATTTGGGCAGTAAAAAAATTTAAACCCTACCTTTACGGTAACAAGTTTCTGCTTCTTACTAATCACAAACCCCTAACATTTAACAAGACTTCGGAAAAAAATTCCAAAATTCTGAGATGGCGTCTGGAGCTCGTAAATTTCGACTACGATGTAGTCTACAAGCAAGGCAAAACCAATGTAGTGGCTGACGCGCTCAGTAGAATCCCGCAAGAAACTAAAGAAGTAAAATTTCACAATTTAAACGATTTAAATATCGAAAACACTGTTTTTATCATTTCGGGAGAATTTTGCTAACAAAGGTCATTTCGTCTTCGTCACAAAAGTAGTAGAGGATGTAACTAATTTGAGTCGGCAAGATGCTATAGTAAGAAAAGAATATGAGAGAGCTAATAGTGGCATCAAGGAAGTGGACAGCCAGATTAAGCGAGCATACTTTTTTCCAAACATCACAAAAAAAGTGTACCGTATGTAATGTGCATAAATATGAGAGATAGCCTTACAATATAAAAGTGTCTCCAAGGCCAAATACCAGCAAACCACTAGAGAGAGAGTGCACATTGTTATTTTCATAATAAATAAAACCAGTTTTTTGTCGATAATCGACCATCTTCCCAAACATCTTCAGATGATTGAAATCGAATCAAAAAACTTGAAAAAGCAATAACAAAATATTTCACTTCTGCCGGTATACCGAACACAATAATTTCAGACCATAAAACAACTTTCCGGTCAATTCAATTAAAAGAATATTTCAAAAGTAAAACTTTATATAATAACTTACTTCAAATAAAACCACCTACAATCCTCAGACGAAAAAGATGGGATACTTTAGGAACAGTTTGGAAATGGGTGGCAGGGAACCCAGATGCCAATGATCTAAGAATAATTAATTAATTAACAACGATAAACAAACTCATAAATGAGAATAACCAACAGTTTCAATAAAAGAATTCAGCTGTTAACAAATACGATAAATGAAGTAATAACCAGTACAACAGTAGCTAATAGAATCGCGCTAACAGAATTAGAAATCATCACTTCAATTATGCATATTGATACAGTCAATAAATTTTTAGAAAATATCCATAATCGCAGTAAAGAACAATACCATATGAAGCACTTAAATTCCTTAAACCGAAAACCGCAATAAACGAAGAAACACTCCTTTACGTATTAGAAATTTCAAAATTGGAAGATGAAACGTCAACAGTAATAAGGGTGATTCCATTGAATGTCAATAACAGAAATACTCAGAACTATCCACGAATTGCGGACCCGATAACAAGGAGATTATTGGAGCCCCTTATAATATACAAATGTTTCGACAAATGACAGTGAGTCAGAACATAATCGCAATTGGAGACGAAATGAACAGAAAGTAGCTAGACCATATTCATATGAAGCAATACCACCACCAAAATTAGTTACCTCGTCGTTACCTTAGTTATCCACCTCGTCAATATGCATATTCCTGTTAGTATTATACATGACATGTTAGAATAAACACCTTAAGAGCCCAAAAAGTAAAAACGCAGAGACAATGGTATACGTAAAAGAAATGTCATATAACAAACTGTTAAGAGAAGCCAGGGAGGAGTTACGGTTACAGTTCTCACAGAAACGACCATTCAAGCAAAACTTAATCAACGCGTCTTCAATGACAAGATAGTCAGAACAACAAATCTAAATTTGCAACCTAAACTATTATAAACGTATGGTTGATCAACGTGACCGAAGGCATCATTGATAAGTTAGTAACTTTAAGCTTAGAGATAAGTAATATTAGAATTAAAAAGAATTAGTCCGATTTTAACTTTTAAGTAAGAAACTTGTAAAACCATTATTAAAAATAAATAAAATTATTTTTTTTTAACAACTTGAAAATATTGAAAAGAAATTGTCTTCAAATTAACTGTAATTTGCTTTCAATTCAAATATTTTTTCATCTAATCAAATGCAAACTGCTTTAAAATCGAAAGCATTTTCGATCAACATAGATTCAGATTACGAAATCGTTACTTTCAATTCCATACTTTTAAGCCAAAAGTTACTGGCTGGTTATTGATTAAAAGTTATAACTAATGCATATTACTTTTAGAAGGAAAGTAAACATTTCTTTAATTGATGTCAAACGTTTTAGCTACAGATTCAAAAGCATGTCTACTTTTGAAACAAAAAATTGATTGTTGAGGCCGTTTAGAATTACAAAGTAAATTTTTAAATTAACCCTGAGATCAATATAAGATTACATTCTGAAATATAGTCACATAAAGAAATAGGCTAATCCTGCTTCTTTATCATGTCCTGAACCAAACTTGTTGGTGTACTTAGATAAAAATTATCAAAATATATTAAAGAAATTAAAGAGGCTTTAGGTTGATATTATTTTATATAAAATTTACCATGGTGTTCGGTTGCTGGCATAATTACGTTAGTAAAATCCTTAATTTTCACACCATCATCGGGTAATGCACACATCCAATCCTACTTAGATTAGTTATTAAACTCGTCGATTAAAATTCTTAAAACATTGAATTATAATTACTTTTACTAAATCTCGCCAAAATAAATGAAATTTAAAGGATAATTAAAATAATTAAAATTTTAACACAAAAACGTATAATTATTATATATTTAACATCTTTTACCAATTAAAATTTTTTAATAGTCCCATCAAAATAATGTTATCCATCCACAAAATTATTCTTTATATTTTTAATTCACATATTCTTCTTCTTTTTAATTTTATGTAAATATTTTCATTTCAACTGAAATTTTTACACACACACACATATACACTCACAAAACTATTATAACAAACTAAACTTAAAAAAAAAAAAAAAAACCCACATAAATTTCACAACAACAGCACAACAACAAACAAATATAACAATCAAACAAATGTAATAAGGATTCAGTAGAGAGTATCTACAGAATCCACAAAAAGTATAGAGATTAAAATAATTTCTTAATTCTTTCTATTTAAATTCAAAACCAGAAAATCACTTTTTTTTTTTTGATGATAATAGAAAAGAAAATCAACTTCTAGAACTAATTTTTTGTTTTTTTTTTGTACTAATCTTTTAGATAAATATCAGAATATCCTTTATCATAATACATTTTTTAATTTTAATCTTTGGAACACAAAATAACAACAACAATTAAATTAAATTGTCTTAACCACATCATTATCCTTATTTAAAAATAAAAAGTTTTTGTTTTTCTTTAGTTGTAAGAATATATATCCTTTTTACATATATCCTCGTATTCACATTAATTTTTTATTTTTTTTTTTATAATTTGTATCCAAGAAATATTCGAAATTTCACTTCACTAGACTAGGGTACATACATACATATGTATACATAATTATGTGAATAACGGACCGATATAGGATCGCGAACTTCCTTATCATTCGAATAAAATTTTCTAACTGATTTTTTAACCGAAAGAATCCGTTGCTGTTTTTTTTCTTCTTGTTTTTCACTAAACACATTGTGTGTGTGTGTGTACGAAATTGTGGAAATTCGTTTTCCCCATGTGAAGATTTGCCTGGAAGTAATTTGGTGCGCATAATCTCCTGGAAAATTTCCACTATGGGGAAATATTTTCTATAATTACACTTTTCGTGCCAAGTGTATAACATAGCTTTTTTTGTTGTTGTTGCTATACTCGTATTTAAAAGCACAATGAATTTGGTGTATATTTATTTGATGCCATTATTATCAGGACTATATCTTTCGAGAAATACAGGGATCTGTATTGTTCATGAATATACGAGTAGTACACATTTATTTTGATGCCATTGAATTAATGTTGATGGGGTGCAATGATTCGTAAATAATTTTATCGGATTTAATGCAATATCAATATTTATTTCGATGTACTGTATGTATACAAAACATTTTGAATTCAAGTGGATTAATGGATTTATTAGGTATAGTAATTTTTAATTGCTTTTAAAATTTCATATATAGAGATAAAACTAAATCTTTAAAAATAATGTAAATAAGAATTTAACTCTATTTATATTTTTAAGTATGTTACATACAATAAATTTTAGGTTTATTCAATTTATCGATAGACATTTGAATAGGAGTGAAAATATGTTTTATAAAATGGGTATGTCATTCTACTATTTTTATTCCTTTATAGATACAATTTACGATTGATAACTTTTGGAAAACACAATTTATGGTTGACACGCTGTCTATACGACTTTTATATTAGAAATCTTTTGAATCAATTTCTTATTTGAATTATTTGTTTGGCGAAAACAAATCTTGTTCACAGACCATAATGAAAATGGACGCCGGTAAAGCCGCAGCCAGACGATTACAAATAATCGACCAATGTTGGTGAGTAATTGTCCAAATAACAAATCAACATAAAGATTAGCATAAATACCCATTCGATCTATAGGCAGTTTATTAGACAAATCGTGTGGGCGCTGAGACAGTTAAATTCTCCAAATTTAATTTTTATTGATTTATTTATCATCTGTGTCCATAATATTTGGGGCAAGTTTGTCACAATTTTTACCGAGCTACCCTAGGTTATTTGTGATCTTCAGGGATGGACAAGGAAGATGACGTAAAGTTATCTACACGGTTGTCGACACGTAAAATATTGCGTAGACAATTAGGTTAGGTTAGGTTAGGTAAGGGTGGCCGTTTTAAAGGACTAGCTTAGACACAAAAATGGTCCGTAGCTGTACCACATTCGAGTTTCCTCCTCTTCACTCGCTAAACCATCCTGAGCTTACCAAGAACCGTTTAAAGTCCCGGATCTCGATCTTACTAAGACCCAAGAGGTCGTTCAAAGGGGAAGTTTCCATAAATTTTGTTCTGCTGTACGCTAGACTAGGACAGGTGCAGAACAGATGGAGTACATTTTCCTCCTCCTCCTCATCGCCACAGCTGCGGCAGAAATAGTACATCCGAGATGGGACATCCAGTTTGCTCGCATGTATCCCAATGGGACAATGTCCCGTTATAGCTTAATCCGTGAAGAAGCTTAGCGCCTCATTGTCCATAACCGTTTTGTTCACCCAGTCCTCTCTGGTGGGAAACTCAGTTTGGAATCTCATCTCAACAGATGGCAAAGGAGTAGCGCAGTCGGTAGCTTCCGGAATACCCCTGTTGCATAGGATAGATGAGTGCCCTGCATTGTTACAGGTCCACATAGATATGGATTTGAGCCGAACGGCTCAAAGTCCAAATTTCATCAATAGTTTAAGGTTGGCCATCATTTTTAACGCTGGTCACCAGACGACAACCCCATACAGCAAGCAGTATAGGCAATACCACTGAGACGTAGAGCCAGTGTACTATGTGCTCCATACCCCATCTCTTTCCAATGGCATTTTTGCAGGAGTAGAGTGCTATAGTAGCTTTTTTTACTCTCTCTACGATGTTTGGTTTCCAGCTTAGCTTGCTTTCCAAAAGCAGTCCGAGGTATTTTGCTCTATCCGTAAACATCAAGCGAGTACCATTTAATGTTGGCAGGTCACACTGAGGAAGTTTGTGCTTCGTGGTAAAGATCCAAGCGCGCACTGCATGCGCTCACTTAGCGTACTAGTGTATTTACCGAAGACCGCAATAGCAGCGTCATCCGCGTAAGCAACCACCTTGAAGCCTTGCCCTTCTTGGTTTGGTAACAGGTCATTTATGACCAAGTTCCAAAGAAGGGGGGATAGAACTCACCTTGAGGTGTCCCTCTGCTCCCGTATCTACCGGCAGACGTCCGACCCAGATTAGCTGTCACGATAAAAATATACAATACTTTCATATGTAAACAAATTTATTGTAAATATACATATATCTCTTTTCTTTCAGAATATAGGCGATTCCGGATATCCACTAGCACCGTGGCTGATAGTCCCTTACAGAAATGTTGTAGAAGGAACAAATGAAGCAAAATTTAATGATTTATATTCAAAATACGGAGTAACCATTGAGATGCTTTCTGGTGTCGTTAAAAGTCGATTTAGATGTTTGTTGAGTGCGAGAGAATTGGCTCAAATTATAAATGTAGCATGTATGCTACATAATATTTGCATTGTAATTCGTATAACAATAATCATGGTCTAAATAATTTTCTTTAATAATTTTTGCGGCTTCGTCAACTTTATTGAAAAACTAGTTAAGAACAAATGTACCAAGATTTTTTGTTATATAGCGCTATCTTCGCTGTTGGATTCTGAGTTAGAAAAACTAATTGTATTTATTAACATAACCTAGATTTCTGATGCAGTACGTTCTTCCTGAGTACCATTCATTACGTTGGCAATGTCTTCCTGGTTTATCCCTTCCAACGCAGCATTTGTTGCCATTGAAACTATCGTCTCGGTTATTTGGTCAATGTTGACACCTTCATTTTTAACTACTTCTGACCACAATTTCTTCCACACAGTATTCATGGTTCATGTTGTAGTTATAATGTTGTCGGCCCAAACAAATCCTATATTTTTAATAGATTTTTTTAAATTGATTTTTTCCAAACATAAATTAACGATATTTCGCTCTTTTTATCACTTTCATCTATCACATATGTAACAACATATCAATGTACCTTTAACGCTGCTATTAATCCTTAATCCATGGACTGAATAAGACTGCTGGTATTTGGTGGTAAAAAAAACAATTTTTATATTTTTACTTATTTCCCGTAGTGATTGTGGAGGTCCAGAAGCACTATTCAGGAGCAATAATGCTTTGTTTTCAAAATTCATTCGCTAATTGTAATTTTTAATTACTTGAGCCAGATTTTTTACGTAATCAGCACATATCAAGCTCGTCATCCAAGCTTTGGTATTTGATTTATAATACACAGCCAATACCACCTGGCTTTAGCTTAAAGTCACCACTTGCATTACCTTCAAGCATAAGTGTTATCCACTATTTAGATGCTTTAAGCCTCGGAGAAGTCTTTCTTTTCTAGATGTATAAGTTCTTTCTGGCAACATCATCCAATTTAAGCCGGTCTCGTCAAAATTATAAACCTGTTCTGGTTAGTATCTGCCTTCTTGAATAATTTTCTTAAGTTCAGTAGCGAAGTTTCGCGCAGTTTCTCCATCAGCAATTGCGGCTCCACACATTTTTTCATTGATATGTAAGTGGCAGCGTCTTTGAAACCATTACTTGCTGCAAATTTTTGTTCTTCAGGTTCTTTAGATGTTGACGGTTTTTTTAATTCCTGCTGCTTAAGTTCCAAATCCGAAGTGCTTTTTTTTTTTATTAAGGAACGAGATATTGAATTGCCTTCATTTTGATCGAAAAATTAAAAATTTTCTCCATTTCCTCGAGGAGGTACTTCTTGCTGTTTTAATACTTTAGACTGCTTTATTAGAGTTGAAATAGTTGATTGTGACATGCCTATACTGAGTTAGCGATAACCATTGTATTTACTTCACTTTCCTTTCGATTAATTATTTCTAGTTTTTATTTTAATATAATCACTTCTTTTGTTATTAACAATTTCTGAATTAGTTTTTTTTTGTGTGCAGTAGTATCCTTTTTTGACGTCATCGCTATTTAAAGAATGCCATTACGTTAAATTTGCGTGCGAAGAATGTCAACAAAAGGAAACTATTGATGGCAAGTTTTTGCGTTCCTATCTTGCTGCAAAATGTTCACCGACCATATATAAGCCAATCAAAACAAGCCACTTCGTAAACAAATTTCCCCTTCCAAATTAAAATAATTTCAAATCGATGCAAAATGTGCAGCAGGCTGGCAACTGCTACAAATTAAAAATATGCTCAAATTTTCAATTAATTTATTTTTTTTGTTGCTATATCTTGGCGAAACCGAAATGCCATTGTCGTCTTGACATTGTCAAAACTAAAAGCGAGGAAGTTAAACAAAATTTGGACAATCACCGTGTTTTATAAATCTCCGAATATATTAAATTAAATAAATTAATAGGCCATTACACATAAATGTAATGCTTTAAAATGACAGCGATAAAAAATGATCATCGAATCGATGAATTAATCCAATACATCACATTGCATATACCAAATCCAATCATATTGATGAACGGGAACATATTTTTGTATTGCATGGCCTTTGGTTTAGCCTGTGGATTTTTGTTTTCGGTATCGAAGAATATTATGAAGCCGGAATTGTCACAATTGTGGTGGTAGCATTTTTACAAATAATTATATCGCTATGCTGTTACTGTAGTGTTCACGCTCATACGTTTATAAATTGTCGCTCAGTAAGTAAATATCTCTTAACGTAATTAATTGATTAATTATTCATGCTCGTATCGATTATATAGGCGAAAACTCCACAAACAGCGGTGGTGGCAAAGGTAGTACCAACGTCTAATAATGGATCATCCGAAATGGCCAAACTGAATTCTACGCGGTTTAAAAACGATAAGAACGATGTAATCTACTGGTTTGTGTTCCAGAAAACCAAATACATCAGTACAGGGATTTTGGTCGTTTTATGAGACTGTGAGGCAAAATTAACCGGAAAATAATGGTAGTGGTAAATGTGTGTGTATTGATTTCAGTCCATCAAGTGTGCCTTTCTATTATTGTTATTTATGTACTATGGTTGCCATGGACATAACGAAAGTGTAAACTATTGGGTGTATTTACACTTGGTCTCATGAATCCGGATTCTTTCTTCGTATTTCCCTCCTTTACCTACAAAATCGTTTTTATTGCCGCCATGTTGGGGATTCATTTTTAAACCAAATTTTTTTGTGTTTCTCGGGATTCATCGCACTAACACAAACAAAATTGAAATATAAAAATTTTCAAGGACATTTAATTTTTTTTCATATTCTTGGTTAGTTTGAATTTGTTTTTTAGAACGTCAGTAAAAAAAAATTAAATATAACTAAAAAATTTTAAAATAAAACGTGCATATAACGGAAAATTAAATAATTAAATTTCAAAATATTATTTTTAAAAATTCAACAAATATTGTTAAATTGTGTACACAAAATTATGGCAAATAAAGCTTCAGAAGGTTGGACTCGTGAACAGGCATTACGTTTGATTCACGAATTAAAGAAATTCCCGTGCCTCTACAACCCTGTAGATGTTAATTACGTCAATAAAGTTAACCGAAGCGAAAAGTATAATTTAATTAATGAGGAATTAAAATTGATTAAACCGTCTGTGACAATCGGTGAGATAAAAAAAAATTAAATCATTAAAGGCTCAGCTGTGGAAGGAAAAGCAAAAGGTGACAAATTCAAAAAGAAGCGGCTTGGGAACCGATGAAATTTATGAACCAAAGCTTTGGTGCTATAATCAGCTTTCTTTTTTATTATATGTGAACGATTGTGAACCGAGCAAATCTAATATAGATTTGTCGGAGGTAAGTTGAATATTACGTTTATGACAAGAAACAAATTTACAATAGTGGTATTTTATTTTTGTTTCCAGATAGGTATTGATAACTCAAGAGAAGAGTTCCTAGAAAATATTGAAATTACCCCACAAAAAGTAAGTGATGTGTGGACAATTTTATGTGATTAATTTGAAAACGTTCTGATTTTTATGAATATAACTTTTTATTTTATATATAATTACAGAAAAGAAAAAGCAAGATCCCTCTAGAAGCATATGGTATGGGGGCCATTGAATTCATGAAAAATTATTTCGAATCACGGCCAGCAAAAAAGCCACTTCAAAAAGAGGAAGAGTTCTGCAGATATTTATGCAGCCTCTTGAAAAATATTAAATCAGATGAAAATTATGAAAATCTGACGCTTGAAATTATCGTGCTGGTGAAAAAAACAACTATGGAAGAGAGGAAACAATTTCAAAGGGAAAATTATTTCATTCCAATAAATAATTCCCAATCTTATACATTCGCACCTTCAAGTTCCACACCACATTCCTTCATGTCTACTTCATCATCCAGAAATTGCACAGCTACATCCTCACCCTTACCACAAAATATAAAACCTGTACACATATTACAACTTCAACCATTCAATACTACCACATCTTCCTCAAATTCTTCAAATACTGCCTCACCCACAATACATCTGCCATTAGATTCATTTCGTTATTCACAAAACATAGATGAACCGTGCCACTTGGAAACACGCCATCGAACATCCACTTCTACCTCAATCAAAAGTTTCCCAGCTACATCCTCACCCTTACCACATCATTCAGTAAATAACATTCAGTAAATTTACTGCCGCAGTCACAAAATATAAAACCTGTACACAAATTCCAACTTCAACCATTCAATTCTACCACATCTTCCATAAAAATTTCCAAACCAATCAAAATCAAGACTACAAAAGAATTACAAAACTACAAACCAAAAATATTAGAAAATATTTTACTAGCTCCTCCAAAACATGCAATCAAAAAGAAAAATGTACTAGAATTAGCGATAGATAATGTATTTGAAGAGTTTATTATAGAGGACACAGAAATTATATTATAATTTTTATTTTAATAAAACTATAATTAAAATTAAAAATAAATGTTTAATTTAAAATTAACACTTCAATCTTTGTTTTTTTAAAGAAAAGGCTTTAATGATTTCCATTTCTTAAGCGCCACCGAGAATCTGCTCGATCAAAAAGGAACTAATTAAAAACGGATACAGAGAAAAGAAATAGGTAGATGACGTCGAAGGAAGTGAACATTTAAAAAGAAAAACGCAAAATTTAATTTTTATAATTTTTTATTTTTATTCATTTGAATATTTTTTATTGTTTTATCGATCCTTCGTTGTTAAAATATTCAGTCAATAGTTGCCTGAGAGATTGACCAAATTTTGATTTATTTAAACGGGCATCTGCCGTCTGATGCGATGTATCTTCTTGCGTTGTTATATTTTGTAGTTGCATTTCGTCCCTGTACCACTGGCTTCTGGTACATAAGAAATTGTGTAATACACAACAACACTGGACAATTGTTGTTACCTTGTCTTGGTGTAGATTAATAGGTTTTTGAAAAATTTGAAAGCGATTGCTTAATATTCCAAAGGCCCTTTCTATATTTTGCCCTGCACGACTTAACCTGCGATTAAATATTTTGTTTGTTTCATCGGTTGTTGTAAAAGAATATGGTATCATCATATTTTCCGATAACGGAAAGGCATTATCACCAATAAACATATGCGGTAACATTCTTGAATTCCCGATAATTTTTGTTGGTGGTAAATATTTATCGGGTTGTTGTAGTATATACATAAAATCCGATCGTTGCAAAACGCCGGCATCGCTAATTCTTCCATTGCACCCAACGTCAATGAAAATAAATTTTCCGTACGCATCTGCAAGGCCAAGTAACACTACACTATGAAACCCTTTGTAGTTATAAAATAATGGTGCTTTATTTTTCGATGGCCTGAAAGCAATATGTTTTACCATCGAGTGCACCTAAGCAGTTTGGAAACTGCCATTTTAAGCTGTAGTCATCTGAAATTTTTTGACCAATCTTCTTTGGTAGTCGGAAACTGAAATGAAATTTTATTTAGTAATTTTTTTTTGATAATTTATTATGTTTTCATATTTTTAATTTACCTTTAAAAATTGATTTTTTAAACGTTTGTAAATAGCTTCACAAACACTTAAAATTGCTGTGGCCAGGAATGATTTGGACAATTTGGAGTTATAATCTAGCTCCATGAAGTTTTCTCCTGTAGCCAAAAACCTCAAAGTAACTGCCAGTTTTTCTTCTGGATTAATTGCTTCCCTCATATGTGTATCTAATTTTTCAATATCTGGCCTAATTGCGGATACAATAAAATTGAAACTATCCTCGTCCATCCGTATAAAATTTTTAAAATCCTTTGAATCAGACTTCAATTCCAACATGAGATTAACGGTGTTACCAAATCGTTTTCTTGTTTTTCTATAGTTTTTAATCCAATCACGTTTCTTTCTTTTTGGTTCAGCTTCCTCCTTTTCTTCTTCGTTTGCGGCTGATAATAGTAAGCAAGCTGCAGCAGTTGATGCCATAACCACAATCGAATCTTCTTCATCATCATCATCATCCAGAAATGAGGCATGAGCCGGTAAAATATTTATAGTATTGTTATTCATTTTAGTTCCCACGAGTATTTTTAATACAAACAAATTATTTATAAACCACATTTTTGTTTAATTATTTTTAACAACAACAATCAAACTGGCGACACAACTTATTTTTGCACATTCCCAGTTGAAATGCATTTATCAAATGAAAAAGATTCATACACATACATAGAAATGTATTAAATGAAACCGGATTCATGAATCCTTGTGTTAACAACAATAGGATTTTTGAAACCAGAGAATCCGGATTCATGAGACCAAGTGTAAATACCCCCATTGGGTCAATTAAGTTTCGACGATTGAACCCGTTTACTTAGTTTGCGAAGAATTTTAATTTGTTAGTGAAACTGCACTGAATGTTTAATTAATATTAATTGTAGTGAAACTGCACTTTATTAATTCTTATTTATTTATCTATTTTTATTTATTTATTTAATTAATTTATTTTATTTTAGAATATTTTTTATTAATTAATATCACAAATTTTTACATAAATATCGGGCAACAATTAAATATTTAAAATTTAATACAATTATTTATTATGTGTTGTGTTGCCGATTGCAAAGTTCGAATAAGACTATTTTAATTTATTTATTTTTCACAGTATTATTCTAATATATTATGACGTGGTTGAAATAATAATGCTTAAAGCTTCTGTGAACGTTTTTTAAATTATGTACATATTTAATTTTAGGCATTGCGTAAACAGAAAGTAAATAAAGTTATGTGAAATAAATCAAAACACCAAACATAACTTATGACAATTCCACTAGTAAATGACATGGGAGAAGTGTCATAATAATAAACGTAAGCACCAACAAAATGAACCGATTTGAACCGATTCATATACATTTCATATACGCATACGAAATTTTCAATTTTTTCGCGTGAGACTAACCTCATGAAACGACCAAAATCCCTGTCCTGGGATGAAGATAAAAAGCAATTCAGAGGACTCGAATTTCCAGTTCAAAAAACGTATCGCGAATATATTGAATCGAAAGGACATGAAGATGAGAAAGAAATTAGCCTAGCCGACAAAACATATGGCAAGAATCAGATGACAATGTTTGTGCCAGAATTTTATCAACTATTTATTGAACGTGCCACAGCTCCATTTATTGTTTTCCAAATATTTTCTGTCGGTCTATGGTGCTTAGATGAATATTGGTACTATTCTTTATTCACATTGTGCATGTTAATTGTATTCGAGTGCACGTTGGTTCAACAGCAGCTAAGAAATATGGGCGAAATCCGTAAGATGGTCAATAAACCATTAAATTAATTAATTAAAAATTAATTAAATTTTTATTTATACTTTTATTTCGATATGTTATAAGGTCGTTTGGTTTTCTAATATAGTCTTAATTCTTGATTATTATAACCTTCTTCTGGTGCATCCTTACAAGGTACGCACATACATACAATGATTCAGTATTTAGAGTGGGTTTGGTTGTGAAATTACAGTGTGTACAATTCCCTCTCGAAAGATTTCAAGAATAAAAGTTTTATGCAAAGAAATTACCAACAGTAGTATTTTATGTGATATATTATCATTATACTTGCTTTGCAAATAACATCAATTTATTTACATTATGTCAATATTATGTCAAAATTACGTCAAACTGACATAATTTTTGACAACCGCAAATTGAGCAAAAAGCCATATACCAACATACTAGAATAAAAAGTGGCTAACTTCACCCCGCTTTGCAGACAATTTTGCAGCAAGATACAAATGCATAAACTCGTCTTGAAGCTCAAGTAGAAATAAAAATTAAAAACTCAATAAATGAAATTATGCAACTATTATGTAGATCCAATGTGGAATTCGGCGAAAAAATAGGCGAAATCAAAACCAATATTAAGGAAAATTTTAATAATCCAGCTATATCATCTTATGCGGAAGTATTAAAAGCTAACCCCAAAAAAGTTGTTGTATTACACCCAAAAAAGCACAAAATGAGAATATTACGAAGGAAGGTGTCAAAGATCAGATCGATCCTACTGAAATCCTTTTCAGAGGTAACACTGCTAATGAACGAGTGATATTTTAAGTTGGTTCGGATGAAGCTGTTAACAGAATAAGTAAAAATACATAATGACATGAAACCACGTGTTAAAATTCGTGAAATGAGGGAACGAATCGATTTTAGCAAATAGTATATAGCTATACGGTTAAATTTGTATATGGTGACAGACGTAAAGCAGCCTGAGGGATTTTTATTTCTAGATGCTTTAAATGCAACGAATTTTCACACAGAGCAGATCAGTGCACAAAGGTACAACATTGCCCTATGTGTGCCGAGAATCATAATATATTAAAGACTGCCATTCCAATTTAAAATTTTGCGTCAACTGTAAGCTGATGAAGGATAAGTTAAAGCTTAATCTATTAATTCGTGCAAACTAAATATTATCGAATTTCGATCCTAGAGTTGGCCTTCATACTGAACTAGACAACCAGAAGAAGCCAAGTCGTTCTCCACATGTTGGAGGCATCGTCGTCTGCAACGACCTCTGCGCCTACCATATGACGGCTCTCCTTTCAGAGATTACCAAAGAGATTCGAGTCTGTACCATGTACAATGTCGGGGATCTTCATCAGATCTTGTTATTGTACAGAGCTCGGTAAGTACTATCTAAATCAGGTCTTGATATTGTATACAGAGCTCGGTAAGTATTCGTTTTGGGCCGTCAATCACCCGCCTAACTCTAAAACATCACTCACGATAACAGTGTGGGTGAGGATATTAAATGCGCCTGGCACCAAGCAGTCGAGTTTTGTATCCTCTAAGGCCACTGCTAAAATCTAAACATCTATCAAGTGCTGTGAAGGTGTGAAAGTTGGGCACTGACGGATAAGTAAGGGAAATGGCTCCTTACAAAATGCGAAGTAAATGGTACATACCCCGAGCTCTGTACAATATAGTACATGAAGTAAGAACTCAGCGAGTAAGCTACAGGCGACGGCTTCTACAGGCGACGATGAATCCACGGTGACGAAAACGGCATGGTTTCTTCAGGTTGTCTAGGAGTATGTATGAAAATTAAACTCAGGATAGAAACCACTGTGGCCACATTGTTTACACGGTAAGGGGCCAGTAATGGCCAGTAACAGATAATTATTATTATTATTTATAAAGCCTTTAAGGCTGTTACGCTAATATCTTACTGCATATAATGATAATATAAATTAAATCAATGTCACTTTTAATTTTGGAACAATTTCGAATTTTGCTGGAATCGTTCAATAATTCCCTTTTCTCTTTGCCTCACGCTGATCTTATGAATCATCTATCGATACCCTGAATTTACCTAAAATGTGTCTTTTATTTTCAAAGTAGATAATCTAGATTAGCCTGCTTATTATACTCATTATCTCATGAATGCATAATTATTATACTTTAACACATACCACCCATGCCCGCACGGTGTCGCCGTTGATGAATTAATTACCACAATTTTACTTAATTTTCTTCTCGTGGTATTATGGAGCGCGCAGTCACCATTCAAGTATTTTTATAAACCATAAAAACATGAGATAATATTATAAAGCAAACACAAAACTATTTCATTTCAGTTTTCTTCGTCTCGAAAAATTATTCAGACAATTAAGATAAAATAATAAAAAAAAGCTTAACAAATTTTCATCAACAACACCAAAAAAAAAAAAAAAAAAAAAATAGGAAAATTGTTGTCTCGAGATGTGAAATGAGATGGTAATAATTTTTTGAATGATGTGATAATTTATGGAAAAATGTTTGCTTAAATTTAACATGTAATTTAAAAAAGATTACATGGACTTACTGTATGTGCGGGGAGGGGTGCTGTTGTATTCACCACTTCAATTTCCCTTTGGTTTTTTTTTTGTTGTATTTGTATTTGTATTGACATTTTATAATGCTACTATGTATATGTATGTTCTATATATTTCGACGAGTACATAAAGCAGCATATAATAAAAATAAATTTAATTTTTTTTGCTTCTAAATTTATCTGTCTTGGAAAATCTATTCTATGCTTTTTATAGCATTTTGATGGATATTCCGTTTTCTTTTCATTTGATTGTCAATAAGTATTTGTTTTTTAAGAGCGACTGTCTGCGCCAACAAAAATTGTCTATGTATGTATGTGTACATACATTTCCAATAGTCGCTTGAGTTTTACTATAGAAAATTCAAACGCACGTCTATTTCAAAATCAATTAGGTCATGAACACGCAGAAACTATTCTTCTTCTTATTATTTGCTTTAATAGTTCTGCCTTCCAATTAATTTATATTCATTTAGTGTTCGCCAGTGTTGAGAAATAATCTTATCAATGACAAATATAGAAATCTTTAAGGTCGCAATAGCGACACCAGCATTTACAACTATATACGGTTGTTTCTTGAAACAGCGGAAAAGGCAAATTCATACCACAAACCTCGGAACTCAGCTGACGCTATAAAGTTTCATCATCCATGAAATCATGGAGTAATATAGCATTGATCTATATATATGCTATATTAAGGCAACATTAAATTACACAAATGAGGGAGTGACCAATGAAATAACAAACGGCGACTGTTCATTTGGTGTTTACTATAGAGAGTTTGGTGCTAGGTTTGGTGCTAGCTTGCTAAGGGCTACAGTAATTAAATAATTATTTGAAATGTCAGTTGATTAACACAACCCTGTCGAATC
Source organism: Tipula unca (assembly GCA_951394425.1). Taxonomy (NCBI): domain Eukaryota; kingdom Metazoa; phylum Arthropoda; class Insecta; order Diptera; family Tipulidae; genus Tipula; species Tipula unca. Next base: position 102,272,941 of record OX596382.1, on the reverse strand, counting down.
CTCTTCGAGGGATAAGTATATAGTGTCATCATTAAACATGGCAGCTAATTTAAGGCTACACTATCTAATAAAATTAGCTATTTAGTTTATATACCCTACAGTCACATCTAAAGAGTGCAATAAAAATTCGGCATAACACAGAACAGGAACCAGCGTAGATCAAAAGTGGTGGAAAGGATAGGGATCGATAGATCTCTCAATCTATGAGCACGTATTGATGACGAGGCTGTAAATGACGGTATAGCTTCACAGCAATCAACTCCACAGCATGAAAATATTACTCAGCCGGTCGCATTAGAAAGGTAATTATGGCCATGGAGCAAGAGATCAAACTGATCTCTAAAATAATTATTAATGCAGTAGTAGACGTTGACCATCTGATGAGCCTAAAGGTAGTCGACTTTAACGGTCAGCTATCAAACCCAGGGATGGGCGAGTTAGATTTCGCCTTGTAATATACGCGGTTGTCGACACATAAAACGTTACGTAGATTACTTTTCAAGGTTTTTTGTCAAAATATAATTAAGACAATGTCAACCACTAAGATATTTTTACGAATTGAAAAAAATGCGGGAATTCAGTTACGTCGTATACGAAGAAATTGAAGACTTATTGAAGTTAAATTGGGAAACCACTTGGGGTGTTGAAATACAAACAAACAATTGATTTAATTAAAGAGTATTTGTTGCACTAAATGTTCGAATTGGTGTAAATTTAAAATTATGTTGTGTCGTTTAAAATCTTACACGTGAGTTTCCGTACAACTTTAAGTGGTATTTTGGAAGCAATATTATTCCATTTGGAAAGCATATATTTTCAACAACCTTATCGCATCCGCCATTCTTCTCACTACTGCCGAATATTTTTAGATAACTCAAAAACTGGTGTGCTTGTAAGTCTTAGCGGGTATTGCTATGCAATAGTTAACAGAATTGATTTATAATCTTTCTTACGTCTGTCTTGAATCGTTGAATTAGCTTATGTGGACCTCCGTAAGGGGATATCAGCCTAGTAGAAATTTTATCAACCCGGATAGAAACGAACTCACATTTATCCAATGTTTTTGGAATAAACATATCGCTTTTCAGAGCATATGCGGTGGCGCAGCTGGAACTAGATTGCGCATAGTATTTCGTATAGATATTTAATAACCTCATTGGAGTCTGTTGGTTGTTGATCTGGCACTTCCATAAAAAATTCACATGGCCAGTTCTGCTGGGGAACATTTACTATTGACATCTGTGAACTCCAATTTATCGTATCACCTCTCGCGTTTAGAGATGCTTTTAGTTGGCGATGAAAACGTTCCACTCCATTAGACTGCGGGTGATGAGGAGCTTTCCATATTCGTGGGGTGCCTAGCAGGTTCGTTAATTCTGAGAATAGCTTAGATTGGAATTGGCTTCCTTGATCTGTAGTTATGCTTACAGGTACGCAAAATCTTGATATATCGTTTTCAACAAAAGTTTTTGCTACAGTTACGGTGGTAATATCCTTCATAATTGCAAGTGATACAACGACGTCCAAATGAATGTGTTCAAAACAACCAAAAGCCTGTTTAAATTGTTCTAATTCCGATTTCGTGTGCCTTTGAATTTTAGATTTTTGGCATGAAATACAGGACTGTGCTCAGATATTAACGTCTTTGTGCAGGTTTGGCCAAAAGTAACGATTCATTTTTAATTTTCTAGTTGTGAAACGAGTGTAACCAGAAAGTAATTTCAGAAGTTCTTCGTCAGGCTTCTGTAATTACGAAATAGATATGAGATCCAGTGTTTCTTCAATATCGCTTATGCGTGACAGACTGTCAACGACAACATTATCTTTACAATATATTGAAAGTCCGTTGAAAACTGCGAAATAAAATCGAAATGACGAGCTTGTCGTGAACTTCTTTCTGTTTTGGAGCATATCACGGTTAGGTATCGTAAATTCCCAACCTGACGTGTACTTCCCTCTATCAAATACTGAATATTTCGTTTCGGCTGGTTGTAACTTTTTGGAAAAATATGCTAGGGGTTCTCTAAGTGTTGCATGAGCAAGCGCGCAACCATGCCAATAAACTGTTGAATTTGTCGAATGGATGTAGGCATTAGGAATACCGATATAGCTTCAACGCTTTCTTCGGATGGGAATATTCTCTTAGAAGTAATTTTGAGACTTAGAAAGTTAAAAGTGTTAACACCAAAAACGCATTTTGAAGTTTTGATCTTGATATCAAAATCGATAAACCTTTTAAACAGAAGCTACAAGAATACCATGAATGTATCCAAACACATTCATGGTATTCTTGTAGCTTCTCCAAAAGTCCAGTCCTCTAATTACCTCGTTGATGAACCTTTGAAATGTCTTAGTAGCGTTGCGTAAACCTAAAGGAATTCGCGTGAATTTGAATAAGCCAAACGGAATAGTAATTGCTGTCTTAGCAATATCTTCGGTAGCAACAGGTATTAAATGATATGCCCCGACTAGGTTCTCAATTTTAGAGAACGTAGAATAACCAGTTAAGTTCATAGAGAAATGTTGTATGTGGGGTATAGGGTAACGGTGAGAATCGGTGACGGTGTTTAATATTCTATAATCATTAAAACGTCTCCAATCAAGATGTTCCTTTTATCTAACCATATATGCACAGGACTAGACACTGGAGGACAAGATGGTCGGCATTTTCCCAATTTCACTTTATATTACAGCTCCTTTGAGACAACACTGAATATATTAGTTTTGTTACCAATTGATCATTCAACACTATTTTAAAAATTAATTGTTCAAATGAACGGCTGAGTTTTTATACACAATACAACGTCCATATGGTCATATACAAACTTTCAGAATACTAGCCTCATAAACATAATTGACAATGTATCACATCTGGTTTGGTAAAATTCTCCAGTAGTAGTCGGGACACCTGGGGCGGCCTACTTTCGTGACCTAGATCGGCAATTGGGGCGGCCTACGATTTTTAACCTTGATTTTTACAGGAATTGGATTAAATAAAAAGTGAAAGAACATCGAATAATTTGACCTTGATTGTCATTTGGGGTAGCTTACGGTTTTTTTACCTTGATCTTTACAGGAAGTAGGTTTAATAATAAAAAGTAGCAGTAGTTCGAATAATGAAAGGGAAAGTGTAAATAATCGGACGATGGAAAAGTGAAATCATCCGTATAAATAATAAAAACTGAAAGGGTTTTTCAAGTATGTTACGCAATATGTATATTTGTCTTGATTCAGAATACAAAGGAAGTAAAATATATAATAAAGGAAGAATTAATAAACATAATATACCGGGTGTTTCTTTTAAACTGAGACGATCAAATATCTCGGAAAATAGCCACTCTACGGAAAAAATGTCCATAATCAAAATTTAATCATACCGCGGGGGAAATACATTAGTGCAAAAAAAATAGTCCCCCACCCCCTCTTTGTAGGTGGGGCGGGGGTAACTTTTAAACTAAGATAGGAAGCCATATTTTTTATTGCAATACGGATTCTACGACTAAAAGTACGTATGATTTGAATGAAATATTTTGTTCGGTTCATGATAGATGGCGTTGTAATCGACGAAATTCAAGTTTTTCAATTTCTCCTTCTTAGAACACACGCATTCGATTCTGCAATACGTTTGAAATAAAAAACATCACGTTTTCATTTGAAATACTCGAAATTCGTCATCAAAACAATTTATTCAGTTTTGTAAATCTAAAATAAGTGTTCAAAATGATTAATCCGCATTTCAAATGATTGTACACAACTAAGAAGTGTGTCTGGTTGAATTTCAGCACACGCATTTCTGATTCGCTCAATCATGTTCTCACGTGTTGTTGGTTTTTGTGTGTAAACTTTGTTTTTGAGGTAGCCCCACAAAAAAAAATCTGGCGCAGTAAGATCTGGTGATCTGGCGGGCCAATTTATCAGACCAGCTCTACTGATCCAGCGACCATTGAAATCACGATCAAGTATCTCACGTACCATCACCGAATAGTGTGCAGGAAAACCATCATGTTAAAACCACATGTTCCGTCTCACTTCTAAGCTCAAATTTTCAAGTAATATTGCCAGTTCATTTTCCAAAATGTTTCGGTACATTTGACCATTCAAGTTGCCTTCAATAATGTGGGGGCCTATGAGTTTGTTGCCAATTATTCCACACCACACGTTGACAGTCCAAGGACGCTGATGTTCAACTTGACGAAACCAGTGTGGATTTGTAACACTCCAATAATGCATGTTGTGTCGATTAACCGTTCCATGGTTTGTAAAAGACGATTCGTCGGAGAACATTACGCAACGAAAAAAACTGGGTTTTTGTTGTATTTGTTCACGTGGCCATTGACAAAAAGTTACCCGATTTTGGAAATCAACGATATGGAGATCTTGGTGTAAAGACACATGATATGGATGATATTTGTGCCGTTTTAAAATTCTCCAAACACTGGCGAGGGGCAATCCGGAATCGCGAACTATTTCTCGTGTACTAATATGATGATTATGAGCCACTGCTGCCAATACAGCAATTTCATTATTTTCTCCAGTGACTGTTGCTCTACGGGTCCTCTTTTTCGGTTGAACATTTCCATCAGTAATAAATTGTTTGATAGTACGGCCAAATGAAGCACGTGAACGAATCCTATCCGGAAAACGTTGAGCGTAAATAGAAAAAGCATTTTCAAGATTTCTGTCAGCTTCTCCATAAATCAGAACCATTTCAATTTTTTCTGGCACAGTTAAACGCTCCATTCTAAAGTATTTTGTCGTTTATTTTGCAATTACGAAAAACATGAAGATAAGAAATAACACAAACGTTAAATGTGATTTACAAAACTGAATAAATTGTTTTGATGACGAATTTCGAGTATTTCCAATGAAAACGTGATGTTTTTTATTTCAAACGTATTGCAGAATCGAATGCGTGTGTTCTAAGAAGGAGAAATTGAAAAAATAGAATTTCGTCGATTACAACGCCATCTATCATGAACCGAACAAAATATTTCATTCAAATCATACGTACTTTTAGTCGTAGAATCCGTATCTGCAATAAAAAATATGGCTTCCTATCTTAGTTTAAAAGTTACCCCCGCCCCACCTACAAAGCGGTGGTGGGGAACTATTTTGTATAAAGAAAGTAAAATGTATTTGCCGTAAACATGAAAGTATACTGTGAATTCCTTAAAAGTGAATAATAAAAGGACAATTTTTATTGAAAATTTATTTTATAAAATATCATTCATTTTAAATTTATTAATTTATATAATTTATTTAATTTTAAAAGTACATACAATTACAACTTAATTTTTAATTACAATAATTATTATTTTTAAAAACGCTGACTGTTGTTCTTCATTGCTGACTTCGATGTTGGTAAACGGTTGTGGTTTCGCTACCGCGAATTAGATGTCCGCGGATGCGAATTGCCATTCTCCAATTAATCCTTTTAGGATCATATTCATTTTTTTTTCTGGTTTTCACTCCACCCTGTAGTTTGCTAAGCGCGTTTCTCCTACTTTCAGAGAGGCTATAAATTCCTTCTTGAAGATAGACATGCCTCCCCTCCCCGTACCTGATTTCGGTCAGCTTAATCTGCTGAACGTTGTAAGGGTGATTTCCTCGTGGTACCGCTGTTTTTAAAAACAGGGACTTTGGAGTTTCCCGTTCCTTCACACTTTTTTTATAGATCACTAAAAATTGTTCGGTCTAAAAAAATCAACAAAAATTAAAAATAAAATAAAATTACTTACCATAATTATTTTAATTTTTAAATAAACCTTTAATTCAACTGTTGTCAAACTTATGAAAAATAAATTCGATTTCTACGATCAAATGCCGCTGGGAGTGATGATAGAGCCATTAGAAAATAATTGTGGCTATCGATGAATTCTATACGATCGTTTTCCATTAATATAATTTTTGATCCTTTCATAGTTAATTCTGCTTTGTACCCTGTATCTTCCAGCAAATACTTTAAAATAAATTGGTGCTCAAAAGCTTGACCATTATGTGCAATAACGTCTTATAATATCACCAGTATTTATTATAATTTGCCTTGGTATTCATAGTCATGCACGCTTCACATCTTTGCTCGACTACACAAAGTTTTGGTTCATGAATTCTAGGTTTATCATCATAACGTGTTTCTTGACGAGTTTCCAAATCAACAAATAAATAAATAAATAAAACATTTTTAACTGGTTCTCCTAAATCCTTTGTATGAAGCAAAGATGACTATCTAGTTTATCGGTTATTACAAAATATTTCGTTACAAGTGTGGATTATTTCCTTATTTAATGTACGATGACATTTACCAGAGTGTCTTACCTTACTACATACTCGGATTTTATGTTGATCCAAACACTGAACAGTTCTAAAGCTACTGTTACATTCCTTGAATTAAATGTCTGTAATTTCTATGTATCGTGGTTTCTATAAACATGCTGGACACGCAGCTGTACAAAGTAAGCCGACCCAAGTGCCAATCAAGGTCACATTATTCGATCTACTTTCACTTTAAATTTAAACTACTTCCTGTAAAAATCAAAGTCAAAAAAAGTAGGTCAATCAACGTCATGAAAGTAGGCCGCCCCAGGTGTCCCGACTACTACTTACCCTCAGAATATCACATAAAAATATGTTGAGAATATTTGATTTAATCGATGATACCAGATTTATAGTTCAGATCGCGTAGTAAAATTATGTTTGTTCCCGACATTTAAAAAAATGTTACTTATCCCGCTGCCACTTTAGTTTATGAATAGCTCCCATGGACAATTTATCGTTGTGTCAAAGGTTAACTGAATCAACTAAACACATATTTTGATCATATGTCACTCGACAAAAACACATTTGCGCAATTACGTATTTAATTTACTGGCACACCAACAACAGCTAAGTAGTAAAAAAAAAATCACTTTTTTATATTCACAAGGCTCAGGAGTATCATAAATTAACTTTTCGTTAACTCCCGTCGTTTTCACTATTATTATTATGAAAAAAGTATGAAAAAAAATAAGTTCAGTTCCACAATGCTACCTACTCTTGGTATCTAGAGAATGTTATAAAAAAAAAATAGAAAGTCACCACACCACAACGTGGAAAATTTTACAAAAAACAAAAGCGGTACACACAAATCCTAATTAAGATAAAAAACAGAAAAAGCACACAAACAGAGCTTTCTAACAGTGTAAATCTGTTTGCATTTTTCACACCATTTTATGCAATATCGTTGTAAAACTATTTGCTCTAGATACATACATGCATAGTGTTTATTTTTGCTATGCTGCTGCAACCAAAAGGGTAACCTTTTTGTTTCCAATTCATCACGTTGTTATGTACATACATGCACACTTTACGTTATCGTTATGTCATAATGCTGATGATGATAAACATAATTCTCTGTACTTATCGTTGTTTGTGTTTGTGCTGTTTGATGTTTTGATAACAATAATCATTATTATCACATGGTATTAAGTGGCTGTTTTTGTAAGGCAAAATGAAAAAAAAATAATTCATCGCTTCTGGTGGTGTGTTACAGTGGTTGTGGTTTTATGCTACTTTTAGATTGAAAACAATACATTGTGAAGCGGAATTTCGTTATTTAACTTCCCTTTCACGTATGTCAATGTCAGTTCAGTATATTATGTTATTGTAAAAAATACAAGTTGCACTTTGATATACTTTTGTGTAAAGTACTATGTATAGTTGTGTTTGTTGTGATGCACTATGTGCGAGTTTTTAATAGTTCCGTCTTCCCATACGTACATTTTTTTTGGTTTGAAATTGTTTTTGTCGAGTTGGAAAATATTGACATCAAAGAGAAAAATATACACGAAGCCGAATGGAAAACAAACTGTTTTCTTGCAGGATAATGATGTTGTTGATGATGATGATAAAATAAATAATATGTCTGCTTCATCATAAATTTTGTTTACTTAACAATTTGTTTGAGTTGTAACGATCATAAATGTATGAATACAAACCACTTAAAGTATGTAGAACGGCGATGGTATAGATAGATAGAACAACATAATATTATGAGGTATTGTGGGTGATGGTTTTAAGATAATTTTTTAATTTATTGTTTATTATGCATCTTGATGAGTAATGAAAATAAATTTTTTTTATTTAATGTCGGTTTTTAATTATTCACTTTGTGTAAATAATAAACTGAATATTATGTTTAGACGAAGAAAATACTGCGGGTATCTTAATACGATGGTATGTATAAATATGCGGAAGCCGGTTTGAGGAAATAAAATGTATTAAAAAAGATAACAGGATTTTATAATTATTTTGATTTGGTAATCATGATTTGGTTAACGCAATTTTGTGAAATTTATTGAACATATTTTATCACTCGACATGAGCATTCCAACAATTTTAAACAAAGCACTAATGCTCGTCTGAAAACCAATTATGTATTACGGGTATTTTTTTTTTAAATCCTGGGATGATTCCATAAATCATTAACTTAGACTCCTTTTATTTATTTGCATGTTGATTAAGGGTTGCGTAGTATGTATACCATAAGGCATTCGGAAAAAGCACTGAACAAATAATGGGTAATTTACCGTGCTTACGAGTAACACCAACACATTCATTTAGTAACTGTTGACTTTGTTGGAACAAGATTCTTTTCTGCAAAGTTAGGTAGAGGCGCAACGAAAATACAGGATTATAAATATATGACAACGGAAGAAATTTTGTGCGAGCAAAGCGGATCCTGTCAGAAGCACACGAGTTTATTACAAATATTGAAAGCAATTCTATAATTTCAGAATATTTAAGGACCAGTGGATATTACTGATGTCGTTTCAAAATCCACCTGTGTCAACAAATGAGTTTGAAGTCTTCGATGTTTTTACCAAAGCTATGCTAAGTACTTGGCCCCTTCGTAGGCACCATCTCCAAAGCCATCTCCATCGAAATGTTGAAATCTGAAAAATGCCTAGAAAACAAAAGCTGCTGCTTTACTGGCATAAAGAGGTCCTCAAAATATACAAATATTAATTAAGAATGGCCAAAACAGGAAGTTGGAGCCTCTACCATGGTAAAATACAGAAGTCATCAGAGGCGTGGCTACATAAGTTACTATTTTCGAGTTCCTACATCCGAAGTTATCTCCACTGACCGAATGGATATTAGACTACGTGTGGTGGAGAATCTCTGGAGCTACTATGTGAAACACACTTTCCAGGAGGCACGGAACGGGCTCCAGAGTGGCATAAAACAAATAGGACCAAATACCCCTTGAGTTATGTAGTGAATAGGAAAAATTTCCCTGGGCAATAAACAGTTTTAAGCCATGTGGGTCGACAAGGCCTAATGGTATTATTCCTTGGCTTGAAGTTATCTTTAGAGCAAGCCTAGAGTTTTCTCACATTCATAGCAAGTGACCTAAAGGAAAATAATGTTTATACCTATAAGGCAGGATATAGACGGGTGACTCAGGAAATAAATAGATGAAATGTTTATAGGCAGGATTGTCACCGCTCGTCTGGGTGGTACGTCCGCCAGCAGATAGTTCAGTGATGGAATCCCGAAAGATATGGTTTTATCCCTTCTTCTTTAGAATTTGTTAAACCTGGAAAAGCAAGACTTCAGAGTAGTTGCCTACGCGAATGATGTATAGCTATTGCAGTCTACGGAATATACCCTTGTATGATGAGAATACGCATTCTGCTTTCTCTCTAAGTGGACCAGCAGCTGTGAATTAAACGGAAATCCACAGAAAACTGAATTGGTTTTCTATACTAGGAGTCACAAACCACCTCAAAAAAAGCTTGACCTTTACGGGTAATACGAACTACCTTAGGCGTATTTTGAACAGAAAACTAAGATGTACACCAACAATTTTAGAAAAGATTAAGAAGTTACTATCGCTCCAGGAGACAGGAGCCCCACATTGTACATTGGCTCTATGTTTCAGCAGTCAGACACATACTATTATGGGATTGATGTCTGGTGGCCATAACATTAGAAACCATGACTCATCAGGAGAGCAGCAACTCAACCTTTTGAGATGATCGTTCATCTCACCCCTCTTTGATCTTGTGGCCAAACATTTGCAAGCCTGCACAGCCATAAGAATCCAATCCACCTCTCTGTGAACCTGCAACAACACACACGCATCCAATATAGACAACTGGGATATCTCTGATATTACCGACCGCGCTACCCCATTGCAATCTTTCGAGATGAAGTTCATAAATTAAATTTTAACCGGAGAGGACTAAATGAGTGAGGCAGCTATGAACAATAAGATATGGAGCATCTTGAAAAGCTGCATCAAGCCTCACCTAACGAAGCATTGAACAGGTTAGATATTGAAATACCGCTTGATTCATGTAAACTGCTGTTCAGGAGGAACCTGGTAAAACCAACAAAACTGGATCGGCACAGATTCGGCCAGCTGATATCGCTTCGCCAATACCATATTAGCATTGTCGTGGGCGATAAAACGGTACTACTATCTCATAGGTTAACAAGCGGACCGAGTGGGGGTCCCCGCTTATGATTACTGTCGAAGCGGCGAAAATGAGGAGGAGGAAGAAATAATACTCCATCTACTTTGCACCTGTCCCCGTCTAGGGCAGAGCAGAATGAAATCTATGGGACCTCCTCATCTGAATGATCTGCGAAATATTAATGAGATCGACGACAGGAATATTCAACGTTTGGTGGAAAGCCCAGGGTGGTTCCATGAATAGTAAAGAAGAAGTTTTGTGGTACAGCTACAGACCACTTTGTGTCTATATGCTAATCTTTGGGACAGCGTTTCAAACCTAATCTAACCTCTAGGTCGGTTCAGCGATGGCCTTAATACCAGCGGAAGAACTGAACAACGGAATAGAGCGACATATTTTGAAATTTTAAATTTTCAATTCGAAACGACGGTCAAATAAAATATTTGGATGAAGAATATCATGTATCGACATTAATAGTCACGTTTAAAGGTAAAGTGGCTGAGATTACAGGCTATTCTAGAACATGATGGACACAGTTACAACAAGATAATGAATTTGCGGAAGTGACCGTAAACGAGATATGTATCGTATGGAGCTGACGAGTCCCTATGAACAGCTCGAGGAGACTGACTCTACAGGAATATACATCGGCAGTCGAGCGGCTATAGAGAATTATGATGAACGTGTTCAGTGACGAAACACGTATACCATATTAATGTTTTCACCGAAACCATCGCTTGAGCATTAATAAATGAGACTGCGCAGGTCATATTTAAACCGTCGGTTATTTTGAAACGAGTGAATTTGGAAAATAACACGAACATCGAGAGGTTTAGCATCAAGAGAGAAGGTGGTAATAGAATAAGATGTTGTGACAGAACGTGACTTTCGGGAAAAAAATGGAGACTGGCTGAATTGCGTTCTCTTATTTATCAAGGATCGGGTAAAGAGCGAATTTAGGCCTAGAAAGAGCAGCAAGAACATAAGGAAGCAGTTGGATTCCGCAGCCATTCTACCAACTCCTTTGCTATTAAAGGAACGCCGTATCACAAGATTCCAGTTCAACGCTGCCTGTCAATTAAATTTAGCAAAACCAACATCGGTCGTTTCTTTTACTTCGTTAGCTAGGACGGCAATTCTATAACCAACACTGGCGTTACCAATACATACCGCAATTCCGCCATCTCCACAATTATTACCACCAGCATCGGGAATATAAAAGAACCATCCGCAATAACATCTCCTTCAGTAACCAAGGATCGATTGAAACAATCAGCGCAGTCTTTATTTTACGAAATCAAGGCAGCCGCTTCTCAACGATGGCTCTTCGTGAGCAGAATAGCGCGATCTGTCACTAATCAGCAAATTGAAAATTTTATCAAAATAAGAATGTGCAGTATGTACCGAAACGCATCCTAATCAAGAAAATGAACGGGAGTTGAACTATACCTCATTTCTTATCAGTTTGCCTGCTGAACAATTCGCCAATGCCGTTAATTCTACTTTGTGGCTGCCGTGACTGCAGCTAATCAAAGAATTTAAATGCAAACCGAGCCGTTAATACTTATGAAAAATAAGCCATGAAAAAACATCTCCTATAACCTGCCTTTCATCCCTGCAAATAACTCGGCTATGAAACAATTTACGTTCTATTACAAAAATGTAAACAGAATGTCATCTAATGCTGCATAGCTTTACAACTTTGTTGAAAAAACTAATTTCGACGCATATATTATCTGCGAGACATCATATAAAAACAATATCTTCAGCAAGGAATTTTTCTCAACAATTATATTGTGCATCGCTGTGACAGATCAGCATATATCCTTTTTTCCTAACACTTTCCTTTATTAATTTCCCAACTCTATCGTGGTAAAAATCTAACTGAATCTTTCGCATTTTACCTCTACTACTATTTATTATTATTAAAATTGCTTGGAAACCCACGAGGACTCCGCACTCAATGCCACAAAGGTTCATGGTGAAAACCAAGGATTCTATCATAATTCGCGAACGCGCACTGTTGCCTTCCCAAACTGAACAAGTTTAGACCAAGGCACAGAGAACAACTGATAAACTTTAAAGACCTAAAATTGATTACCTAAAGCCGGATAGAACGGAAAGCTGGACAACTACTCACGAAATGAAGGCAGTCATCATCCTTCTCAAGACAGTCCTCGCAAATACCATCATGAGATTTCTTACGACGTCAAGGGATTTCTTAAAGAGTTAAGTACAGCTTTACTATCTCTTTCTATCATTGTTTTAACATCAAAATTCAAAGCTTCAAAAACACTACGTGTCAGCGCTATTAGTCCCGCCTGAAAAATAGTACACTACGAACCGAGACTACCAAAAAGTGTCAGGTCAGTTCAAAGGCCAGTAGATTCCAAATCCAATGGTCACTGAGGTTAGAACGAGAGTCTTAGGAAAACTGTCGACTCATCTAATTTGTTGAAAAAATCTTGGGAACTCCGCAAATCATTAAAATAAAACTTTTTACCAAAATATTAATACGAGGGAAACTTCGGAGGGAACCAGTTACTAGATGGTTTGATTGGTCTTTCGCCCCTAAACCAAATCCAGACAATCGAATTGCACGTCAAAACAGCTACGATCCTCCATCAGGGTTTCGCCTGACTTCGGCCTTTATGTCCCACGATAGAGCCGAAGTTATTCGATTTCCTAATGCTCCTCAGGCGATATGCTGGAGAACAGGCTGTGCCTAAATTAAAGGTGCGTAACTGAGGCAAGGAAAGAATGGATTCCATAGCAAGGAGTGGAATTGAGGACAAAGCCCCAGTTATGTCTCTGCAAGCAAGATATTGTAGACCATTGGCTACAGAAACCTGCAAGTCAACCACTGACCACCACCACACAATAGAAGCGTACGATAGTAGCGATAGAACCAGTGATTTCTAAATAAAAGAAAGCATCCTAGGGCTTAAGCCCCAGGATTTCTCAAAAGCTCTTCTACATTGCCAGTTTTACAGCAGGTTTACAAGTAACTCGTCAATCACCAAAAGCCACAGCAGAGATGAGAGGGCACCTCTCTGAGGATAGCCAGTGCGAGGCTTGATCATAGATTCAATCCATAAGATAATGGTGCGATCAATTTCAAAATTGGTACAGGCAGAAGTGGTCGTAGTAAACGAAGTGCTATCGAAAGCTCCCGCAATATCCAGAAATGTACTCACAAGAAACTCCTTATTATTAAGAGATTGTTCAATCCTGGTTACAAGTTTACGTGAGGTGTCTGTGAATCTATCGACGATTCTTTCCAGAGCTTTAAGGAAAATTGAGGAGAGCCTAATAGGCCGAAATGACTTTGGGTCCGTATAATGGGAGTTAGCAGCTTTCGGGATAAACACAACTCTAATGCTGCTCTAAGATTCTGGAACAGTGCCAAAAGCAATGCACGCTTGAAAATGGTGGATTAAATTATCCTGAAAATAGGCTCCAGTGCAAGCCATCACGATTCATCGGCTTGTGAGGCAAATTCCAATTGGGACTTGCAACAGAATTCCCATTGAGCTCGGAAGCAACATCATCAAAGTTGACGATATCACAACCAGGAAAATGAACAGAAAGGAGCAGCTCCCCAATTTCCCTGTTGGAAGAGGTAAGTTGCCCCTGTGGTAGACGAAGAGAATCAAGCTTACACACACTGTTCTTAGCCAAAGCTTTATTGAGTCCAGTGACAGCAAATATGCTATTGATTTCCTCGCAGAAGCTCAACCATGAGGCTCTTTGAGCGAACCTTAAACTTCTCTTTTGTGTCATCAAGAAGTTAACCTAATCAAGCCGTCGCTTAGACTTTTTTGCTTTGTTCTTCAGTTTCCTAGAAGATTCTTTAATGTTTTAAGGTCAAAATTCCAGAAAGGTTTGATCCGAATCTTTTAATTAGCGATAAAAAGACACGAGTTTCTCAAGGCTATCGTAATTGCCATTGCAAGTGACGATGCTTGATCTTTAATGTCTTTACTCGACCGAATAATCCTCGGTGGCGTAAGTAAAGAAAGAATATCCACTACTAACTCTAGCACTGTTAAAATCACTCTAACCTACTCCTACTATTTCACCATTTCACCACCATTCGAACCTTCTAGAATATGGCACATTATTCAAGAGTGTCTAGACTATTCCTGAATAGTCTAGGCACATTTAATTAACTACAGTTTACATTTACGTTATTGTCTCTACTCACATAGAGATGTCGCCACGATTATAACATTACCTCCTACTTAATTCTGATTCGTCTCGTACAGGATCGAACTCATCTCTCTTGTAGAGCTCTAATGGCTCTATATGCACCACCTTCAGCTTTCCTCGCTGCCCTTACTTCCTCCGGCAGACCACGTCATTTATTTTATTGATGATAGTGTACGGCCCTTCTCATGGAGGTTGCACCTTCGGTAATAAACACTTTTTCCGTTGTAAATTGTTACGCTGTACTAAATCTCTTACTTTGAAACCACTGTTGCATGTCGCTCTGGGTCTTTATTCGGTTGCCGGACACTCGGGTTTTTATCCCGTGCAAATTCTTTTGAGTTCAATGGACGCTCTTCTCGCTGATCCACTACTACTCCCCTTCATCCGCTTGTAGCCCAGGTGATTCTGGGCTAATATATTTGCGACCAGGACTTCGTGTTGGAACTCGGTATTGCCGCTTGCAACGATAAGGTGAAACCCTCTTGCTTGTTATGCCTGCACCTTCACCTGTGGCCGTTCGTAATTTTAACCCCTCCGTTGGTTGTAGTCTTCCCTTAATAAGATCTTCTCGTACAAACGTTCCAGCTTCTCCTGTATCTAGGGTTATAACACAACTTTGCCCGTCAACCTCACCTTTAACGCTCAATGTTTGTTCCATCTTCTCTCGTTACGATGAGAGATGGATTATGATGGCCTGTGCAGTTTCGCTTATCATCGCACAAGCGATGTTCTCGGCGAACGTTGCTTTACGCGACAATATTACAGTTTTGCACGTCTCTGGAACGCGTCTATCTTAATTCTCTCCATGTAATCGGGAAACGTATTTATATGTGCCAAATGCACTAGCCGCTCGACCGCTGATGAATACTCTAGAGTCTCTCCGATCTTTTGAAATCGGCTCTTCAGCTTCATACGATTTTTTTCCCGTTTATGGTCGTTTCCGTACTTTCGATCCAGTGCCTTCATTATTTCGTTGTAATTATTACGGTCATGTTGCGGAATAGTCTGCAATGTTTCAGCCGCTTCACCTTTTAGAGCCACTTTTAGCGCGATTCCCACGATTTGCGTCCTTTCAACCATTTTGATGGACCGTTATCTCAAATTAAAATTTGAAAACCTCGAAAGATGTAGTTGAACTTTCAAACCCTTGGATGTCCTTTTGTAATTTCTGTTCAATTTGCTCTACTTCTTCATGTACAGGGTGGCTAATGAAACCTACCAAAAAAAAATTATTAACTTTTTTTCTATGGAATTAATCTGTTCCAATTGTTTTTTATTTTATAGATTTAATTTAACGAAAATGGAGAATTGCGACACAGAGAAAAGAATTTGGATTGTCCGCCGCTAGCACGCATTGGAGTCCATAGTTTCGGTACAAAGATAATATAGGCGCACGTTTAGCGGCACTCCTCCTAGCAAATGGACTATAATGAGGCTCGTAAACAATTTTGTTGAGCATGGGTCAATCGCGTGAAACCCTTATCATCGAAACCTTTCAGTTGCGACGCAGGACACTACGGCTGCTGTAGCTTGTTGAAAGAGTTTGTTGAATGTTGAAAGAGTTTTTTATCCAGAGTTACGCCCGGCCAGTTTTGACAGAATTGCAGAAAAAATTTCCAATAAGCTGATTTAAAGAAACTCAACATTACGTTGGCCCTCCAGGTCTCTTCACCTTACTGCGCCTGATTTTTCTTGTGGGGTTATTGCAAAGAGGAAGTTTACAAAACAAAATCAACAAATTTGAATGATTTAAAGCAATCCATTCGAACGATAATTGAGGTAATTCCCGCTGCAACTCTTCAAGCAGTAATGAATAATTTTTTGCTGTAGCAATATTCATAAGTCACCCTGTAGATTGGCATACATCTCAAGACACTTCTCGTCCAATTTGTTATTGATCTCGGCCACTGACTGGAAAATGTTGATTCATCAAAATTATGACTAGCCGGATCAATACCCCTCATCTCCAAAGTTTGCAGTAATCGCTACATTTTTATGACCGGCCGTTGTCAAACCACGACGCTCCAAATCCTCCTTTAAAACTGAAATCTTTAACTCGTCTAGTATCGTCATTTAATTCACAATCCCACCGCTGTCACCAATTGTTACGTTTTTGCCTTGTCCTACAAGGTTCGATCACACTAAATTTATTTATTTCCGAAAAATTACACTTTAACTACTTTACAATAATTATTTTAAAACACTTTAACAACACTATATTAAACTTTAATAACACTTTATTACACTTTGATTACTCCTAACTCTCACTTTTTCCTTTTTATTACTATTAGCACTCTCACGGTTAAAATACAACAAATTTACTCCTAAATGTTTATCGCGTATTTATACCAAATATTTTAACCTTATAAAAATTCAAATAAATAATAATATCTTAAATAGAGATGTCGCCACGATCGTGACATTATTGTTACGATATCGGCGACATCTCTGTTTCACTAGTGAAACTACCATTTATGTAAAATGTACCAAATATGTGTCTAGGCTGTTTATGAATAGTTGAGACGGATATTATGAAATATTCTAAGTAAGTTAACCGCGATAGAGTCAGTATAATAAGTGAATTAGAGTGTTGTGTATTATAAAAGGACGGGAGCCTTAACCCCACAATAATTTACAATATGAAATCACGAGTCGCTTATGTTACTTGTCCTAATATGCAGTATGACTATATTCTATATAAAGATATCGTTTGTAATCAGACTCAAACAAATGATTACTAAGAAAAGCTGGTATCATAATATTATGTCAATTCTAAATTTCACAGAAAGCTTTATACCAAGACAAATCTTTAGAATATGCACTTCGTGCACAATGCTATACTCTCATTAGAATATTTTTTTTTTAAATTTGCATTCAAATACCACATCCATTGTAAACAAATTGTTTAGTTTTTAAAAGAAACTATATATCTGTACAAATAATAAAAGATACAAACTAACGAATCACCGAACTTATTATTCCATTTTTTGTTGTTGTTGTTGATAAATATTATGTAAATATAAGAAGCAATACAAAATACGGAAATAGGAAGTATAACAATGGAAAAAAAACTAACAGCTAAGCTTTTATATCCAGATACAATTCTATATACATATACATACTCGTATAACTATTGTATTTATGCAGATGTATGTTCATATATAGAGGAGAGAGATACAATTGAAAAATGTTATGTCATCAAGTTTCTGTAGAGCAGCTAAATATTAATGTCAGAACAATAAATATAAAGACGAACACTCTTGAATAGGAAATCATCTATTCTACACCATCATCATATTGTGCATCAATTAAAGTGAAGTATTCGACATTCAGTTTTACATAAATTTTAATGTATGTATCTGCAACATAATATTTTTGTATCGTTTCAATTGGTTTAGTGCCCATATACCATATGTATGTATATTATGTATGCAGATACAACGATACATACATAGATTGTCATATGGTTTATTACATGAATAAAGCTCGTTAATGATTCTATTTTCTTACTATAAAATGTTACCACCGTGTACAGTGAACAAAAAAAAAAAAATGTTTTAAAAACAAAAATATTCGTTTCTCTTCCAGTAGAGCATCGAAGCATTTTTTTTACATTTTAATACGAGAACAACATTGTTATTTTCATATTCTGTTAAAATGGTTATTAAACGAAAAATATGTAAATTTTTTTTGTTATATTTCCGTTTTCCCAAAAACAAGTGGAACTGGAAAATATGTATGTAATGACATTCAATAATCCTTTATAGTTTCAGAATTTTATGAAATTCGTTTTCATGTCGCAGAATTTTTTTTGCCATCATAAAATCTTTCTGTCTATAGATATATGTACTTATATATGTATGTACATTATAAACTCGCACAACACAACAGAGTATGTACATTTACATAACTTCGCTCTATCCTCGAAATGAGCTTAACTGGTGTGTATCTATTAGTGATGTGCGGACCTACTCGAACCGAGTTCTTTTAACCCGATACTCAAAATGTCCGGATTTTGAAATGAGTACTTTTCAAAGTATCCGGTTAGACTTTGGGTATTTTTTAATTTTTATTTGATGTATGTATGAGTTATTGGTTTTTTGTACTCGCTCATGTGGCGAAAAAGAATAAAAACTAAAATTAAAAAAGAGATAGATGCAAAAATAATTTCATCAACAAACTTGTATGAGTATCTCTGTTTGTATAATAATCACAACCACTAAAATTCTCTTTAGAGAGTATCGAACGTGTCAAACACAAACATATCAGATTATTTTACAAATTCATAAACAAAAGCAAGAGTAGCACGAAATAAGAGACAATATCAAACTAAAATATAAATACAAGCATGTACAACAACAACAACGTACTATAGGTTTTTGGTTCTTTCGGTTCTTTCTATTGAGTCTTTTCCTTTTGGTTCTTTTCTATCGGTACTATCGGTCTTTTGTGTACAATGTATCTATATAAATAAATTTTGGTCTCTCTTTTTTCATAACATACTATTCTATGGTATCTCCGATCAATTTCGATATTTAGAACCGAATTGTTACTTTCGGTGTTTTAAGTCTTTTGAGTATTTCGGTGTTCGGTCTTTATGGTATTTCGATATTTAGAGCTGTATTGGTATGATACTATATGTAGCATGATAGATAAATGTAGCATGATAGATAGATAAAGCAAATTACGGAAAGTTTTAAATTAGTATGAAAAATAGAATTCTCTCATGTGATATGGTAGGTAAGGTAATTAGAATTGTTTGTTTGCGGTTTGAAAATAGAAAATTAGGAATAATTTAATTTTAAGTACATATTAAATTTAAATTATTTGTTTATTATTTTACGTATTTAAAATTAATTTATAGTTTCTTAGAATGCATTTTCATTTTTTTACGATCTATATAATTTTGGGTAGTACAGGCAAATAATACAAATACATAATGAAAAAGTATCGATTCGGTTCAAAGTATCGGGTTCAAAGTATCAGGTTAATGGTATAAAAGTATCAGTTGATACCGATACTCAAAAGAACCGATTCCGCCCATCACTAGTATCTATGTATTTCGGTTCTGGCACGTTGTTGTAATTGTTGTTAATTGTAATTGAGATTTGTAATTTTTTATGTATTTTTTTTTTGTGTCGCTTAATTTTGGTAATTAAAAAGTAGATTTATTTTTAATATGATTGGCTGGTGATGGCTGCCAACAGAAAATTAAATTTTTAATGTTTGTTTGTGTCCTGACGCAACTTTATGTTGGGTCGTGAAATGAAATGATGGCATAGACTTAAATTACAGTGTCTCGAAAGTTAATAATTTTATAAACTTACATGCAACGATTTACTATAGCAAGAGCAGAACGCTGTCCACTAAATTAAACAGATGGCAAAGACTGGAGCTAGTGACCTCATGTCCAGTCCATTCTCCTGTGGGCATGTATCATTCGCCAATCCTCAACTATGTAGTTTGTTACAAAAAAAATTTAAAAAGCAGCATAATAGCTCAAGTACCCGGATACGACATTTAGGATCGGCACGACAATTACTTTAGAAAACAACGAAGCGTTTGAAGGCTTAATCACGTGCATAAAGAAGTATCGACTATAACTCGCTGCTTTTCAATGCGCGAGCTGGCAGAAATCTTGCCGACTTTTGTGAAAACATTGGTGCGTACACCCGACACGAAACTGCGACCGATAATGGTGAGAGAATGATATACTTTGCAATTGTTCACGATTTTAGAGTAACAAGCACATTCTTCCACATAAGCAAATACATTAAGGAACATGAATCCATCGTCGCAAAACAAAGTGTTTATTTCAGAAGGGCGAGCTCGGTTGTACAGGGTGTGAGAACGTTCACAACCAAATACGTAGGCAGCGCTCATTATTTGGTCGGTGCGAAGCTACGATGAAAGTTTTCGTGCAAGTCTGGGAACACAGCGAAACTCATGGGACGTTTCGAATGTGAAGGGCTTATAAATGAAGATCAAAAGAAACGGTATCAAGACCTCACCAGCGACAATACTGAGGTAGCTTATTGCAAGTCTGATTGTGCAAACTCTGTCTGGGAGGTATTGAAAACTTCGGTTGTCAGTGCTGCTCAACAGACTTAGGTATAGTGAAAGAAAGACTCACGAATGATTGGTTTGATGACGAGTGTCTTATTGCAGTCGAGTAACAAAATATACCCCATAGTAAAGTGCAACAACCTCTCATCTCTTGGTAGGAGGGCGGCTAAACGGATTTGTAGACGCAAGAATCGAAAGTGGTGGAAAGCCGAAGTTTCGAAAGTACAACAACTCAGCAATGAGTGCAGTTCGCGTAATTTAATTTTACTGAACTGCACCATTCTTTCAGGCCTGCGTCAACCGCCATTTGGGATTAGGGTGGAAACTTCTCTGTCTACATCTGGATTTGCTTGATGTTCATCAGGCGTCACAGAATGTAGTTGGATCACCTCAAATACAGACTTCGGTTAATATTCGAAGCGATGTAATGCCTGGCGAATGGAATGTGGCCACGAGCACTATTTCAAGAAAGGGTACCGCATGAAGTGTGTACATCACACAATTAACTGCCCTACATTATATTGAATAGTATCACTACTCTAGCGGAGGGCTTGTTTGGTGACTATCAAGGAGAATTTCGTTCGAATCGATCTGGCCTGGAATATCTAGGAATGCCAACAAAATTGGTACGACTGTGTAGAATGACAGTGACGCAGTTTCAATGCTGTGTTAAATTTGAGAACAGTCTATCAAGAATTTTTGCAGTTAACTCGTGTGTTCGGCAAGGAGATGCTCTGTCCCCTTATATTGGAATGCATCTTTCGTAAAACCGAAACACCTCACGGTAACATCTTATATTGCCAGTCCAATCAGATGCTTTCATATGCATATGACATATGCGTTCAAATATTTGGGTTCTCTTATTACTCACGATATCAGTGTAGGTGAGGATATTAAAGTGCGGCTGTGAAGCTGAAGCTTTACAAAGCGTTGATCAGGCCCGTTGTTGTGTTCGGACGTGAAAATTGGGCGCTGACCGACGAGTACGACAGGTGGCCCACAACATTTGAGAGAAGAATCATGCGTGTGATTTACAGCCCAAAACGCGAAATAGATGGTACCTACCGAGCTCTGTACAATATCGAGATCTGAGATCTGATGAGGATCCCCGATATTGTACATGAAGTAAGATCTTTAACTGTTTATATTTTCTAATCAAAATATGTTTATTTAATTTATTCACAATTTTATTTATTCTATGTTTTATAATTTTGTTTTGTTGATTATAATTTATTTTGATTTATTTTTTATTCAGTTATTATTTATTTATATTCATACATAAATTATTATTATTAAATTCAATTTTTATTTATATATTTTTGTAACTTGTTTTAATTTTTTTACCACACCACAAAATGGAGAAGAAGTTTTATTTTTATTATTGCAACGTGTTGTTGCTCCGCTTGTTTTCTTGTATCTGTGTGACGTCGCCTTCGTCTTCGTTTTTTGAAGAGGGAACACATGCGCCGGCGACGGTGAATATTGCACTTACGTATTAGTGTTGCATCACCGAACATTGTTGTTCGTGGTGATGTTGTTAGATGGCGATGGTTTTTACTATAAATGTTTTTATAGTAATGGTTCGGTTATTAGATAGTGAAGGTTGGATAGATGGATATGTGATGGGGTTAGTGAACGCTTAATTCAAATAAGTTGGTTTATATTTGAATTTCACTAATTGTTTTGTTTGTGGCAGAATCGAATATCGGTGGGTCGAATATTCGAGCTGCTACAGATCTCAGCGAGTACGCTGGCTCGATCACATTCTGCGTGCTGATCCGGGACGAATTGTGCAGCGATCTCTGAAAGGAGAGCCACCATATGGTAGGCGCCAAGGTTGGTTGCAGGTGATGATAGCTCCGGTGTAGAAAACGACTTGGCTTCTATAGATTGTCTAAGATAATCTGAAGAACAAGATCAGGATCGAAACCATTGGAGCCAGGTTGTTGACAAAGTAAACAGCCAGTAATGGCCTTTTAATACTGTTTATTATTAGTCGAGGAAAAATATAAACTAGATGTTTTAGGGATGAACCCACACAATGGTACTAAGCGCCGTCAGAATGATCTAAATAGTAAAAAACTATTAAATTTTATAGGCGATTCGTTCTGGTCGCAGGGAATTTCTATTTCGTTTTACAAAAGCCGCGTGTAACACATTTTTCCCTTCAATACAATAGTCGGCTTCCTACTGCACACCCAGTCTCGAAGTCACTATAAGGCTGCCGACCAATTCACGGGTAAAAGTGAACTTTTACTTTAATTTTCGTTAAATTCATTTACCCTATCAAAAATTAGGGTAAATCGAGTACACTTTAGATTGTTAATTTTTTAGTGATCTACGGTTTAAGTAAGCTAAAAATAAACAAAAGCACGTATTTCAATAAAACAAAAATACTAAAAATCGACTTTTACCTAAGTAATTGGCCTGCTTTGATTGTTTAAATGCATTCACGATTCAAAAGAAGAGAAAATGGGGTTATTCGATTTTTGATTAGACATAATTGTCTTTGTTTGGAATTAGATTGGAAAACAATTTCGAAACATTGCCAAGCTGTCGGGCCGATTTGGTCAGATCGGATGTATCATCAGGTCATGTATATAGGTATGTAGGTATGTCACGCCACCAAATTTCTGTCGGGTGATGTCAGATAGTTAATCCATCCCACCATCATCCAACCGCCAGACCAAATTGGATCGTGTGTAAACGTTGTCGAAAATAATGAAAATTTATGTTAAAACTAAATAATTGTTGAAACCATGGCATCGAAACCGAATGAACGTGAGGTAATGGAACTATTTTTAAAGCTATATCAGACATTTTCTTCTTTATTAGATATTTCTATAGCTAGTATGATACCATAAATAGGAGTATCACTACAGGCGATGATGTCAAGGCAATTAGGTGGTGTGTGGGGCTGTTAAACAAATTTACACATCTTCTCCAAGCAATTTCTTATCTAATCTTGTTAAATGCCAAAAGCTTTGTTTTAGCAATCCGAAAGCGTTTTCAATTTTGACGCGTGTCCAACTTTTTATTATACCTCTGTTACTGCTCTGTTTGCTGGGATTTCATTCGATATGGAAGACAACTTTCTTAAATCATGTATTTTGCGGGGTGAGACAAGAAATCTTTTGTTGATGTGTTAAAGTTCAATTAATTGTATTCGATGGTAATGAGCCGTTGAAATCAACATGTTAGGGTTGCCACCTGACCATAGTCGTATTTGTTACCAGCAAACCTAAAAATAAATTTACTGAGTTGAAATACAAACAGAAAAAAACCGTATGAATGCCAAATATTGTGTTTTTACTGGAATTCCGGCCCCCAACCCCGCTATTCAGAAGCAACAGCTAGCATAAAACTTTTAAGTTTATGTCTTTTGGCCCGAGTGAGTAATATTTGTCCAATTGTAAATATGTTCATATGTGAAAGAGGTCGACGTTGTACAGACAATGATGACGATGAAAACAAAAACAGTTTTAAAATTTCTTCTTCCTTATAAATTTAATTAAAAAATCTGAACCGAGAAAATATAAAAATAAACTCAAAAGTACTGTTTGTTGGTGTTAGTAAAATAACGGGTAAATCTACCAAAATAAAACGATTTCTCAAAAGTGATTTTGTTACCTCATGAAAGTATGTGGAACGAAATGACAATTTATTACTAAAGTTTTCGAAACTTTTTATTTTATTTGAACTGTTTGTTTTTGGATTCCAATGCAATCCCAATACCTTGACTGAACTATGTCGATTCTTTTATTTCTAACAGCTTGCTTTAATTTGTATTAGCCAACTTAACCGTCAACTGACAATATGGAATAAACTGAATGCCTCTTCAATTGACTCTGCTTTCATAATCTACATACGTACTACGTTTGATGTGATTTTCTGCTATATTGGATATTCTTCTTTATATTTCTTGTTTGCTTCATTCAGTGGCAGCGTGATTAAGTATGGTACACTACCTGTATTGTATGAAATTTATATGTAGTAAATGCTTACTTGCTGAATCCCGAATTATAATTATACATCCCACCATACTAACTCCATCTTAATTCAACAGAGAGCTACAGTTTATTCACCAGCACGTGCCAGACTCCATTACCATCTCAGGACACAATCTCTATGATCTCACAGTGTATAAAAGCATGAAAACACGACACATTACCGCTTGCTTTCACGTGGGACTATTCACTACTGTCAGTAATACCCCTTCCAGATATTAAACACGGTAAAACTCAAGCGTATACATTATGAAAACAACCGATTACTTGGCCGTAGATGACTATCGAGAGCATTTCACAACATTAACAAAAGAAGACGTGACCCGGTGCCAATTATTCCAACCAACACGATTTCTATGCAAACTCTCACCAATTATCAATACAATCGATATGGCATGCAACAGCAAGACTATAAATGGAACCAACCACTGGATCAAGCATCACATTTTCAACCATTTGGATTTACGCCATACCCAATGAAACGATAGTTGATGTTATATGAAACTCCACTGTTCAACCGCATAAGATTCAGGGATCCGGGCTGGTAGAGATACGCCCGGGATGTATGCTAAAGGACGCTGAGTCATTAATCATAGCAACAGGAACAGCTCACAACAACATCAGAAATGCGTTTCACATTTCACCCGGTTTGTTACACGAGGGATAAGTCATCTAAACTCAGCAGATCAAATTATCGACTGCGCCAATAACAACTGAATTAGAAAATCAAATCGCAACGTTGGCACAAAATGAATTTTTTCCGCCGGATCAAAGCGTACACCATGTGAATCACTATTAGTTGTGTTTTAACCGTGCGAGTGTGCTAGTAATAAAAAGTGAAGTTAAGTGTTTAGATAAGTGTAATACAACATCGTTGGCGGTTTTCAAGTTTCAATTTGAAACAACGGTCAATCAAAACGGTTGGAATGACGAGAACCGTGGAATAGCGCTAATAGTAGCTCTTAAAGGTGAAGCGGCTGAAACATTGTAGACTATTCCGGAGCATGACCGAAATAATTATAACAAAATAATGAAGGTGTTGGATCGAAAGTATGAAAGTGATAATCAACGAAAGATGTACCGTATGGAGCTAAAGAGCCGATCTTAAAAGATCGGAGAGACTCTTCAATAATATTCCGCAGCAGTAGAGCGGCAAGTGCATTTGGCACATATGAATACATCTCCCGATTACATGGAGAGAATTAAGGTGGAAGCGTTCATTGATGGAATACGGGATCGAGAGACGCGCAAAGCAGTAATGTAGTCACCCAAAGCGACTCTTGCCGAGACCATTGCTTGTGCGTTAACAAACTAGACTGCACTGGCCATCATAAAATCGCCACTTAAAGTGCGGCGATACAAGGAAGGTGGTAGCAAAATAAAGTGTTGGGCGTGTGACGGATGGGTCATGTGTCGAGAGACTGTAGGGAAGGAAAATGGAGGCAAGTACAAGATCACGATCTCCTATGCATCGAGCACCAAGTAGAGAGCGAACGTTGGCCAAAGAGGATGGCCAAGAACGAAAGGAGTCGTTAAACTAAGAGGCAGAAGCTGACTCCCACAACCAATTGGCCCATGACCTCCATCCCTATTTTGAGATTGGGTCGACGCGGTGACATCTTAACAATTAAAGGAAGTATTGATGAGAAGAGCTGTGTTATTACCCTGAATACAGGAGCGGTGTGCACGTTGGTCCGTGAGGATATAGTCAAGGGTAGAGTGCTGCCAGCCAACGGGTTGGTATTAGGCACAGCCACAGGAGAGAGCGCAGAGATAACGGGCAGGAAGATTGCGAGAATAAGATATGCAATGCACAATTCGAACATGAAATACTCGCAAAAACAGTGGATGAAGTCATCTTGGGGATGGACATCATGAGGGCGAATGGCTTCGTGGTTGATATTGGATGAGGAGTATTGGGCGAATAGACGATGTAGAAGCAATAACTAGGCGGGTAATAATAGATCATCAGGAAAAGCTGCCACCGAACTCGGAAACAATTTTGTGGGGAAATTGGAGGGAGGTTCTGGGTCACCAAGGGTGGGTTGTAGATGCCAGTGAAGAAGAAAGCGAAATCAAAGGAATTATGATAGGGAGGGCCTTAGTAAGATCAGATAGCGAATATAGGGTACTGGTTAGGATCCTAAATCTCTCGGATAAGACAAAAACAATTAAGAAGGGCGCTATCATTGGTAAATGTGAAGAGGTGTCAAAAATAATGAAATGCGAACAGAAGAATCCGATTAGAAACACCCATACGCAAGGAAAGAAATAATTAGTAGAACACCTTATGCAGAAATGGACTGGAGATCTAACCATGAACCAGAAAACTTCAGCAGGACAACTGTTCGACCAGTATAAATCGATATTCTGCAGTACACCGGATAGTATAATGGAAGGGGTAACATGGTAAAACATAGAATTGATACCGGAACGGAAACACCTATACGCCAAGCACAGAGAAGATTACAATAAGCAAAGCGAGAGGAGATGTATCGAATGGTAACGGACACGCCAGGCAGCTGGAGTGATTGAATTATCAAACAGTCCATGGTGTTCTCCAGTAGTGTTAGTCGAGAGGAAGGACGTGAAAATGTGCTTTTGCGTCGATTACCGAAAGCCCAATTCAGTGACGAAATAGGATAGCTACCCATTATCAAGGATCGTCGCCACGTTAGACACATTGTCAGGTGCTAGAATGTTTTCAACATTTGACCTGCAAAGCGGATATTAGCAGGTGGAAGTCCAAGAGGAAGTTCGGTAAAAAACGGCGTTTAGTGTGGATAATGGGCTATGGCGGTTTAACGTGATTGCCTTTGGATAATGTAATGGCCCGGTAACTTTTGAACGACTAATGGAGCCGTGTTTAAGGAACTACAATGGAAGACATACCTCTTGTATTTGAACGACATCATAGTTATGGGAAAGGATGTCGAAGAATGCTTTAGAAATCTGTCAGAGGTATGGAAGCGATTACAATCAGCCGGTTTTAAGTTAAATCCGAAAATATCAGCGGCAAAGGACTGACCAAGACCCAAAAATGTACGGGAATTTCAAAGCTTCCTCGGATGGTTGACTTATTATAGGCGATTTATGCCGGGATTAGCCAACGTGGTAAAAAGCTTACATGATTTGACCCGGAAGAACAAAGCATTTGAATGAAATGACGGGCAGGAGGAGTAATTCAATGAATTGAGAAGGCGTTTAAGTACAGCACCATTATTGGCATAACCTGGTGTTATGTTTATTTTTGACACCGACACAAGTAATGATGGCATCGAAGGAGTGTTGTCGCAATAAATTGAACGACAAGAAAGAGTGATAGGCTATTATTCAATGGTATTATCAAAACCAGAACGTAAACTATTGTGTGTCTCGTAAGGAATTATTGGATATAGTGGAATGTGTGAAACATTTTCATAAGTACCTCTATGACCAATAATTTCATATACGGATGGACGTATGATGGGCGTTGGATCGAACGACTACAGAGTTATCATTGCGTTGGATCGAACGACTTTATAGAGTTATCATTACCAGATCGAACATCGGAAAGGAGAGGACACATGGAAATGTCGATGCATTGTCAAGACGGCCATGCCGGTTAGAATGCAAGCACTGCGGCCGTATAGAGGCAAAGGAAGACATTATTAATATAAGGCTTATGCAAGTACTACCAGATAAGGAGTGGACAGATGAAACGGTCAGGGACGAGCAGTTAACAGATCTGGAATTGGCAATAATTATGCAATTTATGGAGCAGGGAATCGTCCAACTTGGAGTGAAATTGCACATAAGATTCCCACAGTAAAGGCTTACTGGGCTCAATGGGACAGCCTCCAAATCGAGAATGGATGTTAAACGAATCTTAAAACGAATATGGGAAATCTCGGCCGGCAATGTGAAACAATCAGTAAAAGTGTAACCTAAGTCTAGGATTGCCGAAGTATTAAAGGAGTATCATAGAGGGGAAATTGAGGGTCAACTGGGATATGTTTTGTAAAACGCTTGCCAAAATACGTCAACGTTCCTACTGGTCAGGGTGTAGACTATCTGTAGTGGTTTTGGGGTACCAATGGAGATTCACACGATCCAAGGAAGAAATTTTGAGTCAGTTGTATTTGAGGAAGCCTGTCAGTTGCTCGTTATAAATAAAACACGAATAACGCCTTTGCATCCACAGTCGGAGTGTATGGTGGAAAAATTGAATGAGACGTTGTAAAAATATTTGGCGAAGGTCGTGGATAATGATCAACGCAACTGGGATTGACATGTTCCTGATGGCATATCGAACGGGAATGACACCAGCGAGAATCCGATGATCTTTTCAGATGAAAGGAGTACTCGACGAGATACAACAGTTTGTACAAGAGATGATACGAGTATCAAGTCATCGAATGAAGGGTCGAGCAAATAATAAAGGTTTTGAAGAAGGAAATTTAGTATGGCTTTACAAACCACACCGGAAGAAAGGTTTATCACCGAAGCTGTAACCTTCATGGGAAGGACCGTACACCATCATTATTAAAATAAACGACGTGGTCTACCGGATTAAGAAAGGACAGCGAGGAAAAGTGAAGGTGGTGCATATAGAGGGATTAGCGCTCTACAGGATAGGTGAGTTGGATCCATTTCGGGACGAATTAGGATTAGGTAAGAGTAATGTAACGATCGTGGCGACATCTCTATTTGAGTAGAGATATTACCTATTCAAGAATAGTCTGGACACTTTCGAATATTGTGGAAATTTCTAGAAGGTTAGAATATTTGGTATAATTACGCGATAAACATTTAGAAGTTAATTAGTTGTGTTTTAACCGCGAATGTGCTAATAGTAACAAAAAGTGAAGTTAAGTGTTTATAAAGTGTAATACAGTGTTATTAAAGTGTAATAGAGCAATAATTGTAAAGTTAAATAATTAAGTGAAAAAGTGAATTAATTAAATTAGTGTTTAGTACAATTATTCGGAAATAAATAAATTTAGTGCTATCTGGAATTCACATCGTTTTATTTTATTAACAATCCAGCGATCTCACCTTGTTTGACAGGGCAAATACGTAACAATATGTTAAATTTATTTATTAGTTATAAAAAATTTCAAACTTATAAATTTAATTTGCTATCGTTTTCTCGAATTTTTATTTAGTGGTGCCATAAAGTGCCATCAGTTCTCCATAAATATCATATTGATTTCAATCGTTGCGGGGTTTGGACGTGAAATCGATAAAGTAAGCGATAAAATAAAAATAAAATAGTCAAAAAGTGCAGTGTTAGTAGTTTCTTTTTTAATTATCTTATATACACTCCCGGCCAAAATTATTGGCTCGATGAGTTTAGTGTCCATTTAAATTAAAGTGGTACACCAATATCAACATTGGAAAATCCACGCTTTATGCAGATTGGCCTCTATGAATTCTGAAGAGGACAATCTGGTGCTTAACCAGGGAACATCAAATCCGTTCCAAAGAAGACCAAATATAAGAAGATCCCCTACAAAAGAAAAAAGTATTAACTCGTTAGTTGAACAAGCCGATGCTTTTAATGCCAGAAGTGGTGCCAGCGGAAATTTTAACTTAGACTTCTTATCACAAGAAGGGTTTTCAAGCCTGATGCCATCATCGACTGGTTACTCTCAGTTAGAAAGAGAAAATGCGAATCTTCGCGCAAAAATCAATGAAATTGAAAAGATGACGCATCAGCTTAGTAGCAAAATTATGGTGCTGACGAAGGAAAATGAAAAATTGAGAAAAGGTTTTTTAGCCAAAGTCAATGATGAACCTCAAATTAGTAACGAGACTACAGAATACTATACTGATGAGGAGGAGTTAACAAAAGAGACCGAATGGATTGTCAAACGGAAAAAACGTCCAATTCGATACTTATAGAGCCTTATCAACAAAGTTTAATTTAGAGAAAATCGAATGGTATACATATGAAAATTAAAGCAACCGCCCAATAAAGGTTATGGCAAGGGGCCTGCATCCAACCTGTGCAATAAAAGACATTATGGAAGGTCTCGAACGACAAGGACTGCAAATAGAAAATGCAGCAAATATAATAAAAAGAGAGAAGGTCAAACAAGGGTCCGAATTTAAAGTTACTAAAAGAGGTCTCCATTTAACATTTATGTTAACTTTCAATAACAAAGAAAAGATAGAAGCCATCTTTAATATAAGAGCTATTTTAAATATGAGGGTTAGAATAGAAGCACTACGGAAATCCACTGGGCTTATAGTGCAATGCAAGAAGTGCCAAGGTTTTAACGATACGCAAAAATACTGCCAAGATGTGTAAAGTGCCGCGGATGTGTAAAGTGCCTTGGAACGTATCCTGCTCAGGCATGTTCACTAAATAGAAATTCTCCTCCAACATGTGTGAACTGCAAAGAGCAACATCCTGCAAACTACAGAGGGTGCATAGGAGCTAAAGAACAACAAAAAATTAGAGACAAATCACGGCAAGGTTCATCATATTATAAAACGCCGATAGCCAATAGCGTAAACACCAACCTAGGAAACTTTACCACATCTATATCGAGTAAAGTAACTGATCGCAAGTCGTTTTCACAAGTGGTGGCATCTGGGCTACCAAGTACGACCCCACACAAATTAGTAAATTTCAAAGACCCCAAAGATACATTTATGCTTGAAAAAATATTTAAAAGCATCGAAGCGCTAAATACACGGCTTATAAGACAAGAGAGATCCATAGATGCTTTGAACAGGCGACTAGATAGCCGAAAAACAGTGGATGAAATAACATCCATATTATACTAAACTAATATGATAAGTAAAACATTAAGAATTGCAATCTGGAATGCAAATGGAATAATCCAACATATTCCAGAGTTAGAAATCTTTTTAAATACTGGGAAAATTGATATATGTTTGATATCAGAAAGCCATCTTACTAAAACCTCATACACCAAAATACGTGGTTACGTTTCTTATACGCTTTACAACCAGCAGAAAGAGCAAGAGGGGGATCAAAAATATTTGAGAAAGAAAATATACAACATCATGAGGGAATAAAAATTGAAGAAGAAAGTATGCAGGTAGCTACTATCAGCATTCAACTTAACAATAAAAAAATATTCAATGTCTGTTCAATTTATTGACCTTCAAAACATAATTTAAATAAAGAGGATTATAAAAAGTTATTGAACCAGCTAGGATTTAATTTTATCATTGGAGGTGATTTCAATGCAAAAAATACTTTCTGGGGGTCAAGATTAACAATTCCAAAGGGTAGAGAACTATACGCCGCTGGTCGAGCTTACAATTGTGAATTTCATTCAGGAGGAAAACATACGTACTGGCCTACTGACACAAGGAAAACTCCGTATCTCATTGATTTCTACATTACAAGAGGTATATTTTTCGGACTACTCGCCCGTCATTATGACTGTTAGTTCCACGATTGTTAACAAGGAATATCCACCTAGACTAACAAATAACAAAAGCAATTGGGAATTATTTAGGAAATTGGTTGAAGATAACACCGATCTTCTTGTACCAATCAAGGATCCGGTTCAATTAGAAAATGAAGTGGAACTATTAATCATTAATATAGAACAAGCAGCATGGGATAGCACCCCTGTAATCCAAAACAAGGAGCGTAATAATTTCATTTATCCAGTCGAGATCAGGGACTTGGTTAATGAAAAACGAAAAGCAAGGAAAACATGGCAGAGAAACCGAGCACCACAGTTCAACAGAATTTTTAATTACCTCTGCAATAAGCTTAAGCCAAGAATTAGAGAACTAAAAAATGAATCGGTCACCCGTTATCTTCGTAGCCTTACAGACACTAAAGAAACTGAATATTCTCTATGGAACTACAAAAGCATTAAAAAGACCAAATTATCAAATACCGCCCATAAAAAATGATGAGGGAAATTGGGTAATAAGTGCCTCATCTTGAAGAAACGTTCCAACCATATGCTAGACAATCAGCGGATGAAAATATAATACCAGTGCACAAGGAGGATTGTAGGAAAATACCACCTGTAACTCTACGAGAGTTGAAAAATGAAATTAACCATAACATAAATACGAAAAAATCTCCTGGCTATGATTTAATTACAGGTGAAATAGTAAAGGCACTTCCTGAGAAAGGGGTGCGAAAACTTCTTCATATAATCAAAGCTTCGTTTCGACTGAAATATGTACGCAATGGAAAGTAGCAGAAATAATTATGATACCAAAGCCGAACAAACCATCTAATAACAAAAAGTCATATAGGCCAATTTCTCTGCTTCCAGTACTTTTTTGAAAATTTTTAAGAAACTGTTATACAAAAGGATGAAACAGAGATTTGCCAAAAGAATACTTTCAGATATTGAAATCTTACATTGATAACAGATATTTTCGCGTTACATGTGAAGAAAAATTTTCCGAGCCAAAGAGGGTATCTGCAGGGGTTCTCCAAGGTAGCGTGCTAGGGCCAGTGTTGCATTTGCTTTACACAAGTGATTTAACAAATACAAGCGGCACAACAATAGCAACATTTGCGGACGAACTGGATACCAATAGTTAACTGGATACCAATAGAACTAAATTCCAAACAAGTTCCCTATGCTAACACAGCCAAGTATCTTGGCATGACTCTCGATGCTAAGTTAAAATGGAAAGAGCACATTAAAAAGAAAAAGGAGGAACTACAAATTAAATATAGAAATATGTATTGGCTAATTGGAAGGTATTCAGAGCATAATAAGTTGCTACTATACCAACAAGTTTTAAAACCTATATGGACTTATGGTATTCAGCTTTGGGGCTGTACTAAGAAAATCAATATTAAAATAATACAAGCTTTTCAAAATAACGTGTTACGTGGAATAGTGAACGCCCCTTGGTACATAAGAAACGATAACCTACATAGGGACCTCCGGATGGAAAACGTCACCGAAGAGATAACAATTCATGCAAAGAAAGACATACAACGGCTTGGTCAACATGAAAATATTGAGTTACGTGGTATGCTGAGTAAGAGAAATGGAGTACGAAGGTTCCAAAGAAAGAAACCGCTGGAATTGGGAAGACTACAATAGGGTGGCCAAATTTTTAGAGACTAACTAATGGGTTATATCTCTGCAAATTGAACATAAGAAGATAGACAAATTACTAGATTATATATGTAATCAGTTGTAATATTTAAAATAATAAATAAAAAAATTTATATACGAAAAAAAGTTCTCCATAAATTCAGTTCAATCAAATTCAAAGACAATAAAGTTTTAAAGTGTGCAGACGAATGTGCATAAGTTCTGAAAAAGTATAGAGCAATCCACAATATCTGATGATCACCAACCACTTAAAATAAAAAATTAATTTTTCAAACCACACATTAAATCAAAAGTATATTCAACAACTTATATCTAAAAATTTTTACGACTTTATATCGCAATTTTTATTTTTTTAAATAAAATTTAACAAAAAAAGCTCTTCGTTTTATTAACAAAAAAAAACAAAATAATTCAACTACAATTTTCTACTATTTATGTATGTAACAAAAAACGTAATACAAAAAAAGTTAAAATAAATAATTTACGAAAATGTAAACACAACACTATTCCGCCGAACAATAAACTATAGAGTGGATTTTTATTTCATTTTTTTTCGAACGGAAAACCACTATACCGCACGGTTGTACGGTAGATATTTTTCTCATACTCGTCGTCTACTCGCGTATATACTCGTAGTAGTGTATGTGGTGGAAAATTATTCCATTAAATTTTTTGTTTTTATTTTAAATAAATCACAACAACAACAAAAAATGTGCTTATAAAAAATGCAATTTTTGTTTTTTTTTGCAACAATTGTAATTTTTGGTTGTTGAGATTTTTTTATTACGAAAATTTAAATTGGAAAATTGTGTGTTTCTGTTTATTTTAAATAAAATATAAATAAATATTTCCTACTGTACACAATAATATACATATATATGTATGTATGTATATTGTTGTTATTATTTTTATTATAATTTAGCAAAAACAAAAGGAAATTTTGTTTTGCATAAAATTTGCAAAGGAAAATACAAAATACATTATAGTACGATACAGGTTGGGTATAAAGACAAAGCTCAAATGTGCTTTAAAGTTTTGTATTTGTTGGTTTGTGCTGTGTATAAATTTCCCTAAAGAGAGAATACATTCCACAATACCACCACCAGCAGCGGCAGAAGCAACATAACATACACAAATATCTGTCAAAGTTAAATAAAATAGAAAATCCTATTCGTTTTTTCTTTTTTTTTTTTTTTATATTTAGATTCTACAATCTCTTGTTATCCTCCGAATGTTTTGGAATTTACATTTTTCCCATGAAATATCAAAAAAGCGAAAAATTATGTGCTCTGTGATTTCTAGTTTGATTTATTAGAAAATTCCTATATCATTGTGATTTTTGTTGTGCTCTAAATTGTTTGGAATACGACTATATATACGGATCGAATTACATACATATACATACATATATCTAATAATAAAATAGCGGAAGAGTTTTCGTGTACATGAACATAATAACTACTATATAAGTACATAGTATGTAGTAAAATTTTTTTTAACGATATAATGTGTAACGTGTGGTTTACTACTCAACTAACACTTGAGATTGTTTATGTCACGTTAAATATTTGTGCTGTTTACTTGAATTTAATTAAAAAATGTTTGCTGTTATTTTAAAGCGGTTTAACAATGTATCTATATATAGTGTTTTAAGGAACGAAAAGTTGTCCACAAAACAAATCATATCTTTAAACTCCTACTCCGTTGTTTTTTTCTATATGACACCCCCGAATTAACAGAGCAAAGTAAAAAAAATGTGACACCACGTGACTTTCCAATTAATATATTCTTATTACAGCATTTATTTATTTAGTTTCATTCACCCGTAATTTTGACTTGAACAGAGGTTGTGACTTATGTTATTGATGTGATGACAGTTTAATCAATCTAAAGTCACTATTAATACGCCATACCAGTCACAAAATGTATCAAAACAAAATTTCACGTGGAATAAAATACAAAATATGTGGGTGTAATATTTTGTTATTAATTTTAGTATAAACTTCACACTCATCATGTTAAAATCAGACGTCGAAACCACACTTAAGCATATTTTTTTTAAGATAGCTAGGAAGTTCTGGCAAGCTTTCCAAGATACAACGAACTCTACAAACAGTCTAATATGTAAAGGGTGTTTTTTGGTGTAGTTTGGTTTGACGTTTCATTATGGATAGACTTACATCAGAGCAACGTTTGCAAATTGTTGAATTTTTTTATCAAAATAATGGTTCAGTTCCTACATATTATGACGTACATAATCGTCCTTCAGAGCGTCTAATTCGAATAACAACAGATCGTTTTCGGACCACTTTTTCTCTTAATGATAATGTGCATCCCGTGAGACGCCGAACAGTGCGCACTGAAGAAGATGTATAGGAAAGCAGATTTTACGAAAAAGTTTTCAAGATTCAATTTGCGCAGGAATTAAAGTCAAACAATCATTGTATGCGAATGGGCTGAAGTACGCAAATAAGCCGAATTATCGTATTTATCCAATTTATTCAATTTATATTCAAAAACGATGATGGTCAGAATGTTGCTGTCAATGGTGAGCGGTATAGTTTGCTGACATATGTTTCCAACAGGACGGAGCTACCATACCACACAGCGCGCGCTACAATCGACTTTCTCAAAGAAACTTTTGATGAAAGAATAATTTTGCTTAATGATCCAATTAATTGGCCACCAAGATCGTGTGATTTAACCCCAATGGATTATTTTCAATTTTAAATATTAATGTCAAAAAAAATTCTATCCAATAAAGCCCGTTTCATTGATATTAAAAATATATGTCTTTGTTTTATTATGATTTAAACTTGTGTAACTCTATAAAAAACACCCTTCATATTGGACGATCAGCACAAGCGGTAATGATACCCACTGAAGAACTATTTTATAAGATTTGTTTTATTTTATTTCCAAATTTATATCACTCATCAGAAGGGTACTCGCGTTTGCCTTGCACGACAAAAAAATGAATGCTTAGTATTTAGTGTTGCCAACATAAAAAATTATATCAATTTTTAAACAATATTTGTGCTAAAATTTATTATTCAAATTTTACTCTCATCGATCTTTTTTGACACCGCAAACTAACTCTTCATATCTCCAGAGTTGATCGTTTTACTGTGCTTTAAGCAAACTATAAAACGCCGGCATCATACAGCGATTAAAACCCGTAATGGTCTCTAAGTGGTACGAATAAATGAGGGTACCATGAACCGCAGTCTTTATAAAGTTGTTCTACAAATCCTTCCTCTATTTGGAAATAGGTTTGGAACGGACGGATCTAGCCCACGTTCCAGGATGCGGAAAGTGCAGGGTGTATAGAGAGGCACTATAGGCAATTCGCACCGGTGCAGAACTGCCGACCATTTCTTGTAACAGTTGATGACGTAACGGGGGTAACGGATGAAACGTCGTAGTACTCAGACCTTCTGAGCACTGCTGCTGAGGCTTCGTGTGGGTAAAGTGTGTGGAAGTAACCTATTTCACCTGTTACTTCATCCCAAATGAAGCGATCGCAGATTTTCGTACAAAACTTGAGGCGTTGGAAGATGAGATCGTCAATGTAACGGGACCAATGGTGGTTGCTTATATTAGGAATGGCCTCCAGAACAGGACTCCTGGTTGTAAACGTCGGCTTAATCACAACCGTTCGTAGGCCTATATATACTAACTATATAACTATTTCTGAATACGATACGAATCCGAAAGACTAAGATTCTTATTTGATTTGAAGCAGATTCGTTCGATTCTTATTTAAATTCAAATAATAATTCTCCACGTCCAAATCGTATCGTATTCAGAAATAGCCCTCCAGGTTACAAGGAGACCATCCCTGAAATCACCACCGAATCTATGTTCCCCAAAGACCCGGAAAGAGCCGACGCCGAATCTGTTCAAGTCGTCGATGTTCCTCCCTTCTCCAAGGAGGAACTAGAGAAGGCTATCCTCT
Source organism: Tipula unca (assembly GCA_951394425.1). Classification (NCBI taxonomy): domain Eukaryota; kingdom Metazoa; phylum Arthropoda; class Insecta; order Diptera; family Tipulidae; genus Tipula; species Tipula unca. The sequence goes on along the minus strand of OX596382.1, from coordinate 102,235,170 downwards.
CCATGAAAAGCAAAAAAGCTCCAGGTCCAGATGGAATACTCAGTGAGGTACTGAAGATGGTTTTCCGACATAGCCCAAATTTGCTGTTCGACATATACAATTCGTGCCTGTCTGCGTGGGTTTTTATCAAATGAAGCGGCTGGGGACTCTCACCCAGGCAGAACGGAGTTATGAAAGCGGTCCACCACAATCAATATTCGCGACGCGTGGTGCTGTTAGTGACGCTTGATGTGAATAACGCGTTTAATTCCGAAAGATAGTGGGATATGCCCGAAGCCCCGGAGCTGCAAAGGAGGGTATTGGTCCTAAGCAGACTGATGGCCAAGGTTGGTGTTCCTAAGTCTAGCTAGCGCCGTCTCTTGATGTCCGCGGTCCAATTGGTTCTCTTGTACGTGGCTGAGGTATGGGCCGATTACATGAATAGGAAATGTACCGAAAGCGACTGGCACAATCGCACAGTTTCTGAAACAGCTATCCTAATAATAGCCTGGTCATCCCAATTGACCTTCTGCCTAAGAAGCACAAAGCCGTGTACTTAATCGGAGGTTGGCTAAAAAATAGCAAGCCTAGAGGAAAGGTCGAGCACAATAGAACGCTGGCGAGCGGGAAACCAAAGGGAGATGGACCGCCGAGCTCATCGAACGTGTGAGCCCTTTGATGGAGAGGTGGTACGGAGAGGTTGAATACTATCTGACACAATTTCTTAGCGGTCACGGATATTTCCAATCATACCTCCACAGAATGGGTAAACTAACGTCACCAGAATGTTTGTACTGCCCAGGAGTGAGTTCCATGTGCGAATTGAGCCCAGCAAAGGTCACGGCTCGAAGGAGAGGTGGGATCATGGTTACCGGAGATGATACCTGGAGCCACGTGGCAAAGTCCGTTGAAGGTATCTTAAAAAAACCAAAAAATTGATTTAGACAGGAGTCCATAACATAGGTGCAAGCTCAGTCGGAGCATAAAATCAAAACGGACTAGCTTGAAGTAATGTGATAAACAGTCCCAGCCTAGTGCCGAGAAGTAGGGGAAGATGTTTTTGGTCGGTAGTCCGGAAACGGGAGTCCGACGCGGCTTCTTAAATATAAAAATATTATTATAGGTGAAGCCAAAGCTTATAATTTGTTAGATTCCAAATTAAAATGGAATCTACATGTGGAAAAGGCACAAAACAATATCTAACCTTACATATTCGAACTGTATAAAACTAAAGCTGTGCTTCCAAAATCTACAATATATTAACCCAAATATACAACGCATACATTTTATCTCAATTGACTCGCCTTAATCGTATTTGGAGTGGTGCGTCATGTGCTTCAAAAATGGGCGATTAAAAATAGCCTTAGTTTACCCATATTAACACCAACTGCAATTGTTTTTGAAAGTTTTCGGTCCTTATGTCTGCCGGATATTATAAAAATAGTATCATATAAAGATATGAAACCGAGTTGGAAACGTAGTAAATTTCCTCAGAACTGCAGGCCTTCGAGCATTTTGATATTTTGAAGCAGAGTTCATATGGAAAACAAGATGAAAATAGAAAATCTTTTGTGTAGGTTAAATGCTTCGCATATTTTCCATTTTCCTGTGCGGAAAAGCGTTGGCAATAATCTAAGCCTGGTCGTGGCTCTGCAAGCCTCTGTTTGTAAAAATTTCAAAATTATTTATAACTTTTTAATTTAGTTTCTTGTAAACTGATTTTGCCTGTTCTTTTATGAATAATAAAATACCAGAAACGTTGATTTTTACTCGCGTGAATATTCGGTAGCCTTACCAAGATGAAAATATCAAAATGGAGTTGTCATTGATGCGGCTCAATATTATGATGGAGTAAATAAAATCTGGCAATCAAGTCTTATTGGCCATTCGAATCTCGGATAAATTGGGTTCTTCGAAATCATCTGATGAACCTTACTGAAATTAGGGCCCTTCCAAATTATGTTAGTTTGTCAATATTGGACATTGAATTGATAGTTTATATATTTCTAAACTTTATAGCGATTATCAGGTTGGGTAATTTTCCATTCAGGATATAAATTTATCCAAACAACCTTTGCTGCTACTGCAGCTACGTCAATTAAATTGTAAAATTGAGCGATTGACAGATCTATTTGTTTTTATTTTTACAGAGAAAAAATGACACAGCTGGTCCAGAGTATCCACTCCTCCTTTTGTACTGTTATAATGCAAATTAAACTTCGCTTTATTCCTATTTTCACTTTTTATGGAACGTAGCTCACCAAATTCATGTTTTCCGGAAACAAAAGACGCTTGATTCAACACTACTCCGACGGTTTGGAAAAGAATTAATTTGTATGCATCTTTTTTTTTACGCATAGTCCCAACACATGTTAACCCCACACTTAGCAAATATTGCGCTAGCTCCAAGCTGGTAACAATATTATCAAAAGTTATTTTCTTGTTTGTATTGTGAAATGGAGTGCACAATTGTCGAACCCGAGTGGACCCTAGGTTGGCAGCTTTTTGTTGGTTTTTTTCCCCAAATATGGAATCCCCTTTAAAGGATAACTGGTGGTGGTATTTGTCCGGCTTCGAGGGTATTTTTGCCGAAATGATACTCAGCCTCGATAAGGTACCAACTGCTCATTGACTGAACGATTCAACCGTTTAGCCGTCTCCTACGACAAGCAAAGGATACAGTGGCATTTTTTTTGGAAAACATCTTTGTGCAATTTAGGTAAACCGAGGCATGTGTGCCCCCTCACCACATGGGCCAGATGACATATGCGTGATTGAACTGAATAGCAACGGAGTGAAGGAAATACTTGATCCGCTTGTAGAGTTTTCAGCTTCTGTTGGACTCCAGATCAATGAGTCCAAAACGAAATACATGATCTCTGGTTTTAGGGACAATGGCACACCAGATTTTCGTAGTGGCCACCACATGTTTGATGGTGTGAAGAGGTTCAAATATTTGGGCTCTCTTATTACTCACGATAACAGTGTGGGTGAGGATATTAAAGTGCTGCTGGCAGCTGGCAACCGTGCTTTGTATCCTCTAAGCCACTGCTAAAATCTAAACACCTATCAAGTGCCGTGAAGCTGAAGCTTTACAAAGCGTAGATCAGGCCCGCCCGTTGTTATGTTTGGATGTGAAAGTTGGATGCTGACGGATGAGTACGAGAGATGGCTTCTTACATTTGAGAGAGGAGTCATACGTAAGGAGTCTGTACATTATCGTGATCAGAGATCTGATGAAGAACCCGGATACTGTGCATGAAATAAGATCTCAGCTGACTCGGTCATGTTCTGTGTGCTGGTCCGGAGCCACCATATGGCAGGCGCAGGAGTCATTGCAGGCGACAGGCTTCTTCAGGTTGTCTAGGACAGTTTGAAGACTATGCCCAGGATCGAAACCGTTGGAGCCAGATTGTTGATGCAGTAAGGGGCCAGTAATGGGTTTAAAGGCCTGTTTTTATTATTTAGCAAATCCCAAATTTCCCGAATTGGAGCAAAATTTTCACGTTATCACATTTTTATTCTGAAAATGGTATCTCAGGACATTTACCGTTACATGTATAAATATAGCATTGCATTTTTTAAATCATGAATAACGTATATTAAAATGTACATATATTGATCAATTTGTATGATACCTTACATGAAGGGGATTCTAAACCTGTCACCCACCACTCGTATCGCATTGACCCTAAAGAAATCTGGTCCCCGTAGTTTAAACCTAGTTCACAGAATTACTGTAGGAGTTGTCTATATAATCCACATTGTCTACGTTGTCGACGGGTTCTTGACATGTCGACGTAGAAAATTGAAGATGACGCGTAAATGCCCATCCTGGACATTTAGAAAGACACGCGACATTGGATTTCAGTAGGATTACAAAATACTTTCAATGGTATATAATTGGACGGTAAAAATTCGTTTAAGCACAAATAACAATAAAAATAATAATGAGACTTTTGTTTTTTCAAATTAAAGCTCCAATAAAGCTTTCAGTTTGTTTTGCTTCTGTATAAATAAATAAATAAATTTTTGTTCATTTTTTTGTTTCGTAATAAGGGGAGAATTACACTTAATATTATTCGTTTAAGGTGTTACTACTTTTTATTGTTTCTTAACGAAGAGAATAAATTTTAAATTACAAATTAAATTGTGAGACAATTTCAATTAAAATAAAAATCAAAAATTCTAATTACATTTTGAATTTTTATGTATTTTTATTCCTGTTCGCATTTATTTTTGTTTGTGCTTTCTATTATTTTATGGCGATATACGAGTACTTACGTAACAAAGAAGAAATGAAGTCAATATAAATTTCTTAAAAGCTATTTCATTTAAATGCTACAGTAAACATGCTACAGTGTTGGATTAAATTTTGTAGCGAAATTGTCTGTGTAAATTTATTTTAATTTCTTGACACAGAATTGATAATGGTTCAGTATACTCTTACAGAGCATATTTTATGATTACAGAGTCAAGTTACATTTTGTGAATACCATTTTAGTGCAAATCGGAAATTTTATGGTTATACCAAGAATTTGCATTTTGTGAATGATTGAATATATCATTTATGAGTGGAAGAAGGTAAGAGTCACCAATTATAGCCTCATTTATTCTTCTAAAGTTGACGACTACTCTCCATTTTGGCTTACCATTTTGATCTGGTTCCTTGGGTACTACTAATAAAGGACTATTGAATGGACTCATACTGTATGTGATTATATGTTAGGATAGGTTAGGTAAGGGTAGCCGTCCTAAAGGACTAGCCTGGTTAAGTCCAGGCCAGATCTGCCTTGTTATTACACACGAACTGGCGTTAGATCATTTGACGTTCGTTTCTTTTATGGCTTCTTCCTGAAGCAACAGTTTACATGAAGTAAACGGTATCTTTATATCCCGCCTGCTTTGGGTTATTAGGCGTGCTGTACCCTTGCGGGCCAACTCATCTGCCATCACATTCCCTGCGATATTGAATAGCCCTGCTAACCACGTCAAGCGGATGTTGAACTGATCAGCCATCTCATTTAAAGATGCCAGACAGTTCTGGGCTACCTTCGATGTCAGGAGTATGATTGTTAGGGTTTTAATAGCAGCCCGGCTGTCCGTAAAAATGCGAATATTCCTCGTAGATATTACATTATACTTCAACAAGTCCATGACTTAGATTATCGCGGTCAGTTCAGCTTGAAAAACACTGCAAAAGTCGGAAAAACGAAATGAGAGTTGTTTCTCTGGTGGGAAACTCAGTTTGGACGCAATATCCAAGGGAGTAAGATGAACGGAAATCTCCAGAGCTTGAGTAGGTGTGCTCCTGAGAGCCCCACTTATACACAAGCAGGCCGTTCTTTGAACCTTCATCAATAGTTTAAGGTTGGCCATAATTTTTAACGCTGGTCACCAGACGACAACCCTATAAAGCAGTATAGGTTTGACCACTGAGACGTAGAGCCAGTGTACTATCTGGGGCTCCATACCCCATCTCTTTCCAATGGCATTTTTGCAGGTGTAGAGCGCTATAGTAGCTTTCTTTACTCTCTCTACGATGTTTGGTTTCCAGCTTAGTTTGCTGTCCAAAAGTAGTCCGAGGTATTTTGCTCTATCAATAAAGATCAAGCGAGTACCATTTAATGTTGGCGGGTCACACTGAGAAAATTTGTGGGTTTGCGTTCAGTCCGCAGCCGCGTGCCGACTCAGAGAGGTAGACAAGCGCGCTATGCAAACGCTTACTCAGCGTACTAGAATATTTTCGGAAGACCGCAACCGTCATCCGCGTAAGCAACCACCTTGAAGCCTTGCCCTTCCAGCTTTAGTATCAGGTCATTTATGACCAAGTTCCAAAGAAGGGGGGATAGAACCCCACCTTGAGGTGTCCCTCTGCTCATGTATCTGGCGGCAAACGTTCCACCCAGATAAGCTGTCACGATCCTGCTTCTAAGCATATGATCTATCCAGCACCTGAGTGACCCGTCTACCACCAGACACGCAAGCGCCCGAGTGATTGCCCCCGGTCTGACGTTGCCAAAGGCCCCCTCTATTTCCAAGAAGGTAACCATTAAATATTCCTTATATTCAAATGATTTCTCCATCGGGCCTATAAGGGAGTGGAGAGCTGTTTCCACCGATCGTCCCTTACAGTATGCGTCTTGATATCCGCAGGGATAATGCCATCAGGTCCTGCCCACTTGTTTGGCTTAAAGCTGTTTATTGCCCATAGGATATTCCGCCTATTTACTATATGACTTACGGAGCCTATACCCCTATTTATCTTGGGTCTCTCCGGAGCTATTACCGAGCACTCCGGGAAATGCGTTTCTAGTAATAGCTCCAGGGATTCCTCACTACGTAGTCCATAAACCATCCGGTCGTTGTAGATAATTCGGGATGGATGGACTAGAACATAGTACTTTGCGTAGCCTAGCAGCCTCCGAGGACTCCTCTATATTGCCACAGTAGCGCTTCCAGCCCTAGTTTTGGCTGCTCTCAGCTCGTATTTATAGGTTTTGAGGACTTCTTTATAACAGTCTCAATCTGCAGCAACATTTGTGTTCCTTGCTCTCTTGAACAGTTTCCTGAATTTCATACGAGTACCTTGGAGTTCTCTCGACCACCAGGCTGGCCGAGATTTACCCAAGGGCCTACTGATAGAACATACACCTAACATGGCCTTCTTAAAAGCATCAGATAGCTTGGTTACATAGAGCATCAAGCTCCTGTGTAGATGCAGGAGGGTTTGGAACCGATACCGGTAATAAGTTACCCAGAATGGTTCTGAAACAATCCCAATCAGTTTTCCTCCTATTTCTGAAGGGTGGTTTCCTAGTGGGTTTTGTATCCACTTCGTACTGGAGATAACAATGGTCAGAAAAGGAATGGTCTTCGGACAATTTCCAGTTCAATACCCTCTCCTTAATAAAATTAGAGACAAGTGTCGAGCGCTTCTTTTCTGTTTTAAGTAATGAAAGTTGGCTTACGCTCGATATTGCAAATACTTAGGTTAGTACTTAAAATAAAATCAAGGAGTAACTCACCTCGCCTGTTGATATTTGTACTTCCCCATATAGAGTGATGCGCATTAGCATCACTGCCCATGATTGCTCCGACTTTTCGTCTTTGAGCCTCTGTTATTGCACTACCAAACTTACCTGGTGGTATATTTTCCTCCTCATATGGTAGGTAGGCCGATATAAGCCAGAGATTTTGCGCACCCATCTCGATACTAGCCACCACTTCATCAGCGTTGCTGTAATTTAGTAGTATAAAAATGTTTAGATTATTTCTAGCGAGAATGCAGGAACGTATCTTACCTTCATTTTTCGCATGTAGTATTTTATATTTGGGAGTTCTGATGCCCAGCACCCGGTTAACATTGACCCAAGGTTCCTGGACCAAAACCACATCAACGGACTCATATTCCTTTTTTAGCAAAAGGGCCGCCGAGGCGGCTTTACAGTGATTTAGGTTAATCTGAAGGATCTTAAGCATTAGATATTGCCAGATCTGTCAGCCTCATCGCGCTTATAAATTTTGAGCGTAATCGCTCCAAATCCATAGCTGATCAGGCCTCCAGATTTTGCCAAAGCACCCACGGATTCTCTGTCGATAATAATGACGGCCGATCTGTGATCTGATCCGCCTTTACCTCTTCTAATCTGGCAATCTTCCAGGTGGCCGGTGTCAGATCCGGATCGCTGATTTTCAACATTCCCAAGATCTCCCTTGGATCACTAGGCTCCGCAGGGATCCAGGCTCGCGCCCTTGGTCTGCAGAGAATTTCTTTCCTCGTCACCACTTCTAATTTGGCCCCCGGCCAGACTTCACTCAGGTTGCCGATCGCCTTTTTGTAGAGGGTCACCGACTTTTCATCGGCACAGGCAGTCAGTTTGACGTGATCCCAGTGCCACCCTCCGTCACGGCAGGACGGAGCAAAATACGGTTCTCCCTCAAAATATTTAGGAAGGTGGCGGCTAAGGCCTTCTCCACCTCCCTCCAGTTAAGGGCCGTAATGCTCCCATCTTCTTGAGCCCTGTCGACGACTGTCATGAGCAGGTGCTCCTTTAGCACCTCGTTGAAGGGCCTGGTAACATTATCCGGAGCCTGTTTTTTTAGCCTCCGTTAGCGATTCATCATCAGATATCTGCCTTTTCGGCTGTAAGATCTCGGAACCCTCCTGCTTTTGCTCAGTGATATGCCTTGTCCACTCAAGCGTATTCCTGTCCCTATCCGTTCTCTGCTCCAACGGAATGTTGCTGATCTTGGAGATCATGCGCCAGGCTCTCTTCCTTGTCTGATAGTTCCCTGACGCTGGAGGGCCAGCATTCGTGCCTTTGCCCTCATTTGGTCTTATGCCCCTTTTTGCACTTTGGAGGCCGGGCCGGGGAAAGACCGATGTCTAAGGCCGAAGTTTTTAAGAGCACCGGTCCCTTTTGATTTTAATTTGCCTGCCATAATAGGTCCCACGAGTAGCGGTAGAAGGAGGTTCACCTGTGCAGAGATCCGCAATACACAGGTAATGCTACAAAATCCGGAGGGCGCCAAGTATTTGGCTGGTGTATTAGTTGCCCGGGGGTCAGAACGGGGAGGTAACACGCAGACTTGAGGAAGCTGCAAGATACGGAGCTGCAAGATACGGAGCTGCAAGATTCGGAGCTGCAAGATACGGAGCTGGCAACAAATTTCAACTTGATTCCCCCAAGACGGCTTCTCACCAGACCACCTGATTATATGTTATTCTCAAGCATCTTTTGCTCTTGTTAATTAATTACGGATTTTAGGATTTGCGGTATTCTATATTGTCTGGTGTTGATTGGAGGTGTGTCTGAATGAAGGTGTATCTGATGGCTCACACCTGGGACACTCGATAATTTATCACCTTCTATGTAGAATATATCTGAAAATCCGCTAATCAGATCTAGTAATATGGTTGATTCTTCAATGTTTAGATTTTTATCTAACGTGTAGATAATTTGTCCTACAATTGTATCTTCTCTATTTTCCATTCCTGTTACTGGGGCTGGACTTGGATTAATTCGAGGTATGTCGAAATTATCTAAGTGCGAGAGTATTAGTTTGAAATGCCTGATTATGGCTTCTGCTAGGTTGCAAAAGCCATTGGCAACATTTTTTCCCTGAATGATACTTTTTATTTGGTGTTGCAGGTTATAATTGCATGGTGCATCCAATAACAAATCACGTTTATTCTAGAACTCGTATCAGAATTGCACAATCTTTCGGGATGTAGAAGACAGTCAAATTTATTGAAGCGTCAAGAATTTATGATGAAAATCTGAGAACAAGTTGTGTGTGTAAGTTGTGATTCACAATATATGTTGGTTAATGGATGACACATGAAAGCTAAGTACATTTTTTTTTTAAAGACAATTTCTGTTTGAGGAGTTTAAAAATTACAAATCATTGTTATAAATTTCGGGCTCTTCTACCGATTCGTAAAGGATTTTGCAATAAAACAGTCGAAATATTTTTAACCACTGTACGATTTATTCGAGAATAAATTAACACCACTTGTTTTAAGCACTTTCAGTTATTTTACAATCTCACTCGTTCACTTTAGAGCACTTTACTATATCACTAGTTCACCATTTCACTTTAGAGCACTTGTTCACTGACCTACAGGTTGAATTTTAATTGATTTTACTCTGCAACCTGCCTCATAAATTTCGTGGCATCCAGGTCCACGTTTGTTATGAACGCGTAGGATAAAGTGACCTAGATGTGAGGCGGGTCACGCTAAATGACGGCAGATAGGCCGGTTTCAGGGGTAACGCGACCCGTGCCAACAAACAACCAGGCTTGGGGCTCATTTGACAAAGCCCAGTTGCAAACGGAGCCCTCTGAATACCTGGCGACCTCCAGTTGTAAATAGCCTTACTAAATTTTTTTAAAACAAATAAACAAAGAGGGGTGACTCCAGGGCATCAAAGCCAGGGACATGCGGAACCTAAGGTTAATCTAGCGCTGCCGCAGCAGGATCGACTAACGTCCCTCCGTCAAAGTAGCGCTATAGGAATAGAAGATCGGCGTTCAGGATTCTAACCAGGTTGACTGAAACCCCTGAGGGGCAGCGAATGGCAGAGCAAAGGGAATCCGTGATATGAGCCAGGAAACCCGTCGGCAACGACAGCTCGGAGAAGGACCGAAAAAATGTGCCCAAAAGGCTGCGGTCTGAGGATGAACTGGAACCGGTCGACACCAAACGGGCCAAACTACAGGCGGAGAAGGAGACTCCTCACAAGGAGTCTAAACACGACATTGTGAAGGAGCGTGTTTTGGTGCTAGCAGTCATTGACAAGAGTCATGAAGATGGGAGTATCACCTTGGAAAAATGGAGATTAGTGTATAATGCACTGAACTCTGGTTTTGTAAAAGTCCTAGGAGATAATTCCTGAAGAGATGCGGAATGGTATCATGGGCGCGTTAAGCTAACGTCGTGCTCTGATGCTAGATCATTGAATTTATTCAAGGAGGCTGTAGCGGAGCCACGAGGATGGCGGCTGTAAGCAGGGAAGAGGTTCCAAATAATCCATGAACACGAGTCTGGGTACCAACCAAACCGGCTAGTCCAGACAAGATCCTAGAAATAATTAGGATCAGCAACCCTAATCTTCCGAGAGATAATTGGAAAATAGTGAAGCAAGACGATCCCAAGAAGGGCTCCAGATTATCTACTATGGTAATCAACAAGGAGTCCCTGACTCTTTTTGCCGTGACTAAGGGAGTAACTTCGGTTTCGTGTCAATTACTCTCAGAGTCTACAAAAAAGATGAAACGCACTAAAGTGAACCGGGTGAGGCCGCCAGCCCGTCCGCACTAGAGGCAGATGCACCAGGAGGGGAGACAATCCAAACAATGGAGATCTCCGATGTGGCTGTACGTGAAGAGGAGATGGGCAGCCGCGTTTTCCTATTGTCGGACGATTGTACCTGTCGGACTCGCGGGACGAGGGGGCTGCCAGCATTGGGGAACCAAGTTACGGAGGAGGCGATACGGGCGACATCTGCGAGCTTATTGGAACCAACAGACATTAGCGTGCGGTAGCGGGTAGTGAAAAGTGGTATATAGGCTCATCTTGATATTATGTTGATAATACCATACAAATTAACCTGGAGGCGTCGGCCTTTAATTCTCAGACTAACTGGTTCAGGAAAGGATGTGGTTCTTTATTCAAGAACCTTGGATAAACAGTAGCAGGATCTGTGGCCTTAGAATGAAGGGGTTTAACCTAATTAACTCAAGCAATTCTGGGAAAATCAGATTCTACTTTCTCAATACAGCAATGTTAACATAAACGCTGTCAGCCTAAAGGTTAGCGGCAGCCTAATCTGGCTCGTCTCAGCCTATATGGACCGGGACAAACAGGTTCCGCCGGATAACCTTTTGTATTTTTGTTTGCTTTTAACGCGTTGTCTTGGTTGACCAAGTATCAAAAATGATATGGCCGAATATAAAGGGTGTCCTTTTTAGAGGTTCACAACTTTGAGTTGGGCAACACTGTTTTATTTGACAACCCATTTAGCAGCTGATAGTTGCTTTTTGTTTACTTTGGTTTGATATTACATACATTATGGATAAACTTACAACAGAGCAACGGTTGCAAATTGTTAAATTTTTTTTAGCAAAACAATGGTTCTGTTCTTCAAACTTATCGTGCACTTGTGCATAATATGGCGTACATAATCGTCCTTCAGAGCGGCTAATTCAAAAAACAATAGATCGTTTTCGGACCACGTTTACTCTTAATCCCGTGAGACGCCGAACAGTGCGTACTGAAGAAACTGTAGCTGCTGTACAGGCATTGAAGAATATCCAAATCAATCAATTCGTCACCGTTCTCAGCAACTGGGGTTGTGTCCTTCCACTTTATGGAACATTTTACGGGCCGAAATCATATTTAAACATTAATGTCATAAAATTTTCTATCCAATAAAGCCCGTTTCATTGATATTAAAAATATATTTCTTTGTTTTATTATAATACTTGTGTAACCCTATAAATAACACCCATATGTGTGTTTTTGCTTGTGTTATTGTTATTGTTTTATGACGTCTCCTTCGTGTTCGTGTTTGATGCGGGAACACATGCGCCGGCGACAGTCGACATTTCACTTTATTTTGAGTGCATGCGAATTTGTATCATTGATCATTGCTAGTTCGAATGATGTTGGTTGGATGGCGCCATGCTTCACTATAAATGTTTTTAATAGTGATGGTTCGGCTATTGGATGTGTGATGGGGTTAGTGAACGCTTAATTCAAATAAGTTGTTTTATATTTGAATTTCACTAATTGTTTGTTGTGGCAGTATCGAATATCGGTGAGTCGAATATTCGAGCTGGTATAAGCTGCATAGAGGTCTGCCGAGGCACTTCTATATACAAGTGATTTACCAACCACAAATGAGGAATCATAGCCACCTTTGAAGATGACACAGCAATTGTGGCAATTGGAAGTAATGCCACCGATGCAGCAAGCAAACTCCAGAAGATTAACAGTGCTGGACAAAACGTTGGCGAATCAAGCTTAATGAGACGAAATCCACGCATATTACCTTACATATCAAAAGGCTTACACAGCTAAATATATTGGCATGGAATAAATCAAAGATGAAATAAAAATATATGCCGCCAAAAACGTAATAAGGCTCCAGGAACAATCAAACCCTGTCGTTGAAAGGAGACTCCAAAGAACAAGGCCGCACTTAACCTAGTGAACTTACCAAATTAAAATTAGTAAACAGGTTTAATCAATTATGGGACTAACCATTGGGTTACTCTCCAACAAATGAGAATTTTAAAAGAAACTAGCGGGCTATGCCCGCTACGCAGCGCGACGCCTCCAGGGACATTAAATAAAGTGTTGAAATCGTAATTTTGTGTTAATATACAAAGTAGCGAACCCCGATGCACTTCGTTGCAACCAACCAAAAAAAGAAATGAAATATTCTAGATTTTTTTTTATGAAATGAATGCATTGTATTTAAAAATTATTAATGTCAATCCAAAATATTTGGATATACAATATTTTTCGTTTGCCATTTAAAGCGAGCACAAACAAACAATTTGGAGTTCCAACTCTTGAGCAAGCCACGTATAGATGTCCATCTGAAAAGCACGGCTTCCCCAAATTTAATCCGCATATTTGAAGCGTTTGTCCTTATTGCTGGACATGGCAAATGATAGACGCACTGGGAATTGCAAATGCTTAAATTCAAATGGCATGTCTGTTGGAATCAGTGGAATACGTGGTATGAGCACAATTTCATCTTTCGCTGTTCCGGTCAATATTGTGGCTTCAATTAAATTCGGCATCAATTTATTTACTGCCAATCTTGTGCCATTGCACAGTTTTGGTGCATTTAAGTTAAATAATTGATGAGCCAACCTTTAAATTCACACAATGCGGTGGCATACCAGGTGGTCCCAATTAATTCAAAAATTCAATTGGATAATTCACTGCATCATCTGCATTGCGCTATCAACAGATTTATATTATGTCACTTCACCTGGTAATTTTTCTTGAATCTGATAGTTGATTGCATTGACGTGTACATTTTTTGGTGCCAGTATTGTGCGTTCTCTCAACCAATTGTGATTCCTGTAATTTTGAACAATATTTGGGAACACACTTTCAATCAACTGTTCTGTTGATTGGAGAATGGTACAAAAATTGTTCGGCAATGTAATCAATCCATTTGTGTTTGTATCGTCCACCATCCTATCAATGCCTCATTATACATTTCCAATGAAATAACCAAATTAACGTTTCTTGTGTGATGACGCACTCCAATCAAATAGTCTTCTACCATAAAATCTTTTTATTTATTCCACAATTCAAGTGGATTTGATGGAAAACATGTTGATATGATTATGGCATATAACATACGTATTTGATGTGGAGAAGAAGCAATCGATGCATCATGAAGCGTTAAATCCCAATGCGATATGTCACACACAAATGACCATTTACTCTTCGCAAATGTTGAAATGAACGTGGTCCAACAACATTTACTAACAACAACCGGAAATAATAACATTCTGCATTGTTTGGATGAACTGTGTATAATCTTCCCATGGTATCTGCCAAAAAAAACACCCGGATGGCCATCAACAGGTGTTCCTTGTTTACGTCGTTGTCATTTCTTTGCAGTCCAAGTGAAATAATGCGTTACATCTGAATACAGCAAAGTTCTGGCAAATTCATCGCTTTCACACAATTGAAAGAATGCAGTTAATGTTGTTGCTGGTGGTTGTGCTTCTCTCTGCTGTAAATTTGCATCGGTAAAATACACACACTGGCCATTTTCAAGATGAACATCCAATTGAACAACAGCAGGATATTGCTCATGAATTGGAAATGAATAAATTCTCCAAAGAGCTTCATTAGTGCTAATGTCGCGCCCCATTTGATATTGGGCGATTTCATCATTGCTATTATCACCAGCTACTCCAAAAACAGCCATATCACTGCCTTTATTCACATATTTGCAAATATTCACATATTTGCAATTGTAAGCAACGAATGTATGACCGGGTGTATCAGAACATGCGCATTTTGACAGGTTCAAATTACAGGTACAAAAAATTGTACTAATTAAACAAAGTATGAAATGAAAGACAAATAATATAATAATTTCAATATTTTATTTTAAAATAACATCAATTTTTCTAAAAACAATTCGTTATAATCAATAATGTTTGTTTGTTGTTATCTTAATGCGAGTTGATGAACAATATTTTTAGTCAATTCCTGAGGAGTATAAATGAATAAACTTGACGGTTTTCCAACGCGAGAACACGCCACATATAATTGGCCATGTGAAAAGACCAGATTTTCTAGATCCAACCCACAAACCGACATTGTTTGTCCTTGTGACTTATTAATAGTCATGGCAAATGCCAAGCGAATTGGAAATTGCAGACGTCTGAATGGAATGGGTGAGTCTAAACGGAGCATTGGGATTCGTGGCAGGAAAACAACTTTACCTTCAAATTTGCCGTTCAAAATTTTAGCTTCAAGAACATTGCCCATAATTTTTTTTATGACTAATCTTGTACCGTTGCATAGCTCAGGTGCATTTAAATTCCGAAGCAAAATGATAGGTGAGCCAATTTTTAATCACAAGTTATGTGGTGGCATTCCTGGTAAATCCAGCGAATTCAAAAATTCAACAGGATAGTTGACTGCTTTATCAGGATCGGTAACAGTGTCGATCGATTTGAACAATATCTCATTGTCGGGCAATGACTGTTGTATTTTGAAGTTAATAGCGTCAACATCGATATTTTTTGCAGCTAAAATAGCTCGTTCACGAAGCCACGAATGATTAATATAATTAGCTTGTAAATCTGGAAATATGCTTTCAATCTTTAAATATGCAACTAAATATGCATCTTTCGTATTTACAATGTTGCAGAAATTGTTTGGCAATTTGATGCATTGTGTGTCTCCATGCAATGGTATTGTTCCATTTCCAATGTTGAGCAATTGTTCGGAGAATGATAGTGCCAATGGATCGTTTTGCAGTTGAACACGTGTATTTGTGTTAAGACGTAATGTACTGACATTTCGCCATAGATATGATTGTTTTATACATGCGTTAATTTCATCCGCATATATAGCGCGTGGAATGACCGGCAATGTCTGTCTAAAATCATCGGACAGCAGCAGTAAAGCACCACCGAAACGCCTGGTGTTGTTATTTAGATCTTTCATCATTCTATCGAGAGCTTCAAGTGATTAATAGTGCATACAAATAAAATATTATGTGTAGATTGTACCTGTAGCTGGATTTCTTTGTTTGATATTTAAATGATATCCATCTTCTCCTTTCCAAAATATCAATGGATATTGCAAAGCGTCGTAAGAGCGATAGCTGTCTTCAATCGTATGCACTGTGTTATCTCTGCGTTTGATTCGTATATTTCGACGTTCAAATACGTCGCCAACCATAACAATTGCAACTTCATTAATGGTCGGTGCATTGTATCGGCCCGCGTGCTGCCCAGATGGTACTTTGTCTGCTTTGATCACGATCGTATAGTTGTCGGTATTGAACAACTGGACCAACTGGGTGTGATTCTGTAAAAACGGTTCTAAAATACCCACAATTTCTCGCTCCTCCATCTGCTCGATATGGTTGTACTGGCAGCGTGCGTTTATTTACCGTACAAAAAAATTAAAATGTCAAAATAACGAAGCACACCTAATATAATACACTCAAATTAAAATGTTGAAAAATAAACGAAATCCTATGTAACTTATATCTGAATATAATACGCTCAATATGTGTGAATTTGTTAGATTTGTGAATCTAAACCATCCAGGGCGCCACCCAAACGCATACAAAAAAATTCATTCAAATTGGTCCAGCCGTTTAGGTGGAGTTCAGTGACATTCACACGTACAGTAGAATTATATATATATATATATATATATATATATATATATATATATATATATATATATATATATATATATATATAGATGTAAATTTTGTATTGGAAAAATAGATTGTTAGATGAGCGTATATAGTCTCAGTTGTAATAAATAAAAATTAACACAGTTCTCAAGCGCCTGACGTGGAACAAATTCAGCAAATTGCATTCAAGAAATGATAAATCGATCACTTGCTTGAAGTTTGCATAGAACTTTTATTCTAGCGATATTAGACTATATTTGTATGTTCTACATATTATCTATACATTTTTATTTTATATATTTGATTTGTTGAATTGAATTTTAGCAGTACAATCTAATTTTTAACTTTTGTTTGATTTTCATTGCACATATTTTCACTGTATGTACACAGAATACATCTATATCGGGTTTTTTTCTCAATAAATAAAAACAAACATTTTGTTTAGATTTTTTAGTCAAAAGTACTTTTTGTCTATTTTCAATAACATTATAGAAACGAAAAAAAACTTTTTATTACTGTTAAATTAAAAGCAAAAAAAGCTCTATAAAAGCTTTTCTATGAGATTGGTTTTTATTGAATAGAATTTTTTTATTGATTCAGTTGTAGCAAAATAAAAATAAAAACGGAAAAGGAAGAATATCAGCAACAAAATCAAAATACAAAAAAAGCTAATAAACAAAATAAATTTAAAGTAGATAAATAAATTAAATAAATTATTTGAAATGATTTCATGATAAATTTCACAATTTACTTCTATATCCATCTTAAAAGCTAAATTTAATTCTGTATATCTACATATACATACATATATACTCGTATATACGAACACAGATGGAAAAAAGGAAAACTAGCAGCAGATGATTTAATTTTATTTATTTTTTTTGTGTTAGGGTGAGTTCTCAATATATATTTTTTAAGCTTAAATCAGATTAAAATATATATAACTTGACGAAATAACTATATCTCGGTTTATCTTTTTACTAAGTTATCACCTTTTGTGCTACAAAATTACGGTTTTAAACAATTATCTTTGATTCTAATCAGGTCCATTTGATTTCATGACACGTGTTTCACTACACAATATAATCTCATTTATCTTATTATATTTACTTTACTGTATATGCGTATAACACGAAAAACAAAAATAAATTTACGATAATAAAGCTGTCTTACGTTTCTATAAAAATAGGATATAAACAACAACAACAACAACTACAAAAAGGAAAAGTCCCAAAAAAATAAATAAAAATAAAAATGAATTAAGGTGAAGAAAGAATACCACCCCAAAAACAGTTGATTGAAATTAATTGTTAAAATTTTTATTATGAATTTCAAATACATTTTTACAAGATAAGAATACGAAAGATAATTTTTTTTTTGTTGTATTTTAATTTCGATTTAAATGTAAATTCTATGAATGCGAAAAAATGAAAATAACGAACGGTACGGAAGTCCAACTCATTTATAAAAATACAATAAAATTATAAATTAAAATTGATTTAAATATAAAAAAAAAAATTATGATAATTTTCTTTACCCAAAATTAATTAGCGGGCAAAGCTATAAAATGAGAAAGCAATCAATTAGAACGTAAATATGATTTAGCTCAGGGCACTAAAGTTTATGCTATAGGTTTATTGAATAACCCGCGGATACTCTAATGTACGTTAAGAATATTTAGCGACAAGAAAAAATCGTATTCTCGTAAACTAAGCTTCGCAAATTGTTTCAGTTTATTAAAAAATGTTTATTCAAAATTATTCAAACAATTTAATAACACAGTAACCGGGTTCGTATTCATAGCATGCATCGCTCTCTTTGTTTTGTTGGTTTGGTATACGGAAAATTATTAAAACAATTAAGCATCAGTAAAAACAATTGCTGTTGAAAGTTTCAACAAATGAAATTAATTTTGATCACTTTGATATGGGAGCGACCAAATTGACCAATATTGTTAATTTCGAATCATGGTCGTTCCGTAACCAATAAATACGTAGTCATCGATCATCATTTGGTCACTGCAAAGTGCAAGTTACGATATCAATTTGGCCAATGTTCAACTGTGAAGTTGTGAAAAATGAAAGCGAAGTTATCCCAGCATTCCATCCCAGAAAAATTAAAAATGTTCACAGGTAATAATATTCTCCTCCCATCCCAGGATTATCGAAATCATCCCAAAATTTGATAGCATCATTTTAAAAATTTCCAAACGACGTGTTAGCTTATATAAAATTAATTTATTCTTGTCGTAAGAAGTAATTGGCACAATAAGCTCAGAAATTCATATGAATATGGCCCCATGCATAAAATTAGGAGTTTAACTACTTGTTCTCGAGAACCATGATTGCCGGAAAAAGTTTCGTTTGTTTTCGACTTGTCATGCTGTCCACTTGCTGTGATAAATCGTTGAACACCAGCCGTATGTTGCAATTTGCGCCATGGGCTCATATGTATATGGACCCATATATGAAATACGGGTTTTAATTAATGGTTCTCGAAAACCATTAGTGCCGGAATAAGTTCCCTATGTTCTCGACTTGACATGATGTCCAATTGCTGTAATAACTCGTTGAACACCGGAAAAGGGTCCGGTGGGAGAATCCAGCACCAGATCCGTCTTGCCGAGACGGAGAGTGGCACCGGGGTCACGTATAACTGACTGCCTGTGCCGACGGAAGGTTGGTAACCCACTACAAATAGTCGATAGGCAGCCTAGGGGAAGTTTGGCCTGGGGCCAAATTAGAAGTAGTTACGAAAGCAGAAATTTCCAGCAGGCGGAGAATTGCCAAGTTATAGGAGGTGAAGCAGATCACAGATCGTCTGTTATCATCCTCAACAGAAATTCCTAGGGTGCTCTGGCAAAATCTAGAGATTTGATCAGCTACGGAATTGGAGCGATTACGCTCAAGGTCTATAAGCTCGATGAAGCCGACAGATGTGGGTACTACTTGTGAGGTCCCGCCTTGTGTGGCTGTATTGTGCGCTCTGCATGGACGAATCGCTGTCAGAGGCGGAGTCTGACTCAACAGTGGTAGTCGTAAGCACTATCTAATGTTTAAAATCCTTCAGATCAACCTCCATCACTATAAAGCTGCCTCGGGGCCCGTTCTGCTCAAAATGGAATCTGAGTCCATTGATGTGGTTCTGGTCCAGGAACCTTGAGTCAATGATGATCCGGTAAAGGGGCTTAGAACTCCCAACTACAAAACATTACATACGAAAAATGAAGGTAAGATATGTTCCTGGATTCTCGCGAGAAATAATTTGAATGTTTCATCAACTACATCAGCGTTGCTGTAATTTAGTAGTAAATTACAGAAACGCTGATGTAGTGGTGGCTAGCATCGAGATGGGTGCGAAAATGTCTGGCTTATAACCTACCATACGAAAAGGAAATAAAATCATCTGGTAGGTTGGGCAGTGCAATAACAGAGGTTCAAAGACGAAAAGTTGGAGTCATCGTATAGGCAGTGATGCTGATGCGCATCACTCAATTTGGGGAAGTACAAATATCAACAGGCGAGGTGAGCAATCTCTTGATTTTATTTTAAGTACTAACCTAAATATTTGCAATATCGGGCGTAAGACAACTTTCATTACCAAAACATATAAGAAGACTAGACATCACAATTGTCTCAGGTTTTATTAAGGAGAGAGTAATTGAACTGGAAAGTGCCAAAAGACCATTCCTTTTCTGACCATTGTTATCTCCAGTATGAAGTGGATACAAAACTCACTAGTATACCATCCTGCAGGAATAGGAGGAAAACTGACTGGGGTTTCTGTAGAACTGTTTTTGGTAACTCATTACCGATATCGGTTCCAAACTCACCTGTATCTACACAGGAGCTTGTTGTTCTAGTAACCAAGCTATCTGATGCATTTAACAAAGCTATGTTAGGTGCATGTCCTATCAGTAGGCCTTTGGGTAAGTCTCGGCCATCCTGGTGGTCGAGAGAACTCGAAGGTACTGGTACGAAATGCAGGAGACTGTTCAAGGTAGCGAGTAAAACAAATGCTGCTGCAGATTGATATTTATACCTAAGGCGGGAAAGAGCTCTCAATGCTAATTGCTGATTGCCCAAAGATTTTCGGCCTATAAGCTTATCCTCTTATCTATTAGAATCACTTGAAAGGCAAATAAAAGCTAATATTAGAGGTTCAATCAAGCCGGACGAGCTGTCCCGATCTCAACATGCATTCTGTAAGGGACGCTCGATGAAATCAGCTCTCTATTCCCTTATTGGCCCGATTGAGAAATCACTTGAATATAAGGAATATTCTATGGTAACTTTCTTTGATATAGAGGGGGCCTTTAGCAACTGGATAGATCAAATGCTTAGAGGCTGGATCGTGACAGCTAATCTGGGTGGGACGTCTGCCGGCAGATACGTGTGCAGAGGGACATCGCAAGGAGATGAAAAATTGGTTCCCTTTCAATAGAATTCAATTCATTGCTAACCGTTTGCCATATCTCCATTTGATCTTGTATGCTATTTATTACAATAAATCTGTTGATTAGATCACAAAATTTAATATGTGCATACACACAATTTACTATAACCAAATTCAGTATCCTGTAGCAGCTCGAATATTCGACTCACCGATATTCGATTCTGCCACAACAAAACAATTAGTGAAATTCAAATATAAATCAACTTATTTGAATTAAGCGTTCACTAACCCCATCACACATCCAATAGCCGAACCATTACTATAAAACATTTATAGTAAAGCATGTCGCCATCTAACAACATCACCAAGCAATAACAATGCGGTGATGCAACACTTAACATAAGTGCAATGTCGACCGCCGCCGACGCATCTGTTCCCTCTCCAAAATACGACATGTATTTTGGACACGAAGGCGACGTCACAACAGCGACAACACGTCGCAATATAAAATAAAAACTTCTTCTCCATTTTGTGAGGTGGTAAAAATAAAAACAAATTACAAAAATATATAAATAGAAATTAATTTTAATAATAATAATTTATGTATAAATACAATTAAATAATAACTGAATAAAAATAATCAAAATAAATTATAATCAACAAAACAAAATTATAAAACATAAAATAAATAAATTTGTGAATAAATAAATAAATATAATTTGATTAAAAACAACACACGTTAAAATCCATAATCTTCACTGATATATGTAGTTTGATTTATCAAAACTCATTATTCACTCTGTTTACAGACAGTAAACAGACAGTAAATAAAAGTACTTTAATTTAGAAATTTCAATTGACGAAACGAAAAGTTCTTAACAAATTTGTCAAACTGTACCAACGATATATGGTTTTTGCCAATCGTCAGAATACAGTTTGGCGAAAAACAGATTCCCTGGTAAAACCAGATTTCGACCACTGAATTTCCTTCTGTTACTTCGTTCTTGCTGGACATTACTTCCCATGGAGATGACTAGCCTTGGGTCTTTGTTCTCCCAGTAGCGCCTCAATCTTAGATTGAGTTTGTCAACGCTATCAAATCACGGCATGTTGGGCTTCTCTTGCACGCTCTAAGCACCTCAGCTCATTCAATACCACTATAAGCCATATGGCGGTTTACAGCATTCCATCCTTCCTCAGAGTGAAGCATTAATTGGGTTATGTCTTCTGGTGTTGGACGCTGCCCTAGGAGGCAGACAGTTCCCTTCTAGTATTCTCAAACCGTAGGCATTGGAAAAAAATGTGCTTCGGAATTAAAAATATTCCGAAGAGAATTACGCCACGAACGGAAAACACTGTTTATGGGTCAAGAAAAGTACATTTTTTACGGACCGTTAACCTGAACTATGGTCTTAGTAACAAAAATACTTGCAGCAAAATGAAACGTTGGAAGGCCATTCTCGAAGAGTAAAATCACGAGATAGCGTACAAGCCGGGCAAGCCTAATGTAGTAGCAGACTCTTTATCGAGACTGCAAAACCATCTTTAAGTAACCGCTGTAACATCCACCCAACATAGCGAAAAAAGCTTGTCCCTAGAAACTCCAAACTTAGCTACACAGAAGCCAACCTCAACCAAATATTCAAAAGATACCTCAATCTTAATACTGTCGAGGAGCTTATCGCATCTGAATCTTTAATGGGAAAGATACAAGAGTGACTACAGAATTCGATTCACCCAAACGATTGTCGAAGACATCCCACTCTTCCAAAATTCTCTTGAAGGGCAGGTAGTTTGGAACCCGTTTTCGAAGCATAATGTTGGTGTAACGTAGTCTATATTCGATAGTTCCTTCCTTAGCGATCTAATTATCGTCGAATGTCCTGTCTGAAGGCATTTCCACTGAGATATGGTTGAGAGTCGGATGGCCGTAATCGCCGCCATCTCCTTACCATAAATGTCGAAACATAACCTCCAAGGAGCGTATTGGTGTTGTTCTCAGCGCCCCGCTAATAAGCAAGCAGGCCGTTCTTTGCACCTTCTCGATCTACTTCCTGTATAGGTTATTTTATCAAGAGCTGGCCACAACACGCTCATCCCATACATAAGTATAAGTCTAAACTACGGCAGTGAATAGCCAGTATATCCGATTCGGCATTAGGCCCGATCTATTGCCTTATCAGTAAAAGCTAGTCATATGCCATTTAAGATCTACCGGGATCTTGATACCGGGATTTTATATTTCCCAGTAAAGAGTACCAGTTCAGTTTTGAACGAGCTAATTGCCAGTCCACATCTGATGGCCCACCTCGTAATGATTAAGGGGCATATTAGATTACCTCCTTCACCGTGTTTAAATATTTACCAGAGACAGCTATCGCTACGTCATCTGCATAAGCAATCACTCCGATCCCTTCTCTCTCCAGCTCTAACAGCAACCCTGTCGAGTTCCCTTAGCCACCCGCCTTCATTCAAATATAAACCAACTTATTTGAATTAAGCGTTCACTAACCCCATCACATATCCATCTATCCAACCACCACTATCTAATAACCGAACCATTACTATAAAACATTTATAGTAAAACAAGTCCGCCATCTAACAACATCACCACGAACAACAATGTTCGGTGATGCAACACTAATGCATAAGTGCAATGTCGACCGTCGCCGGCGCATCTGTTCCCTCTCCAATATACGACATGTATATTTGGACACGAAGGCGACGTCACAACCAAAACAACATTCCAGCTTGAACACTCAAACCAAAAATACGTGTGCATTTTTGATAACAAAAAATTAATGGTGGTGTGTGAAAATATAAATAAATATATAAATTATAAATTATAATTTTAATAAATAAATAAATTGTATAATTTAATAAATAAATAAATTGAAATAATTAATAAATAAATAAATTAATTAAGTTAACCTAATAAATAATTGTGTTTGTGAATTTGGGAACTGGACAAGGAACGCGTACGAACCATACCTTCAAATAAACTCCCAAAACGCCCTCAATATCAAAGAACGCCACCATACAAAACTCATGCGAGAATATAAATTTCTCAATTGTACTTACCAGGGCATGCAGAAGTGTGTCCACACATTTTCGTTTACAGTAAGCATGTTGATATGTTGGTATAGTACCCAGTCAATAGGCTTTATTTTTGATCGTATATAGACATCTATCAGGTTTTCAAAGGTTTTCAACAGAAAGGTTGATAGAGTTACGAGTCTTTAGTCCTTTGGGTAGCCATGTGAGCTTTTACCCGCTTTCGGAATAAAGATCACACTGACCTCTGCCCACCTCCGCGGAATACAGACCAATTTTAAACAATTGAAAATATTAGGTTATACCCCTTCATTCTATAAAGACCACAGATCCTGTTATTGTTTATCCAAGATTCTTAAATAAGGATTACGTCCTGTCCTGATCCAGTCAGTCTGAGGAGTAAACCGACGCTGCCTTCGTATGATGCAGGTTAATTTGTATGATATTTAGCATAATATAAAGTTGAGCCTATTTACCACTTTTCACTCCTCGCTGCCGCAGGCTAATGTCTGTTGGTTAATATCATATCGCCTCTCCTGGAACTTGGTTCCCCGATGCTGGCAGCCGCTCTTTCGGCGAGTCCGACGAGTAATCCTCGTCCGACACAAGTGAAAGGCGGCTGCAAATCTCATCTCCAAATGCAGCCACCCCGGAGAGCTCCATTGATTGGATTGTCTCCCCTCCTGGTGCATCTGCCTCTAGTGTGGACGGGCTGCTGTCATTGGGACATGGACATTGGGCCAGAAGTGACGTAGAAAAGGCTACTGCTTTCTTTAACCACTTGACAAAAGTATTCACACCCAACGAAAAAACTAGCAACAGTGAACTACCAATGTTCACGGAGGACCCTTCGAAACCAATTCCTTTAAAATTTAAATGGAAAAATGTTAAAAATGATCAGAGAATTATCTGATAAATGCATAAAACTCATAACTTATAACTTCAATGCGATAAACAGGTGCGAGTATTTCCCTAAAAAATGAAAAATATCGCTGATTACAATGATTCCAAAGCCCGGAAAAGACGAAACACAAGTCGCATCGTACAGGCCAATAAGTATACTTCCGATGATTTCTAAACTATTTGGAAAAATGGTATTACAAAAATTAAAACCAATATTATCTGAAGGACAGATTATACCAGACCACCAATTTGGGTTTCGAGACCAACATGGCACTGTTGAACAGGCGCACAGAGTTGTCAACACAGTTAAATTTGCATTAGAAGAAAAGAAATATTATTCGGCAGTTTTCCTAGACATTGCGCAAGCTTTCGACAAAGTATGGCATGAGGGCCTTATATACAAAATCAAAACTCACCTGCCAAAAAAATTGCATGCAGTTCTTGGAGGCTTCTTATTTCAAAGAAAATATCAGGTTAAACACAATCCAGCTATTACTAAACTAAAGGATATAAACTCAGGAGTTCCACAAGGCAGCATACTAGGGCCAGTATTGTATTTGCTGTATACTGCCGATCTACCAACAATTGATCAGTTTTCACATCAACATTTGCAGATAACACTGCTATCATGTTTTCACACAAAAATCCTCAAACTGCATCAAGAGAATTGCAAGATCATTTATACAAAATTGAAAATGGCCATAAAGAACGTAGCGGATAAAATCGAATGAAAACAAATTAACACACATAACATTTACGTTGAATAAGCGTACATGTCCAACGGTTAAATTAAACAATGTTACCATTCCTCAACAAACAAATGTCAAATACTTGGGTCTTCATCTTGATAGAAGATTGGCATGGAGAAAACACATTGAATCAAAGCGCAACCAAATAAAAATAAAATTTTATAAAATGTACTGGCTGATTGGAAGAAAATCAAAACTTTCCATAGAATGCAAGGTTCTACTATACAAAATGATCCTGAATTCCTATATGGATATATGGAATTCAACTGTGGGGATGTACAAGCGTATCAAATATAGATCTTTTACAACGAATGCAATCAAAAATACTTCGCTGTATTACAAATGCTCCGTGGTATAACCGAAATTATAACATCCATAGAGACCTTGGGATTAAAACGGTCAAAGATATGATCCAATCACACAGTTTGAAGTACATTTCGAAACTGGTAACCCACCCCAACGAATTAGCAAGACAACTGTTAAGGCAACCGAAATATAGACGGCTTCGCAGCTACTCTGCGATGCACTAGATCTAATGTATTGATAAATTTTATTTATTATTATTATTATTAAAGTTGGCTGGAACCTAAGCAGGTTCCGCACTCAATGCCACTCTATCATAATTCGCAAATGCGCTCGGCTGCTCTGGGCAACTGTAACAGCTTATACCAAGGTAGGGATTGACCTACATTTAAAGATCTATAAGTAAGAAATCGGGACCTAACTATCTCGAAAGCGGGACAGCCACAGACAAAGTGAATGCTGTCATCGTCATCTTCAAGAAAGTTGTCACACAAGGAATCTTGGAGAAGTCCCATTCTTTTTAAATGGAGTTTAAAACGACCATGGCCGGTCAGAATAGCGACCAGAACTCTCAGTATGTCTTTCTTTAAGGATAGAGCAAGCTTTGTGAGTCTCAGATTAGGTTCACAAATGAAGTACTTAGCCACTCGGCAAGTAGTAGAAGCTAGCCAATTACGATTAGCCTGCAAAAACATGTAGTTTTTAATAGCTTCCTTACCACAATTAAAGATCAGGGGCACTGCCGGTTCAGGTTCAATGAATTCCATCCTTGAGCCTGTTTTAGCTAAAACATCAGCTATCTTCAATTACCTTACCATTGATTACCTTCAATGCCACAATGAGCCGGAACCCACATTTCTCTGACACGATTATTAGAGCAAAGAACGTTAATAAAATGTTTACAGTCCTTGACCAGTTTGAAAGTGATCATAGCATTTCGTAAAGAATTGAGCCCAGGTTTACTATCACTGCATAGAATAATGTCTTTTCCGGAAACAGCGAGGTTAGAAGCGTCAATCGCACAACGTGTGAGTGCAATCAGCTCCGCTTGGAATACAGTGCAGTTCCGGCCTAGACTCCCACATGATTGCAGGTCATGTTCAGGACAATAGGTTCCAAAACCTGCACCAAAATTAGAAATAGACCCGTCAGTGAAAAACACAAGCGACTGAGCCACCAAGTCCTTGAATTCTTGATACAACCACGAGTTCCTCGTTGGATAAACCACCGAGAATGAGATATCAAAGCAGAATTCTGGCAACAATTTGTCATTAACCATATTAATTTCTGGTATATATGAGCTGAATAAATTGTAGATTAGTCTATGCCCTGTGATCAGGCCGAGAGCGTTCCATACACCGATACACCGCAGGCGAAAGGCAGCGGAGCTTGCTGAGCCTAAGATGACCGACTGAAGTGGGGGCAGAAATAAAATTGCCTGCAAAGCAAGTATAGAAGAAGAGGACATAGCACCCGTAATAGCTCGACAAGCCATACCTTGTATGCTATTAAGCTTCGCAATGACAGAAACTGACTGAACCACAGGCCACCAAACAACAGACGCGTAAGATAGCATAGGTAAAGCTAGAGATTTGTAAATAAACATCAGCAGTTTGGGGGTCAGACCAAAGGACTTCCTAAATGCTTTATTTCAATATGAAATTTCCAGGAGAGTTTACTGTCTAGAATGACACCCAGATGCTTTACTGTGTCGGATCTAGCGATCGTTTCTCCAAAAAGAGAAGGAGCACACAGCTGTCCAGTATTCCTACGTCTGGTGAAGACTATCAGACTAGTTTTCGATGCATTAACGTACAACCCCTCCTTTAGACACCACATTTCTACAACTTGGAGAGCGCGTGGCGTTAAGTCTGATAGTACATTAAGGTATTTACCCTGAACCAGAACGACTAAGTCATCAGCATAACTCTGAGCAGTTAAGCTGGATTGCTGTAGTTTTACAAGTAATTCGTCGATAACTAAGAGCCGCAGGAGAGGTGACAGAACACCTCCCTGGAGGCACCCTTTAGTAACTTTGACCGAAATGGAAAGGGAGTCCAGCTCGGCCACAGCAATGCGCGACCGCAGCAAAGATCCAATCCAAGTGACAATGGTTTGGTCAATTCCAAAGTTTGAGCAGGCTACAGTGATGGAAGCGAAAGAAGTACTATCAAAGGCACCCTCAATGTCGAGGAAAGTGCCCACAAGAAACTCCTTAATACTAAGCGATCTTTCAATCCTCGTAACAAGTAACAACACATGATCTCCCAACTCTGTAAGCATGTTGAGTGCTACTGAGTGGGATGACAGATAAGTGATGATCCGTAATATATCTGTCAACAATTTTTTCCAGAGTTTTGAGAAAAATTGAAGAAAACATAATAGGGCGAAATGCCTTGGGATCGGTATAATCCGTCTTTCTAATTTTCAATTTAATTTAACTACATATTTAGGCTACTAACAAACATTATTAATTATTATTTATGAATACTAATAATAAGTATTTAACATAGGTTAAGGACTTTTACATTTTTGTTTAGATTGTAAGCTTTGCACACTTCTTGTTCGTTTCGTATAAAGAAAGATTCAAGAATAAAGCCATTGGCAGTTTAAAAAAAAAAAAAAAAACTTCCACTACCCTAGTTGAATTAGAGATCCAATGTTGAAAACATTCTAGCACCTGAAAATGTGTCTAACGGGTCATTGATCCTTGGTAATGGGTAGCTATCCTTTTTCGTTACTGAATTTAGCTTCCTGTAATCGACACAAAAGCGCATTTTCCCATCCTGCACTCCATGGACTGTTTGATGATTCAATCACTCCAGCTGCCTGCATATCCGTTACCATTTGATCTACCTCTTCTAGTTTTGCTAAAGGTAACCTTCTCGGTGCTTGGCATATAGGTGTCCCCGTTCCGGAATCAATTCGATGTTTCACCATGTTACCCCTTCCATTATTATCCGGTGTACTGCAAAATATCGACTTATACTGTTCGAACAGTTGTCGTGCTGAACTTTTCTGGTTCATGTTAAGATCGCCACATTTACCAATAATATATCGTTTCTTAATTGTTTTTGTCTTTTCCGAGAGATTTAGGGTCCTAATCGGTACCCTACATTCGTTATATGATTTTACTAACCTCCTCCCTATCATAATTCCTTTGGTTTCGCTTTCTTCTTCACTGGCTTCTACAACCCACAACCTGGGTGACCCAGAACCTTCCTCCAATCTTCCACACACAATTGTTTCCGAATTCGGTGGCAGCTTTTCCCGGTGTTCTATTATTACCCGCCTAGTAGTTGTTTCCACATCATCCACTCACAGTGGTAACTCGAGATTATCACAGTTCAAGACTCCTCTTCCAACATCCACCACGAAGCCATTCGCCCTCATGAAGTCCATCCCCAAGATGACTTTATCCACTATTTTTGCGACCAGCACTTCGTGTTGGAAATGAACATTGCCTATCATAATTCTCACAAGCTTCCTGCCCTTTATGTCTGGGCTCTCTCCTGTGGCTGTACGTAATTTCAACCCATTTGCTGGTAGTACTCTTCCCTTTACTAGATCCTCACGGACAAACGTGCGCACCGCTCCTGTATCCAGGGAGTCAGCTTCTGCCCCTTTAGGCTGACTCGCTGTAGTTTAACGACTCCTTTCGTTCTTGGCCATCTTCCTTGACTAACGTTCGCTCTCTACTTGTTGCTCGTTGCATAGGAGATCGTAATCTTGTACGTCTCCATTTTCCTTCTTTACAGTCTCTCGACATATGACCCATTTTGTCACATGTCGAACATTTTATTTTGCTACCACCCTCTCGGTATCTTGGAACCGACCGCTCGACGTTGGTGCTGCTATCCATTTCTACTCGTCGTATCTTAAGCCACGGTTTTATGATACGTGTTTCTGGATCCCGTATTCCATCGATAAATGCGTCCATTTTAATTCCTGATTTATCTGATTACTGGACTTTTCAACTGACTTTTCTATTGACTGTTCCATTTTCATCATAACTGCCATTAACTGCGCCATATCGAAATTTCCAGAAGGTACCGATGCAACCTCCACTACCGCCTCTTTACTTTCTCCATTCTCTTCGTTCCCTTCTGCGTGGTCGGAAAATGTCGATTCATCAAAATTATAACTAGCCGGATCATTGCCCTCCATCTCCAATGCTTGTAGTAATCGTTGCATCAATACATTTTTCTGACCGACCGTTGACAAACCACGTCGGTCCAACTCTTCCTTTAAATCGGAAATCTTCAATTCGTCTAGAATCATCTTTTAATTCACAATCCCACCGCTATCACCAATTGTTACGTTTTTGCCTTGTCAAATTCAAGGTTCGATCACTGGATTGTGAATAAAACAAACGATGTAAATTCTAGATCATACTAAATTTATTTATTCCGATTATTTACACTAAACACTAATTTAATTATTTCACTTATTTAATATAATTATTTAACTTCACAATAATTATTTTACTACACTTTAACAACACTATATTACTCTTTAATAACACTTTATTTTACTTTATAAACACTTCACTTTTTCCTTTTAATTACTATTAGCACTCTCACTGTTAAAACACAACTGATCTACTCCCAAATGTTTGTCGCGTATTTATACCAAATATTCTAACCATTCTAGAAATCTCTACAATATTCGATTAGTCTAGACTAGTCTAGACACATCTATCTATTTTCTCTACTTTATAACAGTTTTAGATTAACGATAGTGTCGCTACTCAAACAGAGATGTCGCCACGATCGTAACAATATGTAGGTTAAGGATTTAAATAATATGTGTTTTAGATTGTAAGCCTTGAACACTTCTTGTTAGTTTTTTGGCAGTTTAAAAAAAATAAAAAATTTACTTCCATTGCCGTAATTGATTTAGAGATGGTATGAGTTGCACTCATTAGAGCAATCTAATGGTAAACAAAAACCCATTATACCATTGATATTTATCCTAACGATTAATTTTTATCATTTACTGGAACGAATCGTATATACGCGTATTACATTTTATTCAGTTTTCAATTCACTTAACAAACTGCAGCATTATTTAAATACGCTCGACATAACGTAACATCAAATTCAATCAACATATTTAAATTGGCAAAAAATAAAATAAAAATATTTCACTAAACTTGCAGAAAATATTGAACAAGAATAAAGAAATTCGCTTTAACCAACCAACAATTGAAATTTTATGAAATTTTCACTTTACAATTTTTATTTTTGTATTAAACTCAACATGATGATATCAAAAGAATAACAAAAAAAAATCAAATAAAAATAGAATTTTCGCTTGGAATTGAAAAGATTTTTCGATAACAAAAAAAAAAAACTTGCAAATATACAAATATATGTATGTTAAGTATCTATCTCAACTACATTAGCATTTGATTTTAATTTTAAAGATTTTATAGCTTTATATAACCTACATATGCGCATACATATACATATATATATACATATACTGACTGAACCATATGGCAATAAACATAGTGATTAGGCAACAGTAGCAGCATTATGGAAAAAGACGAGATTCGTACATATGTATATGTATACCCTACACATGTAGAGGAATAACAAGAACAAAATTGTTTCGAGTCAGTTAAAAATGGTAGTTAGCTAGCTCTACGACATGTATAAATGTGTTCCGTTCGTTGGAAAATACCAAATTGAAAATTCCAAGTAAAATTAAATTTTATTTCATGTGAAAACCCAAACATCAAAAATTTCACTGCAAGACTCGTAAAAGAACGTAAAATGCGAACAAACAAAAAAAGCTTACAGTTTACTTATTTCATTTATTAAAAGAAAAAAGCAAAAAAGAAAAAAGCAAAAAAAAAAAGCTCACCAAAAAATAATGATGGCATGGAATAAGGAAGACACACATACAGATATGTATGGAGCAGTAAGATGATGTCGGCGGGGGTAAAGAAATTAAATAATAATAAAAAATGATAACTTTCTTCATATTTTTGTTGATGTTTTTGTTGTTGGGTTTGGTGTGCTTTCTCGTATACATATACATACATATACATGTATGTATTATTTGTGTCTTTTTTACTTGTTCCCAGCATGTTCATCCAATAAAAATGATATGTTTTTATTTTATTTTGTAAGCTTTTCTTTTTGTTTTGTGTGTTATTGTTATTGCTGTTGTTGGTACAGTTATTTCTTATATGAAGTAAACGTGTTTTTCGTGTGATATATTTTTTTTTTTCATTTTCCATATTATACCATCTCAATTCTGGCTCTATACCTATATGTATGTGTGGTTTTATATAATATGTCACCAAGAAAATTGAAAATTGCCCTATAACAAAGCATTTTATTGTTTCGTTGGTGGTACATAAGAAAAGAATACCTTTCAATCATATTGTATTAGGTGACAGTAACAATTTACACAAATCCACTTTACAATCAAATGCAAATAACGTAAAGCAACATAGACATCCTTCTTTATATGTGTGTGTGTAGTAGATTTAAGTTTCATGTATGTATATGTATATATGGAAAATTCTATCGACCTAAAACCAACGAACCTTCATCAAAATCTAATTCACTTGTACGAAAAATGTTCAAGTTGGTAAAAAAAGGGAACAAAAATAAATTGTTAAGTGACAAAAAGCTTTTTCCTCTGCTTTTTTCAAAAAAAATGGAAATAAAATAAAATTTGTAGTTGTTGTTAGATAAACTTTTGACTTTATATAATGTTCTGTACGTATAAGTACATACAAAGAGATATGTGTGTGTGTGGCTTTGTGCGAGTATTTAATATCTTTTACCGTCTTCTGAATTATTGCGAATTAAAAGTGGAATAAATTTTGATACGAATTAAATTTTTTCAGTTGGAAAAAATACTTACTGTTATGAAAGATGAAAATGTGGAAATTAAATTTATGCTTATTCGC
Organism: Tipula unca; assembly: GCA_951394425.1. NCBI lineage: Eukaryota > Metazoa > Arthropoda > Insecta > Diptera > Tipulidae > Tipula > Tipula unca. The sequence continues at coordinate 102,202,426 of OX596382.1, read as the reverse complement.
TAACCGAATATTTAATGTCAGTTTTCATTTTTATCATAAATGTGTATGATGTATGTAACAGCATTGGGAGACACGTGCGTATATACATACAAATACGAGTAAGTCAAACTTTTTCAGTTCAAAAAATTGCGTACACGACCACGCACTTTATTTACCACACGAAAACTGCACAAATTTTCTTAATACTATATAAAACTATTCTTACTTACTATTTACAAACCAAGTTTTATTTTATTATATTTTTTTTTAAATTGGGCGGATTTTATACCAGCACTCAATGCCACTAATGGGCCCACGGTGCAATACCCACATTCACACTAAAATTCATTCAACCCATTCATCCCATTCAAGTACAGTATACCACCCGCGTATTGCATAGCTCCATGTCACTCTGTACAGTGACATGGAAGATGGGTCGGCCCATGAGTTCTACATTCTACATTCCAACGGTCATAGATGTTTTTCAATTTAATCACCGATCGTAATCGGGAGATGAAAAATCGCTTTTTGCATCCCGCCTCTGTTGGAATTCGAACCCGGTACCTCCCGATTCAAGCGTCGCAGCTTTAATCGATTTAGTATGTTTAGTAGAATTGTGGGAAAAAGAATAAATTTAATTTCACAGATATTCCAATGCAATATGAAACTTCTGGCACGTTGGGATGGGGCCATTGCTTGAATAGGCTCATTCAACCGAACTGTAATATTAACTCATCTACGTTTAAATGCGACTGTTCGCAATCGCTTAGGAGTATTTTTTTATACGTTATCTCCAATTTAGGAGCATAGGGCGTCTACTAGGTTAACTCTATTGGCTGCTACTGTATTAATTTCCTTCCATGATTTGCCGAAATGTTTCGCTTCTGCTAGCACCGTTCGTTTCCACGTTACAGTTGAACGTCCAACCTTACTTTTCCCTTGAGGGTTCCATTCTAAGGCCATTCGTGTTACGTCACTTGCTGGTTTTCTTAGTGTATGTCTGATCCATCTCCACTTACGTTTCCTTATTTCATTTTCCATATTTACCTGATTAGTAACTCTATGGAGTTCCGCATTTGATATGGTATTGGGAAAGAAGCATTTTAGTATTCTTCTTAGACATTTGTTGACAAATACTTGAAGTTTGTTCGTAATCTGCCGATTTTGCTTCAACGTTTCGCAGCCATATAGGAGTACTGATTTTACACACTAGTTGAACATTCGTATCTTGGTGTTACGGGAGAGGACAGATGCATTCCAAATTTTGTGTAACATGTTGTATGTCGTTCTGGCTTTGTTTATGCGCTTGTTAATGTCTTCCTCGGATCCGCCTGTTTCTGCTAGTGTACAACTTAAGTATACGAATTCCTTTACATCTTCTAAATTTTGTTGGTTGACACTTATTAGTGTGGTTATCGTAGTATTTATCCTCATCGTCTTGGTTTTCGTAATGTACGGAAAGCAAAGAAAACATGGCAGAGAAACCGAGCACCACAAAGCGCAAGAATTTTTAATTACCTCTGCGATAAGCTTAAGCATCGAATTAAAGAACTGAAAAATGAATCAGTCACCCGTTATCTTCGTAGTCTTACAGACGATAAAGAAACTGAGTTTTCTCTATGGAAAGCTACAAATGTATTAAAAAGACCAAATTATCAAATACCGCCAATAAAAAATTATGAGGGAAATTGGGTAACAAGTTACAAACAGACAACAGCACTTTTCGCATCTTATCTTGAAGAAATGTTCGAACCATATATAAAAACATAATACCCGAGGATTGTAGGGAAATACCACCTGTAACTCTACGAAAGTTGAAAGATGAAATTAACCATAACGTAAATACGCAAAAATCTCCTGGTTATGATTTAATTACAGGTGAAATAGTGAACGCACCATCCTGAGAAAGGAGTGCGAAAACTTCTTCATATAATCAACGTTTCATTTCGACCGAAATATGTATCTCTGCAATGGGAAACTGTTATACAAAAGGATGAAACCTATAATAATTGAGAGAAAGCAAATACCACCACATCAGTTCAGATTTCAAGAAAGCCACTCCACCATAAAGAAAGTTCAAAGGATTACAAGTATTATTGAAGATGTACTTGAAAATAGGAGAATATGCTCAAAAATATTTCTGGATGTAGCATAGTCCCTCGATAAAATGTGGTACCCTGGATTAGAATATAAACTGCATCGAGATTTGCCAAAAGAATACTTTCAGATATTGAAATCTTATATTGCTAACAGATTTTCGCGTTAGATGTGAAGAAAAATTCTCCAAGCTAAAGAGGGTATCAGCAGGGGTTCCCCAATATAGCGTGCTGGGGCCAGTCTTGTATTTACTTTGCGAGTTACAATCGACCTACCAAATACAAGCAGGACAACAAAAGCAGCATTCGCTAACGATACTGTAATTTTTGTTACTGGTTATTAAGTAGACGAAGCAACTAGAAAACTGCAACGGGCTACAAAGCAACTAAGTAACTGAACCAAAAAATGGCGCATTAAGCTAAATGAAGATAAATCAACATACGTTAACGTTGCCAATCAAATAGTTAACTGGATACCAGTAGAGCTAAATTGCAAACAAGTTCTTTATGCTAACATGACCATCTATATTTTGGCATAACTCTCGATGCTAAGATAAAATGGAAATAGCACAATAAAAAAAAGGAACTTTACATTAAATAAAGAAATATGTATCCCGGGGCTAAAAGTTGTTTCACAGTGGAGATGGCCTCGGAAATCTTGGAGCTGGATTTCTTCTTGGGCCGCAGGTAAAGAAGGCTGATTTGGGTTTCCAAGCAGTCAATAAACGATTGTTGAAGCTTTGCTTGTGCATGAAGTTAGCCAACCTGTCGATACTTCGTGTAAATGCGCCCATGGAAGTCAGCCAGCCCAAAGATAAAGACTCATTTTACAATCATTTGGCCAATCTGATGGGACCTATAGCCGAACATGGTGTTAGAATTGGGGACTTTAATGCTACAGCTGGCAGAAATCAGACCGACTTGTGTGAATACTTAGTTCCGTACTCACGACACATAAGTGCGATCGATAATGGTGAGAGAATGATGTACTTTGCAATTGCTCACGTTCTTAGAGTAGCAAGAACATTTTTCCTACACATAATGAATGATAGAATTATGGGTCTTATGTTCTTTGGGTAGCCATGTGAGCATTTACCCGCTTTCGGAATAAATATCACTCTGACCTCTGCCACCCCCGTGGAATACAGACCAGTTTTAAACACCCTTTGAAGATTACCTCCAGCCAGGGGAGAATAATCAACGAGTTGTTCTGAATCTCCGCTGGAATAATTCGGTCAGGACCAGCGAATTTATAGGGTTTAAAACCTCCAAGTGCCCATAGGATCCTTTTTTTGGTTACGATATCTTCTATGCGCAGTGAATGTGCTTCCCGATGAGTACTAGTCTCTGTCGAGTCGTCTAAGCTTCCTGGAAAGTGGGTTTCGATGAGAAGTTTCAAAGATTCCTCACTAGAAGCAGTCCAAGATCCATCCTGTTTAATTATATAACTGGGACTGGTAGGATTAGTAGACAGTATCTTCTTAAGACGAGAGGTCTCAGAGACTCCCTCCATTTTATCACAGAAGAGTCTCTATGACCTCCTTTTTGCCTTCCTCAATCCTTTTTTGTAAACTTTGAGGTCCGCCCTCGCGCTTTTGGCTCTGTTAAAGGCTCTTCTACACGCCTTCCGGTACGTCCCCAGTTCCTTGGACCATCATGCTGGTTTTTGCTTGTCCCTGGGCTTAACTATTGGGCAAGCAGCGTTGAAGGTCCGATTACAGGCTCTAGTGATTGTGTCCATTATGCAATTCAGTTCCTCCACTGTCGCTGGCGGCTCAGGGGCCTTCGGCGTTAATAGTTTCTTAAACGTTTCCCCATACTTGCTCCAGTTTGTCCTTCTAGGATTCCTAAAGGCGTTCCGAGTAGCAGGGGAAACGTCAAAGCTATAAAGGTTATATATCGATGGTCAGAGAAGGAGGTCTCCTCCGCCACTCTCCATTCCTTGTCCATAGGATACATCTTTTCTGAGACGAAGGTTACATCTAGAACCTCCTGCCGGTTTTTAGTAAGAAATGTGGGTTCTTGCCCAATATTACACACCCAAAGGTTAGTATTTAATAGGCATTCAAAAAATAACTCACCCCTTTCGTTGATATCAGGGATGCCCCAAATTGGGTGATCCGCATTCGCATCACACCCAAGGAGCACCCCAATCTTCTTTCTTTCTGCTTCGAGAACCAGGTCCCCCCGGTTATCCGGCAGAACCGGTTTATCCCGGTCCATATAGGGTGAGACCAGCCAAATTCGACTGCCGCCAATCTCCAAGCTGACAGCAGTTATGTCACCATTGCTGTATTGAGAAAGTAGAAAAATGGTGGTGGCCAGACGCGCGCTCTTGGCCTGCTGCGAATCTCTTTGATGCGCTCATGATACCATCCCGCATCTCTGCAGGATGGATGGGGTCCTGGATTTTCACCTAAGACCTTGAGGAAAACTGAGTTTATTGCGTTGTAAACTAATCTCCATTTTTCCATGGTGATGCTCCCGTCTTCAGGACTCCTGTCAACGACGGCTAGCACCAAAACACGCTCCTTTACAATGTCGCTGAAAGACTTGTTTTCGGCATGACCTTGTGAGGAGTTTCCTTCTCCGCTTGCAGTTTGGCCCACTTAGTGTTTTGGTTCTAGCTCATCTTGAGATCGCTGTAAAATATTGGTTAAAGATCAAATTATGTTTGGTTTGTTGGATAGTGGGGCAAGTTTAAGTGTACTTGGAAAAGGAAGTGACGAGCTGGTTAAATCAATGGGTCTCTCAATAACAAAGATGAATTCTACTATTCAAACTGCAGATGGTTCGATAAATAGGGTGTTAGGTTACGTAACATTACCAGTTACCTATAAGAGTAAGACCAAAGATTATTTATATATAAGATAGGAATACACGAACAAAAAAGTACGGATTTCCACTTTTGGATTCTAAAAGCATAATTGAATGGAGCCATCTATAAGAAGATTTATTAATTGTAATAGCTAAGTTCAACACCTGTCATTATTAGCTACATCTACAAAAGACAATCTAAGCTTGTACAGCAATTTTATCTTCTTTTTTTTGTCTGAAAAATTTAAAATGAAATGGTAAATGAAATAGAAGCTAAAACCTGTCTATGTGTGTAGACAGGTTTTAGCACCAAACAGTGTTTTTATTTAGTTTACTATTTCATTTAAAACAAAAGAAAAATAGAAAAAATAATATTAAATGCATATTATGTATGTATATACCTATTATACTCGTACATAACATAAATACAAGACATTTGTTTGTGTATTTTTAACGTATTTTCGATTATCATTATTTTGCTAGATATCGTGGAAGAAAGTATTTCACCGAGCAAATAGCGCAGTGGTTAAAGCTGCGACGTTTGGATCGGGAGGTACCGGGTTCTCGAATCCCAACAGAGGCGGGATGCAAAATGAATTTTTCATCTCCCGATTACGATCGGTGATTAATCGGTGATTAAATTGAAAACATCTATGACCCTCTGTTGGAATGTAGAACTCATGTGCCGACCCATCTTCCATGTCACTGTACAGGATGACATGGAGCTATGCAATGCGCAGGTGTGGTATACTGTAGTTGTGTGAATGGGATGAATAGGTTGAATGAATGTTAGTGTGAATGTGGGTATTGTGGGTATTGTCCCGTGGGCCCATTAGTGGCATGAGTGCTAGAATAAAATCCGCCCAATTTTAATTTAAAAAATTTTTTTAAAGTAATTCATTCAAAATGATTAGAAATTATGTAAGATGTTATTGAGAAAGCGTCACAGAAATTCTAAATATACAGATGACGAAGGGCGGTTGGTGCAAATTATAGAATTTCAATTAAACTCAACTTATCAGTATTTAAGAAATACTCTTAATTTGCAATTACGCGCCGTAAGGACAATTTGCAATTGAAATATTTTAACCCAGTTACAACCGGGGATTAATAAAAACCTAATTGAGCAAATTGAAAATAAGGTTAAGAAAATGTCTAACCGAGACAAAGAGCATATTTTACTGTTCGACGAAATTAAGATAAGATCTGATCTAAAATATAACCGAGCAAATGATCAAATTATAGGAGTAGTCGACTTTGGAGATGGTGAACGACAGCATAAAATCGCTGAATACATAAGTGTATTTATGTCAAGAGGATTATTTAGCACAGACTAATTTGTTTTAAGCTATTTTGCAACTGAAGATCCCATATGTGGAACAAAACTAAAGGAGCTAATTTTAAAAAATAACACAGAATTACAGAAATTGGGGTTAAATATTAGAGGAATTGTGTGTGATCAAGGTACAAATAACCATAGTACGTACAAGATGTTAGGAGTAAGTAAAACTCAACCATTCTTTATTGTGGATAAACAAAAATTGTTTGCCTTATTCGATATACCACATTTATTTAAGTCAGTTCGGAATACTCTTCTAGCATATGATATTATAGTTACAGCGGAAGGGTTGACTACGTGGATTATACTTAGTGAGCTATACTAAATAGACAGTGAATCTGTTATAATAGTTTGCCCTAAGTTAACTTTAAGGCACATATACTCCAATATATTTGAGCGAATGAGAGTTAACTTAGCTACACAAATTTTAAGCCGTAGTTGCGCGACTGAAGTTCGAACTTTCGACCATTTAAAAAAATTTA